>CAXAJV010000012.1:24256725-25675634 GCA_963969225.1 Xylocopa violacea
CGAGCAACGGTGCGCGCCTGGTCCCGTTTCGGAAGACAACTCGCGACGTTAATCGACCTATCCCCTCGACGAGATCCCATCCACCCGACACGTTTTTCGTTGTCGTTACAACCGCGTCTCTGCAGTCAAATCCGGACGGATGTTTCGCTGTTTCACACCCGGGAAATTGTTTACGATCCCGTCGACGCGAGCAGGATCAGAAGTCGGGGCTATTACTTAATAGATCGTCCAGCTGCCAGTCGGGGAGCAGATACGTTTACAAATCGCCTCGTCGGCTGGAACAACGGTGATACATTATTCCCGATCCCGCGACGCCCACGTAAATAGCTACGCAGCCGGACCTGGCCGTTACAACGTTCATTACTAAATTATACGACACGGTTAGCCGAGCAGTCCGCCTAGGCGTCTCGACCTTTCGCCAGCCACCGAAATAGCGAGGAAACGCGCGTCGAACGAATCGAAACGGGGAGAGAATCGCGCGTCGCTCGTTTTCGAAAGCTGTTTCCAGCGCCACGCGAAAGTTTCCCCACCTGTGGTTTGCGGCTTTTTCTCACCTCGAAGCTTCCACGAAAGGATCAGCGAGCGAACGGTTCGCGTTCTCTCCGCGCCTCAAACCGCACGCCTCGATTCGTTCGGAACAAAGAAAATTTGACGGGACGCGCAAATGAATTAGATTATTGCTAGAATTCCGCGAACCACGCGAAACATTCCGATCTCGTTTAAACAGAGAGAAGTGGACAAGGAAATTCTACGCATTTCCACATCTATGGATTTCCATGATCCAAAGCTCGGAATTTCGTCGAACGCGAACAAGAGAATAGCTACGAAGAGCGGTGCGCTCGAGACGGAGTTATTTAAGGCGATCATCTCGAGTATCCGTGGCAGCGTACACACGCGTAACCACCGGTGACACGACGGCGACAGCTGGACAGTCGTACAACCAGCCGGCTCTTCGTTTCCGCGTATCATCATCGATCTTCGCGGAGATCGCGTCGTTCCAGCTTCATCGGGGGGGGATCGTAACCGTGTCGCCATAGCCCTGGTGATTTACGCGCGAAGCAGAGGAAACGAGCGGACGCGCTCACCGCGAAACGTTCCCACGATAACGTTGCGCACCCTGATAACGTCGCGCGACGCTATCGTTGAGAAAACAGGAATCGAAGGTGCAGGATCGAGGCGCGAAATCCTCGTTTTGCTCGCCCACTGCGACCAGTCGACGGTCGAACTGGTTCGCGATCTCTAATCCGTCGAGCGGACGAGGCGTTCCTTTTTCTTTCCCACCGCGGTACTGCTTAAGCGAGGAGGAATCGATAAGAAACGACGCCGAAGAGACGCGACGAGCAAGTTTCGCTGAGAAAATTCGACAGCCGCCTCGGAGTTCGCGGCGGCTCTTCGAGCCTCGCTGGAGCCGTGAAAATGGCCGCGCGACGTAGCGCGGAGTCGTCTTTGATATCTTTGAACGCGCGAGAAGACGGAGAGCAAAGAGAAACGCTATCATCGTTCGTCGATCCCTGCGAAAAATGACAAATTATCGCGTCTCTATCAATCGTGAACACGCCATCCGAGCTGTACGCGCACTCTGGATAAGGGACGCGATAACGGGCCATTTACCTCGAACCCGCTCGAGCCTGTTCCGCGCTAGGGTACGTCAAGACTTGTCGTGTCCCTTTCGCCGGGACGACGAGGCGTTAAACGAACGGAGCGTTGATTTATGCGCGCGGTCTTGCGGCAAGATGTGCGATTCGTACGCGAGGAAGCGACGCGGATAAACGCGGAGACGGTGTAACGATCCTCTTGTTCGACCTGGCTGATGGGAGGCACGACGAGCCTTCCGCTCGTCGCTTCATAGATACAGACGTATCCTCGTATTCATCGCGATTAATCAACGCTCGGGAGGAAAAGAAAAAGAAAAAACGGCTAACTCGAGCTGGTAGAACGCTGACAGCACAAATTGCTCGAGATGAACGTCCCAGATACGCGCGTCTACGAACGTGTAAACGCGCGAGATTAAGTCGCTTAGGCAGTCAGCTCCGAAAGCATCGCTCGAGCGAAGCACGGAAGCTCGCTCCAAGGTCCGAGCCGGAACGATCGGTGGTAGCAGCGCGACAGGGCCGCAAGCCACGGGTCCTGGAAGGTGGTCCACAACGTTCAACGGACGGAACGTTGATTTATGAACGACGGTGGCTCGGGTATAATCGCGACAATGCCCGTTTCGCCGTTGTCGCCGCGCGGCATTCGAGGATGACAAACGCCACCGTGCCGTGCCGCGCCGCGACGAAGACGTCGAACGTGGAACGAGACGTCGCGTCGTCCCCGGGACGGAATCATTAATCCTTCTAATTGCCACTCGGGGACCGTCGAGTGTTTTTCTCCGCGGTTCCGGGCCACCCTCGCCCCGCTATCGGTTTCTTTCATTCGCCACCGAGAGACGGAACAGGCGAGGACGGACGAGGGAGAAAGAGAACCGTGGCCTCTTTCGAGCGGGTCGCGAGGAAGGGATATATACCCGCAGCTTGGTAACACATTCGGTCGACAGATGTAGGATTGTTTATTTGATTAGCACGGCCATTAATCAGGAAGCCCGGAGCCACCCTGAAGCGGAGGTGCGTCCTATTAACGAGCTATAGGAGCGTCCGGCTTTCTCTTATTGCCAACAGAACGCCGAGGGAACATCCACCGGCACCCCTCTGCCCGCCATTCGGATATGAAAATGCTTTTTGCGCGGCGGCGAGACGCGTTTCGAGTTCGCTCTTGATTACGCTCGCGTGATGGCTGCTCGGGGTTAAGGGGTGCCTATCGCCGTATTCTCCTTGATGAATTAACCACGCGCTGGAAGATTGGACTCGATTGGGGAAATAGGATAAGTTTATCATCGACTCTATCGCGCGTTCGTTCGTTTCCTCTGAAAGTGAACGCGTCTCGTATCGCGACTCGAATAAATCTCAATTAAAAGCCGTATCAACGAGAAACGCTTGGAACGGGGGCGAACTCGCGGAGCTTTCGAAACGAGCGACGTTTCCAGATGTCAGCAAGCAATCGCGTTCCATTAAGCCCGGGACGCGGTGGCAAACATTCGATCGGCTTTAATCCAGTTCGACGCATAAATTTAGCCCGTTCCAGAGCCGGGAATCGGACGCGAAACAGTGGGAGTCGTTTTCTTCCGAACGCTGCGGCGCTCGTTCGCGCGAAACAGAGGCGGCTCGTTAAACGGCAGCCCCTATATTTACACGACCTGATTCTCGGCCAGCCGCGGCGAGATTCGACCGCGACGAATCCAAACTCGTCGGATCGGCGACCGGCAACGCGCGGAATTCTTCCCGTCACCGGTCGCTGCGGACACGGACGAGCGGAATGTTCCGTTTCGAGTTCTTCCGCGTGTCGTTTGTACGTTTTGCCGACGAGAACCTCGTCGCAAGGAATAGTTCGCGATGACGTAGGACGCGAGGGGGATGGAAAAAGGTGGAAAACGCGGGAAGGGTCGACGGAGACTGCTGGCCAGACACAAAGAACGCCGGAGCACGGTGGTTAATGAGTCGTCCAGTCGCTTTTCTTAGCTTTCGGTCCGCGTGGACACCGAACGAAAGCTGCGGGCTGGCTCGTGCGTCCCTTAAGAACAGAAACCTACCCTCCTGGCAGCCCGCGAGCCGGAATCGCCGACGGGGAAAGGAAGAAAGAAGACGGAACGGCCGGTTCTGCGTCTGAGGCTTATATATCTGCCGGAACTAATTGTCCCATAATTCACTCTGTCCGGCAGCAACGTTGCTCTCTGCTTATCCACCGCCGTTCCTCCGCTTCCTTCTTCTGCTTCTTCCGCCGCAGCTCGCCTCGCCTTTCGTTCTTTCGTTCGAGGAACCGGCGGCATCCCCCGTGCGCGCGGCAGACGTTTGGCTTCCACCTCGTGATTCGTTGTCTTCTTCCGCGGCACTGCGACCACGCGGACGAGGCCGTCTCTATTTCCTGCGCGTTGTCTAGACCGATTATTCTTGCCACGAGCTTCCCGACTTTTCCGACCGAGTTCGATCAACTTTTCGTCCACGCGACGAATATAACGTGCGAACGTTCGCACGGTTACGTCCGACTTCGAGTCCTCGAAAGTAGCGTCCGTCGACAGCTCGAAATTGGTTTCGCTTCTCGACGCTTAGAAAGCGTCGAGAACTACAACGCGTCAGATTTACCGTAAGTTTCGCCAGCCCCCTCGCCCCAGCGTTATCACGAGTCGTTACTTCCGTGAACCCGGCCAGACGTCCAGCGCTAATGCACTTTTCTGGCCAACTATAACGCACGCGGTTCTTCCTTATCCAGAATAGCACTTTCGCTTCCTTCGCCAGCGTTCGCCACCCTCCCCGCCCATCCCCCGTAGAACGCGGGGCAAGTGTTTCTGTTTCCCTCGCGGGGCGCCAGAAACGACTTTTCCCTCGAACTCCGCCATCGATTGGCCAGCGTGTTTGCCGTCGTTAATTCCACCATAAACGTCGAAAAAGTAACGCCGTCCTTAGCCCTGTGGAACCACAAATATTTCTCATAGCAAGGCGGAAAGCGAACACGTCATCCACGAACAATACCGCGGAACGACTCGTCGCGTTCGCAGACGCGGTTGCAACGAGCTGCACCGACGCGGATCAAACCCGTGTCTCTCGCGCGAGCAGGGTCTCGCACCCCGTGCAGATTGCTGCCCTTGAAGGCAGAGTTTCCAGGCGAAGTTCAGCGGACGACCTTCCCCGATGGCCGACTCGTCCAGAAGTGGTCGCGGCGGACAGATACTCATCGTTCATCGCGCTGTATGAATAACGTAGAAGTTTGCACAACGGGAAGACGGCGAGGGGGATGAGACGGGCCGAGCGCGGTGCTTTCATACATAAGTAAGCGAGGTGGGACTAAGGGGTGGGGAGTTTCTGTTTGCGCTGCAGCATTTTCTGCGGGGAACCGCTAGACACCCTTGTTCCTCGACTTGGCCCGACCTCCGCCAAGACAGCTAACCCCTTCGACTTTTATCAATCTTTCGCCTAGCTAGAGAAACGAAGATTCTCGGTGAAACATTGTGCTTGTAACAAGCGTTTAATAAAAGCAGATCCTCCTTGATCCTCCTTCCTTAGCCCAATATTTATCTCGCAATCTAAGACGTCACAGTTCGATAGAACGAAACACCTATATCACAATTCGTTCAACCCTCCACCTCGCGCGCTACTTCAAGCTCAGCGCCCCGCGGTTGCATTTTAACTAATCGTTAGCTAGCGTGAGGTCGCGGCAACGGTCCACGCCTCGCGGACAACGTTATCCAAGCATCGGAACGAGTTGAAATATAAATCGCCTCGCCTGGATCGTTCGTTCTCCGGGACTAACCAACGACCCGCCACGTTCTCGTGTCTAGCCCCGGCAACTTTCCAGACGGAGCCTCGCACCCGGTCACATAGCGGCACTAATCCGAGCGATCGTGACGCGACTCATAGACCACGTCGCGACAGCGACACGCTCGCGCACGCCCCGACAATACGCGCCGCGCTGGCCCGGCTGGTTATTACATCGCCGTAACACCGATATCTCCCTGGAATTTCAAACAACCCCGGGGCTGCTCGGTGCGCCGCGCGTACCCCGTACGTGCGCCAGTCAACCGAGCAGGTCTCCTTTGAAAACACCACCGACAATCCCTAATGTCTGGTAATTCGTTATCGCGCGATCTCGTATCCGCGGATTCGTCGCCACGCTTCGAGCGGATGAACCCGCGAAGGACAGAGGGTGGTTCCGCGATCGTAGCTCCTGTTTGCGAACAGAAATCTGGTTCAACCAGGGCGCGGAGCGAGATTCAGGGTGGAAAAAATACGATTAGACGGGAAATTGGAAGTCGGTCGACGATGGGACGCGAGGAGTTTCTTAAGTTCGTGAAATGGAAACGTCGCTCGCGTCGTTCATGGCGGAATTCAGTCCTGGAGCACGCGAGAATAACCCTTTCGCCGCGTCGGTTTCGCGGCGAACTTTTCCCTCGCAAATCGAACGAAGGGAGGACCGTCGCAATTCGCGGCGGATGATTTGTTTTAGAGCCGCCAGGAAATATGAGTGCGTGCGATGGGAAAGTTGAAGGTAAAAATTGAAACGCGGTCGTTCAATTAGAAACTTCGTCGATAAAACGTCTGCCCCGTTGCGCTCTCAACTTTTGCACCGGAACCGAGACCTTCGAGGCGACGTTTTTCCCTCTCTCCGGCGTTCCGCTTATTTAAAAACAGTATACTCCGTGAGCACGAAGAAGAATCACGGGACGGACACGCTGTCGCGATTCTTACTTATCGAATTTCGTCCCTCGCTCTCTAATAAGAAGCTTTCTTCCACGCAGTCCAGCAACCTGCCGCGCTCGAGGACCGAAAATCGCGGAGGATTAATTCGATATTATTTCGGTTCCGCCCGAGCGAACATTTCCGCGACAGTTACTCCCGAGGAACGTCTACACCGTGGAGGAAGGAAAGTCTCGAGGACAAAGCCCGTTGGAAAGGACAGGCTCTTCCGCGTGCATCTTTAAATCTCTCGTCGCGTCCCGTCGACCATGAAAGGATCCCTCATCGACAAAGACCGGCTCCCGTCTACTCGATACAACGTCTCTCTGTTGTGTCTCCGCGAGTTCGTCTGTTTTTACTTGCTCCTGGGCCCGGATCCCGGCCTGTCTCCCCTTTGACGAGCGGCTGCGCCAGCGAACGCGCTCGCTCGATTTCGAATCGGTGAACGACAAATGGAATTTTCTCGTCTGCAGCGAGCGAGGAGATCCCAGGTCCGCCCGTGGAAAACGATCGTAACGCCGTTCAACCGCGACGAGCGGATCCGATTAGACTTCCGCGGACCGTCTACCGCGCTTACGTATGCCCGACCTGGAAGAGGACCAAGTCGCTCGTCCGGTCGGGGTCACTGACTGACCGGATTGACGTGGCCTGGAGCCACGCGACGGCCATACTTCTCTGTTTACCATGCGGCCCGACTCTCGCACGCTCTCCTCTCGACTCGTGACTCGCGAACCACCCCGTCAGACCACCCCTGAATTAACCAACGCGCCCTCTGATATTCCAGCCGGCGGGACCCTCGAGCACCCGCGGATGCCCGCACGCTGCCCAGGCTGCCCACCGTCGTCATGATTGTGTAACGATTTCGCGACGACCGCGACTCTTAGACCCCTGAATTTTTCACGCCAACGGATTCCCGTGAAACTCTGTTAACTCCGCCAGCGGGTAGCGCAAATTTGTATAACAGGCCGCCTTGCTAACTGCCTGCCAGCGTTAACAGGTGGCGACTACGGTTGCCAGTAGAAGTTACGAAATCTTAGCAATGGAACGGCCAAAAGGTGTTCGCGGCGTAATTAAAATAACGATGCGTCTCCCTTTCTGTTTCAGGTAAGTCGACTGCCTGAGCGCAACAAATTCCTCCGCCCACCGAAATCGAGTAAGTAACGCGACGTTCGCCGCTCCTGGTCTTCGAAGCCAGCAGTGCTGCACAGGCATAGTTGAAAGGCACGGGGGCGTATTGAAATTGGCACGTCGCGATCAAACGCGTATCACGCAACAGACGCCGGTTATTAATTGGCCGCGCTGCCGTTAGAACGCGATCGACTGGCCGATACGGGGAGGAAACGGAGCGTGTAATTACTAGGATCGACGATTCGATGGCGGGGCCCGCAGTTCTCGTTGGCTCTCTAACGCTCTAATAAAGACGCGGCGTGACGCGCGCTCCCCTCGTTTCCTGACACGGGCGGACGTCTTATTTTCGGAAAACGGTGCCATGTGGCGAACTGCTTCTCGATGAAGACATTAACACGCGAAACCGGCAATCAGACGGAGCGATTCGGGGTAGGATCGTGGAAACGCGACGCGAACGCAACGGTCGATCGGGGTGCGTCTATTATCGGCGCTCACGCGACGCGTATTTATTAAGGGTGCTTTCGGAGCGGCCACCGTTTCGCCCTCGAAACGCGAGCCATTCCGATATCAACGGAAGAGAGCGCGCTCTCCCTGTTTTCTATCGGTTTTATTGCACCGGCTAGTGGACGGCTCGCGTGTGCACGAGCATCGGCATCGAGAGTAATTAAGTGATTATCTCGTCCGGAGCGAACGCATCGCCGCGTTGCATCGCGTTCCAATTGCGGACAGAGGCCGATAAAAACCGCGTTTTTCTTCCGGCCGTTCCTCCTGCTGGCCGACCTACGCGACGCTTACTATTACCCTCTCTCTCCCTTCCTCCCTTTTTTTTATCTCTTCGCTCTCTCCGACGTTTCCCTCTCCTTTTTTCCTCCGCACAACCCTTCCATCTTCTACCCTGCCTTCCCTTTACTTTTTACGCGCCTGCCTCCCCTCTCTCCGCGGAAACGGAGATAACACCGCGGCCAGGGTTGCAACGAATTACAACGCCGGAAAGAAATATTATTTCTGCCGCGGAAACGTCCATGCCGGAATTCCAATTACCGGCCAGCGTTATTATTGCGTTTCGCCCCCCCCCCCGCGCGCGCGCGCGCCGATCTCGCGAGCGCGATTACCGAGCGAAAACTCCGGTCGTTGCTCCGGATCCTCGAATTCTCCGTTCGACAATTGAAATGTACGAGCGTCGAGGGGTGGAGCGAAAGAATGGCACAGAAATCATAGCGAATTTATGGGAATTCCGTTTCTTCCGGAACGGTAGCTAATTGAAATCGGGCCGAGTAGCAGCGCGTTTCGTTAGGCGCGCTCTTCGAACAAAGGCTTCTCCTCGTCTTTTTTCCTCCTTCCTTTAAACCACCCTTATAAAAGAGATATGCAAATGTTATCGCTTCGCGGGGCGCGTTCCATCGCGCTATTCGCGCGCATGAAAAAATGCTACGCGGCACGTTCGTAAACAGGAAGCGACGGGAGCAGCCAGCATTCCCATGTTTATTACATCGTACGAAATTGCAAGTTTGCCGGCGTAAAAGAAGAAAGCCGCGGCCCTTTCCGGGGGCGATCCGGTGAAATACGCGGACAGGCTATGCATAAATTTTCGCTAACTATCGCGCTCGAAACCCAATTCCTCGTGCTTTATCGCTTCCGAAGAGAGCAACAACGGGAGAGGGAATGCATCGAGTGCTCTACTGCTATCTTCGCCACCGACGACGCGAACCGCGCGGGACTTTTTCACGAAAAACGGGACCGAGAACGCGTCTCCAGGATCCTCGGTTATCCGGGACTCTTAAGCGAGGAGATACAACGTCTTTTACCGGCGGCCCTCGAGGATGCCATTAAAATTTTTCCGACCGGACGCCTCGTCATCGCCAGCCAGAAGAGAAAGGGAAGAATCGGAAGGCGAAGGGAGGCGACGTGTACGCCATACGCGCAGATGCCACTCTGGCCAGCCGTATCTCGATCATCTCGCTCCCGAGATACTTTCCCCGCCTATTCGCGGCCAGGCTACCGACCCGTTGCTTTCGATCCGAGATATTACCGTTCCCTCCGACAAATTACAGCTTCGCCTCGAGCGCACGGGTCCGCGTCGAGTCTGAGACCCTGGACTCGATAATGTCATTATCGCGTTAAGGGAGTCCGTCGATTTTTACCTCGTCACGAAAACGGTCGGTCATGCTACCGCCTCGAAGACGAACCTGGAAACTAGGATCTCCTCGTTCCTTCACGGTTCCCTTTCTAGCCACGCCTATCCGGGGGCTAACGTGTTACTTTCGACCGTCTGTTTCCTCGTTGGAACGAGACGAAGATTTTAACTCCTAAACGTCCCGGTTTTTCGTCTCCGGTGCCTCGTTCGCGATCGTTCCTCCGCGCGCAAAAGAAATTCGCGCTCGAGACGACAGACTGCAGGTGTTGGGAAAGAACTTCCTGCTCGTCGATTGGAAAATTTGTCCAGCGTCTAATCGAGCGAATGCTCGCGCGTCGAGTGCTCGATGTTCTTCCTGAAACGGATCGACGTAGCCGCGCGAACTTCCTTCCGATCGCGAGCAGCTCGTCCACGACGGAAGGAGGAACGAGAGATCGAGCGCAGCGGTCGGTTAGCTTCCACGAGGTGGAAACGAGGCCCTCGCACGCCCGCCATATGCCACCGAGACCTTACTTCAGGTATCCAGGGCTCGAGTCTTATCCTCCGCTTATGGCAGCGAGCGGTAACACGAGCGGAAGACGAACGCGAGCGAAATAAAACCCGGACCGGTTCCCGAGGAGACTTCCTTACCCTCCGTTACCTCTCGACCTGTCCAGGAACCGGGAAACGTCCACCGTCCGCTCCGAAATACCGCTTCCCAACCGGAATTACGAGCTACCAGTAATACAGCCTGTGAACTCGAGGACAGCGTGGACGAATTTTTTTCAACAATTCCGGGACGCTCTTCAGCCTTCGGTTTTTAATCTTCCTCGGGAATCGCGTTCGGAGCGGCACGAACGATCTCGCGCAGCGATTCCTGGCATCGTCGAGCGTGGATCACGAGCGAGGCGAGATCGAGGCGGGATAAACCAGCTACCCAGAAGCGGTTGAACCAATTCGAACGATCTCGAGCCCCGAATCCGAGCTCTTGATAACGTCCGCGCGGCTCGTGGAATACGAAAACACGCAAGGGGTAACCGCGTACGTCCGTTACGCGTTGCGACACTTTTCCAGGACCCGGTCGGAGATGGAAAAAGGCGTCACGACCAGAGAGCATTTGCCCCTCGGCTCGGGTAACGAGAACAGGATGTTATCGGGGCATCTCGTTAACGCGAACGGTGTCTGGCCGCTGGTTGTCGCTCGAAATTCGTTCACCCGACACCTGTTCCCGTGGAGCCGGCAACTTTCCACGCGTCTTGAACCGCAGGCCTGCCGAGGACAGTCGAGTAATTAGCGAGTCGAAGAAGTTTGGCGGACGCGAGTGGTGGGGGCTCTTAAACGCGTGGCCGTCGCTTTCTCGGCGTCTCGAGGCACGTCGAGAAAAACCGGGAGAACTTGCACGGGTTCTTGGCGGGAACCGCAAGTTCGGTTCGCTTGGTCGAGACGAAGGAGGATAAAGAGACGATTTTCTCGTAACGAGAGATTGCGTTGCGCTTAAAAAGTGGGAACAGCAACCGATCGACGAAAGGTCGGTCGCGAAGGGGACTCGAGACGTGGCAGTTTCTAAGCGGAGGATCCTCCGGAAGGCGGCAAGCATGGCCGCGCGTGCACGCGTACGGAGCGAGTCCAGCGTTCGCCAATGACCGGGGAGAAAATTAAAAGTGTCCGACCAGCGGGAACCCGGGAACGTGCTTCTCGACCGAGTCGTGGCATTATCGTTGGCCGTGTGTGCGCGGCGGTCCGCACGTTTCATCGAGAGACAACGGAGAAACACGACAGCGGCCGCCCTTTCGCGCGTCCGTGCTCGCACGTGCGCCAGAAACGACCGCGACTCCTTTTATCGTCCCTGCCTACCCCTGGACGTCGATCCGCCGCGATTCGACTGCGCTGGATCCAATTAAACGGGCCGCCGTTGCTCCGAAATTAACAATTAACCCCCTCGACGTCGAGATGGAAAAATTGACGCGCGCCTATTCCCTCGCGGCGTCCCGCTGTTTACCCGATTACTCGGAAAATGGAGTTTCGCGGCGCGGCGAAAGGCGGGAGTCTTCGACGGGGAATTTATAATCATTCGTCAAACGGGAGCGCGGTGACGGCCAGAGACGCGGGCATTATTTTAAACGCGAACAAAGCCGTCGCTCGGGTAACGAGCGGGATGAGTAGGATCTCCCGACCTGGAAATGACGGATCCATTGTTCGCGAGTAGCTCGCGGCAGCGGTAACCGCGCAGAGCAGATACAACGGGAAGATCGAAAAACCGAACAGGATTCTCGAAGGGCCTGTTAGTACCCTGGTCTTGTAATTTCGACGGAAGTTCTGAGATAGACAGAGAGAGAGAGGGGGT
Organism: Xylocopa violacea; assembly: GCA_963969225.1. Taxonomy (NCBI): domain Eukaryota; kingdom Metazoa; phylum Arthropoda; class Insecta; order Hymenoptera; family Apidae; genus Xylocopa; species Xylocopa violacea. The sequence goes on from CAXAJV010000012.1 coordinate 24,268,574, forward strand.
TGAAGGGGAAGAGCGGAGGGAATCGGCGCGGGCTCGCGAGCCAATGATCGAGATTGTTCCAGGGATAATAACGGTCGTAAAAAATAATAGGGTTCGAGGTGAATCCTCGAACGGCCCGGATGATATTTAGGGGATCTAATGACACCGAATTTATGGACCAGGTGCGCCGCGATCCGGCACGATTTCAGCGTGAAACGCGGCCCGCGAAGGAGCCCCCGACAAAGATGCGTAGTTAACGTTTGATTGCCTCGGCTCCGTCTTCCATCGGGTAAATCACGGCCGCGAATCGGACAGTAATTCGGTAATTCGGCCCTCGCTCCGTCCTTTGCCCGCCAATCGCATTCGTCCTCGCGTGCACAGCCGCCTAATTCCTCTCCCGATGGACGAAATCCGAAAGGACACCTGTCCTACGCTCGCGAGACCCGAAATTATTAATTCGTCGCTCGTACCGCTCGCACGCACTGCTCGAAATCTCTGCCCAGCACGCGAATCTTTCGGACAGTCGAACCAGTGTCCTATCTCGTCAGGAGCAAACGCCATCGCATCGCTCCCTCTTCGTCGATGACCGCGCACCCCAAAAAGTTGTATTTATTGCTGGCTGGGGTGGCCTCCGGTAATGCTTTCATAAATAACAAAGTATTTGCGTAAGGTTTCCGGAAAAGTGAATGGACCGGCGAGTTTAAGATTACTGCCAGCGACGGCGGTCTTCCACGACAATGGCCGTCCGTGTTTTCCGCTTCCTGCCCCGTTTGGCATTCGTCTCTGCCGCGGTTCTTCGTCCAGCTACGGGAGTCTCCTTCGCACAATCGCTTGTAAACGCGACCAAAGTTTCGATCGGATTCTAAAGAAGCATGTATTTAAAATTTGGCGTTCGAAAGACGAGTACGCGCGCGAAATTCGAAGCAGTAAAACTTGACACCGTCCTACTTTCGTGTCGCCGCCACGCACCGTACTCCAATTTAAACTTCCGAATGGCGTTGCGCGACTGTCACCACCTTCGACAATTTCTCATTACGCGTAAACGAGCGTCCACCGCCAGGGAATATTACATCCGCGGGTTCGATATTTACCGTTCGGTTCAGCTCGATGATTCAGCGTCGAGCAGCTCGAGGACCCTTTAATGGATCACCGCGGGAAGGACGATCGCGATCGCGGTTCCCGCGGTTCTCTTCGCGGTTGTCGCGTATCAAATTCGCCGCGAGCATCGGTGAAACTGGGTCGAGCCGGAACCCACGCCGTCCGGACCGGAAACGAGCCACGCGTGTGCGTTTCAGCTCGTCGCCACTGCATTCGTCCAGCGTTTCTCTTTGGTCAGGTGCGCCGTCTGTCCTCCCCCATTGTTCCTTCACCCGCTCGCATCTCTTTCTTCTCACCCTGACGCGTCTTCGCCGATCGTTACGCGTACATTATATACCGGGTGTAACCGCGTTCTGGCGCTACTCCTGGCTTCCTCCGTTCTACTCGACGAATGTATCTATTCCGACGACGGTCACGTATCAAAGGAATGACGAACAACATCGGAACGGAACTGTAATTAGGTCCGCGCCGCGAGTATCGCGGAGGCGATAATTACGCTCGAGTGGCGCCTCGTAAGCTGGTGTATCGGCGAAATTGGCCAGGATTATTCGCGTATCCTGGCATTTACAAACGCCCGTCTAGATGCTGGGATGATCGTGCAAATCTGTCCGCGTTCGGGCTTCGCGGATGATAATTGGGTTGCGTGTCTCGCGTTTATTATGCATCGCTCGTACGTGTCGACGCACCTCTTACTCGACCACGATCCTACTTTTTACGTTCGATGGAGAACTCGAAGACGAGGCTTTCTCGTGCGGTCGAACGGCGCAAATTCGATGGCCGCGAATCACGCACCCGGAGTCCTTCGCGGAGATTGATGGCGCCTCGAAGGGCGAACGAGCGGTGGATTAAAGGGTCGTTTAGCGAGATTGACGCGAGCCACGGTGGCTAAGGTGGCCGTCGAGATGGCGGAGGGCCTCTCGAAAAGCGAGGATCCGACGCGAGCCGCGGAAGGTGACGATACCAAGGCGGGTAGCTGGCTGCCAGGACCTCAAGCTGAGAGTATAACGAGCGGCCGGTGGTTAACGAAGCTCGATCTCCGCTCAATCTCCTCCGCGACGCTGTCCCCTCAAAGGGCGCGCTTCCCTCGACTCCGATCCAGGCCGCTAATCCGTTTAATCTCGAGATAATTAACGACCGCAACGCTTAAATAATTCTTGCCCAGACGCGGAAACCTTTGACGTTTTACGTCGATGCGCGCGAACGGACCCAAAACCGCGTCCCGCACGCGGAGAACAGGCCTCTCCGCTGAATCGCGCGAGTACTCTCCGCGTAGACCCTTCGTTCCGATCGCGACGACATAAATATGTAGATGCTGCCGAGTTGAAAGAGCGCGTGTTTCGGGATCCAGGTGTTCGAAACGCTTTCTCCCGTCTCGCGAAGGGGGCATCGCGGCCAGTCGCTGTACCGGGAAGCGGTTCGCCCCGCGCAGTTTACACAGGATTTTCGAAAGGGACGGCTTTATCCGTCGCGGCGACGCGTTTACATCGTAGGCGCCGTTGTATCGGGACGTGTTTGTGGACACGGGGGACCCTCTCTAAATGCACTCCGGCGATGTTTGCGCAGACTCTGTTGCGGTCTTTCACGATGAATTTCTGTGTATGCAAATACGACAGCCGCCGCGGTAGCTCGAGCAAACGAGGGACCTTGTCGGAGGTCCAGGGAGTTAAAACCGGCCGGAATGGGAACGTTATTTCGATCGGACCCGTTCGTACTGTTGGCCTCGCCGTCGCGGAATCGGATTCGCTGCTATCAAAATGCAAACGATGGAAACGAACGATATCCCGAAGGATACACGAGGAGTTAGAGGGAAGCGGATATAGGCGTCGAAGCGGGAGAGATCGAGCACCAGCCTACCTGGCCAGCAATTATCCTCGCGTCTCAGCCAACTGTTCGCCTCCCTGACCGTTCCTCGGCCGTTTTAACAGCGCCGCGCGGAGATAATTCAGATATCATCCCTCGGATTCGACCCGTCGACGTTCTCGAACGAGGGGACGGACCTTAGGGGCTCGCGTGCCAACTGACGTCTCCCAAAGCGGCGCAGATTATAAACTGGCGATCGCGGAGCAACCCCGAGAGCCAGATCGGGAGACGCGGGAGCGGAGAGGTTTTCCAGGCGAAACAGGGCGCTCGATGGCGGCTCAGGGGGGCGGGAGAAAGAGCGGAGAGCTCTTTTTCCTCTCAGGAGGCTCGGAACACCGGAGCCTCTGCAGGGGGATTAAAGCGTTAAGAGCGTCGATTCCCGCTGGCGACGAGGCGCGAAGCCTCGCACGTTCCGATCGATCTTCGGGGATTTCACCCCCGCGCGGCGAGCTTCGATGTCCTCGATCGTGGGTACGAGACTCTCGGCGGGCTCTCGAGCTCGAATCCGACGAGTGGATGGGCGTCCTCACGGCCGATTAACCAGCGTCGCTCGTGTATCGGGACGAGTCGAAAGCTTCGTGGAAATTTCAACGTTGATCGCAGCTTTCGACGGCGAGCGGGTACGGGGGGGGGGGGATGGTCGATTCTCTACGCGCGAAAGAAGTCGCGGATCGTTTAAACGCGAATCCCTCGGTTTGTTAAACTTTCGAAACAACGCGTCGCGAGCGTTCGAACCGTGGAGGTAAGCGGCAAGCGTGGAAGAACGATGGTCCAATTACGGATGTGCTGCTGGTTAGTTTCGGTTAATCCGCGGGGCGAGCGATCCCCGGTCGCGGAGCTCGAAACTCTTAACTCCTGGGAAACTTGTCGGTTTCATCGCTCGGCGAAACTCTTCCGTTCACCCTCGCGGAACTCTCCGAGTACCTCGAACGGTTTCGTACCGCCGAAGAATATTTTCAAGACTCCTGGCACCTTTAATTAAACGTACCGTTTGCAATCGCCGCGCGCTTCAAACACTTTTCCTGCAGCTTTGTCTACGTCGTGTCTACGGCGAGCCCTTGAAACAGAACGCTTTCTCCGCCTTTACCTTTCCACTATCGCGACGCATCGAAGCGGACGGGAACAAAGCTATCTCGAAACGGACCTGTTCGGAATACGGCGACGCTGCTCAGGAACACGTTCCTTCGCTGTCGAGCGGCCTTGTCGGCTTGTAAAAAAGACCGGCAACCCTCGTCGAACGAATGCTACCGAAATTTCCACGTTCCGAGGCTTTCCTCGAGGCCCGTGACGAAAGCGCGCGACTGTTGCACGCTCGACCATCGATTAGGCCTCCGTGTCCGAAAGCTGTGACGAAACCGGGTCGCTCTAACGATCTGGCTTCCGAGAATACCTGCGCACCCGCGGACCGAGCGACGCGATCTCGTCTGAAAACTCCTAGACCGTTGTTCCCCGTTGTTCCCCGTTGTTCCCCCTTTGTTCTCGATGTCCTGGCACCCCGCCGCGGTACTCATCGCGTCCTGAAACCCATTCGAGGCGTCCTCCTTCGAGACGGTTGATGGATTTATGGATTCACGGTCACCCTGCTCCGCAGGGGGCTAATTGGTGGCAGCGTGAAGCGGGCTGACTGCCCAGGACGCTGGCGAAGAAAGCGGATGCATAAGCGTGCACGCGTGTCCTCCCTTTCGCGAGAAACCAGTGTTCGCGGTAATTGCCGTCATTTTCTAGGTACGTATCGTTGGGACCGGTCCTGAAATCTGGTTTCGAACGCGGTTCCACGCGGCGCTCCCATCTTGTTTGCCTAGGAGAGTTTACGGCCGGATCACCGTAACCCTTCAACGACTCGTGATTATGATTCATTAACCGTTTCGGCCTAACCGAGCGGATCCTCCCGGATGATAGAGGACAGGCCTTGAGTAAATAATTAATCGACCGCCTGGACCTTCCGTGTTTGGTAGAAACGCTGTCGTTCGACCTGGTCCGTGTGTTTGAGAAATCGCACGGTTTGGAGAACCACCAATTAGCATCGATTTTAGGGGATTTCGTCGGACGATTTACCCGGCGATTCGTTTGCCACGCGTTATTTATGGTTATTTATGGATCAATCGAACGTTAGAAACCGTTGGGAACCGTCGATCCTTCATTGAGAAATTGGATAACGAGACGCGCGAGCCGAGCGTTTCCCAACGTTGAAATCGCGTCCACGGGAAGCGGACGTCGAAGAACCGGTCCTCGCTGGCGTCATTCCCAGAGCAGAGAAAAAAAAGAACCGGCCGGACTTTTCCTAGGTTGCAACGCCTAGCGTTTACGCGTCGAGATAAGCTAATGAGACGTCCAGCGGTTTGAAGGTAAACTCGCGTAAAGTCTCCGTTTTACGAAACGCGACCGCCATTGCGCCGATAGCGAGGCCCCTCGAAAATCCAGCTTATCGTCCGCCCTTGCGTATCTTTGCTCGTTCGCTTGGCCGCTGGCGAATTTTTTCGTTCGATCATTTCAGGCCACGAACATAGAAACGAGGAACATTTCGCGTACGGAACTCTGGAACGGCTCTACTCGTACAGTTTTCTGCAATGGCAATCTCCAGCAAAGTACGCAACGTGCTCGTTTCTCTATTAATTCGAGTGCCACGGGCTTTTCGAGAAATCCAATCGAAAAGCATCATAGAACGCGATAGTGTACTTCTGAATTTGTTCGTCCAAGAGTGCCAGGCAGTTAAACAGCCAAGCAGCGCGATAAAGTTCACAACAGAGAACGTTTATAAATATTTTTCAAATTGATAGATTATTTTATTACAGAGCATACATCGAGCATACGTGTGCATAAAATTCGGAACATCCTCGGATATTGATTATTCGAGAATATTCATAATTTTTTCCACGCGTTCCCTTGTTTTTCCCAGCCGCGCGCGTACAAGCGCCCGCGTACTCTCGTGCATAAAATTTATAACATTCTCGAATATTGAATAATCGAGAATATTCCCAATTACATCGTAAATTTGCTGAAAAAAGCCATTTACACTGTACAGTAGCGAACTTCGTAGTACGCAACGAGCAAAATTCTACTGCCCCAAAAATGGCAGACGCGCTGTCCGCATCGTAAACTGGGGAACTCGTTACGTCCTAAACGCAAACGGTTAAAGATTCACGGTTACTCGTAGCTCACGAAGCAACCTGGTCGTGGCAAATCCGTTTCAACCCCCTTTTACTTTCTCCACCAGCGAGGAACGCTCGTCCAAGTATTTGTTCGCCGCGAAAGGAGCGGCGGGCCGCTTAGAAATTCATCGCGAACGGTGCTCCGCACAGCGCGACGGAATGAATTATGTCGCGGCGTATCTCGACCCCGGTGTTTTCGCTCTTTTTTTCACCCGCTGTCCCGTAATCCCGTGTCTCGCGCGTGCTGCTGAATTCGGGGTTTAAATTCGCGGCGACGCGTTTCGAGTATGCGACCGCGGAACGCGCGCGCCTCGACGCGAAATTATTTCGCGAGCGTCGCGCGGCGAGGCCAGCCGCGATCGTAACGCGGCGATTAACCGCGTCCGCGTTCGCAACTCTTCACGAACTAATCCCGCTCCGCGGAATTAATTGAATCCCCGGAATCTTAATGCGCCCTGGAACACGCGCGCGAAACGCGTGAGAATGAAACGTAAAACCCAATCGACGCTGGTCTTCGATGCCTCGAAGGGCAAAGGTGAACCGATCGAACGAAAGAAACCGGAAAATCGCGTTTCGTTCGTCGATCTCGGGCGTTGAAAACCGTTATCGAAAGAGGAGGGCGTAAACGCGCTAGATACCCCATCGTCGTTCGTCCATAGCTGTTCGAGCGCGTTCATATGGCGCTCCGCGAACCGACGACCCCTGCCAACCGAAGGTATACGCAATTTATTCTCGCCCGATAAATCATCGTCCACCTACGTTCGTAATTTCTTTTTGGATCATAAATCAGTCGAGCCTCGGCGCGCATGCAGGCGGACGCGCGCGTGCCCGTTACGCGCGAGACGGAGGAGGACCTGGAAGGCTGGTGGACGACGCGGGTGCGTCGCTCGCACCGGCCGCGTCGACTTGTTGCGAGCGCGGTTCGGACCGGAGAAAAATCGCGGCTGGTACGCGCGACGAACCGTTTATTAACCTGTCGACGCGTTAAACCTAGCGTGCTCGGCAAACGCAGCTCGCGGCACAGGCGTCGAGCGAAACGAATCTTTTACCGTGCGCGATCGCCGCGAACGCTTTGTCATTTTTACGCGGCACTTTGCGCGGCCGACGGGACTTTGGCTCGCTGGTGAAATTCGTAACGAGCGATCGTCGAAGAGCACCGTCGACGAGGGGTTAAAGGAGCCGCTCGGAGAATTACATGGGACGAATTAAACGGAGGCGTCCAGCTCGTAGCTCTCCATTAATATCAATTTTATCGTCGCGATCGAGGGGGAGCGCGTGCGCGGTTCCCCATGCGTCTAGCTGTTTATGGCGGCGATATTTTAATGCCCTCTTCCCGTTCGGTCAGCGTCCAGGCCCGACACGGTGCGCCGCCTTTGAAGATCGAACAGCGCCGGGAAAAATTGTCCCGTCGTCGACACGGGCCCTGGACAGGACGGCTCTTTGTATCGATCTTGTTTAATCTTATCAGCGCCCCTCGTTATCGTCTTTACACGATCTGGTACGATGCGCTACGCTCCGTGGGCTCTGCGGTCGCTTCTTCGGTACGTGACTCTCGACGACGCGTCTCATGTTTATTTAAAAGCACGCGGCCGTTCGCCAGCGGTAATCGAGGACACTGGTCACCTCGATCGAGGGACCCTGTCGACCGATAACGCGCCGATAAGGCTTCACCAGCTTCGGAGGAAAGCGTAGTGAAATTTCCCTGCGGAGGTCTATCGCGTACCGAAGCGTCGTTCCTAATCGATCGGTTAATTAATAGTTTTCTTACGAGCGAAAGCTCTTGCGCACTTGACCAAGGGCGCGAGGAGGATGGGAACTATGAAAAAAATCGATAACCTCGTTCGAGTCGTTAGCCGAAGGAAATGGCGTACGGGTAATTTAAATGGGTACAAAAATGTGGCCAAAACTGTTAATGGAGCGCTAACGAGTCGTGGTTTAATGAAAATTTCCGCGGGACAAAGTACAGCTTCTTCTCCGGCACTTTTTGACCCGCGAAGTGCTCGCGGTAGAATATCGTTCGAAGGTATTAGCGCTTTATCGTCTTGCCCGACAAATCTCCCAGAGCAACGAACTTTACGTTCCGCCGCGGTTATCGCGTGTTTTTGTCAAGAGACAGCACACCTCCGTCCCTCCCTTTTTCTTCAGAGATACGACAAGTTCCACGTTCTATTTGCCCGGCTAGATATACCGGCTATCTCGCCGTGTTTTTGAGGAAGGTTAAACAAACTTCTGACGCCCGAAAACCAACGAAGATTACCCGTGTTTATCGAACAATGCATCATCCCTCGCAAACAGACCGCGCAATCTTCCTCCGCGATGGAGTCCGCCGCCGCGGCGCGGCGAGGGAGCTTATTTGCTCGCGTCGAAACTCTTAAACCTCGCGCCGATCTCGATCCGTCCGTCCCTCTCGAGGGGAAACCTCCGCCGCCCCCGGACTTTATCCAGGGCGACGAAACACGCGGAACACCTGAATATGTATGCCATTTCGTCCGCGCGGGGCTAACGCCCACCTCTTCGTCGTACCTCGGCCACTTTCTCGTGGAATGCATTAACGCTTTTCCGGAGACACGCGACGGCTCGTCGACGAGGATCCACTCGGCGTCGCGGCCTCGCGAGCTACCGGGGGATGTTTAGCAAACACTCGGGAAATTCGCTGCATCGCCTTTCGGCTCGGCAAACAAGCGCCGGTTTGGAGCGTTTCCAGAAAAACTGTCGCGACGCTCCGCGCCACCGTAGACGCCGTCCCGTCCTCGAATACGTAGAGCCGTCCGCTCGTTTTATTTTATTCCTCCACCCCACCCCCCCCCCCCCACGTCCACCTCCGGCCCCGGTTTCGCAACCGGTGACTCTTTCTATCGCGTCTGCGGTTGACGAGGGTGGGCGCACGGAGCGACGCGACCCCTGACAAACGTCGGCCATTTAGCCGATGACGAGGCGCGCGCGGCACAATATCGCGGGCAATACAATAACCACAATGGAGCGCTATTTCGGCATCAACCTGTTCCGCAAAGCTAAAGCCCAGGCCGTTTGAAGTTCCCGACGCGAGGCGCCGGCCACCGCTTCCCTTTCGCGATCCAACGGACCCCCTCCTCCCCCCCCCCCCCGCAGACGAAAAGGACTTCTAAATACTCGTTCGCGGTATTTGCGGATATCCGCCGGTAGTCCCCGCCACGGGTCTCGAAATACCGCCGCTGCGAGCCGTGCACCAGCCATCGGGATCGCCAGGGTGTGGGAACAGGGGGTGCGATCGGAGAGCCCTGGACGAGGGGAGGGGAGGGAACGAACGACGGGCGCTTCTCTCACGGGGCGCCCGCAATCCGATCCTCAAAGCCCATCGGGTAAATACACCCACGCTGACCACCGGTGGTAGGGAAGAAGCGTTTAATTAATTCCATCCAGCGCGCAGCTACGGCCGCACGAACGTATAGTTGGCAATTTCGATCGCGCTCTCGTGGTAGGTGCGTCGCGATGCGTCTGCAGTTGCGTAGGAGTCGAGCACGATCGAGGAACGAGACGCGCGACCAGGAATCGGAAGCCGAGTGACACATATCCCACGCGCCGAGTTCCGTTGCTTTTCTACGCCGCGCGACGCTCGCGATCCGAGCGGAACGATAAGCCACCGGATGCGGCGGGTTCTAATCCAGCTTCCTGCACGCGCGCGTTAATGTCCGCGTGCCGTGACTGTTTCCATTAAGTTGTGAACTCGCGTTGATGCAGCGCCGTTACGTCGAGTAATTCTTACTCGCGTTGTTGCTTTAAGCCTGTTACGGTTTTCACGACAAACTGTACGGAATGTTTCACAAAGAAATCGTTGAGTCGTAAAGCATCAAGGGAAAGGTCCATCGGTGTCCGCTAATGTCGCAGCAGGTAGACATCGAGCGAGACCCTTCCTTTTGTACGTTTCACGACTCGACAGAAACACAAACGGGTCGAAAACGAGGGAAAGATCGTACAGCAGGCTTTCGTCTTGTCGGAACGAATTAATACGAGTTAACAGGATCGAAGCGAGAGATACGCGTCGCGCGCGAATCCCCCGATGCAGACGCGGAACGTAACGCGCGGACGGCTCGAAAGAAAAGCCGCGGGAACTCGCAGCCCTCGATCATCGCGAGCATAAACGCAGCCAGCGCAGCAAGCGACCAGGGAAACGCGCGTCACTTTACGCGACGACTTTGTCTGGTTCCAGCCCCCGCGGAATCACCCCGTCGCCGAGGGACGTCGGAGGGCACCACGGTGCAGGCTGGAGCGCGAAGGGCCCCGTCACAGCCTCGTCGAACCTGGACGCGCACGGTGCTCCGACTCTTTTTTTTTTCTTCCCTCCCCGACGAGTCACGGTGCGTTCACCGGCTGAAAGGACGACACCGGTTTCCCGTCTCCGTCGATCGCGCCGCCACCCCCTGCTCGATCTCGGTCTCGCACCCTCGTGAAAAGGAGTCCGCCAGGAAGAGCACGAAGAAAGAGGGTCTCTCGCGGAGGGTGCGCGGCGAGGGGATGGTCTGCTAGCGCATCGGCGCTAGTGGGGACGTCGCGCGTCGGATGGGGGTAGCTGGCAACGTGGTGGCACGGGGAGCTACGGCGGTGGGGGTAGGAGCGGAACGGAGCCTCCGAGAGCGTCGGCGAAAGCGGCGAGCAACAGTGTGCCGTGCGCCGGCGAGCAGCGAGCCTCGTTGTTGAGAGTCTGGTTGTGCGCGGAAACAGCGTGTGTCTCGAGAGTAGCGCGAGAGAGAGAGAGAGAAGAGAGAGAGGGTGCGCAGCTAGCTTCCGTGGACACATGTTTCGGGGCGGAAGTGCCAGGCGACGACAGCTGACACGGGAGGACGCGAGCTCGATCGCGTCGATCGTCCAGGTCTTCGACTCGCGCGAAACAGTGAGGTTTCCTACCATATAGTAGGAGGGTGCTCCGAGGTGTTCTACGAAGTGTTCGCTACTACTACTGGTTCGCCTAGTGCGTCGTGCTCGTCCCGCTCGACTACTGGATTAAAAATCGCGCCGGTTGCCAGCGTATGGCTCGCGACCGCCCGATCTCGACGTTGTCTCGCGCGCCGTGGAGATCCGTAGCGACGCTCCCGCACAGAGAGCCGTCGTCCCGTCGTCTCTCCGCGAACAGTCGACGGGCAGGAACGTTCGTCGACAGGTGATTCGGAGAACAGCGCGAGCGCTGCTGTTACCGAGTTACGCGAGCCGATTACGCGCGCGGTCACCGAGTGATACGCGAGATTAGTTGATCCGCTGAGAGCCGGCAGTTCGCAACGAGTTCGGTAATAATCGTGGTGTTCGCTGTGATACTCGTAGACGAGTGGTGTGCAGAGAAGACCAGCCGCGAGGAAGAGGGTGTTTGCTATTTTTCACAAGGAGATGCGCTGCTAGCGAATCGGCAAGGTGTCGCCCGAACTTTTGAGGTAGGCACTCCACTCGTTTCCTGCTGCGGATTTCGCTCGCGTTGCGGCGATCGCGGCGACAAGTGACGGCCGGATATTAGGACCGACGTACCGCGGAGATGATGATACGTGGAAACGCGCGCGCCAGCGATACGGTAATTGTAGCTGGAAATGGGCCGCGTCGTCGACGATGAAAGCTCGTTGCTCCGGAAGCGTGCGTTTTCGGAGCGCGTGGAAAATTACGACCGTTCTCGCCTGCGTGCATCCTGACACGTGCGAATCGACAGACGGATCGAACACGGCGAACTCGCCGACGTGCCGCGAGATTTGTCCCTAGGAAATAGGATTATCCGGTGGATACGACTCCAAAAACCGACTGCTCCCTCCGGATGATATCGTTCCCGTCGTAAAACCTTTGACCGTGTTCGCGAGGCATCGATTTCGGATTCGCGAACGACCGTCGGATCCTCTCTCGCCGCTCGAAATCGTCGCTTCGATGAAAGTCGGAATCGCAGCATTCTTCCCTCTAACGGTGGTAGCACTTTTTTCCGCTGCTCCGTTCGATGGTGGCGAGTTCGCGCGAAACGGAAGCGGATGGAAATGTTGGCGAGCGCGTGTCCCGGTTAGAGAGGGTCGACGGCGGCGGAGAAAAGGCAGAATTTAATGCAGCGGGCAAACAAATAAAGCATCGCCGCCGGGGAATTGAAAAGAGTCGACGCGCGCCGCGGAGATCGATATTCGCGGACTCGCTCTGCGAAACGTCGAGCGAGATTAACGCTCGTTACACCGTGGATACGCGTCGACGGCTGTTCCTTTCTTCCTCCGACGAATTAAATCGGCGCGCCGTCGCCGGATTCGATCCTTCCTCCTTCTCTCTTCCCTCCGTTTTTCGAAGCTTTGAGCATCCGCGCCGCTCGCTTGCCCGCCGCGATAATTTCGAATCGCCGCTCGGGGATGTTTACTCTCGATTACGCGGCGTAATGGAGGACTTTCATCGCGGTAATTAAGAGAGCTGCGCTCGTTCCATCCGCGAAATTACTCGCGATACGCGCGCACCACCGCGTAAACGTGGATCTCGATACTTTTCGGACGCGCTAAACCGTTCCTGGTCCTCGATGGCGGACGGGAGAAACGGTGCCGTCGCCGCGGTTCGATTTAAACGAGTTACGAGGCGGCGGTGCCCTCGTGGCCGCGGCGAACGTCGATGAAATTAGAAATAATCCCGAGACTCCCACGAACTCGAGGCGCGGGCCACGCCTGTCGCTGACAGTTATTAGGAACTTATGGGGCGAGAGTTCACGGTGAAAATTCCTGCCAGACTAGCGCGGGGGCGGGAGTTCGTTTTCTGTTCGGGACGCGGCGCGGTTTATTTTCACCAAACCGCGCGTCCCCTGTCTTCCCTCCGTCGCTTCACGTTCGCGCCGATTTTCGCCTCTCGCTCGTCGTTTTTCCTCGTATATTAACTCTCTGCACGCGGATGCCTCCTCTGAGGGGACATCAGCATTGATTAGCGATCGCGGAGGTTAAACTTGTTCCACCGCAGCCTTTTCGGAAATGCGTGTCTCTCTAAAGTTTTCCATTGCTGAGAAACGTTAACGCGGGAATGGGAACGGATAATTGAGATAATAAAAATATTGCTAAATTATCCCTGAAATATTTCTATTTCAACGATGTAGTGTCTATTGCTGACATCCAAGAAGGAGCTGAGCGCAAAGGGTAGAAAGCTATCGGCGCTCGTGGATCGTTAAACGCACGGAAACGGAATAAAAGATCGTTCCGCGAGTTCAGCGACTGTGCGTCGCGTAAAGTTGAAATATTCTCTGTAATCGATGGAAGCCGTGATCGTTGATGAAACGGTCGGATTGGATTCAGATTTCCAGCGGTCTCTTTTAGCCCTGAAAAACGCAGCTCGTGTTGCTCTCGTTTAATCCGAGCTGAAAATTTAAACGCGCTTTTTCGTTCCCCGTAAAACACCGTGTACACCGCGCCAAATCGCTCTCCTAGTCGAGACGAGCTAGACGATCCGGTATACCCATCTCCTCGCTCGGGACCGCTCTCCCATCCGGGCCAAAACCGTGGGAAAACTGCAGGGAAGGTGGCTCCTCGCCGGAGAAGACGGTTCATAATCGAGCGTCAAATTCGCTGAATAAATTCGCGGCCGCGCGTAAATATTTCACGAGGAAGGTTGCTCGCTCGAGGAGGCGAGCCCTCGAATGGTCCGTGGAAACGACGGCAGATGGAGGCACGCGATGGGCCGTGCACCACGGATGGGCCACGCGGATCGACGTTCCGCCCCGTCCCGACGCGAACCCTCGATGACTCGAGCTCGCACAGCTCGGGAAACATCCGGATACTTTGGGAACGATAACAGCTATCGTCTCGAAATCGACCGTCCCTTAACGGCGCCCCGAAAACCGTGCTCTCCCTTACGATAATGCTAATTGCCTTCGGAGCCCATTGTTCCTCCGCGTCGCACGATGGAATGTTAATGTTTCTTTGCTGGCCGAGCAAACAGCTTACGCGAGCTATTTGGAGATTGACGAATCCTTATCTGCGGTTCCACGCTCGGAATCGAGACGCGTGTCATCGAGTTATCGAAGCGAGCGAACGCTGGCACGAATCGCGGCTCGACGCGAGTAACGAGCCGCTTCTTGCTCGATCAATTACCGGCGCCATTGCGCCACCGGACTCGAGACGTTGACACGCGTATATCTTAACATCGGAATTAATTAGACGCGCGAGACTCGGCTAAGGAATACGATAAAGCGAGCGGTTTTGGTTACCAAACACGCGAACGATCGTAAACTCGATTTTAATACGAACGCAGGGGTGCGACTTGCGAACGCGCGACACCCTCGCCTCGTCCGAACAGAACCCCGCGAGTCCCTTCGTACCATCGTCGTTACGGCCTCGGTTTAATAAAGCACCGGTGAGAAACGCGAAACACGTGCGTGCAAAAGTTCTCCCCACGGGCAGGGTGTAACGACGTTCCATGGCGCGGCTGGGGGGGTGGAAAGTTACGAGGGCGGTTTTACGCCGCGAAGAGAAGCGTGGAAGAAGAAGGAGGGTGGCTGAGAGTAGTTTTCGATATCCCGTTGCGCGTTCCCTTTCAACGTGGCGGAATTTTCGGGGCGCGGAATTGCATCGACACGCGTGAAAATCGAAATAGAAGGGCGCGCTCGGCCTGGCGGCAGCCGCGATATTTGTAACGGCGGGGGTAACGGTATAACGACGGAGTTTCTCGAAAGTGGCCCGGAGTGTGCCGTATTACCTGCTCGGTCGCTCGCTAAACTTGGATATTGGAAAATTGAGTTAACTTACGTCGGAATGGAACGATTCTCGCTCGTGTTACCCAGCGAACGGCCGCGATTTTCAGCCCGTTCGCCGAACGCCACCCCCGCGTTAAACTCGTTTCCCAGATTCGTTTTCCCCGCGAACGCTGAACGACGTCCCTGCGACGGTTCCCTGCCACCGTTCGAGATCGAAAAGGAAACGAGGACGATACGAGGGCGAGGGCAGAAACGAAGCTGCTGGTGGGAGACGAGAATGACCCTCGTCAAATTTCACCGGTACCTACGGAGCGATGGCCGAACGAGCGATCGCGCGAACTTTGTTTCCACGGCTCGCGAGTTGGCAGAGTTTCGCGACAGTTTTCGAGAGGCGTCGCGCGATCGTGACACTCGTCACACGCGGAGCATCGACGCGCGTCCCGTTGGGGGATGATCCTGCGAGATTGCCGGCTGCCATTTTAACCCCGATCGCGCTCTCTCTTGTCTCTCCGCCCGCGTGTCTGCAAACACCCTCGCCGCCTCGTTTCGTATCGCTGGTGGATCGAGGGCGACTCGTCAAGCTACAACATATTTGGAGAGCACTCGACGCGCGTCGTCGCCGATAAACGGTGTCCCGCGATACGCCTCGTAAATTCATACCTGGCTCGCACGATGGGACGCGCGTCGAGCGACGATCGCGGCCGTTGATTGGCACTCGCGACGAGCGCGCAACCAAGGACGCGTCTATAAACATTGTCGACGCGCGAGCGAATCGGGATTAAGAACGCAACGACGCCGCGCGGCGCCCTGACGAGCGCCGTTTCCATCCTCCTTATTTACGAGCCGCGTCCGCGCGCGGATCGTTACGCGGGAAAATTATTGCGTGTAGGCGGCCCGCGTATTTCCCGATGCCCGCAGATTTACCGATCGTTAAGCCGTACGCGAATTTACGCGTTTCTTTCCCGCCTGGCCGAGTCTTTATTGCGCGCGTACCGCGCCTACGCTCGTCGCCCTCCAAGGCGCCGCGCGATGCACTCGAGGACCTCGTCGTTCGCGCGCGTGAAACCGACACCGCGTCAGCCTCCTCCGCGAGCCGTTTCTTTCCAGACACGATCGACAGCCTCGACGTCGCGTCTCGTCCTCGCGGACGAGAGACGAAAAGCATCGCGAAGATCAGCGAGGGACGACGAAAGTGGTTGAACCGGGAGAAAAATGTCGATGGTATAGAGAAAAGGGATTGCGCGAGACGGCGGCACGCACCGCGACAATGCGCGACTCCAGGGTGGTATCCTGGGAAATGTTACAAGCAGGGGATCACCCTCCAGGGAATATCACCGGGCTCGGAGGTTATTTCTGGATCGCGGAAACTTTTAATAGCTTTCTGATAGCTTATTGGTCGCCCGTATAAATAATTTCGTATCTCACGGTCCCATCCGACTGTCGGTTCTTTTTCTCCTCGCCCACGCGGCCCGTTGTTCTTTCTTTCTTTTTTTTTTTTTTTCTTTCTTTCCTTCGCTCCTCTTCCTTTTCCCATTCTTCGTCGCGTCCACCTCCGGCACGGGGAGTCCCGGGGAAACTTTGTCCCATCGTCGAGGAGAAATTATTGCTATTATTTATTTATCGGACTGCGCTGGTCGAGCGGTGCAACGGCGGCGTTCTACGTATCCAAGAGGGACGATAAAATATCGTAGACGAGATACGCTCGCGCCAGCGCCGCTTTAAGCCTCTCCAAGCGGGAGGTAATTTCCCGCGTTCGTACTATTTTAATCTCTCCCGCCTTGGATGTCGGTCGTTTAATTTCGTAAAAAAACGATCGCGATCTTTCAATCCTCCCTGCCCCTCTCGCGGCTAGTTTTATCGCGCGATTATTCCGGCCGTAAATAATTTCGATTCTTTCGCCGATAAATCGAGTCGATTGATACGGAACGACGCTAGCGGTGACTAACGAAGATTCGATAGCCGCGGAAAAAGCAATCGAGGCGGTCAAAGAATGGAGCATGAAAGATTAGCCGTTCGATTAAAGGAGTTTTATCGGTGTTTCCGTCGTCCTCGACGAGCGTTGGCAGCCCTGCCAGTTTCGACGGCGTCTCCCTTTCGAACGAAGAAACGCGATCTCTCGGAAAACAACAGCCTCGTAAACATACGGACGACGTGCAATAACAATGAGAATAATATAAAAAAGCGAGAGAAGCGGCAGGCTGGCCAGGACGGAACGTGGCCAGGGGATGATCGCGAGCAGCCGGTGTCGCGGCCATTCAGGGGTGGAATTATTAAATTTGTCGGTGTCCCCTAATTAAAAGCGAGCCGCGGCCGATTCGGAATTGCACGAAAGTTACGGGAACACGGGAGCAGTCCCGTGGCGAGGAGGCAGTCGGAGGCGGGCGCGCGAGGGTGCTGGCGGCGGAGAGGAGGGCGAGAAAGGGTTCGTCCCGGTTGCACGCGCGCTGCCATCGCCGGAATAATCGAGAGCTGCGGGCGTAGCCGCGCCCTTCGCTCGAGCCCTTCGTTTCGTAACCACCCTTCCTGCTGTCCGCGTCCACCTATAAATAACGTCCCTTACGCGCGTTGCGGCAATTTTCTCGCGGCGATACCGCCGGAAACGATCCGAGCCGCGTGCATAATCGTAACGAGGCGGCGGTCGAGCGAAAATTCGGCCGGGATAATTGCGCCGCCTCGTCGTTATCGGGCGACGCGAAAAATCCGCTCGACGCGTAGGGTGCCCGCCTTTTTTCCGACCCGCTAATCGCCCTCCGCGCGGGCCTCTCGCGCTCGAATTCCGCGCGGGTCGCGGCTGCAGCTCGTTTCGGACGGATAAGCGCGCGGAAAAATCGGCTCGACGGAAATTTCAGCGGTGCGCGGTTATGCTGTTGCCTCGACAACAGGTACTCGAATCGCTCGGATCGATACCGTTTCCGTTTATAATGGAACGATGCACGGTCGACATTATGCTCGTCGTACGCACGATTTCAAAGATTTAGTAATCGAGGAAGCTCGATTTTAATCGTTCGAATCCCAGGACGAAGCAGCATCATTATTTTCGTTTGCTCGCGTTCGTCGACGCAGAATGTATTACTCGTACGGTTTCCATGATGCAGAAGCAACGATGCGACGGACAAACATCCAAGTAACATTTAAAATCCAGTGGATCTTTTCAACGCGAATTCTGGATCCTAGCGCTTAATATTCTCTCGTTACTCGATCCCATCCGAGCCAGTCGATGGAAGCAAAACCACTCAAGGTGGGACTCGATCGAACGTAATCGCTCGTGTCGCATTATCATACGCTTCGGAAGCGCCTCGCGCGAAAACGGGTTGATCGTTGGCAACTCGTTCTCGGTAATTATCGGCAATTCGAACGACACGACCGCGGCACAGGCGGGCTTCCCTTTCGCGAGCACCGCGAGCGGTTTCGTACGGTGTGGTCCGAGCACTCGAGGGCCTGTAATCGGCGATCCTCGCGCGAACGAGCCTCGAGAGTCGCAAGAAAACCGGGAGAGGCCCGCGTGTGTGCAACGCCGCCAGCCCACACTGGCTACGGAAGATTAACATGGAGACGAGGTCGCCCTCGGTCTTTTCCGCGTGAGTTGCGTTCTCGCGATCGCGAGTACGCGCACCAACCGTCCCGTGCGTCGGCTGCTCGCCTAAGTAGTTGAATCGCGTCGCATTAAGCATCGCGTCATAAAGCGGGCGGGTCGTTATGGCTCCTTTTATCGTCGACAACGGGGCAGGACCGCTCCCAGGGAACGATACGTCTCGCTCGTTTCGCTCGTTTCTCACCGGCAACGGGAGACGTACCGATCATTTGATTACCGGTGCCCCGTTGTAGCCATCTCGAGGAATAATTGCCACTCGACTCGGCGGTAGCCAGGGGAGGAGTAAAAAAAAGAAAAAAAGAAAGAAAGAAAGAAGAGAGAAAAGAGTCGTTGAAACGAAACGATACTCTTGTTCGGAATTGGAGCGGACCGCGAGCTACTCGAACGATTTCACGGGGCCGGGATTCCTGGGGGGAATCGCCGCGGATTGCTCGAGGAAGCTTCGGAGAGTCACTGGCTGCGGTTGATCCAGGTGGGACGGTATGCGTCTTCGGACGTGGGTCGAGCGTGGCACGCGTCGTTCGCGAGCGCAGTAATTGATGAGCGTCGGACAGGAGAAAGCGGATAAAGGGAGGACGACGTGGGCGGAGAACGGCGTCCAAAAATCGCATGCGATCGACGCGCGTCTAAATCCGCGAGCAACGCGCGATAGCTTCGGATTCGTCGAGCAAACGAGACGCGACGGTTGTTTGGAAACAGCAATGATCATCTTCCCGCGACGCGTCGGTCGCGGGTGGAGTTCGCGTGCGTCGGTCGAGTTTGTATCACTTAACGGACGGACACGGCGAGCAGAGGCTAATGCTGAAATAATGCGACACTGGTCGATGCTCGCCGCACGCGCGTGCAAACCGAAAACGCAAATGCCAGCCCGCCTACGCTCGACGATTCTCCGATCGGGCGTGTCGATGCTCTCCACGGGCCAACGCACCATCGAACGTAGCCGCGAACGTCCGCTCGCTCGCATCGTTCGCGATTAAACCACGCTCTAGGTTTCCCCGTCGACTGATTGCTGCAAAATTATTCCTCCGTCACCGCGGACAGGAGAAACATTAGGCAGGCGGCCGTCCCGCGGCTTTTTCCACGCTTTTCCGGTTCGCGTTCGTTAACGAGCGTACTTGCGCAATTACCGCGGGGGACCTGGCGGAACTTACAAGCAGTCGTTTCGTCGAGGAACGTCGAACGAGATTAACGTCGCTCGAGCGGCGCCTGGTCGAAGGTATTGGATTCCTGGTTGCCGTAATTGTCGGTCGAGACGGCCATAAGCGGAAGAGGAAACGCGTCACTGGAACCGTACTTTACGGTTCAAGGTCTACCTTCTTTTTCTTTTTTCTTTACGTCTCTCGTGCAGCTAGCTCGCTGAGCCAACTTCGAAGCTCGTCGAATCAGCGTTGCACGTGAATGTTTGAAAGTTCCCTTCTCTCTCTCTCTCTCTCTCTCTCTCTCTCTCTCTCTGGTAGTAGTAACGATGGATGCAGCGACGAAACGAAATACCGTGGCATAATTAATGCCCGAAGTTTCTGGCGTCGAATCGCGCGTCAGAATCTCGAGACGTTCCAAATTAATCTCGTCTACTTTCGCCTCCTCCCGGAAGACCCACTACTCACTCGTCTCATCCCTTCGTCCGACCGTGCTCTCCTGAAACTCGCTCGAACCTGCCGGAAGATTCGCTCGCGGAGTCCGCGACGCGCCACGAAATTTGCCTCTTTATTTTTCGAACGATTATCCGAACGTTTCGACCGTCAACGGCCCGGGAGAAAGTGGATTAACGCAATTTCCGCGACGCTCCGAGGTTGGCGCGCGCTAATCTGATTACTTAACGTCGGGACTTGAACAAGGCCGGCTCGCGGGAACGGCCAAGTTTCCCGCGGGATTAAAACGGGTTAATTTAAACTTACCAACGAAGGGCGCGGAGCCCAACGACGATCCACTCGAACGACACTTTTCGAGTCTCCCGGCGAAACGCGCCGCCCCTGCGGCTTGGACTCGCTTTCCACCCCCTTCGCTCGATTTCCATCTAATCGCGTCGAATCTCAGCTACGCCACCGCCTTTGTTGCCTCGCGTTGCCATCGTCCGTCACCGTTACCAGGAGTCCCTGTAACCAATCGCGCGAGTCGTCGAAGACGATTCCGCGTTTAATCGGTCACGGAGATCCGCGCCGCGCGATGAAACGCGCTCGTTTCTCAGCCAGGGTACGTTAAACGAACCCAGCCGGCCATAAATAGCAGCCACGGCGACATTCGTTTCGCGAGGAACGACGAACGCGGTGGATCTCGTTCGGTGGCGAGGAGAGGTTATGAAATTTCGCGGGACGCGGTTCGCGAAATCTAGCCTCCCGTCTCGTCGACCTTCCGCCTCTATCCCGCTGGTATCGCGGCGTACTTTTTTCTTTTTTTCGAGGCCACCGTACCAACTTGGTCGCGCGGCGAATATATTCCGCCGCGTAGGCTCGCCGGGGTTTTCATAATGAAATTACCGCCGCGTGTCAGCTGCGAGAGGACACGGTTTTACGCGCACGTTCTGCCTCGTAGCCGACAGCTGGGCGCTCGAAAAACCCACCCCTGCTCGGTTCATTCCGAAGCGTTGCGAACTGTTCGAAAGTGTCGAAAATTCTTGCGGGACCAGGAGATTTATCACGATTTCCCGCGTTTTTGCTATTTGATACTCCGTTCGTATGCTGCTTCTCGACTGACTAATTGACCCGTCACCCTTCTTCCTGGGACGTTTGGTGAAAAATTATCGCGAAATCCGTGGACGGTCCTCGAGTGGGGTGTTCACTCGCCATCGTTGTATCCCAACAGTTTCGACGTTTAAACGCAACGCGATCCGCACATGGTGTCGCAAATTAATTCGTCCATTCTCTCGCAACACGAGCGCTTGCATTTCCTCCCGAAAATATAAATCTCCAACGGACGCGTAAAGATCCGTAACTTAATAACGATAATTACAACCGGCGTCATCCGTCTGCGTTTTTATTTGCAAGGTACTTTCGAGCGATCGTCCCGCGTAACCAGTTTTTTTCACCCGCGTAATCCTCTTATCTGCACTGGTTTATAGCGACGTTTAATTAATGCAATAATTACGAGAACGCGTAACGCCAGCCACCCCTGCGCGCAACTACACCGGCGCGGTTATTTATTCACCAGCCATCGCGCCATACTTTCGGATCGCTCTTCCCTCCGTCAAAATTAGTCGCAGCCGGTCTCGGCTCGCGTTCTGCTCGCGCGTATATTCGTATTTATTAGCGGAGCGCGCGGCGTACGCGGCGTCGCGCGCTTTTTTTCGGGACGGCCACTCTCGAGCGCACAATTTCATTAGGGGCGACGTGCATTTCCCTGTTTCCGGGGCATCACTTCTAATTCCGGGTTCCGGGCCGAAATTTTCACCCGCGACCCGGTTCAAGTTCGGCCTCGCGCTGCCCGCCGTTGTCCCAGCTATTTCGAGAGGACCACCGCTCCACCAGTGGCCCTCGCGGACGCTACCGTCGAGATTTATCGCGCGAGATCGCGCGTCGCGCTTCCAATTAACCCTCGAATAAATTCCAGCCCGTGTCCGACATTGTTCCGCGCCTGGCTCTCGAGACAATAGAAGACGCATCGTCAGTGTTCACCAGAAACTCGCTAACCGCGGTTCTTTTTTCCCCCGCTCGCTCGAACCAGTTCAACCCTCCAAATTGACTTCCCAGCTTCTCGCCACCCGTCTCAGGGATCGCGTCGTCTCGCCTCGTCTCGCGCCGCTTCGATTCCTAGATTGGAAACCGCGCGAGCCGCCGGATTTATCTCTAGACAACCGAGCCTCTCGCAGCACGGCGAGTATCAGACAACGTTTTCCTATCCGCGAAAAGCCTCAATCCCGCCGAGATCCCCGTCGAAAGACGAATATTTAACGCGGCGAAGACGCGGTTTCCTGTTCGCCTGGAAAATACCGATAGGCACCGCGAGACGGCATTGTGCCTCTCCCGCCCATTGAATCCGCCAGCCGCCATCCCTCCTATCCCCCTTTTGTACAATTTTTGATCCGCAGGTTCTCCGTCGCGCGAGAAATCCACCAACAATACTCCCGCATAATACACCTACCCTTCGCGCGGTTCAATTTTCCCGACAAATTTCAGAGGCGTCGATACCACCCCCAGCGCGTCGCAATTTCTCTATCGATCACGATCATCCGGGACGATATCGGGACCGCGGTCTAAAAGTCGCGACTATTCGAAATCGCCAGGCGTAACCGTACGTTTCCGCGTCCCGGACCATTCCGCGATGGTCGAGCACGCGGGGGTGGGAACGCCAGGGGACGGGACGCGATCCATTCCGCGTCTACGGAGGCGGCGGCACGGAGAGAGATTGTATCGGGGAGAATTAAATAAAAATCACGCGAACTGGAGATTTGGCTCGCCGGGAGCCGTAGCCAGAAACGAGATGAGCGCTTCACGGCGTTCGCTTCGCTGCTCGTCCGCGTTCCGCTCTGCATGCGAATGAGAAGGGGTTGGTTCGAGAAGCACGGTTCCAGCGTCGCGCCGTGCTCGAGCCGGAATATCGGCCGAGCCAAGAAACGGAACGGAAGGAAGGCTGCATTTATTAAACTGAACGCGGACGTGTTCCTCTACTCCACCCCCGACTTCGTTCTTTCCGCGTTTCTCGATCCCCCGTCTACACGCCTTTCTACGCCCTGACCTAGCAAACGCTCGGAAAACAGTGGCCGAATACTCTTTTCGCAGGCTCTTCTCATCGATTCCTCCGCGATTTACATTTTTTCGTTCGCGTTTCGCGCGAAACCGAGACTCGTCGCGGACCGTTTCCACGCCTCATCCCAGGGATTATCGAAACGAGACGGGGGAACGTCTCTTTTTTGCCTCGAACCGCCGACGACTCGAGTTAAACGGTCGTCTCGTTTTTTACCACGAGCAACGTTCGAGTCTGTTTTGCTACGCGCTAATGGAGTATCCTTCTCGCGGCTCTTTTTTTCCGACTCTCTTCGCTTGTCAGCTCGAACGAGCCACCAGTAGGCAAGTGTTCCCCGAAGATGCAAACGCCTCGGCTGGGGAGTACACGGGACCGCTTGTGTACGAGAATACTCCCCTCCTGGGGTAAAATACAACCTCGACATCGGTGGAAACGACCGAGCAAAAGAAGCAGCTCGTCGTTGCGCGTGAAAACACCTTACGCGTATCGATTAAAAAACAGCGGTGGCGTCGTCCCGTCTGTTCGGCTCTCGATGACGTACGCCGCGTATCCTCCGCTGGAGCGTCGCGGCGTCGTGGGCTGCGTAGAGGCCGAAACAATTAATCAAGGGAATACAATCGTGTGTGCCCGGATAGGTGGAAGGGGTGCTGGCAGACAGACGAACCGTTGGCGTGACTGATTCATTATGGAGCTGTAATTAAGTCCTGGTATTAGCATACCGACTAGGTGGAGGCCATTCAGCAGCCACTCGGCAGCGACTGGAGCGACTTGACCCAAAGGTGGTTCCGATGCTAACGAGATATCCCCCCCGCGGTCTGGGCACGTTGCACGCGCGCGGAAAAAACCGACCGCTTACCCCCGATTCTGCGCGAGTTACACCGGTTCGGGGTGCTCCTACCACGTATTCCTTGGTCGCCAGCCATTAGGACCGGCCAGCAGACACGTATCTCTTAATTAGCCAACGAAATCCACTCTCCAGCCGTTATCATTTTAACCCCCGTAGCTACGAACTTTCTCGGTCAACCGGTATTTCTTTTCCCCTGTCTCCTCTTTCCTCTTCTTTTTGCAAGTCAACGAGTCGCCAGTCTCGTCCTACGGCGTGCTCCTTGCCCAGACCACCGACTGTTTTCCCTCGACGATACCCGTTGCTAACGAGTTTATCTGAGCGGCGAACCCTCGTTGTCCCTTCCGTTCCGTGGCTTCTCTTTGCCTCCTTTTTTTCCCCGTCTCTGTCTTCGTCCCTCGCTGGGAGGATCGTTTGGCTCGCGTACGATCGCGGTTCCAGCGGGTAACGAGATTTCCGCGGCGCGCCCTTGGATTGTTTCGCGGCGTCTACGCGGGATGCTACGCGGTATGTATACGAGTACGTAACTCGGTTTCGAGGGTCCTCGGGAGATCCGTTCGACCAGCGAGAGTAACTCGCCTAGCGGAGGAGCGGGAAAAAAATCAATGCAGCCGCGGCGGAGAACGCGGCGAGCTCGGTTGCGAGCGGAAAAGCGGAAGAATAAATTATCGAGACGGGGGAGGAGAGATAAAGGCTGCTCGCGGAGCCGATTAATAGTTCTGTCAATAAGATTAATCGAGCGTTGATTTTCCGTGTGGTTTTCAGCACGCTGAGGTGGAGGATGGAGGAGCTGGAGACGCTGGAGAGCACGGAGTGCCCCGAGTGCCCCGGGCCACCCCCTGAGTTCCGGTTGCCGCCACCCCCTCGGCCGCCGTTCCTCACCGACGGCACCTTTTGCTCGGAGGAGCCGCTCACCGAGATCGAAGATTGCGTCGCCATTCCGGTGAGTTCGATCCGCCGGTTATCTCCGCCGTTACTTCTGCCGCGAATTCTCGACTTGGTTAAACTAAATAGATATCGTGTGTAATGTACTGTTACGAGCCACCGCAATCTACAACCGCGAGACCCAGTTCCGTCGCTGCGGATTCGGTTCGACGATCGATCCCGAGTCGTTCGGTGCCCAACGTTACCCGAAAGACGCCCCCGTACGACGCCAACGCGTCAGTTTCGCGTTACGCGCGCAATTTCCGAGTTTCAAAGAATCGTCGAGTGCGAGATGATCGGATTCGCGGCTGGCGATGCTTACACTCGCGTCAACGGGGAGGGAAAAGAAACCGAAAAGGGGGAGGAAAAGTCCCTGATCAAGCTCGAAACTTCCCACTTTAATCTTTAAAGCGACTTTACCGCGGATTGGGAACGCGTTCGTTAATTCTTGATACCGCTTTCGTTTCGCATTCATAAGTTCGATGGCGGCTTACGTCGACTTGCCCCGGCCAATCCATCTTTGAGGAACTTCTCGGACCCGCGCCACGTACAAAGTATTCCCAGGCGTAATCCGCGCGCTCGGTGGTCTTCGAATATTCCGCCTGACCCGCGATGGCCCCTGTGAAAACCGCCAAACATCCGCAGCCTTTCCTTCGCGCGACCGTAATCCGACTCGAGGCGATTTTAAAGACCGCTCGGCGATTCGCTGCGGTGTAATCGAAGACTCGACGAGCTCGTGGACGCAGCGACCGGAAGGGGTGGAAACAGGTGGTGGAAAAGAACGCTCGCCTCGATTCGTATCGCAAGGACGGGATTTCAAGGCGGGATAAATTCCGGAGCGCCTTATCAAGCGGTCGAGAATTGAATCGGGAACGCGGGGACAAAAACGGGCTCGCGTAACTTCCCTTTCCGCGGGAAATGATCCGTTCGTAACGCGGATCGTCGAGGAAAAGGAAGCGATCGCGGTAATAATTCCGCGAGTTTAAACCCTCGCGGAAAGACGTCCGCCTTTCGAGGGAAGCGGAACTTTTCTTATATCGCGCCGCCGCGGAGGGTTGAAAGATGAAGTAAGAGATACTACTATTAGCGGCGACGCTGGGCCACGTATAGGCGGTCCAACTTTTCTCTTTGCTCGAAGCGATCCGGAAGATGGGGAAAGAATTCCAATTAAAGTAGCTCGACCGATATTCTCCGTTCGTATACCGCGAGGGGGTTGCGAGGGGGCGGCTCTAGCGTGTCGCAACTTTCGAACAAGTTGTCGCGCGGCGGTCGCGGCGACGGACCTTTAAAATTCCCCGCGGATCGCGTCGCGGACGTCGCAGGACTTTATTTTTCCCGTGGTCGGTGGCTCCATTAATTCCCGTCCGTTTTATTACGGCTGTCGCGCGTGCACCTCGGCCATTGTTCGGTGAAATTCTCGGGCGGGGCGACTTAGAAACGAAACGAGACGGCCAGATAATTTCGGCCGCGGATCGTTTCGATCAATTAAACGAGCCCGTCCGACCTTTTTGGCTCGAGTTCACTCGTTACCGGAGCGTTCCCGAGCTTTACGATCGCTCTCGAAAATTCTGTTCGCGCTGCGAGAGCGGACTCTAGCGCGGATTACTCTCCGCTAGCGCCGCTCTCTCGCTCGTTAGGTTTTATCGTCGCGCAAATCGTCGGACGCGGGCGCAAAAAACGGGGCGACGCGAAGGAGCGTGGGGATCGTCGGGGCGGATGTTAAAAGTGGGGCCAGTCGGGAAGAATGATCGGCCGTGGCCGTGGACGCCGCAGAAAATCGAGAGCTCGAGAGGGGCCTCCCTTCTTTGCCAGCCGCGGCGAACGGAAGAGGAGGAGAGGGTCGTGGAAACGCGCGGCGCGCGGCGCTGTTTCTGTTATTGTCTTTAGCGGCCCGTTAAAAAACCGTATTTACCCCTGACAGGCGCCATCGGTCTGCCAGCGCCTCTTCCTTTCCGTCTCCCTTCTTCGCGTTCAGCCGCCGCGCTTTTTCCTACCGCGACGACCCGTGGCCGGATAAAAACAGCCGGGCCCTATTAATAGAGAACACGTGTCCTCGTCGTGGCGTCGTCGACCCGGCTACCCATTATCGCCCGACGATTTTACATCATTACGCGTAATTGGAGAATCGCCCCTGGTCGCCCCCTCCCCCTTCGCGAGATTTATCTTCCGCTTCGTCGTCGATTAAACGGCCGGATATTTCGCGGGGACCGTTCGACACCCCCCCCCGCTACTGGGCGTGTTGTCTAACCCGTAAAATTCTGGTTATTTACAGCCGGGAACGGGCGCGTTCGAAATTTCTAATTTCGCGCCGGCCGCGTTCTATTAAATTACTTTAATATCGAGCAGCGTCTCGCAGCGAGCGAGAGTTTAATCTAAAATAATTATTTAGCCCGCGACGTGTACGGGACCGACCGCAGAACGGAACGCGGGGGCTACCGGTTCGCGCGGCGCATGCAAATCCCGTGAGTTTCGAAGGAAAGCCCGGCTCCGGTTTTTGCGCTCTCCCGTCTGGCTTTACGGGGGTGTTAAACGCATCGAGCGTCCTTAATTGAATTCTCTCTCTCTCTCCCACCGCCGTCTCCGCCGCCCCTCGCCGCGCCACGACAGGGAGGAGAGCTCTAACTACCGAAATTGCAGCAAACATTTTGTTTATCCCCCCGGCTGCTCCTTGACCGAGCTCCCGACGTCGTCGAAATTGGGACAACCGGTGCTCTTCGTCTCCCCGTTTCGAGCTTCGATCCGCGGAGGCGTTACCACTTTTACCCTCTCGGCCTTTATCCACCAACGATCCGTCGATTTGTCTCTCCTGAGAATTATATCGCGGCTCTCCCTCTCGAACAGACTTCCACCCTCGGTCGACATCTGCGAGCGAAATTACGTACTTTCGGCGTTCGAGGGATGCGTGGAAGAAGCGACGCCTCGTCGTAAAAGACGAGCGAGGGGATGAATTAACTTTCATTCTCAACACGCAGCGCGTATTGTTGTATTCGATCTTTGTGAAAAGAAAACTTTGAGCAAGGTACGTGTGCTGCCAGTGCGTCGACAGTGCACGATCGAATATGCATTATCGAGCAGTTGTAGATAATGAACAGCGCCTAAAGGAGCTGTTTCCTTTGAGAGAGCGACTCTGGCTGAGCCCTTAAAGGCGCTGCTCGCAGCGAAAGGGTTTTAAAGGGATGGAAGCGAAGGAAAGGGTGGGCGCTGGATGACGGTAATTAAAAAGCAGTCGAGATATATAGTTCGCGTAACTTTATTAGACGATATCGTGGGATTGAATGGTTTTGGCGAAAACGAGCGTAATCGTAATCGAGTGGAAATCGATAGGTTAATTTTTTTATATATACCGCTGCTTTTCTTCAACTAGACATTCACACATCGAATATTCTCAATTTCACTTGGATTTCCATGCATTCCCTTGTTTTCCAGGCACTCGCATTAACGCACACGCGTACGGTTATTCATACAGTTTGGAATATTCTCGAATAATCAATATTCACAATTACGTCTTAGGTTTTCACGCACTACAATATAGTCGCGACGCGTTCATTGAAACTACCCCTTCTTCGTCATTTATCCCAGACGTCTCGCGAGACGAGACCAATATTTCTCGACGAATTTTTAGGGCTCCAGTCAGTCGTGCCACGCAATCGCGATCGTTTCGAGGCGAACGTCCGCTGGACTAATTTTTAGCCGATCGAAACGCGACCCTTCGAGCGTCGCCAAATCCGCCGCGGCGAAAGTTTAGATTAAGTCGCCGGTATAATGCGACGGCCGCGGCCAATTGGACGGTGTTTGCGTTTGAATTATGGCCGCGCGAGATTGCAGTGTACGTCTGGCCGGGGAAGTGCTGAAGGGTGCGGAATTGCGAAACTTGCGGCTCAAAGGGGGAAAGTCGAGCCTCGGGGGCGGACGACGAGAAGAAACTATGGGCGAGAGTCCGCGACGAAATCGGATTCCGGCGAGTTCGTTTCTCTTTCGCCAGCCTTCGATCGCTCGACGTTGGCCAGCTGGGAGGGAACGAAGGGGGATGAAGGGTGCGCGAATCGAGCGAAGTCGTCGTCGGTGATAACGTTCCTGCGTCGCGGGCGAGTCTCTTTATTACGCCTGGGAATCCGCTTTGTTTCTGTCGTGGCGCGGCCTAGAAGACGGCGAGGAACATTCGCGCGCCGCGAGAAAAAGGACGCGAACGAAAGACGAGCAGACGGGGAAAAGAATGTTGGCGTTGCACCCAGGCGCGGCAGAAGTTTGCGCGACGTCCTCTCGCGCGCGAGCCCAGGGAGGAGAGTAAAAAGCGAGCCAGGCTGGAAAATGGGAAGGAAAAGGGTAGTTATTGCTACGAGTCCTCTCGCAGGGCGCCTGTATCGTCGCAGCCACGGTTAATTACAGCACGAGCGGAATTGGTTTCGTTTATCGGGCCGGGCTCGATGGAACGTATCGTTATTTCGAGCGTCCGGATAGAGGCGAATCGATGCCAGACGTCGACGTCCTCTTCCTGGATATCGACAGAGGAGAGGACCCTCGTCCGGATTATCTCGGAACGATTGTGTCTCTTCTCTTTCGTCGATAGCCCGGATTTCCTGCCAGTCCGCCCGGGGTACCGCGCGTCCTGGGGCCGGTTTGCCTATCGCAATAACCGCTGCTTTCCCTGGCCAAGTCTCCGCTGGTCGCGATAATTCCCTGGCTGCTCGATACCGACAATAACGCTTCGGTTTACGGACGGAGAGGCCTGCGCGATGTCCGACGCGTGCGAAGAAGGCGGGACGAGAGAAGCTTCGGTTCCATCGGCCAGTTATTAAGCCGAGCATTAAAACTCCATTAGCGTCCCTCTGTGGCGAGATACGCGCGCGGTACGCACGCATCGTGGCGTGAAAATGGCCGTTGAAGAATCGCGAAATTATGCGGAAACGAGCGGCAGGCAGGCGGGGCGGGTCGCGGAGATCCTTTGATCCCGGCGAAAGGACCTCCGCCTGCTTCTGGTCCGAGGAGTTCGCGACGCGAGGGATGAAACGGGAGAAACTCGGGCGGACAGTCGCCGCGCGCTTTGTACACCGCGCACAAACGTACTGATTTATTCCGCTCGTTCCACGCGTAATATTTTTCAACTTGCGCCGCGTATCGTCGCGGTCGGAGAATCCCTCAGCGTCCTCCTTTGCTCCTCTTCAATCCCGATTCCCGTCGCGACCACTCGCTTCTCGCGAGGACGTACAAACGGACGCGTCCTTCGCGGAGATGTCGCGATTAAAAAATTGCCTGGCGCTTGGTAGAGATCACTTTCCAGCTGGTTGCTAGCCCCGCTCGAGAGGCGCGGCGCTTGTCGCTCGATCATCTCGTGACCTGCTCTCGACGAAAGAAACCACGACGTTCCGAGCAAGTCGTCCGCTGGATCGTTCATTTTTCACCGCGATAAGTCTGGCGAAAGCCAGCTGGCGCGGAGCCGTTAAATAGAGCTCGAACGAGGCACCCGCGGCGCGAGCTGGGCGTCCGTAATCGCGGATTAGAGTCGATATTAAATCGCGCGTGTCGGGGCCGGTTTCGAATCGCGTGATCAGCGCGCGTGTACGCGTTCGCGACTCGCCCGTTTCCTGGCCAAGCGCGTTAAATCATCGCGGACGCCGTGTGCCGCGCGTCCACGCGGCTGGTGCTTCATCCTCGCCGCGTAAATCATCGATTAAACCGCGTGGCCATCCCGTTATCGGTCCGTTCGCGCGTTCGACGTTCCTCGCGCGCGGGAATTTGGATAGACCAGCCAGCGAACGGGCGAGCAGGAAGTCAGCGAGCGGTAGACCGGCGTCAGGTGTCGTCGAAGAAACGCGGGGGAACGTCGAGAGGCTGTTCGCTGGGTCGGACCGTGGAAACGAGATGGCGGAGAAGCGGTAGCCGTAATCTGCGCGTCACGCGTCAAGTTAATCTTCCGTCGAGCGAGGAGGAACGATGTAGTCGGGAGTGCTGACTCGCCGACGTGTTTAGATAGCGCTGTTGTTGTTTGTCGAGCAAGCTGGAAGGGAAAGCTTGTTTTTCGACGATAGGTGCTGGTCTCCCGAGCGTTTCTCTAGCTAGAAATTCCGCTGGAACCCCGATGCCTTTGACGAAACGATGAACTTAATGATCCCTCGAGCGTTCGCAGAAGTGAGCTTCCGTAATTTTTCAGCTGGACGAACGCGCGTCAGTTTTCCCCGGAAATGTGAAAAACGCGATAGGTAAGGTAAATTCGCGACTACAAAAGCGATGTACGATCATTTTGAGAATGCTCGATCGCTGACACCCTTAAATACGCGAATCCATAAAGACGAATCGGTACCAAGACGAGATGTCGACGGTTTTAACGGGAAATCCGCGGCGTAAGTCGCCGCCTAATCCCGTATATATCGCGAGGCCGTGTCGAGGCTCTTATTCTTTCGTTAGGCGAGAACCGAGGTTCGAGATTCACGGAAGCCCTTGGCGGAGATTCTTCTCGCCGGCTGGTATCGTCCCGCCCCGTCGAAGCTGTTATTGTACCCACGAATAACCGCGTACCGGTCGTTTCCGTGCTGTTCACGGGTTTTACCTCGACATAAAGCCGACCAATAACCGTTCCGACCAGCGTAATAAGGATCCTCCCCTGGCCTTGAAAGGGTGCGATAAATCGGACGCGAGCCACCCTATTCTCGCCGGAATAGAATCATCCTGAGCTATCGGCGATTTTTAGGTAGACTACAGGGTATATAAACCAAGATGGAAGTTCCTCGTGCGCCTTCCTGGGGTAAGAGGCGAGGTTCGAGTGGTTCTTACGGGAATGTTTAGTCTGCGGCGACGAGTCTCGCGAAGAGACTCGAAAACTCGACGAACGTTCCGACCGTCTATTTTAATAAATAAAGATTACGGCTCCGTAGGAGCGATTAAACGTATACCTTTTACAACTTTTCCGGCTACTCTGAAACAATGACTCACGTGAAAGTTGCGACGTAAAGATAACGGTGGAAGGAAAACGTGGAGGTAGGAGCGTCGCGGAAACCGTTGGTCGCAGATACCGGGAGTTATCGATAGACCACGAGGCGCCGAGTTTCCGGCGCTATTAGTTCCCAAGTGTCTGGCCGCGCGCGTACAACGAAGGAGACGAATTGTTAATTTGGAAAAGAAAAAAATAGGGCGGAGGAAACGTTTCATTAGTTTTCCCACGTGGGATAAAAATAACAGTCGATTATAATTAGACGGGAGAAAGAACCCGGAATCGTATAGAAGCCAGACGGCGCAGAACTCGGCGAGCCTGCATCCACTCTTTGTCGTTAGCTGCCGACGTGTGTTTACACAGCGCGCTTCCGTGGAAACGAGCACGTGAAAACTTTCTCGACCTTGCGGACGTGCCGCGTTTCCACGGGAAAAAACAATCGCCCCCAACCGCTGCCGTTTCTCCTCTTCGACTGCGGAACGAAGTCCAGGCGACCAGCCGGACGTTCCGCGGGGACAATTTCGAGATTTCCACGGGACGTCGTCCCGCGAATCCATAAATCAGCGGGAAATAAGCGGGAGGAGGTGAATTTGCGGCCGCGGCGAGGAAATTCCGCTGGTAACCGGTGCCGCGACGGACTCGTCGGGTCCGCCTGCAATCTCCCGCTGGTTCCGCGCGGAGGGCGCGGTGTTTACGCGTATCCGGAATAATCAACGGCCGAGCAGGGATCGTAACGAGGGTGTAGCGAAACCGCAGCGCGGAGTATCGCGCGAGCCAAACGACCCTCCGCGGCGGGGACCAGAGCGCGTCCCCAGCGTCGTTAGTCGTCGCTACGGGACGGGTCATGCGGAAAAATTTCCGGCCTCGCGCGCCCCTCCACCCTCTGCGGTCCATTAAAATCGTCCGCGCGCTGAGAAGCCTCGCCGCTACCAACCGATTCCCTCTGTCCTGGCAGTCGAGTGGCTCGTTAGCATGTGTTTTCCTGTGTTTTCCTGTGTTTTCCTGCGTGTTTTCGTTTTCGCGCGCCTCTGTCGTCTTTCACGATTATCGAGGAAGAAATGGTTCGGATCGAACGCGAGGTAGGGGGAGAGGTTGGTTCGAGCGAACGATCGGTCTCGATGGCAGTCTCTCAGGAGCCAATTAACCCGGGTGTAATTAATAACCGAGCGAGCCGATCTAATAACTGGCGTCGAGGCAAAAACGCGAATTGCGTTCGCGACGGACTCGAAGGGTGGCTGCGGAACGATGGCAAGAAGTGGAATAACAATGAGTCGATGGAGAAGCGACGGGAGGAATTCGACGCGCACGACACGCGTCTCTTAATCGCAGCTTCCGAGGGAAAAGAGGAGAAAACGGAGGAAACGAGGGCAACGCGGGAGCGTGGCGGTCGTCAAAACGTGCCAAACCGAGTGAAACGCGTTCCGCAACCTGGAAAGGGAAAAGAGGAAAAGGAAGGCTCGCGGGAATCCGTTGAATCCCGCGGCGAAACACGGAGGAGGTAATCGCGTCGCGAGAATCGTCGACGCTCCTCCGCACGCTGGAGAAATAAAAGCGCTCGCGGCACGCGAGAATCAACCGCGCCGCGAGTGGATCGTCGCGGGCGGAAAGTAACCGCGTTGGGATTCTTTGATTACTGTTAACACCGCGCGAAGCGTGCACAGCTGGCCCAGGCAACGATATTTCCAGCGCGTCGTTAACGATCCCGGCCCTGGGTTACGTCTAATGGCATCATTAACCCTTAATGAACACTTGCGCGAATTTTCATGACTAACGAGCCAGCTCCGCGTGCTTGTTAATTTCTGGAAACCTCGGATTCCCGGGCTGCCGCGAGCCGAACGAGTGCAAGCAAACTCTTCCTTGGGAACGCGACCTTTAAAGGGACAATAGCGTCTCTATCGAAGGACAATGGAATCTGATTTCGTCCGTAGATTCCGCTCGAGCCGTCGTTTCGAGGGAACGCGACCCCTCGATTGGCCAATAGACGAGGGCGTCGCGTAAAACAATATCGTCTCCGCGGGCACAAAAGCGTGCGGCCCGCGTTAATTTTCCAGACGGAAGCGCGAGCGTGGCCTCGCTCTCTCTCTCTCTCTCTCTCCCCGCTTTAATATCTAATTCCCTGGGCAGGGGGTTGCGGTAAACGAGACAAACGGCGAAAACAAGCGGCGAGGGTGACGACGAAAAGAGGATAAGGAGGAGCTTTGTCCCCGAAATCCTCGGAACTTCCGTTCACGCTCGAGCGACGCCCAAACTTCCTCCGTCACACGCGGCGGAGACTAACGAGGGGCTGCTCGCGATCTGGACGCCCCTTGAATACGGACGATTAATACGAATCAGTGGCACCGCGCTGGCGACGTCTTCGAAACTGATTCCGATGATCCTCGAGCGGTGAGGTTTTTCCAAACCCTCCGTTCGCAACATCTACGAACTTCTTCACCTTCGCAGTGGCTTCGAGCTACCCCAAAACCTGTCGATATAGACGACACAGACGAAATGAGAGCCGAAGTTGACGATAAATCGTTCGAAACTGAAAAGTGCCAACCACGCGCGTTTCGTAGAGTCGCTGAGAGTACACTTTCGACGATTAGTATCGCGAGCAGGCAACGATCTTGAGAACCGCGCGGTTCCACAGTTGGAATCTTCGAGTCACGCCCAGAGTTTTTTGCTGGTCCCAGTCGAGACACAGTTCCGCAACGCTTCGAAGCAGCCTCGGTTTCGTGCTTTAATCTCGCGACGCAGCAACGAAGACGGTGGACCGAGCATCAAACGAAGGGGTGGCTTAAACTTTAATATCGCTGATACTCATCTCGCGCTGGCTCCGTTTTCGTTCGACTGCCTCTCTCTCTCTCTCTCTCTTCCCCTTGTTGTCATCCGTGGCACAGATTCTTCCTCGTGGCGGTTCCGCGCGAAAAAGCCCGTGGCTCGACCGGGAATTAATGCCGCCTCGAACTCCGCAAACGAGGCTACTTCGAAACTCGACGTGGCGGTACGCCGTGGCTCCGCTCGGGACCGCGTTCATCCATTTTGCCGCGGAAGCGTTTCCTCCGGGGAAAGCGAGAGTTCCTTCGAAAGGGGTCGTTTCACTGGCCAGAAGGGGATCGGAGTGCCGCGATTAGCGGGAAAGCTCGGTTGTTCCGAGCTTTTCCGGAGGGGTGGTGCTAGGCTCGAGGCAACGCCGTGACCGCAGCAGGGATCGTCGATCCTGTTTCACGGCTCTTGCGATTTAAATCGCCCTTCGCACCCGAACTTTGTTTGCCGGACTTCTTGGTCCCTGCATTCTGCCTCTAAATTCGTTACTCCTGTATCAATATCGGTGGTATCGCGAACATTTTCTTTCTCCACTGACGTTGCTACAGAAAAGGAGTCCTTTCATTCGTTCCTGCTCTGCATGAGAAATTCGAAGAACCTCGATCGCGCTGAAACACCGATCTATTTGCTGGTTAAGCGTAGACGTTCGCGGCGAAAAGAAACGACGAGAATCGAACGCGGTACACGTCGGAAGGGTGAAACGCGGAGGGCGTAGGAGCAACGAGCCTCACCCCCTTCCGGTCCAGGCTGGAGGAACCGGAGCGTCGTCTGCCGGGGCTAGATTAAAGGGAGAATGTATACATTCGAAGAGAATCGTGTCCCTGGTCGGCCTAACGATCCCTTTGGCGGCTGCTCGAATATCACACGCCGGGCCACGCCGGTGAACGACGTCGACCCCGACCCTCGATTCGTCGTTGCCCGTGAAAAAGGAGGATCCACCTTTTCCTTCCTCGGATTACTTCATTATCGGGTGCCGCCCAGCCTCGATCGAGCGAGATAAAAAAAAATTTCTAATCCCGTCGACGACAGGAATTTCTGATCGGATGTTCGATTCTTCTCGCCGCTGGACCCCGCGAACCTACCCCCTCGTCGACTCCCGGATATTCGAACGTTTCAGTTTCTCCGATTCCAGCCGTGTCTCGCGGTGCGATTCCTGCGCCGCTTCGAAACATCGAATTTCGATCTTTGACGGTGAGAGGCCAGCAATTCCTGGTTTATCTTCGAGCCGGAATCACGATTCAGCGTGCGTCAGCTATCGCTGCCGAAATTCTTGTCAAGATCCATAACATCCACGGAGTAACGAACTGCGCGAGCCACGGGGATGCTGACCGATGTCGACACAAGAAATACACCTCGCTTACTGGGTTACCAGATCGAGGGCTACGTAACGAGCGCGTCGATCTGACCGTTTCGACGCTCGAAACGAACGAATCCCCGCTGGTAGCTTCGCTCCGCGAAGATATCCACCGGAAGGGTTGGAGAACGCGAAGCGCGCGGGACAGAGAATTACGTGTTGCGTGCAACGAACGTTAAAGCCGGTAACATTGTTCACGGGGGATTAAAGCTAAAACCGCGGGATCCCTCTCTCGCGGAACGAGGGCGACGTCAGCAACGTGGATGGCTCTGTTTCTTCTCTCCTCGGCGAGCAACGCGCCGGATTCCTCCTCGAAACGAACCGCTGGATCGATTTCCGAGGGTGCCGAGAGACTCCGCCGTTCTCCTCCTCTCTGCTCGCCTCCCTCGCCCCCTCGTTCCGTGGCAGATAAATTTCCACGGCGAACGAAGGTAGCAGAGATTGACGTTGAAACGATGAATCAGCGGGGACGAAATTTAAATAATGGTCACCTCCACGGTCGAGCGGCGAGGGTGAGAGAAAATGATGGCCGCGGACGCTGCTGCTGGTTCGCGACGAGCGCTGCACCTTTCCTCTCTGTGCGCGTTTTAAATAATTGGAAATTAGGGACGATTCTAACGCGACCTCAAGACATTTCTACTCGCGTCTCGTAGCTGGAACGGAGGAACGTATAGGGTGATGGATCGAGAGATCGATCCGGAAGTTATAAGCGTGGTCCTCGTCACTGGGACAGCACACTCGTCAGTTTCCCGCGAGCATTCCATGTCCTACACAGTATCTATATAATAGGAATTCTGACCTATTCCTACCATCTCAGCGTCTAAGGCAGGGATGAGTCCACTGGCAGGCCCAGGACGAAACGTTCTTCCCTCTCTTTTTCCTTCCTACCCTCTCTCACGTTCTCTTTACAGCGCAATTGAAGCAGACGTTGAGCAGACCAACACACGCTTCAGTTGCTATGTTAATATTGAAATTTTAGCAATAGTTTCTATGTCAATATTGCAATTCTAGCAATAGTTGTGTAGCGGTCCTCGCCACTAGGGGGACAGCACACTCGTCAGTTTCCCTCGAGCACTCCATGTCCTTTCTATATAATAGAAATTCTGACCTATCCCTACCATCCCAACGTCTAGCAGAGTCCCAGAGTCCACTAGCAGGCCCAGGACGAAACGTTCTTCCCTCTTTTTTTCCTTTCTACCCTCTCTCACGCTCTCTTTACATCGCAACTATCGAAGCAGGCGATACCACACGCTTCATAAGATTGACATTTTTTTCGGAACTCCAGTTTCTCGAGCGATTTAATTTGTCGGACGGGTTCCAAGATCGAGTCGTCGCCATTGTGGGATTCGTCTTTCGATCACGATCGGGGGAGGCGCTCGTCGCAGCGGCGAAAGGCAACCCCTCCCAGCTCCGCCGTTTAATCCCGCGGTTCGCAGGGAATATTATGTGCGACGCCCGAAATGGAACAGGATCCCCGATAAAAGGGAAATTGGAACTTTTCCCGGACCGTGCGCCGCGTCGATGGGCGTCGATCTTTCGCAAAGAAGCCGGGGAAGCCCGTAAAAAAAAAAGAAAAAAGAAGAAAGAAAGAAGCTCCTCTTTTTCTCCCCCTTCCCTCTCGTCCCTTTGTGCCAGCCTGGAGAACCGGCGAAAGGATTACACGAGAGAGTTGCCGCGAGATCGATGAGAAAAGAACCGTTCTCCTTTTTCCACAGGCGGAAAATACCCGAATTTCGTAAACCACAGTCGAGCGTATCGTCGGCGTTGCTTTTCTTTTTCCATACGCGAACATTAGCTAAACGCTACGAGCTTCTGTCTGTTAAAGATTGTGCTTTTAAGTCGCCACCTAACTCCCTCCCTCTCCCTCTGTTTCTCTCCCTGATTTCTCCGCCTCGGAAAGGAGAAACTGCCGGAGCGCGCATTTCCACGAAGATTTCCATTTCCCGGCAAATAATACCGTTCAATTTACCGACTGTTCGCCGTTCCGCGCTCTATCTCCCTCCGCTACTCCTCTCTGACGTGTTCTTTCTCTCCTCTGGTAACCTCGTTCCGACGGGCTGCGAGAAGACAGGGGGCCAGAGACCGAGGCTGAGGCTGAACAGAGCCAGAGACTCCATGCATCGAGAAGGTTCATTTGTCTTCGATTCCCAGTACGCACCTGGGAATAGAGGCTTACCGCTCGTTATAGGGCTTACCGATACGGAAAGCCAGCCACGGGCGTCCCGCAGCCGGCGTTTCCGGTAATTCCGCGGATCGTGTGTAACTCGCCTTTGACGAGTCTCCTCGAGTCGGAGCTCGGCGAACCAAAGACTGTACCAGTCTCGTTAACCGCTGCGAATTTAACCTCCTCTCCTCGTTTACCGTTTTTCCAGTTGTCTGGAATTATGCTTTAACGATTACGACCGCCAGCGATGGGAGGACGCGAACGGGACCACGGGAATTGATGGCGGCGCGGAGGAAGGAAACGTGGAGTAAAAAACGATATCACGGCAGATTTAGCCGACGCGGCGGTCGGGGATCAAGCTCAGGTGGAATATAATTAATTCGTTTAGAGACGAGCTTGTTTTACCAGGACGCGCGGACGCTACGCGGAACGGATTCGGGAGCGTTAACGCCGCGTTGGCCGATTCTCGTCTCCCGGACTGACGTACGGGATAACGAGTTTTTTCCCAACGAAAATTTCATCCACCCAGGAGCCCCGTGTCTTTCGCGCGCGCGCTCGCTGACGCAGGATTCAATCTTTCCGAGCATTTTTCACAAACCACCCCCGGAATCTCGGTCGAATAATATTTTGCCGCAAGCTGAATTCCACCGTCCCCCTGTCACCCAGTCTCAGATATCACGGCGCGTTATTAACCGGCGCAGAAACGGGTTAGCTGCGATAGCTGTTTTCTGTCGTTCAATTTCGTTAAAAACGACGAAATCTGAACGCGCCTCTGGTCCATCAGCGTTCGTTCGGTCGACGATCTTTCTCGCACCGTCGGTCATAACTTTTGGAAGCGCAACGTCCAACTGTCGACGTGGAACGAACGAGTCTCGGGGGGGAAAGGAAAAAGCGGCGGGAAGAAAGGTTGTTTACCGCTGAACGAAGAGCCAAACCGAGTCGCCGTGGCGGAGCGAACTGATTTAATTAAAAGGCGAGCCTCGAGACGTCGTCGAACGGGAAATTTTCATTCTCGAACAGCCTCGAAGGGCAGGGGAAAAAAAAGAGTCGAGCACCCGCGGATGTTTCGGACTCGAGTCTGGCCAGAGGCGAGCGAGCGAGGGTTGAAAAAGCGCACGGAAGGGGTGAGTCGGGCGCGTTCACCGACGCGGGACCGCATTCGTTCCGTTTCGAATATCAAAAACAATTCGCCCCACGGGCGCCACGTGGCGCGATGGAAGGGTTGACGGTTTTTCTGGCTGTGACGAGGATAGGGTGAGTGGATTTCAGCTGGGAGCGTAGAACACGGCCGGGGGGGGGGCACGAAACGCGGTAGGCGATATTAAAGCACGTCCGGAATGTTGCTCACCGTGTCGTTAAACACTCCTACACACGGTATCCGAGCCGTGTCTTCTATCCGCGCGCAACCCCGCCGCCTTCGTCCCCCCATGATATTGCGCCATTTCGGGGGAACGGATATTATACGCGTCGAATTGCCGCGTAGCCGGAGCTCCATAATGCGCCATCTAATGGCTGAGCGATCCGGACGATAATGCTGGACGACAGGACGATTCGAGCGTTGTCCGACTGCTAATAGCTCGTCCGCGAGGTGTTCGACGAAGGATCTGCTGATCAGTTTTCTGCAGTTTGCTCTTCTGAATCGCGACAAGCTTTAATAGATAAATAATCCTACGTCGCGTTTCAAGTTCGCCGAGCCCGCTGAAAAATCGACGATATCGCGTATCGGTGCCGACTCGATCGTAAAAACGACGTCTTCGACCGTCGGATTCCATTAGCAGCCGAATGATTTACGGGACTCATCGACGCGTCGATATTAAACCGCGCCCGGAATGTTGATGTCCGTGTCATTAAACGCTCCTCCGGCCCATAATCTCCGTCATTTGCCTCCCACCCGGAGCCTGTCACCCTCATCGATCGGGACCAGCGCGCCCAGGCGAGGCTGGAAGAAGAACAGGGAAAACATCGACGCCTGGATTGTTTTCGAGAAGAATTAAGAGGCTCAGCCTCGAGCCCGACTCGGATATCTTCTCGAAACATCGCTCATCCTCGCGCACTCCCCCTCCTCGATGATTTATTCATACGCTCCCGGAGTCGTCTTGGATATTCCGAAGATCGAACGGAGAGTTCGCTCCACTGACACGCAACAACGTCGAACAGCCGCAGTTTGTTCGAAGATATTCAGCATGGACCGTTCATTTTTCATGGACGATGCGCGTACGCCCCGTGACTCGCAATAAATACGTTTTTACGTGGACGCGGGAACGGGCAGGCGGCATCCGCGCGCGGACGCGAATTAATCGCGGCTGGACGGGGTCGAAAATGGCCGGACAACGATTGAACCGTAAAGAGCGGAGGAGGACTTCGCGGCGAGCCTCCGCCAGATTCCATTAGCCGCATCAAATATTTATGAACCACTTCCGTTGGACGGCCGAGAAAACAACGGCAATAAAACGCGCGTTGTTTTATTGGGACGCTAAGAAGGCAACGCAACGGAAAAGAGACGGAGGAAGAGAGAGAGAGAGAGAGAGAGCTCGCGCGGATTTTACGCGTCTCTCGTCTGGGCTTTTTCTCGTCAGGACGAATCC
The DNA here is from genome assembly GCA_963969225.1 of Xylocopa violacea. Taxonomy (NCBI): domain Eukaryota; kingdom Metazoa; phylum Arthropoda; class Insecta; order Hymenoptera; family Apidae; genus Xylocopa; species Xylocopa violacea. Next base: position 24,309,177 of record CAXAJV010000012.1, read on the forward strand.
GCAGAGATGAAGACGGGGGCGAGAGCGGGAGGGGTTGCGACGGTAGCGAGCCGGCAAATAAACAAGAGCGCTCCGAGGACCGACCTCTCGCCCTGTCTTGGGATAAAAAGGGTTTCTCCCGATCATCCGGCCGGCTGGAAGCTACTCCACTCCTGCCTCACCCGACCTTCGCCTTCTTGTCCCTCCTCGTTGGCTAATCCCTCGCCTAGAAGAACGGTCGACATTTTTCGGATGAGCGAGCCGCGGAGGACGTTCCCTCGCCCATTGGATTCGATCTCGATATTATTCGCGATAAACGAGGCTCTGTTTAGGATCGCGTAGAAACGGGTTGGAAACGGGAAAAGAGTCATCGACACCGCGGAATCATCGATCGAAGCGAATCGATCGTCCCTCTGGACACTCTGCCGTTATTTCCCCCGCTGCATCAGATACGTTCGAGCCCGTTTCGTAGGCAATTTTCCCTGCAAATTACTCGACGACAAGGGGCGAAGTGAGACGAGAAGCGAAACACGGGGGAGGGAACAATGGGAACGACGGCGTGGCGCATTTTCAGCGGATGAAAGGAGCGATCGATGCTGGACGATGATTGGAAAACAATAAAGAAGAAGCGGAATGGAAAAATAACCGAGAAATATTTGCTGGATAAATAGCCAGGCCGGGAACGGGTCGAAACGACGGGCTCGCCTCTCGACGGGACGCTCGACGGGACGCTCGACGGCCATCGCGAACGAGAATCGAGCGCGTGCTCCTCGAGACCGGACCGTCGTCGTCCGCGAGTCCTCGTCTCGCAGTGATGCGACCGTGTCGACGAACGGACGGCGGCGAGAGTCAGTGGTACGCGTCGCGTGCAAGTCGGACGCGGCGGCGGAGAAGGGCGCGCGCCAGCGAAACGAAGAGGAATCGAGGAAAAAGGAAAAGCGAGACGATTGCGATTCAGCGGGACGCGTTAGAGAGAATCGTTTCGCTAACGAGACGACTTTGAATGGTAGGATTTCGACGGGGTGGGACGAGCGGCGAACGCACGGTAAACGTGGCGATCGTGACCCTCCGTGGACAACAGGGATCGGGGCTCGCCGGTTCGAGAATCGGCCGGCTCGTAACGATTCGTTACGAGGGGCCGCGCGTAAACTCTTGGCCAGCGTGATGGCGTAACGCATGCAAATTCCTGAACAAATGCGTAATTAGCGTGTCCCGGTTCGACGGAGACGCGTTCCGGCGCGCGGGGAGTTGCCAAACCAACGGGAGACGATCCTCGATCGACCGATCCACCGGACTGGTCTCCCGCTATTGTCGCGGACGTGCCATTCATGCTAATGTTTTACGCGGCTCATGCATGTTCATACGCGTCGCCGGTGGAGCGACGCCCCTTGCTATGCGCATATTTATTTCCGCTGCTCCTCAGACCTCGACACCCGTGGAGGGTGCGGGGGTGTGCGCGCGGTCCTCGTCAACGTTTCTCGCCGTGATTCGCCAAGCACCGCGAGGCCGCGATCGTTGTTCGCCAAGGAGCCTCGAATCGCGCGGAGCACCGAATCCATTAATAACCGGAATCGAGCGAAATCCGGGCCGGCTGCTGAGTTCCGGTGCTGAATCACTCGCGTGATAAACGAGAAGAAGCTTTTTCGAAAGTAGGGGGACGACGAGAGTAGGCGACGATTTAAAATGAACGTTACACCAACCGGCTGCGAACGGTTATTTACCCACCCCCCGCGATGGACCCTTCTCCAGCACCGTCCGCCGAATGGCGGACGATACACGCGGTGGCTGGCGAACATAATATCCGCGCACTCAGCCAGAGAGATCGCATTACGCGATATCGATTCCACGGGGTCGAGCGAGCGAAGAGACGCCAGCGTTCCCTCCTCTCCGTCCCCTTTTCTACGTGGCCCTCGCGAACCCTCGAACTCGCCCCTTTGCCCCGTTGTTCGGCCCGGGCTTCATTAACCACGGCACGCTAATTAATCGAGAGACGCTGCCGTGGAATCAAGATGGCACGGAACCGTTTGTGTCTGGTGCTCTCAGAGCTGCGCGGTTCAGGGGGCGGTGGGGCGGGGGTTCGCTCCGAAACTCGGATGGAAACGAAACTACCGTGGGCGCCTTTGCGTCGTCCAACGATCTGATACTTCTCCTGCCTCGTAGCAGCGCGACGCGCACACCGCTCGCTTTGACTTCGAGCCTGATCGCCTCGTGCACGCTCGTTACCCCGATTGCTCCCCATCGGATCCAGAGGCGGTTCGATCGTTTCGGTTCTCCAGCGCGCGGCCACGCGCGCTTCAGCGTCCCCCCTTCGCTGCGAAGAACGTACGAAACTCGCGCGCGTTTCGTCGAAACTCCCTGGCGATAGACACCGGATTCGCACGGGAAACCGTGAGGCGGTCGATCGATAACGCGTCGCTATGCAAATTAACTGCGCCGGGCAATAATAACGCGCTCGCGTCGCTGGGTTCCGCAGTCCGCGTGCACACGGTTTTACTGCCCGACGACGGAGGACAGCGTCGTAAACCAGAACCGGTCGTAAAGCGTCCCGCGCGCGTCGACTTTCCGAGAAGTTCCCGGGGTAATTCTCACCCTGGTAAAACGAAAGCGTTCGCTCGATCCCGTCGTTATCCGGCAACGTTTCGAGCGTCCGTCTCCGCGCGGCTGCTAATTAGAAACTGCCAGCCGTGTCGCGATATCCGCGAATTACGCGCGACCATCGTCGCCCCGCTTTTCTTCCTCTCGACGCTCGTCGTACGACGAGCGTTCATTGCGACGCGTAATGAAGCAAACCGTTGAAGCTCTGGATGCAAGTATACGTGTCCGTAAAAAACGCAGCGTAAATATTATCGTTCGAACGCGAGTGCTCTGAAGGAGACGTAAAACACGGTTATCCTTTGAACGAGGCGCACGCGGAGCGCTCTTAGAACTACCGTAAACGATCCCAAGCCGAAGTAAACGCGGCAACCTTGTTACTCGCTGCCACGATCTCGTCGCGGCGCGACATTCTTCAACTGGAAGGACGGCTCTCCAAGTGGATAAGGCCGCCATAACGAGGGGACGGAAAGAGAGATCTCTTCCAGTCGAAATTCGGATGCTTGCCATCGGTCGGATCGATGGTCGCACGCGTTTTCGTTTAACTGATGTACAGTTCCCAGATCCCGAGTCGTTGCGCGAACCGAGCTGAGAAACGTCGACTCTCGACGCTGTTCGACGCTGTTTCTGGACGGTATTATGCAGCTTTGCTAATTACTGGCGAGAGATTTCTTGCGGGGGGAGAGTAATCTGATAACTGTCAGAGGCCTAAGCCCAAGAACTGTCGGGGAATCGTGATTTCGTGGAGTATAATTCGGGGACGCGACCCTTCCATTCGGCTCTCGAGTTTCTCCGCTTAAGTAGATTACGTCGGGCATTAGCGAGTTTACCGTTCGACCACCGACCGAGGTAAGGATCCACGAAACTATCGGCCAACGAGACAGACGAGATCTCTCTGCTTCTCTCTCACTCTCTCTCCTCCGGATGTGTACGTCGTTATTTAGAAATGCTCGAATTTTTGGTGCTAGTCGTGAGTCATTTTCGCGAGGAACCTCGGGAGAGATGAGATCATCAGGGACCAGCCACCCCTGAACTCGACAACCGAGACGCGTTATTCCACTCGGAACGTACGATCGTTATTGCGTTTCGTGGGGCCACGCGTTCGACTATCCTCTAGGATTCCATTAATTGGATCCGAGCTCGGGTTTCTATTTCGCCGATGCTGAATCAGAGCGGTCGTAAGTGGCGGTGTAACGCGGCGCAGGAAACGTATGGTTTCCCCGTGGCGTATCGCGAAGTATACCCCGTGTCCGATATCGATTAACCCTCCATCGGGTACAGAAGCGAGCCAACGGCAAACGCACGCTGTACGCTCGCTCGAAAAGATTATGAAAAGCTTTTTGCGTCTCGCGCAACCCCGGAGTCCATTTGAAATTAACGTTTCGCCTCTGCTGCGAAGCTGTTTCCACGTCTGGAAAAGTTTATCGGCGAACGAGACGCGGTCGCGCCTTTGTCGAGCGTTCCCTTGCAGCGTGCGAAAGGTGCACGGGGTTTATCGAGGGACGTATTGGTCGCTCGAACGTGGGAAACGCGTGGGGTTGGACGCTGATATCAGCTACCAGCAGCGGGTATCTTTTTGCTCTTTGCGCGATCCACAAATTCTCCGTTTCCCGAGGCCAGGGACAAGGCAAGGGAGAGCCCGGGTCCTTCGTCCTGTCTGACGGTTCGCCGCAGTCTCGCGGTTTTATCGAACAGGACGTCGCCTCCCTGCGGAGCTGCGTCGGTTTCCGATAAAAGGGAGCCGGTGGCACGGTCGCGCGTCGAACGGGGGAAGAAAAGGTCCGGCCACCTTCGTCTTCCCGCTCCTTTATCCCCTCGGACGTACACAGAGGCGTTCTCGCGCCATGAAACGCGCCATCGACGGACGATGACTCGAACGGGAGACGAAGTCCCTGCGGGCGGACGATACATCATCTCGTCTCGGTTGGCTTCGTTTCCCGAATTGCACCCCGCGTGCGCGCGCGCGAAAAAAACGCGACGCGGAAGAGAACGGGGGGGGGGGTGGGCGTTGGGAACGCGGAGAAAGGAATTCCGCTAAGCTCTCGGCTGAATCCATTAGCTGACGCCATTAATATCCCCGTAATGATGAGCGATGAGCCACCCGCGCGCAGGAAGAGAATCACGGGTTCGCGAGACGCTCGGTTCCTAAGTGCGTCGGAGGGTTGGTTGCGCCGCTCGACAAAGAGCGACTTACACGCTCGCGTGCGACGGGGAGACCGCGATCGTATCGAGGCGCGTACGCCCGAGACCTTTGATAAATGCTGCTTCTCTTGGGCCGTCGCCAAACAACACGTAGCACAATATTCCGTCGCGCGCGTACTCCCATTCCGAACGGGGGTGGAGCCGACTTATCCCGAGCATTTTTTCATCATTTCTCTTTGTCGCAGAGCTAACTCGAATGGAACCGCGGTGGATCGTCCGCGAGCTTCTCGATCCGACGGGTGCGATAGAAATTTCGGATCGGCAAGAAAAGACGCCGTTCCACTCGCTGGATCCTCGCCAAACCCTGAGACGACCAGGAACGTATATAATACTGGATGCAAGGGGGCGATGGCTTATCGACGCGCGTTAAATCGAGATCCGCGCGAGCATCCCTCTCGAGCCGTGGCTCGCACCTCCCAGTAAATGAGTCTCGCGCTCACAATGCGCCTCGCAATCCGATCGATCGCCGCGCGGGGGTCGCGACAATAGACACGAGCCAGCTCGCGAGAGCCGGAAGTTTCTCCTTCCCGCGTGGAAATCCTTGCCGCACAAAAATCACTTTCCCTTTTCGCAGGCGCGCCACGTAAAGCGCCGCCAGCCAACGCCCTGCCCACCCCCTTTTCTCTCTATCTTCCTCTCGTTTCCTCGATCTCTCGTGCCTCCGTTCTTCTCTTCACATACGCGAGGCACGCGTCACGCGGGTTTTCCGAGGGCTGCTCGCGCCTACGCGCCCCTCGCGGGGAATCCAGGGCGACGCGACGCGCCCGCCGTGAATTCAGAACGTTCGCCACCGTAAATTTCGCAATTTTTCCTTCGACCGTGTTCCCTAACGGAGAGACAATGGCGCACAGCTAGCCTTCGCTCGAACAATAAATCCAATTTCGCAGCGGTTAATATGCCGCTTCCGCTATTACCGTATCCGCAGGAACGGATACGAGCAACGGTGTTCCGTCACGCTGTCTGAAACCGTTCCGAGATTACGCGATTTCGTAACCGGTCAGGCCGCTCGAGGCGTCGAGGAACGATCAAATTCAAATTCGTTTAAGAATTATTGCGAACAGTGCCAACGACCGCATGATTTTCAGCAAATATTGGCATTATTTCGTAATATCCCCCTTTTCGAATTTTGTGAATATCATTCTCACTTTCGTTTTTATTAATTTTTTCCCAAACCTTCGCAAATTGCTCGCGTATTCTTCGCACAGGCGCGCTGTTTTCGACACCAAAGAGGCTAGACCGTTTCAACTTTCTCTTCGTCTCTCGAGGTCGATCCCACGATGCTCACGCCCACCGAAAAGCTACTCGAAGACCCAAATAAGCTAGGCATTCGCGACGCAGCGCCGCTGGTAGTTACCGTCAACGAGGCTCCCTATCACGGATTCCTGCGAGTCGCGGTGATAGCAACGGTTCGTTGGAGCGCATCGATTAATTCGAACGACGCGGCGCAGCCTTTTCGCAGTCGACGCACGGTTCGCACGTGCCTCCGTACGTACGCGCACTTGATCGCGTTCATTCGTACTCGTCGAGAACTTGCCCGAGCACAATACCATATATCCGCCCTGACGAATGAAGCCACTCGGGCGGAGAACGCTCACGGAATTACGTTCGCGTTCATTATGCCAAACGAATTACGCTAGACGTCGCGCGACTCACCTAACGGGGCTCTGTTTTTCTTTTCAGATGATCGACGCATCGTACCACACGAACCCGTCTCTCCAGAGCACCGCGTTGATCATCACCTGCGCGGTGGTGCTCCTCCTGATGGCAGCGATCGTGTCCGTCGTCTTCTGGAAGTGAGTAGAAATTCTATAAGTTCCGTTTGGATTGAAATCCGCGCGGAGGGCAGGGTGGCGGGCAGACTTATGCGAGGGGATGGAGCAAAGGCGCGTGAAACTGTTCCGGGTCTTGGGGAAAGCCTGCGACGCGGCGCAGTAATAAAGACCGAGTTTCATTCCGGCTGGACATCGTAAGGTGCTCGAGGTTCGAGGTCGCGCGGGTCATAACCATATCTCAAGGGTTCGAGTGGCCGAGGGAACGGGCGAGGAGAGAATGCTCCTCGGATGGAGAGTAACGAAGGAGGCGTCGTTAGCATTCCAGTTGCCACTAAATTAGCCAAAAATAGGCCATTCGGTGTGACCGTTCGAGATTGCGGCTGACGTTCAGCGTTTCAGCTTATCTCGAAAAGATTGCATTGTAGCGATATAGGAACGGACGCTCGCGCGGACAGGAAGCAGAGACGAGCGGTAAATTAACCGAGGATAGATCGACGTTAAAACTTTTCTAGCGCTCTTTGAACGGAAATGATCCGTCGTAGTCGTTGGACGTATCTTCGATTGGAAATATGTAGAAGGCGAGGCTGCATCGGCGATATTTATCGACGACGTTGGGAAAGCGCGACGATTACGAAGCGGAGAGACGTCCGAGGAAGGGAAACAACCGTTCAGTGGCTCCTAAATTAGCCAGAAACAGGCCGTGGAAGAAGTGGGCGTGCGTCGAGGCGGTGTTACGCGCCGGCGACGAGAGAACAGCGTTACACTGTGATAATCTCCGACACGGTGGCTGCGCGGCCCTCCCTCGGTTGTCTACCGTTTGCGCCCGCGTAAGCAAGTCGCCCGCAAATCCGCGCGATCGAGGCTCTGCTAGCCGACGAGAAATATGCATCCGCCGCAGAAATACGCCGCGGAGATTTACGCCAGCGAGCGTTCGCCCTATTCGGACATTGTCTCACGCCGCTCCGCGCGCGAGGAGTCGCCCGGGCGACGCAATAAAAAATGAAATATACGACGGGAGAGGAATGGCCGCGAGCTCCTTCGCGACGGCGTACAATTTTATTTAACCCCGCCGAGACCTCTCCAGTCCTCTTCGATCCGACGCTCCATTACCGTGCGCAATTTTTTCGTCCTCATCTCTTTCTCGCTCTCTCTCTCTGTCGAGTGAAACCGCAATCGCGTTCCTTATTTCGATCCTTCGAATCCTCCTACCTATAGATATTAATTTAAGTAATTTTAGTTTGTCACCATTACTCATTAGTTATCATACTTTCGATTCTTTCAATTTTCAACTCTCTTCGCAACCCTCCTATACCGTCATAGCTTAAAGTTCACTTCACCTAAACCTTTAAATAGCCCTTTCCCATATTTCATCAGTCTTCGTCTACTCAGACGCATTTCGTAAACTTGTAGTCTCCATTAAAGGAATAAAGTATCGTTTTCTATAAAACGTCGATTCTTAATTGTTTTAATCCACGTGCTACCCTAAAACCCGCTTCAATCGTCGACGCATCGCAGTTCGACATCCGCGAGTGTTTTCGCGCTCGCGGTGGAGAAACGGAAGAACGAAAGATTCGGCAAAGACGCGGCGTACGACGATAGGTAGACCACGATCGATGAACTCTGGACGGCAGGAGATCGGCATCGGGCCAAGACGATTTTGGATCGCAACAGAGACTCTCGTTCAGCGTCCACCGGCGCGTCGTATTTTTATCGAGACAAACCTCTCGAAGGTTCACTCGTCGCAACAATGCCAGCCCTGTCTGGCCCCATTTTCACGCTGTTATCGTAACGCGAGCTCATTATCGCTCGCCCTCGCTGATATCTCGAGCGTCGATTCTGGTATTCGCGGCTCGCGACTCCCGCCCGTTTTCTATTTTCAGAGAACCCACCGAATTCTTCGTCTACCCGAGATTGCATCTCGCTTGCATCGAACAATTACCAACGAAAGTGTAAGAAATATGGAGTAGCAGAGTGTATGAGCGGTCGAAGAGGACCACGTGCAGTTCCTTGCGACGTCGTCCCCTTTTTGGACCATGGGCCATGGCGTTGGCCTAAGAAAGCATTCTTGTTCGAACCTCCGACATGAACACAAGTCGATAAAGCATTCTGGTACGCCTACGAATTACTTGGCCATCCATTCTATTTCAATCTATTCCAACGAATTTCTTACAAGAAACACGCGAGTGCTCTTTTTACTTTTATTTGGACGTATTTGAAAAGGGGTTTCCGCTTTCGCGAGGTTTCCGCGGTCGATCAACCGCGGACGTCCACGTGGATAATTCGTTTCCACGCCTCCTCGAAAGCGCCGTCTGTTTGCACAATCGAGGCTCTGTTGCGGCACGTTTTTTCGGTTTATCGTAATGGCCGGCCATTATCGTGGGCCACAAGCGTGGTATCTCAAGTGTTACCCGCTCAGCAACGATCCGACTCTCGACACCGAGTTCCCGGACTTTGTGGGTGGTATCCCTCTTCTTATTCGTTTCCCCATCGTCTCCGCGCTGTTTCGACGTCAAACGGTGCGTCCTGAATCGGTCTACACGCGAGGTGTTCGAGAAGACGACACAGATCGTTAATCGCATCGCAAATTTCAACAAACCGTAGGCGAAGTAGGCATTCTGTGTTGTCGCGTCCGAGTGTGTGACTGTCTTGAAAAAATCTTCCATTTCTCTCAATAATTCCTGGCGAGTGCTACTCGTCATTGCCAGTTTGCTCAAGAAGCTAATCGTTTAAGCATTCTACTTAATTCGATCGGTCGATTCCCTTTCTCCCGCAGAACCGCGAATTCGACGCGTCTAAACGGGGCCCGTTAGATCGTCCGTGGACGCGAAAGTAAAACTGGGCCGCTTTTCCGCGAGCAGTGGGTCACCGCTCTCTCGATCGAGATCGCGCGCGTGCCTTTTAATCACGATCTCGGATAGAGGACGCCGCGAGAATGTGTACACGCGCGGAGAGGAGCGTTCTGTGCTCGGCTTGTTCGTGTCCCGGGCAAACGCGGAGAACCAACACGGCCGCGCGTAGTTTGTATGCTAATCAGAGCCCGTGTTCTCTCCCATCTTCGCGTTCGTCCCGTGCTGGTCCGCGTCGACGCGATACACGGCTCCTCGCCGCCGCCGCGGTGCTATTTCCTGCTCGACGGGCCGCCCTCGCGGCCAATTCGCGATAATTCGACGCTGTTGTTTTAAACGGGCCCGGAGAACGGACGAGCGTGGCCTCGTCGACAAATTGTAAGTGGACCCGTGACCGAGGCTATCGTTCGCTTCGAACAGCCATTCCGAAAGAGCGGTTGTACGCGCTGGTTGCTTGATCGGGATTCCGTCGCAACTGGAACAACGGATTCAATATCTTTCATTAAACGGATAACGCATTTCCTTCGTCCAGAAACTACCCTTTCCGCTGCAACTCGAGCACCGCCTCTCAGCAACGGACAACGTATTTCCTTCGCGCAGAAACTACCCTCTCCGTCACCTCGGTAACGGTCCTTCGATTGTCCGATCGATGGCGAGAATCTCGCAACAATGGAACGTCATTACGCATGCAACGTACGGACTAATAATAGAAGAAACGGGCGTCGCAACCCCCTGATAACGTCCGTTATTGCGCGATGTCATCGACCGTGCCCAGCCCCGTGCTCTCCTGGCCGTTGTTCCGGGCTCGTCTCGCACGGACGATCGCTCGAGGATATCGATACCCGCGGCCACGGAATGGTCCCTCTTTCTCTCGTTTATTCTCCTTATCCCCTCGGCTACGGGCAAGAGGAACGGCTGGGCGAGGTTTAAAATCCGAAAGAAATGCCCGCGTCGAACCCCAGGGCCGAGTCCGCGGCTTTTATTTAACCAGCACCCCCTCGACGCGCCGCGCGCCCTCTCCAGCAATACCTCTTCGCCTAATCTAACCTATATTTTTCGACGTTCCACCCGAGCAGCCGGCTGTCGAGCATCCCCTCGCGCCTCCTCTGCGGTAACTACCCTTACCAAGCGAGGCTGCGTCTAGACGGAGCGGCGCGGATAGCCGCGGTGTACCCAGTGAATGCCTGGAAGTCTAAGCGAAACCGCGCGCCGACCGTCTGCCGGAAGAAACAGCCCGCGATATCTCCACGGCGTTAGAAGCTGATCCGACACTTTGCCACGGGCCAAATCCAATTCCTCAGCCGACGAACGTCCCGTTCCGCTGACTCGGTTCGATCCTGTTTCCGTGTCGGGTGTCCGCCGTGGCTTCAACGTCGACCGCGAGTTCGATCGACCGATATCGAATTATGAGCCTCCTTCGAGACCGTTGTTTAGCTATTACAGTTAAACTGGTAAAACGAGACCGTTCCTTCCCGCCCCCGGAAGCGGCATCGCGGCCCTCGAACGTGCGTTCGTCTGCGATCGCGTTACCCCCTCGAAGAGGTATTGTAGCGCAACCGGAGGACCTCGGGAATTCAATCGATCGATCGTTTTATTCCGTTCCCGAGGAGCTCGCGAAATCGAACGGAATTAACGGATCGAAGTTCGCGTTTCCGCGCGCGATAAGTTGGCAACGCGTTGCGCTCGCATAACCGCTCGAGGGGAGGCTTATCGTTGTCGAACGGCATTAATCCCGCGATTAAGTCCATCGCGTACACACTGCTGCTCCTTGCCCGGTCTATAGTTAAGGTTCACTTTCGAAAGCGGATCGGTCGAAAGGAAATCGGATTTAAAGGGGTCGTACGCGGAACCGGGACGAGCCAAGCTGCCAGCAACGACCACCCTCTCGCTGGTTCCGTTCGCCGGCGCGCGGCTCGTTAATCCGAATCTTCGATTCGCCCGGCTGAAATTGCACGCGCTGCAATAACGATAAACATCGCGGGGGATATTCCGCTGGGCGAATTACCGCCAGAATCGACAACAACCGCGGGCTTGGGGCCGAAGGGATGAAAAAAGGGAGAGAGAAAAAGGCGACAGGGGCTGAACGATATTTTCCAGTGGCGCGAGGGGGGGTGTAGAGCGTTACTTACGTTCCACTTGCCGCGGCACAGATTCGAGACGATGTAAACGGGAAACTGGGAATTGCGAGTGGGTGGAAACGGACTCCCTCTCTCTCTCTCCCTCGATCCGTTTCCTTTTTCTTCTCCCGCTATTTCCCCGCGCCTTTCTGGCCCGCACTTTGTCTCCCGTAAGCCACATTCGGGTCACCGGCGCAACCGGGGATGCTTTAACGATCTGCATTGCATGAGCACTTCGCTCACCCTCCCGTCTCTGTTGTTCGTTTCCACGGCGAGAAACTCTTCCTGAGTCTGGCTGTTCCCGCGAATCGCTCCTACGCGGCCACCCTCCGGCGTTGTCGCAGTTTCAGCTTCCACGCGATACGGATAAACGAGCTCGAGTTATTTCGTATCGCAAACCAGCGGTTAGGCCAAGTCAAGGGTGTCCTTTAAGGTGTGGCGGTCCTCGCCATTGGGGGGACAGCACACTCGTCAGTTTTCCGCGAGCAGTCCACGTCCTACACCGTTTCTATATCATAGAAATTCGGACCTATCCCTACCATCTCAGCGTCTAGCAGAGTCTCAGAGTCCACTAGCAGGCCCAGGACAAAACGTTTTTCCCTTCTCTCTCACGTTCTCTTTACAACACAGCATAATGAAGCAGGTATTCAGCCCACCAATACACGCTTCAGTTGCAATGTTAATATTGAAATTTTAGCAATAGTTTCTATGTCAATATTGCAATTCTAGTAACAGTTGTGTGGTCGTCCTCCCCACTAGGGGGACAGCATACTCGTCAGTTTCCCGCGAGCACTCCATGTCCTACACCGTTTCTATATAATATGAATTCTGACTTATTCCTACCATCCCAGCGTCTAAGGCGCAACTCCGCCATTTCGATAGCTTTATGAGTGAGTCCACTAGCAGGCCCAGGACGAAACGTTCTTCCCTCTCTTTTTCCTTCCTACCCTCTCTCACGTTCTCTTTACAGCGCAATTGAAGCACGCGTTCAGCCCACCCACACACGCTTCAGTTGCTATGTTAATATTGAAGTTTTAGCAATAGTTTCTATGTCAATATTGCAATTCTAGCAATAGTTGTGAGGCGGTCCTCGCCACTAGGGGGACAGCACAACTGACGAGTGCGCCATGTCCTACACCGTTTCTATATAATAGAAATTTGGACCTATTCCTACCATCCCAGCGTCTAAGGCAGGGATGAGTCCACTAGCAGGCCCAGGACAAAACGTTCTTCTCCCTCTTTTTCCTTCCTACCCTCTCTCACGTTCTCTTTACAGCGCAATTGAAGCAGGCGTTCAGCCCACCAACACACGCTTCAGTTGCTATATTAATATTGAAATTTTATCAATAATTTCTATGTCAATATTGCAATTCTAGCAACAGTTGTGTGGCGGTCCTCGCCACTAGGGAGACAGCACACTCGTCAGTTTACACCATTTCTATATAATAGAAATTCCATCCCAGCGTCTAAGGCAGGGTCTGCTAGGTAGCCTTAGCGATGAGTCCTCTCTCACACACTCTTTACAGCGCAACAATTGAAGCAGGCGTTCAGCCCACCAACACGCTTCAAAGGTTACGCGAAGATGGAGTGTTCCTCGTGTTCCTCCTCGACGATTAACCCTTCAAGTATCTCCGCTTTCGTCTTGTCTGGGTCAAGGGGTTCCGGTGGTTCGCTGAACGAGCCCAGCGGCGGTCACAGCGATCGTAGGGTGTCACGAGTCAGGGGGTAAAAAGCGCGCCCTCGCCTCGGGGTTTCGAAGCGAGCGCAACCGTACAGTGGCTGGCAATTATGTAGAGTGGCCGGTGTCTGGGCTCGGACTCGGTCGCTGCTTGTTAACGCCGCGTCCACGGTGCCTCGGAAACGTGCCACTGTCTCCTCTCCGTTCGCCTCGCTCGCTGCAGCGCGCGGAGACATCGGTAAGAAGCGCACGTGCAAGAAAATCGCGGGATGCACTTACGGATATTACCGTGGTGCAGCGGGGCTGGTGTAAGAAACAGGACGAGCGCCGCGGGGTTCGCCGTTAAAAGAAACCGGAACGGCGAGAATTAAATCTTTCCAGCGTGCAGTGCGTGCTCGCGGTGTAAATCGCAGCGACGCTTTTTATTCTCGCCGATCCGCGAACGTGCCCCCGCTGAATCGTCCGCTTCGAGACGAGCTGTAAGGATAGATCGAAGAAACGTTCCTGGCGAGGCTTGGGGGTGAGGTTGGATTAAAGTCGCGGTTCGAGCGATCGGAAAATCTTCGACCTTGGATCGGAGAACGGGTGGAGAACGGATGGTAATTAAGGGTAGAAAAAGATCCAATTTTTGTTAAGTCGCCTTCGTCCCACCGTTCCACTTGTTTTTCGCTCGCGTTTGTTTCGGAACCCCGTTCCCCGGTAGCGGCCGTCGTAATCAAGGGCCCATTGTGAGCGTTCTCCAGCGCCATTAGCGGTACCGTAGCGCGCAGGCCACCGAGACACCGGGCGCATGCACGCGCGTAGCTCCATCAAACGCGTCCATCACGCGATAATTTCGGGCCTGGCTCCGCGGAGTCGGACGGTGCCGCTGTTCGGGGAACAGTGAATCATGCTCGTTGTTTCTGTACACGAGGAGAACGACGGATACCGGCGTAGGAGGTGGTAGGGGCGGGGAAGAACGGTGGTCTATGGGTAATTTAACCCGTGCCAGCCCTGAATGGGTTATAATTGGTGATGACAGGCCGTCAGGAGAGGCAGCATTCAACGCAGCGGAGAGTGTCGCGTCGCCCTAGACGCCGGAGACGTCTCTCCGTACGTGCGGGTGACATCGATTCAGTTGGGCGCCGCGTGGAAAGTTGCGATCCTCCTTGAATGGCTTGTCAGCGCGGAGACGCGAGCTGCCACCCGGTGTAATCGCTTCTGACGGGGCCCCGCGACTCCTTTCCACCGTTTCTTACCCTGTTTACAATCTTCCCTGATATTCCACGAATTGGAACTCTATTACGCTTCGCCTCGCCCAGGCTAGAAACGGGGAACGGAGTTTGGACGGCGAGCGGGGAGGGGCGCGGATGGTTTGATTCAATTAGAACGGCGGTGAATTATCGCCGGAGAGCCGGCGAACGGATCTTATTCTCGGAATGATGCACCTTATAGCAGCCGCTCGAGCCGCGGTGCACCGTGCGCTATCCCGATTCCCTTTGTAACCGTACCCATGGACCACCCTTCGGATGCCTTCGCGGTGGTTGCGCGCCTAAGCGCACATAATTCCATTCTCGCATTGATATATCCGTGAATGCGAGCCCGGAGAGTAGACAGGGTTTCTCAAACCTCGTCGAACCGCTCCTCGTCTGCGCTGACGGTGGAAAATTCAAGTTCAGCTCGATTCGTCGATGGGAATAGAACTTGTCTGTGCGGCACTCGTCGAAGACGGACGCGCGAGAATCGCGCGTCACGCGAAACGGGTTTAAATAATCATCGCGGGTGTTGAGAATTCGTGGAATAAACAGAGGCGAGGATCCCTGCGGCAACGGGGAGCGCGCGCCGGACTACCGTCGTTCTCTAATCCCATTCCATTGCAGTTTCGCAGCCAGGGATATTACCCTAACTGGCTATAATTACGTCATCGTCATTGTCTTCTCGCATACATCGGGTTTGAATAGTAGAGGGAGAGAGAGAGAGAGGGCGTTTCAACCAGTTTCAACCCCCATCGGGCATTAAGTCCCTCCGCTTTCCGATTCCCTGCGCCTCTCAGCCTCGCCGTCGGCTCGTTTGCAAAGGGCAAGCGCGGTACCAGACGCGTAGACGCGTAGACTCCGTTCTCCAGGGCGTTCTACCCGGCGGAGCCGAAATCGAGCTGTTTGTTTCGCGCACCTGCGACTCCCCATTCACCGGACGGCGAACGCGTGCAGCCGGCTCGTTACGTTTTCATTCGCGAGGCGTTCGCGCGGTCGTTCACCCGACGGCTGTTTTTGTCCCGCGGCCCGTAATTGGGGGAAGAAAATCGTCGACGAGCGCGCGCGTAACAGCCCGGCCGAGAAAAAGGCGGCGAGTTGTCGCGGGTAGGAGCTCTTCCCGCGAGAAAGCGGCCGGATTCCCGTCGCGGAAACGCATGTAGGCCAGAGCACTTGCTCGCCTGTCGCTTTCAGACGCCTCTACCTCGAGACAGAAAATGTCGTTCAATTAAGCCGCTAATACATCTTCAAGGATCCTTTCCACCGTTGCGAAAGCGTCTCGAAACGCGCGCAGCTGCCAGCGATCGTGATCGTTTGATTTCAACGACTGTGCCGACACAGAGATACGCACGGTCCAATTATAATTTCGTTCGTTGATAAGGAAAATTCTGATATCGAGTTTCGGTGATACGAGGACCAGGAAACGGTGCGAAGCTTGGGGCGTCGCACGGTTCCGCGAACCAGACGCGAATGATTAACCGAAAGAGGGCAATAAAGGGGACACGATCGATCAACACCGTTCACGCGGTACACCTGACGCTGCGACCGTGGCAGAGCAACCGTTCGGATCGGGTATGGAGACAGGATCGCGACAGGCGGCGGTTCGACGATGCCGGAGGCGCGTCAAGGGGCCATCCATATTCATGGACAGCGACGGAGGGATGCCCGCGAAGGCGATGCTGCCGATGGTATTCGTCCGCATGCATATCTGGCGCGGTAGGAGTGCATGCTCGGGCAGCGCGTGCAGTCTCTGTGTTAATACACCGAGGATTCGTGAGGCGCGTTAACAGAGGCCGCTCTAATGCGACGCTGCTCCAGTTATGTAATGTCGAGTATGCGAACCGCACTCGGGGGAGCCCGTAGACCGAGCGGATCCTCCCGGACCGCAGAGTCTGCCCTGCGGGCGCGAGTCGACCGAGAAGGGGGTTTGGGCCCTGGTACCCGGCTTCGAGCGCCGCGCGATTGCATTTCGCGAATTATTGGCGTATCGCCGCCAATTTGGACCGTGCTCCGCAGCCCCTATCGCCGCGTCCGCGGCCATTGGAAGGAACGGAGACACGGGCGGACCGCCGTCTTCCGGTTGAGCGGAATTCCTTTGGTTATCGAAGCCTGAGAAACTCGGGAGGCGGACGCGCGGTTCCTTGGCAATTAGGCGGGTTCCTATCGGCGTTGGTTCGTGCCAGCGGTGATTGTACCGCAGGTGGAGGTACTCGCGGTTCCAGCTGGGGAACGGTCGAGTTTCCGTGTCTCGTCTAATTCGAGGGAATACCATTTTTCGAATAGCGCTTTCGAGCGGTAACGTACACGAAATCAGCAAATAGACCGGGTCTCGTTGCACGGCGAGCGAGGAACAGAGAGGGGACCGTTTCGCGAATGTTGCCCAATACACACAATTTGCGCGTAATGAGTTTATTCGATTTAGATTCGCATCATATGGGGCGTTGATTAACGGCGGTTGCCGGGGCTAGGAATCCCCTGGAAAATTGGCATTTGTCGGGCTCGCGCGTTTACAGCGACCACAGCTGCGCGACAAATGGAAATTTGACAGGACTAGTTCTTTGCCCGGTTGTTGATTGAATTAATAGCCGCGCGCCGGCTGCGAATGGAATTCGATTACACCGGTAGTTACACCTCATTGCCGGTGATTGCGGCCATGGAAAACACTGGTATTGGTCTCTATCGCGCGTCGAACATACCATTAGAATCCGGCCGAGCTTTTGCCCGCGCGCGTGACCAATCGGAAACGGTCGATGGGCGTAGAAAAGAAGAGCTCGATGGACGACGAAACGCAGGGGATGAAAAAGGCGGAAACGTCGATAGGGGCGGAAAGGGAGGGAGTTGGCGGAGTTTCATAAACAGAATTATGCTAACTACTCGTAGCAGCGTGGCGATGTAGGACGGAAAATCGAATTCAGCCTCGGTTGAACCTCTTCGAGAAGGCTCTCGCTGGTCCTCGTTAATGCACCGTTCTTCGTCCCCGCGACGCGCGCGTCGATTACTCGGTTTCTCCGCTTCTCTTGGAAAAATGGGAGGCCGCAGGATCGTCGCGCGACAGCGCGAACTGTTTCTTCCTTCGAAGAAATCAAACATTTGTACCGCCACTATTGCCACTGCTTACGATTAGATCCCGATTGATCCCAACGGGGTGGACGATTCGCTTGGAAAATCGTAAAGGATGGAATAATCCTGGGAACGGATAAAGGGTCGCGAACGGTGACACTCGCGAGCCTCTTAATCTCTTCGCCGCTTAATTATTCCGTCACGTGGCAATAATGAGAAGCCGAGGCAGCGTACCTGACCCCGTTTCAAAGAAGATCGTCGTTTAGGATGGTCGTTGGGTACCAACGCGTAGCGAGCGGCGGAGAAAGAGGATCGTTTAGGGGGTGATTCACCTCCGCGTTGGCAACTTTTACCCTATCCCTGGTTACGGTGTATTTAGTAATCTCGAGAAGCACAAGCGACGGGAACAACAACGTCAAGAGGCAGGATAAAGGGGGAGGCCAGTTTCGCCTGGCCATTTTGTTGCTTAAACAAATTTCACGAATCTACGTCCGACGATAAAGGGTGGGTGGTCTGGCAGGTGGTCGCGAGCCTCGAAATGGACTCGCGCCGTAGGTGGCGGGGTGGTTAAAATTCTAATTAAGCGATAGAATCGACGACGGTTCCATCTCCCGAAACGTAACAACGCCGGGTGAAGTTCGGGAAACGCGAGAATGAAATTTTCCGCGACCGCGAAAAATAATCCTCGGGTAGGAAATTGGTTGGTCGACGCGGTGGATACTGTTCGCCCCGTCTCTGGTCCGCGATCCCTCGCGACGATACGCTCAGGAGGCGTCGACGCGCGGCATCCTGCGAGCCTGGAAAGGGAGAAGGCCCGTTCGAGCACCCCGCCGCGAAATAAAATAAAACGGATATTAAAACTGGCGAGAGCTAATTTCCTCGCCTTCCCAAGCATAATACCAGCTCTGCCTCTTCTTTCCTTCTGCTTCTTTCCGCCGCGATTCTCTCCTCCCTGCGCTCTTATCGCGCCGCTAAGCCATCCATCGAACGAACGCCTTCTGAATATTCAGCGTCGACCGGAATCAGAGGAAGGGAAGGGTGCTCGCCTGCTCCTACCTCTCTCTCTTTCAGAGAGAGAGAGAGAGGGGCAGGCAAATCGAATTCGAAGCTGGAGCTTGACGAGTGACAGGTCGGTGAACGTACGCTGCAGATGCGATTAAAGTCTGCCAGGACGTCAACGTGATGCTCCTGAAATGCGAATTCCCTTCCACCGGTTACCGGCCGACCCTTGACCCACATCCGTGCCGGCTGCGGAGATTGAATCGCTCTCGTGAAAATCCATCAAGCCTGCGTCCGATGACAAAAATCGACGGGGGCCTCGTCGATATGCAATATCTGGATTTTTATTAATTTCCATCGCAAGGCGGGTCCGTGCCCCGGGTTCGATGGACGCGACCATCGTGGAAAGAGGTAGAAAAACGAGAAGGAAATTTATCCGCGACGCGTTCGTGGGCGTGATCGCGCTCGCGTCGATAGCGTTGCCCTTGAAATTGCTGCCATCCCGATCGAAATCCCTCCATTCGCGTCCAGACCTGTCTCTTCTATAAAACGCATCGATCCTCGAGACTGCAGGGTGGAGAGAGAGAGAGAGAGAGAGAGAGAGAGAGGCTGGTGGGTGGACGGGAAAGGTCCAAAAAGGAAGCGTTTCGCTCGTCCGACCGCAATCTCCGTTCGGAGCTACAAGATCCGCGTTATCCTTCGAAATCGGAGGATGATGCTCCTTCGGGACGTAAACGGTAATCGGACACCGGGGGACGTACATGCTAGACGCAACGACATCCGATACTGCATCCACATAATATTGCCGATGCTTTTAGCCAGGACAAACAGTGACCTCCTGCTCCGTGCTCCTCGATTATCCACCCGCTCTTCGCTCGACGCGAGAATGCCACGGATACTTCGATCAGTTTCCCGTCGAACAGTTCGCGATAATCGATGAGAAGAAATCGAAATTCGGTCGTCACGAATTCTACGGGGCGTGCGACAACGAGAGAATCGCTGGTGGTCAAGGACGTATACCGGAAGTGGCCTCCGTCAAAGGAGCCTCCACTTCGTCTACGAACCTGCCCTCCGCTAACGTTGAATGCGCTCGGTTCCGCCGAGAGGGTCCCACTCCGGGGACATTGTACCTACTACAACTCCAGAGACGTCTGACGTGACTGCACACCTTCCACACGAATCCAAGCACCTTTGAGGTCATTACGCCGCCAGCCTCTGTCCTGTTCCGGCCCGCACCCGAGTTGCACCCTCGCTCAGACGTCTGGTTAATCAAGCTCCGTTTCACTTACTAACCCCCCCGGACCTTTTCGCCTCCTCCTCCTCCTACCGTTCCTCTCCAGCTTCCCCGTCTACCAACTTCTCTGCATCTTCGATGGCCCTCGAAACCACCGCCGATCCCAGCGAGAGAGCCAGCGGATTAGTCATAGGCGACCACGTTTCTTGCTACGAGACCGGGTCAACCCTCGAAGATCGAACGGACGATAAAACGGATTAATCGAAGGGACGTAATGGACGCGTGTTCGTTCGAACGATAACTTTTACGGGGCGGTTTCCGGCTAGATTAGCGAGTTCGTCGGAGGGACGCTCGAGAGGCGACGAAGGAACAATCCCCGCGTTTTCCCGCGGCTCTCGCGCGAGGGTTGGGCCGTGTTTGTTCGGCGGCGGGCAGAGCAGCTCATTAGGTAAATCTGAAAAAAGAAGGGCGAAAAGAACGGCCGCGAGAGGGGGACTGGCTTGGCGCAGAAATTTATTCGTAAACTTTCGCAATTTAAATATCCGCGGTGTTTCAATCAAGCGGCACCGCGATGCGGCACGTGCGCGCGTGTCTACGTACACTCGCCCGCATATAGACGCAACCCCCGAGATTACTTTCCTCTCCCTTTAGACTTTCATCGACTACGCGAGCCCAACACCGCCCATCTCCACCTCGAGTATCAGCGGGCAGAGATTTTCGTGTCGGCGCGTTACGCCGTTAAATATTAAATAGCATCGCGAGCCCTCCGACCCCGGCGAACTTTGAAACAGCTTTCGAACTAGCGTCGCCCCGATACTTGCCGACCTCGATCCCCGTACGGATCAATTCGAGCACCGTTCTCGAGCTGTGCGTCTATCCGTGCCGCGATTTTCATAAGAACCTCGTCGACGACCTTCGTCCCCGGCGTTATCAACGATCCCCGTGGAAAAGCTGGTCGCGCGACGGCGGGGGCGTGTCTCGAAGCTACAAGGGTGGCAGTCCGTGCACGGACGATGCGGAGACGGCGCGAGGAGGATCGGATTCGTGGGCAGCGATAACGAACGCGTGGGAGGTCAGTTGACCGGACGGAAATAATGCCTCCCGCCGTGGTAACCCTTCCTGATAAACGCGTGTACCGATCCAGGCCCGTCGCGATAGCGCAAAACAATATCCCTCCACGGTTGCGCAACCTGGACCACGGGGGTTGGTCTTGGTTTTGCGCGAACCGGCGCCTGCGAAGATAAATCGACCGGATTTATGTTTCTCCCGAGGTCGGAGCCTTGAAAGGCCCGTAAACTTTCGAGGGCTGATATATCGCGGCGGCGTATGACGCGTCGGAAGCGCAATTACGCGTCCGTTTTATTTTTTGTAAGACTAGTCCTCGCGGAGGACGCTTGCGAGTTTGGGGCTCGATTTCGCGCGACGCTGTGTCGTCCGTAGGAACGACTACTACTCGGCTGCACCCTCTTCGATCGCTCGAAAGGGGAAGATAATAGTCGCGGGTACGCGAATACCGAGAGGAGAGGAGAATCGAGAATATCCCGTGGGTTATGGGTGGGTAAAGGGATGCTGGGAGGCACGGACGGGGGCGGTGAAAGTCGTTTATCGAGTCGACAGGCTGGGTGTACCCGCGCGCATTGATATGCAAAATTTGTAGTTTGGAGAAGCTTACGAGAAACTCCGGCGGCAAGTAAACTTGAAAATCCGATGCGCTTGTCGACGAGAGGCGCCGGTGTACGCAGCGACGGGCTCGAGCTTTAACCGGTTCGTGCTCCCTGTTACGGGCTTCGAAACAAAACGCGGTTCTAAATGTTCGACCGTTTGGACTAAATACCGCTGGAAGCGCGCTCTTTGTCGACTCGCGTCGCGAAAGCGTTCGCGAGGCCTGCGTTGAAACGAATCCACAGGCGACTGGGAACGGAGCGATGCGCGCGAACGTATCGCGTGCTCGCGCGGACACGCGCGGCGCGTAACGCGACTGGTAAAAGCGCGCGGAACGAGGCGAGAGAGGCTGGTCGTCTGCCGGATAGAAGCCAGATAGAAACAGAGAAAAGGCAGTTAATTAGCTCGAGTTAAAAGCGTGGCTTAAATGACCTATTCACCGGTCGGCCGACGGCGAATTCGCTCTGGCCTCCAGTCACGAGCGCGGCTTTCCGAAGAAACGAGGCGTGGAAGAAGCCGCTCGTCGCTACAACGCGTACCAGCGTCTCGCGTTTTCGTTGCGCCAAGCGAGACCCCTTTATCCGTCGCCTCCCTTTGTCTCCAGACTCTCCGCCGCCTGTCGTTCCCTTCCGTTTCGATTCTTTCGTCTTATCAACGCCCGAGAGCCGTCGTTCGCGAATAAGTGGCAAGTTTCCGTAGACCGGCGAGACTAAATCACGTCCATTAAGAGACGGCGAAGGGACGCGGAAAGGGTGGCAGGATGGATGTCGGGGTTAATGAAAAATCATGGCGATATTTGCGAGGGCACGAAAGGCGGGGGCGTCGTCCCGACCCCGGTGGATTCGGTTCGATTAGGAAGTTGGGGAAGTTTCCATCCGTTTCCGTGGAGACTGCGAACTTGGCCCATCCTCTGCGGTCTACCAATTATAAATACACCCGTCCGCTCGGATGGGAAACAGCGCGAGGCGCGTGGATTTCGCAGGCATTCGAGGACCGCGGGAAAAAGAGGACGCGAGCGGAGGGGGTTGGAGGAGCCCTTCGACGAATGCTTGTACGCGTGTGCCCGAAGGGTCGACACTCCACAAAGCGCTTTACGGTCCGTTATACGACCGCAAGCTCGCGATACCGTGTTTAGCGCGGGTACGCGATCACGAACACGACTGGCCTATTCCAGGTGCATTCAGCGGGACCAGTGTTTCTCATGCGGCGCGCGTTTTACGAGCCCGCCGCGTGGCCCCGTGATTCGTCGAACCGACGGGAGTTTACGCGTTTCTTCGAAGCGCCGTAACACCGCGAGCAGACGCGAGCGAACGATCGCCTCGACGATCGCGCGCGAATAATCCTGTTGGCTCGTAAATCCGCGCGATTTGTTTGAAAATACGCACGAGGCAAATTAAACGTCCGTTTGAGTAAACCGTGGGTCGGGTCGAAGAGCGTGGAGTCGAGTCGATTGAGAACCCAGTCGCACCGCGGATGCTACGGTTCCACGTACACGGTGCACGTCCGGTACAGCGATCGCATCGCGGACCAAAGCTAGCGCCATAAGCGCGCAGCTATGCGACGAGCGGAGAGAGCGCGTTAAGAGCACCGCTAAGTGCGGTCGCGCTATGCCTGACAGTCAACGGCATTAGGTAAATTGAAATCTTGCCGGGAGAGAAGGCAGAGGCCGGCCAGTTTACACTCGGGGCTCGGTCCAAGCTCGCGCTGGCGTGAATCTACCGCGATGGTTTCGAATCTCGGACCGTGGAGCGTGAAACACGGCCCGCACCGGCGGCCAGGAACGTCTCCGCGAGAAACGTCCCTCCCCGTTGCAGAGGCTGAGTTGGCGTCCCGCTCTCCTGGCTTCTCGTTTAAACCGCCTTTGCCTCCCTGTTTTACGACGTAACTGGCTCTTTGCCCGGGCTCGGGATAATCTTTTAGGGCTCGACCACCTCTCGAACTAATTTCGTTTCCCAACACCCACCACCCCGGCCCCGGACTTTGCGTTTCATTACACGAGCCCCGACTCTGGTAACTAACGCCCTCCGAATTAAGGCCAGAATCGCGCTCGTTCCCGAGGAAGGATCGTCCGTGCGCGAGCGTTACGCGATAATTGACCGCGCGGCGATACCCGCCGTTCTCCTACGGTTTCGCTCGATTGATCGGTGTTCAATTAACGTTTCACCGCGGGCAAAAATATCGGGCCGCGAGGCGCGGGCTTGTTCGGCAATTAATTCACCTATTACACCCCACCATCCTCGCGCAATGCACACAGACGTGTCCGTTCCCGGCCTGGCTCGCGGCCCGTGGCGCCACGGCGACCCACTATTGCAAGTGCGCGCCACAAGTTGTTAATCTTAGCTGGCGGTTTAATTACACAGGCAAATATTATCGAAGTGGCTGAGTTAATTAGATAATTAAAACTTGAAGGGTAAACTACTTTGCGCCGCGGCGCGTACACGTAGCCGGGGGTCCGTCCGCGAAAGACGGAAGGCGAGATTGACGCCCCCACCTCCCCCAGTTCTCCGGGTTGGAGAACTTTCCGCCGGGCCAGAGTCTACCTGTTCCCAGCCGTAATAGAGGTATCCTTAACGAGAAATTCCGCCGTCTTGTCTTTTTGCCTTTGGCCGGCAAATTTCCCGGCCTCTCTCCGATCCCGCAGAATTATTGCGCCGCTTAATTCCCCAGGGGTTCTTTGTCATTCAACGCGGGAGGACGTTTTATTATGCGCGCCGCATCGTGCTCGAGAACGATGGCGGGGGGGGGGGGGGGGGAGGGAAAAAATGTACCCGCGACGAGTGGGGAAATTCGGTCGGTAAACTGGCCGATCGATGGTTCGATCGAATCGCTGTTAATTCTCGTGGAACTAACGAGGGTTATCGGGTTTCTGTTGCAGGCACAAGCGGAAAGTGCAGAATCTGTTACCGTGCAAGAGCGCGGCAGGGGCTGCGGCGGCGGCGGCGGCGGCGGCTGCGGCGGCCGCAGCCGCGGCTGGCGGTCGGTCCCGGGTGCTGGGTGACGGACAGTCGCACGGCGGAACGGGCAGCGCTGGCGGCGCGGTGCTCTACGAGGACCTGCCGGAAGCGGTGACGCACTCCCAGCTGCACCACAGACAGAATCACCTGCCCAGCCACCATCCGAGCCAGGCGCCCACGATCGAGGTACGAAATCCCGATCAACGACAGAGCCTAAGGGAACGACAGCCGCAACAGTTGCAGCGTGCGCGGGCCCCCGCGCCGCACCACCTCGACTATCTCGACTACCGGGACCCGAGGGCGATACTCCGCGTCCAGGACAAGCCCTCGAGGGCGGTCTTGGGCGGCTATCGAACGCCCCGTGCGCTGCTCGCCAAGTCCCAGGGTGTTCCGCTTTCGATAGCCACGCACGCCAATCCCCCCCGATGCACACCCGCGACCAGTCCGCTATTGCACAACGGGACTAACGTTCTACGGAACAGTCACTTGATGCTGGCCAGTCAGAACGCCCTGATCACCAGCCAGCAACCCTTCACGAGCTCGTCCGGTATCCCCTCAATGCCGACCTGTCCCGAGTTCCACGGCGACACGGCTGACGAGAAATACTTGCCCGACAGCTGCGCGTCCGCCCGGCCGATAGACTCCCGTCTTCCCATCACGCCGACCCACCGACCCAGACTCCAGACGCCCACGGATCGTTCCCTCGGTCAAACGCAGCTCCCGCGAACGGTCGCGTCGCGGGACGAGGTTTCGAGGCGGCCGTCCGTCGATTCCGAGGGTTACTCGTACATTAGCTTCAAAGAGTTCGCGGACGCGGCCGAGTCCACGAGGTACGAATCGAGCGGGCAGCCGGAGCCGACCAGCGGGACCAACGCGTCCAAGTTGTTGCGCTCCTCCTCGATCAGGTCGAACTCGACGGTCGACTCGGACGGTTACTCGTACATCGTGGACACCGGGTCGAGGAAGGCGCCGGGCACTGCCAGGAGGATCGTGACCGAGGGCACGGAGGAGGAGGTGTGTCCGCTCTGCACGATGCAACAGATACACAACCTCCTGAGCAAACCCGAGGACATCTATCTGAACGCGCAGAGGACGTGACACATGTCGTTCACCAGCGACATCTTCTTGTAGAGACCGCCCCGTCTCGGATGTCCGTACCCCGTTCGCTCCTGGCGTCCGCCCGGCGTCCCGCGCTGGGACAGCGGACGGTTCACATATCCCGTGATATCGTTGGCCACGTACGTTCCACGGTGGCCCCCGCGTCTCGATATAAACTCGTCGTAGCTACGTTCCATGGTAAAGTCGTAGGATAGTCTAGTGTCTTTCCGGGTTCGACGAGAGCGAACGAACACGGCGCTCTTCGCTGTCCCTCTTCGAAGTGCCGCCTGGACGTTCCTTCCTTCGATTTCGTTCGCGTACGATCTCTCCACCGCGTCGCGCCTTTCAATTTTTTTCTTTTTTTTTTTTGTTTTTTTATTCTTTTCGTTCTCTTCTTGCTCATTTTTCTTTACGTTATTGCATTCCACGAGGGAGAGAGCCATCGGCTATTCGATTTCGCGTCGATCCCGTTGCTTTCCGTTCACGTTGGTCGACCAAGCTCTCGTTCCTCTTGCTCGCTGTCGACGACAGGACGGGGCAAAGACACTAGCGCGGAAGACTACTAGTCAGTATTTATTTTGTTACGCGGCCGTGCTCGCACAATCTCGTTTACAAGACGCCGCTGCGAGGAACGGCTGTAGTAGAGCGGGCAAAGGGTGAGGCAAAGTGGACGGGAGGGAAAAAAAGTCGGTGGATACGGTCGGAGGGCGACGGGGCCTTATTATTGTCGTCATTGTGTGGGCACGGCGTCTAGATGCACTCTATGGTTGTAAATAGTTTAGATCGTGCAACTGGAAAATTGTAAATATTATACACAGAGTGAGACGAAGGTACGTAAGAAAATGGAGAGAGAGCGAGAGAGAGAGAGAGAGAGAGAGAGAATCGTACATTATGAATAGAAAGTATTAAAGCAGAGAATCCGTGAGTAGCTGTGCAGCCGAGTGAAAGGAACAATTATCTTGGACTTGTGTTTCTCCTTTGTATAGAAGCTCGACTGGTGATTATCGTAATTAATTATCATCGTCGTGGCAGATTAATTATTATTATTATTTATTGTCGTTACGTGACCCACTTGCCGTGGCCGGTGCACGGTGACTGTGTCTTGTAAATAAATTCCGGACGGACTCGAGAAAGTAGGATTAAAAAGATGGAAACGTAGAAGGGAAAAGGAGAGCGAGCGAAAAAGTAAACGCATGAGAGAGAGAGAGCGAGAGAGAGCGAGAGAGAGAGAAAGAGATTGAACAAAACGGAGAAAGTCCTGTATATATCGAAGTACGGAGAGGAAAGGAGGAGAAGGAGGAGAGTTTGAGAAAATAAAATTACTTTACTGAAAAATTTGACGAGGAGTGGTTATTGACCCGGTCCACAACCCCATCCCATCCCGCCGCATCCTTTGCAACGCGCGGAATCTCGATCGAACACGGGAGACACTCGGAGAGACCAGGGCTTACGTAAAAAGAGAGAAAAAAAAAAGAAAAAATCGTCGCGAAACGTGCGAAAGATCCACGCGATGCCACAATCACGCGGACGCGGTCGATACGGAAACAGAGTGTACCGAAAAGAGAGAATATCCTCGCGCGTACCAATCGACTCCCGACACGATACACGTGGACACGGAATAACCACTTCTGTGTTCAAACTTTTTCTAAAGGGGATGAAAAATGTACGTCCGGCTACCCTCCCTCGGAGGTGGGCATGAATGGCCGCCCCGCGCGGATAAAGACGCGCGTGAACAAAAAAGGAGAACGATGAAAGCGAGGGGGAGAGTGTGCGTGTGCGAGAGAGAAAGACAAGAAAGAGACACGATGAAAAAGAGAAAGACGTCACGGTTGGAAAATGTCGAGCACACATACACGCGTACACACACACACACAGACAGACAGTGAAGGAGAAAAAGGGGGCAAAGGAAAACCGAGGAAAAATCGAGGGAAAGATTGACGGGTCACCATTGTTCCGCGTCACCTTTCCTCTCCGTGCGATTCCGCGACCCTGGAGCTCTCTCTAATTTCGCAAATGGAACCCACGGCACCGACCCCTTCCTCGAACGCAATTTAATTGCTCGAATACGTCTTCTTTTTCGTCCCCACGTACATCCGAATTCGGCCTGGCTCCGACGAAAGTACTTTGGGGCTTCTCTCCTCTTGCTTCCTCTCTTCTGCTCCCTTCGAGCTTCTTCGAGATTCGATCGATTGTTTCAGAGATACTCCTCCTACGCGATTATCAAACATCGAAATTGAAATTTTCTATCGCCGAGAGACAAAATCCAAGGAGAAAAAGCCAAAGGCAAAGGATTGCTATCCACCTGTTGTTGCCTCGATTACCAGATTTCATCGATATCGCGACACGTTAAACAAAGGGATTGCGTCGATCAACGCCAACGATATCGCACGCGAAAAAAAAACCCAGCGACTTCTCCGTCGTCCACGACTCGAATCGCCTTCGATATCCTCTTCGATCCTGCTCGGTCGGTCCATCTGCGCGGAATAAGCCAATAAATACCCAATCTTCTGGCCGTTGGACCTCGCCTAGCCGTTCCACCTGTTGTTGGCTAAATTACGTCCCTCTAATCCATATCCTGGCACGTCGTTAGGCCACGGGACCCGAGTTAGTGCACCGCTGGCAACGCTGGGGAAAGGAGCGATCGGACTTAGGAAGCTAATGCAATTGCCGGCGTAACTAACAATTAACAGGTTACGGGTAAGCTGCGGCGTGACCGCGGCGGCCAACGCGCGCGCGCGATCTACGGTTCCCTGCTGGCCAGGACGGTGGTCGATCTTCGTTTCGAGAAACAGCCGGTTGTACGCGCGCGATCGAGACGCGTGGAGCGAGTTGACCAGCCAGGATATTTGAAACACTTAGGCGCGCGATCGAGACGCGTGGAGCGAGTTGACCAGCCAGGATATTTGGAACACTTAGGCGCGCGATCGAGATGCGTGGAGCGAGTTGACCAGCCAGGATATTTGGAACGCTTACGCGCGCGATCGAGATGCGTGGAGCGAGTTGACCAGCCAGGATATTTGTAACACTTACGCACGCGATCGAGATGCGTGGAGCGAGTTAACTAGCCAGGATATTTGAACACTTAAGCGCGCGATCGAGACGCGTGGGGCGAGTTGACCAGTCAGGATATTTGGAACACTTACGCGCGCGATCGAGACGCGTGGAGCGAGTTGACCAGCCAGGATATTTGTAACACTTAGGCGCGCGAAATCGCGGGCAGCAGCGGGGATCGATGGCGCTCTGCTCCGCGGTAGAGGCAGCCGAGGATTAATGAACAGGTGTCGTCTGAATTATCGGATTCGTCGGGTCGATCGCAATCGGCCGCGCGCGCACGGAACCAGCGAGCTGGCTGATAGCGTCGTATTCTTCGCGCGCATCCGGTAATTGGAAGAGACG
Organism: Xylocopa violacea; assembly: GCA_963969225.1. Taxonomy (NCBI): domain Eukaryota; kingdom Metazoa; phylum Arthropoda; class Insecta; order Hymenoptera; family Apidae; genus Xylocopa; species Xylocopa violacea. Next base: position 24,337,998 of record CAXAJV010000012.1, read on the forward strand.
CGGTAAATTAGTCGATTAGAGGAGCGTGTTATCGCGATACAATGTGTGACGGGTAGGTGGATCGGACAGGCGCGGCGGACAGGAACACACGGGGCGAGCGTGGGGCAGGTTAGGCGCGTTAGGGACAACCCATTAACCTCCGTGCTCCACGCTATTACGGCGCGGACATATTGCTTCCTGCTGTTGGCCACGATGGCTCAAGGCTCTATCTCAATCTCGCTCTCTCGTCCCTTCTCCACCTTCTCCACACCTACACCTCCGCCTCCTTCCCGTTCTACGTGGGTTCTTTCCCGCTTGAACGGCCCGCGCTCTCCGTTCCGTTCCGTTCCCGGTAAACGAGATTCTAACGAACGCACAGGAGATTCCTTCTATTACGCGAACCGCGGCGAAAGCCGGCGACCGCGACCCGTGAAACGTACAAATCGCTTCCACTTTCCGTGTAATAATAGGCTATCCTTAGACGGGAAATTGAAAGCTATCGGCGGGAATCGATTATCCTCTCGCTTTCGTCGGTTGCCTTTTGGCTGAATCCGCGCCGTACGAACCTCCGGACGGCACGCAGAGCGAGTTTGCAACGGTGGAGTTCCGTGAAATTCATGGACAGAAAGCGAGAGAGGAAGAGAGGGAGGAAGCATGGTGGCTCGAGAGGGAAACGGTCCATTCGCGATGCCCGCCGCCGTTGGAAAGAACCCTCGAGGTACATTGCCGGGGTCACGGCTCGCTAAGGGCGACAATTACCTTCGTCCGGAGCCGTCGCTCTAAACGAGACGCCGGTAATCGAGTGATCCTCTTTCGGCTGCGATTATATCGCCCTCCGGAATCTGTATTCGGAGCAAAGAGCGATCGCCCGGAGCTCTTCGCTCTCGTCCACCGTGGTCGAGCCGCGTCGCGATCGCGGCCTCGCCGTCGCGATCGACCAAGTGAAACAGGGTAACCCGCTGCTGGTTCTCGTTCCCCTCGGATGAAGAAGAAGAAGAAGAAGAAGAAGAAGAAGAGGAAGGAGATGAGCCTGCGGCTCCGCAGCCTCGCGAGGAAGGTCAATAATTCAGTTGTCGACTAGTCGGAGGCGAATCGAAAGAAGGGGGACCCTCGAAAACGAAGCAAAAGTAATCGAGTGATCCTCCTTTGCGGGTGATAGCGCCGCCTGTGGGACCTCGATTCCGGGGGCGAGAGGCCGGGGTTTCGTTTGCCTTGGCTCCCCAGCGATTCTCTAGATTACCCGGGGTAACTCGATTCCGGCGATACGGGGTCACGAGTACGTCGGATCGTTCCGGATACCCCGATTGCGTTTCGGAACGTTCGACGCCTTCCCATTTTCTTCGCGAAATTGCCAAGTAATTTTCGGGCTAACGAGCGACCGTGGCGCTGCGTGAACGTTGTCAACCGCTAATTCGCAATCTTCCGACGCGTTTCCGGGCCTTGCGAGCGCGCACCTAGCGTCGCGCACACGGACGAGCGACTGCGAACGGGCGCTACCGTAAAATCAACCCTATCAAATTTTATTAGGAAGCACTTGGAAAGCGCTCGAACCACTCCGCGCTATTGTTCCCGTCCGACGTCGTTGCTGCGAAGCTGTAATTCCGACCCCTTCCGACCACTCGACGTTTCCATCCTGCCGGGATCGTATCGTGTCCCGCGAAACGCGAATTTTATCTCGAAAATTCGCGTACAACCCCGGATCGATCCGTTACTCGACGAACGGGGATGGATCTCCGTTTCCATTAACACGGCACGACCACTCATTAGACGAATTCATCGGTGCAAGAACACCGGAAACTGTCTGTCACGCGATCTCTGCGCGGAGCAAAAGCGACGCGAAACTGGGTTAACCGGAAGCAAAGGTTAAATCGCGCTGTATCGCATCGATCATCCCGACGATCCCGTTCCCTCCCTCCTTTTCCTTCTCTCACCTCGGTCATTTTCCCGCTGTCGCTCGCTGAATTTTTCAACGAGTTCGGTCAGCAGGAAGTTCCAGGAATTAATTACGAGCCCGGGAGTTTTCTAGAGTCCGCCATGATTTTGCCGCGTGACTTTCCCGATGAAAGGGGGAACAGGACGTGTTTGATAGAATTAGCATCGGATAAATCTCGCGTCCCGCCTTTATTATTCGTCCTGGCGGGATCCACCGTCGATTTAAGGATTAACTTTCCAATCCCTCGTTTCCGCGCGGTTCGCAGCCAGTCGCCGTTTCTCACGTCCGCGCTTCGAAAATGTTAAGGTTCACCCTGGGACGTACGTTTTAATTCGCGATTGCCGCTCGAGCAACCCTTAAAGACCGCGCGAGACGTTGAAACGAAGATGTAAAAGGATCATTTTTCATTGTTGCGACAGATGCTGGACGTGAAGGACACCAACAGAGGCGTGTTCGTGTGCAGCAGTCCTGGCCCTGACCCGTACACGTCGCAGGACCTCTACAATCCTGTCTACGAGGAGCTCAGTAACGGTGAGTGCTCGTTTAAATCGGAACATCGAACTCTGCTGTTCGTAGCATCGGATATTCGAATATCGGCGATACCGTCAGCCGATCGTTGGTAAAGACTCCGAGAGTGTCGCGCGCAGACGCCAATTACACGCTCTCCGTTCTAGATGAGACTCGGCTGTGAGGACTTTTGCGGAGTAGAGCGCGCGAACCTCGCCGCTCGAACCTGCTCAGACAGAACGTAGGTAGGACCCGAGTGCACCGTGTCGCGATTAACCCACGGCCAAGAGCTGAATCTTTAGTGTTCTTTGCTGTCGGCTAACACTGAACTGCGAGCTTCTTCCTCCTCTTCTTCTTCTTCTTCTTCTTCTTCTTTGCCCCCAGATTAATCGCCCTATTTACCTTCCTTAACTCCCGAGCTAAACCGCGTCTCAAATATTGGCATCCGGGAACGAAGTTCCACCGGCTTTTCTCTTAACTCCCCGAAACTTCCCCGTCGCCAGGAGAAACTCTCCCTTTCCCGATGATCGCGAGCGCGTCTCTTGCTCTCCGCCGCTGTTATTTTTCCCCGGCTTATCTCCCGATTAATTCGACGAACCTTCGCCAATGAACCACGCCGTACGGTCTCCGATCTTCATCGGAACGAGATCGGAAGCTGTTCATCTCCTTCGTTGCTCGCTGGCCGAGTATCTCGATGACCCGACTCTCTGCTCCGTGTGCCTCGCGCCGCGCACCCGACGCAGCTACTTCTCCGTTCGCCGGGACGAGATAAGCGTGACACGACCTCTGACTTATACTTCCCATTAGTTGGATGGCTAATTAGCATGGTAATGAGACTTTCGACGTTTGACGGGGACGCGGTAATCGAATATACATGCTGCGCGACGAGATGCGCCGCGTGCCAGGTCTATTGTACGCTTACGTGAGCGCGCGATGGATATTGTAAGATACCGCGTTCGCCGGCTTCTCGTCGTCGCTGCTAATTTGTTGCGATCGACGAGACGAAGGAGAGTAATTTCGTCAACGGTTCAACGTCTCGTATCGCCTCTGGCGAACGTAAAAAAGATCGATCGTGTCCCGCTGAAAAGCTCGATGCACAGGCAGCAAGACCTGTTACCCGAGCGTAGAGTTCGCGGTTTCTGAATGATTTCGTCTGGCAACGAATTCCATCTCGCATCGCGGAATCCAGCTTCGCCCCCGGGGGAAATTCTCGCCAGCTTGCTATCGCTTAAACCGATGATAAATACGGGGAGATATAAAATAACGGAGATTAAAAGTGCAACCGCGGTAAAAACGGGCAGAAGCTCTCTCTCTCTCTCTCTGCCTTCTATTGCTCGCGCAAGCAAGAACGATGGACCCCGCGAGGTTCGAGAAATCGTCAAACTGCGAACGGGGTAACGTCGATTAGAACGGGCTGATAAACTTCCGTTCACCGTTAACTGCCTTCCCGTTCGTGCTTTATCGTCGCTCGACCTCGATCCGCGATTTACTTTCACGAACGATACAATCGTTCCTCGCCACCATGGGAGGATCGCTCTATCCCTCTGTACTTCGCGATTCGTCCCATCGTTGCCGCCGATAATTGTCGTGGAGCGCGGTTTATCGAACGTAACGCGCGTCTCGGCCATTGTTTCCCATTTTTACGCGAAACGCGACGGAAGCAGGCAGGAGAATCCAAAAGAAAAAAAAAAAAAGCGAGCGAGAAGAATGGAAACGCAAAATTGGGTGAACCGTGGATAATTGGAGCGACGGAAGAACGGGCTCGCGTTAAAATGGCCGTTTCGATTTTTAACCGCGAAGGTATCGCCGCCGTTTCCCATTTTTATTTATTTATTTCCCTTTTTTCGTAAACGAAGGTCGCTCTCGTTAATATCGAACCGACGGCACGCGCTCGCGACGATGCCAACAATTAACGATCGGCGCGGTCGGTGTCGATAGGTGGCTCGTTAGAGTAACGCGGATCAATTATAGGGGGCAAAAGTTAAAACCGCGGTCGAAGAAGGGTGGGAGGGGGAAAAAAAAAAAAAAAAATTGAAAAAAAAATGGCGGCGGTGGACGCGGCGCGGTCGCAGGGATGGGAGCGACGAATAAAAATTCGCGGTGGTTCGCGATTAAAAGCGCGACGGAACGCGTCGATGACTGCCGCATTGTAGTCGACGGCTAATGATGACGGCACGCCACGTTTTCCGCGGGTACTTTCACTTAACAATCGCTCCCCCTTTCCCCGTCGTTCTTCCGGCCAGGTTTAGAGTTCGCGTTTGAATTAAAAACAACTGCGCATGGTACGCAACAACCGACGGATCCTCTCTAACTAATTAATTCCGACACCGATCCCCCGTCCCCCACTTGGTGAAAATTGAGAGCACGCCAGCCGGTCCGATTTGATTTCATCCACGCCGGCTGATCGTAACTTTGACACGCGAAAGAGATTGCCTGTTAATTAATTAATGAACTGTCCAATTAATTATCGCGGCCGCGCGCTGTTGCCATCGGTGCTTATGAATTATTCATTCGTTCCAGGGGACCATCCGGAAACGGACGAGGAGAGCGAGCTGAACGCGCGGAATCGGCTCCACCATCATCGCCATCATCATCGAGCGTCGTCGTCCTCGAAGCCGGCCAGCGAGGACGAGTTCGCCGAGGACGAGCTCTCCGTCGGCGAGCCGTCCGAGGCGAGGATGCTGACGTCGACTGGGCCCGCTTGGGGTACCTGTCCGGCTGGTGGCAGGCCACCGCGGGAGAGACGGGGCAGGAGTCCCAGGAGCCTCGACAGGCATAGAAGAGACAAGAATCACGACGTGGGCGAGTTCCACGAGGGGATGCTGCTGGACGCGTTGCTGCAGCTCTATCCCAGCGTCGCAGGTGAGCGTTCGATCTCGACAGATCGGCGACGCGGCGCGCGCTCTCGCCTCTCGCCTCTCGCCATCCTCTCCAACCGCCGCCTCTGTTGTCGCGTTTCAGGTGTAGCCGGCAACCGATCGAACAGCAATCAACGACAACAGTCCGTCCCGTCGGTGGCCCACAGGTTACCCTACTTCGTGCCACCGATGCCAGCGACGCAGGCCCTAAGGGTCGAGGAGAACCCGTACGAGAGCGTGCCGGTGCTAGGCCCTCTCCATCACTATTCGAGTCAAAGCAGAAGCAACAAGGACAGGTCACGGAAGTCGAGCGACAAGTACAAGTACACCGCGCAGTACGGCGGCGGCGAGTATTACGGGCTGCAGAACCAGGACACCGCGCCTGTCTACACGCAGGTCGGCGGCGAGTACTCGGACACCTACTCGCAGCCCACCGACCGCCTCTACAACGAGGAGAAGTACACGCAGCCGGTCTACTACGCGGCGCGCGACAACGACCAGATCGCGTCCGGTAGGCTGTACCAGGGCCAGCCGGACAGCAGTTTCGGCAGCGACAGTGGATACAGCCATCACACGTCCGGAACCACCGGGACTACCGGCACGCGCAGCAGTAACTCGAGGACGAACCACAGGAAGGACAAGCATCGAAATTCTCATCATTCCCATCACTCCGCGGACTACATCGTGTCCTAATGGACGGTGACGAGCGACGCGCGCGTTAACCGGCGGGTGGTCCGCCAGGGTAAAGAGGAGGGGACGGAAAAGAGGCTGAAACTTTTCTAAACGTTCTTCGAGAACTTAGTGATCCCGCGTTTTATTTCGCGTATTTATTTTTTCAATCGTTTTCTCTTTGTTGTTGTTTTTTTTTTTTCTTTTTTTTTTTCAACCACGCGTAGGAGAAGATTATATTTTCGTAACGCGAGGCGGCTTATTTTTCTTGCGTATTTTTCTTTTCTTTCTTTCTTTCGGTTGTTCCGCGCGATATAGAAAGTATTTTAGTACGTTTCGAGACGCATCGCAGGAGCTCTCGATTCATCGCGTCGATTCAGCGGGGCCCGTTTGAAAAACGTTCGAACCACTCGGAGGGGATATCGGCGGAGCTACGCAGGAAGAGACTGTAGAAAAACGCGACGAGCAGATTCGTAAGGGGCGACAGCACTCCTTGGGAGTAACGGGAAACACGATACAGTGATCTCTTAGTGATTTAACGAGACTATTTAAGGAATAATTTGTAATCTAACGAGACTCAGGCTGGTACCAAAGGACGCTACTAAGTAACTTCGACTTTTTAGCCTTCTAGTTTGTAATTTATACAAATGTAGAACTACTCGCGAGGCGAATTTTAAACGCTACCGTGTTCCGTGCGAGGCGTGCGACTACCATTTCCCCACGAAGAACAGGTACGCATTAGAGCCCAAAGACAGCTAAGGTAACGCGATCCTAAATAATCCCGCAAAGACTGCCCTCGGCTAATCAGTATATCAGCCGCAACTGGTTTCGTACGATAACTTTGATACAAAGAGCGATATAATTATACAATTCGTCCTACGGCCATTCCATACACCGCGTCGATCGTATTGTAAAATAGCACGTTCCAAACGAACACGTTCACCAGCACCTTAGAGGCAAAGTAAAGACTCGCAATCGAGCGTCGTAGCCACACGCGCACACAAGTAGTTTTACACCCAGAGTAACGTTTAAGCGTACACACAACCTACACACACACACACACACACACACACACACTCGCTTAATCGAGTTGCAATTTTTCCTCGTCAATTACAAACTTGCGAATTATTAATTACGTGGTACCGTGGACACGCGGAAACGGGCCTTTAGAACGCGAACGAACGCTCTAGGGGTGTTCCTATTTTTGCAATCTCGTACGAGGTCGCGGCGCGTCTGAATCAGAAAAACCATCGGGAAGGGATAAAAAAAAAAAAGGGGGAGAGGAAGAAAGAGAGAAGACTTTCGCGAAGGCCTTGACGCATCCGCAAAGAGAATACGTAGCGTTCCTTCTGCGAGCCCTTTCTCGCTCGTCCTACATTCTCAAAGCTTGTTCGCAGCGGCAGCTAACCCGGATGCGTCGTTAGACAACGGCTCCGTCCCGTATCGCGACGTTTTCTTTTCCCTGCATCGGATCAAGCTGCGATAGCCTGTCTGCGTCGTCTTCTGAGTAAACGCGGAACGATTCTTTTGACGGAACAGGGATGATCTTTCGGGGAAACGCGTCTGCAAGAAGGAACCGGCGTCGAGAAACGTTGTTAAGACCGTTCCTCTTTGGATTTAGCCTGCCGCACTTTCCTCGTCCGCGGATGCAAACAATGGGCCCTTCGTTTCTCTTCGTAATTATTATTAACGATCTTATAAATAGGTATATCACCGTGTATTCCTCGCGCATAGACGCGCGTGAGAATAGAGACTCGTAACTGCCGGTAGTCGCACGATTTTACGCTCGCGAGGCGCCTCGATCCAAGCTGCCAGAAATATAGATGAACGTGAGGATAATCGATGGACAGTGTTCTTACTAGGCTGTACAGGCACGCGCTGGTACATATGCATATACCTATACATATAAACGTATATAAGTGTAAGAAAAATGGACAACTATTCGCGAGCGACCCCGTGTAAATACTATATCCGCAGGGAGCGAAGGGAGAAAGGGAGAGCGAGCAAGAGATACTTGTACCATATCCGTAATCAAACTTTCTCGCGTGTGCGTGCGTGTGTGACAACGAGAGAGAAGAGACGAGAAGAAGAAAGAGGAGAAAGAACGAGCGAATCACAGAGAGAGAGAGAATCGATTTAATATATACAAAGTATATAATTTTTAAATTATTTATAACGAACAAGCGCGTCGTATAGCGCCAGGTAGCGAGTTTCAGTGTATGCACGAGACGATACGAGAGTGTGTGACAGCAAGTGCGAAAGAAAGAGAGCGAGAGAAAGTGGCCGAGGGGAGCGAATCTTCTTCGAATTCCCGCCACACCTCCCTTCCGCTTCCTGGTTTACTGTACACTCTTTAGATGCATGTAGAGCGAATACCTCACGACAAAAAAAAAAAGAAGAAGAAAGAAGAAAGAAAGAAAAAAGAAAAAGATCACTCTGTTGTAAATATAATTTTATATGTGCGAGCCGAGAGAGAGAGAAAATGAGGTGTGTGCGTAGGTGACTTAGCGGGCACACTGTTGGACACGCGCTCGCGAAGACACCACCCTCTCGACTACCCCTTTCGATCGTTTTTAGCGAGACAGTGCTCGAGGGGTGGGAATAATTCGAGAAAAAACAAAAAAACAAGAAAAAAAGAAAAGAAAACCCGACGTATAGGTTACTTTTAGATTAGAAGCGGGGGCAGCGTCGCACCCTCGCGATCCAGAGGAGCGCGTGGAAGCACGCGACGGCTGTTTATCGTTGCCCCCGTTTCTCGACGCATTAAATCTCAATTTGTATGCGACGCGCAACAATAACGTGAAATTTAAAATTTTAATAGACCGCGCTTGCCCGGGGGTGGCCGCCGTTCTCCGCGGCGCGTCGAAAACCGCGAAAAACCGGTATCGACCCGCGAGACAGGCGAGCCAGGGGTACGCGAGAGGGAACGCGAGTTCGCGAGCGACGCTAAAGGTGAACTCTGTAGGTGGTATTACGCTACGTACTTATCACGTGGAACGAAAGCGCACGACCAGTCGCGTATGATCAAAGATGCGTAGAATCAAAGGGGGCGAGGAGGGCGGTTAGAGAAGGGAAGCGGACGAGGGTACGCGAAACGACGAGTCGCGTTCGATCGGAACGGAGGGTGAAAGGGAAGCACCACGGAATTAGAGGAGGGACAAACGCTTTTTGTACGATTTTACGTCCATGTTAGTCAGACCGTTTTTCAAGACCGTTTTTTATATATATAAGTACGTATAAATATATATAGACACGCGCGTGTACAGTAGGTACGACGGAACCTAATTTATTATCATTGTTCTTATTTAACGAGACGGGGATGACGTCGTTGCGTCACCCCCGACGGCTGCCTGCAATTCTATATTCGCCATCGAGTACTTTGTCGCGATCGAAAGAGTTGTTATATATCGACATTAAAGAAGAGCGCGTAGAACGTATTGATTATTGCTATTATTATTATTATTACCACTATTATTGCGATTATTACCGCTGTGCGTCGCGACCATAGGAGTGGAGACTGGGGAAAGTTCGATTCCGCCTTTCGTTTCTCGTTCCTTCTGAATTTTCATTTCTTCGACAGTGGCAGCTAACGCGGGAGAACCGGATGCAAATGAGAAATACGCGGTCTAGTGTTTTAAGTAACGAATAGGAAGGCAGCGCAACGAACGAACGAACGAACGAACGAACGAGCGAGCGAGCGAGAGGTCTCTTTCCCTTTTCGGAACGCGTATACGAGTCGCGAGGTTATTAATTTATTGTTGCGTTCGAACGGGGGAGAGAGCGGGGCTGTCACGTTCCCTCCCCTACGGTCTCGCTAATTTTAGCTGCGATTTAGCGATATAGGCAGAGCAGAGGACGGAGGAAGAAGAAAAAAAAAAAAAAAACTCATAGACACTAGAGTACCTCGGATGATAACAAGTAGCACTCTTGAAAGTTAGCTTGCACGGGCGTTCTCCTTTTCCATCGCGCCGCCTTGCAATCTAACGGAGTGGAGAAGGGCGAACAGAAAAGGGCGAAAGATCGATCGTCCTATGGGACGAGCGGACGGGACACGAAACTCGGTGAATCGTGACGCGATCGTGTTTAAAAGAGCACGCGATATCGGCCCGATCGATGGGGAGAACACCAGCTCGCAGAACAGGGTAACTAGCTCTAACATCTATCTCTTACGTCACTTAAGAAAGAAAAAAAAAAAAAAAACTATCACACTCGTTCACCTTATGGTATCACAGGTTCACTCTAATCACGAATGTCGGCCAAGGCTAACTCGAGACACTATCACACCTTCGTACTAATAAACGATTTACTATTCAATTTCACACGACGTCTACGTGATTTCAACCCTTTTTCCCACATCCCCGCGCGACGCGCGGATCGTTATTCGAACGGGACGAACGATCGCCCCAGCGACATTTTATTAAATTGCCTGCTTATATTTTTATATTTCTTGTTAATATTTAAAATCGATTATTCGCGTACACGTTCGTTTGTTTATTTATACATTTATGCGCCGGTACATAAGAAACGACGAGCGCCGCTATTTAAATATTCATTGGTCGGCAAGAGCAAACGAGCATGACTAATCTGTAACAACAGTGAATGACGGGGATAACTCGATCGTAAGTCCAATTTCGCGCGCGTGTTTTCCATTAAGCATGCATCGGTTAACGCGAATGCAAATTTCATTGGAAAATCATTTGTCACGAAATAAACTTTTCATCGTTCCGAACGCATTTACGGGACGAAATGTCGCGTTCCGCCACGGGAATCGGGCGAACGGAAATCCGACGAAAATTGCGTTGTTAACGGCTCGCAAGATCGAGTTTCGAGATAGTCGAATGCTAGGGCGAAAATTACGCTCGGAAGGCGCGACGCTCCCCGCCATTTTTCGACGGTAAAAGCGACAAAAATCGCCGGAAAATTTAATTACAGGCACGCGCGGGACACGCGTTGGATGTCGCCAAAATAATCGAAGAAGAGACAGAGGGAGGAACGGATGCGACGAGAACCAAGCTAATTAATCGCACTGGTTGGGGTGCGCGCGGTCGCGTCGAGTAAAACGTAAAATTAATAACCGAATCGCGCGTTCTGCAGATTTCTAAGAACCTCGAATCTCGGTTGATCTTTCTTGCCGCCGTGTTCCTTTTTTGTTGCGAGAAGAGAATGCACCTTTGATCTCGAGACGGAGCTACCCGCGAGGATCCGCTCGTAAAAAGAATTGCTTAAGCTGTTCCAGAAGAAATGGATTCGTTATAAATTCTCATCGGGATTGCTGGTCGTCGACTCTGCGAGCAACGCAACATTATTAATTAAGATAAGAGCGGGAGAAATTAATTATCGTTTCTTGAGACAACGAACGGCGGGAAAGCTCCCGGCGCTTTGGAAAATGAAAGGTCCAGGGGCGAAAGTGCGAGAAAACGGGCAGCTGGATGCAAACAAGAACCGCATGACTGAGCAGCCACGATGATCAATATTAATGGAAATCAGACGCAACGGCTGAGTAGCTCGGGCTTAGTTGCACGTAAAACGCCGTCTTCTTTCCACGGCGAAATTAACCGTAGCGAACTTCGCAATATTTCGGCTCAAATTAAATTTCGCCAACGACACTCGTGGCATTTTGTTGTATCCTAAGTTGCCCTTTAATTAAATAGTTTGTAGTTCCTTGGGAAATGTTTCTATTTAAATTAAACGCGGCAACGCAACGACCAGGCGAACTGTTCGAGTTTGATATCGCGTACAAACAGCGTGGCAATTTCGTTTCCCTCGCTCCGAGCGTCCCTCCGCCCGTACAATTTCCATCCCTTGATGCAATTTACCCCCTTCGGGTCAATCCTCGACTATCTTCGACGAGGTAAATGCAAAAGGATCGGGCGAAAAAATTCCGCGAACCGTTTCAACCGAGCGGAAGATAATTTCTTTAGGAAAACGAACGCGAGGATTCGCGGCGGATGTTAAGGGTTGAGAGAATGAGAAGCGAGCCGGAAGAGGAATGTCGAGAGGGCGCGACGAAAGATGGACAGTGAAAGGAGCGGAGAAGAAGAATATTTCAATCGCGTCGAGGAGGCGGGGATCAAATTAAGAGCCCGCGATTTTCCGGGACGAGGGGAGGTGCGCGGGGGGAAAAAATAAGACGAAAGAGCGAAATCTCCGGTCGAGGCGCATCTTCGCGAGCTTTCAGCGACGAATGCTCGATATCTCTCGACACGGATTGAAGCGATGGGCAGGGACGATTTTCAAGTATGCAAGGGTTGTACATTTTTGACAGCCTTCGGTCACCCTGGCCCAGTTTCTCGTCTTTTCTCTCCCTCCGCCTCCCCCAGTTGGAACAGATTAGAGATTCGTTGGCCCGGCGTTGAACGAACGAAGGTTGACCCGCAATTAACGCGCGCTTCCAACCCTGTCCGTGTACACTTCCAGCGAGTACATGCACGCGCGCTGCCCGTTGCGATGAAAAGCGAAGCGAGAGTGTACCTGGTGGAGAAAGAAAGGGGAAAAGCCAGCGGCGACGCTAATTGTGCAATGGACGAGTGGAGACGAGCCTTCAGAGAGGCTTCTCCGCGTTCTAAGGAGCTCGCTGAAAAGGGGAGGTGACGGGTAGCTGCAGTCAGACGCTTACGCTCCAGCTTGCGGCCCACTGTGCTCGTTCCAGCCGTTTCAAGTGCCACACATAATGTAACCACCGGTGTAATGAAGCTTTCGTACGCTTCCACGCGATAATCACCACTGGTGAGAGCCTTCGCACGGAAACGGATACGCGAACGCGACCCACGTCGAGCGATGTTCGACCGAATTTCCTCAGACGCGGAAGCTTTCGTTCACGAACGACGTATGGATGGGTTACGCGTACGCGTGATTTTCGTCGATCAATCATATGAAATGAATCTTTGGGCAAATTTATATCGGGCGGCGCGACCGCCATCGTTGATGTAACCAGATTTCGGGGTGAAGGAGAGTGAGCAGCGTAGGGAGGGTGGGATGAGTTCGATGAAACGCGGTTTAATCCCCCGGATTTCGGGACGTTTTAAATTTCAATTATAGACCAGGAGGGAAGCGTTCGCCCTATCCCTCGGTGTCTCGCTCGTACGTGTAAATACGAGACTCGATTGTCCGGTCGGTCAATAAAATGCTGCGTTCTGAATATATATCCTGGCTGGCCAGGGGGGTTGATGCGATGCCGGACAGGGATGGAGGGGGTGCAGAGGAGGCGGAGGACGCCCGCTAATAATTAAATGCCGGCCGGATTGGTTCGAACGTTGTTTTAATCCTGTCATTACCCACAATGACGATAGTACCTACGCGGCGGTCATTCATTGAGGCGAGTCAATTACGGGAAAGCGTTATCGAGTTTCGAAGGGTGTAAAACGGAAATAATGATATTTTGATCGAGGCCAAACCCCCTCGACACGCTTTTCGATCACGCTCGCCGGTGTAAAACCCTTTGTCAAAGTGGCGAAAGCAACAAGAGAGGCTGTGTGCACGGTCAAACGCACCGCTGATTTATGCACACCGACAAGTAACCGTTCGTGATTCGGCAAACGATCGGATCGCATCGATTCGTTTAACGTGAATTTCCTCTGGAATAAAGAAAATCGGTGCAACGCGTCTCTCCCTCTACGGTAAAACAATGCTGCGGGCGTGCGTTATTTTGGTGAATTCGATAATCAATCACCGTTACCGGATGTATGAACTCGCTGAAATAAGCCCTGTTGAATCGGTGACAGGTATCGCGAATATCGAGGAACCGATAATCCTATCAGTCGCGAATAAAAATGTTTGGACGGGAATTTTCAGTCTAATAAATATCGTGCCGTCTCTACTCGAACCTCGACTTGCGAGAGTCGATGGCAAGCAACACACGCGTAGCAAGTACGTACGTACGCCTTGCGCACGGTCAACACGAGCTCTGGTTTTTATTGGCATCGCGGTGGTAATTAATAATGGCGCGATGCCTACCGGTGGTCCGATCCGTATAAGGTACATTGGCCGTGATTTATAGGAGCGTAATGAAGCCTGTTCCCCGCAGGAGCCTCGAAAACTAAAGAGGATATACGCGCTCGTCGGCTCACCGGTGAAGACAAGGAGGAACGGAGGAAGGTGGGGCTGCTGGGAGATGCTGGAAGATGCTTCCTCCTTAGGTGCAATAACGCGTGTCGGACTAAGGAGGGAGATCTCCATCCGCTAAAGATCCCTGGCACTGCGAAGCGTAGTACGCGTGTCTGAAAGCACCAGACTACTCCCTCGACGAGGAGGGGATTCTTCTGCTGCCTTCGAGGAGGGAGAATCGTTTGTTTTCTTCGCCACTTTTTGCTCGTCGTCCACGCATCTTCGGTCGAAATTGCGATCGTGAAATAAACACGTCGCGCGTTCTGTTAACGCTGATTCCACGGTAGAACGAAAGACAGTTCGCGCGATCGTGGCGGGGGTCTCGAATTGTCCGCGTGACACGAAATAAGGCAGCGACGCTCGAGAGAAATTCCCCTCTCGGGAGGGAGCAGTCGGAAGAAATTGGTTTGACGAAAATTTATGCAGGGTCGAATAGCCGGACACGACGTCCACGAAGAAAGGTACGCCGCGCGGCTTGCTTTATATTCCGTGGTCGGATAGCGTGCGGACCCTTTCCTTCTTTTCCGGGTGGCTCTTTTTAAAAATTTACAGCACCGCCGTAGAATCGACGTCCCTACCCTTCGAATAATATCAGAGATGATACGACGTATACGCCTCGAAGCGCGGTTGAATGTTTCAGCCGATGGGACTCGTCGGCTGGTCGCCTCGCACGGGCGACGCGAAAGCGGGAACGGCGTTAAAAAATTGACAAAGCGCGATGATTTCTAGACGAGACGAAATTCGCTGAACCCGGACGAGAAACGTGCCCGGCTGCCGGTCGGAATCGCGCTCCTCGTTGGCGAACCGAGCCGTTAAGTAACTCGTTTCTTCGTGCTCCGACCGGCAAGAAAATTTACATCTTCAAAAACGAAGGGAACGCGCGATGGGCGTACTCCTTGATGCGGCGTGGAAGCGAATAAAAAAGTCATCTCTCGCGGTACGCTCGCCGGACGAGTTCCAGCTCGAAGAAAGGGAGAGACAGAGAGAGAGAGAGAGGGAGTACTTTTTACCGCGCGAGAGTTGTCCCGCAATTTCCGCCGGACAAACTTGCCCGTAATGGGCCGCATACATCATACTTATTCCGCATGAAATAACAATTAAGCGCATTAATTAACAATAAACGAGGATTTCAGCGTGTCGTGGCGTCGGAGACGGCGACCCATCACAATCGCGCTTCCCGAGACATAAAACGCAGGCCAAGACGCGCCGTGTTCCTCTGCGCGTGCAGCCGGAAACGAAACGAAAAGGGAGGAAAAAATGGTAGCCGGTGGCGTCGTCTGCTCGCAACAAACCCGCGTTACTTTTAATGCGCGTAACCTCGCGGCGGCGCGCGATTCAGCGACATTTATCGCCGTGGGACACGAGATTCGTGCGCTCTCCGAGTGCAGCCCTTTTAATTGCGCTTCGCCCTTTATTCGTACGTTTTTGCCAGCGCGACGGGTTTCCGTGTCCCGCCCGTCCCAGGGCGGCTAGCGTGCAATTTCGGCGAACGGAAGGAACGCTGATGGTAGCAACGAAGTAGCCTCGAGGATCCGGGACTAATTTCGCGTAGCCCGGCTATTTTTAGGCCGAACGTCGAAAAGGCATTAGGCGAAATGGGAAATTGCTCGCGTTCTTCGCGTCCGCGATTAAACGTATTCTCCGCGACGGGATGGAAGGGGTGGTGGGGGTAGGAAGGGTTCGAGCTCGTTCTCGAATAATTATACCGGCCGCGCGTCGGCTAGCCGACGAATTCTTCCCGCGGCCAGGCGAGAAGGGTCGAAACAAAATTACCAAATTACCCGCAGTGTTGCGCGGCAAGAAGCACGAAATTGCCGGTCACGGGAGGAAGAGGGAGAGAGAGAGAGAGAGAGAGAGAAAGGGGAATCGACACTCGCGACTGGAGAGAAATAACAGGCCGATGTGCTCGGTGGAAATGAAAGGGCCAACGCAACGATCGTTCCGACTTCTCGATATCAATCTCGTCGACGCGAGCGCTCGCAGGGGATGGGGTAGGTATAATATCGCGTAGTAGGTATCAAGCAGCAGACCGACGGCGTCGGTCAGGCTGTCGTTACAGCAAAAACAAAAGGAAAGGGATTCCCGACGAAGCAACGCGAACGAGCTGGCGAACGCCCGGGGTGGGATCGTAGGTGGTGGAAAAAGAAAGACTCGCAAGCGGAGGGTGAGTTGGTCGCGGCCGCGAAACGACTCCGTTTGTCTCGAGCCCCGTGACGCCCTCGTTATCGACGTCCCTGTACGCAGAACTCATTTGCTTAATTGCCATGATTACCAGAAACCGTCGTCGTCGTCGTCGTCAGAGAAGCCCACTAGGAGTTTCAACGGGAGAAGGTGGTTGCTTGCCCCATCGCCGTTCCTCAGGGCTCGTGATACGTAATTCGAGCGATAGTGTGCGAGGACGTGTACAAGTGCAACGACTACTACCCCACGGACGTAACATTCGGGAATGCACGGCACGATGGAATCGAGGCCGACTACCTGGAGCCGCACGCACTCCATTCGCGAACGCGACGACCGATGGAGGGTGAAAAATAATCGGTTCGATGAAAACGAAGAAAAAGAAGAAGGTGAATCGCGACGCGCGGCGATTCTTTTGCCCCTTTTCGCCACGACTGCGACGCGTGCTTGTTTTCCGGTCTCCTTTTAATGCGGATTCGTGTACTTCGATTCTAAATAATCGATGAAACACGTAATCCGGGAAAAACGATATTTCCAGAGAAATGCACCCTTGTAAATTCGCGCGGAGTTTCTATAAAAAGTTACGAACAGTCATTCCGACTACCTTAATAGTGCTTGTAGTGTTGAACTTTCACTGTTATGGCGAACACAAATTTTACGGAGCATTAAAATGTAAATTATCCCGTAGTAGATGAACGACCACGAGAGAGCGGGTAATACGCTCGTATCTAGTTTACGCCTTTATCGCTAAACTGCTGAAAAATGTTGGTCGAAAATGTTGCGCAGTATTTTTGAATTATTAATGTCTGCGAAAACGTTACGTTTCTATAGATTGCCACGTGTAACTCAAGCGAATAGCAATTTACATCGATTTTCTGTCTGTGAACGCATTTTCCTTGCGAGCTAATTATAATTTAACACCCGCTCGATCGTACGAAACGAAACCCCATAAGTAAAATAGCTTGGCGTTTCCCGAGTGTGTAACAGCAGTTAATCCGAGCGCCGATACGTTCGTATAATTGCACGGGACGAATTTATGCTACGAGGTTCGGGAAACAAAGCTTTTTCAAGTGAGTGCAACCGCTGCGAATCGCGTTGCGAAATAACCGAATAACGAACGAAACGATAATTAACAAAATACCATGGGGCGAGATTATTGTTGTCGCGAATGATTGTCAGCGACGCGTGATTCGACTGGCAACGCTGCGGAACGAAATAAAGAAATAATCGTTACGTTTGATCATGTCCTCGCACGCAGAGCAAAATTGTGAATCGCGTGCACAAAAGCAACGGGAACATAATTTTATTTTCTATTTCCTTTTTTAGGTTTCTATTTTACGTAACAAGAACTTGCTAGAACTTCAAATTCGAAAGTAAACGATAAAATCGCGTTGTCGCGCTGGCAGCGTAAAATAATGCAGCAAAAGTCCGCAGCCGTGTAAAAATAAAGGTACTCGACAGAAATGGAACGAAGAGAATAACCGGGGAAAATAAAAACGCGCATCGAATTTATGGAGGCGATGTAATTTTTTTCAGGGAGCCCGATTTCGCCGGTTTCAAAGCAGCCAGAAAATAGGAGGAGCAAAATCTCAACTATCTCGTAGAGATCGAAAGAATGAGCCCCAAATATTAGGGAAATAAAAGCAGAGGGAGAATTAAAGGAGTAATTACAACTGGCTTCGTATACCTCGGCATATTGATTTTTATTGCAAATTGATTCTGTTCTCGCGGAGAGAACGAATATCGGCTAGAAAATTGGCGCCACGACTCGCGTCGTGTACGCTTCTTTTTGCATTAAGCATTATACGCTCGTGCATAGAAGTGTACATTACGCAGCGACCAAAGTGGGCTGTCGTGAAACAGTTCCAATTGCTCTCTCGTTTATTATTCCATTAGGTACCAACGGTAGTCTTCCCGTTGTAGCGTCAAGTTATGGGAGACGGCAAATTATTTACGAGGCAAATGTACCCTTAACGTTCGCATATGCAGATTTACTGGAGCTACTTCAGCTCATTATCGCATACGAAATGTCGGACTTTGCTGGCATTGAATAAATAAATATTTTTGGTCACGAGCACGAAACGATAGTTAACAGTTTCTCGATATTTATGAAGCCGGCCATGCGCTTATAGGCCATCGTATTTCGATCCGCGAGCAATTTAATTTTGCTCTGCGCACAAATCGTGAAATACTTCCGGATTGTTATCGTCCAGAAACAGACACTTGAAGATGTCGTTGTAGAAATTCGGATAATACTCGCAAGCTCTCTTACAGTCAGGCGAGAAATTAATCTCTAGCAAGAGAGGCTGCATCTCCTCCTTCTTCCATTCGAGCATCAAATCGATAGCGTATACAGCTCGACTTTGCGGATTCTCCGCGATCCCTTTCGGTGGTTTCTCCGCGACAGCCGCCTCGAAAACCTCCCTGAACATGTGCAAAATTTTTGGCTCGACACGCTCTGTCCATGAAAAATCCGGGTACTGCTTCTTCCATTCCAAGATAAAGTCCGCGCACTTTACGTGACAAAGTGGAATGTCCTCTGAATAATTCATGACCGTGAAATGTTGTTCGTACACGTCGAAATTATTTAAAGCGAATTCCTTATTCGCGAATCTTAAGAAGAAGTTTTTGTAGGCATACACCCTTAGCGGTTTCACGGACTCGAGCATTACCACGTATCGCACGTCGAACTTAACTTTACCGATTTCCGGTCTCTCGTATAAAACCGGATTCGTGATATATTTCTGCGCGATTTTCGGCCCGGTGCTAGGCAACCGTAATATGTGGAACAAATTTTTCGTTACGTGCGTATCCAATCCCCTGGCAAGGTTCCACGGTTTGCAAATCCAATGATTATCTAAACCCATTAATTCCCTTTGTTCGAAATATGCGACAAATTCCACTAACTCCATGCTTAAATTGTACGTGGTTGGTAACCACTCTGGATAAGTCTCGAGTGTGTCCGGATTGTAAGATTTTTCGCTTGCTTTTCTTCTGCATACAATGGACAATAAATCTTTTATGGTCAGCACATTTTCGAATGGAAATTGATTTACGAAAACATGCGGTGAACGAACACTTAATTCTTTATATTCTTTGAAGTGCGAGGTGTACCATAAAATATCAGCCTCGTCCTCGTTGTTCACGATTTCGAATGCTCGGTCATTCAGATAGTCATTTATGAACGTGTACTGTGAGAAAACTTTTAATTTCACGCTTTTATCTCTTTGGAGAAGCTGTGGATCTACTTCTTCTGGCAGGCTCTCGCGAATGTGACCCGCTAGAAAATAATTCTCATCTGGTTCTACTTGTAAAAAACTTTCGCCAGCGAACGACGTCTCGACCCAAGGTAATAACAAAGCTTTACGCTTTCTAGGGTCAGTTGTATGACCTTCTACAAAATCTCTTGTAACTTCCTCCTCGTAGTCAACATCTTTTATAGGAAACAAAAGTGTATATGTAACACCTTCTGGTAAAAATAAGAAAGGCACTGTTCTGAAGTTAGGTTCGTCGCTGTGATTTATTGCCGATCCTACTTCATCCATAATGTACCAAATTGGCATTCTATCCTCTATTGATCCGCTGCTTAGAGAAAATGACTGATTGTACCTCCACATTTCGTTCAATACAAAATCGATCTTTTTGTCTTCATCTGCATCAACGTCAAAGCCCATTAGAGTGCACATACGATCTAGTAAATGCGGTATGGTCGATAAGTGTTGCCTCGCATTGCCAATGTCGTACGTCCATGCATGATCTATTAAGTAAATGTTATTAGGATCCTTAGCGGAAATGCCTTCCTCGTGACAAATAGACAGCTTCCAAACAGGATCTCTTACATCCCTTTCGCTGTCATCGTAATCGATTCTTATTAATTGAAATATCATGCCTGAATCAAAAGTCTGATACTGAAGTTTCTTAAATAAAATTTCCCAAAATATCCTTGGAACTGCAGAGGATTCTAATTGAGGTTGGTGTGCTTGAAGGAAAGTGTTGAACAATCCTACTCCATCCATTTTATATAGAGCTGAAATATAATCTGGAAATGCAATCATATGTTTCTAACACTTTGCAATTGGATGAACTGAAGAGTTTTATAAAAAGTTGTTATTATATTCGGAAATAACATCGATAAAAAGTTACTTACACTTTTCTCGATTATTTATGTATCAAATTGTGCGTTAAGTCACTTAGAAATTCAAAATGTTGCAGGATTATGAAAACACTGTAAAACATAACCTCTTCTTCTGTACTGACAACTTAATTCTATCCGAGATTACTACGAGTCTTCGTGACCATAATTTAGAATACAATTATACGCTTAGAATACAATATATTTCTATAATTTCAGTATTTATTTTTTCTTATAACTTTCTAATTATCGTAGCACTATAATTGATGGTTAAATTTATAGGGAAATTTCAGTTAGAACATTTTCTAACTAGGGAATTTTGTTCACCAGTTAAACGTTGATATTCATGGGAAACAGTAGAAAACAGTAATGGTTGATTTCGTTCTTCCTGTTGGCGCTCAAAGTGTTTCAGTCTGAGCCGGCGTATTAAGTGGTGCATTGTTCTTGGCGGTTTGATTCGTACACGTACGTTTGTAGCGAGTATTTTAGTATTGTTTATTAAGAAATTTTACATATAAATAAAATTTGCTTCATCTATTGTTCTCTTATTTTTTATACTAGTCCAAATTTTAAAATATATCGTCGATTTGTTCGCTGTAGATATACAAACGTATTACACGTGGACTTGGAGCATATATAAAATTTTAACCGTTTCTTGTACTTCTAACAGGATAGCTGTATCATAAAAGAATAAAGTAAGATCTATGTAAACGATGGTTAAGTCATTATCGATCAAGAATAAAGATATAACTTCTAAAAACTCATTGAATTTTCCAAAGGACGGATTTGTACATAAGAAAAAAAATCAAAAATTCAAAGAGACACCAACTGGTAAAGTTCAACTGATTAACGGATCGAAGACGCAAAAAGATAGCAATATGAAGGAACAAAATTTACAAAAACAAAAGAGTACATCACCTCAGAAGACCTTGGAACAGAACAAGGAACAGAAGAAGAAAGGTCACCAAAAAGCTGGTAACAAACAACAGGAGTTACCTAAAAAGGAATTAGATAAGAACAATTCTCTGAAATCTGAAAAAGATGATACTGATTCTGAAGAGGATATCAACGAAGGAATTGTACTAGGAGAGCAATCGTTAATGGAAGAGAGCGACGATAGTAACAGCGAAGAGGAATCTGATGACGATGGTAGCGAAAAGGAAACAGTTTTACCAAAAATTCTTCTTGGAACGAGTCTAGCAGATGAAACTGATGAAGACGATGAAGATTATGAGGAACAAATAGAAGAGAATGAAAAGAAGGGAGTCAAAATGTTCAAAGGACTAAAATCAAACGATAGCAGTATAAATTCTAATAAAGGAAATTCAGATAAATCAGTTACCGATGATGCTAACACCGATGACAGCGATGAAGTAGAAGAAGAAGAAGAGGAAGAAGATGACGAGGAGGAGGAGGAAGAGGAAGAAGATGATGAGGAGGATGCGGAAGAGGAGGAAGAAGATGATGACGAAGAGGAAGAATCAGAAGATGAAGAAGTTGCTGAAGAATCTGCTTTGGGTTTAAAAGCACTTTTAGGTAACAGTATTGCTGATGACGATGACGATGACGAAGACTTTGTTGAACCAGGAGAAAACGATGAAGATGATACTGCAAGTGAGGAAGATGAGGAAGAGGAAGACGAAGAGGATGAAGAAAACAATACAGTTACAAATTCTAAAAAAAATAAAAATAATGAGGATGACAAAGATAGCTCTATTGAAGAATTAAAAAATGATGAGAAAACAATTTTCGTTGGAAATCTTCCAAAGGATGTAACAAAAAAGCAATTGATCAAGTTGTTCAAAAAGTTTGGAAAGATCGATTCAATACGTTTGAGGGGAATGATACCAAAGACCTTGAATGTACCGAAAAAAGTTGCAGCGAAAACTAATGAATTACACCCCAAAATAAAGTCAATTTATGCATATATTAGATTCGTTTCTGAAGATTCTGCTAAAGCAGCTGTGTCTATGAATGGCACAAAATTTGAGGGGAACCATCTCACTGTAAATGCAGCTAATAAATCAGAGAACAAACATTCTCCGAAGAAAAGTGTATTTGTAGGAAACTTGCATTTCCGTAAGTATTTAACAATGTAGAAAAAACAAAAACTAAAATTGTAAGATGATTTAATACTAAAGTATTGTTTAATTTTTAGATATTTCTCAGGACACAGTTAGACAACACTTCGAACAGTGTGGTGAAATAGAATCTGTTCGTGTAATTAAAGACAATAAGACTGGAGTAGGCAAAGGATTTGGATATGTTAATTTTAAGACTGAAGATGCAGTTGCTTTAGCATTAGAACTCGATGGCACGACACTTTCCATGCGACAAATTAGAGTAAAACCACATACTGAACAACATAAAAAAAATAAAGAAAAACATAGGAAGAGATCACTCTCTTCTGAACATAGCGATAGCTCTTCACCTAAAAGGGCAAAAAATAGTCCAGCAGAATCAGTATCTGTAAGCTAGCTTTTAAGTCAAAAATTGTTTAAATTATACTCTTTAATAAAATATCGATAAAAAATGCTCGTTTTTCAGATTCGCAATAAGAAAAATGCTATGAGAAGAAAAATAGCAAAGGAGAAGAGTGAAAGTCCACAAAAAGGAACTGTTTTTCAAGGACAAAAGGTTGACGCAAATAAAAAGCAGAAGAAAAGCAAGATGGATAAGAAGAAGGAAGTTTTAGCAAAAAAACTTACAGCTAAACCTAAAAAGCCATCAAAGTAAAAATAGCATAAAGAATACTGCTAACTTAAAAGTTTTTGCATAACAGTTTATTTTAATACTTAACGTAGCGATACTTACAGAATGCTACAGTCTGTCTTTTAAATAAGAATATATATAATCAAAACTTTCTTAAGACTTCATTTAGTGTATTTTTTAGAATATGGAACAAGTATTTAATGTTTAATAAAATATTATTTTCTATGAATTTATATTTCCCATCATGTTTTTTATTTTCGAATGCAATTGTGATGGCAGATTTTGAACATGTATTGACGCGCATTTTAAACAAAATCGTTTTCCAAAATATATACTGCATCCTAAACACACCGGTCTTTTACAAAAATTGCAATCAGATCCTAATACTAAAACTTCTCCTTTGTTAGGCAAACTAAAAGGATCTTTCATAATATAACACTCTTCTAAGTAATTTAATTGCCGCGCGAATGGTGGTTTGATGCCTTTAAAGTCGAAGCGTTCTTCTAATGAACAGTAAGAACATTTAAACACTCCTGTCGTGTTTTCTTTAGAATCCTGAACAGCGGACGTTAAACCCTGGTTGTGTTCGATAATACGAATTTCGCTTGTAGATGTACTAGGGACAGATTCCATCCTATAAAGTAACATGGATGGTAAATACTCTGCAATTTTTTATTATGACATTTATTTTTATATTTGTACAATACAATTTTGTATATACAAACGCAAAATAACATCTAATTTCAGAATATATTTATTCTTTTTTACTAACAAAAGCATTTTGTGCCTGAATCTCTTGCGGCCACCAAACAGGTTTTAACACTTTTAATTTAATGTTGGATATAGTTAAAGATTTAGCATTTAGAGATTCTGTAATTCGCATTAAGCCTAATCCAGACCGATTTTCAAGTCCCCTAAATTTTCCTACTGGCTGTCCATTCTCGTTGATAATTTTATAGTCGTACGGAAAAGATTCGGTAGGAACTTCGTCAAATAATAAAGGCATTAAACGTTTTCTTACAACACCGGTGTGATAAGTACGTGCTGTAAGTTCCTGACCAATGTAACAACCTTTATGAAAGTTAACACCGTGCAAATAATCGCAATTGATTTCTAATGGTAATGGCATCCCTGGTGGTAAATCTTCAATACCCTCGGCTACTCCAAGTTTATAACGATATTCTCTGTAACTCAAACTATCGGTGGACTCTAACGATTCGCAGTTCAAATGCCTAATTATTTCATCTCTTCCTATGTTTGATTCTGCTAAAATTCTAATACCTAAATCGGAAAGTCTTGGATCCTCGTATATCATAATATTATCAACTACTTTGCTTACTTTATTGTTAAGAGTGCCGCATGGAAATATTAAACCTTCAAGCTTTTGCCTATTATCATCGCTGCGCTTGTTATCCATATAATAAGCAGGATCAAAGAGTGTCCAAACATTCATATTATCACCTAAATGATCTATATCTATTCTTTTCCTAACACGATACATTTTCAAATGCTTTTGTAGTGGGTCTACAGCTTGCAAATCGCATTCGATATAATACACATTATCTTCCTGACTTCTATAGACAATAACATCGTACATCACTCTACCCTTAATATTTAGAAATAGCGCGTATAAATTGGCTGCCCCTTGTTCGAAATGCTTCATATCATTTGTAATCAATCCTTGTAAGAATATTGAAGCTTCGTGCCCTCTAACCCTTAGTAAGCTCTTATTTTTTAGATGTTCTAAAACTTTTGACGAAGACTGCGAAGAATTATATCTAAGAAGCTGCTTTTGCAGCTTTCCAAGTTTATCCAACTTGTGGAATGGTAAAATAAATCTTCCGAGATACGCACTCATTGCACCAAACATCAGCAAAATATATGTATCGAATTTTACTCAAAAGTCTGACCTTTGCAAAGAACAGAAATGCATACAACCAATATAAAAATTTTAACAAATTCTAACCTTAAATTATCTATTATTTCTATAGAGAAAAAAAAATTGATAATCTTACGTTTTCGTTTGGTGTTATGCTATATCATAGAATTTCTGCGCCAATATTTTCGCATAATTGTCCTGCTGTAATATAATTCGATGTTTTGGTTTTTCTCCTTAGGTAAAAGGAGGACTCTGCAGTACGTATACACGCTAGCTATCCAGTCGCGCTACAAGCGGCAACTGGACGAGATTATTCGTCAACATTTTCGCGGGTAATATAGAAATTTTAAATTCGATATGATGACCTAGAATTAGAATTGACCTCGCAGGATCCTGATTGAATAAAATTCAAACAAAGGTGAAAGAAGACTAACAACCTTAACGTCCTTGAATGCAAAACATTCACTCCATAACAATTGTTGCGACATTAGTTACGGAATTACTCATAATCGGACATATCTTTAGTCGTCTGTTCAACTCGTTTCAATCATCGTAAGAAATAATTAATAGGTTACCGTAGAAAATACAGGAAATCTGCATCAGAACGGTCCGATGGACGCTCATTGTCAGGGATATGGTGTGCTTATGTGAGAGGATGAGGCGATGCGTCGGCGAAGATGGAAGGGAGAGTCGACGCGAACACTGTTCGCGAGGAGATCGAGAAGGACGACGAGCACTCGAAAGCAATGGAACAGGAAAGGAAACGCGACGAAGAGTACGATCGCGGTACCGGTAGACGCGGAGGGAAAGGAAATCGAGTTGTGTGACGGGTTACAACGTACGCGGGGGTCGCGGCGCAAGCGTGGACTGCGAGGACGTCGGGCGAGGGCCGCGGGGAGGAGGGGGAAATCTGCGCGCGCATTCCAAGCGCGCGTCGCTTGTAAATACATAGTTCTATTCTCGGTAAGAGAGCGTATAGCCGAGCCGAGAGTGCACGTTCGACACCAGTCGAGAAACCAGCTGGGATCTGGGTGCTTACGATTGAAGCGCCACTATACAGCGTTCGGTACGAATTCGTGCGAGTCCGATCGAGGCAGCCAGTGTATCGCAAGTGCGCACACTTGGTCGGATCGAGTCGCTCGAACGTCTACGAGGTCTCGTCGAGTGGCAGCTATAAACACAGTTTGTTCCGCACCGATCGACGATTGATTTTAAAGTGTGATCGCGACGGTGTCAAGTGCCGCAGAATCATGATTTCCCAGCCTTAGAACGGATCCTTTCTCTCTTCGGGTTTAAGTGTTCGGTAGCCGAAAGTGCATACGCGGCAAAGCACGCGTTTGTCTCGTATTCGATTTTTCGCCGTACGATCGTTCGATCGGGAAACATGTACTCCGACGGTTACGAGGTGGACGGCAGCTGGGTGCTGCGTGTCTATGTGACCGATCTTCAGATCGAGAGGAGCCTGCGAGTAAAAGGAGAACTGCATATCGGCGGTGTCATGCTTCGACTGGTCGAAGATCTCGGTGAGTCTCCCCGATGTTCTTTTTCTCTTTCGCAGTGTAGCGTAGAAACATTCCCGACGCGTTTCCTCAACCTCGTGACCGAAGAGGGGGGCGCGCAAAAATTGAAAATTCAAACCATCGCCGACAATAGATCGCGTAGATTAATTTATGACACGTGATAGGTGTAGTTGTCACGTGATAGCTTTCGAATCGTCGCGTCGATGTTTAAATCGGCGTCGATTACCGGAAGCGTGTTTCTCCCGGCGAAACGTGTGCCTGGTTTTCCGAAATACCGCACGAAGTCTGTCGATGGTGGCCCCGACGGGGCTTGGCGCGGCGGAGCAGCAACAAGTTGCGGGATTATTAGCGTGTCGTCGCAAGGAACGCGACTGCTCGAGATGCGGTCTCCCACCACTGAAGACACAGCACGGTTGAAGTGTGCACGGGACTGGAAAAACTGGACGGTCGAACTAGTTTCGCCATGACGACGGACCTACGACGGACGCGACCAGCGACTCCTTTATATGCTAAAGGGAGCTCCCACAGCTTTGTCGAGGGACACGAGAGACACGTGAAACCGGCAGCCGATTCCTATGTCTCGCCGCACGTAAAACGAACACCGTACGGTCACTTTCGTCGTAGATAAGCGTAACCGAGTTGGTGTCTGATTCCCTCGTGAATCGCCGCAGGAGGACAACTGGTTCCATGAATATTCCTCGCCTCTCCGCCTACTTTTTTCACTTTTGCTCCTCGGTCTGGACCGCGCGATACGCGTTGGTATTTTCGTTTGGAGCGGTTTTGTCGCGTCGAGACCGGACAGTATGAGAGCTACTGTCGGTCAGCACACTGGATAATTAGCCAGGTTGGGAGTAGGCTAGTTTCAGCCTCGACGAATTAGCCAATTTCGATCAATTGAGCGAACCATAGCCCACGTATGTACGCGTCGCCGAATAAGCGAGAGAACATATCGCAAAGCTCGACGCTGCCCGGTTGCAGCTGTC
This sequence comes from Xylocopa violacea, assembly GCA_963969225.1. Lineage (NCBI taxonomy): Eukaryota > Metazoa > Arthropoda > Insecta > Hymenoptera > Apidae > Xylocopa > Xylocopa violacea. The sequence goes on from CAXAJV010000012.1 coordinate 24,365,451, forward strand.
CTAAAATGGTGTTGTCGAGATCGGTGTGCAAATTGTCCGTGAAATTCATCAAGGCTAGCTTCCACCTAGACCTGAACGATAGTCGGTCGATTAATGCTGGCAGTTCATTTCCGGCCAGCGGAAGAACCATGTACGTGGAAGAGAAATTGGTAGACCGGTTAGAAGAATTTGCTCGACGATGAAATTACCAGGCTCGATCGTATATTCTTCGGCGCCTCTCGTAACAGTTAAAATAGAATGTGTCCGTCGGCTTATTTTTTCAGCATCGTTTACACACCGCTGTAATTTACACCTTCGCAGCGGATATCGGTTTCCCTTTTTCATCCGTTTGCTGCTTGTTTAGAGACGCAAGTTAAACTCTTGCTGTACGCGTCAGACTCTCCATCTATTAAGCATGTAGTGTATTTTCGGCAGTGTCTTATGAAGAGGACATCCCCGTCCCTCTCTCGTCTCTACGGTCACGCGAGGCGAGACCGAACCGGGCTTATTTTAAACTTGCCGTTTCCTCCATCCGATTTTTCGAGCCAGCTCTCTGCCTTCGCGTACATGCGCCACATATACCGACCGTCTCTCCGATCCTAAAAGGGATCTCCAGTGTTCTACGTCGGCCCGGCCCTTTATCCCTTCATTAAATCTCGTCCTGTAATCCCTAACCAAGTTATACGTCTTCTTTTTACGTCGGCGGTAAGTCAATCTTCGTCGTCGTGATTTCAAGGGGGTTGGCGTGTCCTCCGATCCCTGTGGGAAACGATTTTTTTTAATGAGATTTATCAACTACCAGACGGAGAATTAGCTATGGACGCGCGTTGTATTTTAAAAGATTAAATTCTCTACTCTGTACATGCACGAGACGCGTGTAGTAATCGTAAAACAGTCGAACCACCCGCCTCCATGACGTAGTACCGAGAAGGGCTTAATCTATGACACTCTCTGTAGCGTCCGTCGTTATCCTTCGCCTATCAAGCTCTGCGGTGACGAAAGCCTAACGACCACTTTGCACGCTCCGAGCTTCGTGATTTCCCACACAAACGCGGAGAATTGTTCGAAACGAGTGCATTCTCGCACGATCCACTCGATGCGATTATTGTATGCAATTCAATGCGTCTCAGTGGAGGGCTGCGCTCCGAAAGGAACGTGGCGAAAGACTACTTCCGGTTGGAGAAGATTTCGACTATAATGTTTGCCCGTTGCTCGCGCGACAACGCGATAACTCGTATCTGGAAGATACGTCCCCTCTCTGTATATAAATCTACGATAATTTCACACAAGTGCCGATATACCCACGCTTTGGACATCGTAACTTTCCGCTTCGACAGGTAGAACAAGCGCGTTTTCAATCGATCGATTCGTGGGGAATATCTTAAGCTGTTCCACGAAGCGTTGAACTCTCCGGGAGCCGAGAAGGCTGGGAGAAGGCAGGCTGTTTCTCGCTTCGGCGATCGCGCGTACTCAGGTACCAAAATTGAGAATCCGCCGTGGTGGTGGAGCAGGGGTGGGGCGGGGTGGCCAGTGGCAGGCAGGTAAAGAGAAATCCGACAGCAAGAGCTTTTGTTAGGTGGCCCTTTCTTGTCCTTCCAGCTTGACAGGTTACCGTAGTCGTACAGGTGCTCGTCCAAGTGCTCCGAACAGCATCGCGTCCCGCCCCGTGTGGCAAAGCCCTATGTAAATATACCGGGTGTCCCGGGTGGACCCTCGCCCCGAACTCATTCCATCGAAACGCGGTGCAGCCGGATACATTGGCGCGGCGAAAGGTCGACATTCTGCGACCGAAGCGAAATGCCTCGCGACGTCCGCCGCGTACACGCGACACAACAGGCTCGTTCGCCACTTAAACGGATGCGAGGGCTTATAAATGGCGCGTTTAACGCTATACAGACACGTCGGTGTGTACGCCGCGAGACACTTCCCGTGGATATCTTACGATCGCATGGGTCAACCGTTTAGACGCGGCGTTAGACTGAAGCTGGCTGAAATTTATATTCCGTCCGTGGAACGATCGCTATATATTACCCTGGCATTTTGGACAGCGAAACACGACACAGGGTGCGGGGGCATTTTTCGCCTTTCCGGAAAGATTTACCGTGTTCCACGCGCGGGAGCAAAGGGACGCCCGGCTAGTCAGGATTGCTGGGACGTTACGTCACACGGAGAAAGAATCGTCGCATAACCGAGATAACTGAGAAGAAAATGCGAATACTATAATAAAGATTCCATAAAGATTCCACGGGCGCGAGCTACAGACGGAAAGGAAAGCGTTACATTGTTCGCCCGCATAATCATCGTTCGTCAGGTGGACACGTGGTGTGTGTGGACGAGCGAGGGAACAGCGCGAAAGAAGTCGAAGGCACGAAAGTATCGTACATCAGTAACTCGATGACAAGACTACATTCTTCTTGCGTCGTTTCCACGAAACCGAAAGAGAACCTACATCGTGCCCGCCGTTGCCAGCCATCATCACCCTGGGAGGTTCGCCGTCCCCTCCTACGTGTAACCCATTTAATTAACCAAACCGATAGGACTCTTCTTCATTATGAAAATTTCGAGTCCCTTTGGCGAGGCCCACGTCCCACGCCCCTTCGAGATTGTCATCGTTTCTCACGGGCCTTACCGCCGTCACCATTTTTCTCGCTCCTCTGCTGCTGGGGCTCTCGAAGGAGCGCACGCGGCAGGAAGCCGGAGAAAATCCCCGATCTTTCGTTCCGGCGATCGACGCGACAACGTTCGGGACCGCTGGAGGTTCGCAGCAGCGGAAAAGCGGTCGCTGGGTAGAGAAGAAAGGCGACGGGCCCGCAGGTGCCAATGTTTATAGTCGGTTACGACACGTACCATTCTGTAGGAGTCCCGGTCCGCGAGGTAGGAAGAAGAAAAACGCCACGGGATCGGGGAACGCGTGGGCACACGAACACCGCCTCTCGCCGGCGGATTTTTCACGTTCACATCCCGGATCGACGACCAAGTCACGGAGGCAAAATCTGAACGATCCGGGCGAGACTTATCCCGAGGAGCCACTTACCTCGAATTATCTGCTCGGCTTACGTGTACGAGCTCGGATTACCCGCTTCGTAATTTTATATTCCGGCTACCTCGTATGGATCGTGCGAGGCGACCTTACGAAATTGCCCGCTCCTACGGAAATCGACGAGATGGAACATCGGCTCATCCGGAATCTTAAACAGCGTCGATGACTTCTGTGGGTGGTTTTTTTTCCCCTCGCGCGTGTCTGGCCAAACGTTGCGCAATTTTATTTAATTGCCACTCGTCGATTCGCGAATCGGAACATCGAAACGAATTACGTTTCTTGGAAGGTTAAGAGGCGTAGATGAGGTAATGTTTCTGTTAAATCGTGTCGCCTGATCATCGCAATTTCCTGCTCGGCTAGCACTACGATGTTGGCCAGACGCGTGAGGTGACATAAAACGCTGCTTATTGATGGGCCATTAATAGGCCGCGTAACTAAGGAAATCTTTATCGCGTGCCGTATTTTATAAGAAGGAAAGTCGCCAAGGTACGCGTAGGTGAAAGTTAAATTATTGTAGGGTTGGTCCACGCGGATTAATAGCGTAGAAAGTTATAAGACGGCTCTACACGTTTACTCGTATATCGCAATGCAAACGTTACATTGTGAAAAGAACGTAAAGATCTTGGTTAACCCAATATACTCAGCCATTATCGTTATGAAAAATTTCATAATGGTGGTATACCGTGGATGATAAACGACGCGGCACATAATGAGAGGACAGGTTTCGGTAGATTCGTTCCTTGGCCGAATTATGCTCGAACTGGTGTCCTCGTCCTCGATACCGGTCGTTTCTCTCCTCTCCTTCTCGTGGTCACCAGGTGTAAACGAATCGAAGGCATTTATTGTAGTGCACCCGGACCGTTTCGCCATTTCGAGGCAAGGTCGCTCTTACGGTACTCGAACGAGGCGTGCGAGCTTCGCTTCTTTTCCCTTGAAGAGCCTTCGCACGATCGAAGAGGAGGAGTCCGCCACCTTCGTGCCGTTAACACATCACCGGCAATTATTGTCGTACATCATCTCTTGATCGATCATCCTACATCGCCGTTTTGTAGGTTACCGCCTCATTATTCCAATATCGCGAATGCGGTGCAATCTCTGGCGATGGGGTCTCCACCGAAATCGTGACACCAATCTTGGGTACACCGTGCGCACGGTATTTACAAATTCGAATGTCCTGAAACGGTAGTTAACGATTTGAACGTGCTCCATGTTTGGTAAATATAAATTTCAATCTATCCAGAGCGTTAGATAACTCCTGGACCGTTTATCGAGACTGAATCACTCGGCTACTTGAATGATAAGTTGAATTTATCCTAACGATGAATCTTGTTTAACCGCTGCGTCTGAGAATGTCTTATCATTACGATGATTATACTTTCAAAGTCCGAATTGGCATCTTCCGTCGGTTAATTGGCAAGTAAGGACTAATAATATCTTCCTCCTGAAACCTTGTTTACGCACACACACTTCTACCGTGACGCGGAATCTTTTACGAGGGATCTCTGTTGTGTACGCTCGTGTCTCCCTATTGATTCGGATATGGGATGCTCCGCAGTACGTAGTTAAGATATAATGGATGTCTGCTCCTTATCCAGACTCCAGCAGACAATGTCAATACTAATATTAGTCCATAAGATCCCGGTTCGCGCGAATGTCCCCGAAATGACTCACTGTCGAAAGGGTTAATTAAGCTCTGAACGTCACTGCCCCTAAGAAACGTGTATTTCTACTATCGCAGACCACCGATTGCAATAGTAATCCATTCAGAAACGCGCGTAAATGCGCCAGAGGTCTCAATCATGCTATATTAGGAAGGTATAGAAACGCGAGCCAGCGGCGTTAAAGGCAAAGCTGCGATGACGTAACAAATAACAGTGGATTATAATACTACACCATACCAGGACCGAGGAGTACGTATCTGACGTTGCTTTTCCCTTTACCAAACCGTTTCGTCGTTGTTCCGACAATCAGAGTCGTGCGGTACGTGCCGGTTAGACAGTTTTTATCGTTCGCACGTCCCTATGCAAAGTTGTTTCCACCGAATAGTCGCGTCCGCCATTATGTGCCGTATCTACGCTCCGTTCGATCGGCCATGTTTTCGCAAAACCGAGCCGCGCCGTTTACCATTGCCTCTCGAAGGACTTCCCGCGCATCCCAAAAGAGACCAAGCTGTATCTGTTTGATCGTGGAAAGGAAGAAAGTGCGAGGAGATTCATCGCGTCTCAGGGTCGCGATAATCCTATTTGCTCAGGATATAGGATCGGGGCGATAGGAACGGAGCAAAACCCCGGCCCTTTCTTGGAAGGAACTTAAGAAGATTACCCGCTACTCGCCGTTCTCTACACGGAATTACGGGTCACCACGGAAATTCTACGCCAGACGTGTGACTAACCAAGTTTCAATTTGGTAGTATGGATCGCGCAGGAATCGTGGACGATGATACATTCACCGTTACCAACAATTTCTAGCTTTCCAACGGCGATAACCTCCCGTTCTAACCTTGATCTCACCGCGAATGCTGCGCAAGCATGGCTAGACGCAGAGGAAATGCGATAATTTCTTCTCAATACTATCGATTGTGCTCTCTGAACTGAATTAAAGACCGCCGCGGAAATTCTACGCCGCACGTATGGCTGACAACGTTTCGATTCAGATTCGCGACGGCGTAGAAATTGTAAACGTCGATTTCCGATCGTTCGTAGCGTTTCGATTTAATAATCCTTCGGTCTACTTAACCTTGATCTCGTTACGAATGCTGCGCATGCCTAGCCGGATACAGGGGAAAGACGATAATTGGTTTCGAATGCCATCGATCATCCCACAACCGTTAAGTACGTATGCTAATGCGGTACACGTTGCTACTCGGCGCTATGCTTGTAATAAGTCTCCATCGCGACGATAACCATCGATCGTACTAATTGAAGAGCATCGTCGAACAATTGCTACGATCGCTCACCCAACCCTTCATTATCAGGGAAGAAACTAATAGCAGCGAGCGGGTCTGCGAGAAATCGATTTATCGCGGACCGCTTGAAACGATTTCCATTCGTGGAAACCACGACGGGCGCCCATCTTTCTCCTTTTCCTCTTTCGAGCTGCCTCTTTTCTCTGTATTCGTCGTGACTCATGGCGTGATACATACTTTACGCCAGTTTTAAGTTACACGACGCTTACGATGCAGTCCCCAGAAACAGGCCGCGATCCACACGTTTCTCTCGGATATGAATAATTCCCTGGGGCGTGAGCGGGACGCCTAGTCGGTTTTTAGCGTTTTACAGGACGGCGAACGTGCTCGACGGGTTTTGTAATTGGCGGCGGGGCTGAATCATCCGCGGGCGCGTGGAGTCCTTTTAAATAAATTGAGAGCGAAGGATGCGACGCGGTCTCGTCGTCGACGAAGATTATCCGGCGACTCTCGGACGGACGCAGCTCCGGAAAGTGAAATTGCTCCCAAACGTGGAACAATTCCGAGTCCTCTGGTTCCCCTGCGTCCGCTCGGACGAGTATCCTTGACTCGTAGATGCGCGTCGTGGCACGAGTTCTCGACCCTGCAGCCTTGCCCTGAACTCGCGTTTTCCGTTTACCGACTCGTGCCTCGTCTGAACGTCACTGAATATGCAATAAACTCGCGCGTAAGTCTGGGCGAGGCCGTTATAACGCAGTGAATCGCAATGAAAGTTTCGCAAGTTCAATACTACGAGCGACGGTTATGGCTCGTCTAGCTAGGGATACAGTTTTCGATGGAGTTTGTTCACCAGCCAGTTGGCGGTGCTCCAACAGAAACGATGGTAACGGAAAAAAAGTTGAGCCAGCACTGAGTCATCGGACAGCTGTTGATTCACGAGTATTTACCGTCTTTTGGAATGTCTGGAGAAACACTATCGGATATGCGCCCCCCTTGGAAAAATGTCTGGAAATTTTATCGAACGCATCGTTGGCAGAATCGTGAAACAAATACGAACGCGTCGACGAAGAACCGTAAAACTAATTGCAGCGCGACCGATGGTTTCGCGAGTTCGAAACTCGCTTTAATCGTTCTTGTTTAAACGTGGAATTGACGTTTAAAGTTTGCAACTGTGAAAGCAAAGGAGCTTATGCAATAATCGCATAGCGACGTTTATGCCTAAGTGACATAACGCTCTCTTGCGTCTCTTACGTAATCGATTGATCGTGAATCGCCGGCTGTATTTTGTCCAATTCTCGACAGTTCGATGGTTATGGTGCTTGCAGTACCAACGCATACTGTAACCGGTTAAAAGACGCCGGTCCAGCTACTTCAAGATAAACTAGCGGTCCACTTTATCGGGCGCGAAGGATGGAAAAGAAATAACGCCGGGACGCTGCTCCTGGAATGCGTTTTCTGGGATAAGATAACCGCTCGATACTGTTTTGCGTCAGGACTCGGGGTGAATGGGTTTCGAACATCGATATCACGCGGTAACCCAAGATACAGGCGAGATACAGCGTTGACTTTAACGCGTAATGCACTTTGATGCGTCACGTAGTCTGAGAACTCCGGAATCTAAAGCCCTCTGTCAACGATGTTCTTAATAAGATTTTCTTTTTTCATAACCGGAATGCGCGTCGCGTTTAACGTGTAGAAGCGAGTCGCTTGAAACGGCCATCTCTAAATAGGAACGTTTAAAGCGTTGATCGCAATTGACCGGAGCGCGAGAGGGGATAGAAAGGGAAACCACAATTCTCGTCACTCGTGGAAACCGACCGAAACCTTGACTGAGTGACTCCATTATTGTTTGACGGCACGAAGGACGGGACTTATAAGGCTGCGAGTCGGTTCAACGAATTCGTGACGAACAAGAATGAACCCAAACTTACGCAGGAGATTGAGTTCTGCGTAGGCTGCGGTTCACGCGAAGTGTGAAACCATTTCCTTGGTTCGTCTAAGTTATCTTACTCCAAAGGCTATCGCTGCATTCGTGCGACCGTTTTAGCCAGTTAAGTTGATTGCTTGGGCACACCTCGACGACTCGTGGATGGTAGTTTCCTTCCGACACGAGGAGCACCGAAGGAAATTTCCCTGATGACTAGATGCGACCGCGACTACGTCGATGACGAGATCAAACAAACCACACCTCTATTAATAGGATCCTAGCAAAGTGTAATATTTTTAAAAGATGGTTCTTAGCATGGCTCGCTGCGCAAGACCGTGATGTCACTTGAACGCAAACACGAAATATCTGCGATCGTTTCTGCATATTTGCCAACAGTTTTGTCATCGAGGTATCTATTCAAAGCGTACGAACGTTAGAGGCGATGTAAAAATTATTTTCGCGAACGTTCGCTCGGGATAAACGTCCAGCAGGGCACCAACAGCAGATTTGAACACGTTCTCCTCCTGGGAACTGGTGCACCCTTTCGATGGCGCCTCAGGCGCGGTATCTCGAAAATAAAACAGAGGAAACCACGATTCGTGAAGTCATTCGTCCGCTCGTACAAAGGAAAGAACGGCAGAAATAGTTTATTGCACAGATACAACAGCTTCTATCGCCTATTAAATTATATCAGAAAGGTCAGGCGATCTCTTCGCAGAAACGACTTCTCGGCGCAAAGATTAGCAAGAAGAGACCTCGATGAATGTAATTGGAGTGTAGCGTTCGCGAATGCCCGTTGCTGGTTTTAAATGACAATTCATTCGCGATTGAGCACGCGCGATCGATACGAAAATTACTATCGATCTTCCTCGCTGGTTCGGTTGATCAGCTGCCGCTACGCACCCTTCAATCACGCGACACACGTGCGCACCATCCTGTCGTGGCGTTACCTATTCATCGACGAACGAACTTGTCACAGTTTACTCTGCGTTACGAAAACTCGTAGCGGTGCTCCAGTGTCGAAGCATTTTACTAGCGGCAAGCTCGAGACACCAGTTGTTTGGACCCATTATCTCCACTTTTTTCACCCCTTTTAGCTGTAACGTCAACGTACGAGGGTTCCAAGAACTACTTCTAAAATCTCGTAAAACTTTGATGTTCCTTGGACCCGGTTTCGACTGCTGCCAGCTACACGCGAGCGTGCACGCAGCGTACGCTCGATCGCAAGGCTGGAAACTTGAACAGAAACGCCACATTACGCAAATATCTAGCTTTCTATCGGACGCTCGTCCTCGATACTCCTCATAAGGCCAGTTTTTCCATCCATCTCATAATTATGTATTCGACCTCCTCAGCCACCGGCTCTTTCAGAAGTTACGCAGCCGTTCGTAATCCGTCACTTCCCTTCGAACGTCTGCCGACCCGGTTGCGTGGCGGACTCGCTGTTGGGACTCGCTCGAAAGCGGATGCCCCGTGGTATTTCCACGCCGTTCCCAAACGGAAACACGTGGAAACACGTGGAACGTCAGGCGTGGGCAGTAGCCGTCTTTTCAGCGGCGACGAAACTACGCGCGCCTCTTTCCTGCGGAACTATATAAGGCGAAGCTTTCTCCGGCTTGTTTACGAAGCCGTGAACGGTGATTTCACGTCCAATCGGCCACGGCGCGACAATACAATACGCGTTAGAAACGGCGCGGGTATCGTAGCCGCTCGCACTCGCACGAGCTAAGTAAGCGCGTACTCACGCGGACGATTAAACGAGAGTGAACGGAAATCTCGCCGGCGGTCGCCGTTGATTGGCGCAAGGACGCGCAATTTGCGAAGGAAACACGCACACAGACGGATCGTGTCAAGGCACACGAACACGAGACCTGTGGAAAGTTGATTGGGAGCGCGAGGCCGATTAAATAACCACCGACAATGTCCCAATAAGTGGCTCGCGTGGACAATTCACCGACCGACGACGCTCGTTTTCAGGTCGCGACGAAACTCCGCGAACGAGACTACAGGTGTCTCGTTGTAAACGCTTCGTAGAGTTCCGAGAACCGAACGCGAACTATGTTTTCGAATTTTTGGAAAGCAGCCATCTCGTCGCATTTAAATGGCGACAGCCGCGCAAACCCTCGAAAGGGGAAGCTTTTGATCGGCGGAAAAGACCTGTTCGGAGCAAGCGTCAGCTCTGGCTCGTTTAAAATTTATTCAGGCAAATGAACTGCTCCCGTAACAGCAATAAACGGTGATTTAACGGGGGCCTCGTTTCGCTCGCTCCATCCTCCGCAGCGCTTCGAATGAAATACGCGAGGCGTACGTCGATCCTGTCGACGTACACGAGCCGATTCCCGATCGCTCACCGCCGACACAATTATAACGAATGCGTTCTCCATCCAGCGCACATTACGATCGACACTCGACACCCGGTCAAACATATTGAACGCGCAAAGAGGCCCTTTCGCCCCTTTCCAGACCGAGAAAGTTTCACGAAAGTTCCGCGTAGGGGTCGAAAGACGAGAAACGAAGCCACAGCCGAGAACCACCTTCGCACACTTTTGATTCCTCCCATAGCAGCTAATCGTATTCGTATAAATTATTTCTCAATACGCGGCACGCAATTATCCGAGGTAACGGCCTACGCGTCTAATAAATCGTCTGAATGCGGCCACTGTTCGCCTTTTCGAAGTTCAGCCTGCACGGACGGGGCTCGTGATCGGATCCGTTCGGATCTATGGATCGGGAAAAAAAAAAGGAGAACGAAAGAGAGAAGGGCGCAGAAGGCTAGGAAGTCACGCGCAGTGCGGTCGATCGGTTTTACTCGACCTAGCCAGCCAGCATATGAACGGATCTTTGTCCACGCGAGCCTTCGACGACGATGCTCCGAGTTCTATGCTAAATATATATACAGGGCGGTTGTCGTCCCTCCAGCAGGGAGATCGCGAGTAGAACGGCGAACGCAGGTATCGTGATCGATGGCGGAGCGGTTTGCGACACTCGTCGCGGTGCCCGCTCGTGCGAGACGATATTTCAATTTCTTTCGCCGACTTCTCCGGCCGCGGACGAAATATGCGAACTTAATTTCGCTCGCCTCGACACCGGTGGTCCGACAGCCTCGAGAAAACCGGTCGATGTCCGTAACGCGACGAAGACTACCAGTCGATTATCCCGTCATGCGACCGAATCCGCTCGGAATATTATATGCACTCGGCTGAGTCCCATTAATGGCAGGAAGGAACGATGATTCACGCGCACGCGGTTCCATCTTTCACCCTATTCGTTGCATGTCGCCTACGTTTGTCATGGGCCACGCCGCGGAATCCTATTATCCCGCCTGATATTGCCTGAATCGCATCGATCGTTAAGCACGCTCATCGTTCACCCCCTCGTCGATTTGTCCTTTCGACTCGTTCGACTTGAATTCGAAATTCACCCGGCAACGCGTCTACGATCGCAACGCGTGGAACGAAGGAGAGGTGTGTCGTTTCTTTGGTACTAGCTGGGGTAATAAACGTAATCTCGCGAAGTGTCGTTTTATCGAGCCGCAAAATTGTCAGCCAGGAACGTGCCAACGGCGCGTGGAGCTATCTCCTCGCGGACTTTCGATATCGTTTCGCTCGCGTTGTCGAACATCGACGTGTACACGGACGCGACCTGCGGACACGATCGTACGACGGTGGGAAATAAAAGCGACCGTCGGTGTTGGAGAAAGGCGCACGCGAAAGAGGAAGAGACAATGGCACATTGTGCGTCTACCAGCAGGAACAGCCTGCGGTGCACGCACCGCATCCGTTTCTGATCCGTTGCACACGCGAGCCAGCGCGGTTGCAGCCTCGGCGCTACTCACAGTTTAAACATAGCCCGTGACGTCAGCTACCCCGTCACATTTGGTTTCGTAACAATTCGCTGGTCCGTTGGTCCGCGAATCGAAACATCCGCGGCGGGTGAATTTTATTTTCGCGACAACGCAGCGGAATATAGAATTCGAGGATGATCGATCGCTGGAAATATCTCGACGCCAGCAGGCGAATACAGTTGGCGGTTTTAGATTTTCTTCCTCGAAGGAAGCACTGGCCGAGAGGGGCTGATTTCGCCTATTCCTCGTGGCGCGTCTTCTTTTTTCGACGCGTGACTCACCGTGTCACGCTCGTGCATCGACCAGCAGCGGTCCCTCCGATCTCCGCGCCGTTTCCTCCCTCCTTTCGTCGTTCTCCGAAGGAGTTTATCAATTCGGTGACGATACGTACGTCGGGGATAGGAGTAATCGACCTTTCGCATGAATGACATCATTGACAAGAGCGCAGAGAACTTTCCTCCGCAAGAAGCTCTCGGAAGTTACGCAACGGATGCACTTTGTCGCGGAGCGGTGCATTTAGACGGCGCATTCGACTCGTGAAAATATCTGGCAGACACCCCCGTGTCTGTGAACGGCGTCGCGGCGCGCTGATCTTTTGTCTCGCGCCGGCGTCGATGACTTTCCGAGAATGCACTTTGGAGCACCCTTCGCCACCCTTTCGTGCGCAATTTAAAAGATAACAGATCCCGTCGAAGCGCGAGGTTGCGCGTACGAAGCATCGATGAGCGAAGAATCGAACGATTCTCACGATGAAATCATTCAGTGGCAAAGGGTTAAAGTATAACGTCCATAGACGTATTCATCTTCGGTAGATTAACGCCGCGAAAATGCACGATAGCGTGTTAAAGTAAACACAGCGTGGCGCCATGACGGCTGTTCGTTTAATTATCAAGTTGCGAATGCAATTATACTCGCATCGCGATGCGTTGTTTTTCTCTATCGCGGGGCCGCTCGCTGCGGCTCGTCCACCCTCCAGAACGAAGCGTCGGACGAGCGGAGAGGGTGTAGCGAAAATTTGTGGAGATGGTAATTCTATTCGCCGATAATATCTGGCGTGACGAGCGCGGTAAAAGGAGCAATGAAATTCCGTCCGAAGGAGAGTCGGTAGCCGGAGAAGGCAGTTTGTATCGCGAGACATAAAGCAATCTCGTGGCTCGCGCGATTTGAATACGACAACCCGCCGCGAGACTCGTCGGCGACGACCTTGCACGAACGAGAAGGTATTTGCGCAGATGATCGACCCGTTCTCCTTCTCTCTCTCTCTCTCTGTCCCTCTCCTTCTTCTTGCCCAACTCGAAAATTTCGAATAGCGTCGCAAAAGAGACGCTGCCGTATCAGCGGCGCGTGGACGCTTTCGATTACTTATTTTTCTCGAAAATACGCAGCCGAAACCTTGAAAGCGCGGAGCGACCGGAATGGGTCGTCGAGGTCCCGTCCGTGGCACAGATATTGCTCAAAAAGTTACGTACAGCTCTTTTAAACGAGATAAAAACGGGATAAGAGCCGAAACGTTGGAGCGACAACGTCTGTTTTTTTTTTTTCTACGAGGAATCTTCATCGACAATTCGAATCTCTTCTGCAGCCTCTTTCGTCGCGAGGGAACAATATTTTTAGATCGAAGAAAAGGCTCCGTTTGCTCGCGAAAACGCGGACGCACGCGGAACAAAGTTCCTCTCGATGCATTCGCGCAATTTCGTTGAGTGCATACTCGTGTACCCTCATACGCGGCCGATCGAGTCCGATGCTGCGATGCACGCCGCATTCCTAGCGCCTTGGCAACGCGCCCAAGTGCATACCTGGATTACAGCTGCTGATTTTAACCTCTCCCTTTTCTCCCCCGTGACCACCCCCGTACGCCCGCAATCTCCTGCTGATACGTTTATCTCGACGCTGATACGAAGCGCGCGAAGTCGCTGCATCCTCTCCGCTGCATCCTCTCGCTGTTCCTCGCGGGGTGCATTCGCAGGGCTCGTTAACGTAAATCGAGCGGCGTTCGGCTAATTTTTTCATTCGTTGCCGTTCGATTACGCGGATTCGTTACCCTCGCATTGGAACGGGTTCTACTTACGGCGCCATCCTGTATCGGATGTTTCGCGACATGTTTATTCGTCGCGTCGATTATCCGAATGCGTTCGCGTCGCGGATAGGAATATTACGCTCGATCGTCGCGATTTCTCGTTTGGTCGCCTCGATCGCGAGTATTCCAGACGCGAGAGATAACGGGTCACTTCTTAACGTCTTTGAATGATCTTTCGGTGTTATCAGCTTGTATCAATATTAGACTTAACGTGTATCGCGAGCTGCGAGCTGTTATTGCGGTAAATTTTGTCCTAACCGCAACGCTGATACCTTCGTCGCTACACCGGTGTAATATTCAGCTTAGGTACTAATTACCAACGATATGCCAAAGTCTCTGGTCGACCAACCCCGGAGTGGTTGAAAATTATTGATTCTACGCTTGGGACAATCTTGCGAGATATTTTCATTTTCATCGCCCATACGGCGCACCAACGCATACGCGACAAACACCAGGAACTCGAAGGTACGATTGGCCTTTGGGTACCCATAATCATACGCAAAGGTCCCCGTGCAGCGCGCGACGGCATGTGCGCCTGGACCTGTCTGCCTATACGAGCTGAGAGTCGCGTAGGCGAAACTCGCCTCTTGGTTTCCATTCACTCGAACGCCTTCCTGTCCATTCATGGTGTTTAGTATGTAGTATGTTGGCTCTTGTCGCGCGCACCGCTTCATAACTTGATAGATTAGAAGCCAAATTGGTTTCCAGTGTCTTTATCGTTCACGCGGTGAGGACTACGAAGGATCGATAGCGGGTGATAATAATCGGCAGCGAGATACGAGGCGCGCGCTCGATTCGATTAACGGAAAGAGAGCCGGAACGGGAGAGAACAAGCCGACGCTTGGCCCCGGTGGGTTTCTCTGGTCGTTATTAATTTATTTATAGTAATCCTTAGGCGACTTCTATCGCTCTAACGTCCGCTGGCTCGCGTACAAAGCCCATTATATGAAATTATCGAAAGAACGTTACGCGCTGGCGTGTATTTATAGACGGCGATAATTAAGCACTCTTCTGCGGGGAAAAAAGCTCTGAATGGCGTATGAAAGGCTAACGACTGACAGTGATGCATAGCGAAGACAAGGAGGGTAATAATAGCCGATAAGTCACTCGAGTTACAGTCGATCGGTGCGATGTCTGCGCGTTGCATCACAGCGAGATCCGCGTCTGTACGCGTAAACCGCGATTTTCCCGGCCCACGTGAGGGTGCTTCGACGATACACGGTATACACCCCTCCGTCTCGCGTCTATTAACCTTGTTTGTTATACTTTCTTTCATTCTTATGCGCGAGTGACGCGTCGACGTTGGTCCGGCGCCCGTTTCATGATTAACTGCGATTGATAACGTCGATAGCGCCTATGTGCGTAGCTTATCTACCCACGCGAGAGTCAGCGTTCTTCGCGTGCCCTTGCAGACCGTTTCGTCAACGTCTTCATTGACACCAGACTCGGTGCGTTCATTCAAGTCATCCGCGCAAACATTTGTCGACGACCGCGCGCTTTGTTCGACCGTCGAAAGAATTCGTCTCGAGGAGACGATCTTCGAGACTGTGCAAACAGATCTCGAGCGGCGCTCTCGCGGATACGCCGACGTGATTCGAATGGAGAACTGCTACCGCAGATCCGACATCCTTCCGGAGCGGATCGTTCGCCGGTCCCGCGCGTACACGCGCGCTTCGAAAGGTTTGCAATTTAATTATCGACGCGCGTGTACGTCATGCGCATCGAGATGCGTTGCGCGTCCACTGGCCGGCTATCTGCGTAGATACTTGGCTTGTTTGCGAGTTATTCGCAACGTGTAAAACCACGTGTGACACATTTGCGTATGTATGATTCAGAAAAATGATGATATCGGCTCGCGCGACGATGTCAAGCCCATCGAACAAAGAGCGTGTCTTAATCTTTCGACGGTCTCTTTTCGCGCGCAAGGAGTGGAAAAACGGTAAGACTGTTTTATCTCGTCCTATTCGATGCAAAGTATCGCCTAGGCGATAAGACGGGACTATTTCAAGGCGTGATCGGTTGCGATTCGCGGTGGTATCGCTTATGTTGCTGGCGTTAAAACGGTGGACGGAATCGAAGCCAGCGTTCGCTCGTAGCGCGCGCGAACCTTTAAAGAGCGAGAGCCGCAGTTTTTGCGTCGATCCTTTATCTTCTCACCGCGGAACACCGTGGAAATTAATGAACCGTCGGAGGAGAGATCGTCGAGGATTCTCCGGGGACGGTGACAGCAGAGCGCGGGGCACTTAACATAGTCGCAACACGCGTCTGAGAGGAGCGGTCGAGCTGGCAAGAAGCGCGTGGCTCGCGCGTATGAAAGGGATCCATTCATTGCGATAGCAGTTCCACGAGCGAAAGAATGCTAACGAGATTGTATAATTGCTCGGAGCGTGATGTATCGATGCGCGGGCGAAACCCCGCGATCGCGAATGCAACGGTCGTACGAGGAAAAATTACGGAATCGCGAGTCGCCGCCGCTTCCGGAAGCCGTCCGTGCAACGGCCGCTATCTTCAGGCCTTCTTTTTTGCCCGGTGCTCTCCGCTCGACGTTATACATACTTGCTTAGCGCGCGACGGGGAAACATTTTCCGCGAGATAACGCTTCAGACAGTTGTTTCATGTTGCGAACGTTAGGTACGCGGCGACGGATGCATCGCTCTCATCGCGAATTTATAGCGTTAGAGACAGAGTGCCGCGGATCTTGGCCAATAAAAATCTCCTATCTTCGCGATAGCGAGCCGTCATGGCTGCGGAACAGCGAACCTTTGACCGGACGGTGTTCTCCGTCGGTCTGTTGGCGAATTTCGGTGCGCATTTCACGCGGCTCGGAAATCGTCGACGCCTTCGACGCCTTCGACGCCTCTGCGCGACGCAGTCGCCGAGCAGGAGAAGAACAATAGCCTCGACTGTCAGGAAGAAGGAAACGACCTGCTCGGGAGAACGCGCGGACGTTAGGTTCGCGCAGGCGGCGACGCTCGGCCAGTCGATTCACTTTCAGCGCACCGGAAACGGTGTTACAGGGAAAGGGGGAGGCCTGACGTCAGCGGAAGTCGATGATACTCGCGAATGTGCAGAGTTAAGGATGTGCCGTCGGCGATAAAGCGACCGGAATCCTTGTGAAACATGCATACGACGATACCAGCACCCAGACCTGACGCCGTGTTTCCTCTCCCGCGATTCTCTATGCGCCAGCCGGACACGCTAATGCGACTTTCACCCGTTTAGAGGAAGCTGCGATCTCGCATATCCCACAGATCTGACGGTCGTGTACGTGGCGAGGTACGCGTGGCGTTTTTCCTGCCAAGAATAATTCATAGAGCGCGTCCGGCATTCTTTCGCCCCGATGTAGAACGCTTCGAGGCTGCTCGGCTCGCTCGTAAAATTTTGCATAAAGTCCACTGGACGATAAAAGATAGCTTCGCGACGGAATAGGAGGAGAATAGCGAGGCTGCCACCGTCGCGATAGCTTCCATAAAATGTTATTCCTCCGAGATCGTTCCGGGCGAAAGTGAAACGCTCCGCCACTGTGCGGTTCTTCCTTCCGATCGATCGGCTCGTTGGACTCCTCCCACGCTGTTCCCACGTTCGTGCGAGCCTCGTACGGAAACGCTGGGCGGAAAGCCACCCCTGCGAGGGTCGAGTCCGTGAAAAAAAACGCGGAGCGAAGACCAGGATCGATCGCGTTCGATCCGCGAAGGCTCGAGTCGCGCGGTTGCTTTCTTCTGCCGGTCGATCTTCCGTCGTGCGCGGCGACGCTGGCGAAGACAAATTGCTTTCGAGGAGCTCAATCACCGGGGACGCGGCAAGAACCGACTTCCCTCCGCCAATAGACACCAGAAATAGTTAATGCGTCGAGAGGCTGTATATTTCTCCGCGCGTTTTCTCTTTGCTCGCTGCTCGAGAAACTGGGCCTCCAGCCACCGCTTGGACGTTAACCATCGGCGAGCGTATGATTTACGACGCACGCCACAGGGAAGTGAATCTACGTTAATGAACGAGCGTCTTCGGAAGCTCCAGCTACCCTCGAACTCGACGTTTGCGCGCGGAATTGAGAAAATTCGCGCGCACGAAACTACTCCAAAGTCCGCGTCGCTGAGTGCGCGCCGCGCGAAAAAATGTATTGTTATCGAAATTATTTGCACACGATACTGGCGCGATAATGCGGAGCAAATAGAGAGAACGACGCCGTTTCGTATCGATAAACAGCCATAGCGTGCGACAAATGCCGCTTACCGATATTTGCGATCGTAGCCGCGCGTCGATGGTCCGGAATTCTTCGACGATGGAATGTAGGAACGGAATAAACTGTTACACGCCATTCGACGCGTAGTATTTTCGTCCTGTTTATGCTTCACGAGCACGACTCGACGAAACGCGTGCATGTCAGCGCGTAAGTATACAGTATGCGTTGTCCCGAAGACACGAGAACGGGCGACGGGGGGGACGCGATTTTACTGGCCATTGCGAAATGCAAATCCGTGGCGCCGGTTTTGCATGGTCGTCGCTCGGCTCTGTTACGTCATCCGACGCCTGGAGAATTTTTCCTCGTTGTTCCGCGCCGATTTCGACCGCGTCCACATTCTGTCACGTCCCCTCGCCCCCTGCGCACCGTAATAAACCGCGAATTATCATGCTAATCGATTGCACGAGAAAATTTCGTATCACCTCGCCTTTGTCGTTCGTCGAGTGACGAACTTCGATCGGAATGCAAATTACTTTCCGAATCGATTGCCCGCGAATCGGGCGATCGCGAGCGATCGGCGTAAGGTCGCTTCCGCGAAACGTTTATGCTCGAATTCTATCGCTGGGTATCGTATCTGAGCGAAGCTCGTGGTTCGTAGAAACGCGCTATTCTCGTAGCGCGTCGCGCGCGCGCAAGGGACAGCGATACCTTGAACCGGAAACGTAGCAGGCGCGTTGATCGCTGTAGGTGCATCAATCGGAGGGTCGTCGCGCATCCATTCATGAGCGCGTCAAGCGCCACCCGCGTCCCTGGATCGCGACGACAAGACGGATATCGCGGACGACTTAATTAGCTGGCAGACATATACGTATCTGCATCCACCTAACGAGTGCGCGCGCTCCGTTTCTCTTCGAACGACAAAAACCGGACAGTTCGAACGTGCTCATTACTGCCATTAAAATTCCACGGTCGAGTCCAGCAAGAACCATAAAATTTACTGGCCGCGTGATTGATATGCCCGCGGAGATATCAAGGCGTTGTCGCGCGCAAAGTCCGCGCGATGGAAACGAGCGCGGTGAATATTCCTCGATCTCGAATGCAGAACTCGTGTGCTTATAGGAAACCGATCTCTTTCGCGCGAAGTACGCCGCGATTGTCGCGTTTCCAACGCGAGTTACACGCGAAACGGTTTCACAAACCGTCGCGGCAGCATCCCTTCGCGCGCAGCGCCGTTACAAGCTGGCATTCAGCGGCTTATCAGAGCGTGTCGTCGCTTTCCGATGCGACGGAGCGCACCCAGTCGCGAACGACAAAAAGCACCGCTCGCCTACAATAACCCGACGAAACAATCGTCGCGTCCCACTCCCGGTTCCTCCAGAAACCGAGGAAGTAGCGCATAATGAAACGAAAAGTGGAATAACCTCTCTCGCGGCCGCGGAACCTCGACGTCCCGGAAGCGCGAGCCGGTCGTGCCTCATTACGGCGCGCGTTTCCCGTGGAACGACTAATTGCGACCCTCTTCCTCCCCCTCCTCCTTCACGATGTCTTTCTTCCGCGCTACCTCCTTTCGAGCAATCCCACGGCCCTCCCCTCTCCTCTCCTCGCTTCTCCGCTCGACGTTTTCCGCTCGTTTTCCCTTCGACGGGAAACGACCGAAGCGTATCGCGCGTTCGCAACGAGGACTCGTAGACGGAGCTCGGCCATGGGTGAAATCGATTTGACCCACGAAAACGAGAGTACGCCAGACGCGACGCGACTGGCTCGATCGGGGGAGAATACAAATGACGCGGTAACGAGGGGGTAGAAGTCGCGTTTGGGATCGTAGCACCGTCCTGAACCCGGGTCGATTAGTCGACCGAGCGAACGAGACGTCGGGTGCGAATAACCGGCGCGCTCCAATAATAGTTTTCTCCAGGCTGCGCCCCACTCTTTTACCATTTCTGCAACCCCCTTTTCGGGATCTATAAATACCCGTGGCATGACCCAGTTTTCTTTTCGGGGGAAGGAACCGGAGATGTGTTGGCATAAACCAAAATTATCGTATGACGCCATGTTCCGAGTCTAGATGCTGCGTGTTAGCGGCAGACGAACGGCGAAATTCGCGAAGGTCGTTCAGCTGTGATCCCATCGAGAGCTTTGGTACCGGGAAACGGTGTACGGTTACCAGCGAACGACGTATTTGGAAAGGGTTGACGATTCTGTTTGCAGATTGAAAATGGAATTGAAGCGTGTTGGTGGGTTGCACGCCTGCTTCAATTGTTGCGCTGTAAAGAGTGTGTGAGAGAGGGTAGGAAGGAAAGACTCATCGATAAGGCTACCTAGCAGACCCTGTCTTAGACGCTGGGATGGTAGGGATAGGTCAGAATTTCTATTATATAGAAACGGTGTAGGACATGGCACACTCGTAAGTTGTGCTGTCCCCCTAGTGGCGAGGACCACCGCACAACTATTGCTAGAATTGCAATATTGACATAGAAACTATTGCTAAAATTTCAATATTAACATAGCAACTGAACGCCTGCTTCATTATGTTATGCTGTAAAGAGAACGTGAGAGAGGGTAGGAAGGAAAAAGAGGGAGAAGAACGTTTCGTCCTGGGCCTGCTAGTGGACTCTGGGACTCTGCTAGACGCTGGAATGGTAGGATAGGTCAGAATTTCTATTATATAGAAACGGTGTAAGACATGGAGTGCTCGAGGCAAACTGACGAGTGTGCTGTCCCCTTAGTGGCGAGGACCGCCACACAACTGTTGCTAGAATTGCAATATTGACATAGAAACTATTGCTAAAATTTCAATGCGTGTGTTGGTGGGCTGAACGCTGCTTTAATTGTTGGGCTGTAAAGAGAACGTGAGAGAGGGTAGGAAGGAAAAAGAGAGGGAAGAAAGGTTTTTCCTAGGCCTGCTAGTGAACTCATCGCTAAGGCTACCTAGCAGACCCTGCCTTAGACGCTAGGATGATAGGGATAGTTCAGAATTTCTATTATATAGAAACGGTGTAGGACATGGAGTGCTCGAGGGAAACTAACGAGTATGCTGTCCCCCTATTGGCGAGGACCGCCACAGAATAATAAAGTTTGAAGCATTTTTGATCGCTCCGCAAGGTATTCGTCATATATCGCGACTAAAATAGCGAATTCGCGCATATGCGGCCTTGGGACAGGGGGGACGAAACGACGAGACCAGTTTAGAAAGGAAGGGACATTCTTTTCGCAACGATCGCCTCTCGAGGCGGATTTTCAGGCGCCTATAAATACATCCTGTGGCGCCAAACAAAGTATAGGGGACGCCAGTCGGAGTCATTTCGATTCTGCCGGAAGTTCCCCGTCCTCGATCCTTTCACCGATCGGCCATCGATCGTGACCGACACCTCTCGCATCACAATTCACCCTGATGGCCCATTGTACGCCCGAAAACTTGGCCGACGCCCTTCGCTCGCGAAAGGATTGCCTCGTTCCAGTCGAATGATGGATAGAGTCCGGCGATGTCACCCTGCGTCGTACGTTGTCGCTTCGAACGAAGGCGAGGATCGATCCGGCAAAGTTGGACGGAGTCGAGCGTCCAGCGTTCAGGGGGTGGAAAGTTGGCGAATATTCGGTTCGCGATGCCCGCGAACGATCCGTCTGGCCGACGAGCCGCCGCGGGGTCGTTGTTCTGACATTTATTGTGCTCTCCTCGCCCTCGTTCCCTCTGTTCCACACTTTGTCCCCTATCTTCCTCTCTCTCTGTTCCCGTCCTCTCGTGCCGCGCTCCCTCCTCCCTCATCTATGTAATTGCGTGTGCAGCGTCGCTCGCGGGATCGTTGTCGCGACATTTTCGCTGTTGCTTCCTTTTATCTCTGGTTCGAGCCGCGCGTTCGCCAGCGGGGAACGGGTTGCCACACCGCCGATTCCTGCATTCGTCGAGCGCGGAACGCTTAACGATCATCGCGAGTATACGTCGGTAATTTAAGAAGAAGAAAAAATTGCAACACCATTTGCCTAGCCGAGAGGCAATTCTTGTAAAAGACCGTGGTTGGTTGCAAAGAACTCTCTTTGACCTTTCATCTGCGGGTATATGCAGCGTGGGCATCCACGCATCTCTCGATTCCACGAGCATGGCGTACGATACGACTCGACTCGCGTGTCTCGAGGAAGCACGATGCGCGAGGACGTAGGTGGAAAATCGAGGGACGAACGTCTAAGCGTATTATGTGCAAATACCGGCAATCGGCTTATTGTCGGTGGATTCGGGAGATTAAGAAAGAGCAGCAATAACAAACGACGAAATACGAAAGCCAATAGACGATTCTACAGTCTAAATAGTCCTTTACGAGCATACCAACGCTAACAAACTAGAGAAACGATAACAATGCACGGACAGTGTTGCGTTAAAGCGATAAGCCGAAGCTTGGGTCTAACTTTCCCAAGGTTGGGTCGAGCTAACCCCGCGGTCGTCGCGCAAGGATTGAAGAACCGAACCACGTTTCCGATCGTCGAATCGATTCACAGCGGAGCACGCTTGGCAGGATCGTAAATCACTTGATCAAACACGATCGAAAGCAAGAACAATTTAATTTAGGATCGCAACCTCGAGGCCCGTATGGATTCCACGGTCTGAAAAGTGGTTCATTTCGTTGGACACGCCCGCATACATCTGCCCACGTTCGCGCGAAAGGCCAACGGAATCGATACGTCCCCGCGGCGTTATCCGAAGTCGCTCTTTCCCACCCTCTGCTCCATCGACCTTGTTCCTTTTTTCACATCGACGCGTCGTATCCTTCCGTACTCGACGTTTATTGCTCGTTACGACGCTTCGTGCGCGTCGCGAAGCCTGTCGTCGACTGTTCCGCGAGATAAAGCCCCTGGCTACGCGAGCTCGCGTTCGTATATCTTCCAAGCTGCGACCAACTGGTGGCGCAGATCTTGAAATTCCATGTCGCGTGTTCCTTGCCCCTTCGAATGCGAGCATCGGATTGCTCGTCCCGCGGGACCTACGCGCCGCTATCGTATCGATCTTCGGATAGATACCAGATATCGAGCGAAGGGAGTGCTCCGTCCTGACCCGATTCTATCGTCGCAGGGCGAACAAAGACAGGGGCCACCCACACTTGTGGAATCCCACCGCAATCTTGCGATCGGACAACGGCTACCGAATGTTTCCGCCATTTCGCTCGCTTCGAGGCATGGCCAGAGTGACTGATCGCCTCGAAGAGCGATGCCTCTCGAAGCGAGGTCGATTATACGAAGTTCGAATTATACCAGTTCGAGCGAATCAAACTTTCAGGCCTTCAGGATGGACACGGTTTTAAATTGGAACGCTGTGCATTCGTTAGCTGCGTTTCCGCGAACTCGGATGGCCGACTTAGATATTTCGGAGCGATCGCGCGAAGGAATTTCTTAATGGCTGAAAACGGTGTACGACGACGTTGACGAGATCCTATCTGCGCGCACAGCTATCGCTTGTTAACAGTCGTTCTTTCGCTGGTCACGTTCCAGCGGAATCAATAACGATATCGCGCGTGTCCGTTTCGTAACGATTCCAGAGGCTCGACGCCTTCCGATTATGAAACCGCGACGTTCCGTCCTCCCATTGTGCCCGGCGTTGCCGAAGAATCGGTAAACACCGCGGAGAAAAGATCGATAGCGTTTGGTCGGCGACGACGGGGACGAAGGAAGAGGCGTCGCATGCGCCAATGGTGGAAACGGAACGGGCCTGGTAGCGCGCGGCGCTGCGTTTGCAACGGAAACAGTTACGGCCTTGACTCGTTAATTAAATTCAGCATACATATTCATTCATTCGCTCGGAGGAAGTCCATACAGGTAGCGTCATCGTTCAGCTAGCAGCTCGCTAGTTTCGCGAACGGAGAGCGACCCCGCTCGACGCGCGTGTCGTGCGTCATCGAGCCGCGAGGCACGTTTTCGTGCAAGCGAGTTATCGTTTTCCTTCTGGCCGTCACCGAACGCCCATATAGGACGATTTCGCGCCGTTCCTACCAAAAACGGTGGACAATCCGTGGACGCCACCCTTTTATGGCCGGGGAGGCAGTTACGCGACGCTTGTTTCCCTTCGCAAACGGGTCGGCGGCGTTCGCGTTTTCCGAGAATAAGATATAGAAAACGATCGATCAACCGCGACGGGGACACTTTTCATCGGACACCTGTTGCACGCGTCGCGACGGATTTTCAACCGCGTGCGCGCGGCTGTTTTCTTTTCGAGCTCTCGCGCTCGAAGTAGGGGTAGAAAAATGAACAGTCGATTCGCTCTTATTTCGACGCAGTACCGATTCTTTTCGTTACTACGCAGTTGTAAATGCAACATTTGGAACGCTGAGTCGACGATCGGATCAGTTCGATCGGAACAAAGCGTGGACTGGCCGATTGGCGTCGAACGGGGTCACCAATGGTCGACCGATGGCAAAAGTGGATCGGAAAGGAGGACAGAGGCTGCCGCGATAGACGGTACACGCATCTACGCGTGTACGCGCGCCGCGTGCGTAATTACGCGACCGCGTACACGCCCCCCAGAAACGTCAGATAAAGCCTAATCGCGGCGGTTATTTAAAGCTCGGCTGCACTCGAAATTCGAGGGCTGTTTAGACGGCTCGTCTTCCGCGAAAGAGATGACTGGATGCCACTCGAGCTCGCTAGGCTGCCCTCCTCGACGCGCTGCCACGAGCTGCATTATGTTAATCGCGGCCTTGCTTCTAGTGTACCAGTTGCGTGTCTCGAACGCGGCCTCGAATGGTCTTAACGATATTTAATGTTTCGCCTCGTCGCGGCCACCGGTTATTCCTGGACGTGATTTCTGCGATTCAATATCGAACAGCGTTCCTCCCTTGCTTCCTCTCCTAATTCGTTCGGCTGGTTGCGTAATAATCGCGGGGAGCGCGGGTCAATTTCACTGTTCGCTACCATCCTAATAAGAGGGATCAACATACCAAACAAACGAATTAACCTCCATTGTTCTCGCGCAAAAAGCACAATTTACTGCGGCTCCCATCTTACCGCTTTTACTACTCGTTGCCCATTGTGCAGCGGCGTGGCGCGTATATACACGAGCGGATAACGCGAGCCAGGCTTAACGAGCGTCTAAAGCGCTCGCGTTATTATTCCGTGGGCTCCTTCTCACGGATCATCCGGCTGTTTCGCTCGTAGCCACGCGAGACGATCGACCGATCGTTCGACGACCCCTGGGGTTCGCTCCTCGAATGCCTAATGCGCGATTATCCGTCGTTCGCCCGCGGAAAACGAACGATTTCTCGGGAAAACGCGATCGTTGTCGTTTCGCGAGCGCGCCAGAAGTGGCCTGGTACTCGGAAACGGAGCCACGACCGCGAAGAAAACGAGGGTGCAGTCTTGGCTGGCCGATCGAGGAGGCTTTCCCTTAGCGCCCACGCTTGGAAAACTCCCGTAGGAGAGAGAAGACGGTTCGCAGTCGAGCGTTGGCGGTTCTGGACCGACGTGGCGAACCATACAAACGGATTAAGCCCAGTTAAAGGCGTCGCGTCTGAGTCAGTGCTTATTTTAGAACAATTAAGGGCCGGCAACGAGCCGACGACGCCGCGAACCAACTTGCGCATTTACCATGACGAAAGATTCGAACGTGACGAGCGCTGTTGGCGGGCCGCGTGGACGCTGCCCTCCGCCAGCGTGGTTGCATAATTCGCGCGGCGAGTAACTCATTATTTCGAAGGGAGTTCGAGCGGGCCTCTCGTTCGGGAAAGTCTATTGGAGGCGAGCACGAGACACGCGGCCCGGACGGCGAGCAGCAACCCGGTTTAAATAGAACGCAACAGGTACAGCCCGGTCGATTTGCATATCTCTTACCTTCGTGCCGCATTGCGGCCACTGTGCATGGAAATAATAAATGCGCGTAGAAAGGGTCCTCTATCTTGCATAGTATCTTAACCTTTACACCGTTTTTTTAACTCAAACCGCGTTTTTTCAACCCCATCGCTCCGATCGTCGCATTATTTTTTTATCGAAGCTCGCTTTCCCAGTTTTTAGATGAAATTGGCGAGGAACGCCGTGGAAATTTGATTGAAACGAGCCTATCGCGATACGCGAGCCAGCTGGAATTCAACGGACACCCGATATAAAGCCTGGCGTCTGGATTTAATTGCGTCAGACGTCGGGGAACGAGTTTCAGTTACCAGCCGATAAAATTGTAGACGAGGGCGGTCCTCGTTAACCGAATCCACGGGGAGAACAGCCCGGGAGAGTCGTTCCCTCGGTCCTGTTGCTTTGATTTCACGGCATTCGTCTCGAGATTCGCCGGGAGAAGAAGCGGCGCCGCGCTTAATCGGCCGAGAAATCAAAGGGGCGGCGGTACTGGGCCGGGACTTTCTCCTGGCTCGAGCTGTTCCTGCAGTTTTTCGTGGGCTCGTCTTTGTGTTTCCCTCGAGGGTGGCTCGACGATGCTTCAGCTCGACGAACGAAGCCACGGGGAAACGAAGTCGCTGGGAACCGCGAGGGGTTGCTCGACGACTCTGCTCTCGCGAGCTGCAGGCACGGATGCAATTTGAAGAACAAAAAGAACGAAGCCCACTCTCGATGTATTCCGTAATTAGCCAAGACTGTAATTATAAAGAGATACTCGCCACGTGGTTCCGTGCTGGTAACCCAAATTGAACGACACGCACGACCGCGGAGCACCGCGCAAACAGGGTCAAATGGATGTCTCTGCCGTGCGATTCTTTTCGAACGCCCCGCGTGGAAGATCGAATCCACCCCTGGATCGTGCTCGAGCGTCCTTGTTGACAGAGCCGGGACGACAACGCGTCCTTCTCCCCTCTCTGAATGGCCCACATTTCTTCGCACAATTGCAGCGCCGCAGAGGGTGGCTGCGTTCCCCGGAACCCCTCGGTTTTTCGCGCAGGAACTCGACGCAGAGAAAGGGTTGCGGGGTCCCCTCATCTGCGATATGCCGGGTCTCGCGTCATTGTCACCGTCACCGCTCGGTTCCCGTGCTCCCATTATTACATCATAATATTATATCGCGACTTCCGTCGTGGATCGTTTGTTCCGTGGAAAGGGGTGCTATGCGTAGCCACGTGCGACGCCGGTTTTGTCCCCTTATTAAGCGTTTAACCCGCGTGCTACGCGCTCCGAGCGTCGCTCCGCGAGCGTGTTCCCTTGTCCGCGTTTACACAAGCAGCACGTGCACCCTGAGCTTTTCAATATTTACGTGTGTATTGGAACAGCGAGATAATCCTGTCGTTTAAGGAGTAGTTGCCTAGTATTTTAATGGAAAACATAGAGCCGTGGCTCGCGTGCTCTCCAAAGGGTTGCGCTCTGCTGGTAGCGCGAAGCAAAAGCGGATTTGTCGCGGCTCACGCACCTGGCGCGTTCAATTCCAGCGTGCAGAGTATTCGGTTCAGTCGCGAACGCGTTAACGAGGTCCACGTTGGCAACACGGTGCACGAGGTCAGTACGAATTGCTTGGTCAGCTGTTGACACTGTTCTTCGAGCTTAGGATCAACGGTCGCGCGCGAACAGTCGCGGCTTGATATGCAACGAGCGACGATAATGAGCATTCGTCGAAGCGTGCTCGTGTGTGCGCGCAACGATTGTTTCGTCGCAGGTATTCGATGCATCGAGCGCACCGTGGAATCGTAAAGTTGGCCTGGTTTCCTCGTTTCAGGTTGCGCAAAAAATTAATGGCCGATAATCAGCCTCGAGAACTCGAGGCGATTTAAATTGCAATGAAAAAAGCAGATGCTGCGGCTACGTAACCAGTTCGTCTATCGATTCAATTTTTGCTTTCAGTAAACTCGTGGCACGTAAAGGATTAGCAAACTGAAAATAAATTCAGTTAGATCCTGAGCATACAGCTCTGATCGAAGCGCAATTAAAAAGCAGTTTAAACGAGAACGACGCGTACCACCGTGCACGAGCGTCCGCTCGCGTCCTCGATTTCGTTAAATCGAGGGGAACGCGGTCGCTGATTTTTCAGCAAAATGATACCCCGGGGCGCCGCTCGTTCGCTCGCGCTCGCCGACCCGGCACGGTGATAAATTTTCGGTTAAGAAGCAGCCTTAATGACGGTGGCTCAGTCGGAGTGGCAATTTTCAGCCGATCGCCCGGTTCTCGATTGAACGTCGAGGGGTAGCGCGCAATTGATTCGGGCGAGGAGCATTCCTCGAAGCCTGGCACAGGTGCCGCGTGCAATATCAATGCGATCCCCGCCTAATTATTCAAATTACCCGCTGCTTTATAGCATTCTTAATCAGCTCGTCCCGAGCGTGTATTTTTTCCGCGATCACCCTTTGTCGGCGCGTCCCTCCGGCTCTTAAATTTAATCGAAATCAACGTCCATCAGCTCGCCTCGCGCTTTCGCTGGAATTTCGTTCGCGTTTCCCGAGCATTTCCCTCGTAGCTTTCGTCGTGGCTGCCAGACGCGCGCAAAGTCGCAGTTACTTACTCGCTGGCAGAGATACATCCCGGTGGAATCTACGAGGAGCACGCGCGTTTCTTTGGGATTCTCCCGTTATGTCGCCTCTCGATTTACACCCAGGGTGTATTTACACGACGTTAGAGACGCGGGCCATCAGAAATAGACTCGACTCGGGGCGCGCGACTGCCACGAGGGAAAGCGCGCGGTCCGCGTTCCGTCGTCGACCATTTTCTTCCCTCGATCGTGCTTACGTGCGTGGCGTTACCGTAATTTGTGGGGGAACGGGTTCACCCTCGCTGTTCTCGCGGCAACCGATGCAGTTTTTAGAATGGCAACTTTGGGGACTGTATAAATAGCGACTGGATGCGAATATCGCGGCGAGCAGGCTTTAGAACTCGCGACGAGTCGTAAGGGTTACTTCGACTGGACTTTAGAATTCCACGGTTCGTAGTAGAAGAGTATAAATTACAATGGAGACGCTTGCGCGTGAACGAATACGGCTCGAGCGCGTTTTCGCACGGTGCTGCTCGTTTCCGGTCACTGGGACGAGCGATAAAGCGACCTGGAAGAGACGCGGTCGTTTTTCTCGTTAGTGTGTCACGATGCCACTCCTAGCGGTACACCGCGCGCGCACATGGGCCCCTCGTTGTTATGCAAAGAACATTTCCTTCGTCGACGAATCCAGCAAGGTTTCCTCTCCGCTCGCGGTTCCAGGCTCCTCCGCGCCCTCCTCTTCGTGCGCTCGACGTGCATCGATCGATGCAACCGCCCGTGGCTCGAGATCACGGATAGGAAACCAGCGGAACCCCCCCTTCTTGAAACGGATCACGGTTTATTTCCCACTGCGATATTACGCCAAGTGCATCGACCGATCGTCGCGACGTTCGTTGCACTTTTCACGGTTGAACTTCCCGCGAGGTGAAGAGGTTCGTCGTCGACAAATGTCGTCCGCGTCGCATCCCTACAAATGCCAGCATAACAGACGTACACCATCGTCCGAAGTTGAGGGTGCTTCCATGAGACGGTAGTTTATTCTCATCTTGCTCGTTTACGTGCACGTAACTTGGCTCTAGCGATTTTACGATTATAGTCGAAGTTTCGTTGAGATACTACGACGTACACCGAGATATACAAGACGAGCAGTCGCGTAACTCGTTTTATATCGATGTTCAACGATGAAATAAAACGAAGAGAGAGATCAGCGCCGACAGACCATTACCCAGTCGTGGCTCGCCCGTTGTCCTTTGAGCACCCGCGAACGGGGTCACCCGACGATCGACCGATTTGCATAAGGTATTTGCATCGTATGCGACACAACCGATGTACGGACATCTAATTGAATATTTTATATCCGGGACTGCAGACGTCGGCTAATAACTTGTAGTCGCAGCGGTTGGAACGGAGCCTCCACTTTGCGGTGGTCGCAGCGCGAGACAATGCATACTAAACGCGTCGTAGGTAGCCGTGCGCTGTCATAAGGGACTCGACGCGTAGAATGTAGCTCGCGAAGACGATTTCAGGCTCCCGTCACCGGTATTGTTCCTGCCTTTCCCTCCTTCGACGCGCGCGAAACTCGCCTCGAGAAGAAACCGTACCTTTTTGCCAACAGCCGCTTTCTCGGGACGAAAGCTCGCGCTGGTTGTCGTCGAACGCATCCGAGATCTCGATAGGAGAGCGACTCGTGTGGCGCGTCGAGTGCTAAAATTCGCGAAATATTTATAGATCGCAGCTGTAGAATCGCGCGGCTCCTCTCGCGCCCTCGTGGGAGCGAGCCTCTCCTTTGTGACGCCTCTGCGCTCGCACGAAGAGAGGCCATCCTCTCAGCCGGCGACGCAATCTAACGGTGCGTAAAAACCGCGTGGTGCGACGGGTCAGCGATGGAAAAAATCATCCCATTAACGGTACACGCGCGTCGTCCTTTGAATTCGTCGCGCAGCTCGCGGTAGCTCTGTCGCATAGAAAAGAGTCGACCGATGGCACGCGGGGAACCTCGTCGCGCCAAGCGAGGTAACGAGGATTAATGACGTAGTTTGTGCTTGTTTTCGAACAGCTTTCGGTAAAATGCTCGCACTCCAAGCGTGCTCGAAATGGGCGCATTGTTCCCGCGTTCAGCCAGCGGCAGAGTTCGACCCAGCCGCCGTTTCATTCGAATGCGAGGAGACATCCGTGCGCAGAGTCGTCAGCCACTCGAACAACTTAATAATCGCGAGCTACTGGGATCCAATTGACACCCCCGAGAAATTACGTGCAACGTAGTCCGATGAGTGACGCGCACGCAACCTAGCCGACTCCATTTCCCTTTGTACGCGCGGTCGGTCTAATGGTCAATTTAAACGACGTTCAGACGTAGAGAGTGGCACAGATTTCGGGAGCCACGGTCGTTAAATCGAGCGGACGCGGTCCAGAACAGCTGTGAAAATTTGTTTTTCGGTAGCACGAGCGTGTACGTGTGCGTGTACGTGTAACGGACCGGTTTTCTCCGGTTTCGAGAGGCAGCGAGGGGGATGAAACCCTTGAGCCAGCCGACACCCTTGTCGACGTCTTCTCGTATACAAGGGGTTGTCTCCTGGCTCGGGTGCTCTCCTTTTCGAGGAGTGGGTCGCTCGTGCGAAAGAATGGACACAAAAGGGACGGGGGTGCGAATATCTTCGACTGCGTGTGTGTACATGGCTTGTTGTGTTAGTAGTCGTGGGTATACGCGTTCCCATTCTCAAGGGTTCGTTGTAAACGCTGCAGGAGAGACGTAGATTTCGATAATAGAGTGTTCGAAGCGTGAGAACTCATCGCAATTCCTGATTTTCCTCTTATTCCGCGTTCCTGGAAGCCACCCCTTTCCACTAACGATCTTCAAATTCATCGTTCCGTATATACGAGACTCGCGACGCCCTCGCATCGAAGGGAAAGAACAGAGAAGAGTTGGTCCACTCGATAGTCTCTTAAAGCTGGGAAGACGCGGCAGCCTCCGGGACCCTTTCATGTCGCACCCCTCCGTTCGATTGTGTCTTCGCAACAGTTACTCCAGGCACCCCAGGGAGTCGCGTGCGTAATTAGTGGATCGCGGCGGATACCTTGACTCTCGCCAATTATAGGGGTCTTCGACATTGCGGGGAGTAATGGCGTTCCGATTCACGGCGGGTCGTCACGGGGTTAATACTGGCAATCGGAGGGTGGCGCGGTGTCGAGCAATCTGTTTCGCTAAACTGCGCCGTTTTAGCTGAATCGAGCTATCCGGGTCGTCCAATAGTTCCCTCCAGTTCTCATTTATGTTTAGCACGCACGCGAACCAAAAATATTTCCAAGCTGAGATTTCTGTCTCGAAAAATAAAAGAGATCTCTCGATAATCGCGGGCGCAATAATTTTGGGGGGAAGCAATAACGTAAACAGGACGCGCGGTAGGACCCAGGCCACGTGGTCGTTAAGTTCAACGCGCGTAAATCATCGGACGCGCACGGGGCCCGGATAGGAAGCCTCGTGAAACTCTGACGCACATGTCCCGGATACGGGGTCCGTGCACGACGCGGAAAGAAAAACAGGGAGAGCCTCGCGCCACGCCGGGACTGTCTTGGCTCTAACGAGGATGAGGGGGGTTTAAGGCTGCGGTCAGAGGCCTGGGAAGTCGTACATTCGCGACCGCAGGAGAAATTAAATCTACAGAGTTATTGCGCGGAATGCCTCGAAGTCGTGGCCTGCGTCTGCCGTACGAGCGTTCGGTATCTTCGCGCGGAAAAATATAACAAACGCGCGCTACTATAAACGCGGAGTTTACGGGAATTAAGGAAGACGCGTGGGTTCCGCCGCGTCTCGCTTCGTTCGTTAGTGGGAACATCTCGACTGAAAAATGAGAAGATTTAACCCTTTGCGTCGCGAGTGTGCCTGTTGGGCACAGACAGCGTCGAGCGTTCCACTACGAATGTGCTTCTCGCGCGAGAATTGCTTCTTTCGCGCGCGCGTACGCGCGTTCCTGAGGAATATTTTAAAATTTCGACGTGGAAACTCGAGACAGAGCAGAAATTAGGCAATCGAAACTTCGAGGTTAAAGAAAAATGTACATATGGCAATTAGCAAATTTCACGCTGATAAGATACATCGATCAATCCCCTCTTCGAGGCTCGCTCATTCAGTAAATTCGTTCCATTTCTGATAAGCTGATTAGGTCAGATCTTAGATAGATCCGATGTTTCCACGCGTGCCCGGTTTTATCAGCGTCTCGTTTTATCTGGTTCAATCGTGGATAGACCCGTATCGTGACTACGGGTCCCCGATGCATCCGGATCGTGTCCCATTTCAGCTGCGAATTAGGGGTGTTTTCTGTTTCCGGAATCGCGAAACGGTCAAAGGGGGCCGACGATGAAGGCAATAAACACGCGCGTCCACGGCTGCCGTCTCGTTGGATCTTCATTGATAAATTGCCGTTGGTTCGCCTCCCTTTAAGAAGCATTAAACAATCGACCCCCTCCGACCATGAGCCAATCGACCGTGTCCATCTTCGTAACGCCGTGGAATTGGCCGTGACGCGTCGCGATAAGAACGAAATAGTTCTTCCAACAACTGTTTCAATTTACCAGTCCTCTTTTTGTCTTTTTTTTTTTATATCGCGACACAGACATCGCCATGGACTGGTCGGATCACGCGCTGTGGTGGCCTGAGAGGAATCACTGGCTGATCAGGACCAGGAGCACCCTGGACCAGTACGGGGTGGCGGCTGACGCGCTTTTGCATTTCACGCCGATGCACAAAACGCTGCGCGTGCAGCTGCCCGACATGCGCTGTCTCGACTGCAAGGTGGACTTCTCCGTGAAGACGTTCAACACGGTGATTAATCTCTGCAAAGAGCTGGGTAAGTGCTCCTCCCTCGAAGCGCGCGGTTAATTGACGAGCGAGACGTGCAAATTGGGCCGAAGTTCGAAACTCCGTAGGCGCTAAACGGCAGTTAAGGTCGACGTTTTTCAAATACTTTCGGCGCTGGTTCGCGCGACACGTAGCCGATAATGAAATAAAATTGTTAAATTCCGAGCCACGCGAAGGTCGCGGGAACCTTCGCGCTCGAAGCGGAACGCGCGGCTTTTTTAATCAAGGAAGTGGTTCGCCGCGATAATGAAGCCATTGTCCGCTTCGCTTTCTAACTGAGAAGACGAAAAAAAAAGTACACGATCCGCTGAGAAAATATTCTTTTGTCGAACGGCGCGCTAAAGATGGATAATTAATCAAACGCGATGATTTCACGCCGCGCCATGGCAAAACGACGAGCGATGCAACTTACATTTGCATCGTTGTAATCGTTACTACGTCGCTTTTTTTTTTTTTTCGCGCGTGCAGTCGAGGACAGATGACCTAGCCGATAGCGTTTCTTGTGTCATACTCGCAAATAGACGCGACAAAGCGTTTCGATGTTTTATTCCGTGGAACAAACATATCGCGGAAAATAGAAAAAAAAAGCAGTCGCTTGCGAAACACCAGAACGAATCGATTGCTTGAGCATGTACAGCTTGAACGTGGGTCGAAACATCAGCGCGTTTTCGTTCTGCAATGTCCAGGTATCAGACACCCGGAGGAGTTATCGTTCTGCAAGCCACTCGAACCGAACCATCTGAAATACAACTTGAAAGATCTGCCAGCGAAGAAGAAGATCGAGAACCAGAAGAACGGTCACTGGAACGTTCCAGCGGACACGAACACGTTCATCCCCGTTAGCCAGAGCCCGAGAGGGTCGACGGGCAGCCTGGACCAGAGCAGCAGCCCTTTCATGTGCGCCTCGGTCACACCGAACAACAGAAACCACAGCACCCCGATCAGCTCCCCAGTCTCGGTAAGCGTACGAAATCTCTAAACCCGATGGATCGTGGCCGATCGATAGGAAATACCAGAGAGAAACGAGACCCCGGGACCGGACCTGTTATGGTAATAAATAATCCCCCGATCGAGCCGATTGCCGCCGCTATGATTTATCGCCATTGGCCTATCATTACCGCTTACGGAGTCGTTCGTCTCAGAAAACTAATTTGCTTCTCGCGAGCGGCCCGTTTTTCCAGCCCGGCGGTAGTCATTAGGTGTATTTATTGCTAGTCCGTGAGCACGATCTGCGCCGCGTCCGAGCGCGTGAGCCGAGTGTCTACCATCGTAGGACGTGGACTCGCGTTTCTCTGCCCGATTCGCCACGCTACGCGTACGTACCAGGCGTAGGACGATCGCGTTTCCCGTTTTCAATTCGTTTACTTCGTTCTTGCGTAATCGTGTCTGACGCACGGCCGTGATTCCTCCAGCAAACGGCCACATGGAAGAGGAACAACAACTCGTCGGGTTTCGGTAGCACCGGCTCGTTCAACGCGAACAACAGCACGATGAGCCTGGAGGTGTTGAACGGGGGGCTCTCGGAGTCGCTCGCGCAGAGCCCGACCACCATCTTGCCGGAGGTGCGAGCGAAATTGATCAGGCCGAAGAACCTCGTGGAGCGGGCCAGGATGAACGTCGCCTGGCTCGACTCCTCCCTATCGATCATGGAGCAGGGGATCCGCGAATTCGACACCCTCAGGCTGAAGTTCAAGTTCTACTCGTTCTACGATCTGAACCCGAAAACCGACGCCGTCAGGATCAACATGATTTACGAGCAGGCCAAGTGGCAGCTACTCGCCGAGGAGATCGACTGCACGGAAGAGGAGATGCTCATGTTCGCCGCGTTGCAGGTACGTCTGTTCATCCCCCGTCTCAGCGATCGCTGAAGATTGCGCGCCTCCGCCACCCTTTGCTGCGATTCGCGCGCGATACCCACTGCGATAGGCCAGCTGCGGGACTGTTTACGCGGGAAACGTTTTCACGATCCAAACATCCGGCGCCCGGATCGATCTATATATACATTCGCTCGTAGTCGGTCTCTGTAAGCGGCGAACGGAAATAGTCGGCGATGACACGAGAGATCGCAGCGGCGCGGACTGGTTTCGAAGTTCGAAAAATATCGGATCGTGGATATCGTTTAAAAATAGAGGGACGGAAGCAAGAGCGTGCTCGTGAATTCCTGGCGTCCCGTTTGACGCCACGTTTGTCCAATTAAAGGCATTCGATCAGCCTCCGCGACGTCTCGCCCACCGCGCATGCAAATCTCGTTTCCTTAAACCGTGCAACGGATCCGGAGAACGTTCGCGTTGTTTTTCCGAGATACGCCTACCGGTTTCCCGATCGTGCCGCCGCAGTCGTGTAAAAAGGCAGGATCGGTGCGCGTTTAGTTGAGCATGCGATCCGCGATCGTAACTCGGACTTACATACTAATCGATTCCAGAGCAACCGGCGTGAGTTCGAAAAAAAAAAAAAAAAAAAAAAAAGAAACGAAACGCAAGTCGACGTAGGCGCGAATCGCTGTAACTCGATTAAATCGAAACTCGTTCAAATGAAATGCCCAAAAGCGAAACGCACACCCTGTCGCAGCAGGACGTCACATTTGCATTTCGTGTCGTAGGTGCAAGTGAATCTTCAGGCAAGCGTGCCGCAGCCGAGCTACGACAGCAATGGCGCCTCCTCCCCGGTGGAGGACGACATCGACGCAGCCCTGACGGACCTCCAGGTGACCCTGGAGGGCAGCAACATCAGCAACGGGCCCAGCGACATCACCCAGATCCCCGAGCTGTGCGACTACCTGCGCTTCTTGAAACCCAAACGTTTCACCTTGAAGGCGTTCAAACGCTACTGGTTCACGTGCAGGGACCTTCAGCTGAGGTTGTACAAGAGCCGCGAGGAGACGAACAGCGAGTCACCTGCCCACGTGATCAATTTGCATGGATGCGAGGTCACGCCGGACGTCCATCTCTCTCAAAGTCGTTACGGGATCAGGCTCGAGGTGCCCAGCGCCGAGGGAATGACCGAGATGTGGATCAGATGCGACAACGTGAGTGGTCGCCCGATTAAATTCCGCCCTCGTCCACGCCGACGTACACCGACGCTTAATCGATCGTCGATTAACTCGGCCGATTAACCAATTGCCGTTCGTTCCATTCGTCATCGCGTGGGAATTATCGAGGCTCCCGTTGCCTGTTACAGGAACAGCAGTACGCGAAATGGATGGCGGCGTGCAGATTGGCGGCCAAGGGGCGCTCCCTCGCGGACGCCTCGTACGAGAGCGAGGTGAACGGTATCATGGACTTCTTGCAATTGCAGAGGCCCGCCCCTGCGCCCGCGATCAATCCGAGCTCCCTCGATATCGTACCCGAGGACTATGTTGCTCCTAGATTCGTGAAGAAATTCAAAGGGAAGGTGCGTTATCCGTACACTCTACCCTAAACGTAATACTTGAGTGTTTAAACATCTATAGCATCATCATCGTCATCTTTTGCTTTCAGTTGGTACAGAGGATTCTGGAGGCGCACACGAACGTGAAAGATTTACCTTTGATCGAGGCGAAATTGCACTACATCAAAGCCTGGCAATCTCTACCCGAGTACGGGATCTCCCTGTTTGTGGTCAGATTCACTGGAAAGAGCAAGGACGAGCTGTTGGGCATCGCTAATAATAGGCTGATGCGGATGGAGTTGCACAGTGGCGATCACTTGAAAACTTGGAGATACAACACGATGAAGGTAAGGTGGTTTTAGCGTGTAAGCATTCGCCGCGAAGAACTTCTGGTGGTATCAACATTTCGTTCGCACAGGCGTGGAACGTAAACTGGGAAGTGAAGCATATGATGGTCCAGTTCGAGGAAGGGAACATCATCTTCGAGTGCCAGTCAGCGGACTGCAAGGTTGTTCACGAGTTCATCGGGGGATACATATTCTTGTCGATGCGATCGAAGGAGGCGAATCAAACGTTGAACGAGGAGATGTTCCACAAGCTGACCGGTGGATGGGTTTAAAAGGAAAGGAAATAGATAACCGAGAGTTATGGTCGTTTGCAGAAATCCACCGTTCTGATCTGACAATGAGAAAGCACGCGACGAGTCGGTCGACGTTTGTAAAAAAAGTACCGAAATTTATCCTTAGATGTTTTATTATAGTGTTTGTAAATAGAAAATTATCTCGTTTGTATACAGCTGTTGCGATCGCGAACCAACGCTAGTTTTTCATTTCACGTAGAAAACGACTCGGTTGTCGTCCACGATACGATCGTAAACGGTTACTTCGCCAGAAGCTGGCGGTGGAAAAACTTTAGCCTGGCTAGAAATAGCCCTCCCGTCGGGATCTTTGTAATAAAATGCGAACGTAGACGCACGTAACGCATTTTCTAATGAAACGAAACACGCACAACAAAATCGACCAGATGAGCCGAGCCTTTTTCTACACGCGATGCTTTTTTTGATTAGAGTCATGAACGAGTTAATATTTTTTACAGAGATAAGCATGTTACACTTCGAGCTGCACTCTAGACGCAACCTCATTAGGTTTAATGTTCTTGATCATTTCCTTCGATCGCCAAGGTCAATCTCTTTCGGGCAAAATATACGACGTGTTTTTAACATCAGCGGGTGCTATGCCGGACGAGATTGACTTAGATGCGAGGACGTATATTCGATCCTGTAAATTATTTGTTGTTTTAATGTAAACTATTATATATATATATATATATATATATATAAAAAAATATTTACCTGTACCGTTACATATTATCTACACGCATTATTATAGTGCCACGTGCTGGACGTGTAATAAAAAAATTATAGTTTTGTATATTAATAGAAATTAGTTGTACAATAAACTTAATTATTATCATCTCTCTTCTGTAACTCAATTCCCGGTTCGTATGAGCAGTCGTCCGTGTAATTAATTAGGTATTATTAAAACAATATGTTTTATTAAAGTATGCTTGTTACTAAAAACCATGTATAGATCAACAATAATGAGGGGAGTAAAAAAAGGGGCATTATAAATATCTGTTCGCGGAAAGGTGTGCAGTTGTCGGTACACATCCTCGTCGACGTTCGACGCGCGAACGACGCTGGTTCATCCTTGTCGGTTCCTTGCTTCTTCACTCGACGGCGGACAACTGTGCATCTTTTCTCGCGATATCCGTAGACTTCGCAACGTTACCATGATTTTGATTCTCAGTATTCTTGAACGAAGGTAAACCTCTTAACACCATGGATACGTTGCAACCCCCTGCGGCCCCAGCTCCGACCAAATTTCCACCGCCACCGCAATTCTGGCGCAACGTGAGAACGCGATGTTAGAAAGTTGTAAAACGCAGTTAACGACTCGAGAAAACGGTTTACCTGTGCGTGAATAGGCGGCGCCGAGTGCACCAATCGACCAGTAAGAGATCCAGGTTTCTCCTTCTTGGTGCGCACCCACTCGTGGCCTAGAACCCTCTCCAACGTTAGTCGCAACGTGATATCCGGCTCCAGGATGTGTTTAACGATGCTTTTCGCCAGCGCAGACACCGTTTCTCTGACTCGCGAGCGAAACATCCAGTTCCTCGACATCTGATCCTTCAGCAGCTTCTTCAAGTTCGAGTCGTCGAAGGGCATCGAAGCATTCAGCATGATGAACAAAATTATCCCGAGGGACCAGACGTCGGCCAGCTTCGGATTGTACGGGGTCCCGGAAACGACCTCCGGTGCAGCGTACGCCGCTGAACCGCAATAAGTCTCGCTGAGAACGCGTCTGCCCTCGTGGTCCATGCAGAACCTCGCGAAACCAAAGTCTGCGAGCTTCACGTTGAACTTCCTGGACAGCAGGATGTTCTCGCATTTGAGGTCACGGTGGGCGATGTTCTTCCCGTGAAGGTAGTGCAGACCGGAAGCCATCTGCCTGAACCAAAGCTTCGACTGTTGCTCAGGTACGACGCCGTTCTTCTTGACGAAGTCCAGGAGGTCGCCATTGTCGGCGTAACGCATGAATATGAAGACTCTCGGGCCACGCTGCAATATACTGTGCACCTGTAATTTTGTTCACCGATCGTCGATCAACGTACGGTCCGGAACGAAGTACCCTCGTGATTGTTCGAGAATTTTTTTTTTTTAAGTCCAATGTTACTCTCGTTACGTGAACGTCTTACTTGAATGATATGAGGATTTTCGATCTTTGTAAGGATTTCGAGTTCACGGGGAAAGAATTTGTTGAGGAAATCGGGGGGCGCTTTCTCCTTGTCGAATATCTTACAGGCTAATCGCAACTTCTTCGAGCTGGTCCCGTCCACGTACTCGGCCAGGTGTACGGTCGCGTACGAGCCCTAACGTTTACAGAGTACCATCTTCGAGAATAATTATTTTATTGAAAAAAGGGCAGTTTAAGTAATTTCGAGGGAGCGTACAGGCGATTATACGGAAGAGATGAAAACGCGCGAGTAGATTAAAAAAGAAACAGACGACGCGACGCAATGTTGCGCAGTGAAGGTATGCAGGAAACAGGTGGAGGGGAAATTGAAGAGGTTAAAGAACTGGCAGGGTATACGGGGTTGGGGGTAAATAACCTGTCCGATTTTTTTGCCAATAAGATAGCCCCGCTGCTCAAGAGCGTTCACCTCCGAATTTCGGGGGCTGAGTCGCGTGTCCATGCCAGTGGATCTTCATTGGACTTCTGATCTTGATAACAGATAACTGGTTCTTCTTCTCCTGTCTTCTTCCTTCCTCGCGCGCGGTTCCCCCTCCTTTTTCGATCTTTCACACCCTTGAGAACTTACACCTTGTATTCCGGAAAGCTTCTCCTGCTTGTCTTGCTTGAAACGCCTACCTTTCTTGTACGTGTCTCGATCAATTTTGTCGCCACAGATTCTGCTGTTCACGCTCCGCTCAGAAGCCGAAGTACGCTTCGTTGAGTATCACATCGATGAACCCGGGTCAGGGATCCGTTCCGTCATTTCAAATGGCTGCGTGCACTAGAATTTTGAGCGTCGAGACCAGCTTGTACCTGGTACAGAACGGGACAGAGGAAAAGATCCGTGTCTCATTCGAACACAGTCATTATATTCAAAAACAACGAGCGAGCGCATTCTCGCTGTGACTCGATTCGATTTTTAAATATGTTCAACTCGTACGCTCACGTTCTCTACACGTAGTACGTATATATATATACATACGGCTATGTGCGCGCGATCGTGTCGCAATTTTGCTTTACAATAAATCAATAAAAGTTCGGTTTACTGAAATTTTTTATTAAACGTTATTATACATTGCGTAGAAATGAATTACGCAGCCGGATCATCACCCTTAGTAGTACGCGTGTAAATTAGCTGTGCATGATGCTGTACAACTTGTTTAATGAGTCCTTTTTGTTGCAGTTCGATCAATGCCCTCCTGGCAAGTGATCCACGAATTTTTAGCCTTTCGCTAACGATGGATGGCGTGATTAATTTGTATTGCGGTACTTCCTTAAGCAGTTTCTCATGCGTGCCTTTGTCGAACAATACTTGATTGTTTAACTTGTCGCGTACTTTTCCTTTGGACCACTTCTACAATATGGAAATAAACAAAAAATGTAAAACTTATCCATTCGAAATGAAGTCGGAGAACAAGCATTGAAATACTTTTATCAGTCTCATTAAATCAGTTTTTTCTTACTTCCACTGTTTGTCAAGATTATAGATACTCATCATCAGACTATTTCTATGCGCATACTTAGAACGACATAGAACGACTATATACAAACCTTCTTTTTGGCCTTGCCGCCAGACCCTCCCTCCTTCTTTTTCTGTGTTTTCTGTGGCTGCTTCGAAGACCCCTTTGTATCCTTTTTAGGCGGCTGAAATACAAAATAAACTTAAATCAAATATTCACAGCTGCATACGTTATATATACATGAGAAACGCGTATCAATCAGGCTCATTAAATCAGTATTTTGCTATCACGAAGTTGATCTAGAATGAGTTCTTCATCATGTTAGATTTCAAAGTCAATATCAACACACAAGCAATATGCTTTACAACTTTTCTACCGTGTACAATAACTCCTCAACGTATCAACAAAGCATTGAAGGAAAAAAGAGGTTAGGACTGCCATCTTACAGAATCGTCTACTTGTTATATTGTACAAAAATCACTACATACATCCTCGTGGTTATAATGTAAGTATATTTGTGCCAATTATAACTAATATTAGATTAAAATATTCTGTTTGCATTGTATACACCATGTGGATGGACTTATTAAGGTTATCCACTTGGTCACGTGTAAAATTTGCACAAAACTTTCCAATCAGTTTTTAAAAGGACAACACTGCACTGCAGGAGAAGGGAATCTTTATATCACTCACGCGAAATTACTTGAAATAAATACAATTAAAACGGAAATAAAACCTCTACTCCAAATACTCACCATGATGGCTGTCGACTCGGAAAGAAAAGGGAAGTACCTACATCGCCATCTCTAATGCTTATCATACATTTAGTGCCCTCTATTTCACTACTATAATCAATATCATTACAAAAAGTAGTCGAAAATTTTTAAAAGGCGGCAACAATGGATGAATAAATTAGTTATCGTATTCAAATCGAGTCTTTCGTCGTAAAATTCCTTAAGTAGATCGATTAAACGTGTTGCGCTTGCGCACGTGCAACAACGGATCCAGCTGTCAGTCGGTCAGGAGTGGCTGTAGCGCGTAAAGCATGGCGCTTTGTCGTGTGTTTGTAAGTCCCGGTTTTCCACATTTTTGACCTGCTGACAAAATGTATTTCCGCTGAGAGTACCTGTTGGGTGTAACTCGATTAATCCAAGAAGACCTCTCGTGTATTTAGTTTCGTACGAAAAGGTAACCTCTTTTCCAGTGAAAGTTACTCGTGTAAGGTTAAGTCACCTTTCACTGTTGCGACGTGTCATTCATGTTTTTATTCTGTGCTTGTTGACGATAATCGCGTTGATAGAATCGCTTGATTTATACAACGTGATAGTTAATTGTGTTTGCGGTGTTTCATTCAAAAAACTGCTTTTTGACAATATTCGTAGACATGGTTATCAGATGAGCGAGTTAGCTGTTAATCCGTTGTACGTTCGCTCGTGTATGTTGGACATATTTTTGATTATACTGCCTGATTGTTTCTGTTAAATCGGAAAATTTATACGCTATTGTTGTTGTTAATATGTAAATATAATTAATTAGAGGGTTAATTCAAAAATATTATACTTTAGACGAATATATATACACGGAGGGTTGATTCGACAACTTTTTCTTTTCAGGACAAGTTTCACTGGTAGAAACTACATTGGTGTTGGAGAAAATGCTTCCGCTTTCGCACAAAGACTCGAGGAATATTGGCAGCCAGATAAAGGAGAAGCTGTTGGGATGGAAACGTTTGATATTTTCCGACAAGAATACCAGGAATTTATTCTTTTTCCTCATGCTGAATTTGTCCTTTGCCTGTGTTGAATTGTTATATGGAGTATGGACGAACAGCTTGGGTTTGATATCGGATAGTTTCCATATGTTCTTCGATTGTACCGGTTTATTATGTGGTTTGGTCGCGTCCGTTATAACAAAGTGGAGGGCGAACGAACGGTACTCCTACGGCTATGTCAGAGCAGAAGTTTTGGGAGGATTCGTCAATGCTCTGCTTCTGTTCTTCATCGCTCTGTTCATTATGTCTCGAGCCGTCGAGAGAGCTCTCGAACCTCCAGAGATAAAGCACGAGAGACTTTTAGTAGTTTCCATTTTGGGACTTTTAGTTAATTTAGTAGGAATGTACGTGTTCCATCACGGGCACGGACATG
Source organism: Xylocopa violacea (assembly GCA_963969225.1). Lineage (NCBI taxonomy): Eukaryota > Metazoa > Arthropoda > Insecta > Hymenoptera > Apidae > Xylocopa > Xylocopa violacea. The sequence goes on from CAXAJV010000012.1 coordinate 24,408,392, forward strand.
GTCATGGAATGGGACATGGCCATTCTCATTCTCATTCGCACGGAAATCATGGGCATTCCCACTTAAATCATAGCCACAGCCACGATCACCACGATCACCACGACATAGAAATGGATCCCGCTACCGGTGGTTCGAATTCTCAGATCATGCAAGGAGTCTTCTTGCATATCTTAGCTGACACTCTTGGATCCGTAGGCGTAATTATATCAGCAGTGTTGATGCGTTTATTCGGTTGGTTCATAGCTGATCCGATTTGTTCGATGCTGATCTCAGTACTGATAGTTTTAAGCGTACTCTCGTTGATGAAGGAATCGTGGGAGATACTGATGCAAAGGCAGCCAGCCGCATTGGATCACGTTCTACCGCAGTGTTACAGCAAAGTGACCCAATTGGCTGGGGTATACAGTGTGCAAGAGCCGCATTTTTGGACGCTATGCTCGGACGTGTACGTTGGCTGCATGAAGTTAGAAGTAGCTAGAACGGTAGATCCTAGGTACGTTGTAGCGCACACTCAAATGATTTTCCAATCGGCCGGGGTAAAGCATCTAACTGTTCAATTGGATTACACGCCTATGTGATCTATGAAAAACATGCATGTCATCAAGTGTTCTTACAAGTGTTCCAAGACTGTATTTATTTGCGGAGTTTGCCAGAAGCAAGCAAGGAACACTGCACTAGTGCAAAATATTTTTGCTATTTTAAAATTGTGCAGATGCATTGTTCTTAGTAACAGTGAATACCATCTTGGTCTACAGATTATTTAAAAATCTGTCTAAGTCTTAAAAAAAGGGAAAAAAAAAAGGAAAAAAAAAGAAAACTCGTGACACAGGATACAAAACTATTCCTAAGAATACTCCAATTTCGTCGTCAAATTAAAGCATTTAACTATTTGTATCCGCCACAAATGGAAATCGTTGATTTCATTTTTTTTTTTTAATTCTCGTGTACATACATCGCTGTAACCAGCTATGTCCTGCTCGCCCGTATCTAGAAAACGATACACTTTTCCAGCAAATTGCAATTTATCTCTGTTTGCAAGAATTTTGACTCTGTACTACTTATTGAGCATAAGTCATAGAGACGATGTTTTATATTATCTATTAAAGTCTTTATATCAAAATGCATTTACGCATATTCATGCATAATGTTTCGGAAAACGAAGGGTGCATTAGATGACACTTTTTTTACCTCTAAGCAGTGCTAATCTAAGCCAGATTTACGGAAATGTTTTTTATCGTCACCTTTGTTACTGCGTTCGTTTGTATACAATTGCTATTTACGGTAAAATTCGAACACTATGGTCGGACGTGTGCATATTAATGAAGAAAAGAATGAATTGTATCCGCGCACAATTAAGGTGGCCATAATTTTACAGACAGCTGTAGACAGCTAGTCACTACTATACGGAAAGTGTGGAATATATGTTATATATATATATATATATAAATACAACTTTATAAAGTGTAATATAAACCGATATTCTTACATTTAAACGAAGTTGTGTTTTTCTTGTCATCGATCATAGTTGCTTCTCGCATTCTGTTCGTATCGAGTGGACTAGCTTTTATATAAAACACGGACGGGATGCCAGGTTCCATGGCAATGCATTTGTATTTCCGAGAATTTATAAATATCCGGTAGATGAATTGCAAACGATATCGAATTAAAAATATCGTAGAGAATGTATCGAAAAATGGAGAAAAACGTTTTCTTCGTCACTCTCGATTTTACTGTCAACAATCAAAAATAAAAGCTGTTACGGAGCAAACATAATCTCCCATAAGGTAACTTCGTTCGCGCGCAGTGTAAAGGACGAGCCATTCTTTTCATCGTTCTCATTAATTTTGTAACACATCAAACGAAATTTAGAATTAACGAGAATTTAAACCGTAAGCACGACCAGGACATTCCACCGTAGTCGAAGTGTATTTGTTATACCGGAGATGTGATGACGTAGGCCAAAATGTAGATCAGATAGACGAAACGTCGCTAGGAGTTAACAGCAATTTTTTAGTACTATACGTAGAGAATTTTTCTATCGAGCTATCATACCATCGTACACTAAAGCGACCGAATATTCGCAGTCGTATTCAGCGATGTTGCTCTCTACGAGGAGCGATGCAATTATCGATATGAAAGTCAACATTGTTACGTTTTATGAACACGATTGTATAAATAAAAGCCCAAAAGGGTATGTCATCGACATCGAGGAAGACAGAGTGTAAATAATAAAGAAAAGTACTTGTACTGCTATTCGAATCTCTCGTCCACGGTCCTTCTGTTTGTAGTAATATCCTCGAGGGAGTAGAGAACGATTCAATCGAACGAAAGGTATCGAATATTTACTTTTTTTATTAACCCTTAGCGCTCCGTTGACTATCGAAGTTAGTAAAACTCGACAAAAGATCTGAAGTCCTACCAGCGCCAAACCAAAGAATCCTGATTTCGCGTGCGGACGGCATAATGTTAACCCTTTGCAAGCTATTGCTAAAGTAGCAATATTTTCGCAATATTTTAGCAATAGAAACTATTGCTAACTACTATCCTACTATCTTTCACTAACAGAAAATTTCCATTTCAGAGAGACATGCATTTCTGAAAAAGCAGCGATGGAATAACTTTAACTTCCGTAATCGCTAATCAATGCTGATGTCCCCTCAAAAAGGGCATCCGAGTGCAAAGGGTTAACACTAGGAAAATGCTATTCTGCGATTTTTTTTACCATCGAAAATTGTACGCGCTATATTTACACATGAATAACATCGAAGCGTAGGATGAAATAATTGGGACGCATACAGCCAACTTTCAAACACATATTACATTTATTTGAAGGATATGTATACACATATAAATACATAAATATTTATAATAAAATCGTCGAAGTTGATTCCACACACGCGCGCGCGTACGAGCGATCTCGAGACGCTCGTGCGTGTGGTATCAGCTTCAGTAATTCACCGCTCTTCGATTCGTAAGTGTACTCTTTAAAACGGCTTCGCGGAAACTGTAACAGGTCGTATCATCGATCGTGACGTCTCGTGCGGTGTCTATGTACATAGCAAACTATCAAAAATGAAAAACCATCGCGGGAGTCGCGTCCCTGCGCTGCCCTATCTAAAATGGACGATAAAAGGGAATCAAAAAGTCCGTCTCCACTATCGCTAACGGTACGAAAATTCGAACGAACACCGTGGGAGCTATTTCGCTTGCGAAGCTGAACTGAAGCCTGAATCGAGCTGTTTCGCGTTAAAATCATTCGTTTCTCCTTCAGGTCTATGGCAGTATCGCGTACTTTATGGTTTTTTTTTGCTTGGTTGCAGGTATCGGCGAGGAGGGTCGCGAAAAATCGCAGCTTGCGTTTTGGTTCGAGCGTGGATAGAAATCGTCGTTGCACGCTTATCCTAAAAAATAACGAACTCGTGATACAATGTCGAGAGACGATTAGTCGCGAATTAAAGTCTACGTTACGATTTGGCAGTTGTGTGAGTTTTGCGTGTCGCTCTTCGTTCGCGAGGGTAATTATATATTCTCGTTAGTCTCCTTTCGCTCTTGCTCTTTGTTTCCTTACTTTTATACAATGTAACAGCTATCGTTCTCTATTTAGTGCGTAACCGCAGAATTCGAAATTCGTCCCTTTGAGTCTTTTTTTTTTTTCTTTTTCTTTTCACTGGATACGTTTTTTCATACTACCCGCTACTATAGAATATAATTTATAAAATTTCTTTAAGTCTCCAACAAACGCGCCCATCTCGGTAAAGCCATTTTCACTCTTGGATCGTCGATCGCGATTCAATCGATCGTAACATTTAATAAATGTGATCAGAATATGCTAATAATGACAGGAATAATTATAATAATAATAATGATCGTCGTAATAATGACAATAATAATAATAATAATAATAATAATATATTACTCTGAATCGTATTTTACAGTCCATCTAACAACAACGAACGTATCTATTTGCAACAGCCTCTTATTTGTTTCTCGTGTTTTCTCTTTAAATATCTTTCAATAATACGTATATCTGCGTGTACGTTGGTCTTGCGACTACTTTTCCGCTTTTCTTTCTTCTCATCGGTTTTTACTCTTCTCTGTTCGAAAGAATATATATACTATCTCTTCTAAAACAAAGATCCTCCTATTACGTTCTCGACTTCTTTCTGCGTTTAACTCGGTTCGATCGAGAGCGATACCCGAGCTAACGAAGCTACGATCTACGATCTACACCGTCATGGAAAGTCGACGACGCGCAGAAAAGGAAATCACAGTAAGACGAAAATCCACAAAGTGTCGGCTTCATTCGATCCATCGCCCCGTTTTTCCCCAACGCCTATCTCGTTCCTGTAAGTAGTCTTCTTATCCTACGTGCCTCTTATGGCTAAAATTTTCGATCATCCTAAAACTACGCGCCTATATTCTCGTCCCAGCCGTCGTCGAGATCCGTTCCACCGGATCGTCGAGGGACACACCAAAAGAAGTCACGCGTGACCACCACCTTGGACGCACCTCTTCGTCTCCACGTCGCGCTCATCCACACAATCGAATCCTCGTCGTCATCATCGTCGCCATCTTTCCGCGGCCGCGTTCCTCACGGCCGAACAATCACGAGACTTCCGTGTCGTTGACAACCAAGGTTTGCCCAGCGAGTCCTCACTTCTTCTTACCTTTGCCGTTCTTCTGCACCTTGGTGATCTTCAGTCTGCAACTCGATCCGCCCGTGTAGACCACTTCCGCTCTTCCGCCCTCCTCGATCGCGGCTACCAACGCCTTCACCGACTTGACGTGCACGTCCTTGGCGCTGATCTCCAACGAGGTACCCGGGAACCGATCCCTCACGCACTTGCCGATGCCGGACGCCTGCGCCTCCGTCAGATCGACGCCGTCCAAACAGAGCCAAGTCAGGTATTGAAGATGCGTCAGGACCGTCTGGACGAACACGTGCTCCATCTGCACCTTCTTCGCGCTGTCGGTCACGATCAGACCGTTCGCCTTCAGGAAGCTCAGGTTGCACAGCTTCAGGTACTTGGCGATCTGCCGCATCGTCTTCTCGCTGTCCTCCAGAGTGATCCGCCAGAAATTCATCCTCAACGATTGGAGGTTCCTGAAGTGGGACGAGAGGCAGGCGAAGAACTGCTGGAGGATCTTGTCGTCGATGAACAGCAACGAGCCGCTGCTACCGCCTATGGTGGACTTGTCCAGCGAGAGATCGAGCTCGCTGAGGGCGGTGAAGCCAGCGAGGAACGGAAGAAGCAGGGGCCCTCGAAGCGCCAGACGGTCGTTCACTGTCACCTGGAACCGGAAACAATCCTGTGATCCATCGAAATCGAACCGCGAGACGCGCTCGCTTCCGTCTGGAAATATTACGCTCGCTTGATACTCGCGATTTGTAACTAATTCGCTAATCGCTACGTAACGCTTCGTTTCGTAACGGGTAACGAAAAGCCGCGTCAAGGAAGTGCTGTTGTTCCGTGCACGTAATTTTCTGCAGTTTACGTAAGGGTACGCGATATCGAGCGTTTCTTGGGCGAGTTTACAACGTAACCGAGCATTCGAAACCAGTTCCACCAGGCAGGATGAATAATGTACCGCGGTCAGGATGACCGCAGAACGAATCATCGCCGGCCTCGAATTACGAGCGAGCTCGAGTGTCTCGAACACGTCGCGTCGAGTCTTTCGAGCAACTCGATACATCGACCAGCGTTGCATAAATAAGTACGTTTTCATTTCGAAGTGCTCTCGCGAGGCACTCGAACGGTTCGGTTTAACGACAAAATGGAACTGGAGCAGCCTGCTTTCGGCTCGTTCCAACAATTGGTGGGCGTCTTAATCTGCGAACCGATAGCAATCGATTGACCTCTCCCTATTCACGGTACGAAAGGAGCACGGGCACTCGAACGCGAAGATCGTCGATCGGTTCCGTCGAGACGGTAATTGCGAAACTCGCGTGGCTGGTATCCCTTTCATCCGGGCGGAATCGGGCCGGAAAAGAGGATTACTTACTTGAAAACCGGCCAGTCTGAGGAACACAATCGCGGGGCAGGCTGGAGGCGGCGCTGCTCTGAGCAGCTCGGCTCCGGCGTCGTCCCTGCGGCCTAATCTCGCCAGAGGACCCTCGTGCACGGCCAGATGTAGCCGGGCGTTGCAGAGGCTCAGCTCGCGGACGCTCGTGTATCTCAGCAGCTCCGAGAACACGGACAGGCTGTCCGATTCCTGTGGACACGTAAATCAATTTGAAGAATCAAGAAGTTGCTCGACGGAGAAGCGATTTTTAAAGCGGCGCGCGAGCTTTGATCGATTCAGCTCCGCGCAACGTCGATGCGGAACGCCGAAAATCTGAATCGAGGATACCTCTTCGAGTTCGCAAACTCTTTGATCTCCTCGCTGTTGGAGCCCCACAGCCTCGAACGCGGCGTTAAACGAGGAAGCCGGTCGCCCAAGCGCGTCGCGACGCTGGAACCGCTTGCGGTATTACGTTGCTCCGGCAATGAGACGGGAACAAAGCGAGGTGTGCAGGCACAATGGCTTCCGAGATTACAGGATCACGCGCATCAAGAGACGAAGCTCCGGCGATAATACTAAATCTAACAAGCTGCGACTAATCTCTAAATCGGTTTTACGGCCGCGCGTGTGCGCGCTACTCGCCTCGTTCCCACTCGTCCGTCATAGTTGTCGGTCGTTAGCCTCGAACAGAACGTACCGAACGGTCGTGGAACGAGCGATTCCGGTTCGTCGAAAGTGAGAGCGGCAATTACGGAGTCTTCCCGAGTACGTATTTCTAGATTAACATGGCGACGCGACCCAATTAGACGGCACAATTTCGTGGAGAGGCGTCATTAAGTGACGTGGCTGCGCCGCGTGCTGCTTCGAATTGATCGCGAATCCCCCTGGTCGGGGTTTGAAATTCTCGAGCCAGCCCTTGGGGACTCGCCAGGCGAAGAAACTGCGTACCAAATCAAGAACGAAGCAATCGGAAAACGGGGTCTACAAGCGTTCCGCCAAGGCTGAACTGTGAATCCGTAGGCGAGAACACTTGACGAGTTCAAAAATGTTTACTCGATAATCGACGCAACAAGTGCCGCTGGTATTTCCGTCTGTGGGTCGCAAAAAGGGTTTCGTCGCCCTTCGCGACAAAAAGCGCACCGAACGCTTTCTGTTTCGCCGTTAATCGCCTCGCGTTCTTGCGCGCGGTGCTGGCAAAACCAGGCTCGTGCTCGCACGAGCTTCGAAACGGCGCGAATCCGACCATCTTGCGGGAATTTCTTTGCCCTGCTCGCTACCGCGGGCATTCGAGCCTTTTTTTCCGCGCGAAATAATTTCGTCGGCGGATCGTGTGATTTACGAGGGTAGTTCTCGTTGGGAACGCTCGCTTGAATAATGCCGGGAGAATTGGCCAGAATTACGGGCAGCACGGGCCAACAGCTTGGGGGTGGCGCGATTACACGTCCCTGCTCGAGAAATATAACGAAACTCGGTTGTTCGCTCGACGAATTCTCAGGCGAGGTTAACCGTTCGCCGATTAAAAGCAACTAAACCCCGCGAATTTCTAAACGCGACGTTAATCCCTTCCGAAGACGCCCCTTAGGAAATTGTTACGAGCCAATTGATCGCGACTTCGTGAGATCCAGGCACAAAGGATTACGGTCGGCCGCAAATTTAATACGGTTCTAAAATTTGCGACCGTTCGAAGCGGGACACGGTTCCCGCGGAGTTAAGTATTCCCTGTGCGAGGAGGACATTTGCAGCAAATCGCCTCGCGTTCCCACCGTTCCCCGCAGGAATTGTTAATGACATGACTTTGCTGCATACGTTCGTACACTTCCGCCTCTTTCGCCTCATAGCCTCTCGTAACATAAATTTACGTAAATCGTAAAAACTGTATTAAATAGTGCGTTAAGACCCATGAAAAACTACTTGGCCACACGGGGGTCTGCTAATTTTGTAAAAAGCAACCACGTATGCACTCACTCATTCTTTAACCCGAATTTCCATGCATTCCCTCGTTTTCCCAGGCGCTCACGTACGCTCGCATGCAGTTCGGAATATTCTCGTATATTGACTCAATTACATCTTAAGTTCGCACGCGTACCCAGTCGTACGCAATAAAATCACTCACACCCTCCACTGGTGGAAATCTATCGAGACGCACGAACGTATGGATGTGGAGAACGCTCTGGGGTACCCGCGGAGCAATTTCTGTCGCGAATGAACGCGAATAACGAAAATCGGGTGGAAAACATTGGCGGGAGAGGGGTGGAGAAAGGGGTGCCCCGTCCATCGCGAAAAACGATGGCCGACAGGCTCGCATTCGAAAATTGTTTTTCGCCCGTGGCGCTGGTTGATACTGTTCCCAGCTCGATACCTATATAATAGGTTAGATACGCGCGTACACGGGGCTGTTGGCTCCCCGACCTGCTGAAAAATACCGTGGCGGCCGCATAAATTCAATGAATCGGCAGGCCGCGGCACGGTTCTTTTTAAATGGAAATCATCCCGGTTCGTGACAGGCCGAACAATAATGTCCGCGACGAGAGGGGTCCGCTCGACGGGAAGAGAACTCGAACGAGCTGCATTGTTTATAATCACCCTCGCGCGTTAAATGAAATCTGCCCCTGTCCCGCGCGCATTGTTTCCGCGCGCGATATCGCCGCGGCCACTGGTGGGATTTTACAGTTGTGCAATTTATCCTGGATATTCTGCGAATTACGCGCTTCACCCTCCCCCCCCCTGCTCACCCCGTCGCTGCGCGCGGTTTACCCTCGTTACTGCCGCGATTAAGCGGCCGCGTCGCCCCATCGGTTAATAAACTCGCCCCCAAAGCTGGGAGTCGCGACGCAGGATCGCGGAGGGCCGTTTTTATTGGCTGCAATTACGAGACGGAGACGAGGTTGCCTGCATCCTTTCTCAAGCAGCTCGCGCGGCTGGTGCGGGGGATGAGTATCGATTTGGCTCGACGAAAGCAAAGGGAAGCCGTGGAAGGACGAGAGGCGCGATATCCGTTACCATCGGTTGATTAGTGGCCATGTTTTTGCTGCAGAAATTCTCTGTCTCCACGGACAGTGTTTCGAGTAAACGTTTCACTGAATCGGTTCGCATAATGGCGCGAGGGTGCGCGTCAGACGCGGTGGCATTCTCATGGAAATTTTCGACGAGCCACGTAGACGTCGGCTTGTAACAATTAGCATGTAAGAATCCTTTCGTAATGCAGAAATCGTTAAAGAGCTTCGATGGTATTCAGTCCCTGAATAATGTTTTTCCTTAGCGTATTTAATCAGATCGAGAACACTGTACAACGATACGATGATCGTCCTTTCAATTTCGAATCTTTCCTCCCGTCTCGCTTCCCTCCGTTCTTTTCTTAATCATCGTCTCAATCAGGATCGCGGAAAGGGATGGTCGTAGCGACGGGGGTCGCGCAGAAATGGCGGGCCGCGTAATTTATCGCTGGCAATATTACCAACGACGTTGAGCGGCCCGGAGAACATCGCGGTCTCCCTCGCGACGGTGTTTTATGGCTACTGAAAATCCCATATTTCGACGCGCACTCTTTGAACCCAGGAATTCCATTCGCTAAATACAATTTTTTACTCGAAAGAAACGTCCTCCCTCGTTCTCGTCGCAGTAATTTCCCGGTCACCCCGTGAATTTTAATTAAAATTCGCTTCTGCCACCGTTTCGCGGTAGTTTTCTAAGGCTCGCGTTATCCGATATTGCTCTCCCAATGATATATCGCGGTCGAAGCTTCGCGACGCTGCGCGGAATACTCGAAACAACCCCCCTCCGGCTTCATTAACATTTTATTAGCGTCACTCTCGAAACGCATCGGGCGTAGCTTATAAATCATCCAGCGGCGCTTCCCACCGCTGGCGGATAATAAATAATAAGCTGTTTGAAGAAGCGTTCCCCGAGTAAATGGCCGGGTCGTTCCACTCGGCCGGCGATGATCGATTCGTCCGCTTAATGCGCCATTTCTCCTGTATTCTATTTCCCCGGGAAATTGGTTGCGGAACAATGTAGCTGCGTCGGTTGCCGGAACGTCGCCGCGGCCAGGCTAGTTCCGCTGGCAGATTTAAGTAAATTGGATCACAGAGACGGGCGAACGGCGGCATTTTTAATAATGGAAAATCCATTTGCCCGTGTCGCTGGTATATATCTTGTTTACCCGCTCGCGACGAACGCCCGCGCTCGATATCGTCGCTAGTTTCGCTACGCGAACGACCGAATCTTGCTCGCGTCCTTCTGCTTTTAAATAAATCAGATCCTCGAGCAAAGTTTCTCCCTTATTCGAGCGTGGCTCTCTGTTTTCAGCCGCTGCAGGAGGCAGCGGAAAGTGGCCCTCGCCGTAAGATCAATTACGTTAATCGATCGCTATCCTCGAACTGCCGGACAACTTCTGCTCGTCCTAGCCGTCCATTAGCGCGCGCCTTTTCGACGTCTCCTGGGTTCAAGTTAGTCGTATCGTCGCGACGTTTCTGCGACGCATTTGGAATAATGGACCAGCCCCCGCGACCATAAATCTCGCGCGGATGAACCGTGATCCCTCTCGTCGAAGAAATACGCTCGCTCGCGGTTTCCTTCGCAGCGGTCCAGGCCCAGCGATACTTTCATCATCGTGAAATATCGGTGGAAACGAACGTTAAACGGAACCGATAGCAAAGACCTTAAAGAAAGGGGAAAAGGAAGGCATAAACCGAACGCGTAGACCTGAGTTTTATGATAAGTCTGCTATAGACTCCTTCGAATGCACTCCTTTTACGAGTTCCGTGTCGTGACGCGTGCACACGCGCGCGGTTGGTCGTATTGGCATTCAACATTCTTTATTTTTCTCCTTCCATTAAGGGCTCGCCGGATTCCAGATTCGTCTTCCGCCGGATTTCCACGATTTTTCTTGGCTTCGTCGCTTTGACTTTTCGCGAGCACCTGCGGTATAATAGAACGCGCGGTGGCATTTTATAGGAGGGAAGGAAAACCACGGAAAAGGGACAAAGGAACTTGCGACTCTGGAAACAGGCTTCGATGCTCGGCCAGTAGAAAAGCAGCCTGTGGCGGACGTCGATCGGATAATTTCTGCAAAGAGAATTTTTACGTATAATTCTTCCCGTCATCCGGTGACCAAGTTCAACTCGCGAATTTCATCCTCGTAACGTTTCCAATTAAAGTGGAAAGTTGTCTGCCGCGAGAATCAGTGGAACGACTCAACGCATAGTCGGACAGCCGACAGTTCGAGCGTCGCGGACCGATTTCAAAGTTTTACCCTCCATCGTTGGTCGGAGATGTGCGATCCTTTGTTCCGTCGTTGAAAAACGGAACCTCTAACGATCGCTAAACCCTCGTTACCACTTTTGAACGGCTCCAGGAACGGGAATCGCGTTTCAATTAATTTCTACTTAAACGCTCCCCTCGGAGGAAACAACTGGCACGCGTTTGACGCGAACGCGATAAATTAGGCCATCCTGTATTATTCACGAACCGGTTTCCGGACGTTCAAAGTACCGAGTAGTTCCCGAGACGGTAAATGCTCGCTAATTAGCGAAACGCGGTACGCCCATAATTATCGACGATGAGCCCCCGAGCAACTTCCCTCTCTCCGCTTGTATTAGTTAACGGAGTCGAATTCGAGGCTGAGCCGAATAGATTCGATTATGGGCCCGCCGTGAAGTCGACGAGGGAACGCGTCCGGGGCGTACGAAGAGGGTTGCAGCCTTGAAAAAGATTCCATCTCTCCACGGTGACTCCTTCTTGCGCAATTAGTAATCCGGCTAAACAATGCTCGAGTCGCTCGTCCTTTATCTCCTTTTCCTCTTCTCGTTCGCTGCTATCCGCCACCTCCCCCTCCCCCCAGGGCATCGCTGATAATTAATTGCCCACTTTCAGGATAATCCAGCGCTGCACCTGCTAGGATTATCCCGTGGTCGTGTTCTCTTACCCCTCCGCCGGTTTTCGGCCATCTTTCCACCCTCTCTGGCCGCCACCGCTATCGTGCTTCAGCGGAGATAATGGCTCGTCGCCAACAATGGCCCTGAGGGAAGACACAGCGAGGGGAGAAGGTTAAGAGGTTCAATGGAAGGAACTGGGGACGTATTTATGGTACGTACTCGAGCGGCATGCAGGTGGTATGTCCCCTGCGCCTGACTAGACGCGACAGCGCGCGTATTTCACTGTCAACCAGTCGGTGAGAAACTTCTTCTCGCGTTACACGGGACGCTCATTTTTTCGACTTCGAAGATTGCACGCCAGAATTTAAGCTCGATGCGTCGTTTGCTCTTCATTGTCGCCGTTAATCGAATCGTGATGCGAAAATAACGGCCATCAGGGACACCTGTGTTCCATGTAACAGCCTTCGACCAGCAGTCGCGTCGAAACCTCGACGTTGTACGTTTGATTAACTATCGCGTTTAGGATTTACGAGAGGAACCGTTCGACAAAAATTCGCTCGCGAAACCTCTTCGCGAATCGACGGAGCTTCCAGGGATGGATTTCGATCCGTCTCGCAGTCTCGTTTTAAAATTACGAATTCGAGAGGACAGGTAGCACGGGGATAAGTGTAAATCTCTGCGACTCGGGTCCCGTGGAGGGAAACCGCAGACTTTTCGAGCGATCCTTTTTACGAGCCACCGAGTTACCGCTAGTAGACCCCGGACACCCCATCGGTTTCTTTTAGCGATCCCACTGTGTTCGTAACTCGTCGATACCTCGAAGACGTAACCGGAGAAGCGTACACGTTCGTTTGATACAGATCGCATGATCCTTCGCCCCCTTTCCTCCTTTTTTTCTATTTAATTTGCTCTTCTCGAACGAAGATACGCGCTTCGAGAACGCGAGCGAACGGTCGTAGAACCGCGGGTTCGTGGAAAAAGGAAAAGAGTTCGATTCGCCTCGCGAAACCCGATTCTTAAGACGGAACGTCCATGGAAGTTTAGTAACGCGATAATATTCTCAGCGAACAAATCGAGTCCGGAATCTGAATTCAGTATTCAGAAGGAGCGCCGCGGCGGTTCTAACGACACGCCACTTAAGTTAACCGTCGCGACGCGAATGTCCGCGTCGTCGTAACGCTGAAAATTTCATAGTCGAGGCTTACTTTATATTCCAGCTAAACGACAGCCGCGTTACCACGTCTATCGAGTGCAGCGAGCACCGCGTTGGTTTCGACGGTGCGGATTTACCGCGAGCTCTCCAACTGTTTCGCAAGTTTTCGTAAATTGCGGCCCCGCAACGACAGCGATTAACGCCATCCGAAGCCGGCTAGAACGCGTTGCTCCTCGCGAAATGTCGCTCGTAATCGAACGTTCAGCGAACTTACCTCTATTCTAAAAGTCCAACCCTCGAGGCTGAGCAGCTTGAGCGTGGTGTTCCTGGCGAGCGCGTGGCAGAGCAATCTGGACGGGTGGTCGTCGAGGGCGAGCCGTGGGCTGGCGAGGTCGAGAAGTTGAAGGCACGGCGCTTCCGTCAACGCCAACACCAACGGCATCACGTCCGCTGGACGGGATGCACCAGCCGCCCTTAGAGCGTCCAAATTACGCGCCCTTCTGATGGTTTCGCCGAGGCAGCCAGCGTCCAATCCGCCGAGCAAACACTTGGACACGTTCAGGGACCTCAGCTTGCAGTTCGGCTCTCTGGAGTGTCGAGCAAATCGTCATCGATTAGTTGGAATTCGTCGATACTAGCCGCGATCGATCTCATTTCTATCTCTACGATTAGCGCGCGATACTTCGAAAGGGATGAAGAGGAATTTGGAAAATGTGGGTTTCGATGTCCGTCGAAGGGTGGAAGAGCCCAGGTGACCTCTGCGACACGATTGCGGGGGATTTGAATTCCAAAGACAATCCACTCGCGTTTAATGGCATCGATAATTGAAGTACTATGAACGCTGCGACAGAGGGAATGGTAAATTAGCATGAGAAAAGTGCACGGATAATACGACGAGGCGATCGAGGAGAGTTCCTGTTGCGCGACGAGATGTTAAGATCGAATTTATAACAACGATGCGGCATTATTTATCGAGAAAATAATGAAATCGCTCGGTTCGATATGGACTGGTATAACGCGAGGGATTTAATCGGGGCAACGGACGAGCCAGTAATTGCGCGAGGTCGATGATTAGACCGGTCCGGCCTCTTTATTAATTGAACAGATAGACTTTTAATTAAATCACGTCCCCAACGGTACGTCGAGAGAAGGGAAAAGTCGACGGGGGAATTAAGATTGTTAAAAAAATGGGGGACGCTGGAAAATGAAAGTAATTACGGCGACAGGTAACGAGGCAACGCAGACGCGTCTGTGTTTAACGAGATCGATTCTGGATAGTTGATTATTCGGTCGCTTGTAAATTGAGCAGTTTCCCGGCGAATTAGATCAGCCATTAACGCCCTCTTGTAATCCGCCACGCGCGCCTGTGTTTGATTACTCGATGCGAGTAAAAAGTACCCTCCTCGAAACGCTGCGCATCATCGTATCGTTCGCGCGATTTCCATCGAGACGCGTCGAGAACTCCGCCTATGGATTCGAGTTCTCTTATATCGCACCCGAATGCTTGCCATTGCGAGTACTAAATTGTATTCTACTTTCTCAAAAATAGCCTTTACCCGCGACTACGCCATAAATTCGGCTTCCGCGACCTCTAACAACGTACTAGAACGAAATGCGTACAAATGGCTTCTCTCGTGCAGCCGCGTTCAACAGCGAAGACAATCGTGGCAGTTCGATCGTCTGGCTCGCGTCTGGATTTAACGGTGTCCGCTCTCCGTTGGATATTTACTCGGACTATTAGCCTGGCGGTACGGAAACGGGTTGGTAGCGGCAGCTAATGGCGCGTCTTTAATGGTGTCCGGCTCTGCAAGTAAATCCAGGCCGTTCCCAGCTCGGACGTGTCCATCGCGAGGGAAAATGTCCGCCACGGGCGAAGCTGCGCCCCGTGGCCACGCGTTCGAACGTTTTATTCGGGACGCCCGCGGCGGATAAGCTACTCGAGCAATAAAAGTGATACTTTAAATCAAACCGCGTATCGGTGGCCGTTTCTCTTTCTCTCTCTCGCGATTTCAGCCGCGCACAGAAAACGGCTTGGCGCTGGTCCGCGAAAATAAACGGCCATCGCCAAGCGAATGGATCACGGGGGGTGTGCCGCGTGACGTATTTCAGATACCAGCGCACTTTAGACCCTCTCCGTCCGATTGATTTCCCTTTCGAGTGCAGCGAGCAACGACGCACGGGATACCTTCTGGAATCGCGCAGCTGCGGACGTAAAAATGCCCGGATAAATCACCGGACAATGGAACCGCGGCGGTTTTTGCGGCCCCGAAATGGCCGTCTCGCGCAGCTAGCCGGAGAACAATGGCGAACCTTTCGTTTCTCGCGGTGTATTTATTCGAATCGCGTCGCGCGTGCTCGAGAAGGAATGAACGCCACCGCTTAGTTCGATTAGATACGCCAAGTTTTTAATTCTTACAGGAATCGCGTCTGTCCTTTCTTCGAGGGAATAATGGAGGCGCGAGGCAGGGAGGAGAGGTAGCAGAAATCGATGGCCAGCCAGTGTAACTTGTAAACGAGTTAATTGTGCCGGGGTAGAGCTTGCAGCCCTTTCGCAGTTTCCTTTTAACTACCCTCAAAGAAGATTGTTCCAAGTCCTGGTACAGCGTGTATATACTCGAGCAGTACGGATGCTTAATAACGTTAACTGCGCCAGGCTTCGCGCGATACTTTTTCAATGGCTGCTCTTTCCTCCTTTCGGCAAAGAAACGGTAAAGAACTTCGCTACCGTTGGAAATTTCAACCGATAGGTATTCCATTTCAGACGTAAACCTTGAAAATATCGTCGAGCATTTTTATTACTTCCCGTTCGCGCGCATATCTTTCTTTTACTTAACATCTCGTTTCCTCCGAAACACCAATTTTCTATCCACGAGACGCATTCGCGCGTGTCTGAATTCGACGCTGTCCCGCCACGCTTCGCGCGTCAAAATCCTTCGCTCAACCCTTTGAGCGTAACTCGTTCCCGTTCTCGTACGTTCCAGCGAATCGAGAACAGGGCTGACGTGGCACGCGAGAGGGTGGCGCGCGTACGAATGGCCTGGCGATGTTTTTAATTAAAAACACGGGATCAGCAGCCGTCGGACGGTAGTAAATCGGACCGTAGCGAGGAAAACATTCTGGAAATTATTTCACCGCGCTCGCTCGACTCCCAGCGATTTCCTCGCCGTCCCTTTTTCTCTCATTGCTCTTCCGCGTCAAAGTGCGCGCCGAAAATATGTTATTAAATCTCGCGACGGATGCAACGGAGAATGATCGAAGCTCGCGTTAACGAGGAAACGCGATACGTATCGAAGTGGCAACGCGGACGCTCATTGCGCGAGGCGCGAGGTCTTTCCGCAGGTCGATAAAAATTCTCGAATTTCTACGAAGAGGTAGAAACGAAACTAGCTGCCACGGCTGGCACGTCGAGAGCTTTAAGAAGAACAAAGGTGGGCGAGCGAGGCGAAGGGCCAGGGTGCAAGTTATTTCTCGCGTTTAACAGTCGACACGTTCAGCCCCGTTCGTAAACGGCGGAACAATGGGCGACGAGGCCGCGGTACAGCCGGTCAACTTCCGTTCCGCCGGTTGTTCCAGCGCGACAGAGGCTCGCGCTCGTAAACGGATTCATAAAAGGCCGGGTCGCGTTCTCTTTCCGTCCGTCTTTACATCGGAACAAATGCCACGGCCAATAGAGGGAAAACAGGGACGCCTTCCGATCCTTTTTACGACGATCTCGCGCGACGTTTCCGTCCTCCTCTTCCGCTTTACGGCCACGTTCAAATCTCGACGACGAGGCCTCGCTGACGAAATCGAAACAGTTTTCGAACCGCCACGCTCGATCGAATATTCGCTACGACATTGGCAAATTTGCGCGCGACAACGAGCACTCGCAGACGCGACGTTGCGTTTTTAATTAAGAAAGACTCGTCCCAGGGGAATATTTTACCTCCAAAGGGGTCACGCGAAAATTGTAACCGCGTTCTAAGGGAGCACCGTGTCAAAGGAAACGACGAGGAGGAAGGGCGGAAACGGAGGCGAATCCAAGCACGAAATTAAAAAGTACGCGGTCGTTCTATGGTGTGCTTGATATTCGAAAAATCTTTGGTATCCGGTTTATAACGTTGCGCATGGGAAACTGCGGGCCGCGAGATTATTCGTCGCGGTCGCGACGGGAATTCGGTCGAAATTCTCTGCTCCAGCTGGGACGCACGAATTACGACGATAAAAGAATTCCGTTTCGGGTCGCGTTAGTGGAAGCACTGGGAAACAGAATGGGAGATCGCACAGGGAACCTCGTTCGCGAGAACAATGGGCGACGTCCAGGTGACGCGCAGGTGAGGCCTGAAATTAACACCCAGCAGGGCAGGTGACAGAATTTTATTCGTAGAACCCGTTGAACGCGACGGAACCCCGTCAAGTCTCGCGGGAAACACGAGACAACCCTCTTGTTGGTCGATCGTCCGCGAGTATTACTTTCAATTTTGAAAAAAAAGCGCGAAGATCTTCGTAATTTCGACCCTCGCGATCTCCAAGACCTTACTCGAGCCTTGTTGACGCGATCTAGCAGAAGTCGGTCCGAAACTCCTCGCCTAACAATCGTCCGTCCGAAAGGGGAGCGCATCCTTCGCGAGAACTTTCCGCCGGAAGTTCGTATAATTTCCTGAATGGCCACTCTCCCGTTCGTCTCCTTAATTTCCATAACTCATTTACCGGCTGTTCGAGAACCAAATCTTGGAAACTTCCCCCGCGGAGAACGGTCGCGGTTCCTGGCAGGGCCTACGAACTTGCTCGAGGGCAACACACCCCGTCGTCGCCTTAAATGAAACCCTCGGCTCCTCGTATTTCTTTCAATTTTCCCCTCGCGGTTATTAAACGCAAAGCAACCCTTCCCGACTATTTAACCCATTGAATGAAGAGTAATACCGCAGCGGCGTTACGAAGATGAGACAATATACCAGAGGAAAGTGGCCATTCCTGGCCAACCGACCGACGCTCTTTAGTCTTCCGTCTATTCCGGAAGAACCTTATCAAATATCGCGGCTGAGCATCGTAATAACGATGAATCAATTGACGACTACGACTTTTCGCAGGCTACTGTACGCTAATGGACGAGCTGGCGTTATCGTTCTCATTTTCTCAAATTAATTTACCAAACACCGACGTTCCGTTTCGATTAACGATTTAATTCGCGAGTAAATAGTGTTACGAGCACCAGTGTGCGAAGAACCATGGTCAATTAGTGTTGCTACCATAGTTTTATCCTAATTAAACCGTTCTAAACATTTACTAGTGATTTCTTTAATTTTAATATGACCAAGGAACGTCTAGTTCGCAACAATGACGTGCTGGTTCGTTCAATCAATAAACTTCTCACTTTTAACCCTTTGCGCTGGAGAGGCGACCCTCAGTCGCCATGGCGTTTCATACAGCAGCTGCAGTTTTCCATCGACTGATTTCAAATTTCGAAGCCTTACAAAAATGAATTTGGAAGGTGAAATTAAAATTCGAGCGAAGATGAAATTGTCGATTTTCAACTGTCGTCAAACGAGATTAATTGTATTCACGAAGAAATTAGCTATAGAAAAGAACGAACGATGAAAAAGTTGTCGAATGCAAAGGGTTAAGAATGCTGCAATGGATGCAGTGGAGTGTAAATCACGGATAATTCTCACTTTTCTCACACTTACTAGCGATTTCTTTAATTTTAATCTAACCAAAAAACTAGTTCGCAACAATAACATACTGGTTCATTGAAACAACGAACTTCTCGCCTTTAAGAACGCTGCAATGGATGCAACGGAGCGCCCTAAATCACGGATAATTCTCACTTTTCTCACACTAACTAGCGATTTCTTTAATTTTAATCTAACCAAGAAACTAGTTCGCAACATACTGGTTCATTGAATGAACGAACTTCTCGCCTTTAAGAACGCTGCAATGAATGCAACGGAGCGCTCTAAATCAGAGATAATTCTCACTTTTCTCACACTAACTAGCGATTTCTTTAATTTTAATATAACCAAGAAACATCTGATTTGCAACAACAACATGCTGATTCATTGAAACTCGCTTTTAAGAACGCTACAATGGATGCAGAGGAGCGCTCTAAATCACGGATAATTCTCACTTTTCTCACACTAACTAGCGATTTCTTTAATTTTAATCTAACCAAAAAACTAGTTCGCAACAATAACATACTGGTTCATTGAAACAACGAACTTCTCGCCTTTAAGAACGCTGCAATGGATACAGTGAAGCGTTCTAAATCACGGATAATTCTCACTTTTCTCTCACTAACTAGCGATTTCTTTAATTCTAATCTAACCAAAAAACTAGTTCGCAACAATAACATACTGGTTCATTGAATCAACGAACTTCTCGCCTTTAAGAACGCTGCAATGGACGCAGCGGGGCGCCCTAAATCACGGATAATTCTCACCTGATAGCATTGAAGATCTCGTGGAAGCCGGTGCCCTGGTGGCTGCTGACGTCGCAAGTTGGCAGAGGGTGGAGCAGCGGCAAACGATGACAAAGCACGCTGTCGCTGTTCCTTTTGCTGCTCCCGTTGCTGTCCCTGTCCCGGTCGTTCTGCGGCAGCGGCCCGTTTCCGGCGGCGGGCGCAGGGCCAAGTCCGAGGCCGAGAGGAAGCCGCGGAAGGGTCGCGGGCCTGGTCAGGCTGCCATAGGCTGCCAAAGCGCCCCGCGGCAGCGACGAGTAGCATCGGTTCAAGGGTAGCGTGCCCAGGGTGCTGGACGCGCACCCGCTGCTTCCGGAGCCGGAACCGGAACCTGCGCAATCGAAAATCGATTTGTCGACGTCGCTCGCGCGGAATTTACGGGTTCATAATTAACGCGTGTCCAAGGAATTGGCGACTTCCAGTGTCCACCGCATCCCTCGAGCCGAGCGTCGAAGCGATTTGCGGACCGCTGAGTCGCAGATCCAATAAGGAAACTCGCGAGATTCCGCGGCGCTGTATAAACGGTCTGCGAACGACTGCGTCGTAAGAGACGCCGTGGCGGCGCGTTCTCGAGCCTGTTCAACGGAGTTTACCGGTCGTAAAGTTGCCGACGCATGGAATTAATATAAACGAACTGTACAAGTGAGAGAGGTAACGCGCTGCCAGCTGGTCCGTAAAGCAGCCGACGGACTCGGATGCCGGCAGGAAACGTTTACGTAGAGAACTTTATTAAGGGCCTCCCTCCGACACTCTGCTGAGATAATGGCTTCAATGGCGGACAATGCGTCGCGTGGGTGGAACGCACCGTTAAACGAAAGCTGGGTACAATCGCGGGTACAATTACACGTGCTGGCGCGAGTTTGCCTTTGAAATTTCCCGTTCGATTTTACTTCACCAGTTTCGAGTTTCGAACGCCAGCGAACGGGCCGTTATTATGAACTGAAACTGGTGTACGATCGATGGTAAAAGCGTTCTGGTTTACAGGCGACTGGACGCGTTGTTTTACGAGGATCGCGTCTTGTCGCGAGCTCAGCCGCTGTCCGATCGCGTTATCATGGCTGCTAGGGAGGAATTTTATCCCTACGAAGCCGCGCGACGGCTCGTGCTCAGGATGAAACGTGTAAAATGTTTACGAGCCGGCTACGAGGAGGAACGACGCGCATCCTCGAGGAATTTATAAAGTCGACCGGTCGCTCGATAAAATTTTACGCTTTACCTGCGCGCCGCGCTTTCCAACATTCCGCGGCGGCGATAAATACCAGCGGATGCTCCTCGCGCGTAAAGGCACGCGGCGGTTCGATAAACCTTCCAGTTGTAACGCGGCGGTGGTAAATTTTCGAGTAGATTGCGCCTCGAAGCGTGGCGCGCCGTCTACGAGCTGCGCGGAGGGTGAAATCATGTCCGAGCCCTCGGATACGGTAACCTCGTTATATCCGCGGGCATTTTCGAGGGCTGCTCGCCCGCGATAGGTTTAATTCGCCGCTCGTTCCGGATTCGAGCGGAGTTAACAAACTCCTTTTTGAACGTGATCTCATAGAGACGGAGCGTACGTGCCCGCGCCGCGAGCCGGAAATTCGAGCGCGCACCAGCCCAGGAGCCGATGAATTCCGCTTGGAATATTAATCCGCTTGCTCCCGTTACGGGAGCAGCAGGGTGTTGCGTTGAATTTTTCACCCGTCGCGAAATTTCTCGAGCCTCGAGCGTAAACCGCGACCTACGAAAGCCCCGCAGCGAAACGCGGAGAACGCGAGACTTTTGCGCCAGGAATACCTGGCTCCCGTCAACGCCGCGACGATTAACAAGTGGCTCTGGATAATGGAGAACCACCGAGCGTTGTCGTCGCTGTTGGAACCGGAAATCCCATTAGTCTGCAAGTCTCGCGAGCTAGTGGACTCGCGGGACACTTTGGTTTTTGTTTCTCCACCCCCTTGTCGAGTCGATACGGCAATGATCCGAATCGCGGCGGCTGTTTTTGCCTCCTGACGAATCGTTTTAACGCGACAATCGCATTGCTCTGCTCTCGTATCGGGGGACGACTGTTTTTATCGCGCGCTCGACGATGAATTCACGCTGTCGCGGTGCGACGGCGGCCCGCGCAAAAACCATTCCCCGTTCTAAAGCGTCGTAATGGCCGTTCCCATCGGCCACGGTACATTGGACGCGAACGTACTCCCTCGTTCCGAGCCAGATTTAATTCCGCCTCGAATCACCGCGCAGCGATCGAACCCGATCGAACGCCCGTTTCTACGAGTTCGTTTAACTCCCCTTCGCTCGCGAGGCGGTTCGTTATTACTTCGAGGGTTGGGTGAATTCTTCATTCTCGCTCGTGGATTGTGTCGAATTTTTGGACCAGCGCCGCTCCGAGATGCGCGAAGGGAAGAAAGCACGAACGCCTGAAAAATCGAGGACGACCACCGCTAAGAAAAGAAACCAGCTCGGTTAGGTTTTCCCGTCTACCGCGTTTCCGTATTTACTCGTTTCCTCTGAACGTCTTCTGTTGCGAGACGTGCGCGCGAGCAACGCGAAGATCGATGGAAATGCAAATGCAGAGAGGAAATGTTTAGAAGATTAACCAAAATTTGACAACCCCTTCGATAATCTCTGATATTAAAGAGGATTTTCGTTTCGCGTTTAACAGGAAAATGTGTACGCCATGTTGGCTGCCTCTCGACTTTTGCCGCAGCATCCGTCTCGACTTTGTTTTCGCATCGTTCAACGAACTGGAAGCGTTAATAACGCGAAGCTTCGCGGAGCTGAGTGGAGAATCGCTGGCGAGCGTTGAACGATCTCACCGTCAACGCCAGAGGGTTGCAAAACGCGTCAGCGTTGCTGGGAGAGCCCGTTAACGCGCAGTTTCCTCGCTTGAAGGTCTTCGGGTTACCAACCGCTAGGCTGGTAGCAGCCTGGCCAGGATCGATCGTTCGAACTCGTTACATCGGCACGGCAAACGCGTTTTATTATTGGACGATCTATAAATCTCCAGCGAGTGCCGATAGTTTTCAATTTCTTTGAAGATTCGATCAGTCGTGGCTGGCGCGGAACGCTCGGATGGAATTACGATTTCGCCGCGAACACAACGCGCCCTCTCGCGAAGGGGTAGATTAAAGCGTCGCGATAAGAGGCGCTCGATACCTGGCGGGGCAGCGTGGGTTGTTTTTTTCACGTCGCTGGCACTATTTCGCTAAATAATCGCTCGACTCGGATAATGGCGGCACGCTCGCGGACCAGGAGCCTTTATTCGCCCCGCTCGGCGGAACGGGAGCAGAACGATCAAAGAATCTCGTTGCATCTAAATTCATTCGCGTAGCCAGCTGAACAAGCGGAACGGCAAGGAGGCTAATAAACGGTCCTCGGCATCTTCCGCCCTCGCCCCCCGCGCCCCGCCATTCTTTTCCTCTTGAATTTCATTAAAATTTCGAACGCGACGCGTCTCGACCAGCGTAATTAGGTAATTCGTTAAAAAGCGAGAGATACAAGGAGAACAAGAGGAGAGACGGCACGCGCGTGGAGCGCGAGCCAGCGAAATATTTCGCATCCCCTATCGATCCATCCTGCGCGTGCCCTCCTAGCTACGTGCACGTATTGTACCACCCCCCGTTTCACCGTCCTCGAACCCGCGCAAATAATTATCGGAGCGCGCTACTTACGCTGACCCAAATGTCAATCGACGACAACGATGGGATTCGATTTCTCTGGGGCGAACACGCGACAGCCATCCGCGGCTCGAGCGCGCGATTTACGTTTCGCGTCCCCGCGGATTAAAGCTGGTCTCAACAGGAGACGCGAGCTGTTTTCCGGTTCTCCGCGTTCTCCAGTCCGCCCTCGAACGCGCGCGAGCCGGTATTCGTCTAATTACGCTCAGGCGAGAAGAAAAATGCCGCTCGATACGGTTTCAATCGGGCAAATGAGAGAACAGGAGGATCGCAGCCGCTCAAAGAAAGTGGACGGAATGCTTTGATGCCGCCTCGAGAGACGAGCGCGGCGATTTACAAATCGGACACGTCGTGCGTTGAATCGACGATAATTATTTCGTGTACGATAAACGCACGGCTGCAGCTTCGAGCAGAGGTTAAAGGTGGACGTTTCGACAGCAACGAGATTTGTCGTGTTTAGAATAACGATGGTAACCGATCGGATCCGCTGTGCGTGTAGTTGATAAAAGCGGTCGACGATACGCAGGTTCGTGTAATCGAGAATGCACGGTGTGTTTCATAATTATCTCCAGGTTGCGCGATCGAGTTATAACCGCGTGTATATGGCATCATATATAATGGCTTATCATAGATTTACCGGATTATCAAATACCAATTTGCATTTGTTGTTAGAT
Source organism: Xylocopa violacea (assembly GCA_963969225.1). Classification (NCBI taxonomy): domain Eukaryota; kingdom Metazoa; phylum Arthropoda; class Insecta; order Hymenoptera; family Apidae; genus Xylocopa; species Xylocopa violacea. The sequence goes on from CAXAJV010000012.1 coordinate 24,432,184, forward strand.
CGAAACGGAAAGTTAATCTCATCGTGTTCGGATTGAAATTGCGGCGTGCCATTGCGGAAATATTCTCGAAACAGGGACAGAGTCGAGAGTTACGCTCGGATCGAAAATTCTGCGGACGTCCGATAAGAATAATATTCACGAATGCCCTTAGGAGAGTCGAGGGGCTCCGTAAAATGGAGAACGGTAACAATATCCCTCGGTGAAGCGAGCTTCGAGTTGTTTCTGGCTATCTCCTGTATTTTCTCTTTGGGAACCTATGTATCATCCGTATATACGGAACGATCGGGAGGAGAACGTAGAAAGGAGGAATCGAATCGATGAGTTGTCTGAAGAAACCGTCAAGTCGAGAGATTTGATTTGTGTCTACGACTCGGCTATCGCCTCGTCGCCTCGAGAAGAATTGCTCGAAGATCTCTTTTCAACCTGTCGGAAATAAGCTCGAGCTTTCTGACGTCTGTTTAATGAAAACTAAGAAAGATGATCGAACTTCCGAGCGCCCTTCGACGCTCGATAAAATGTTCCTCGAACCGTTCGAGCCTTCTACAAAAAAAAAAAAAAGAAAAAAAGAAAGAGAGGTGCGCGCTCTGTGCAACGCAAATCCTACAAGAGGTGAACAGGCTTCGCAATTTTCGACGCATCCCCTCGAAGCCGAGGGCGGAACAAACAGAGCCACTTTAAAGTCCCCGGGAATCCCTCGAGTCGATCGATCGGCAATTTCAAGAAATTTCGTTCCTCCCAGCGGCGATGGAGACAGGAAGTTGGTTCGCCGTTGCAGAGGGTTGCGCGACGGGGCGGCTGTAATTGCAGACGCTGCGAAGAAGCAACAACCGAGAGCCGCGTACACAGGCTCGTGTGTTTGCCCGTACATTGGCCGAGACGGTAACGCAAACCGCGAGACGATCGTTCGTCTGAGCCAACGAGACAAGAGACAGGTGCCGAGGACCGTCTAGCAGCCGAGAGGCTAGGAGAAACGTCGTTCCAGGAACGTCAAATGTCTGCGAGAAGGGAGAGCGCGCGATTGTTGATGGGCAAATGTTTGTTTTATTCGCTCTGGAGCGGATAACGACGGAATTTCTATGCGTCTGCTTCCGAGGGCGCGAGACATCGCAGTCTTCCGGGGCGAGGTCTGCTACGAGGGTGGTTTACAAACCACGATCCAGCGGGATCGACGATTTTTAAAACACTCCCTTTACAAAGCACCCTAAAAAAGTAGCTCGCGTGGAGTTCGCTGAATGGAGCATCAACGAAAATCTCGAGTTCCACCTGTGTCGTAAAATTTTCTCGCCCTCCTGGCGGTGCATCGCGTGCAACGTTCGAATAGGCTGCAAATTTAAAGGTATCCCCGAAGTACTTTGTTCGGTGCTGCTCATGCATGCGCATATGGAGGGAGCGCGAGGCGCGAGTTGCGGAGAGGTCGAAGGACGAGGGTTGCGGCGAGAGGAAGACCTTAAGAGGCTGTTGAGAGGGAGAAGGTTTGGACAGCGTGTAACAAAGGGCCGTGGAGGGTCCGCCAGGGGATGATTAATACGTTATTTGCGAGCGGAAATTCAGTTGGAAAGTGTCGTTTGCACCGAGTCCCGTGTATAAACCAGCCTCGAGGACCGCTGTTCATCGTCCTCGAGAGAAGACGAAGGGTTATTATTATTCCCGGGGAAACGGGCCAGCGGCTCGAACGGTCGCGCAAACTGCCGCTGATTTTTTTCTTCCCCACTCGGCTGTGCAAACAGTCGGATGGAGGACCACGATCTTATCGCGGAGGGGAGACTCTACGGGACCAGGCGAATTCGCTGGAGGACCAGAGTCGATCGTAAAGTTTGTCCTCCCCCGTTTGGACGTTTACGAGCGATTCGACGATTTACCGCGAGGCTTTCCATAATTGTCGCTTGATCGTCCGACTTCCGATTCGTAATTTCGCGGCGCGATCGATCGCGAGACTCTCCCTGGAGAGAGAGCGTGCGTTGCTCCCTTTGTTTCACTCAGCACATGGTCCTTTAACCCTTCTGCTACGGCAGACTTGTTCAAACGTTGAGCGACTATAGTCACCGTTAATAACGAAAGGGTTAAGAACGCCTCCAGCCTGCAGGAACTTTATTCCTCCTCGTAGCTTCGAGCAGCGTTCGACCTACTAAGAACTAGATATTAAAAGTAGCTCGAAACCCCGCGTCGCGAGCTTGTCAAGAGTATCGATACCAAAGCATCGTTACTTTGGAAAATAAAATCTACGTTCGTTATCCGAGATGGCAGCGCGCTCGACTGCTGTGCTCGAGGAACTTTATCGTTGAACCGTGTATACGATCGTCCTGTTCTCCAGCTCGGAGAAGAACCTTCGCGAAGAAGACAAAGTACAATCGATCTTCCCACGGTGTCCCACGGAGACTCTGGTAAAAGGAGGAAACTAATTCTACCGCAAATTGGAGAACGCCCCGACGTATTCGTTATCCGAGACAAATCGTCGTATCGGACGGGTCACCGTCTGCCACCCCCTCCCCTCCTTCCGCAGAGTTGCAATTCCGTTCATGAGAAAATCTTCTCCGTTTCATAAATTGGACGAACAGCCTAGCGACGGCCTTACGCGCGACGTACCCGCGCTGGGGGAAATGGCACGGCTTAAAGTTTCGGAAAGGATTGAAGTTTCGTTCTCGCGGCCAATGGAAAACGCCGCGGGAAACTCGCGCGGTCCGATTCGCCCGCCACCAGCCCGGGAACTGCACTAATTCCAACTTTCTAATTCCGTGGACATAGCCAGCTAATGACTACTCTGTTCCTGGTTTACGTTTGCGTTCCCCATTTTCGTCCTCTCCTCGCGATTGTTTCAAGGAACGTCTTTTTTTGAAACTCGCGCGCGATTCTTCGATAAAATCGAAACTTCACGGCGGTCAGCGTCCTCAGTTCTCCGACAGCGATCGATCCTTCATCCTGGTTTACGTTTGCGTTGCCCATTTTCGTCCCCTCCTCGCGACTGTTTCAAGGAACGTCTTTTTTTGAAACTCGCGCGCGAATCTTCGATAAAATCGAAACTTCGCGGCGGTCAGCGTCCTCAGCTCTCCGACAGTGATCGATCCTCCATCTTGGTTTACGTTTGCGTTGCCCATTTTCGTCCCCTCCTCGCGACTGTTTCAACGAACGTCTTTTTTTGAAACTCGCGCGCGAATCTTCGATAAAATCGAAACTTCACGGCGGTCAGCGTCCTCAGTTCTCCGACAGCGATCGATCCTCCATCCTGGTTTACGTTTGCGTTGCCCATTTTCGTCCCCTCCTCGCGACTGTTTCAAGGAACGTCTTTTTTTGAAACTCGCGCGCGATTCTTCGATAAAATCGAAACTTCACGGCGGTCAGCGTCCTCAGTTCTCCGACAGCGATCGATCTTCCATCTTGGTTTACGTTTGCGTTGCCCATTTTCGTTCCCTCCTCGCGACTGTTTCAACGAACGTCTTTTTTTGAAACTCGCGCGCGAATCTTCGATAAAATCGAAACTCCACGGCGGTCAGCGTCCTCAGCTCTCCGACAGCGATCGATCCTCCATCTTGGTTTACGTTTGCGTTGTCCATTTTCGTTCCCTCCACGCGACTGTTTCAACGAACGTCTTTTTTTGAAACTCGCGCGCGATTCTTCGATAAAATCGAAACTTCGCGGCGGTCAGCGTCCTCAGCTCTCCGACAGCGATCGATCCTCCATCCTGGATCCTCTCGACGGCCATAATTCCACGCGCGTCATGTTCGTATTAGGCACTCCGATCGCAATACCGGCGGACTGGATCCCGTCTAAGTGCATCCGGCTGGCAATAAATCTCGATGCACGGTGCCAGGGCTATCATGCATATTGGCCTTAATGGCGGCCGATAGTGGACCGCGTTTAACGAAGTGACGCGTATCAAAATTTCAAATGGCGAGCGTCGCTCTCCTTTCCTTTCGTTTTTTATTCGCCAGACCGGGACGAGCGGACGTTACGGGCCGTTTACCCCGTTCGATCGTTAATTCAGTTTGTCTTAAGCCCCAGGGCTTCGTTAAGCTCGCGCTCGTTGGTCGCGCGACCGCCGAGTCCCGCGCTGGTTGGCTCGCTCGCGCGATTCCACGAGAATCCATGGATCGTTCCGCGGCGATCGCGATTTTTTCAACGCGCGGATGGCTCGTCGCGAGGGTTGCTCGATGGAGAAGGGAGACATGGCATCGAGCAATGAGCCGTCGTTACCAGGGCTATTATTAAAAACTTGGTCGTATCGCGCGTCAGGGGGAAACGTCGCTCGACGACGGTTCGCTTCCTATTATTTGCAGTTCCGTCTAGCCGGATGCGGTCCTTTTGGATGGTTGAAGCTCGTCGCATTGATCGCGCAAACGGTGCACGGTGGAACGTTGGAAATTAAAAAAAAAAAGAAACGAGCGAAAAGCGTAACCGGTGCTCTGGAACGAGCAAACGTACCTGGTGCCTCTGTGATTTCTCAGCGTACCGAGTGCGGCTGAAATAACTGCGAGATTTCGATTAGCTGTGGATCGTGTTAATTCGTCGAACGCTGAAGACGGTCGAGAGAAGCAAATGAGGGAGCCTGCGGGGGAGGAGAAAATAAAAGAGAATAATAACGGGAAGGTTTTACCCATACTGATTCCAGAGCTGGATGGATCCTCGTTCTTGGCGCCCCAGCTGCCGGCCAGATTCAGCGCCAGCAGCGGTCTCTCCTTGAGCAGCTCCGCGACGGACGCGAGGCCCTCGCAGCCGCATCCCAAATGGGGCAAGTGCAGCGCCTGTACCTGGACGCAGCCACGAAGAGCGTCGCAGACGCGGGACACTTGCTCGCCGGACAGATTCATGTCGAGCACCAGCCGCGCCAGGCTGCTCGACGCGTGACTCAGTCCACGGCAAAGGGCGTTCACCACGCACTCCAATCTGGAACAGCCGATCGATGCCTCTGTTCGTTACAAACGGCTGAATTACGTGCAACCGTGGCGGCGGGGGCGGCCGGGGAATTGGCCACCGAATCATTGGTCATTTGGTTAAACTCGATCGCGAGACTCACCCTCCCGCGCGGCGTCCGTTTGACCCGAGATCATTCTCGTTTGCTCGCGGACGCGGAAACGCGGAACGCACGAACGGAACGGCTGGGCTCGAAGCGGATTAAACAGCCGCGTTCACGGTTACTCGGGTCCGAAACGCGGGGATAATCGAGCGGAGCGTGTTGACGGGTCCGCGGGTCTTTTCCCCACCCACGTTTCGCGTCTTATCGCGGTGAAACGAGGCGAGAGGCGAGACGGCGGCAAGGAAACCCCGCATTTTTCCTGGCAACGCTTCGCCAGCGTGGCAGTTCCCCTCGCCAGCGGGTGCTTGACACGCTACGACTACCGATACGAGGCGAGGCTGCAGTGTTTGCGAAATGTCGGCGAAAAAGCTGAAACCGTAAACGGGTATCCGCGGATCGATAGGACCAGCCGTTCCACTTCCCGACCGGGGCAGCGTCATAATTAAAATAAAAAAAAAAAAACCACCATCGGTCCGCCGAATTTTTCCCCGGAAAGAACCATCGTTCTCGAAATGGAAACATTTTTCGCGAGTTACCCGTTCCGGTAATTGCGAGCCGGTTCGCCATGTAAATTTGCCCGCGGACCAAAATACAACCGGGCCCCGCGCACTCGCGCTAGATTTATGCATGTATAATGCTCGCTTCGCTGTCTGGCCGCCATTATTTCGAGAGGGCGGCGAGCAACAGTTATGCAAAGACGGGGTTACGGTTACTTCTCCTCGGAGAATTGCAAACGAGTCTGGATTTCCTCCTGAGTTACACGTCCGCCGGAAAGCTCGCCAGGGATTTTTACGGAGGGGGGGGTGCGATCAGCGATACGAGCGAGGGGGCGTTTCCGGATCAACGGGAAACTTTTACATCGTGCTCCATTCACGGACGAGCCGTGATCGCGTGGGAGGGTGCACGCGTTGAATCGTTGAAAAGTATGCCACCCCCGTTATTAATTATTCGACGAGCAAACCGCCCCTTTCGATGCTTACACTTTTGGCAGCGAAATAACGAAATTAATAAATTAATGAACTGGCTGGCGTTTTCGAGGTTGATACAAACACGTCGTGCTATTGATTCGAACCGACGCCATTTTATTGGACGTCGAAACAAACACTCGTTGCGCGTTGCAAGTTTCGTGCGCATTAACGTAAGAGCGAGTAAAAAAGTAGGTGGGCTTTGTTCGTCGTTAACAAATCGTAGAATCGAGAAACGACACCGTCCTTAATTCGTTAATACGTTCGATGGCGGCTGCGCTCGGACACGGAGGGCTCGTCTGACCAATTTCGTCCGCTACCACTCGCAGCCATCGTTTGCAATGCATATTCGGTCAGCTGTCGGCCATCCGGGTCCTGGAGCGCGCAGGAAATGAGCTAAGCTTCTACGAAACGCGGTCTCCTCGTCAACGTAATCCGTCGCGAGCTCCCCGTATCTTCAACAGCTTATCAACGACTATTATCATGCTTGGAAGTTAATCTAACATCGCTTTTTTCTTCAGAAGCTTTTTCTCGAGTTTCACTCGCGAGATGAAAATTCCTTGCGGGATATTCGCGCTATTTAAAGGTTGCATTAGAGCCTGGCATCCTCGAAAGAGGAAACTCTTCGTGTAGATGCGCCGCGCGGGGAAAAGAATTTACTCGCTTTAAGGGTAAATCTCGCAGGATTCTCTTAATGCAACTTCTCCATTTAACCGGATGAACAGCTTCGAGCAGTTCTTAGCGCGGTTCGCGAAAAAAGCAGCCGCTCCGGCGCCGGAAGTAATCTTCGCGTTAATTTCTCGAGACGTCAGACTCTTTGGCGGGTTCGACAGCCGCCTGGAAAGTTCGATCCTTTCCACGGTGTCTGTTCGGTTCGTCCATTCGAGAACGGTGGACGTTCCGTCGAGAGCGACTCCGTCGTGAAAGCGACTCCCGAGAACGGCGCGAACGACGAGAGGAGGCGACGAAGACGACGAGCTGCCGTCTCGTTGCGCAACAATGAGCTCGCCAGGTCGAGAATCTTCCGCCTTTGAGCGAACGGTGGTTAGAGACGACTCTCTTCGCCCCACGTTCCGTGTTCGGTACCGCGATCCCAGGGAGTATTGGTCACGGATGAGGAAGGTGGGCGCAATAAAGAACGCGGTGGCCCTGGGAACTCGCCAAAATGGGAAACAGCGACGGGAGGGAGGATCGTAAAACAAGCACCAGGAAGAGTTTGTTTGGGAGTAATCAGAGAAATTGGACGGAAAGGGGACAAGGTAGCGCGAGATTGAAGAGGCGAAGAGGGACGCGGAAAGGGAACTAGATTAAGGGAGCCCGGAATTTCATTGCCGTCTTAAATTGTAGCCGAGTTTTTCGAGAAAAACGCGGTGCGTTAAAGGGCGCCGCCGCCATGCGGGGCAAGTCCCGTCGCGAGAAAAATTATGAATCACTGGCCCGGCGTAAAGCACTCGAGGAGTCTCCGAAAACTTTGAAAGCGCGGCAAAGGGAGAAAAAGGAGCAGAAGGAAGCGGCGGGGGACCGCGCCTTCTTTCGGGGCTCGTGGGAACGGCGACGTTGAAGGCGAGCGAAACAAGACGCGAGGCGCGTCGCGGGAAGGAGACGAGAAACGGAAGGAAGTCAAAGGAAGAAGGTTCGCGGGCAAAAGTAAGTGGGCAGAGTCGGTAGGGAGAGAGGGAGGGGCAGGTGGTAAGGAGAACTGGTCCAGCGTTCAACTATGAAAACCATCGTGGCGCGTACTTCTTAATTTTTCGCCACGGGCCACGAGGCGGCCCCTTCACGACCCTCGAACCGCGAGGGGAAAGAAGAAAAAAAGAAGAACCACCTAGCCACTCGCCTCCATTCTTGCCGCGGCATATTGTTCCGCCACTTTCTCGACTTTTTCTCCGCCACGACTTTATGCAGTCGCGATTCAACCCCTCTCGACGCCCGTTCATTGTTACGCGGCTCTTGTTGCCACGTTTGGGGAGCGTGCTCGCCAGCCGTGCTTTGAATATCGGATTCCGGCCTCCTCGCCACGGGGTCACGCGTGAAAAAACCTCTTCGTCGCGCGGATACGCCCTCGTCGAAGGGTCCGCGAATATCAGGCAGCGCCAGAGTCGCCTCGCTGGAGCGCGTCGCGTTAGGGAATTGAAATTTCCCGAGAGTCATCCGCCGGAAATTGGACGCTCTTGTCACTCATTTTTGAACGCGGCCGACGTTCGATGGGCTTCTGCGCGGAACTCGCCATCTGGTGTCCCCCGATATCCTTTCGGAACGAATTCAGCAGCGAGGAGAAGAAGAGGCGGATGGAAACGGAATTCAATAGCGGAGCAGTGTTTCCATGTAATTATTGTTAAGGCTGCGAGCAACTGCTCCCACGTCGTGCCACGATTTCTTTCCTCCCTCGGCAGCTCGTGTTCGTTCTGGAAAGCAGAACGTCTGACACGGCCAATATAAACGCGGCTGCACCAGAACCCGGACCGATTATGCAAATGGGGGCTCGAACCGTCGTCACCCCTCGCGTATATTCGTACTCCTTTCGTCGGGTAAACATCCCCGTTTTTTCTACCCTCCACGCTCGCCCTGCTAGGGTACGCGTCTTCTTCGTTGCTGCGCGAGAACAAAGCAAACTTTTTAATCTACTTTCTGACCTTCCACGCCGACGAGAAACGTTCCATCGCGGTCGCGGACGTACGACGGCGTCGTTATTTACAGGGCATTCTAACGATTTTTAACCGCGTTTCGTTAAGTCTCCTCCCTCGTCTGTCTAAAAACACCCTGCACCCCTGTCGAAACAGCTTCCCCCGTCGAGTTAAAAACTGAGCGTACGAACTTTTTTAATCCACTTTCCGATATTGTCCGACATCTGCGCGGACGCTTTTTCCCCTGTCGGCTTAACGAGCAGCCTCCCCAGAACTTTCCGCGTTGTCCCCAAATTCGCATACCCCCCCGGAACGAATTATAACAGCTGTATCCCTCGATTTATTGGCCTCCCGTTTCGCCAAGCGAGCGTATCGCGAACGTTCCCGGATTCCACACTCACCTGTCGTGCGCCGCTTCCTCTAAACAAGTGATAACCAGCTCGAAGTCGTTCAGCTTCTTCTTCCCGAGGACGCTCTTCAAGTGCCCGGCCAACTTCTGCGCCTCGTCGGCGGGGAACTCTTGCCCGAGGAGCGAGGTGATTCTCACGAGCTTCACGCTCTCGTTTCCGGCCAGCGCCTCGAAGAAGTCGTCCAGGTACCTGGGATCGGAGCCCCTCTCCACTTGGAACACCACTTCGAGGGCCTCGAGGGTGCACGCTGGACTCTCGAGGATCCTCGCCCACCCCTCGAGCTCCAGCGGCGAGGTGTGAACCAAGGGCGCTGGAGGTCTCTCGTTGGGCGCAGGACCAAACCCTGGCCCAGCTCCGACCAGTCTGCACACTGCGGAGATGTTTCCGTCAGACGCACCGGCTGCTTTCAGCAACGAGAACACCGTTCTGGGTGGCACCTCGAGTGGGCACAGTTGGTTCAGTATTAGGTGCGTTTTGGGTCCCAGTAGACCAGCCAGGTGGCTGATGATACCCGATGGCAGTCCTTCCAATTCCCTTCGAAGAATATTAGCGTACTGCGCCACGGAGGTTAGGTAGTAGGCAGCTAGGAACTCGGCCACAGCCATGTGAATCGGCGTGTACAGGTCCGGTTTCCGTCGTTGTCCGAATGTCAGCCCTTTCGTCAAGAAGCCCAGCCTGGTAACCTCTATACCGCCCCCTCGCGCTCTCAATTCAGCCTCCGTGTAGCAACACCTGCCCTCTCTGAGCGCGGCCAGAGACAGCTTTCCAAAGTCCTCGAGTCGTTTCCTGCAGTGGCCTGGGATCTCCTCGTTGTAGGGCACCGGTGGGTCCAGGCTTCTCTTCACGATACACTTCACCGCGGCTTGGACCAACGCGCTGGTCTCCGTTGGTAGCCCGCCCGAGTCCTGGGAACCAAAAGTCTCGGTTTACCGTTCAAATAACGCCAACAAATGCTTCCAGCACCGTACCATTCGCGTAGCACGAACCACGACCAACGATTATTAGCATTCTTTACCGTTCCGACGATATTTCATCGCGATAAATACCTGGTAGAGGCAGCAGAGCATAATCCAGCCGAGCGGATGCTGGCCCAGCTGTTTGACGGTCTGCGGCTGCACGTTCAACGCCTCGAGGAACTCGCACGCCTTCTCCGCGTTGTCGTTGTGGATGAAATACGCGACGCAGAGCCTCTCGACGTGCGGCCACTTCAGCCCCGCCAAGTGAATCCTCCTCTGCACCAGTGGCGACAGCACGCCAGAGTTGCTCGGCGAACAAGTGACCAGGATCCTCGCGTCAGGGAACAGCCGTCCCTCGAGAAGGTCCACTGCGTCGCCCAGGGACGCCCTGCCGCCCACGCACTCGTCGTACCCGTCCAGAATGAAGAGCACCCGGTCCTCCATTAGGTGCAGCGTGCGCCAGACTTGGGCGACCGCGTCACCTATGGCCGCCGTCCTTGGGAACAATTCTCGAGCCAAGTAATTCAGCACAGGACTGCCACGTAGCTCGCGGAGGGGCACGATGAAGGCCAGCGCTGGCCCGTCGCCCTGAATGGCCCACTGGTGCAGCAGACGCAGGCAGAGGGTCGTTCGTCCGCTTCCGGGACCACCCTCGATGGCCACGCGACGGGGCGCCTCTGACACAGTGCCGTCGCTCAACTGGGAACCAAACGGGATACTCTAATCGAACGTCACCACTAGAATCGGGTTTTAGATGAATTTCACGGTGAACGAATTAGTATGACGAACGAGTTCGAGTCACGGGAACCGATTCGTCGAGTGGGATCAGCGGTTCGCGCGAGGGGTTGCAAGTTCTAATTGGTGGGACGAGAGATCGAGAGGTATCCGAGGATCTGGTCGCGAAGCCGCCAACTTTTCTTCCTGTCGCTACTTCCGGTCATAGGGGCCATTCGCGCCCTTCGCCTCGCGTTCCCTTTAACCCTCTATCGTCGACGGAAATCTAGACAAAAGGGAAACCTATCCACCTGTGACACGTCGATCTTCAGCCGCTTTTCAGCGAGCTGCAATCGACGCGCGACAATTAACGTCCCAGGATTCCAGAGGTACTCCCCGTGATTTTTTTTCCTATCCTCTTTTTGCGAACACCTCGACGTCCGTTAACGAGACTCCGCGACTTTTAATTGCCACGCGGACGATTTTCGATTCGTCCACGCGACTCGACGTCGAAAAAAAAAAAAACGTCTCCCTTTCTATCCGCTGCGCGAGCGGATTTAATCACGGTTCGACGAAACTGTCTTTGTCGCGTAACTTTTTGTGCCTGCTCTCGTTGTACCGACGATACACAATGCGCGTATGGCGACAACGAAGCCAGCGAAAATTCGTTTGTTTCACGCTGCTCCGATCGCTAATTCCTCCTGATATATTAGGTCGACCGGAAAATTCTGTCCGATGGTGTCGTTTCGAGTTTCAATACGTACGCACGAGCTCATTCGAGATTTATACGGCTCTTTGTCATTGCATTTATACACACGTGCTCCTCTAAATTAGCTGAAATGAAAAAATCTCGCGTCATTTCGACCTTAACGATAAGCCACGCTCTGGGCGGTCGTCTTTAATCGAAAACGATATTATTTTCTTTCACTTCGCAAACCAACGGAACTTCCTGCAGACCTAATACAAACGCACGGACGTTGAATCGACCAGAAACGTTCCGATTGTTGACCGATCTCGCTGGGACGCCCATCACGGTTCACGAGCTCGTTAACGATATCGCTCGTACGTGCTCGCGCGTGTCGGTTCGCAAAGTACACGCGCGTCGCACAGGAGTAGTTTCGAAAAGCACTCGCGATGTATATCAATCTTAGCAAGAGTTTGAACGAAGTCCGCTGCGGGGAGGCGCTCCATCACGCTCGAGGGCTCCGCCATCGTTATCCTGGACGTCATCTCGGCCAGGCTTAGATTATAAAGGGCTGCACGACGATGGTGTTCTCCGCTATCTAGCTGGCTCTCCGCAGGAGGCTGTAGGCCTGGACCATTATCCCGTGATCCTAGTCCCTTTACGGTCCGTTGCTTGGCTCTCCCTTCCAACTAGATCATGCGATCTGCTGTGTATTATTAGTTCGATTCCCCTGCAGTTTCGGTGGATACCACGAGCCTGGCTGCCACGCGCTAATGCACGCTTAACTCTCGCCAGGCATGAACGAGCAACTGGGTCCACCTTGTTATTCCGGCCCGTTTTAGGCCAGGATCACGGCTTCCTTATCGACGAGCCCTTTGCGATCTTGGATCTCCCTTTTGGACTGTTATTTTCAGCCCCTCTTGATTACCAACGGTTTCAGGATTCCCGGCTCAACGTGCTTTATTCCCATCGACGCCGGGGAATTGTTAGAGCTTGCCCCATCCGCGGCTTGTTTGTTCAACGAGAACACGGTTCGCTGTCTACAATGGTCTTGGAATCGTTTTCATCGACCGTCTGTTCGACTGAAGCGTTCACGAGCGCGCGATTCGGTTATTATTAATTTGGATTTTTTCGTTATTTTACTGCGTGGTCCAAGATGGCGCGGACAGTAGGATTCGATACAGCTGAAGCTGTTGAAGCAATTGAGCTTGTCAAAGAAAACTCTTCGTCCTCCAGATGGGTGATTCGAGTAGAATTTTCTCTGGAAAGTCACGCTGATCTGAGTGGGGTTTTAAGGGTTCCAGGGAAAGTGTCCGCAGGGTCGACGAAAAGCCCTCTTACTCGTATAGTTTTAAGAAAAGCAGTTGTCAGTTGTCCATCGAGAGTGCAAGATCCATTCAAGGTTTAACCCTTTGCCCTCGGATGTCCCCTCTGAGGGGACAATTGATTAGCTTATTCCAACGCAGTTTTTTGAGAAATGCATACTCGGTACCCTCAAGTTTTCTATTGAAATCGAAATTTTCTATTGCTTGCAGATGGTAGAAACAGAAACTATTGCCAAATATTGCTAAAGTATTGCTATTTTAACAGTATTTCTAGCTTCTATTGTCAACGTCCAGGAAGGAGCAGAGTGCGAAGGGTTAAATATATATATATGTGGGGAATGAGACAATTTTTGGAAAGGAGGTGCGAGAAATCAGTTCGCGTTCAGCCTCGAGATAAGCAGATCCCACATATATATACATACATTACATTTATCGCGGTATTTTATTTCAAAATCACGCAAAACCATAACAGAAGCAATAAAAAGGCTGTCCCTCTGTGTTCGCTGAATTCCCTTCGTTTAATGAAATCATCCTGAAAGCGTTTTACAAGTAGACGGGGCGAATTCGCGAAGAAACACAGCGGAAGCTATTAATATTCTTTCATTAGCCTTCTTCTTGTCGCTTCGAAGGATCGTTTGTTTAACGAGCAGAAGCTAATATTCCCTTCAAAGAGCCGCGTAACTTTCTTTCGACAAGGAATACTTTTCCCTCGATACGACGGAACTCTCGACGCGAGTTAAGGAAGCTTCGATCGAATCGAGCGTTCATCGATCGAGCACGCTGGCTGCGAAATAATGGAGCTCGCGCAGCGCAATATCAGAAACGTGTCGTCGCTCGAGAAATCTCTCCCTCTCTCTCCCTCTTATCGATACATTATATTTGCCCATCCTGAGCTACTACGTGCAGGTAAATACGCTCGAAAGTGGTCCTTCCCTCCGCGAGCAGAGCTGAGACAACAGGTGAAAGGCGAAGGGAACAATGTCGCGAAAAGAAGAAAAAGAAGAAGGAGAAGAGCTCGAGCATTCAGCTGGACAGTTCGAAGAGCACTCGTCGCGAGTACCGAGGAAACGGAAATCATATTCCGTTGATCCTAGAAAAACGCTCGAAGCACTGCGAACGCGCGGCTACCCGCGAAGTCGTTCGCCAGGACGAATAAAATCCAAATTCCACGGGAAACGTCCGTCATCGTTTTTAATTTCGTTCGTAATAAACGAAGCCAGCTCGAACGAGCTCGAAAGAATGGCTGAAAGTCTGTTTGTTCCCGGCTGCGACAAGTCCTCTCCAACTCTGACGTGCGTACCTAATACCGACGCGTCTCTGTAGTCGCAGCCCCCGTTTTCGCGACGGGGCTCATTTTTCGACGCGCGCGTTTCCGGGTGACGTGGCGCATTGTCCGACGAAAGAGTAATTTTCAGCGCGGGAGCCGCGTCGTCGCGTTGGACCCGGTTGCGTTTCCCGTTTCGAGCAACTTCGATCCACATCGATGGGGTCCCCCGCTTTTCCTTCGAGCTTTCGAAATTCGCGTCGCAATTTCGCTCGACATTTCTCTATCGCTTCGTTAGAGGTACAGTTCCGGCGATCGAGTTCGTTCACGCGAAACAGAGCCATAAAGGAGCCCCGTCTGTCCCGTTTCCAATTGGATACGTACGCAGCAGGGTCGTCCGCAGATCGAACCGGATGGAGCGACGTTGGATCCTTCGGTTTCAGACGAGCACGTGTATCCGGCAGATAAGGAGATTCCGCGGTGGATGAATTTATGGTGGCTTCGATAAATCGTTGGTACGTCGAGATATTGGCAGGTATTGCTGGTATTAAGGATGGAGGAACGAGACATCCGTTAGATGGGTGAATCCTGGCAAAAAACTGAAGCCAGCCGACTATTTCGACGCCAGATACGAGGGGACTCGCAAATTCGACGGGCTGTCTCGATGATCGATGCTGAGTCCTCTGCACGCTCGATCGATCGCAGCGAAGCTTGCAGGATTTATTCGATGGAGTTATGACGAAGTTTCAGAGGAAATTTGGGGGTGCACGCGTAGTCTGCAGTTTTCTGCGCTCCTCGAAAGTTCTTGAGAGCGCGTAACCGCGGAGGAATTCTTTCGCGTAAACAGCATCCGGGACGCGGTTCGACGATAAGTCGAAACGAATGGCTGCGGGCAGATCCCGCGGGTACGAGAAGAAAATCGGCGCGCGGGCGCAATTAAAGCGCGCCATTGAAGTCGAGGCTCGATCACCGAGTGTCCTTCGACGACACAAAGGGAGGCAGTCGTCGCGCACTTCGCCAGAAGTTATCAGCGTCGCCTGGCTAAAAAGGCTTTCGAGAAACGTTAACGAAGCGAAGCGCGGCCATCTTATCGAGCCCGCGACAGAACAATGCCTCGTTACGAGGAGGGCTGGACTTCCAGATCGTCCGCCGCATCTCCGTCGCCCGATTAAAACCTTCTTTATCCAACCGCCGAAAGGAGTTATGCTTCTGTGGCGACACTTGGCTCAACTCGACCCGACTTCGTTCGACGCTCAGCTATCAGGGACGGCATCGAGACGATTCAGAACTACCGTCGTCATCGACCGTTCAAATTCTTCTTCGTTCTCCGGTTCGAAACTCTCGACTCTTCCCGTTTATCCTCCAGCGAACGGACAAAATTGTCTAATTTTTATCTCCAACGGTGGTTCCCCGATTGCGACGAGAAATGTAGGTCGATCATTTTTCCGTAAAGCTAGCATTTTTCTCTCGACAAGTTCCTCAGCCGATCTCGCGGTTCGTAGCTGTCGGGCAAATCGTTTTCATCCGTCAGGAATTCTTTAATTGCTGATCTTTCTCTCTGATCCTCTCGAAGGTTCGAGCTGACCGTGGAATTCCATCTCCCTCGACTGGTTTCAGCGACGAGACCCGTGGAAACGCAACGAACGGAGACGTTGCGTTTCAAGTCGGGCGTTCGACTTCCAAATTCCGTTTAGGAAGGAAAACACGACGGGAAAAGCTCTCCGTTCGATTGCTAAAGAATTCCCTTGATCAGGAACCGAGGCGTATCGAAACTCGCTACGTGATTCGCCGACCTGGCCCGAGGCGAAATTCATCTTTCATGGGAACAAACATCGACAGACGTGCCACCACGGTTCCCAGTGAATTCCTAGTGGCTTTCCCGCAGTTCGCAACAACGAATTCGCTTTATCTTCTTTATCGACCGGTTTAGCCCCACCTCCCCCTTTCGACCGTTTGCTCGATCTTTTCCAGCTTCGTAGCTCGTTTCGTTCTCGAACGCGGCGCTGACTCCAATATCCGCGTTGGACAGCGAACAAACCTCGAATATAAACGGATTCACCGCGACCGCTATCCTTGGACCACGTTTCAGCGAAGCTTCAGTCAATTTCGCGTCCCTTCCTCGATGTGGCTCTTGGTTTTATTAATTCCCTCGAATCATTGAATCTTCCTGAAGCCACTGCAAGGAGACGAGGACGGAAATTGGGGCAGAGGCGACGGACGAAGAGCGAAAACGAGTCCTCGCTCGAAATTCAACAGCCTCGAAGTTCGACGATGGGGTAACTTGGCTTTCGCGTGTCGCGAACTTCCCGCGGGAAGTTTAAGCGTTCGACGAGGAAAATCGCGGTCGCATCGCCGGCTGTCCCGGCTACTCGACTTTCGCAATTATGTAGTCGATATCATGCAAATCTGCACCCGGGGCGACCGACTCCCCCTTCGCGTCGTTCACGTAGAACCAGCCTGTCCGCTCTCGAAAAACTTTCGCGCGCGACGCTCACGATCGACCCTGGCCGATCTCCGCGTACGCGTCCACGCGTCCTCGTTCTGTATTTCGATGTTCCGTTGAACCCGCTTCGAAAGTCTTTTCGAGCGGAATAAAAATCAGCGACGCCCCGCGAGGCGGCAGGAATCGTCGAGAGAAAAAGGGGCGGGGGAGACGCTGGGAGAACTCCTCGAGACTCCGCTTATCAGAAATTTCCTTTCGAAAGATCCCTCCACCCCCGCCTCTTTCACTTTTCTATCTGTCCACCGCGGCGAGAAGTTTTACGAGCGACGCGGGCAACCGCGCGAGACGAACCGGTTCCCCGTGGATGATTTATGGCACTCACCCTGACGGGGGCGAATATCTGGTCGGGCTTGATGTTCTCGAGCCTGTGCTCCTGCTCGCCTTTGTGCAGCAACTGCAGGTGAGGCTGGAAGTGCGCCGGACAAAGGGTGCCGAGTGGAAGAGGCGACGCCCATCCCGGCAAATAGGGTGGATCACGAGTGCCTAACTCCCTGTAGAAGGTCTTCAGGAATCTGAAAGCAGCCAAAGTTCGCGTAGTTTAGCTGGCCGCCACACGGAACCGCCCCGCCGACGAATTTGCTTAATTATGTAAGCGCCGCGCTAATGGAACCCTGGCTGGGCGACGCCAAGCGTCTTTAGCGGACGGCGCTCGATCATCGATCGAACGTGGTTCCGTGGGCGACGTGCTGGCGGGATTTCGTTCGTTTTCCACGGAACGAGGGGAAACGAGGATCGTTGAAGTACAAAAAAAAACCCATTCCCCGTCTCGTCTCGTTCGAAATAAAAATGTTGTAATTAAAAGAAGAGGATGCGAGCTACGAAAATGCTGAATGCTGTGTTCGGAGGATCAAAGAGTAATTAAAAAATTTAGGAGCTGCTTGCTCTCTCACGCGCACAAAGGCTCTATTATTTTGTTAATTAAAATTACGCTGAATCACGATAAGAATTCATCCGGCAGATTCATTTAGCCCCGAAGAGGCGACCGCTTTGAAAAGCGCGCGCGTCCCGCTCGCGGAACTTGCCCTTTTTTCCTTCCACAGCGTCCCACTAAAATTCCAATTAATCCCGAGTTACGACGCGGCGCTGAAGTGGCTCGCTTATCGGGTGACTGGTTAATTTCCCAGGCGACGAAACCGTAGTCGCGCTAAGTGGCAGCCACGCCGTTGAATGATGCATTCGTTGTAACAGCAGGTCCGCGGGTAAGATTGATGATCTTACGCGAGTCGATCAACCGTGGAAAAGGATCCGCTTCCGGACGATCGCTCCAGCAGAAGCGAGCCAGGATTTTACGAGTTCACCCCGTTGCGTTCGATGACTATTAGCGCCTTATTCGTACCGTCATCCGCTTCGTCGCCCAGCGGGATCGTAATTCCCGTTTCGATCGCAGATGCTGTTTACAAGCGTTGCGTCACAAGGATATTGCGACGCAAAGTGGAAACTGCAGGATTCCAAGGAGTATCCGCGCGTAGCATTCTCCGACAATTGTGTGGGCGCAACTACAGGTAACTTTGAGAACACAGTCTCGTATAACACGAAACTTCGGACGACATTAACAGGGGATTCCGCTTGTACCTCAAAGTTCTACAATTTATTTACGCAGTTCTCACCTGCGTGTTCGCTGACGTAGATGCGTCTCCAGGGACGCAGCGTGTTTCGAGACGAGCAGGGTGAAATGAAAATCTGAAACGTAGCGGACGTATCCAGAAAACGAACTAGGAACCAAATAGGGGCGCGTTTTGATCCCTCAAAGCA
The DNA here is from genome assembly GCA_963969225.1 of Xylocopa violacea. Taxonomy (NCBI): domain Eukaryota; kingdom Metazoa; phylum Arthropoda; class Insecta; order Hymenoptera; family Apidae; genus Xylocopa; species Xylocopa violacea. The sequence continues at coordinate 24,450,390 of CAXAJV010000012.1, forward strand.
AGATGGCAGTACAACAACTCTGCGGCACGCCTCGAATAAACTCTCGAACAACTAAACATTCAATTTCGAGTTGATCCCCTTTCAGAAAGGTCTGCCTTCTCATTTTTCAACGCGAGGATTTCGACGTCCGTATCGCGAGCTTCAGCGGATTCGCTCGAACGCGGCACGAATTTCCGTCAAGAGTCAACCGTGTTCCCGTACATTGAATTTCTCAATCGCGCGGAGCGTACGAGTCCCTGGGGAAGCGGACGAGCCGCCCCGATCCCCTCGCAGGACCTCAGCGGCAGGCTGTCGTCGAGGAGGGCGACATTTTTCACGCGCCACTGACCGGCGCGGAAGGTTAAACGATAGCCAGTGTCTCCTAGGAGGAACGGTGAACTGACCTTAACAGTCTTCCCAGGGGATCCCTTTCAGGCGACGGCGGGCCTCCGATTCCACTTCCTGCGCCGAGTCTGCGGGAGGACGCACGTGCGCTCGATATGTATGCGGCTGGTGCAGGGGGTGGGCTGCAGGGCGGGCAACAAACGGGGCTGCTACCCCCTGGGGTCGAGAGGGTATAACTCCTCTCCAATTCCTGAAACAAAAGAAGAGAAAAGCCGCTTTAGTAGGTCCCTCCGACTGCTCGTCCCTTTCTCCCTCTTTCCTTCGCTCCAGGCTCCCGTTGTCGCTTCAATATGGCGCCGCTACATCATGCGTTCCACCATTGTCCGCCACGCGCCGCGAAACCACCGCAAATACGCGTCGTTCGAGATTTATCGTCCGAGACGCCAGCCTTTTTTTTTTCTTTCCTTTCTTTTCGACGAAAGTAGTCGCGACTGGTGTCCACGGATCGATTCCTGCGATTGAGATAATCGTTCGCGGAGCGAGCAAAATGACGGTCGCTTTCTCCTATCGGTGGATTTAATGGCGAAAGAAATAGACGTATCTTTCGTCAGAGGGAGGATCAGAAAGCAGCGGGACAAAGGCGAGCGAAATATATCTCTCGAAAGCGGGAGACTAATGGTCGACGCTGGCGAGCAGGCCCTCAGCCAACACGTGGCTCATCGGTCGAACGCGAGCGATTACCCAACTGCTGAATCATCGTCGGTGAAAGTGGCTCAATTAACGAGCCCGCTGGCCGACTGCTGTTAACAAACTAACAATTACGCGAGGAATAACTTTTTCATTGTTCAACCGCACTAAATCCCCCGATCGTGCCCGCGGAGTCGGAAGAAATGGCCGCTGTAAAGCGACGGCTAACTTTAACGCTCGGATTAAAGTGGCCGCCATTAAAAGAAAATATTCTGGGGGATTCGCGCGTATCACGTACCACTCGTTAACCGCAGAAACGTTCGCTCGGAAACGGGTGGACACCCTCGATCGCGGAACGGATTCGTTAGGTGGAGCGAATCGACGATAACAGCCAGCGTGTTCGCTGCACCGCTCGCGCTTTATCGGTTTTGTTCTCGCGGGCAATCGAGAAATCGTACGGTCACGTCGGTGATCAGCGACCAGGCAAAAAAGAGCTTACGGTCAGCGATAGGAGACCGCCTTTCAATCGCAACGCTTCGCGCCACGGGTACGTGACCGAAGATAAGTTGATCAGAGGGAAGGAAAACCGAGGAACAGCCGCGACCCTCGTCTCGCTTTTTCCCCCGCTCGCGGCTTTTATCCCAGGGACCAATTCTCTTCTCGCGCCGCATGGACACACCGCAACGCGCTTTCCACCCCCTCGATTTCACCCCCTACCCTCGCAGCGGCCCATTCCTCCAGCGCCGCGTTTCTTTTCCCGTCTCGGACCACGTCCATCGATATCGGGAAACACTCTGCGAGGAACGAACGAGCCAGCATCGTTTCTCGGTTGATGTATCGAAATTTGTCGCCAGGGAGAGTGCGACGATCGAAGATGGCGGAGATGCTGGGCATTCAAATGTTCTCGGTGAAGAATTTCCGCGACGCTGTTGAAAATATCAACGCAACCGGCTGTTATTTTGTAATAGGACGTGGAAGTGGTCTTTTTGGAATGCTAGAATAACAAGAGTAGTATTTTTTTTTTATAATAAAGTAGACAGTAAATCGATAAACAAAGTTTGCGCAGTATTCTACACTGACCTGGGTTTTATCAATCGAAATAGATAATGCAAGTGCCAGCGCGAGTTAACTCGCGACCAGTCAACGATGTGTTAACCGTGGATCTTCGAGTGGATTTTGCATATTTCAAATTCCTGTTTGCCAGGAGCAATTAAATATACGCAAAACAGGCGAAACTAGATTTATCTCGAACTCGTTTCGCCCCTCAAGCCCGTCGTTCGCTGCAACGTTAGTTTCAGCCATTAATTCGAGGGACGAGCATTTTCGATGGAAAAAGGGGTCGAACGAACGGGATTGAAATCGTCGGCCGCGTTTCGCGGTGGCGGGCGATGTTACCACGTTCTTCGCGCGACGCAAAAAGCCACGCTGCGGGGGTTGCATCGCGGGGACAGGAAGAAAATAATTAAACGACGCGAGAACAGGAAACGGACGAGCGTGGATGTTGATTCGAGGAAGCGACGCGCGCGTAGCCGCGGGAGCGTGCATTCGTGCGGCCAGAAGAAAGGGGAACAACGTGGCGGCAAAAAAGCAGCGGGAGTTATCGAATGGACGCGTTCTACGGGGTAACTGGAGCACGGTCGCGGATTAACCGTTTTGTCTTCGGGTCTGGTTCGATCGTGGACTACTTTCCCGTCGGCTGCGAGCGAGATATGGCACGCGACCGTTCTCCTGATAAAAATGCGCGCTGAAAAGGGTCGCGAGTGACCGCCAGAGGGGGTGGCGTGCAGGGGCGCGACTTTCGGGTCAAGCCCCAAGCGCCGCTGGTGCAATTAAGGAGATAACGAACTGCATTCACGGACGGTTCTATTAAAACTATAAAGACTGTTTTAATTCAATGCACGCGGAAACGGAAGCTCCGCTGCACCCGTGTTGTCGCCCGTCCCAGCGTTCGGTTTTAATGAGCATCGCCGCCGCCGCCGCCGCGACGACAATTAAACCCGAATATTCCCATCGGATCGGATTCCCTCGATTATCGTCGAATCGACGGTGATCGACGCCGCGCCAAGGCGAAAGATTCCAACGGTGTACGCGTGGTAATTAAACCCGTTAATCGTGTTACCAGCGGATATTCATCACGCTTCGATGGGCTGGCTCTCTGTAACGACTTCCGGCGAGCCGCAAGTTCACCCCTTTGGGATCAAATTTTCTCGAGTCGCGAGGACGATTCTTCGTGGCTATTTATTACAATCGACCTCGCATAAATCGTACTCGAGTTATAGATTTAATCGCCTGTCGCTTTGTTAAGAAAAAGCTGCACGAACACCGGAAGCAGTTCGCTTTCGTCACGAAAGGTTTAAGAAAATTTTGAAATTCGACGTGTTTTCACCCTTTTGGAATCAAATTTTCTCGAGTCGCGAGGACGATTCTTCGTGGTCATTTATTACAATCGACCTCGCATAAATCGTACTCGAGTTATAGATTTAGTCGCCTGTCGCTTTGTTAAGAAAAAGTTGCACGACACCGGAAGCAGTTAGCTTCCGTCACGAAAGGTTTAAGAGAATCTTGAAATTCGACGTGTTTTCACCCTTTTGGGATCAAATTTTCTCGAGTCGCGAGGACGATTCTTCGTGATCATTTATTACAATCGACCTCGCATAAATCGTACTCGAGTTATAGATTTAGTCGCCTGTCGCTTTGTTAAGAAAAAGTTGCACGACACCGGAAGCAGTTAGCTTCCGTCACGAAAGGTTTAAGAGAATCTTGAAATTCGACGTGTTTTCACCGTTCTTGTCAAGAATTCAGTTCTGAGGCGAATTTCAAAGGCTTCGCCAACTTCTTCAGGTATAATTCCCTTAATCCTTCCTGCTTCCTTCACGTTACCAAATTATTGTCGCTATTATTATAGTGAAATTCTTATTATTATCAATTATTCTATGCATACTAAAATTATTCTATGCATTTTATTGATCGTTGTAATAAAATTGTGCGGAAACACATGCTTCTAATTCAGAACGAAACGCCTTTCCATTTTTGAATAAACAATTTTTCTATTCTCGCGCAGTGATTTAATTTTTTTAGGGACCAACCAAATCATCGTACTTGTTATGTTACGAACTTTATTATTCGTAATAAATAACTGTTTATTATCTCAATACGTCAATATTCGATGATTACACACTTCACCTTCCTCAAAAAATACCTCAACATCTTCCACGATAATAAAGAAACAAAGAAATTGAAGCAAATTCCAAAAAAGTCATGTAGAATCTATCTAAATTTCCTACTTTTTCAATTCGCATAAAAATATATTTTTAATATACAGCACAGTAATATAAGATTGCATTCGTCAGTGAGTATAGCGAATAAAACGATAAGATTAATGTAATAAAAATTGATAAGTCTTGAAAACTAGCGCAAAATTAATAATAATTGATATGTGATTAAATTTGACCGAAAAATATACGTATACGAGTATGCACGAGTGTTGGAATATTATAAAAATTAATAAAATATTGTATGTGAAAGAAATAATAAACTAACGAAGTATTGTGACAAGTAACTTGCCACGGAAGCAGTGTGCAACGAGCGGAACGTACACAACATACACAAACGTTCGCATGATCGTGTGCAGTCGTGCGCGGTCACTTGGCAGTATCACCTCGTCGCGATAACTGTGATACAGTACTTTGTCAACTAATCGAGATCTAATTACCTTTACCAACTCTAATTATTACCTAATAATTAAACCACCACTCTAAACTAACTAATACAATATTTTAATCGTAGAATAATTACCATTTATTAATATTAAATAGTTTATACGGACTTTTTTGAGATCCTTAAAGACTTTAACTAATTTTAATAACGAAAATAAATTTTATTAGTTTTATCATACCTTACAATTGTTGATACACTTCAATGATCGTAATATTAGTTTGTTTATTTGGATATTTCTAAATTATTCTTGATTTTAATAGAGTTTAACTAATTCGTATAGCGAAAATAAATTTTTTTAATTTACTTACACCTTGCAATCGTTAATAAACTTTAATTATCAAGTCATTACGTTTGTTTATTCGGATATTTCTAAATTATTCTTGATTTTAATAGAGTTTAACTAATTCGTATAGTGAAAATAAATTTTTTTAATTTACTTACATCTTGCAATCGTTAATAAACTTTAATTATCAAGTCATTACGTTTGTTTATTCGGATATTTCTAAATTATTCTTGATTTTAATAGAGTTTAACTAATTCGTATAGCAAAAATAAATTTTTTTAATTTACTTACACCTTGCAATCGTTAATAAACTTTAATTATCAAGTCATTACGTTTGTTTATTCGGATATTTCTAAATTATTTTCGACTTTAACAGAGTTTGACTAATTGTACCACTGAAATTAAATTTTTTAAAGTTATTTACAATCAAGAATCGTTAACAAGTGCGCGTTACTTGCTGCCTGGTTTTTGCAAACTACCCTCTCGATGGAGGACACCTTCACTGCACCGTGCAATATGTGAGTACACCTCATTTTAAAGTAGTATTCGATTAGTATTACTACTGAACATAGAATAAACGTAGTAAAAATGAACGTAAAATCAAAGTTTAGACAAGAGTGCGATCTACGTAATTTAAAAAATAGTCGCGAATCTTAGAAAAGTGACGAGAAATTTGGTTTTTGTTCAACGACATAGTTTTCTTTGTATCTCGAAATTGTTAAGATGGGTCCCTGCGTAGTCACCTCCACGTGGTGGACCCGGGCCCTTGATAACGTTTTCGAGAGATTGTGCTCTCGAAAACGATATCAAGCTAAGGACTACGCGCGTAGACATAAGTATAATTGTAAACTCGATGCTAGAAGTACCAAATTAAACAAAAGATCGTGGTTCTTAGCTTCTGATTTCCACTTGTACAAACATTTCATAGATTCACTTTTAAGAATTCTTTATTATTTCATTAACTTCGCAAGATATTAAAATAATTTAATCACTGGTACTTCTCGTATCGAGCCTTTCAATTCGACTACGAATACTTTAGTTTAAGTTAATTATTGCGATCCAATTTGTATATTCATGTAATGTAATTTTAATAAGAAAATCATAAATCCTTTTATCCCGACTTTCCTCATTTTTATTATTAATTACACGTGGTTACTTCTATCCCTCTATGGTGTTCCTTCGTTGGAGGGTCGTTTGATTGTTTAATGTTCGATGGTTCGACGTTTGCTAGTTTTATATTTGATGGTTTATCGTTTGATGGCTTTTATTCTGATCTATTTGAATCTCTCTGTTCGCCGCTGGATCGCCGTTGGATCGCCGTTGGATGCGTGCGTTTATTAGCCATAAGTACTTATATATCGTACATCTCTGTAATCTAATTGTAATCATATTGTAAAGAAATACGTTTTCTTATCCGGAGAGAGAAATAACCACCCCTCTTTTTTTACACCCCTCGCTTATTAACACAAAACTTCTAGTTCCTTTGAGTACTCTAATTTTATGCTTCTTAAGACTCGTTTCACGTAGATTTTCTCTCTTTTTTCCTCTTTTTCCCCCTTTCCCCCCTTTCTTCCCTCTTTTTTCTTCTATTCGCTCGAGATTAGATTTTAATCGTCACGCAGTGAAACAGTCGGGACTCAATCAAACCGATGCGTGTTTGTCGTGCCCACCTGGATCTTCAAGGGTTCAACCATGGACGCGCTCACGATGGAGCGTGCTGAGTGGTTCCCAACCCGTGGCGCTGGGGTCTGACCTTTGTAAGACGGATTCGGGCGGTCCCACGAGGTTCGTCTCTATCGCAGAGCAATCCTAGAGTTGGGCCTCGTTGGGGTTCAGATGGACATCTCACTCACCATTGGGGAGAGCGTGGTTGCGATTGTTTCGACGTAAGACGTGGCATGAAACTTGCTCGCGATTCGCGTCGCGTTCGGTTCGCCTAATGGCTCTAAAGTGGAAGCACGAGGTTAGAATGCTCTTTTCGGTCGCGTCGCGAATTTTATCTTCATTTTTGCTTCAACTCACTTTAGTTTACCTTAATTTTGCTTCAGTTTTTATCGAGATAATAGAATTTAGAGTATCGTACCGTAGAACCCTTTGCGAGACACTTTCGTTTCTCGAAAGTGTAGTAGAGTCACTTTAGATATTTCTCTTCGGATAAGACAATGGCTTTTCTTGTTACCCCTTTCGTAAAGTCCATACTGCAGTTTCTAAATATCTGATAGATTTTAGAAAATGTATTATGGATCTCGCGTGTATTAAATTGAAGTAGAGTCAGTTTTCGGTACCTTCTGTACCGAGAACAGGTATTTGTAATGGAGGGTGGATGGGATTAGGGCCATAGGGCTGGGTCCCTGCGTAGTCACCTCCTCGTTGGTGGACCTGGGTACTTGGTAACGTTTTTGAAAGATTGCGCTTTCCAAAACGATATCATGCTAAGGACTACGCATGTAGATTTAAGCGTATATAGATAGCGTAATTAGAAAATAAGATATAGTTTAAGTTAATTTTTGCGTTCGCCGCTGGATCGCCGTTGGATCGCCGCTGGATCGCCGCTGGATGTTGTGATATAACTTATTACATATTCTCGATTAATATAATTTAATTATATTCCATCCTTATTCCTTTCCCATAACTATTTTAATGCTAATTAGTTCGTTTGATATTAATAATTTGTTCAGTAATGAGAACGAGTTATCTTGAATATTGCAATTGAGAGAAAGTGTAGTTGGAATATGATTGATCGTTTTGTGGTTAAAAAAATGTATGCGACAGTGGAAATTCAGGGAATTGTTTAAACAAGCTGACATAATCTATGGTGTTTTGTCTCCCTTTCTTTCTATTTCTTTTTCTCTCTCTTCCACTCTGTCTCAGCCTCTCTGTCTCTCTCTCTCTCTATTTATATAGGGTGTTCTCTTGATCGAAGGTTGATTCTTGATTCCAACAAATAATTTCAACAATAAATGATTCTATTCTATAGTCGCAAAGTGGTTTCATTATTCTCTTTAAATTTGGAAATGAGTAAATGGTATTTTCGATGAGTGCAACGTTAGGGGCATGACTTCGATATTGTTTTACGTCAAAGAATTACTATTTCCACGTTTTCCAAGATTCTTTCGAATTGCTTCACGCAAATAGGCTATACGAAATTATAATTGAGAATGTTTCTTAAGAGAATCTTCAAGTTTGGCGTATCTTCTCCGTTCTTGTCAAAAATTCAATGCTTCTGAGGCGAATTTCCCCTAATCCCTTCTATATCCTTTATGCTATCAAATTTTTATAATTGCTATCATAAAATTGCTATGATTTAAATAACTCTTCTCCGTTCTTGTCAAAAATTCAATGGTTCTGAGGCGAATTTCCCTTAATCCCTTCTATATCCTTTATGCTATCAAATTTTTATAATTGCTATCATAAAATTGCTATGATTTAAGTAAATCTTCTCCGTTCTTGTCAAAAATTCAATGCTTCTGAGGCGAATTTTCCCTAATCCCTTCTATATCCTTTATGCTATCAAATTTTTATAATTGCTATCATAAAATTGCTATGATTTAAATAAATCTTCTCCGTTCTTGTCAAAAATTCAATGATTCTGAGGCGAATTTTCCCTAATCCCTTCTATGTCCTTTATGCTATCAAATTTTTATAATTGCTATCATAATATTGCTGTGATTTAAATAAATAATTTCAACATTAATTTCTACGTTCGCCGCTGGATCACCGCTGGATCGTCGCTGGATGCGTGCGTTTATTAGTCATAAATAATAGTAATTAAAATTAGATAATAGTAATTGTAATTAAATTGTAAGGAAGTATATATATTTTCTTATCCAGAGCGAAACCATATAATTTTTCCCCTCGAAATCATCGTTTTATCGAAATAGAATATAATTATTCTCACATATATACATATAAATTAGTTTCCATTTGCTCACTACTGATGTTTATCAGTTTATAGTTTTATTAGTAATAATTTCATTACTCTGCGTACTCGCTTGCATGCATCGCATGTGGCAAGCAAGTAGTGAGCACGCTAACTTAATGTTATACGTAAGTCGCTGCCATGAGTAGCTCCATGTGTCGAAAAGACCGTGGTTTGGAAAGTGGACAGCGCCGGAAACATTTAGTTAGCAGATCCACGTGATTACGTGGATCCACGTGAGTACGCAGAGTAGATTTGGTCGCGTCGCGAATGTTACTTTCACTTTTCCCTTCAATTTATTTATCACAAGTTTCTTCAACTTCAATTTCCCCCTTAATTTGATTTTTCGAGAGTAGAATATAATATTCCTTTTACGAAACGCTTGAAATTTTCTAAAGTGTCGTTAGAGACACTTTATAAATTTCTTTCTGGATAAGAAAGTGATATATACTTCCATTCCCTTCTTCCTTTTCGCGTTTCGTGAAATCCACGTTGCAATTTCTAAAGATCTTCAATAGATTTTGGAAAATGCATCGTGAATTTCATTTTTTTAATTCAAGTAGAGTCAGATCTCGGTACCTTCTGTAACGAGATCGTAAATATGTAATGGAGGGTGGATGGGATTGGCGAAATAGGGATGGGTCCCTGCGTAGTCACCTCCACGTGGTGGACCTGGGCCCTTGGTAACGTTTTCGAGAGATTGCGCTCTCAAAAACGATATCAAGCTAAGGACTACGCACCTAGACTTAATAACAGTCGTAGATTTAACACTAGAACTATAAAACCAGTTAAAATGATCATTATTCGTAAACTTTTTACAGTAGTAGAGGCTTTTAACATACAAAGATTTAAGGATATTATATAGTTTGTCACATATTTAAAATATTTATTTCCATTCCCGTTTCTCAAAGAAATTAAAACATTTTAATCGGGGGTAGTTCTAGCGTTGAGTCCTTTGCGATCTACTTTCAATTTTCCAAGTCTTTTTCAGGACTCTGAAACTTGAAATTGGACTGCAGTCGATATAATTGTAAAATAAAATATAATTCAAGTTCAAATTTGCGTACATCGTTGGATCTTCTTGGAACGCGTGCATGTTTAATTACAAATACCTACACGTTGTAGATTTCTGTAACAAAATCGTAAAGGAGTGCATTTTCCCATCTGAAGCGACAAATAATCGCTTTCGTTTGCCGCAGTAGAGCTTTTAACATACAAAGATTTCATACATTCAATTTTAATAATATTATATAGTTTGTCACATGTTTCAAATATTTATTTCCATTCCCGTTTCTCAAAGAAATTAAAACATTTTAATCAGGGGTAGTTCTAGCGTTGAGTCCTTTGCGATCTATTTTCAATTTTCCAAGTCCTTTTCAGGACTCTGAAACTTGAAATTGGACTGCAGTCGATGTAATTGTAAAATAAAATATAATTCAAGTTCAAATTTGCGTACACCGTTGGATCTTCTTGGAACGCGTTTAATTACTCATGTTTAATTACAAATACCTACACGTTGTAGATTTCTGTAACAAAATCGTAAAGGAGTGCATTTTCCCATCTGAAGCGACAAATAATCGCTTTCGTTTACCGCAGTAGGGCTTTTAATCGTTCTCGCGTAAATCGGTTCGCGTTTTCTCGGTACCAATAAACGATTACGCTCGCTTTCATGCATTGCGCGCAGCACGTATGCACTGGATAATCTAATTTCATGTTTGGTAAGTTCGCTTCCGCAAGTAATTCCAGATTCGCTCGCATCTGGCCCGATTTATCGTAACGCCGCTTACAAGACCGAGCGACGTTCCTCTGGTTCACCGTGTCAACCATTGCTTCCTCTTTTTGTCGGCCACCGCGGCTTACTCCTCGCGGTCGCCGCTTCCCGGTGACCCCAATGCCGCTAGGACTTTTCCTTTCGTCTCGAAAGTTTGTTCCGTGCCTCGTGAATAATCGACTGCAACTGCTGGTAACAACCAGGAGAAAAATTGCAGCCACCCGACTTTCATTACGTCCCTGGGAACGCTCGATTCGCGACCCCTTTCGCCCCAGTGGATTCCATTAACCTTTCAACCATTGCCCCGTTGTACGTTCGAGGGAGGGGAGAAAAAATTGCCGTTTTTATCGAGACTCCGCGAACAACGGATCTCACCTGTTCGAGAAAATATCGCAGCGACCCGTGGAACGTCACCAGCAGATAACGCACGGCCTGTTCCGGGACAATGGCTGGAAAACTGGCTCGAAGCTCCAGGACGCGGTAGTCTAGACGGGGTGAGAGGGCGGAGGATTCACGGGGAGAAAGCCGACGGCATTAATTCGAGGTAATTTCTGCGGCAGACGACAAAGAGCTTCCGCGAACCGTTCGACGGAGACACGCGCGCGGACAAAGGGTTTCCCTTCGAGGATTACGGGAATCGCGCGTCTTCGCGCTTGTCAACGGCGAGCCCTATGCGGCGTGTAATACGCCGGGGGCTAACTGCGCCGCGAATACGTCGTCGCGACGCGGAGGAACACCTCGCGCGAACTCTTGGCTGCTCTCGATGCCATCCAACCCGATTCTCACCGTCCTCGAGCTTCCAGCAATTCGCTATCAAAGTCGCGTTGCGCGTCGTTGCGTGGCGGTTCTCCAACGCGCACCCCTAAAGGGACAGCGAAGTTCGTCATTTCCCGCGAGCGCTCATTTCCGCCGCCATTTCTGCGTACAGAATTTTCCGACTTGCGTCTAATATCCGCGTCTGAATCGTGTCTTCGTTTCGATGATTTTTCGAAATCCGATCGATCGATTTCCGCGAGGCGAAGTTTGTTCACGTTCCGTGGGAAGTTGAGGAAGAACGGGCCAAGGTTTCGAGCCGAGCCGTGGTAATTTTTAATTAGTTGAAAATTGTTCGAAGCATTAGGGATAATGGGCGTAAATTGAATCGAGGCTTCGGTTCCCTTCGAAGTTTGCCCGTTTATACGTCCCCGGGGTGTATTAAGCGCTTTCTTCGCGGGGTTACGAGCACGATCGCTTCAGGGAACGATTAAATCCTGGTCAGACCGCGACGACGCCTCGGCGTGTTTCGTGGATTAATTAATTTACGAGGGCGAGCGAGTGTTCCAATAAAATCCAGCAAATTTCATCGCGCTCGTATCAACCTCGCCGTCCATAATGCAAACAGCTACGCCAGACGGTTTCCGACGTTATTTCCCTAAGAAAATGTTAGCCGAGAACTTGTATCCACGGTGAGGAAGCAAATTTTTCTCCAGTCACGTACATCGAGATAGAAATTTTGTTTGCGCAGACCCGCCGTACGATCGCCAGCTGCGATTTCCGCCTGTTTCGAGAATGATTCCCGATTTCGATGGAATCGTCATTAACGACAGGCTCGTCCCTTCTCGCCCCTCTCTCCCCGATCTCGTCCGTCGACTGTTAATTTTTCATTTCCGGCTGGCAGGGGTTCCGGTCAAATAATAGCGCGGTACGTGGCACCGATTTCGTTCGTTGCTGGCGCGCGGAGAATTGAATTACAACGGTAATTGTAATTTCAGCCGGTAATCCGCGTTGAACGTTTCGAAATCGCGCGGCGATTCTGCGCGCGGGGTCGAAATAAAGATCGCAGCGCCTGGTAATTAACATCACTTTGAGCGCGATTAACGCGCTGGAATAGCCGGCTGTTAATCGTATCGAACAATTTCATACTCGTCACTGCGAGAGAGAGAGGAGTAATCTCCGTCTGAAAAACTGTCCACCGATGCACTCGTCGGGCGTAACGAAATAAACTGCAGCTACGCCCCGCGCAGTCCACGAAATTACCCAGTTTATTACGTCGCGACGACTCTGAACTTTGGAGTTGAGCGAGAGCGAAGCGAGCTGGTGGAAAGATAATTAACGAAGAACGATCGAGATAACGGGGTGACAAAATAGTCCGTTTCTCCGGGTGAAAATTAAAGCTCGACGCTTCTATTTGTCACGTCGGCCGTCTACCAGCCTCGAGAGTCGCCCTCGTTTACCCGCGCATCCTTCGCTTCGTCGGGCGGGGGTGGATAACGCTCGTCGAATGAACGATACACCTCGTCGCGCGGTACAGCGCGGATAATTAACCACTTTGGGCGAATAAATTTCGCCAGGCGAAACAAAAGGCGGTCTCGCTCGCAAGGAGGCGAACAATGGGGACCAAGCGGACGGGGGCGGCGCGCGATTGCCGGGAGCAAAATTATGGCGGCGGTCGTGGCGCGAATCGGCTATCAAAATCGTTGAATATAAAGGGGATGGCGGGCGGCCATGCGAGGGGGTGGCTCGAAGATCGATGGACGAGCGCGACAAGGGGACGCGATCCCGAGGAACCATCCTACCCGCCCCCTCCATCGCGCGTTAAAGTTCCATCACCGGCGGAAGTTAATTTAATCCTGATCCAATTAAACCGGATATAACGCTAAGCCTGTCGGCGGTGGGTGCAGTTGGCCACGTGCAGTTAACGCGGCGACGGTAGCCGTGCCAGTTAACCACTGCGTAAATTGGAAATTGGCCCCGCTGTCCAATAAATATCGGATTAGCCAATAAATCGGACGGAAAACGGCGATGCGTTATATCGTCGGGACACAACGGGAACGGTGAATTAATGTCGCAGCCGTTCCCGCGCGACAGGGGACCCATCTTGTCCTCCGTGTACCGCGCGTCGAATGCTAAATCCACCCTCTGCTGGGCGTCCTCTCGATCTCAGCGAGAGAAAAAAAAAAAAACGCGACGTTCTTCTTACGAGACACAAAATTGTGCCGCGGTGAAAAAAGGTTGGGAACCGCTGCGGTGTAAATCGGTATTCGATATGGACGAAAACTCGAAAAGCAGATAGTTGTTTCAGCTGATGAAAACGTGCAGTTTAACGGTACTCGTTCGATCTCGATCGCCCTATTTCGAGGAGGATTCCCAAACGGCTTCTGCCGCCGCGGTAAAAGCACGTTGTTCATAAAGATTAGGATAAGAAAGTGCGGAAATCTGACGTTGCGCGCATCATAAAATCCGTTTCTTAAAGCTTCTCGATACCGAGCCAGAGATTTACAGGCGCTATCCAGAATCGATAGGGGAACTGCCGTCGATACTCGGACCATTTATTATCCCCGGCTTCTGCATCGATTCTTTCGACGCGAGCGGGCAAACGGGTCGCGCGATCTAAAGTGTATCTCGGAACGTATACCTGATTTACGTATCGCGCGATATTATCCCTGATTCCTGTAGCTGAGCGTCGAGCAGCTTCGTCGTTACGGTCGCGAGACACCAGCCTCTGAACGTTCAGCGAAGATTTCGCGGAGTTTCGCGTTTTTACGAGCGCGACGTGGTGCGACGAGATTCCTTTCGAGCTGACACGCGAATCCTCGCGCTTCTCGCGTTACGCGCTCGTTTTCAGCGACCGTACAAACAACCTCGAGCGTTTACCAGCGGTATTAATTGCGCTCTCAGGCTCCCTCCGCGTCGCAATTAATACCGATTACGAAACCATTTCGTCGCAGGGATGCGAGAGTTTTCCGAGTATTATTTTCAAATCACCCGGTTACGCGAGACAGAATCGAAAAGCGAGATATTTAAATTGTATTCGTACCAAGTGGATGACATTCTTCGCGTCAACGTTCTCTCGTTCCTCGCGGAAACGCGCCCTCTCGACAGCCAACCGATGGCCCTCGAGATGTCTTTGTCGCTGACTCCCTCGTATCGTTTCCCCGGGTTCCAGCTTCCGGTTCGACGCATTCGCGCTCGAATTCCATCGACGTTCGTCGATGCACGCGCACACGCACGGGTGTTGCGCGTAGTTCGATGCGCTACTAGCGAGCACGCGTGCGTGATTTAGAAGGCAGCGGAAAGAAAGAAACGACATTTTTCAACGTCGCGGGAACAAATGGGCCGCGACACGGGTCCGTCCGTGCTCACCTCGCTCGAGGAGCAACGCCACCCTTCGTCTCGCGAGGGGTGCGCCAGTTCCATCGAAGCGTTCCGCGCGGACGTGAATCGATTGCCTCTAATTTGTTTCCGTTACGGGCCTGGAAATTCCACCCCAAGAGAGTGGGATTCGTGGATTATCACGGAGGACGGCGCTCCGCGTCGGGAAACCCAAATTACCCTCGCGTTTTGACGAATACCGCGAGGGTGGTCGAAAAATTGCCAGGCCAACGCCGCAGAAACGGGAGGCGAGCACGTTTTATCGCGTCCCATAACAGCCGCGTTACACAGGGTACATTCTCCCCCGTTCCCACCACGAATTCCTCGATCCACCAGCCGTTCGCGTGGCCCACATAATTTCGTAGCAGCTGAGCGCGCGCGCTCGTAAATATCGCTCGAATCTCCTCCATCGGAAATTAGGGCAAAGTCGTAGAAATAATTTTTCGCCGGAAGACGCATCGCCGTTGGCCGCGCGAAATTCTCGCGCGCCCTTCGCGAATTAAACATGCTCCGTGTCGGATTTATCGCGGGTCGTTCCGGTGCCTTATGGACGCTCGAAAACGCGACAATAGCGCTCGCGTTGCGCGCACGATACAACGCGCCGTGCGCGGCGTCGCCCGTATTTGGACAGCGACCCGCAGGTTTTCACAAATACAGGCGACGATTCGTTGAATTCGCTTGTTCGTTTTCGACGGGAACGGAAATGGCAGAAGCGCATACAACCGGAAATAAAAATAACTAACAAATTGCGCGATGCGACAGCGTAGCGCTCGAAGGCGTTCCACGGTAATCGCAGCGAAGGCAAGTAATTAAAGAAAGATGGCCGCTGAAATTATTACGACGGTGATTCGCTTTTTCCCGCCTCGAGCCTCGGAAATTGGCGTTAACGAGCGCGACAATAAGACGATTTCAATTATACGAAAGAAGCCGGATGTCCGGGAACGCCTTCCCTTCGATTCCTCGCAATCGAGTCGCGGAGATAATAAAGTATCGCCCCCGTCCCAACGTCGACTCTCCACCTCCAGCGAATTGTGCCCCAAGATTTACTGCCGCGATTCTTCCCACCGCCAGCCTTCGTTCTAAATGAAGATCCGCTTTTCGCGAGAGACAGAGATTACGCGATAAGAGCGCGAGGTGTTAACGGAGAATTAGACACGGACAAACGGCCACGATTGCAGCCGCGCGGTGGAACAACGGTAGCGATAGAATCGACGATCGGTCTTATCGTAATTCGCGGAACAGTCGGAGTTCGGAGACGGGGCCAGGTTAAGGCTCGATTCCTTTCGAACGCGCGGTGAAACGCGCGCTGGTATCGTTTTCGCGACTTTCATCGCGATACACGGGATTAACGCGAGCCGCTGGAAAGTTCCTCGTGACGCGTGCGACGCAGTAATCGCGGGTACAGCTCGAACTGGTGATAAAGAACGAGCGTAGCCAGTATCCTTCCCTCCCCATCGACTGTAATTTACAAGCGTGCCACGGTTTCGAATAATAAAAATATTAGCGCGCAACCGCTCGTTCGAATCGCTCGTTGTCGATTCGATCTCCTGCACCCCCTGGCGGTCCACCCCTCGTTTCGAATAATGGGCTGTAAAACGGCGGGATGACAAACACACCGATCGCTTTCCGATTTTGATCGTCGTTATTATCGTAAATTCGCAACCGGCTAAATTTGCAACAGCCATTAAATCGCGCTTGTAAATCGCGCTCGACCCTGGTCCCGCGTCATCGTGAAGCCTGTCGCGTATCCCGACGACATTTCGGGGCTCGCTGGTTCGACGTTCGCAGGGTACCACATCGGCCAGACCCCTTTCTCCGTGCCTCCATCGGCTCTCTAAATATTCATGAACAATCTTGCGGTAATCCGCTTCGTTGTGACGTGATTCGATGCACCCGAGACACGTGTACAATCGTAGCTGGTCCTGCTGCTTTGAAGCCCCGTCCTGCACCGTAATTGTCCGCGGTACGTGATCGAAAGACCAACCGTTCGTGCCTGAACGCGACCCTCGTCCCACCTCTTCGTATAAATTCGTTCGTTTTTTTCTTTCTTTGCCGTAGATGCGCAGCGTCTCCTCCAGCTCGATCCTTCCCTCCCTCTCGCGAAACGCGGAATCGTACGGTCCCCCCATCGAGACAGGAAGTTTATGGAACGTAACGTACGAGGACGAAGGCGTTCTCCATTCGAAGCGCATTACACTCTTCCGCGTTTCATTATATACTACTTCCTGGTCCTTTTACCGGGCGCATAAAGCTCATCTCTTCGGCGAGTACCTTGCCGCGTTCGATATTTACCTTTTACGAAAGCCCGTACGCCGCGCGCCGATGTAATAACCCTTTGCAACCAGGTCACGGAATTTTCTACCCCGCGCACATGCCATCTCGCGCTTACACCGCAGGCAAAGCCGTGCATTACGCCCGTGGAAAGAGCTTCATATCTTCCGCTAGACGTCCCTCGACGCGTGAATCTTATAGCCTGGTTGGAGAACCCGCCGCGATGAGCTCGCCAACTCGCTGCGAACGCGCAGGGAAACGCGAGCCTCGACCCCTCGCAACGACCGCGACCGGTTTTGCACTTCGCGAATTAAGCTAGCCGCCAGTTCGCGACGCGTGAAAATGGACTTTTGACCAAGCGTGATTGTCACGGAGACAACGAGGGAGCGAGTGTGAAGCCGCTGAGTCGCTGGTCCCAGTTCTCGTTTAGAGATACCGGAAATCAAGAAACTTTTAGCGAGTCGAGCGACGAGCGCGTCTATGGGGAGGCACTCAGGTTGTTTGAGCACGCGTCGCGATGTGGCTGATTCCTGGTTCGGTTAAGCCAACGAAGGGCGTGAATCTTTGTCGCGATCTTCTTTGTCACCGCGACTGTGCGCGCCTTAATACTGATTAAGGTAGTTGGGGAATATGTAGACAAGTTTTGCCCAAATATATTTGAACGTTGAAACAAGTTAGAAAAATACTGAGTTTCGCGATGATTCTCTGAAGTGTGTCTGATGGTATTTTTTTTAATAATGTCGCGATGTGGCTGATGAACGGAGGGCGTGAATCTTCGTCAGGATCCTTTTCGTCACCGCGACTGTGCGCGCCTTAATACTGATTAAGGTAGTAGGGGAATATGTAGACAAGTTTTACCTAAACTTTTAACAAATAACAAATATATTTAAACGTTGAAACAAGTTACAAAAATACTGAGTTTGGCGATGATTCTCTGAAGTGTGTCTGATTAGTAATGTCGCGATGTGGCTGATGAACGAAGGGCGTGAATCTTCGTCGCGATCTTTTTCGTCACCGCGACTGTGCGCGCCTTAATACTAATTAAGGTAGTAGGGGAATATGTAGACAAGTTTTGCCCAAATATATTTGAACGTTGAAACAAGTTAGAAAAATACTGAGTTTCGCGATGATTCTCTGAAGTGTGTCTGATAAGTAATGTCGCGAGCTATGTAGATGGAATGTTTTATAATGAGTTTCCGTGGAGGAGTGGTGAAGGGTGTGGCAAGTAGGTAAGACACAGAATTTGGTTTTTGGGGATCAGAAGGGAACCAGGAAGGCGCGAGGAGTGGGATTAAGGGTTACAGGTCAGTGACGAGTGGCGAGTGGAGCAGGCAATAAAACAATTGCAATTTAAGGGGTCATTTACTGGAAACTAATTTTTCAGATTTATGATGAAGCTGGTTGGGATTTTTTACGGATTTGTAAAATTAGGGATATGGAAGTCACATGTTTTTATGATTTGAATTACGACGAGTGCTTGAAATATGGTTGACGATTTCACTTATGGCGGTGTAAATTAGTGCAAAATGTTTGTCGCTAGACACAGGTGTTGTTTCGGGGGAACGAGAAGGCTCGCGATGATGTTGGGAAGTTGGAGTCGCGAAATCTCTCGTAAATTTCGTTTCGCGAATCCGTTTCGCGGGGATAAGGAGGAGGCGGGAGGAACGTTTAATCAGCAGAGGAGTTTGGACGCAGTAATTGTTCAGGTTCGACGGTACCCGTGGCGTATCGGTCACGAGTGACGTTGTATATCCGATATTCCTCCACGGGGAAACCGAGCTCTCAGAAGTTACCTCGAAGATTCCTGGATTTACGAGTTCCCAGAGGAGCTTAATTCCCGATGGGAAGGAAGTTGCGACGGTAAATACCGCGCGCACCTTTCACCGCGTATGCTTCCCGCTGTTTTCTTTCCGTTCAGCCGAGATGGAAAGGAAGTGGAGCGAGTAGACGGAAAGATCCGATTGGATGGGACTTCCTGTGTATCTTCGTGCCTTTTTCCTCGATGTTTGACGAGAAATTTTTAATAATTCCGTCCGCGTCGAACGCGATGCCTCGTTGCGCGAGTCGAACCGCTTTTTCCGTGCGCACCAAAATGGCGGCGTGTCACGCTGTACGTCGCAGCCATTAGATTCGAGTGCGTGAAACTTGTAATCGCTGCTAAAAAGTTTGGCGCCGCGGAATCGAAACGTGGAACCGGATTAAAAAGTGCTCCACCGGAAGATGCAGGCGCAGCAAGTCGGAGACGAGATAAATCGAGGCGAATTTCACGGTGCGCAAGTTGCAGCTCGATGCGACGCGGCAGGAGGAGAGGTTCGCGAGTGAAAAACGACATCTGGGACGTGATCGGTCCATCGAGCGTTCCTTCCACGTATCCATCTCGTTTCCCGCGCTGGTATCCATTCGTGACGCGAGGGAGGCGCGCGCGTGGATCGAGGCCATCGACGTCGTTGCACGGTAATGATCTCGTTATTTTTCTATCCATTCGCTGCGATCGCGGAGATAGCGTTCCTCGACGCAGGCAATTTTTCGATTAATTAGCCGGTACGCCTGTCCGGCGTCCCGTGAAAACGGAAATCGATTCGAGACGAACGCGGCACGGATGCTGCCCGTTTTTTTTAGAATAATCACTTCGTTATCCAGCGTTCGAAATTTCTCATCGCGCGTTCAATTTCACCGCGCGCTTCGACGTTCGATTCCGATGGATTCCCCCGCTGCGTCGATACGAGGAATACTTTAACGCGGTCCTTCCCCGTAATTGGGAAGATTCGTTCGCAGCCCATCGATACCGCGCACTCGTGATTTCGCCAATTACCCAAAGAGTGGCTCGATAGAACGATCCTCTCCACGGGGCGAAGCGTTCGAACATCTCGAGGACGTTCTCTCGACGCTTACCAAAGCTCCAAGCATTTTAACTCTTTCGAATTTGTTATCTACAACTGCTCAATACCGCCCATTCGATCGTTTTCTTTCGACGCATCGCTCAGAGTTTTTTTTTTCACAAAAATCGAACGTAATACCCATTAATACCACTAATACGCGCTCCGCGTTAAGAACGACTCGCGCATCGTTTTCGAGCGCTCCCCAGCAAAAGGGTTAAAAGCCACGAGAGCCACGGTTGCGCGGAGTGTTTGGCGTCGGTCGTTTACCTCGTTACCACGTTTGCACGGCTTTAAACGTCGAGAGGCTGACGACTACGCGCCTCTCTGTTCTCCGACTCGCCTTCCAGCAGTTTTTTCCGGAACAGGCACCAACCGTCGACGTCGACGAACGCGCGTTGTCCCTCGTCTCGTCTCGCCTCCAGACGAACGAGATCACGCTTCGTCGCGACGCTTCGAGGCGTTCGAATCGCCGCGGCGTGATTCAGCGAGGATTCGAAATTTTCGCGACCAAAGGTAACCGCGAACGGCGAAACTTGAACTTGTACGAAACGTAAGTAACGATCCTCGAGCTGGTCGGCTCGCTGGCACGATCGCGTAATGCGGTGGGTTAGTTGGAAGTGGTTCTGCTGGCTGTTATTTCTCGTTGAACCAGCGGGACCGGAATTACTGGCGGTACCGCTGTGTATAGTTCAGAAACCATTCATTCGTTCCACTTTGATAAATAAAAGCCACTCCACATAATTCGCGGCGTAAATTCTGATTCGATTAAAGGTTCGATCGTAACTCACGCCCCGCTGGCTTTGCTTTCAACTACGTCGCGTAATTTCGCTACGGATCGTAAGTCTGACAAATCTAAATTTATTCTTTCGTCGCATCGAGCGGCGCGCTAGTTTTTGTCTCCACCGCGTCATACGAAAGCTGAAAAACGTCGCGATCCGCCCGCTGTGATATACGATCGCGCACGGTCCTCGCAGTTTACAGGGCAGAGATCCTTGGACAAATAACTGGAAAGTATTACACACCGGGAGTCTCTGAATCGAGCGTTCCAGTTCCGCTGGAATTAAAGTTGAACGCGGCAAAGTTACGTAAAGAGAACTGGATATCGGTCGTACATAAACGGCAATATTATTGCGAAGCAGCGCTGAAAAATACGAACACCGCGGATCGATAGCGTCCGCGTCTCGTATATCGAAATCGTAGACGCTGGCTCGCGGTCTTCGCAGCCCCCATGCGTCGAAGCGTTCCGCGTCCATTTTGGTCCCGCCTCTCTCGCCGCGAAATTCGTTCCGCTCAAGCTTTTCGCTCGTTTTTCGATCAACACGGCCGATGAAATATCGCCTTTGACCGCTCTGATATAGCCTCGCGATTAATCGCCACTTTGCTGCGGATCCAACGAACGCAATCGGACCATTGGCCTCGACGCCACCCTCTAATTCCGTTATTTCGATCAACTATTCGCGTTTGTCGGTTCGCGCCGGTGTTTAACGTTGCCTGCAGTTTGCGGGTTTCTGGCTTTTCTGATCGAACGCTCGTTTCGCTCGCAACCGACTCCGTAACGCGCGATAAAACGTCCGATTGCGAAACTTGGAACGCGAATTAATAAACGCGCGGTGGTAAAAATCGATGAGACGCAACGATCGCGCGGGTAACGAGGCGGAACCCGTTGCTCGACGATCCTCGAGCTCTCGTGATCTTACTTATGCAAGGGCGTTTGTCAGCGCCCCGACTGCGTCGAGACCCGGGCAACGGCACAAAGGGCGAGGAGCTTAAGCGCATTCCATCGACGTGCCGCCGTTGAATTTCGTTTTTGCGTGGTCGATGCGTTACGGGGCTTTACGTTCGGTTAAACGCAGGCTGCATCCTCGCGGCTGGAAACCGAACGACGTCTCATGCATTATTTATCGCGCGGCTCCCGTTCCACGCGAGAGTGTTAAGTTTCTTCAAGGTCCTCCCGCGCATCTGTTCGCGTCCTCGAGATACTCGACACTGTTATCGAAGGCGAGAAAAAAGCCGCGACACGCGTATACGTTGACGCTTCGCGGATGGATCGAGTTTGTGATTCAAACTCGAAGAGGAAGCAACGGAGCTGCGACTGCAGACGACGCTCGATGGCTCCTGCGAACGCGTTTTAATCGAACGAGGATGCAATCAAGGGAGGAATCGTTCCACGCAGTCAATCGTGGACGCACAGAGAATTTTTAATTCACTTCCGCCGGCCATCGAAGCGTTCTCCGGATCTCATTTCAGATAACGAAACTTTCCCTCTTTGCGTAGACTCGCTTAACGAACCCCTGGTGCTTCGTCCTGGAATCTTTCGCGCGCTACCCCCGCGTGGCCTGACTGGAAAACTTTCCAATAGCCCCAAGCGCTTCCGGTCCACCCGCTTCGCGCCGTTAAAACGCCTAATCGAATCCACTCATCTTCGCCTGGACGCACTCCTTTATTTTATTCCTCTTCTTCTCCGTATCGGAACGGTTTCAGTGCTCGATCTGTCCTCTTTAAAAGGGGCGATAGTCGAGTTCGTAAAAGATTTCAACTTCGAATAGTAAATTTAACGCTCCCTTCTATTTTCGAAGCGTTGGTTTTCATCGCGTGCGCTTGAACCGACGCCAACGACGTCTCGTTAACGTCGCGGCTCGCGTTTTCACGTTGCAGCTGACGCTGGAATATTTATCTTATCTTGTTTATTCAGTATCGCGCGATTCATCCGTCGTGGATCGATAATCGAGATTGCTCGTTCAAAGTTCGAGGGTAGCTACAGGTCGCGTCATTCCCTCGGCAATTGCCTTCGAAATTCGTTACTTGCTCGAATCTTGCGTCGTTCGTGAATCTCTTAAAGGCTTGTAACGGAAGTTGAAGGGAACTCGGTAAGGCTATCGAGAATCTTGCAAACCCGCACCCTGCCAGAATGTCATACGCACGCGCAATTTCTACTAACTCCTCGATAACTTCCCGCAGAGGTTGATTTTTTCACGAGTTGGCGTTCGCAGCCAGCTTCGACGAAATTTCTCGTGCTCTCTCGCGGCTAGGATCAACTTTTAGAACTACCCTTTTCGGGGGGTTGTACATCAGCGTCCTGTCCGTGCGATCTACGAATCCAGAGAGTGGATTCCACGGTTCCATTATACTGGAAACTCGAATATATCACGGCCAAGAGGAATAAGCTCGCGGTCCACGAAGCTGAAATAGTCCGCCTCGGGCTATTATTTCGGCGATATTTAAATTCCCGCGGCGCAATACTTCCGAGCAATTTATACGTATCATTCACGTTGAGATTTTCTACGTTTGGAAACGAAAAACTCAAACGACACTCTGATAAATGTGATACACATATATGTTGGACGCGAGAAATTAAAGAATGAGTGTCCGTTTAAGAATTTCAACCATTCAGAGGATGAAGAGTCCTCTATCTTAAAGAAGCTAACCTGCACTTTGCCAGAATGTCATATGCACGCGCAATTTCGACTAATTCCTCGATAACTTCCCGCAGAAGTTGATTTTTTCACGAGTTGGCGTTCGCAGCTAGCTTCGACGAAATTTCTCGTGTATTCTCGCGGCTAGGATCAACTTTTAGAACCCAATCAGCGTGTACATGAGTGTCCATTTATGAATTTCAATCATTCAGAGGATAAAGAGTCCTTTATTTTAAAGAAGCTAACCTGCACTTTGCCAGAATGTCATATGGACGCGCAATTTCGACTAATTCCTCGATAACTTCCCGCAGAAGTTGATTTTTTCACGAGTTGGCGTTCGCAGCTAGCTTCGACGAAATTTCTCGTGTATTCTCGCGGCTAGGATCAACTTTTAGAACCCAATCAGCGTGTACATGAGTGCCCATTTAAGAATTTCAATCATTCAGAGGATGAAGAGTCCTCTATCTTAAAGAAGCTAACCTGCACTTTGCCAGAATGTCATATGGACGCGCAATTTCGACTAATTCCTCGATAACTTCCCGCAGAGGTTGATTTTTCCACGAGTTGGCGTTTGCAGCTAGCTTCGACGAAATTTCTCGTGCTCTCTCGCGGCTAGGATCAACTTTTAGAGCTACCCTTTACGAGGTGTTGTATATCAGCGTGTACATGAGTGCCTATTTAAGAATTTCAATCATTCAGAGGATGAAGAGTCCTCTATTTTAAAGAAGCTAACCTGCACTTTGCCAGAATGTCATATGGACGCGTAATTTCGACTAATTCCTCGATAACTTCCCGCAGAGGTTGATTTTTCCACGAGTCGACGTTTGCAGCTAGCTTCAACGAAATTTCTAGAACTACCCTTTACGGGGGGTTGTACATCAGCGTGTACACGAGTGCCCATTTAAGAATTTTAACAATTCAGGGGATAAAGAGTTTTCCATCTTAAAGAAGCCAAATTGCTTCAACGAGTGGAGTCGAATTTTCGAATTTCCCGCGTTCCATCTAAAATTCGCGCATATAAAGGTAACAGCGGCCCATTTTTTCCGACCATCGCGGTCGGATTATTAATACCGCAGCTGCGATACGGAAGTAAAGCCGTCGCGTCCCGATACGTATTCACGGTGCGATCGAAAAGCATTTTGAAAGGACGCGGCTCGATCGTTCGTTACGGGGGCCACGTTAGCCGAAGATACGATCATGCTCGGCGACGAAACGTGCGGGGGTTGCAATATTTCGTCCCGGTAACGAATGGAACGCCGTCGCGCGGTACATACCTGTTCCATCGAGCGGCCGTGGAACTCGAATCGTCGCTGGAAATGCTATTTCGAAGCGAAACGACGACGAAACGGATCCCCTGGCGCGGCTCGCGGAACAGAAAGAGAGAGAACGAATCGAACGGTTCGACGTTCCGCCCCCGCCCCCAGCTGCACCCCGATAAACCGTTTCATCGAGTTATGCGGCCCCTGCTCGCAATCGGAGTAAAACGTTCCGTCATGCGACTCTCGATAACCTCGTACCTGCGAGCGATCGCTGTTTACGCGCGGCCTCTGCAACGATCCGCACGCGATTTTTCCACCACGGTTTGTTTAATCGCTTCGCGCGAGATCCCCTGCGTCGGAACGGTGGCTGGTTTTTCGAGAGTTCGCGTTTAAGAGCGGAGAATTAGCCGTTACCGGAAACTTTCGTATCCGCTGGATTATCTGAAAAGTTGCAGGTACGCGTGGGATACGAGGCTCGCAGCTGGAGCCTCGCGAAACGACCGCCTAATTTGCGAATCGCGCGCGATACGCTTGGGGTAGCGTTAATTTCGCGAGGGCTGCGATCACCATTAACAAGATCGTAATTCCCCCTCGAGCCTCGCGATCGAACGTCCATCGACGATTCCCGCCGCCCTTACCTTCTCCTCGAGCGACTTGCACGACTTCCCGTCCTCCTCGTTCCTCCGCCTCCTGTCCCGCTCCTTCGCGAGACCGTTCAGACTTTTGTAGGACAACAAACGACACACGTCGCTGGTCAAGTCGGGCAGACGGTTCTTGCAGTCGCCGCAGTGGAACTTCTGCTGCGGCATCTCGCAGGGCGGGCCTCCAGCGACGTCCCCACGGAAAACCGGAAGCTCCCGCGGCGCCCGCCACCGTCCGTCATCTTCCTCGCAGTCGGCCCGCGCTCGAATCCACTTCGAGCGCCGGCCACTCGCGTTCCCGCGCAGATTACGCGACTTTTCGCCCCCGTACGCTTCCAGTTCCGCACCGATCGGCGAGTCGAGGCGCGATCACCAGCCCTGTATCGGTTTCTCTGTCGTTCACCGTTCCACGGCGATCCTAAGCGCGAGAGTAATGTCGAAGTTGCATCGCGTTGGAATTCGGGGATTGGATCGAGGGGTTTCGGATACGTGGACGGATAAAGTTCGAGGGAACGCTCCGCGTGCCTCGAAGACGAGGGAAGGTCTTGTGTGTGCAGACTCTTAAGGCGATGTTCAAACTTGGGGCGAGTCTCGGTTATTTGACATCGGGAGGGATGCGTTCTCGCGTTTTCTTTTGTCGGACGAGGGTCTGGTCGTTAACTCTTCGATCGATACCACGAGCTCGTGGTCGCGCGAACCCACGTCGGGGAAAATATTACGCGATCATCTCGAGAACTTTGCCTCGCAAGTTCGAGGGCCACCTCGTTTCGAGTCACGTATACGTGGCCGTCCGAATACCTCGAAGAGCGCCGGGACGAAGTAATAAGAAACAGAGTTCCGTCATTCCTCGAGTCACACCGCGAACGAAAATAGCAAATTCCGAGACCCCGATTCGCCTGTAAAAGAGAGCGTTCGCGACGAATCCCTCTGAACAAAAGTAGACCAAGAAGAAGAAGAAGAAGAAGTAGAAACACGATCGTTCCAAGTCGAAGCGTTGCACAACTCCCTTTAAAGCGGAAGATTTCCGCTGCCAGCTCGGGGAACCGTTTCGAAACCCGTGTCCACGGAACTTTCTTTCATCTATCCAGTCGAATAAAACCGAAACTACCTGAACAGGAAGCCCCGTCTGGAAGCCTTCGATCGCCGCGTATTTCGTAACGCGTTCGAAGAACAGCGCGGCGGGGCGGCGCGGGAAATTGGGGCGATCGAAAGAAGCAGCTCCTTGGCACAGTTTCCGCGAGATCGGTGGACAGTTTCCACTCGGTTCTCGGCCACGGTACACAAGACCCGTTTACATTCCGGCCTAGGCCGGGTCTTTAACAGCCGTCCACCGTCGTGGACGCGTTTCTTCCGGCGGAATGGGAAATGAAACGTGGTATTTTAAGAGATCGAGGACGCGCGACGCACCCTGGGCCGACTCTGCTCGCGAATTACCCTCGAGAGGATCGACGCGACTGCACGCGATCGGTTTTCCGCGAGGATCGCTCGTTTCCGTCGCTCTTCCTTCTCTTTGCCGCGAGCCAGACGCGCTCGAGGGCGTTTTCAGGCGCGATCGAGCGAAAAATCGCGCGGCGATCGACGACCGACTGGCGAGACGCTCCGGAAGATAGGGACGGAGTGGCTCTCGTCTCGAAGCGTTTAAAAATACTCGAGTGGAAAGTGGACGAGGTCGCTTGGACGAGACGAAGGTTTAAAAAAGAAACCAGAGTTCTGGCGGGACCGCGGTTCCATCGCGTTACAGCGTGATTTCCGACGGAGCTACACGCGTTACGCAACCGGCTCGTGCTTTATTGATAATTTAATTCCTCCACCAGCCGACCGTCCTAATTACGCGATTAATTTGTTTTCGATGCGTAAGCTTCTCTGCGGAATTAATTATCGATCGCTCGCCGGAAGGTCCTCGCGAAATATTTATTCGATCCTCTGTTTCCGGGACAAATGGAGGGACACGCGATATCCCAGCGATCGTGGACGATTTCAATCGCGAATCATCAGCCGCGACACCTTTCGATCCGTAAATGCCTCGCTTGCCTCGTAATTCGCACAAGTTTCACGCGCGAGACGAGCCTCGAGCGTTTAATGGTTCCTCGTGCGTAAAAAAAGGAGCCTCGTTCCTCGAGACACCGCCTATTTACCAGCGAGATAACGCGAGACGAAATCGGAACGTGTGGCGGTAATATCCGGGCACCGCGAATTAGGGTTTAAACGAGTCGAAACAGAGCTCGTTGTCGCGGAGCGATAATCGTCGGGGGAGTAGCGGCGGGTAATAAGGGCGCGGCTTTATCGTTATTAGCGCGGCGCGGACCAAACGAGGGAACAAAATATCGAACGAGCGGCGAGGGGGGAGTCGATTCGAGCCACTCGCGGCCCGATACTAATTGCACGCGAAGATTGAACCGCCTGGCTAATTGAATACGTCCACGCTGATTTCTCGCCGCGTCCCCGTTTCTCTCCGCTTCTTTCACCCTGGCTGGCCTCCGGTCCCGTAATTGGATTCGTTGGCGCGCTGAAAGACGCACAGCCATGCGCCCACCCCGAACCCTCTCGCGGAGGGAGGCCAGTTTATGGTTTTGGCGCGGGCTGCTCGCGAGGCACGCGCAATTAATGTCGAGTTAGCCCGCTGGAACTAGCTGCCCTCGCGTCCCCTCTCGACTAAGTGTATCGCGCACCCCTGGCTCTCGACGGGCCAAGTGGAAGTAACTCGAAGAATTGATTCGTTTGCTGGTGACGGCTGGTAAACGCGTTGAAAACGTTGACGAGGGTGTCCGAGCGTGATGTTCGAGGAGGGATTTGAAATTGCGGATTCGAGCGTAATCAAGGAGCGTAATCAAGCTGTTTCAAGCTGGCGTGCTATTTTAATTTATACGCTCGATGCGCCGATATCGCGCAGCAAGGTTTCGCGGAGAGGAATTCGAGTCGTCGTTCGAGCGAGATCCCACGGGAAATTGGACGAAATTGATAGTTCTCCGAAAGAAAGCTTGGATCCGTCCGCTTTAGGCTCGAAATCGAGCGCGTCGCCGAGGAGAACAAGGGCGTCGACGGCTGCCTCCGGAAGGAGGATGAGGGGGAGAGAGAGGGAGGGACGGGGCGTCCCGACGCGACGGCAGCGTGTCAGGTATAATGCAATTTCTCGCCTTATCCGTGCTTCTGCTAGAATACGACGAGTCTAAGTTTATTAGAGGGGCTGCAGGTTCTCTGGCACGGCGCGGGATAAAGGGATTCCCGCGGAGACGCTGTCGAGAGTGTGAAAACTCTCTTCAAACTAACAACACCGCCAATGATAAATAGCAAACCGTGTTAGACGACGGGCTACTTGGTTAAATATTTTTGTTGCTAATTGTTAATTAAATCGCGCGCGTATCAGCCGCGAGCTTACAAATTCCGCGACGCCTCGTATCTCTTCTTTGTCCCTTCGTAAATTGCAACTCGCGACACACTGCGTTACGAATAAAGAGCGAGAAGCTGACTACATCGGGGTGGTTCAACGCGCGCTAGCTGCTGCCCGCCAGGAAGCTTTTCACGGCGGACTTTTGTCCAAGTTTCAAGGTAAACTCGTGCGCGGAGGGCACCGTTGGGAGCCGTGAGAACAAACGGGCGGCGAGGCCCGCAGAAACTCGGGAAAGCGAGAAGCCTTACGTTTTCCGAACTGCTTCGACGACTCGCTCGGAGGTATCGTCCAGGCAGCGGCCACGAGCAGCCAATTTTACAGCACATCCGCGTGGCTCGTTAATTACCAGCGAGCTAGCCGACTAACGATTCCTTACGTTCCCCGTCACGCTGCCACGGATCTGCGTCCGTGATTTCAACAGGATAGAAAACGACCAGGGAAAGGAGGTTCTTTACCCGCGATCATCGTCTGTTTGTTTAGAAATTAAGATGGAGAAGCCAGCGGAAGTTTAACAGCCAAGATTTTTCCTTTCCTTCGACTCTACGTTGGAGAGCGAAACGTCGAGCACCACTCGAGATGGACGAAGGACCATTTGCTCGTTTGGGTACCGCGTTTCGCTGTTCGTCCCTGCAAAGATGACGCGGTACCACCCGGATAATTACGAACGATCGTTTCGCGGCGGAACGCGTCGATCGCCTCGTCGCTGCGACAACCCCTGCGCCCCTTTTTGCGCCGCCATTACAGCTTCGCTGGAAGCCGTTCGAAAACGTTACCGGGAAACGATCGCGGGTCGACTTGCTCGCTTTTACGAGGCGCACAAGCGTCCGTGCCCCGTCTCTGTTTCGCCGTTCGATTTACTATAGCGCGCCGCTCAATGACGATTTTTCCGCGAAGAAATGGGTCGCGTACGCGCGCGCGCGCGCCATCGATAGACTCGAGAAAACTCGACGCTCGGCATTCGCTGACGTAACCTACGTGGCATGTTTAACCACGCCGCGAAACGGTTCGACCGTTCACCGGTTCTACTTAATAAAAGGCACGGTTCGAGCCGGATCGATGCGACACTCTTCGACTCGCGAAAAGCTGTCCGACAGGATCGCTCTTTTAATATGCTAATGGCCTGCAACGTATTAAGTGCCCTGTCAATAACGATCAAAATAATAGCCCTCGATTTCGATATCGAAAGAACGGTTACAAACGAGGCGATCGACTTCGCTATATTCTAACCCTCTCAGCAGCCAGAAGTTTATTCGGTCGCGGGGGGTGAAATTTGCGGTAAACTCGTCGACGATCGTGAGGAAAACCGCGGCACGTCGACGGATACCATCGAACGTCCATGGACGCGAGCTGGGATTTTTGTCCACGGGTGAGGGAATCGATTTTTCGAGGGGAACAAAGCCCCGGAATGCTCGCGACAGCGGGACGCGGAAGTGATCCGTGGTGGCATTTTATTTACGACGCCGTTCCGCGGTCGTCCAACGCGAGGTGAAAGATTTTACTTACGTTTTATGCGGGTCGCGGCGATTTCACCGCGGCGGCCTCTAGATCACCGATTTTATAGGGGCAAGATCGAGGGAATCGCCACGGCCACCCCCGCGAATTTATTTCAGAGCCGTCCACGAGCGAAACCGCGAGAAATCTGACCCCGATCGACCCTCGAGTCGCTGCGATATTCGACTCGACGCCTGGCGAGCTTCCCGATAAATTCCATTTTCTCCACGGGAATGGAGGCGCGCGAGTTCGAGGACGGAGGAGGAATCATTTTTCAGCAAGGATTAGAGTTCGCACCTAAACAACGATCTTTACGAGGCGAGCTAAGGAACCGTGGAAGTTTTGAAAATTCTCCCGCGCAACGAGACGTCCAATCAGCCCCAAAGCCTGTTCCCACGTAAAGCGTGGCTGCGTTATCGCCAGGGATTACCAAGCACGCGTCGAGTTTCCACGAGCCCTTCCATCGCGAACTTAATAATCCTCGCTCGACGGAAACGCGATCGTTCGCGAACGGTTTACGTCTCGACGAGAATACTCGTAAGAATCTAACCGAGATCCGGTGGACCCGGTTGAAAACGGTTTCCATTGTGCTCGCTTCTCGCTAGTTCCGTCACGCGCGGATAAGCAAACGCGAACGTTCGTGAAGTAAAACGTAATTCGCCTTGTAAAGTTCCCGCGCAAGACCGTGTAAGATGGTAGACTAGCTCTGGTAAAAACAATATCATTCGCCGCCACGTATTTCTAATATTCTCCGACGACTCTTACGAAGAGGAAATCCGCGAGACGCGCACGTAACGCTTCCTTTGCACCCTTAATCCTCTGCACTTGGCTCCTTCCTGGGCGTTAGCAACAGAAACAGTTGGCAAAACTGCTGTTTCAGCAATAGTCTCCCACTGATAGAAAACTTCACAAAAACCAGCATTTCTCAAAGAATTGCAGCGCAATAACTTTAACCCCCGTAATCACCTTATCGATACTGATGTTCTCTCAGAGGGAGGATTAACATTGGCTACTCGACTTGGTCGCGCGGCAGAACGCAGTTTCTTCCCTTCGCCTTATCTGCTTGCTCGTCGCGTTACGCCTTTATCGGTGCATCTACGCTGTCCCGGGTCTTTATTGTTCGAACTGAGGCAGAGCAGTTAGTTATAGGAGAGGAAGAACAAACTGCACTTGGCCGGGACTTTATTGCTCCCGTGAGACGGGCGGCTGAAACGGGCGCGGGGAATATTTCACCGTCCGAACCGGGCGCGGCCTCGGCTAATGCTGATAAAATGAACGTACGAGCGGCGCGTCTTTCATATTTGATAGAAGATAGCGGTATCGCGGCGTTATTAAAGCGGCCGGGAGCCCGCGTAAAACGTCGCTGAATAATTAACAAGGCTCGCGCGACTAACGAGAACTTGGACGCGAAATTGCAGCCCGGCTGCGGGAGCCTTGAACGGGCGAAACGGGGAATACTCTGGACCGCTCGTTGCAATTGCATCGCGGTGCATAATGCATCGGATTAGACTGCCGCGCGTTTCATGGCGGCGACCTGGCAAAGCGTCGCTGGAAGTTTGTTCTTCCAATTTTCGGCTCTTTCCGAATAATTCACCGACCGCGTCTGATATAAAATCGTGGCCGTTGAAACGGGTCGCTTGAATCGTTGCTCCGACGCTCGCGAAGACGAGTGCCAGCGCGGTGGTTTGATTTTGGTTAAGAAAAGTTTGGCGCGCGAGACTTGGACAGTTGGAGCACGCGCGAGTGGAGTAAACCGACGCCGTGGCACGATCCTCGTGTCGTATTATTGTTAACGGACAGCTCGCTCGTTGAAAAATGACGGTAAACGTCGGCAACTCGGTTTTTATCCACGATTATTTATGTACACGGCGTAAAACGTCGCAGGCGGCTGATACGACAGCGCTCGAGACGCGGGAGAAACTCGTGGCTCGTGTGGGAAGCCGTAAATTTCTCTGTCGAGCGACGAAGGAAACGAAAATCATAGTTCGATACTTTCTACTAGCTGGAGTTCCATTTCGTTCGGATCTCGCCAGCATCCTATTCACGCTCAGCTGCTCCGCTCTCTTTCGATCGTTCCTCGTCGAGACCCTCCAGCGCTCGAGCGGTCTCGAGCGGTCTCGAGCTGAGAAACGGGATAATTAACCAGCCAGATGACTTCGCGCGGGGAAATTCCGCTCGAAAATCCTGAGCGGCTAACGACACGCGGCTGTTCGCGCGGTGGACGCTGGGAAATGAAATGGCGCGGGCGGAGATCACGGCCAAACAGGATTCGGAAGCTTTCACCAACAACTCGCCGCCCGGAAGCTGCACGAGTTGGAAATGGCGGCGAAAATTGGAGGCGCATCCGACGTGGACGCGGCGATGGCGGGTGGAAGGCTCTTCCGCCCGATCGAGGAGAGTTTTCGGTTTCTTTAAAGCGGAATTCCGTGGCAGCGAGAGTACCCGACGCGTTAGACTCGAGGAGCCGTTCTCATCCGAGGCGAGGGAATATTTTCAGTAACAGTGCTTCTAAACCTGACCAGTCGAGAGTGCCTGTAACGCAACCGTGGCGTAATTAACTGGCATGACTAGGCGTACGAGGAAAAGAGGAGGCCACGAAAGCGTTAATTTTCGAATCGTTATCTAGATCGCAGAGGCGGAAAGCCGTGCGATCGCGAGAAAGGTTGGCCGTTCGAAGAAGCGATTCCGGTTCGACGCGACGCAATTCCGCGTCCAAGTTTCAGGCAGGCGTAACACGATCGCGGACGGAGGCTGGCTGCTCTTTCGATAGAATTTCACTTTCAAATACCGGGGATTCCTGAGCCGCGCGAGACCGATGACGTCTTTCACCGATTCGTGAAATCGAGCGCGCAGCCTCGCTCGTTCACGGTCGAGCATAAAGGCTCCTTAAAAATACACGGATCAGCCTCGATTCTCGGCTAACGGGCTGCTCGCCATACACGAGCGGAGATTCGGAACATTCCTCGCGACGACGAGGCACGCTCGAGACGGTATTGCCACCGGTTACGTTAGGAAACTCGGAACTTCGCATTACTCTGTGCTCTCCCGCGTCAGGGCGAACGGAACCTCTCGAAATTCACTGTGGAACGTCGCGCACAACTTCTCGACACTCACTTCTGCACGATCGGCACAACGCGGAACGCACTCGAACGGCCGATATCCAGCCGCTGTTTGAGAAAACACAGATCGGCGAGAAGCGGCGCGAACTGACGGCCTTGAAGCAGCCGTGGACGGTGGGACCGGCGCTAAGTGGAAACGATCGCGGAAAAGAAATCGATTTCCCCCGTGAACCGTGGCCGCGGACTCGCGCGACGATGGACCCGGCTCGGCACCGCGCTCGCCTCCAACCGTCGTCCAAACACGCCTCTCTCTCTGGCGACTCGCACGCTGCTCGATACAATCTATTTACGAGTAAAAGCACTCGCGTTGCATGCCAACGCGCGGCGCGCACTGGCGTGTGCCGCGGAGGGACAAGTTTCAGCCGCGCACGTGTACCGAATCCACACGATGACACATCGATGAATCATAGCCGGTCGAGATTTCGCGAGAGCCGTTCGAATCGGCTCGAGGGCGGACCCCTCGATCGAACGGAGCTTCGCGTCGATTTCGCGAAACAGAACGACGCTTCAACCGCGCGGACGAGAGCGGAAGAACGACGCGCGCTCTCCGCCAGGGTTCTTAAACTCGGTTATTGGACTCTCGAAATGGAACGCAGGGGTATCGCGAGGCTCCCTTGCCAACGGACCTCGTCTCCCAGTCGAAAGCACCTACGAAGATTCCACTCCGCGCTATTAACGGTACTCGAAATAAACCGAGCGTCTTCCGCTGAAACTCGAGGAGGATTCGCGCGGAGGAACCGCGCGGAGGAATCGCGGGGAAATGAAAATCGTGGCGCACTCGACCGACCGCGCGTAGGCGGTTTACTCGCGCTCTTCAGCGTCGAGGTTCATCGGACGTGGGCGAGTCGAGTGTCTCGCGCTCGCGACTTCTTTCACTAACCTGGGGCAACGTTTCCTCGGCGACGCCTCACCCGAGAGCTGCACGAGAGTTGCACACGCACCGCGCCTCGCCCCGGGACGATTTGTACTCGTCTGGCTGTCCCGCGCGGGAAATGCTTGAACGATGTCCAGGTCTCGGTGAAATATCGCCAGCCGCGGACGGAGTTAATGAGCGCTCGGCATTTCGGGGTGAACGCTCGACGGAGGATTTTCAAGGATTTCCGCTATGCACCAGGTTCGAACGCGCGTGGACGTCGAGCGTCTCGATTCTTCAACGAGAATCGCGCTTCGATTCTGTTTCCCTCGAAGCGATCGAGCCTCTTTGGGACAGAAAGCTCTTCGTCTGCAATTTTTAAGCGGACTTTCTCTCTGGATGTGACGATGACCCGCGCGAGGCACCGTGGGTGTCGGAAAGGGTGTTCGCGAGGTTGTGGGCAGAGTGAAAACTTTTGTAAAACTAAAGATTTTTGTAATTTTTCTAATGGAATTTGAAATGTGACAAATTGACGCATCCCACAAACCTAGCGTCAAATATGTATACACATCGCATTTATCACAGTATTTGATTCTCTTTCCTTCTCCAAACGTGGAAAATCTGCACAGTTTCGCACTTTTATGAGAAACGATCAAGATGGATCGCTGTATCTCTCTCTCTGCTCTTTGAGACGATTTGAAATGTGACAAATTGACGCATCCCACAAACCTAGTGTCAAATATGTATATACATCGCATTTATCACGTTATCTGATTTTCTTTCCTTCTCCAAACGTGGAAAATCTGCACAGTTTCGCACTTTTATGAGAAACGATCAAGATGGATCGCTATATATCTCTCTGCTCTTTGAGACAATTTGAAATGTGACAAATTGACGCGTCCCACAAACCTAGCGTTAAATATGTATACACATCGCATTTATCACGGTATCATCCGATTCTTTTTCATTCTCTCGCGAAGAATCTGCACAGTTTCGCACTTTTATGAGAAACGATCAAGATGGATCGCTATATATCTCTCTGCTCTTTGAGACAATTTGAAATGTGACAAATTGACGCGTCCCACAAACCTAGCGTTAAATATGTATACACATCGCATTTATCACGGTATCATCCGATTCTTTTTCATTCTCTCGCGAAGAATCTGCACAGTTTCGCACTTTTATGAGAGACGATCAAGATGGATCGCTGTATCTCTCTCCGCTCTTTGATACACGGTGATTTATTTCTGTTTATAGACGCGTCTACATTTTCATCGGCGACGCAGAAACTTTTCTATCGGATTAAAGCCGTCGATGAAAACTTTCCGCGCGCGTTTCGCCAGCGTTCCATCGGAATTCCAGCAGGAGTTTGGTTATTTCTGCGCCACGCGTAAACCGAGTGCCGATAAAATTGCTTTCGCGCGGGTCTCGTCGCAACCGCGTAAATCCACGTTGACGGTTTCCAGCGACATTTACGATTCGCGAGGGCTCGGTTATCGGCGGAGGTGGCGAGTTCTTCTTTCCTCTGGCGCCTTTTTTTCCCCCCTCGCGATGGGAATAAAAAGCGAGAGGAGTCAGGGGTGGGCAAACATTAATAACTGGCGGCTGTGTGTACCTTCTGGTTGCCTTTTTACCGTCGCGCGAAAATGGACACCGCTCCGGACACGCGAAGACGCTTCTATTTTCGAGCTGCGCCGACTCGTTTCCACGACTGGCTGTTTCACGGCTCTCTGACTTTCCGCCGAATTATCGAGCACCCGTGGAGTGGCTCTCGCCAATTACTACTCGTCGAGTCCTCAGCGGGCGCTTCGAGGGTCGATTACCTTCGAGGCGATCGTTAACGCTCGACGCTCCGCGATTCAGACGCGCGAAAACTGCACGTCGCGAGTAAATCCCGAAGGTTTCCGCTATTTTTAATTCCGCGGGAAATGTTCCGCGTACGGTCCCGTGAATTATTAAAGAAGAACACGCCAGACAAAAGGAATGGCGTCTAGTTCTGTTTAAAAGCGGCGTTTTACAACGTCGCTCGTGATTCAGGACGTTCCCGGAAATAAAGGTGATATGCAAATGCGGGAATAGCGCAGTTATTCTCGCGCGTACCCTCTTCCCACCCTTCGTTTCGCCGCGATAAATAGTCCCGCGAATTTCGTTCGCGACGTGTTTCCCTCGAAGAAATTAAACAGCAGGGATGAACGATCGCTTCGCGAGTCCCGTTCGAGTCGATCGAGCCACTCGAAATTAAGCGATTCGAAAGCGTCGTTGCTTCGAGTAGCCGCTCTTGAAACACACTTTCGAGCGTTCGCGACTGAAACGTGGCTCGAGAATCGCGCCAACTCGATGCCAAAGCGATGGTTCCCGTGTCTCAAAGGAGGGAAATCTATCGCAGAAGCCAAACGTTTCGCGCAATCCAGACGCCGCGTCGATTTTCAAGAAACGCCGCGACGGATTTGCATTTCCTACCGATCCGCGTCCGTAAAGGGATGTGGTGTTCGAGATACACGACGACGCTGGTCTCTCGCGGGACGCGAATCCGCGGATCCCTTTTTCCAACGGGGTGAGACGAGGGTGGTTCGCGTCGCGAGGAACAAGTGTATCTTTATTCGATGCGACGCGGGGATTCTTTCGATCCGTGGTCGAGGGCGTTCTGTTTCTGCATCGCGACAAACATATTTCGAGAGAGACGAAGAGCTGAGCTCGTTTGAGCTTTAGAGATCGACGATGCATCAGATTCGCGCGTTGTCGCGACAAAAGCAGTGACTTTGAGGTAGGAAAAGATCGAATTAGAAGAACGCGGGGAATTATTCCGATCGCGCGAGACGTTGCAGAGTTATGAAGACGAGGAAGGAGCGTCCTTATAAATAATCAGTAGCTGGGGAACTGGGGTTCGTTAGAGGCGAGGGTGCGGAGAAACAAAACCCAGCCGCTTCTCGCAGCGGCGCATAATGCAACGAGAAAACAGGAGACAGAGGGAGGAAAGCGGGCAGTCTTGAATTTCGTTAGCGTGGGCTGCCTCTAATCGACACCCTTTGACCTCGTATTTATGCAAATGAACCGTAAGGAAGCCGCTCGAGCGGAAGAAAATTATCGACGGCTTCGTTTCCGCCGCTGGGAAATTATCGTGTCCGCTGGACCATCGGGTTCGATGAACGCGGTTTTTCCCGACCAGCCACCGCTGCATCCATCGCTTCCGGCCCCAGCAGGCGTGTCTCTCTATTTAATTAAACGTAAACAGAGGAAGGAAGAATCTTGCTCGAATCCTAACAAATTAAAAAGTGCGCTGGTTCTCTCAATCCCGCAGAGCTATTCGATACCGGAACGAACTCGAAACCGTGGAACAACATTTCTCCGTATCAAGTTCCGTGTCCAAAAAAAAAAAAGGCTCGATCGAATCGCTTAAACAAATAAATCGAATTCAGCCTCGATCAATCCGAAAATGAAGCATCGCGCGGAAACGAAACCCGCGCGGAGCGCGTTGATCGAGCGCTTGGAAACGCGATACCCGCACGAAATATGATTTCGAGCGGGGAATTTTCACGTCCCCGGCCAGCTTTGTCCGCTCGACGCGCGTTACGAAATTACGCGCGATAATGCTCGAATCTGGAGCGCGGAAATCGCACGGAACAGGGACGTAATACCTCGCGCATCTGTGCGCGTTCCCAATTAAGCGTAGATCAATTTCGAGGCTGCCGGGTACTTAATTGATATAACGGGCACGAGCGTTATCGCGCGGCCAGTCGAGCCTATCAGCCGCTGCCAATCAGCGTTTTCATCCTGTCACCTGTCCGCTTTTCCATGAACCAAGATCGTCCCGTGACGAGCGTCGGACGCTTCATTCGATCAGCCGTACGTTAGAACCGAGTCGAACTCGATACCCTTTTCTTTCGACAAACATTTCGAAGTAGCCAACGTCGAGTTAATTAAAAGTGTCTTCAACCCGTTCGAGCGATCGAGCGCAGCCGCGGGCTCCTAGGCGGAAGGGGTGGAAACCTCGTGGCGGTTGAACGGCGCGGTTCTAATTGTAAATTTAATCAACCGCTTGAACGTGAAATTAGTATTAAAACTAATAAGTTGCTCCACGCGAATGCGATTACGCTTTATTCGAGCGCTGTTCCGCGTCGAAATCGTCGGCCGTGTTTGCTGCGAGGACGATAAAACGGATATAAAGAGTGGTTAATCTGATTGGCCGTTAATCGCTGCGCGATCGAAGGAGGACGGTGGTTTGGCTGCAGCCAAGTCCTCTGACCGTCGCCTTTCGTCGAAACGATCGATACAACCGGCTATCGATAACTGTTATCACGGCGATCGATGCGCGCAGACTGCCGCCCCGTCGCCTACCGCGCGAGATTACTGTCCAAACAACAGGTGGTTCTGAGGACGGCAATTAATCGAAGGAGGCTATAATTTACGGCGATCGGTTTTTCCTCCAACCCTTGTCCCGCCTCGCGAGGAAAATCGGGGAAATTCTTAATCAGAATTTCAATAATTCATTGCCCTCGACGTTCCGTTCCGTCGAGAACGGACGAATCTTCCTCGAATATTAAACGCGTCGAGGATGCGGATACGTAATTATCCGTCCCGATCTGCGGACAGAAATTCTGAAGCGTCTCGAAGGGAATCCAAGACACGAGGGATCGCGGAGGATCGTCGCGCCTCGTCGAAAATATGGCGGAAGGGACGAGAGATAACAAATCTCCGCGCGAATTGAAATTCCTAGCTGTCGGATCGTCGCCTGGTTCCGAGCCGTTGCGAGCTCCTCGTGCGGACGAGAAAGCGTGGAAACACGACGAGTTTGTGGAGTGGATAAAACTATCGGCGCGATTATGGTCACGTATCTAATCTCCGTCAGCGTTTTCCATCGCTTCCAGCCGGATGGGACGTCTAGACGATGGATCCAGACGGAACGTTCGAGACCATCGCTGGCTATCCAGCCTCGTTCTCTCCTAGAAGGATGCTTGGAACTCGCGAAACGTCACGTACGTCACTGCGATGCCTCCATTATCGAGTGATCGTGACGACTTCCAGTTCCTCCTTGCGAAAGAGGGACCTCTAATCTCCTCGTGGCGCAACCCGCGCAACGCTTCAGCGAAGGCGTTCGATCCAATTACTC
This sequence comes from Xylocopa violacea, assembly GCA_963969225.1. Taxonomy (NCBI): domain Eukaryota; kingdom Metazoa; phylum Arthropoda; class Insecta; order Hymenoptera; family Apidae; genus Xylocopa; species Xylocopa violacea. Next base: position 24,489,643 of record CAXAJV010000012.1, read on the forward strand.
GTCGGCGCGCAGAGGCCATTTCTTCGGGTAATTGTTACTATTCCGGACGCGTTATACAACGCTGCTCGATTGTATAAGTAACGCGAGCAATTAGGGTTGCACGAGGCGAGCGAAACGACGCGAGAAGGGAGAAGAAGCGGGTTAAATAGGGACGCAAGAAATTCCAGGAGTCGAAGTCACGTAGGTAATCTAAGGCTTGGTCCGTTCGCCAGGAAAGAGCCAAGGCCTCGATGTACTCTTCCTGCCCGGGTAGCCTGGATTGGGCTCCGCGCGAACAACCAGCGGATTTCCCGCAGGAACATTATCATTTTAGCCGGAGGGGATTGCAGCTCGATTATCGATTCGAGGTGGCTCTCGTCAAGTAATCAAGCGCCAGTACTCGGGGCTGCTCTTTCCTTCCCGTTTTTGCTTGCTCTTCCCGTGCCACCGCTCTAACGAAACGTAAATTCCCCTCTCACGTCCCGCGTGCCAGCCATCCTGGGTCGTTAGCGAGAAATTTCCGTGGCCTGCGACGAACGTCCTCCAGGAGACTCGGTCTTCTGGCTTATCGAATAACACCGTGGGACGGAGGCGAGGAATTTAGGGAAATATCATCTTCCCAGGGGATACGTGCTTTCGATTGAATTCGAAAACACGCGGAGGGATTGAAAAAAGGGATTCTGTTCGTACTTTAGGACTTCGCGACTAATGATTCTGAGGTACCATTGCGCAATGGGCCATTTAGTAGCGACTATATCGAACGATTCTTTCGTCGTCAGCATTGGAGTTTTTTCAATTTCGTTTTTCAGAAAGGCTTTATCCACTGTTCGAGGTCGCGTGCTTCGAGGCTCATCGAATACCACCGTGGGACGAAGGCGAGGAATTTAGGGAAATATCATCTTCCCAGGGGATACGTGGTTTCGATTGAATTCGAAAACACGCGGAGGGATTGAAAAAGGGGTTCTGTCCATATTTTAGGACTTCGCGACGAATGATTCTCAGGTACCATTGCGCAATGGTCCTGAAGCTTGCTGGTGGGCTGAACGTCCGCTTCAATTATTGTCGCTGTAAAGAGAACGTGAGAGAGGGTAGGAAGGAAAAAGAGAGGGAAGAACGTTTCGTCCTGGGCCTGCTAGTGGACTCATCGGTAAGGCTACCAAAATGGCGGAGTTGCGCCTTAGATGCTGAGATGGTAGACATAGGTCAGAATTTCTATTATATACAAATGGTGTAGGATCACTACAGGCTATTTAGTAGCAACTATATCGAACGATTCTTTCGTCGTCAGTATTAGAGTTTTCCAATTTCGTTTTTCAGAAAGACTTTCGTGAGACGGAGGCGAGGAATTTAGGGAAATATCTTCCCAGGGGATACGTGGTTTCGATTGAATTCGAAAACACGCGAAGAGATTGAAAAAGGGGTTCTGTTCGTACTTTAAAACTTCGCGACTAATGATTCTCAGGTACCATTGCGCAATGAGCCATTTAATAACGACTATATCGAACGATTCTTTCGTCGTCAGCATTGGAGTTTTTTCAATTTCGTTTTTCAGAAAGGCTTTATCCACTGTTCGAGGTCGCGCGCTTCGAGGCTCATCTTTCAAATTCAAGTTACGTCGTTGCAATTTCCATTTCCACGCTGCTCGTACAAGTCGGATGCTCTCGCACGCGTCGGAAAAAGCGATACGCGTCCGTAATTGTTTAACGATCGAGCGGCGATTCCGTGGAAGCGAGAACGGAAGAAACAATCGCAGGCAGAGCATTCGAAGCTCGGAGCCGGCACGGTTCGAATGATAAATGGGTTTTAATCAAACGCGTTCCTCCGGCCATTCGGTCCTCCCCGTTCAAGGGAGAGGTTCGAGCTGTCGCTTTAAGCGCATCGTTCAACGGGCTAATTAGATTCTGAACGCGTTGCACGAACGGGAATCTCGGTCCGTCGGAAGGCTCGTATAATTGCACGCGTGCGTTCCTTTTGATCGTCAAAGTCCATTCCCGATGGGGCGTGCCTTTTCGCGACAACGGCGTCCGAACGATTCTCGCGGGTTAATGAAAAATATCGAAGCGCGCTCGTTCGCCGCGCTTGTTTGTTTGCCCGTCGCGCTCCGCTGGAAGCCTTCCTCCGTTTGCAAAGGAAACGCAAACGTAAACTCGTTAACAAGTGTAGCAATACGCTGGCGACTGTGCCGTTCACCTCGCAAAAGCAGCTCGCGAAAGAACAATGCTCTTCACCGGGCGCGTGTTGCGGGCAAAGATACAAAGGAAACGTAACGGACGTTAACAATGATGAAAGAATAACGCGAGCTGCACGCAGCGGCCCTTTGTGTCGATCTTTTTGCGAATCTACTTCAACGTTCGAGAGGGCCCCCTTAAACGGATAACGCGCAAGCTTTTCCGCTCGTTTCGCGCGATCGTTTCCGGTTAATAAACAGGAGTCGTCCGTGTTTTTATACCTTCGACCCCCAAGCACCGTCGTTCCTCGCTCTTATCGACTCGCGGCCAAATGGATTGGACTTAACGTCGCCCGCGTTTTGTTCGATAAAACGTGAACACCCGGCTGGTAACCATAAATTTTACGGTTAAGCAACGTTCGCAAACCATCGACGCGAGAGTAGCTCGAACGGAAGAACGTCCTGGCCGTTGAAATTCCCGCGAGTCACGCGGAGGGCTCGAAAGTCCGAGGAGGTAAATGAAAATTAAAGAGGCGAGCGAGGGATGGAGGCGGGTTCCCTGTAATAATTCCGGAGCCCTTCGAAAGAGGGAGGCGCCGCGAGCTCCTCGTCTTCGAGGAGTTAATTACGTTCCGCTCGTTCGTTCGTTAATTCACCGACCGTCCGCGCCCCAAAACGTTCCCTCGCGGATCCAGCGAGCCTCGTTCGCCAGGCTCTAATCCGTGTTTACGTTAATCGCGTCAGGGATCGTCTTGCGTGCGTCGAAACAACACCGTCGGCGGACGATGTCGTCGTGGCCTGAAATATCTCGCGAAACGACCAGCTGACGGACCGTTTCGAGCCGCGAGGAGGCGAGCGTCGCGTCGTCGTCGTCGTGGCGGCGGAAGATTCCGGAGGGGCGATCGATTCGACTTCGCTGTCCGCGTTGACGCGTCGCTTTGAGGGAGATTAATGCCCCGCGGTACGGTTTAAGGGTTCCTCGAGATGAAACAGACTGCAGCTATATTTAGCCGATGGGAGGAGTCCGAGTAATTCTGGGTTATGCAAATGCATACCCGGAACGGTGAATTTAGGACGGAAGAGGGTAATACGAGGAAACGGGGGATCAGAGGGGATATAAAAACCGCGCGCGTTATAATAGGTATTACGAATAATCGGACTAATGTGGACATTTAAACGAGTAAAGAGTGGGGAAGCTGCGTTACTTCGAGGGTGGAATATATTTCTATTTAGAAACCCTGTTGTTGCAGCTGCCTTTTTCTACGAGCAAAAAACCGCGACAAATGCTACGGGGGGAGCATTAAATTCCAGGGTAAATTCGATCGTCCTTCGAACCGCGATCTTACCGAGGACTAATTAATAATCGCGGCTAATTACGCCGGACGCAGCGCTCTATGGTCGACAATTAAGCCGCGTTTTTAAACACACCGTTGCGAGCGCGCGTCCTCGGATTATCGGGACCGCGGCACGACCCAATTAAACGTCCATTCTTGGGCGCCCCTCTGATCCCGTTAATTGCGGGGGATATCGATGTCGCTCGTATCGCGAGCACGTGATCCTCTCGCAGCTAGCTTCCGTTGCGTCGTCTTCTCGAGGCTGCAGCAATTAGTATAATTGCGCACCGCCGAAACGTTGGCGATTGAACGTCGAAACCCGCGAATTTCGAACGCGAGTCTCGACGCAACGTGCAAAATTATCGTTTCTCTTCCTTGATATCGCTTGAAGAATCCCGCGAGGGGTTGAGAGGAGCATCGGACGCGCATCTTCTCGCAGGAGAAAGGTCGTTTCGACGGATGTTTCGGGGAGGTCATACGAAAGGCCGCGGGAGCAGGTGCAATTAGAAAGTCAAGGCTATTCGCGAGAATGGCGAGAAGAGAGCGCACACTGCCTTTGGTTAAAATTCATGCGAAACGATAATTCGAGGCAACAGGTTGGCACCATTGATTTTTCGCCGTCGGTGCTGGTAGCTTTCGAGGTCGTTCTCGTCCGACTCGAGGTGACAGCCGATCTACATTTCGAGACAGATCGAGGACGTCCCGACGAATCGCGAATTATCGGCTTTCTCGTGGGTTATGCACGCCGAACAAACGTGTGACGCGATCCCTGAACCAGTAGCTATCGAAATGGTCGCGGAGAACGTGCATAATTAACGGCACTTATTACACACGAGTTGAACCTCGTTCAGATTCCAGCTCCGCTTTATAGAGTTGACGATTATTGATTAAACGAACGTTTCGAGGACGCCATGAATTTCCACGGAACGGAATTCACGTGAGAAGACTAACGACGAGTTCTAAATACTAAATTCTACGACACAACATCGAGACAACACAGAGAGAGAGAGAGAGAGGAAGCGGGACTCACCAGAAACTCGCCGCTTCCGAGGCTCTGCTGCGATCCATCCGGCGTGACGGTCAGATCCGCCACGATCGACATGGAGGAGCTTCTTCTGGTCTGGTGGTGGCACTTGTGCGGCCCGTTGATCCTCTGAGTCGCGTAGCTGGACACGTTGTTCTCGTTCAACTTCGAGGTCCATATCTCCTCCTCGCGCTGCGGGGACTGGCTGATGGTGCGATGCTTCGTGAACCTCGAGATCCTCTCCGTCTTCACCCAATCGTGATTGGGCCGCGGCTGTCGGGTGATCGTCTGCAGCGATTTCATCGCGTTGAACCTCGAGAAACCGTCCTCCATCGCGGCCGCCCACAGGTGATCGGGTAGGTCCTTCGAGCCGAGCTGCGTCTCCACCGACTGTCGATCCGAGGAGGAGCCCAAGCCTGACGTGGTTGGAGTGTTGGGGAAGAATCTTCGATAGGTGTCCTTCGAGTCCTCGATGTCGGTCGAGTAGAAGTCGCCGTCTCGCGATTCCAGGGATCGGTTGTTCTCGTGCAGGTTCAACGACGAGCCGATGCCCGTCGACGTGGTCGAGGTGCGGAAGAATTTCGCCTCGTTCGCGGACGTCCATATTTCGTCGGTGATCGACGAGTCGATTCCAGTGGAAGTCGTGGGCGTTCTGGGGGTTGGAGCGGAGCAATAATGCTTCGATTCTTTTATACCGTTTACCGTCAACGAGCAATCGTGATGGGACCAAGAGGGGTATCTATTCTCTCGATCGTATCACGATCACCGTCTATTTCTATCTAGTAAAACGCGAACCGCCGTCGTCTCAAATACCAAGGAAAGCTCTCGCGTTTTCTTTTTCTTGGACAAAGTGAAAAATTATCTTAATCGATCGCGTGGAGGATTACGAAGAGAAAACACGGCAGAACTGTCCATGGATCTGATACTTGGAACGATAACAAAGGCGAACGCGAAAGGCGTCGACGGAATCTCTACCTGTACGAGAGATTCCTGTCCTTCCAGAGATCCTCGGGTTTGTTGGACGCGTGGCTCGTGGCAGTGCTCGCGAGAGTAGTGTGGTGATTGGCGTAAGAGCACCTCTGGGGGAAGCCCATGCCCTCGTCGAGGCCAGCCGCCCAGAGCGACTCGAGGGGTAGGTCCTGGGTGCCGACGGAGGTGCCCACGCCCCTGTTGCTCCCCGTTCCTGCCCCGTGTTTCCCCCCGTTCGAGGGGAACACCCTCTCGGCACCCTGAAGGACGCAGCACATGCTCGTGCCACCTCCCCCGCCCCCGCCGACGCCGCCACCCTCCTCCGCCTCCGACCCCCTGGAACCAGAGCTTTGCAGGCAACCTATTGTGACCGAGCTTTCAAGCTGCTCGCAGGCCTCGACCCCTTTTTCGAGGGGCTGACGACCTTTTCTCGGCTAGCCTCCTTCTCGTCTACGCTGGCCTTGCCAGGCCTGATCTCTTCAGGGTCGACCCTTCATCGTTCCCTCTCTCGTTGTTCTCTTTCTCCGCCCTCTCCTTCCCCTTTCCCACTGTTTCTTCCAATTTTTTCTCCTCTCTCTTTTGTTTCTCCTCCCGTTTGAAGAGCGAAACGTCCGGTTACGCTTTCGCGTCTGATCGTATCTAGCTCGATATCGTGGTCCTTCTCGACGCGCTTATCCTCGGATCGACGAAGGGATGAGCGGGACTCCTCGATGCGGCACTGAATCTAATCGAACGTTATCGTAATCGATGATAACACAGCGGTCGTCGCAGAGCTTTTCTCGCGAAACCCACAGCTTTCTCGATACCAACGCGCGTAACCCTTTGCACTCGGCTCCTTCCCAATCCAAGCCAATAGAAACTATCGCCAAGATTGCTCTGTCCGAGCGATAATTTAGCCACAGATTCCTAACGTCTCTCAGCAATAGAAAATTTCCATTTCAATAGAAATGTTCAGCAAAACATCCGTGCCTCCTCAGAGCAGACATCCAAGCGCAAAGGGCTAACTTCGCATCAGTTTGCGCGACAAGATACCGCGACAAATTCTACTTTTCCTCTCCGTTTTCCTTATCAGCGAACGAACGGCATTCCGTGCTTCTATTCGAAGTCTGTCGATCGATCGCCACCGCGGACGAGTTCGCGCGAGCAAATTGAAAGCCGCGTAATTCGTTATTTACCGACGTTGTTGCCCCGCTGCAATTGATCCGCGCCGCGGGATGATTTATCGACGAACCCCCGGGGCTTCTATTCAGCAGCGCGCGGAGCCGACAGCCACGGCGACCTGTCCCCGCGAACGATTTACGAGCGATGGGGCCACGAGGTCGAACACCGGCTACCTGCTTTCCATCCAGACCCGAGGAGACGATGATATCGAAAGCCACCAAGTCCACGAATCGACGGGGTTTCAGCCTGGACGGCCCTGTCCGCGACTTCGCGACGTCCCTTTCACCAGCGCCCCTATTATCCAAAATATGTCGACGTTTCAATCCGCTCAGACCTTTTACAGCTTTTTCTACAGCTCCTTCGACCATCCACTTTTTCCAACGATTTTGGCAGCAACCGTTTTTAATTTTCTAAAGATGGAGGAAAGGTCATACGCAGGGAAGACATGACGTCGCGCCAGATGAAGAGAATTTTCTAGCTCCGTAAAGGCACCGCGTCGTCGTCTCGTCTTTAGGAAATAATGAAATCTCGAGAAACTGGTCGGTGATTTGCATGTCATCGACGATTCAGCGAGCTCTGATCTCGGTTGACAAAGGATACTTGTCTTATTACTGGACGTTAAAAATACATTTTTCGGTTTTAGTTTCTTGTTATTCCTGTCGAGTTTCCATCCGGATCAGCGTTAATCCCAGGGAGTCGTTACTGGCTTAACGAAAATTAGTTTTATTGCCAGAGTCCATTTGTTCATCACAGAGTACTTTAGCGTCGATTCTCCAAGTATTTGTAATAAACTAATAGTTCTATTTTTAATTTAAAAGCTCCAATGAGCTCGAAAGATCGAAAGATATAAAAAATTTGGCAAAACGTCATATTTCTAAGGGGCGACGTTCCTTCTCGACGTCGGTTCTCCTTGTCGAGACGAACACTGGTCGCCGTTATCCGTCATCAGGAGCGTAATCAGAGGAGGGGGCCAGTGATTTATAGAGAGGGCAGAAAAATCGCTTTCGCCGTGTTCAGTTCACGGTGATGAGGATTTACGGGGCGAAAATCGCTGGCGACCGAATAAGAAGCGAGAAGGACGGGCTGCGGAAACGAGAACTAATGGTTTGATACTCGAAAAATCGGATAATATCGCGGGGCGGCCCATCAATAACGCGCTTACCGCCGTTACGCCGGTAATTTGCCACGCGTGTACGATCGTCCGCGCGTATTAGTATAAATTGTAACGGCGGACCGTTACCCAGCCTGAATTTGCATTTTGGCCAATGTCGGAAGCGAACAGAGCGAACGAACGCGGCGAGATTCTATTCGATTCGATTTTTGCGCGCCAAACATCCGACGCGTAGCTTCCATCCTGCTGGACGCGCGAGTAATTAGCGACTGATCGCGCTTTCTAGCCGAAAAATCCGTGAAACGATACCAAAATCCTCAGCGACGCGCGTTATTACGATCCGATACGCTTGGGACGAGAAAGCGATCGCGAAGAATGTTACGATCCGTTCGAACAACTTTCGACCGAAGAAGAGAAAGTTTTCGATTCTAAACGGACGGAAGTTCGAACGACGAAACTCTGCTATCGCGCCTGAACGGACAAACAAACGGAAACTCGCTCGTCGCGCGAGACGGGGGATGTAAAAGAGGGTGTATCGAAACGGGAACGATCCACGTCGTATCCCCACGGTGACCCAGTTTATCGAGTCACCTTTTGATACGCGACAGCGGCGCGCGTATTCGCGTATAAGAGGAATATTAGACTTCTCGGCGATATAATCCCTTCCCGTGCGCTGGATGGAGCCCTTTTCAGAGATTTCCAGCGGAATCCTCGGAGGACTCGAGGAGGCGGCCCCGTCCCGGCAACCAGCGCGCTCTCCAACTCCAATACGGGCCAGGCTCTATGGCAAATTTTCCCCCATCTTCCATCAAGGATACTTTCCATTCTGCGATTTTCAATATCCGAAGAATCCGTCTGAAAACGCGAACCGACACGAATACAGTCCCATTGTCGGCCGTCCCCTAGCGAAATCTACACGAATCCTGGCACGGGGCAAACCGGATCTTGCCAGCCGTGTAATATCCTCGACGTCGCGCCAGATGAAGAGACACGAATTTTCCCGCTTCGCAAAGGCACCGCGTCGTCGTTCCGTCCGTACGAAATAATGAAATCTCGCGGAGCTGGTCGCTGATTTGCACGTCATCGACGATTCGACGGGCTCTGATCTCGGCTGACAGAGGATACTCGTCAACGAAAGTCTTCTTACTGCACGTTAAAAGAAGAAAATGGAGAAAAGTACGTCACCAGGAGGAAGGGGAGGTTCGCGAGTGGAGGACGGAACAGCCTCGAGCGACGAGCTCGGAGAATATGATAAAGCAGGACGTCGTTAAATATTTATAAAATGGTCGCGGGTTATAAGTAAAACGGGGTATCGGATAACCCCGTGGCTGCCGCGTAAAGTCATGATTTCCATTTAATGCCCCATGAATATCGTTCCGTAACCGCGGCTGGAGCTCGCCAGAGCGCCGCGGTGCTGCGGAGATCCACCCTTAACTTTAACCGGTCACGGGGGATGTAGATCGCGCCGCGTATCCCCGCGCAGCGCGGCTGTAAATCGGCGTTTAGTCGCGGAGATCGATGCGACGTCCGCGTAGGACGCGAGAGGAACGACCGTCGTATTTTTTATGGGAATGAAAATTTGAATTTCTTTTTTACGACTGACGGGAAAGTGGCGCGCAAAAAAGTTTCCGCGGCGAGCGCTTCGGTTACGATTCCTCGCGCGGGGGGTTCATTTTCGACGTGACCGGGCACATCTTTTCGTTTTCAATCTTACGTTAATGTAAACGGATCTGGGAGCAGCGTTGCGAGTCATTTCAGAACGAACGGGTTTGAAAAATTCACGACACCGCGCGATAAATATCCGCGTGGCACTTAATCAGCGCGGCAGTCGTTGTTCATTGGCCGCGTTTTCAATTTCGACGAACGTCCATTTATTTTTGCGCCGTCACGCCACCCTTTAATCCCTCGCGGAACATGATCGATACCCGCCTCCGCGTCGAGCCGATCGACGTCCCCGTCGCGCGATACCGCGAATTATTTATAAAGCGGCGTCCTCCGACTCTGCCGTCGATTTCATCAGCGTCGCGCGGTTAAAACGCGAAAAAGGAAGCGGAACGGGATTCGAACAGCGGCGTTGTCCGTGAAAAATGTCCAATTCGTCGACACCGATCGAGGTGAATCGTGGGGAAATTGGTGCTGGCCCTCGACGCGTCGCCAACGTAGGATCGACTGGAAATCAGACAGCCGCGTGGAGCAAGCGCTCGTAATAAAGGTAATTTCCATGGAATTCCACGGATATTGCGGAGGTGAGCGCGCACGGCAGCGGCCTCGGATAATTCGAGACCTCGGGGTTCATGGGTTTCATGCATAATATTTCAAGAGGAGGAAGGACGTGGCGCGCGGAGATTTTTCCAGTTCTCAAGCAAAAGGTACGGTTTCTCTATTTTTTCACCGCCCTCGTTCATCCTCCAGCCGCTTTCCACGTTCCGTGGACAACGACGAGGACATTTGTCCTCGCGTTGAATCCGACGGCAAGTTGCCGCGCTGGAAAAAATACGTTCCTCTGCCTCCTATTATCCGCCCTTTCCGCGTTCGTTCCCTACGCAAACGTCCTCCGCGTCGCGTCTCGCCAACCCTCCGACGGACGGATAAGAACGCTGTTTAAAGTCTCTCGAAACGACACGGGAATTTCCATCCAAAGGCGGCGAAATTGCCAACGATTCTCATCACAGTGACCCGTTCGAGCGTGTTCCGTTTGAAAATTGTCCCGCAACCTCTGAGGCCAGCTTTTCACCGCCGCTGGGAAATTAGAACGCGTCACGCGTCGAATACGCGCGGCTTCGTCGTCGTAGGCGGCGCGAGGGATTTCCAGCGGCCAGACGAAGCGTCGTCCGACATTCCGCGCGATGGCGTACGCGTGGATACCTGCGTTGATGTACGTCGAGGACCTTGAAATTCTTGGCAGCCCCGTCGACGTACCAGCCGTAGGAATTCTTAATAATTTTCAACGCGGACTCCTCGCGTCTAATAAAGATAACCGACGGACGGTCGCGCGAGGAGTTTTTCATAGGGCCGCGTTTAATTTGGGGCGGTCGTTCCAATTTATTCCGTGACAGTGGCGGGTCTAGGTTTGGCGCACGGCTGAAATGGAAGCAATTGAACCGCTTTAAATCGCTTTAATTGCTCGTATCGCCGGCGGCCCTCCCGATATAATCGCGCGTCCCTGACGCACCCCGAATATACAGCTGACAAAATTGCTCGGAACAGGATTCGCGTGGCCATTAAATTTCGAAAAGGGCCGGCGAAAAATACGCGTTTCGATTGTCTCGGTTTGCTTTGAGCATCGCATCGACGCGTTGATACGCGCGCACCTCGTTGGTCGCTGCGCTTTGGGGGTAAAAGCAAACGCGAAAGTAATTAATATTACTTAATGTTAAAAACCAAAACAATTATCAATGATGTAGAGTGCGAATGATTTTGCAACGCGTGGCTTTGTGCGCGCGCAGGAATAAAATGTAATTTGGAATATTCTCGAACATTCTTTGTGTAAATGATTTTGTTACGTGCGACTTTGGGTGCGTGAAAACGTAAGACGAAATTTGTGCAAAAGAGTATGAGTGTGCGTGTATGTGAGTGGCTGGAAAAACAAAGGAATGAATGGAAAGGAATGTAGAATGTTCGATGATTGAATATAGGCAGAGTTGAAAAAGAACATCAGTTATTTAACCTAATAAATTCACTTTCTACAATTACACTTGTTCTTCGGCAAAATCTTCTGACCTGACAATAATTATTAACCCTTAGAGTTCTAAATACTTCTGGACGAAACGGTCCGTAGACCATCGCTGAAGTCGGAATACTTTTTCGCCACACTGAAGTGACTATTCAACGCGCAAACAGTAATAAACTATAGTGATTCTTTTGCAGAAGGTTAAATAATTAAAGACTGTTATTTTTGAGTATTAAAATTATGTATTATAAACATGAAAGTTTACAATCAACCCAAAAACTAGATTTGATATTTGCAACAGGAATTAATAATTTAATTGTGTGTGAAAAATTTCATCGCCAATAAAATGTCAGTCGAAATGTTAAATAATTAAAGACTGTTATTTTTGAGTATTATAAACTAAAATTATGTTGTGTATTATAAAATAAAATTATGTATTATAAACATGAAATTTTACAATCAACTAAAAAACTTGATTTGATATTTGCAACAGGAATTAATAATTTAATTGTGTGTGAAAAATTTCATCGCCAATAAAATGTCAGTCGAAAGGTTAAATAATTAAAGACTGTTATTTTTGAGTATTATAAACTAAAATTATGTTGTGTATTATAAAATAAAATTATATATTATAAACATGAAATTTTACAATCAACTAAAAAACTTGATTTGATATTTGCAACAGGAATTAATAATTTAATTGTGTTTGAAAAATTTCATTACCAATAAAATGTCAGTCGAAAAATCGAAAAATCAGCAAACGCATATATGCGCCCTTAGTCCAGGCCGATGACTTAGAGAAAACGCATAAATGCGGTCGTAGGCCACACGGATGACTTTCTTCAAACGCATATATGCGTCCATGGAGCTCTAAGGGTTAATGAATGAATGAAAATGGTAAATTGATGACCCGTGGGTCACAGATTGCCGAACGATGGTTTGCTCCTTTGAACAACAACGAATGTATCGAACGATTTGTCGAGCGTGTTCTCCAATTAGACCGTTTCGCGAAACGCAACCGTGGAGTACAACGATATCGAGTGGAACAGGTTGTACAACGTTCCGAAGGAAGTTCTTGGGGATGGTAAATTCCCATTACGGGTCCCGATACTTTCGTCGGGCATCGATAGCATCGTATCGTACGAGAGACAGTCGCAGGAAGCGCGTGACTCACGGTACGATCCCAGGGTAGGTGGAAGTGCTCCCGTAAGACCTTTATCGAGGCAATGGTCGGCCAACAACTCGCAGTTATCGTCAATTGCGACGGTGAGCGGCGCTGATAGGAACGGGAGAATCACGAGAACCAGCGGAAGGAGGCGTTCAGGCCAGAAGAAAATCTGTAAAGGGTTAACGACCGAGAGCAGCGCTGCCCTTCGACGATTTATCTTCGATCGCGGACAGGTGAGCGAACGCCAGTGCCTCGAGTTCGTTCCTGCAATCTTAATAAGCGCGATGAGGAACGATCGATCGCGTTTTCGAACTTGTTCCTCCGTTAATTTCAATAGTTCGCGTCCGCGAGAAGAATCGAGACGCGAAACGATGCGATCTCGAGCGGAGAAATGTCAATTTTCGAATTTTCAATTGGATAAAAGACGTCGCGATGGAATCGAGAGGGTTGCATCGCGACGCGGGGCGAGTCGCTCGATCTAATCGCGGACAGGTGAGCGAATGCCTGCGCCTCGAGTTCGTTCCTGCGATCTTAATAAACGCGATGAGGAACGATCGATCGAGTTTTCGAACTTGTTCCTTCGTTAATTTCAATATTTCGCGTCCGCGAGAAGAATCGAGACGCGAAACGATGCGATCTCGAGCGGAGAAATGTCAATTTTCGAATTTTCAATTGGATAGAAGACGTCGCGACGGAATCTGGAGGGTTGCATCGCGACGCGGGGCGAGTCGCTCGATCCAATCGCGGACAGGTGAGCGAATGCCTGCGCCTCGAGTTCGTTCTTGCAATCTTAATAAACGCGATGAGGAACGATCGATCACGTTTTCGAACTTGTTCCTCCGTTAATTTCAATTACAAATCCCAAAGCAAGAAACTGGCTAATCGCGAGCACGGTAGTTCGCGTCCGCGAGAAGAATCGAGGCGCGAAACGATGCGATCTCGAGAGGGAAAAATGTCAATTTTCGAATTTCCAATTGGATAAAAGACGTCGCGACGGAGTCGCTCGATCCAATCGCGAACAGGTGAGCGAATGCCTGCGCCTCGAGTTCGTTCCTGCAATCTTAACAAACGCGATGAGGAACGATTGATCGCGTTTTTAAACTTGTTCCTTCGTTAATTTCAATTACAAATCCGAAAGAAAGAGACTGGCTAATCGCGAGCACGGTAGTTCGCGTCCGCGAGAAGAATCGAGGCGCGAAACGATGCGATCTCGAGAGGGAAAAATGTCAATTTTCGAATTTCCAATTGGATAGAAGACGTCGCGATGGAATCGAGAGGGTTGCATCGCGACGCGGTGCGAGTCGCTCGATCCAATCGCGGCTAAAATATAGCCAGATGGGTGGATTCCAGCGGCGACACGCGGATCGAAACGCGGGACGTATGCACCGAATGAACGAGACGGATATTTGCTCGCAGTGCAATTCCAGCCCGACAAACTGCAGCCTCTCGAGCGAAGTTACAAGCTACCGACCGCGTTACCGTTTCCGGTGGTACCGGGGGCCAGATAGCGCCTGCAATTGCCGATACAAGTATTACAATATCCAAGTCGTGATAGTTACGGCACTGCCACAAATTTCGGTTAATAGCTGGCTGGCGTGGAGAGCGAAAGAGAGTGCGCTGTGCATCGTGGCTGTCGCGTCCCACGTGTTGCATGCCCTGATAATCGTAAAACGAACAACTTGCCGCGGATTCGAGCCAGCGATGAGAAATGGATTCCTCGAGCGTTCTGACTTCCTCCTCGTCCGTCTGGCTAATGCGTAAAAATGATCGATAGCGACGCGTATCGAACGAGAGACGCCAGCTGCGTTCGAGGATCCGTTTCGCGCGAGCAACAGACCGAGAATTTGGCGAACTCGTAAAACAGCGCGCCCCGTTGACGCATCTCGACGCGAAAACCGGGAAACTGGCGGACAGCGTATCCCGTCGACAATTATCGACCGTGCAAGTTACAATTTTAACGCCAAAGTACGGAACGTTTAAAAGCCAGAGACAATTCGCGCGGCGCGTCGATTCGCCGAGACGCTCGCAGAAGTTTGAAGAGTTAAGCAGCGCTCGGGTGGCAATTGAACTAAATGGAAACGACGGGACCGGAATCTGGTAAAATTCCAGAGGGATGGTAATTTTTAAGCGAAAGAGACTACATCGGTTCCGGGAAACGTTTCGAGGGAAGTTCGAAAAATCAAATAGCACTCGGGAGGTAATTAAAGCGAATGGCAAATGTACCAAGGGGTGAGGTGGAATCTTGTAAAAAATTCCGAGTAACTGGGCCACTTTGATCGCACGAGAAAGTTGGCACTGGCAACTTTTTAAGGGGCCTCCGAGGGCTAATCAGGTCCAGTCTACGCGCGGTAGCGGCTTTTACTTTTAGCGGGATCGATACCAGCGCTCGACGACCTTTGCTCGGTGATTAGTCGCGAGCGGTCGATCAATTAGCCGCTTAACGCAAGGTCGCCTGGCCGGAAAAATGACGGACAACACCGGTGGCGACACTTCCTCGATAAAACCCGTCGAGGAGAGACGTTTCGATCGTAATTCACGCGTGGCTCGCGCGAGAATGCGGCGAGCGAAGAAATGGCGCGTGGAAACGAGCGGCCGCGACCGGCCCGCGTATTTCTCCCGCCGATTTCGCTCGTTCCAGGCCGGCTTTTTTCGATTTCCCGGGAAATTGGAACGCGAATTCGACGACGTCGAATCCCATTCAATTTTTCACCAGGCGAAATATCGAAAATACGGCCGATCTCCTCGCGGCTGGCGTTGTTTTTCACCGCGGCGCCCGCTCGCTTGTTTTCTCCTTCTTTTTTTTTTTTTCTGCCATCCCTCGGCTGAAAAGCTCGCGGAAACGAGTTTCCAGCGGGCGTAGCGATCGCGCAATTCTTATTACGGGCGACTCGTATTTCCTCGTTGACGTTTCTCGCTATTCTTGCCATTTCCATGGATACTGGCCCGTAGCTCTCCTTATCGAGCATCTTCTCTTCGGATCGTGCTCCTCGAGCCACGCTGCATATTACGTCCTCGAACACTCCACCGATGGAATAATTAATAATCTTAAGATCGACGACCAAGCAGCGGGAAACAAAGAATACGCAGCGCGCGCGCAATTTTTGTCCATGCGATGCGTCAGCGATAAATAATCGGGGATCTCGCTGCACCACCCCTGTATTCTGATAGTAAAGTCCGCGTCTGCACTCCTCGCGATCCAATTTTCCCGGTTCCACCTCTATCTGCTCGAATTTTCCGCTCGAGACCCAACGAAGAAGCATGATCGCGATTCGGACGGAGCTGCGCACGCACGAACTCTATAGAGGCCATCGAGATGGAGCTAGATTTGTCAAACTACCCTCTCTTTCGCGATAAAATACGCGACTGCGTCCTCTGGTCGATGTTTCGTCGAGCATCGCGAAGAAACCTCGCGCGCAATGGAAATGGCGCACGAAAATGCGAGCAGCGTGAACATGATAAACGTTCGATCGCGAATGGCGAAGCCGTAGTCGCGAGGCAACGACGCGCAAGTATCCGCGACGACTCGTAATCCCGTTGGTACAATCGTGCGCTAACGATTGCTAATTTCCCCCGAACCAATTAGAGTCCCAACGATTCCAGCTCGCTGTTCCACCCTCTCGCTGGCGTATAATCGCTCAGCTGCTCCCATCCACGGATCGAGGTGGTAAGTGGATCAAAGTAGTTTCACGCGGCGCGACTTCGTCGTCTGCGAGCAGTTAAGTCGTTGTTCGACGAAGATTACGCGGTGTCTCTGTAATCGCAACTCGCTCGTCGTCGATCGAGCCGGATGAACCAAAAAAAAAGTTCACCTTCTTCGAAGTAGATCGTTCGTAGCTGTTCGATTCGAGACTCAGACGCTGCAAACAGGAAAACGTCCGAGTTCCCTTTTATATCGCCATTCCCTTTTACAACCGGATGATATTGTCTCGAGTAATTGAGCCATCGAAGCTCGAGGAACTGCTTCGTTTCCTCGTAAGCCTAACGTTCTCCAGCGACTGTACGAGTCGGAGGGAACCGAGGATGGACCAGTTTCTACGATGGAGAACGGAGCGTCGATCATCGTGACGCAACGGAACGTCGTAACACCCTACGCGTGTCTTGGCTCGTGCGAACGTTTCGCGTTGCACGCGGGAGGGTAACTGTTTCCGGGGCGTACGTGTTCATTTGGAAAACAGACGGCTCGTTAATCACCGTCTGTCACGTTCCACGGAAACCGTTCTGTCAATTGCAGCCTGCGGTTGGTTCGCCAAGGCGCGCGCGCGTCGCGCAATTCAACTCGTCCGGAAGGACGACTCGCGAGAACTTTCTCGTTCTTCCGCGCGACTCGCGGTACGACAAAACGTCGCGTCGTTGGCCAATCTCGCGACGGAAATTTTAATCATTCGCCGGCGGAGTCGCGAAACTTTCGCGGAAAAATGAAATACGCCGCGATAAATCTTCCTCCCTGGCGCAGCAGTCGCGAAACTTTAAATTCCCATTCGCTTCCGCGGATCCGTTCGCTCTCCACGGCGTTTAGGGCGAGCGCAATCTGTACGTCGAGTGTACGCGCGTGTCTCTGATGTATCGCGGTAACTTTCACTGCGTTCTTCTTCGCCCTTGTTTCAGGGGCGGTTCGAAGACGCTTGTTCGCGTCTGTCGTGGACGCGAAAGAAGTTTGCTGCGCGGCACAAAGAAACTGTTCTGGTAAACGCTGCTTAAAGCGTTCTGTCTCGATCGCAAACAGTTCGCTCGACGACACTCGAGATCGCAGCGCATCGAACGCGATAACGAAGCTGCTTTCAGACGAACGAAACACCTCGTTAACGCGGTTCGCGAACACTCGTTCGCACAAAGGCGAAGTATACGCGGCTGTCTCGATCGCGAGCTTTTGAAATCCGCGCAGCACGATACGCCATTGGATTACCAAACGCAGATGATATTCCGCCGGAGTGGCTATCAAAATGAACGTAATTAACTCGCGGATAGCCAAGACTGTCTATCCTTCCCACCGCATCTCCGTCGAGCGACTGAGACCTGAATAGCACTCGAAAGCGTGCAGGGTAATGCAAAAGTAAACGCAACTAACGAGTTTTGACGTCGAAAATCTTTTTTTAAACTCCCAACCCTTTTGTAAACGATATCTTCTCTTAACCCTTTCCACTCGGATGTTCCCTCTGAGAGAACATCAGCATTCATCAGTGATCGCGGAGATTAAACTTATTCCACCGCAGCTTTTTGAAAAACGCACGTCTCTCTGAAGTTTTCTACTGAAATGGAGAATTTCTATTACTGGCGAACGTTAGCTCTGGAAACGGCTGATAAAATATTGCTCAAAGATTGCTATTTTAGCAAAGGGTTAAATATCGAGCAGAGCCAGGGTTGCTCTGCTTTTGCGTTGCTTCGTGCAGAAATGTTGAATTACGGTTCGAATGGAAGCGAAATAGCCAATACCAAGGGCGAGTCCAGATTGTCATACGATGACGAAGACGAGGATCGGAAGAAAGGGGAGCGGATTTCCCGTTGAAAACGGCAGGTCCCGCGAAACAAACTGTTATTGTATTCCTACCGCGACAGAGAAACCTCGTTTTTGGCCTGTTTTCGCGAGTCCCGCGGGAAACGCTGGGAAAATCGCAGGCGTACAGCCTGGCAAACTGGTACGCTGTATTCGATCGACGAAGAACCATCCCCTAAAATCCCTTCCACTGCGAACGCTATGATTCGACCCATTATTACGCTTCTATCTTCTTATCATCGCCAGAAAATCTATTTGCCTTCAACCATTGTTCGCTCCTCGTGTTTCATCCTTCCCATCATTCACTTCACCCCTGTTTCTCCCCTTTTTTGAGCCTCGCATCAAGCGTCCCTTGCGTCGTCTCTCTGATGAACGAGAGAACGTCTGGGATTGGCTTTGGTTTAGGAAACAGAAGTCAGAATAGTATTACTGTGAATGCGATACAGTGGCGCAGCTTTTTATCGAAAGGCAGGCAAACGCTCGACTTAATTATTCAAGGTCCTCCGCGTCACTCTCGACGCGACAAACATTCGACGTCGCGTTCAATCATCGAGCCTGCCGCGTGTTTTCAACGCGTTCCACGCTGGTTTAATTCCTGCCCTCCCGATTAATCATCGGACGTGAACACGCGCGTCCGCTCCGCGCGATCGACGAGCCACGATTATTACGATTTTCACGATCCGCGACGTTTCGTTTGGTAAAACGAAGCTTACTCGTGCACGTCGACGCTTTCATCGATTCGATCGACTCGCTGCTTACTCGTTTTCGATCGCAACGCGGGAAACAGAAGCGTGGGAATAATTAAAGCGCGCTTTAAAAAGAGAGGTGTCTGCTGGATCGAAAAATCGGCAAAGACATCGATCAAGCGTAGCCCTCTTCCTTGCCTGTAAATAAAACACGTTCGAAAGACAGCTCCCTCATTTTCATCCACTCTCGAGCGATCCTGATAGAGCGTGGCACATATTTTTTGTTTCGATTTCATTTCTACTTTTTTGCCAGGCTTCGCTAATGGTAAAATGTTCCCTTTGCGGCCTGGCTTCGACCAGTGATAAATTAATCCGCGTACTTCGAGTAAAAGCGACGAAGCGTCTGGCGCAGCCACCAGCGAACAGTCTGCCCCGTTTCAGGCCGAATCCTCCAGTCCCTCCTCTAAGTAATGAAACGAATTCGTTCGCCGCTCGATTAAAGGAGAGTAGCTCCTCGACTGGCGGCAACTTTTTCGCCTCGATTCGAACGTGCGAACGCTAACGCGCGTCTCCTTCTTTACCAGAGACGGATTTACAATTCTGCCGCCTAAGGCTGAACCAAATCGTCGCTTATACTTTGAGGAGATGAATTAAATAAAGAGAAATCGTGGTCCAACGATAACGACAACAGAGGTAATTTATTTGAATAACAAAACGGAGAGAAAACTAACTGATATTAACTCTGATGTGGAGGACTCCGAGGAAACTCTTTCTCTCGCTCTCGTTTTTGTCACCCCCTAAATTCGGTGACGGAAAAGCGGAAGAAGTTCCTAGAAAACGTCCTTTTTGCCTCTCGAAGACGAGAAGAAAGTTGGGAGTACGAAGCTTTTGTTTAGTGTCTTCTGTCTCTTTGTTTCGAGGATTAGGTGCACGTTTCCGCTCTGCGCCGCGGGGTGCAACGCGACTACGGTCGCCGCAATGCTATATTTCTTACTGCAGCTACAAATAGATAATAAAATAAGGGATACGAAAGCTATGCAAACAAAGAGAGATAAGAAATCCAGCGAAGTTGACACTGCGTTTCTAGTAGCCGCGAAAAAGAATCTTCTCCAGCTTGAAAAATTTGCTCCCTCAGGCTACAGCCTATCTCCCATAGAAATCCGCCATTGTCCTTCACTCTCGAGGAATAACCACAGAACACTGGTTACACCCTCGACCAGTTATTTTATCGAGAGCGTCGTACGCGTCGCTTAACGGAACGTGAACCGAAATGGCGTCGAGGTAACCTCGCGCGGATACTCGGTTCGCCAGTTTCGACGACGCGTCACGGCGGAGTAATCGAGGAAATTTTGGAGAACCAATAGAGATTGTTTAACGTGGACTAGTGCGAAACGGTAAACAGGCGTCGTAACGAGAACGACGATCTCCCAGTGGTTGAACGGGACGGATGCTCAGTTCTCCAGGTAATCTCGAGGAACGACGTTTACCCTGGGAGCTCGCTGAGTAATGGTGGCCACGCGGACGGAGTTAGATTAGATGGAATATAGACCGAACGAGGCTCCATCTCCTTAGTGGATCATTTGTCCAAACTCGAAGCTACGAAATTCCAGGCAGCCAGGCGCCGTTGCGCCCCTCGGATCCTTCTCTATTACCGCACCCCTCCCGGATCGCTCCACCCCTCGACGTTACTTACCTATTCATCGTTAATTTTAATCGCTCGTTCCCCCCCAAGGAGTATACCGGCAGCTCGTTTCCGCTGGCTGTTACGCGGACGAAAATTAATTGTCGCGTGCGGAACTCCCGTCGGTGTTTATCACGACGCTCTCTTCCGCTCGACGGGTATCCATTGGATATTTTATTTAGAGAGAAATTGATAATTAACTCTGTGCACTCGGCTTCTTTCCGAGCGTTAACGATAGAAACTGATAGAATAGCAATATTTTATATTGCTGAAGTATTGTGGCTAACGTCTGCAGTGGAATGAGTTTAACCCCCGTAATCGCTAATCAGTGGTGACGTGCAGGGGGTTGAACAACAAGAAATAACTGAGAATAAAATTACGCTTTAAGAGGAAAGAAGGAGACAATATGTGGACTGATCGAAGTGGGATGATCGACTGTGTCAATGGAAAAGAAAAAGAAGACGAAAGACAAAGGAACCTTTAACCCCTTTAGTTCTTGCACACACCCCTACACACATTAGTTCAAATTCCAACAGCATCGATCTCCTTAGCCATCGTCGTTGCATTTGGCGAATCGTAAACGAACTTACGGTCGCTATCTGTCCACAAAATCGGCTGAGGATAATGTTTGAGCACGCGTAAATCTTCGTGGAGGATCTTTTTCGTCACCGCGACTGTGCGCGCCTTAATACTGATTAAGGTAGTAGGGAAATATGTAAACAAGTTTTGCTCAAATATATTTGAACGTTGAAACGAGTTACAAAAATACTGAGTTTGGCGACGATTCTCTGAAGTATGTCTGATGGTTTTTTTCTTAGTAATTTCGCGATGTGGCTGATGAACGAAGGGCGTAAATCTTCGTCACCGCGACTGTGTGCGCCTTAATACTGATTAAGGTAGTAGGGGAATATGTAAACAAGTTTTGCTCAAATATATTTTAACGTTGAACAAGTTACAAAAATACTGAGTTTCGCGATGATTCTCTGAAGTGTGTCTGATAAGTAATGTCGCGAGCTGTGTAGATGGAACGTTTTATAATGAGTTTCCGTGGAGGAGTGGTGAAGGGTGTGACAAGTAGGTAAGACACAGAATTTGGTTTTTGAGGATCAGAAGGGAACCAGGAAGGCGCGAGGAGTGGGATTAAGGGTTGCAGGTCAGTGACGAGTGGCGAGTGACAATAAAACAATTGCAGTTTAAGGGGTCATTTACTGGAAACTAATTTTTCAGATTCATGATGAAGCGACATCCTATTGATTTATGGGTTTATCGCTGCTACGCGTCGTGTGGGATTTTTTACGAATTTGTAAAATTAGGGATATGGAAGTCGGATGTTTTTATGCTTTGAATTACGATGAGTGTTTGAAAAGTGGTTGACGATTTGACTGGTGGCGGTGTAAATTAGTGCAAAATGTTTGTCGCTGGACAGATAAATTTCTGGCTCGATGAAAAATCGAACGACAAAGAGCGGATACGGTGGCAGCGTGGCTTCCGGACGATTATACCTGCCCAGCGATATAATATATACGCCCCATTTCCACGATTGTAAAGATACGAGAGAGATGTTAAATCATCCGGTACGGGTCTCGTAAATCAGCCCGTCTTTTATCCGCTGGAACCGGTTCGTCCGCGGATGGAACGAACGATCGCGCAAAAACGAGCGCCGCGATGCTCGACGGCTCGCTTCATTAAATTACGTTGCGCGGCGCGGATTCCAACGCGGTGCCGGAAACCGCTCGCAGGGCCCCGGGAAACCCTGGCAGAGTCGTCGACCGTTTAATTCGCCTTCGATGGCGGCCTTTCCACGCTATCGGCCCCGTCCGCAATAAAGCTCCGCCGCGAGGAGCAACGGTTCCCGCGGCGCAGTTTCATTTGCGACCCGACTGTTTTACGAAGCCCCCGGGGCACGGATCAAACGGGGCTGAAGATCGTGGTTTATCGTTTCCGAGCCTAGGAAAATTAGACAAACGAGAAATTTGCCAGCGATCGAGCGAAAGCTGGGGCGCGTTTCGCGGCTCATCCTTCGAGCCTTCAGCGAACGAGAAAGTTCAGACTGCGAGTCACGCGATGCTCGAGTATCTTTTGTTGGGTCCTAGGCGAATTTTGATCTTCCAGTCCCTTCTTTGCAGGTAAAAAGTTGAGGCACGTGAGTTGGCCTTTGCGTCTGCAAGACACATGGTCCGCACTGAGCGAATGCAAAATCGTCTCGCTTGGACTTGACTACGAGTCCCACGCCATCATCTTACGAGGACTTTGGGTGAGAGGCTTACAAGAGGGTGAAACGTTCCTCGTTCACCAATTTGGTCACCGCCTAGCCTTGGAATAATCTATTTAAGGAATGTTCCACTAGTTTTTACTCGCTCGTTACTCGAACTCTTTAGACATTCGTTAGTTACGCTCCTTAGACGCTCTTTAGTCACTCGTTAGTTAGACTCTTAGTTACGTAGCCACTTAGCTACCCAGACACATAGACAGCCTTCATATCTATGTGTCTGCGTAGCTAAGTGGCTATGTAGCTAAGTGGCACTGCACTCGACAGTGTACATAGAATAAAAAATCGTCGTGCAGAAAATAAACTTTGCGATAACGTCAAACTCGTTCAATTATCCTACGCACTAGCTTCTCAAACTTAAACTGGTCCTTCGAACGCGATCAGTCGTTAAATACTTGCAAATATTAATCAATCTCACAGAAATCTTCAATCTTCAATTTCAGAAAAATTCATTTGAGAAAAATGGCGAAATTAGAAGAAAGCTGAGCGGTTCATCGAAGGACGCGTCGCTAATGGAAACGCTAATCCAAACGCCAGTATTCCAGGTGGGCGTAATCGAAGCCATATTCCAGAACGGGGCGAAACGGAGGACCTCGAGCGGAGGAGCGCAACAAATTCTTCGTCGAGGCGCAGTCAGGGCGTTATTGGACGTCCGCTGCGGGGAATGGTCCCGGTGGTAATTAACAGGTCTACAAAGCAATTGACTGAAGCGAGCTGGCGGATGTGCGTTTAGTAAATGCATACTGCGCCCGATTCCCAGCGGCGGAGGCGGCTGGCACCGTCTCGTGCACCTAAAACTATGCGCGTTGGAACGTCGCGGCGCCTGTTAAACCGGATTCCTGATGCCGCGGACCATCGACAGCTTTCGCGAGGGGCGTCTCGAATTTACCCTGCGAAGTTAGGCTCGCGCGCGAACTCGTCGTTAAACATCGAGTGGACAACCGCGACGGAAGCGGATGGGTTGGTAGTTTCGAGGATCAAACCAGCGGTTGCGTAATCGCGTCGAATCGATTGACTAACGCGTCAGATTCGCCTCGATTGCTCGCAAACGTTCGTTACCCTCTTCAAAGAGCGTTGTAACTGTTGGAGATGGTATTTAGACCGATCGCAAAGGGGGTGTTGGCTTTTCAAAAAAGGGCTGCAACTGTTGGAGACGATATTTCTATCGATTGCAAAGGGTGCGAGATGAATTACACGGTATTGAAAAAGAGATATCGGTAGAGGTGGTTGGTTGCGGTCGCAGCGAACGAAGAAACACGGAGGGTGGCTTGGCCCGGTGCATTTAAATAATCCATTGGATGCACTCGATCGTGCGTGTTGGCCGCGCAACGGTGGAACAAAGGCGACAAAGTGGAAGCGGTGGAACGCGGTGAAAAATATCGGCGCATTTAACGCGGGGCAGTTCTAACCGGGTATTAACGAAATTATTGCGAGGGGGTGGCGGAGTTTGCCGCGAATTACTAGCTGGGTCGCGAATGCGCCGACCTCGATGCAGCAGCGCGCTAAGACTGCGGATTAACAACTACAAATCTGAATCTGGCCTTATCTACGAGCTAACTAAATTTCGAATTATTGTCGAGACTCGAGGAAGACCTCGCTTATTCCATTAAACGGGTCGCGTAGATTACTCCAGCGCGAGTCCTCTTAAAATCAATTCGACGCTTTCGAAAGTATTAGCGCCCTGCCTCTCGCACTTGTTGTCGCGTTAAATTCGTATCAAACTTCGAGTCACCTTTGCGTAATTCCACCCACTGGAAGAGGTTTTCAACTAGACTGGCTGCAGCTCCTGTCTGAGAACGAATGGCGGAGGAGACGCGTCCACGAGGGTGAGAAACTTGTCGCACACGCGAGCGAGTCGAACTCGTGTTCGAGCAATTAGCGATACTGGAAATCGGGAACGCGCGCAAAAAGGCGAAACGAAGCCAGCAAAAGGACGAGCGAGCGTTTCCTGCCGGATAATGGAATGGCTTCTCGATGTTATCGCGGCTGAAGCCTGTAGTCTCGTTCAATTTACGGGTTATCTGACGATGACGAAAATGCTGAAGCAGTGTTTCCCATACGCGCAACACTTTTCAAGTTCTACAATTTTTAAGGAACGCTTTAGTTATCATCGAGAGTTGCTTTGAGCTGCGTGAAACGAAAGTGGACAATGTTTCGTTGCACTTTAACCTGAATTCCGCAATTTTTTGCAGAGCGCTTGGTAATTGTTCCTTGGAACACGGTTTGGGAAACGCTGAGCTAAAGCAACAGTTATCAGCATCCGGATGGTTCTCTCCAGGAGATCGAGCCAACTCGCGGTTCGTTGCGACGAGGAACGCAAAACGAAGATGGCGCGGATTATAGTAAGCCGCGAGGATATCGACCAGGTTTCGGTATCCGGTCGAAAGTCGAGGCGAGAATCGATCTGACCGTGTATATAAGTATGTACATATGCCTTCTCGCGGCTTTTCTGCCTTTTGGCTTTTCTTCGCGTCGAGATGAGGATCGAATTGGCCGAAAATGGTCCGCCAGCGGTCGCAATAATGATCGACGAAAGCCAAGCTTATGAAATTTTCAAATGCCGCCTACTTTGTCTTGCAGTAATCGCGAATTCGTAGAGGAGAGTGCAGGGTACTTGTTAATTATAATTCTTTACAACTGAGATGTGATAAACAACTGACGCGATGTTTTAAATCATTCACTCGAAGAATTCGTTCATTTCGTACGTTAATTCGAGCTCGCATTCCAGAATTATAAATTACCGATTAACGAGAGGAGGATAATCTGATTATCCTTAAAGAGCAACACGTGCGCGCGGTAATCGGCTTGCGTGCGATCGTGGACGACAGGTCGACGGTTAAAAACTGGAAATCTGAAATGGAGAAACGCCAGGACCGCGGCGCGGATACATCTGTTTGGAATATTAGGTTGGACGGGAATCCTCCGGTGACCCGGATAGCTCGATCCGCAGCAGAGCCAGCTGGTAAACGATATTTTTCTCCCTCGTAGCAACGATAATTCCCCCGTTTCATCGGCATGCATATTCACCGTGTCCGTAGCCCCGATACTCGTCAAACGAGCAAGTTGCGCGGCGAAATGGCGCATTTAAATGATCACCGTCCTGGTACTGGCCAGAAAGAACGCGCGCGCGCGCGCGCATGCACGTACACGCTGCAGAGCTCCGCCTGTGTCGTTCCGTTCCGGGAATTATGAGGCCGATATTCGAAGCACGCCGAATTACCATTTGAATTGCAAAAAGCCGATACAGAGCGTCGGGGGCCAGGTAGAAGCGCGCGAACGCGATGCCCAGCCGCGCATAAATTTGCAAATTGCTCGAGTGCCGTCAGCGCGGAGGCAGAGACGCGGAGGAGAGCGCTGGGGAGGATCGAGTTCTCGCAAACGGTTGATACCTCGCGCCCCCAGCGCGAGGGTGATCCAGGAAACGGTGCGCGTCTCCACAGTTTCGCGTTACACGGCCGCGCCAACTGGATTAACGTATCGTTGTCCCGTGGCGTGCTGGGACCCCTGGGGTGGCGACAGTTTCGAACTGAGCTGGAACAGACCGTGGTCGTAGTTTCGACGCCTCTTCTTACCCGCGCGGACTACGACCAGACCCCGTCGAATCAAGTTTCCAAGATGGAATTTCGACGACTCGTGGTCGAGTCTCGCGATTCTCGAAGAATCCACGGGTCCGACGATGGTCCGTTTTCGACGGTCGTCCGTCGGATTACCGGGGATCCGAGCGCATCCTACTTAGGGGATTACACGCGAACACTCGGCGAGGAATTAACGAGCAAAGAGCCATCAAACCGCCTTATAAATGTTAGAACGCGGCCGCTGATGCTCGCGGGGGTTCATCAATTATTTAACAGCGTCGAAGAATAATTTGCGACCGGGCGGAATATCTAGAAAGCTAATAGAGCCATGAATCCTCAATTATTCATACGCCGCGTCCGCTGCTAATACCCCGCGTTTGAAAAGTTACTTCACCGAGCAAACACGGGCGGCGGTTCCTCCCCTTTGGCCGCCTAACGAGGCCGCGGAAAAAGAATCCGGTTTTCGAGGAAATTTCGGCCCCCTGCCGCTGCTCGAAAGTTTGCGCCAGCCCAATTTAAAACTGCTCGATGCCGCGGATCGGCCGACTTTTCCCAGCTCTCCGATAGAATCGAATGTTTACGCGGCTGCCAGCAACTTGCTCGAAACAAACAGGAAGTTCGCCTACGGCCTTCGAACGGCGAACGCATCGCGCCTGAGATCGATCAGCTCGAATTCGAGTCGTTTTCGTCGACGATATTCCCCTCGAACAACCCTGCGCACCCCCGTCCACGCGCGTACGCGGATCCGCGCGGGTTTTTACATAGTTTCGAATCGCGTCGAAGGCGCGTCTCTTACGGGAGAGGTGAAAGGAACGTGGTAAGCGCCATGCTGTACCCCAGACGAACGTGGAGTGGCTGCTAACAAGAGCTCCCACGGTTTTCCCGCTGGCAACCCCCGTTCGATCTCTCGTTGGCTCCTCCGCGAGCTTTGTCGCGGCGTCTCGAAGCGACTCAAAATGTATCAGCGGACGAGCGAAGGTCCCGCGACGGATTGACTTTCATGAGGTCTCGATTAAAATGCAACGAAACGCGGCGCGATTCGTTTCCCCGCGACGCATCCGGACGGCCGTGGTCCCGGAGAACGCCTAATTGTCGTGGCCAGCGACGTTTAATATCGACGAGCGCCGCGACGCTGCGTTCTCACGCGCCATTAACCAGGGTGCAGTTACGATACAGGCAGATTTGCACGGCGTAGTAACTCGTCTGTCTAACGAGCCGGCACTAACGCTTGGAAAGCGCGTCGCGCTTGCCTTTGAAAAGTTCGCTTTCCACGAAGAAGTTGGCGAGGGCGCGGCAGACGATGAAAGACGAGGCGGGGAGGGGGCGCGCAACAGGGGGCTGTAGCTGGAAAATCGAGGAACGTTTCTTTGAACGCGAACGCTTGGCCGCTCCTTAACGCGGCTCTCACAGAAATTGAATCAACCCGACTAATCGACTGGCATAATTTATATTTAAATTAAATTCCGACGCTGTCGCAGCGACTGGCGAAGAGGGGGCCGTCGCGATACGTTCGCCATATTGGCGCGCCCTATTTCACTCGACTCGAGCCACGCATCCGAGCGTAAATCCTTATTAACCCTCGCGTCTAGCGCAGCTCCTCGCAAAAAGGAGATC
The DNA here is from genome assembly GCA_963969225.1 of Xylocopa violacea. Lineage (NCBI taxonomy): Eukaryota > Metazoa > Arthropoda > Insecta > Hymenoptera > Apidae > Xylocopa > Xylocopa violacea. The sequence goes on from CAXAJV010000012.1 coordinate 24,517,542, forward strand.
GACGAGCATGTGCCAGCCGTAGATCAAGAACGAGCGCGCACAATGCCGACGTTATATCGCGACGTGTAGCGGTCCGTGCCCGGAAGATTACATTGCCCCGTTGTCGTCGACCCTCGTCGATGGTGCCAGCATTTTCCCGCGAGCGTGCACACCCATCCGCAGGGATGCAGAGCAGCGATAATGCGCCAGCAGATCCGAAGGTGTGGCATCGAACACCACCTTGGTTTCTCCCTCGAACGGACGAGGCGCGCGCGAATATTTCTTCGCGCGGAATCGAATCGACTACGTCCACCGTTCTCCCTGGGACGATCGAAAACGTCTTCGAGAATTCCCTCTGGGTTGGGTTACGGCGCTTTCTAAGTTGCCTGCAGGTTACACGATCTTCCGCGAAACTCCTCGCGGAGAGCTACGTTTGAGCGCGGGCAAAGTTTATCCGAGGACACGGCGTCGCGACGTTGCTTGTTCGAAGTTGCCGGTCGGAAAGTCGCGCAATGTCTCGTTAATGCGAGCCGATACCGAGTCGTCGACCGGATTCTTTGTCCCTGAGGTAAAGAAAAACTCGTCGCAACAGAACGGAGGAAACTGCGAATCTACCACCTCGAACGTTTCGAGGCTTCGTCCTCCTTGGTCGATCGAACGAAAATCGGTCTTCCGGTTGGAAAATCTGTGGAAAAGTTCCGCGTCCCGGCTAATCTTCGCCTTGATTGAATTTCTCGACCAGACTCGGCTGCTTAATACTTATGGCTTTTCTCGGCCGAGGGAAGTCGACTACGACTGACCTAGAAAATGGGGCACGTAATGGAGGATCCGCGGAGACTTTCGATCCACGCGATACCCGAGGAGGGAAGTTTCGCCGTGGACTTCGTCGCGGATCCTCGTCTAATAACAATTTCCTTGTTCTCGATAATTATTAGACTCTTAAACGATGGGTTCGTTTAACTAATCCTGCGGAAATTGACCAACCGAGCTCGAAGCTCGACGAGCGGTTTAAGAGCTTCTAACTGGTCTACACTCTAAGTCCGACACGGGACGACGAAGAGAAATGGAATGTAAATATCAGCCTCTGTCTGTAAGCAACCGGCTAATCGCAAACAACCTCTTTCGTAATGGCGCGCAACAATTGATGCATCCTCTCCGCCTTGGAACCGCTTCTCTCGGCTGGCCTTTTGAGCCACGTTTATCGAACGTCTGCTAGACGTCCTTTCGCCGAAGAATGTACAATGGGACGAGCTACGTATGCACGTAAAGAGTCGAATGAAAGGATCGTCGGGCGAAATGAAAAGAGGAACGATGAAAGACCCCGGCGGAGTGCAGAGAATCGACCGAGATCAGAAGAAACGAAAGCTACTGCACTCGCGATGAAACAGTGTTCTCTGGAATTCATCGGAATAAACGGGGAATTTTACGCGTTTCGACTCCTCGCGCGTAAACGACGAGGTGACGCGCGAGAGGACCAGCGTCGTTCGACCATCGTGCGACGCGAGCTGCGATCCGGCTCTGACAAAGGCTTCCAATTCTTTCGAGCGACTATTGTGCGTTAAAAAAAAAAAAAAAGAACAGAAAATCAGTTTCGAGAGACAGTGGAACTTCCGACCCGGAAAGCGATTCAATGCGCCGTCCCAATTTCATTCGCAGCCAATTAGAGCGGACGCGTGTGCGTCTAAACCCAGACAGAGGTGGATGAAACTCGAAAACCTCGCTCGCAATCTATTTTCGCGCGATTGTGATTAGAGGACTAATCGAACCGATGCGATACCAATGTTACGGAATATCAGTCGCGTTTAATTGGCGCGTTACGAGCACGTCGAAGCGTTCCACCCTTCGCTGGCATAATTACCGAGATCGATGTCCATCGCACGGAGCTCCTCGAGCGTCGCTCGTGTTTGATCGAGCAGCGAAAGATGAAGAGTACACGCGCGTCGAAGATGAACGCGTACCTATCGCCAGCTTCGATATCGATTTCCTGGCTTCAGGCGAGCGGACGGACCGGATTGGAAACCGTCGTTATGCAAATAACGGGGTCCAGTTGGCGGAAGTTGGAGTTAGAAGAAATCCGCTTAACCGATGCGATCGATTAGGTTCGAACGACGAGCAGAGGGTACCAGGTTTCGTTTCGCTTTACGCAACGACTTTGTCAACGTTTTCGAAAGGCGCGACGAGCACAGTCGGTTCCAGAGTCCCGTCAGATCTGCAGCCAGCGCGTTAGGGGATGATGCGAATACCTGTTCGCAACAGCACGCGGATATCAACGTCATTCGCGGCTGGGGGCAATTAAGAGCGACAAAGTCCTGTGTCGCTACCGACGACTAATTGTTCTGTCGAATAATCGAGCCTGGTTGACGAAAAGTCGAGCGATTCGAACGGAAACGAAGCGTTCGAAAAAAAAAAAAAAAAAAAAGAAAGGAAGACAGAGGGATCGGGGCGGAATAAAAAAAGGATAATCAATCCGATTCGCGCGGAGCGAGCCAGCATAAATGCTTAACGAAGCATTCTTCCTATGCAGGCTTGAAACATTTATGGCGCGTCTGCTCGTAAATACTTGCGCGTCGTAAAACAGAGCCGAACACGTCCGACTGTGTGATTTATTAATCGCGAATAAACGAACGGGCCAGAAAAATTCCCCGTATCGCCGATCGACGCCTGCTTTGTTATGCGCATAAAATATCGAACTGGCCATCACGAGTTTCTGGCGAAAGTTCGATCGTAACCCCGTCGACGCTACGCGAGACGAAACGAGCCGAAAGAGCCCAGGGTGAAAGCGTGTCATCGCGCGATCCTAACGAACGGTTTCCGTTTGCCCACCCTTTCGAACGAGCGAACGGATCGCGGCAAAAAAAGAGTAGAGTTAACCGCGCCGCTAAGCTAACGCTCGATATAAAAACCAATCGGCTCCTCTTTTTGCCGAATTAACCATGCTAACGTGCCACGTCGTTTATACAAGAAGCAGCCAGTGCTGGTAATTAAACGGCCCAGTCGATCGCTCAAATATTTGTGGAGTGTATTTCGCGGGACAATTCTTCCTCGATACCGTTCGATATCGAACAATGGCCGCTTTTTCCGGGCTCCAGCTATTGATTATCCGGCCCATAAATGAATCTATATGACCGAGGATGGGCGGCGCGGCAGTTTACTCGCGCGAGACCCGAAAACATCGAAATTCCGCTGCGAACATTTCGCGTTGAAGGACGGCGAACGCGTTACTTCGCGGCAGTCCGCCATTGTTCGAGCATTCCGTATACATCAGCGAGAATAATAGCGAAAACGTGGAAGCGCGCGGTTTCGAGGCAAAAACACGACGCGTCGTTACCACTCGCCCCTTTAATCTGGACGCGAGCGTCCATACGCGGTGGGCGAAGGTCCATCAGGAGGGGTAGCATTAGGCTATCGCGCAACGGGGTCGCGAAAATCCGCACGCGGATGCCACGGAGGTAATATTCGATCGTAAATACCGGCGGCGTGTTCCGCGTTGGTTCAGTTTGCTCAGGATGTTTATGGTCACACGATATTCGACCAGGAATCCATTTAGCCGCGGTTCCGACTGCTCGACCGGGAACCTCGTGGCCCCGTCCGCGGCTGACAAACTGCCCGCCAGGAAAAAATGAACTGTCGCTGGGAGAAATACGGATGACAGTGCATGGTCGATCGAAAATGCGTTAATGAGTCTGGACGCGTCTGATTTTTTTTTTTTTTTAACTACGAATTGGTTGCGTTCTCTCCTTAATTTTGAAAATTTGAGAAAAAGAATAATTAATTTTACAAAGCAGACAGCTGGTCCATTGAAAATGTGTTTAATCTGGACACGTAGGTGTCTCCCTTCTTTTTACACAACGAATTGGTTGCATTCTCTTCTTAATTTTGAAAATTTGAGGACAAGGATAATTAATTTCATAAAGCAGGTCATTGGTCGATAGAAAATGTGTTAACGAGTCTGGAAACGTAGGTGTCTCCCTTCTTTTTACACAACGAACTGGTTGCGTTCTCTCCCTAATTTTGAAAATTCGAGAAAAAGAATAATTAATTTTACAAAGCAGACAGCTGGTCCATTGAAAATGTGTTGAATCTGGACACGTAGGTGTCTCCCTTTTTTTTTTAAACAACGATTTGGTTGCGTTCTCTTCTGAATTTCAAAAATTCGGAAAGAAGAATAATTAATTTCATAAAGCAGGCAATTGGTCGATAGAAAATGCGTTGAACCTGGACACGTAGGTGTCTCCCTTTTTTTTACACAACGAATTGGTTGCATTCTCTTCTTAATTTTGAAAATTTGAGAAAAAAGATAATTAATTTCACAGAGCAGGCCATTGGTCGATAGAAAATGCGTTAACGATTCTGTAAACGTATATGTCTCCCTTCTTTTTACACAACGAATTGATTACGTTCTCTTCTTAATTTCGAAAATTCGAGGAAAAGGATAATTAATTTCACAGAGCAGGCCATAGGTCGATAGAAAATGCGTTAACAAATCTGGAAACGTAGGTGTCTCCTTTTTTTTAAACGACGAATCGATTGCGTCCTCTTCTTAATTCGAAAAGAAGGGTAATTAATTTCATAGGGCAGACGGACTTCAAGAGATTTTAATGGCATCGTTCGTTCAATCGTCTCCAGAGAGCTTTGGTCAATATTTACCCCAGTCAGTCGGATGGCGTCCCTTTTCCACGGCCAGTGTCCCTCTCCGTCCATTTCACCCTTGATCTAACCCTGCGACCGTCCTTTTCACCGACGCCCACGCGCACCCATCCCAGTCTCACTCTCCACCCCTTTGTTCCTCCGAATTCCTTTCACAAGACTCACGATCGCGTCGATGCTCGTCAGAAAATTGAATCGACGTTGGATTAATCGCTGCGAGTCGCGGAACCACTTTCGTCCGCGTCCTCCGCGGCCATTCGCGTGCGCATGCATTTTTATCAGCGCGAGAGGCAACACTCCTCCCTGGGGTGCGTTCTCTGGGTTCTGTCTGCTCCGTGGAACCGACGTCCGTTTCGCTCGTGACGCCGTCCAAGGATGGAGCAGCGCCATTCCTACCGCGATAACGCTGGCTGTCATCTTCCTTTATTTCGCGAGGCATTTGTATTCCGTCGCGCAGATAAAGCAGCGGAATACTTCACGAGCGTTATTTATGCCCACCGTGGAACGCTGTTCGATGCAATCGCGGCCAGAGGCATTCTACGACCTCGATTTCTTAATCACCGTCTGGAGGCACTTTTCGTTTTGTCTCTCGCGATGAAGGATCGGACGAAGGAGGCACCACGGAAGACTGCAGCTGTGCAGAATCGCGGAGTGGACCGCTCAGTGGAGAATGAAAATACACGGGAACCACTGCCGTGAAACGTTTTATTAGAAACCTCAGCCAACGAGGGCAACCACCAGCACGTGTTCGAAGCTCGAATTGAATCCGAACGCCGGTTACGCGCGACGCTGCTCGTACGGGAGCCAAAAATACCGAGCGAGAGGGACGGATTGACGTTCGATCAGCGGGGGTTAGCGAAAACGATCGCTACGGCTGGGAAATTCGAAACGCGTTACGTAAATCACTCGACGAGACAACGACGCGAATAGCGGTACCGATTATTTCGGAGATCCGATTGAAAAGTGTCGAGCGGCGAGATTTTTCGAGCGGAGCCGAGAGCAAACAGCGACGCGACCGATGGCACGCGGTCGACGCACGCATTCCGTTCCGATTATCTTCCCACGAACCTTCTGTCCAAGCAAAATTGCTCGAAACGCCTGCACGTAGCTCTCGTAATCGTTCGAACAGGGAACACCAGCGACAGGACCGCGCCAGCGTTGCGCTCGAACGATTAATGAGTTTACTTCCGCGTCGAACGGAAGCTTATTGAAGGGCTGCTCGCTAAACCGTATCAAGGATTCGCAATCCGACCAGCATCTAGCGCGCGCCAACTGAGACGCGTCTTCCAGTAATCGTAATCCCGATTCGCCAAACGATCGGTCTCCTAATCGCTACGAACGACCGCTACGAGGCTAAACCTTTGGATTGCTCGCTCGAATGGTCGGAAGAACCGACGGTTCTCGCTTAAGGACAGCACGAAACCGCGTACGCAGGAATGTGGGTCAGGTACGCGAACTTTGTACAATCGAAGCAACGTCGTCGCTTTCCTTCCGCGAATGTAAATACCAGCTCCATAACCGCGCTGGAAACTTTCGCATTAGACCAGCCACGGTTTGATCTGCCCGTTGGGCTAACCGCTCGTTTATTTTCCTTGGCGATCGGCCCCGCTTCCGCGATGGTTCGTTCACCAGCTGCTGGTTCAGCGCCGCAGCGATCGCTCGATGAAAATGTAGAACGGCACCGCGAAGAAGTTTGTCGATATTCCTTTCGATAACGCGATTGACAAGGGTTCGAGAGACGGGGAGCTCGGGACAGGGGGATGTTTTCCAGGAGGAATGTCGAAGGTACAAAGGGAGAGAGACTCTTTTGCGCGAGGCCGTGGGCTGCAGTTTTAATCTGAATACCACGCTTCGCCTCCTTTGTACGGTTTTCCGGCTGGGATCGAACTCGATTCGCTATTTTTGAGCGGTGGATGGTCGCTGACTCGTGGAACGCGCGAGCTTCGATTTCGCGTTGACGTCCCAGCGGGGAACAAACGTCGAGCGGAGAAAAAAGAGTCGTGGAATAAATTTTCCGCGGCGCTTGCTAGTTTTCGCGATCGCCTCGCGATTAATCGACCGTCCCTCTTCGATTTCCACCCTCGACGGGGGTGGAAAGTTCGGTCCGAGACTCGCGTCGCTTATCTCGCGCTCACGGCCCATCGAGCCCGTCGCGCCTCGTTTCCGTTTCACGCCTTTCATTTGTTTCTCGCCAGTCAATTCTCACGCAAATGAAACCTGAAGACCGAGCAGCCAGTTCTCGCGAGCTACGAGGTTTAATTAAAAATTCCAGGTGACCGTCGACACGAGGACGAGTCACTCTACGCGTGGACGAGCCTACGCAGGGCTGCGCGAGGGCAGGAAATTGCCGTTTCACCGATCGATTCGCCAGCTACGAGCAACCGTTTATCCGAGAGGCGTTCATCTTGCCCTTTACGCGCACGTCGTCCCATATTTCCCGTCGAAAGAACGCGCAACGAACTCGTCTTCGTGGACGAAAACGGAATCCTGGGAATTTCTGCGTTATCCACAGTGGAACAGTAATTTTCCGGTATCGATCACGCGTCCGAGAGCGGAGGAAAAATTGCACCGCGCTGGATGCGCATACGAAATTGCCAATACGAAGCCTGAATAAACATCGCCCCGCTGTCGTCCATTTTATTCGATCGAAATTATTTCTGTTCGCAATCGACGGGACGCGAGCATCGATCTCGCGTTTAACGAGCGCAAAGTAGCCAGTGAAACGAATCGACGACCGTGGACGAGCGGGGATCGAGTCTGTTCGCGGAAGTAGCGGCAACTTTTCGAATCGAATCGATCCGTCCACCCTCGAGACGCGAGCGGAATCGATGCACCGTGGACGTTCGATTCGAAGTTCCGAGGGAAAGTTCGGCGGGTAATCTCGAGAGCCGCGGAAAGTTGGAAAGGTCGAAAGAGTGCGGAGTCGATCGCCGCGGGATCGATGTCGCGGAGCGAGGGCGACAATGGCGGTGGGCAAACAATGGGGGCGCTTTCGGTGAGCTCCAGCGGCCACCCTCCGCCAGAGCGTCGCCCGTGGCCAGTTTAACGCGCGGTTAATCGCCTGCAATTAACTCGTTACTTGACCTTTTAATCAAATTTCAGCCCGCGAGCAGCGTCGACCGCCCCTCTCGATTTTCCAATTTGCTCGTCCGCCCTGGGACTCGCACGGATTCCTCCGGAAGCCTCGTAATATCTGTCGATCGCTGCATTCCGATTACATTTTTCGGCAGCCTGGGCCACTGCGAGGATCCGCGAGCGTCTCGTGATATCGAATCTCGTGCGCGGAATATTTTCGACCCGTGTTACGTCGCGACACATACGTCGCATACGTACGCGCGTCGTTCTAATGCGAGCAATTTTCGTTTATTTGTTCGTTCGATCGATCGGTATCGCGCGCGTTCGCGGTGTTAAATTTATTTCGACGTCGAGCAGAGGAACTGGGCGAAGTCGCGAATAGTTTGCTTCTATGAAAACATTAATTACGAATCGTACGTATCTGTGTCGAAATGTTTGCGCGTTAATAAACGGGGATATCGCGGGAACGCTGGCTGCGAGCACAGCGCGAAGAATAGGAATTGAAATTTTTTGGATCCCCAACGCGGCGTTTCCCCACCGACGAATTATACCACGTTTCAATAAAACAAAATTAAACACGCGAGCTCCGTGAAATCAAATAACGTTTTCTATTGCTCCGCGGTTCAGAAATATTTCATCCCTTGAAATATCGTTACATTTCATGTATCCGTTGCGGGGAACGTAAAGCAGAGAATTTTTTGATTAACGTTAAATTTAATTTCCCGAAACACGATACGCACGGAAAACGAGCGTTTCGTTCGTTGCGGGTGAAGTTTGAAGCATTCCCGGGAACAGTAGGGCAGTAAAAAGGTTTCCTCGCGTCCGATCCGTTTAATAAGGAACGACTCGGGGGAGAAACAACCCCCGTTGCAGAATAAATCAAAGTCGCGAACAAAGTACGAGAGGATGCGAAACGAGATCGTTGACCCGATCTCGCGTGATGGATGCAGCCTGGGAGCTGCGTGCTCCGTACGTCCACCAACGGGAGAAGAACTACTTCCGGCGAGTGCGAAGATTTAACAACTTCTTCCGACGACCATCTCGCAAGCACGCATCGCGTTTCTCGATCGCGAACGCTTAATTCCCTGCCTTTTATCGCTTCGCACGTTTCGAACGAAAACGAGTGTCCAATCGCAAACAGTTCGACGATTCCAATTTTTACGAACAACTTTGAAAATTGCTCAATTTTTTTCTTAACCGCATCTCGACTTCGTTGCTTTCGAGCTTTCTCCAGATGGGGGACGAAATTTCTTAGCGGGACTTTCTAATTGGCTTCCAGCCACAGATTTGCAACGATTATCAGCGAAATTCTGGTCTTTCCTCGTCGCGAGGGCTCGTGGCGCCAGGAAACAGTTGCCGCGAAAGAGCCCGGGGACGAGTGGCCTGATTATCCCAGGCTCTGCGAGTAAAGGATAAATCAAATCCGGAGTTCCACGCACGCGGTACCAGCCGACGAAGTTTTAATGGGCTTTGAGGGCTGAGAGGCGGAAGGAGGAACGAAGCGGGGTGGAAAAAACGGAGAAGAAACGCGTGGAGGCCCGTCGAATCGAAGGGTTCGAACAATATGCAGACTCCAGCGATCCGTTCGTAAATCTTCTCGCGCGGTGGATCGCGAGAGAAACTCTGCAGACGACTTCTATCGCTGGTGACTTACGAGCGAACATCCGTGGGTTTCCCCGGTCACCGACGCGCTGTCTGTCGTGTGGAGAACGTGCAATAAACAAGATACGTCACTCGCGGTACGTTCACTGGTGCGCGCACACCCCGATAACTTAATTAGTATGCGCGCTCTCGAACTGTCACGAACGATTATGATCCGCTCGCTTGTCACGATCGCGGACCGTTCAATTCTTCTCGCGCGACACGCGGCACCGATCGCGACGTCGCGCTCGCGGCTAATGCGATTTTCCGTACGCGCGCGTCCCCGCTCGACCGTGCGATCGCTCGACTAATTAGTCAAAACCTGGCGACCATCGATTAACCACGATCGACCCGCGCCCCCCTTTCTCCCGTCGATCGCGAAACCTCCGCTCGACCTTGCTCGATCAACGACGATCGGGAAAGAGTTCCGCCCCGCTGCGCTTTCTTTTCAATTCACTCCGGCGAGGTTAATCAATGTCCTTCGATCCCATTTCCACGGGGACGCCTCGTCGAGAAAGTAAACTTTCACCCTCGACGATCGCGAGCTTAATCCCGCGGCGGCGGCGAGGCTTGTTCGAGGCGGAACGACGGCCGAGCGTCTCGACGGACTCGCGCTCTTTCCAATTAGCCCGACACCGCTCGCCACCCTCGATTAATCTTTTCGATCGGCGACACGGAAAGAATCACTTCCGACACGGCTCGAAATGCGGCGATCATTAGTTCCGAAAGGGTTCCTCACCCCCGCGTTTCTTTCGCGTGCCTCGTCGCAGCCTCGCGCCGCACCGTCGATCGATTAATCACGACCAGCGTCACCGGTTCCCGAGCGCACGTTAAACACCGCGTCGATCTTCAAACTTCTCGATTAAAGCCTCGTTCGCTAAACAAACTCGACGAGAATCGGAATCGAGCGCGGTCGAGCGGTCGCGTCCCTGCGCGTCGCACGATCGTCGCTGGAGGAGGAAGGATCGAGAACTGTCACTTGCTCAAAAATCCTATCGAGACTCAACCTCGACGACACGTTTGATCTTCCCTGACGCAGCTGTCACCGCACATCTCCCGACGCGAACCAACGAGGGAAGGTCGATCGAACGCAGGAATCGACGACGGTCGACGAGGGATCGCGTACGCGGCTCGCACCAGCTGGAGGAACGAATCGATCGATCGATCGATCGCGCGAACGCGTCCGCCGGGTTGTACGTGGTCAGTTCGGCGTCGTGGAGCGCACTGAGTCCAACAGCCCCACCCGCTACGAGGAAACTCGACGCCGGGCGTCGCGTAGATTCATCCCCATCGGTTGCCCGGAGCAACGCCGGCGTACGAGGGAAGCGACGCGACGCAAGCGTCCCAGACAACCCCGAAAGGGCCCAGACGACGCGCCGCAACCGGTGCGTACCGGACCACCGCCAGAGGAGGGATCCTCTCCCCGTTTCCTTCGCCGCCTCTTTCGCGAACGCGTGCCACCCGTCGCCTTTCATCGCTGCCAACGGACGCGCAGCGTCGTTTTAACCTTGCTGCCCAGCAATCGTTGGGTTATCGCCTGGACATCGTGGAATGGCAGAACCGCGAGATCAAAGATCGAGGCGTCCCTGGAAAGAGGATTTTGGGTCGTTTTTTGTTCGAATTTTCGCCGATTCGAGACTGTTTACCAGGAGATGCTTGCTTCGCGCATCGAACGGAACGCGAAGCGTCGTTTTGACCGACGTCGTTCGAACTTGCTGCCCAGCAGTCACTGGGTTATCGCCTCGACACCGTGGAATGGCAAAACCGCGAGATCAAAGGTCGAGGTGTCCCTGGAAAGAGGATTGGGTCGTTCCTGTTCGAGTCTTCGCCGATTCGAGACTGTTTACCAGGAGAAGCTTGCTTCGCGCAGTTTTCTGTTGCATTCGCGCAGCGTCGTTCGAACTTGCTGCCCAGCAATCGTTGGGTTATCGCCTGGACATCGTGGAATGGCAAAACCGCGAGATCAAAGGTCGAAGCGTCCTTAGAAAAAGGATTGGGTCATTTCTGTTCGAATTTTCTCCGATTCGAGACTGTTTACCAGCAGATGCTTGCTTCGCGCATCGAACGGAACGCGAAGCGTCGTTTTAACCGGCGTCGTTCGAACTTGCTGCCCAGCAATCGCTGGGTTATCGCGTCGACACCGTGGAATGGCAAAACCGCGAGATCAAAGGTCGAGGCATCCTTGGAAAGAGGATTTTGGGTCGTTTTTTGTTCGAATTTTCTCCGATTCGAGACTGTTTACCAGGAGAAGCTTGCTTCGCGCGGTTTTCTGTTGCATTCGCGCACCGTTGTTTTAACCTTGCTGCCCAGCAATCGTTGGGTTATCGCGTCGACAACGTGAAATGGCAAAACCGCGAGATCAAAGGTCGAAGCGACCCTGGAAAAAGGATTGGGTCGTTTCTGTTCGAATCTTCGCCGATTCAAGACTATTTACCCGGAGAAGCTTGCTTCGCGCGGTTTTCTGTTGCATTCGCGCACCGTTGTTTTAACCTTGCTGCCCAGCAATCGTTGGGTTATCGCGTCGACAACGTGAAATGGCAAAACCGCGAGATCAAAGGTCGAGGCGTCCATGGAAAGAGGATTTTGGGTCGTTTTTTGTTCGAATTTTCGCCGATTCGAGACTGTTTACTAGGAGAAGCTTGCTTCGCGCGGTTTTCTGTTGCATCGAACGCGCAGGAACGCGTGTGAATTCTTGGAGAAGCTCGACGCGCGCGAACCCGGATTACGCGGCCATCTGTCGCGCGATGAATCGCCAATCCGCCAGTGGGAAGCTGACTTCTTTCAGCTGTTATTTACCCGTTAACGTCATTTTCGCGTCCACCTTTTCCATTCCGTGGGAACCATTCGCCTACTACAGAAAATTTGTATCGAGTGTCCTACGAATTGAAGCATCTTTATGTACATAAAACGAATAGCAAGCAAACACCAATTACAGGCATTCTTATACCTGATCGATGCGTGCTTGCTATCCGATTCCTAGCGTCAGGAACAGGCACAGTAGTCTGGCATCATAATCATTCGCTAATCAAGCAACAACTCTGCAGTACTCTCTGAGAGTTCATCCTCTTGGCAAAGACAATTCTTTTAACTCGAATTTAAATACAAAGGAGCCGCGTTCGCGGAAAACCGAATCCATCGACGGAATCTGCGAGCACCTCGCGGGACAAACGGCTCGCGGGCCGCCGTTGTCAGACGCGGCGATATTAATGGAGGCCTCGAGTGCACTCGCTGCGTGCATGAGCTATGGGTCTGCTCCCGGCAGCCAGCGGTACGAGCGTGCTCGCGTGTTTTGATGCACGGCCAGCCGCAATTCAATTATTGATTTCTGACTTCGGTCCGCTCGATCCCAGCCGAATCGAACCGCTGTCCCTGGCAGGTGGTCCGCGAGTCGCCGCGTCCAGCAGCCCCCTCGCCAACCCCTTCGCGCATCGATCATCGCGTCGTCCCCGTTCCAAGCGTCGTTCCCCAACTTTCGACCGTGTCACGTTCACGCGTTTCCTGCTGGCCTCCAGAGATTCTCGATCGAGCGGAACGATCGGGAGGTTCCTCGCCTCGCTGAAACTTCCAGCGTCTCGCGTCCCCGCGAACGAGTTCGATTCGCGGACGGTTTTACGGTTCTCGAGGCCAATTAGTTCCTCGAGAAGACGCGACGGCACCCTTCCGTCATCCGACGTTCGTTGCGAGCGACTCGAGGAATCGCGAGGAGCGAACTCGAATAAAGGCGCTTAGTCGAGGCGGATACAATGCGCGAGGGGGTGGTGAATGACGACTAGACGGAGGAACGAGAGCGAGACGAAAAGGACGGATACGTATATACCGTTTCTCGTTAAGAACTTGTCCGATTCTCTTTTCTTCGGAATGCTGCTGGGTCTCCTCTCTCTCTCTCTCTCTGTCTCTCTTTCTCGTGTTGGAATTTATCCTAATTAAATGTATTCTCTTAGCCGCGATACAGCCGCGGCAAGTTTCTCCCCATTGTTCTTTAACGCGGCGCGGCGTCGAGTTTCTCCCCGGAAGCGACGCACAGACGCGGATTGTACACGCGAGAACGTTTCGTGTTAACGAGCAAGAGTCGAAACGAGTGGCACTCGTCGAGGGTGAAGCCTCCTCGCGGCTCGGCCGATTAAAACCGATTCAGCTGGTATCGAGAACTCGCGCTAACGATACCCGCTCGCTGGTCTCCTATTTACTTTCCCGTTTCAGTCGTGCACGCGTCGCTCGCTACCCTGCCGCGATATTAAACACGTATTTCGGCTGATTGTACGAGGCATCGTTAACGAGCACGTTTCGACTCGATGCGGAGCGATCGTTCACTCGCGGTTAGAGGCTCGGTGATTTCGTCGATGCGATTTAATCCGTTTAGCCGAGCGATTCGTGTTAATCCACGCGAGAGCGTGGAGAATATTTGTACCGTAGTTTTACACGGAACTCGAATATGGAGATTCGTTCGGATAATGGTGAGATCGTTCGCGGAATTCTATGACCGCGCTTTGATCGATAGTATTGTTATAATAACGCGACTCGCTGGATCTCGACGACTGGTAGCAGCGAACGATTTCGACGGTTCGTCAAGAAAGTTATTTGGTACTCGCGAGCGAGCAACTGGTGAAAGTTGGATTTGGAAGACGAATAACAGCGATTAGAATATAATCGACGCGATCAATCTCGACGCGGTGGTTGACAGGCCACGGTGCTTGATTATTGGCCGCTGAACAGCCAATTCTTCGACTTCCGCTGCAGCGCTAACGTGGAATCCTCGCTCCCTTCAAATGGTTCACTTTTCAGTGTTTTAATATCTATGATATCGTGACGCGATCGCCTCTTCGATAGATGAAACGAATATCGAACATCGATACAAACGAAGGACTAAGAAATCGTAGCAACCCCAACGCGATGTCTCGAGGGACTCGATCAGAAAATTTGTAGCAACGCGACTCGCTGAATCTCGACGAGTGGTAGCAGCGAACGATTTCGATGGTTCGTCAAGAAACTAGCTATTTGGCGAGAAGTGCAGCTGGCGAAAGTTGGATTTGGAAGACGAATAACAGCGATTAGAATATAATCGACGCGATCAATCTCGAAGCTGAACAGCCAATTCTTCGACTTCCGCTGCAGCGCGAACGAGGAATCCTGACTCCCTTCAAATGGTCCGCTGCTCGATGTTTTAATACTTATGATATCGTGACGCGATCGCCTCTTCGATAGATGAAACGAATATCGAACATCGATACAAACGAAGGCATAAGAAATCGTAGCAACCCCAACGCGATGTCTCGAGGGACTCGATCAGAAACTTCGTAGCAACGCGACCCTCTGAGAAACTTTCGAACGCGTTTTTCTCGAGGCTAATGAATTAAAGACCTCCGACCGTATCCTCGATCTCGGGGGCCTCCTCCGCGTTTAAATTACCCGTCGATGCGCCCTCGAAGGAGTGGCGCTGGGACGTCCTCGCAGGGAAATAACGTAGAGAGCGGTTCCGCTGAACAACCTCGCCCGCCAACCCCTTATCTCTAACGCGGCTCGCACCCTATGAATACAGAGCGTCCCATCTAAAAAACAGTTCGCGCGTAGATGCAGTGGAAACGGTGGTCTCCTCTCTCCGACTTCCTGGCGCAGGGGCGACGCGAGGCAGCGAGGAGGCTGGCAAAGGAGGACGAAGAAGAAGGAGGCGAAGGTGAATCGTCCCGCATACTGGCTCGTCCAGCCTGAATTATACGGGCGTAACGTTTACGCTCGCGACCGTGCACGCGGATACATCGCAGCAATTACCCTCGCGGCTCGCTGCGCGCACCTGCCCTTTATTTACCTGGAGGTAGACCGCGCTCCTCGCCACCGTGACATCCGATCGCGATCCGCAGCATCCGGCGAGAGCACTCCGAGAGATCGCCCCTTCCGTTCCTCGTCCATTTCGCCATCGCGCCAACGGCAGTGGAATCGTTATTCCGCGAAGCGCCTCATTGTCAGGCTAACTAATAATTTCCGTTCCCCTCCGCGTCGCCTCCATCGTACTCGCGTGTACGCCATTGCTCGTAAAAGTTTCAATCTCATCCTACGGTTTACATAATTCCGCAACCACGCGCCCAGCGAATGAAAGAGCGCGCTTTTCTATAGAAAAGGGAAGATCGATCGAGCGTGTTCAGAAAAATCTCGCGACTTTCCTGGAAACACTCGACAAGTGAATTAACCAACGTCTCTGCTGATAGTGTAATTAACGTAGCTTAATTAAACTGATGTCCTCGTCCTCTGATAGTGAATTTCTCCCACGGTTTTCCCGCGTAAACGACGGAAAACGAACGTTCTCGCGCGTATACAAGTAAAGGAGGAGTCGTTGTTTGGGGTGGACGCGCGGATGCATCTTTTGCGCCTCGAAACACGCGTCGAACTTGGTTTCTCGCGGACCTCGTCGCGTAATTTTCGTCTCCACGGTTGGACGACGGATCGTGACCCGTTTATCGCAGGAAATTAAACCGCTGACTTCTCGTCGCTCCGACCTGAGCTTCGTCGACTTCCGATTTCGACGAGAGCAGCCGCAATTTTCTGACCCCGCGAGTCGATCGCGGGCGACCAGCCCACCCGTCGCCGATTTCCTTCGAACTCGAGTCGTTAATTGACTTCGTCCTGAAATTGGTTCTTCATAATTCCAGTTCGAACTCGATCGAGAACTTTCGTTCGAGACTTTTCAAAAGTTTGTCGCGCGAATTCTTTGGATTCGATTTGAATGTATGTTCGGTCCTCGGGACCAATCGAGGCGACTACTATTCTTGAGAAACTTCTTTAACCCTTTGATACCGAAATGACGAGTCCAGCTCGTCGAAAATTCTAATATAGAAATGGAGGATACTGCTAAAAACGGATACTTTAATCGAGGACTATCGAGTATCCAAAATGTCAAGGTACAGAGTACGAAAATGGGAGACGACAGGGGTAGTCGACTCATGAGGGTAGCCATTTAAATGGCCCCCTCTAACTCCAGCTTTATAAAGAATAACTAACTCGCCACTTGATGGAAATAATGGAAATATCGTAGATAAAGGCACCATCTGCTCTGCAATTAGGGGGTTGCTCGCGTTAAACGACCGTCAGTGCACAATTAGGCAATGGAAATTTACGATCGACTGAGAAATACGACGGAGCCACGAAGTATTACAATCGTTGCAAGATTTCGTGGTACAAACGGCAATTCCACGCAGCGTCCACGGTCGACGAAATCCACGAAATTGTGGTAATGAAAGGTAACGGCTCGCCCAGTAAAGGAGGGCACGCCAGGAGTATGTTGTAAAGTTTTTTTTTTTTTGCGAACAGTAATGCTCGTAGCCAGGAGCGCTGGTCAGTTTCCCTGCTGGGAACGGCGATGCACGCGCAAAAACGAAGAAACTCGATGAGGAAGATGGATGCGTTTAGAACTGGACGGACAGATGCGCGAGACCCGCTCGACGTCGAAATCTGACCGATCGATTTTCGATTACCCGCGCGTATGAGACGAAACAGGCCAAGTTACTGCAAGTTCGAAGCCTCGAGCGCCACGTTGCTTCAATTCTGCGACGTGGATCCAAGGAATTATAACTCGAGTAACTCAGCTGCGATTACTTTCTCCGATTCGTTCGATGGTTTCGATCCGACAGCGACGATATTGACACTCTGACTCCGTAATTGAATTATTTAAAGAAAGATCGCAGGAAAGCTGTCTGGCGTAAGCAAAAACGGTAGCATTCGACGCGTTGATGCACGAACGGGTGCATACGCGTAGGGGCCTCAGTTAGCGGACTCAGCGCGTCAGGATCCCTCCACTTCCACCGAGTATGGATCTAACCCAGTTCATTGTTTCGAGTTTCCACTCGCGGCTCCGGAAAACACCCTCGAGAATCCGCCGCGCGGGAACGATAAATATTCCATAGGTGCTCGCGTTGAGATCGAAGTTAACTCGATCGTGGACAGAAATGATAACGTTCGCGATCCATTTTAGAGCACGCGTTGCCCAGAAGCTGGACGAGGGTAACGTTCAGTCGTCCAAAGGGTCGGGGAAGCTGCTCGAACAAAAGCGAACGGGGTTGTCGTTTCCCTCGAAAACGACTGGGCGATTGCGGCGGTGTGAAATCGCCGCGCCAATGGCCGACCGTGGAAAAAAGAGCATTAAGGACACAAAGGGGCCCGAATCTCGCGTGTCCCGTGCCGATTTACCGCCGCCTCGATAAGCGGAACGTTCGTCTCGAATTGGCCGCGAGCGTTGCTCGTTTAACGGGGCGGAGAACTGGCTCGTAAAGGGGTCGGACGGTTGGCGTTTAACGGGCGAAACGGCGGCGGAAGAAGCCCCAGCGGAAACAGAAACAGCCGGGGCGGTGGACGGATCGCGACCCCGAATGGACTGGACGCCTGCAAAGCAGCTGCGATTTACTCGACGGCACGCGTGACAAATTCCGCGGAAACGTTGCTCCTCTCATCTGAAACGAAAGAAAAATTCCGTCTGTCGTCCTCGAATCAAGTCGCGATGCGAATTTTCGTCCGCGACACGTTCGCTGGAGGCGCGCGAAACTCTGTTATCGTAATGAAATGGAGCAACCGAAGAGAGACGGAGCCCTTTGAGTCGCGACGCGCCATCCGAGTGGGAATTCGTTTCCGCCATTTTTTCGCCAAGAATCGCAGGTGTCGCTCGCTGCGACGCGTTTTCGTAGCAGTTAAGGGAGTCAAGGGAGTGAAATTATCGCGGCCCTCCAACCCCTTCGTCCCTGTCGGTGTAAACAATAATGGGACCTGAACGCTTTAATTAAGAGAAATACATTTCGTCGACGTAATTGTCCGTATCCTGCGAACCGTTCTAAAATAATAAATGGCGTCCCTGCTCGTGCATAATTATAACGGCGCTTAACATGCACGTAATTAGCGATACATTTTATGCGCATAATTTTCAATACCTCGCCGGATGGATTTTCCATTCCCAGTCGAAAATACTCCCTAAATTATCTGCTCGATGGCGTTCGACGCTGGATCAGCCGGTGTCATCGAAATCGAACGACTGATTAGAGCTAAAAAATTCATCCCTGAATCGGTGGCAAGCGTTTAACGGAGAGCTGCTACGATTTCCCTGGTGTTTTCGCAACCCTTTATCGACACCCCGTTGCAAGCGCGATGCGACGCTTTGAAGACTGACACCTTTCGATCGATCGATAGTCGATGAGACTCCAGTGGTGGTAATCGACCTCACACCAGTCGAACATACCCCTTCTACTTCAATTTTTGTAATATAAAAGTGTCAATCGTCATTGTTGTTCAAGCAGAATCTATGCTTCATTAACCTTATCTACGGATAATTGCATTGAGAGTTAAGTTTTCTTGTTTAACGAGTTCTGAGTTTTGTGGCGGTCCTCGCCACTAGGGGGATAATACATTCGTCAGTTTTCCGCGAGCACTTCATGTCCTATATCGTTTCTATATAAAATAGAAATTCTGACCTATCCCTACCATCCCAACGTCTAAGGCGCAACTCCGCCATTTTGATAGCTTTATGAGTGAGTCCACTAGCAGGCCCAGGACGAAACGTTCTTCCCTCTCGTTTTCCTTCCTACCCTCTCTCACGAACACATTACAGCCCAACTATTGAAGCAGACGTTTAGTCCACCATCGAAGAGCTTCACTTTGAAAGAAGCGAAGAATATCATTTAACGATTCGACTGTCATCTTCCTCGTGACGCTGCGCGAAAACACCCTGCAACGACAGAGTGAAAATTGTATCGACTAATTAAGAGCGGACGCTCCTTGATCTCGTTGTTTATGGCACTCGAAGAACAAACAACGATCTCAGGACGAACGACGCTGCGTGAGGAGCAAAATGGACGGCCTGTAACAAGAAGAGTAAATATAGCGCGCGCGAATGACTGCGAAATCCTCTCTTCGTCTTCCATCCTTAGCCATCAGCGGAACTTCCGGACGCCTCGCGGCATCTTTGCAACACCCTCGAGCATTCTCCTCGCGACGTCAACCCCGACAACTCCGCTTCGCAATCCGTTTACCTTCCCCTCAGGTTCCTTCTGGCTCTTCGAAAACACAACAGCTCGACGCACCTACGCAAGCATCGTTATACACATCTCGTTCCTCTTAACGAAGTCAAGCATTAACAGCGACAATTATCGTATCGCCGGCTCCGTTCTGCTCGACGGTAATCCACTCGACGCGAGAGGCTGGTAAGAGGATAACAGTTCGAGCAAAAATCCCATCTGTATCGCGAACGATTCTCGAGAGCGGCAAACAACTCGATAGACAGTCGAAACGGAACGAAAAGGACGATCGTCGTGTTATTATCTGTCGAGTCAAAGCGTCGATCGTTTAATTGGCGACGAATAAGTGACACGATGCTACTACGATCGTTAGTGGACTGTATTTTATTGATTGCTTCGTCTGTTCGAACTATACACACTACTACCCGAGCATTTGTGAAATTGTATGTTCTTAAAGCTAGAACTTGGTACGAACTGTGTGTTTAGCGCTAGAGTTCGGTATGAGTTGTGCGTATATTGCTGGAGACTGGTTAGAACTGTTTTGGATCGAACTTGGACGGTATAACAGTCTATGGGTGCGTCTTATTCTCGTTGAAACAAGCGGATTCGTCTGTTGCAATTTTACGAAAGTTGGCGAGCTTCTCCTCGATGTTCCACGACTCGACATTATCGTCGATTCAACGCCACGGTCCGATCGTGACCGTGTCTGACGCTGTCTAGCCGCCATCTCGTCGGCTACTCCCTCGGGAGCTGCTCGATATTTGTCCCTCCGTCTGGGAACCCGTGAAATTCTCACGGAGGAAAGCCTCGAAACGCGATAGATCTGGCAAGGCGTTCGACGTCGCGACAAACAACGCGCGTCTACTTCGTCGCGAACGCTCGCGATGGTGCGTCGATCGTGAAACGCAGTTTAATGGGATGCGCGTGCAGCTGGAGAGCGCAATGTTTCTGTTCGACTGCAGGTTCGATACGCCGTGGGAAATAGCACGGAAATTGTCAATGTTTGCTTAATATCGGCACCGAGGCGCGCGATGGTGGACGAACGAATGGGGAGATTCCGCTGGTATTATTCGACGCGGTGGCAAATATTTGCCCGCGCGTTACATCGATCCTCCTTTTTTCTCGCGCGTGTAACGCGCGCGCTGCGCCCATCGAGCGCGAAAATACCCGGGCAAGTGTCCCGTGATCCGCTCGAGGAGCACCATCGCGTCGATGGATCGATTCGATCGAGAGAAAATCAGCGGTGGAACGAGGGGAGAAATTCCGCGGCGAACGTAGCCGCGAGCAGAGTTCCTGGTGTGTTCTCCTCTTCTGCGGAAACGCAGCGGGGATTAGTCGAGGGACGAGGTTCGTTAAAAATACAGCGCGAAAGTTTCGACCGTCATGGCGGCGAGGCGACGATAGAGGCGACGATACGACTGGCCGCGGTTCTTCGATAAAAGTAAAACACCTTCGCGGTTTCTTCCACCCTGCTCGAATTTGAAATGCAAATCTCGAGACTCGAAGCGGACGGGCGCGGACGAGTGTAACGCGGTTTAACGATCGCGACGCGTGCCAGGAAATGATTGAACCGCTTTCGAGCCTACAACCGGTGTCCGTGCGAGTCCGTATACGTCGTTTCGAGGGTTCGATGGGCGGCGCGCGTGGCCTATCCAGCCTAAGCGCCAGGTCTGCTCGTCACGCCGATATACGCGATATATCTCGGCTTGTCGCGAGGTATGCGTGTTACAGCTACCGTCGAGCGCGCTTTCATCCCCTGGGGCATGCTGACTTCACCCCGACCGGTGTTATGACCGTATGTTTGCTCGCTCCGCGTCAGATCCGCGTTCGGAATGTGTCTAGAACGTACGATGCATCAAAAGCTATTATTTTAACCCGCTCCTGCTGCTGGAATATCAAAGAATTTCCAACAGACTCGGTCTATGGTAATTCTGTGTACAATTGCAGAATTCTGCGCAATTTTTCTCTCTCCCTTCCTCCCTCTCTGAGTGGTAAAAATTGAATTCAAAGGTAACGTTGGGAAAGAACACCACGTGCTTCGAGGGAACGTTACGGAATTGTTTGGAAGCGCCGGTTCTACGGGGCGTTCCAATTATTTGCCAGCACCGTCCGTTAGAATATTGTATCAGTTCCAGGGCGGTTGTTCGCGGACCAATTTCCCTGCTTAACATCCGCCAGGAGCTGACGATTGTTTCGTTCGAGTCGACGACGCGTGCACGGTGCCGCTTTTTGCAATCAGCCCCGCCGGAACCCGCGGACGCTCGAGAATAACTTCCGACTTCCGTTGCACGTGACGCCAGCGTATTATCACCGGCCACATAACTCTGCATCTCCGCGCGCAGGGCAGAAGCGGCTTTTACCAGAAATTCCGGTACACGCGGTACAGATAAGCGTGATAATTCACCGTCGTCGGTAGGAGTTCCTCCCTCGACCCTCTTTTTTTTCGTTCCTTCCTTCTTTTTTCTCCCTCCTCGTTTTTTCTTTTTTTGTTTTTTTTCGCCCCCATGTTCGCCACGCCTGACGAAACCAGAAATTGCACGTAAACCGTGAATATTGCTCCCGCGCACCGCCGGCAGACAAATGATATTCCCGGCGCGATTTCTCTGCTGTTATTCGCCAGCGCCAGAGAAACGGGAAGAATAATTTGGCCGGGATGTAAAAATGTTATTTAGGGAGAAGCAATTACGCGGCGGCTGAACGAATGACGTACGAGTTGTCGGACGGGCCGCGGAGATGTCGGATTATGCTAATTCCAGCGCAGATGGAACAGACAAGTAATTTCGAAATTATAGAAAACGCGCCAGTTTTGGTAGGTTTAGAGCGTAATTAACACCGATTTATAGTCAGTAAACCAATTCGAAACTCGACGAAGGGGGTGAATTTTGGTCTACAAAAAGGAGAAAGTTTGCGTGGCCATCGCGAGTTTCAGAAATCGACGATCGAAGAAACGGGACCGCGCGATTTTGCAAATATCTGTACTTCGAAATTCGACGAAGGGGGTGAATTTTGCTCTAAAAAAAAGGAGAAAGTTTGCGTGGCCATCGCGAGTTTCAGAAATCGACGATCGAAGAAACAAGACTACGCGATTTCGCAAATGTCTGTAAATAAACCAATTCGAAGCTTCGAAACTCAACAAAGGGGGTGAATTTTGCTCTAAAAAAAAGAAGAAAGTTTTCGTGGCCATCGCGAGTTTCAGAAATCGACGATCGAAGAAACGGGACTACGCGATTTCGCAAATGTCTGTACTTCGAAATTCGACGAAGGGGGTGAATTTTGCTCTAAAAAAAAGAGAAAGTTTGCGTGGCCATCGCGAGTTTCAGAAATCGACGATCGAAGAAACGGGACCGCGCGATTTCGCAAATATCTGTACTTCGAAATTCGACGAAAGGGATTGAATTTTGCTCTAAAAAAGGAGAAAGTTTGCGTGGCCATCGCGAGTTTCACAAATCAACGATCGAAGAAACGAAACCACGCGATTTCGCAAATATCTGTCTATGATATTCTTTGTTTTCCACGCACTGGCGTTAACTAGCGTTAAAACACGCTGTAACTAAGATTATGTTCGCGCCAGGCCCTCTCGTCTTTTATATAAACGAATCTTAGCGATATAAACTGCTAGCAACGAGGCACAATAGGAGGCCTTCGCTACGAATAGCTAGCACGGTTTATGGTATGCGCGATAAGCAAGCCATTTTTGAGGAACCGTTTTAAGCTTTTAATATTTTCCGAGCATGAAGTAATTAACTTTCTCTGACGGCCTCGATGGCACATGCGGACGCCATAAACCGAGAATTTCGCAGGTATCAGGCCCAGAGGAAATCTCGCTACATGACCAAATATGGTAATTTGCAAAAAGACCGTCTTCTACCTAGGACACCACCACCCTTCCCTAAAGAAGGCGGTGGCATATTATCAACTACGCCAACGATTGCTTACGACGTAAAATCCAAAAACAGTTAGTCTTAGCACAGGAATCCTGCCAAGCAAATCAAATAAAATCGCAAACACGGAACTTCTTGATAGTTTTATCAATTTACTGAACACCTTGAACACGCAGACTAAGGTCTGGTCTCCACGTCCCTTCATAAACGTAGAAAGAATCTTCTCTCACTCGAGAATAAACAATTAATTTCTGCGCTTGACGTCCAACGAAAATCTAACATGATGTCTCCTGGCGCGCGGAAAAGGTTAATATTTTCAGAAACGAAACGGTGGCTCGTTTTGTTATTAAGAATTACTCGGAAACAATTTCACGGGGCAATTTCGAACCGTTCCATCGGCACGGGCGAAATGAAACATAAACTCGGTCGAAATATGCCGAGGCGCGCGTGCCGATCATCGTTATTTAATGAAAATGCCAGTGGACACGAGTCGCCTCGTTTCTCGCGAAACCGACTGGCAAACAATTGTTGGTATTACGTCCCATCGACGTTAATATCGCGATGGAAGTACGTGTTCGCAGTTATTACGTTGACGAGCTCGCGAGCCGCTGAGGCACGCGTTTCCAACTGACCCAGGTGAACGATACTTCCGTCAGCCGACCGATTTTATCGTTGTAATGGCCGTCAGAGGCTGGATGTCGTGCTGGAGCGATTCTATCTTAAAAACCGCGTTAAAAAGAGAGAGAGGAAGAAGTAGTTGTAATAATGGGAAACGACTCGAGCCGTGTGCATCGCGGTGCGTTTTGCGCGAATCCGCGTAATCCTCGATTCTATCCGACGAGAAATTGCGACGAACGAAACCTTCGAGTTGTCGAGAGGAAGAGAGAGAGATCGTCGTCTGGTTAATGGAGAAACGATTAACTTCGAACTGCTGCTGGGGGATGATTATGGAATGACGAAAGAAGTCGAATCGATTCGAGGGTTGCTCGAATTTTCGAGCAGCGTTTACTTTTCACGGGTTGACACGCTTGGTTCCTCGAAATGCTGGTTTTAGGCGACGCGTGTATGACAGGGGTGGGAGTTTGCGGAAGCCATTTCCAAGGCATCGACATCGCGTCATTATAGCAGTTTTCGTCGTATCAAGCTCCATCCCTCCATCTTCCCCTCCATCTTCTCGAATATCTTCCAGCGGGATCGCGACACCCTAACTTTCAGGGAGGATCAAAGCGCGACGAAACGGGGCCATCCTTTCCCTTACGTAACAACGCCAGCCGCTGACAATTGATTGATAGTGCGTCCAAGTACCCAATCTGCGACAGGAAATTACCACGAGGCGCGTAAATCGAACGCACCAAGACCTCGTCGAAGTTTATTATCGTTGATCCACGGATACTCGCGGCGCTCAGGGTCTCTTTCGCGAAATCACGTCCCTCGAAGACTCGTTAATGGAGCGCCGCCACGCGGAAGCTCGCGGAGTAATAAAGCGTAAGTTTGAATCGCGCTGGACCGCGCGCCTTGGTCGTTTCTGGTCGAGCCAATTGCGGAAACTAATTAATTTCTGGGAACATTGCGCGCGGTCTCGCGGAATAACACCCAGGACGCTGTTATTGAAAGAAGACAGTGTAAACGGTCGCGTGTGAAATTCGGGATTTGCGTTCCACGGTTCGACTCGCGATAAGAAAACCGCGCGCTCGGTTCGCGGGACAATTTTCAACGGGAATTCCCGTCTCGTGCCGCGTCTTCAATTAGGACGGAGGAAAGTGGAGTTACGACGTGACTCGACGGAAGCCAGAAAGTCGACGTAAACCATGTCGGCTCGCCGGTGTTGCGTTCCACGACAACGGAGCCCAAGGCGAGGGGAAACGGGAGGCGGATAGGGGTTCAGCCAGCGCGAGCCAGGAGCTAATTAAGTCTGGTCGAAACCACTGCCGCGGAAGCTTTATTAAGCTGCCGGCAGATGCTTGCCCGTAAATTCTACGGGCGAGCACGTTCCAATTTCCGAATTGGTTCGCGACGCCGCGCCTCGCGGATCAACGACAGCCAGCCACCGGAAATGCAACTGGTGCAAAGCCCCGGGCCACGCGGCTCCGCGTCCGATACGAGTACACTCGCTCGTGTTCTACACTTTCACCCTTTCACCCTGCGCCAGCCTGAGAGATTGCACCCGTTAAGAAGGAGGGTAATAAACGAGGGGCGAGATTAAGTAAGAAAGAGGCGCTTATCAGATTTACGACGGCATTGGGACGCGCTCTGTCCCACCAATTCCGTGGCCATCCGTCGATCCTTCGAATGGACCGCGATGGACGACCGTTTGGCTCCCGAAAGAGAGCGCAACGAACAGTTTTGGGTAGAGAATTGTACGGATTTAAGTGTTTCCTCCGAGTCAACGAGCATTACGCGAGCACGCTGTTTCTCGTCGCAGCGCGCGGCAATTGAAACGCATTCCGAAATATCTACGTGCCTCTTGGATACATTCTTACACTCGCGTTACAGTCCACCGCTGTTCCAGCAACGCGCGACTCGTTCATAGGACAAGCTTCTTTTGTAAAGAATTCCACGAACTACCGCGGGAACACTGTTTCCCTATACAGGTTTTTGCCACCGTTCACACGCACCAGTAACGGACGCGCTGCTTTTATTTCGCGGTTTATGACGTACTATGAAGATTAATGGCGGCAGCGCTGTTTGCGCTGCGAGAGAGAGAAAGCGTCCCCCTCGGTTTTTCCGAACGGAAAAACGATCAGAGTCCCCTGGAAAAGCAAAGGACGCGACAAACGACCTTTCCGGTAGCTCCGCGGGTATCTCGCAAGCACGAAGATCAAGGGACCCTCGAACGAGCTATCTCGATGACGCACAATCACCGTCAAATCGTAAAAAAAAGAAAAACACGAACGCTGATCAACTCTGTACGATTTTTGTCCGCTTTTGCGAACGAATTCGAAGCTTTGAAGCTAGATAAAGGGAGTAAACTTTGCTCTATGTACAAAAAAAGATTTTGAAAAATCGGCGATCGGAAAAACGGGACCACGCGATTTCGCAAATATCTGTAAATAAACCAGTTTGAAGCTTCGAAACTCGATGAAGGGGGTGAATTTTGCTCTAAAAAAATGAAAAGAAAGTTTGCGTGGCCATCTCGAGTTTTAGAAATCGACGATCGAAGAAACGGGACCGCGCGATTTCGTAAATATCTGTAAATAAACCAATTCGAAGCTTCAAAACTCGACGAAAGGAGTGACTTTTGTTTTAAAAAAAAGAAGAAAGTTTGCAGAGTTTCACAAATCGACGATCGAAGAAACGGGACCACGCGATTTCGCAAATATCTGTAAATAAACTAATTCGAAGCTCCAATACTTGACGAAGGGAGTGAATTTTGCTCTAAAAAAAAGAAGAAAGTTTGCGTGGCTATCACGAGTTTCAGAAATCGACGATCGAAGAAATGGGACCGCGCGATTTTGCAAATATCTGTACTTCGAAATTCGACGAAGGGGGTGAATTTTGCTCTAAAAAAAAGAAGAAAGTTTGCGTGGCCATCGCGAGTTTTAGAAATCGACGATCGAAGAAACGGAACCACGTGATTTCGCAAATATCTGTACTTCGAAATTCGACGAAGGGGGTGAATTTTGCTCTAAAAAAAAGAAGAAAGTTTGCGTGGCCATCGCGAGTTTCAGAAATCGACGATCGAAGAAACGGAACCACGTGATTTCGCAAATATCTGTACTTCGAAATTCGACGAAGGGGGTGAATTTTGATCTAAAAAAAAGGAGAAAGTTTGCGTGGTTATCGCGAGTTTCAGAAATCGACGATCGAAGAAACGGGACCACACGATTTCGCAAATATCTGTAAATAAACCAATTCGAAGCTTGAAAACTCGACGAAGGGGGTGAATTTTGCTCTAAAAGAAGAAAAATTCCCGTGGCCATCGCGAGTTTCAGAAATCGACGATGGGAGAAATGGGACGAACAACGAAACCACGCGAATATCTGTAAATCCACCTAAATCACGAGCTTCCCCGTATACGTATTACGTACTAGAAGTTTTCAATTCTGCCCGTAAATCGACACCCCCCTGCGACTCCCGCGACGATTCCTCCGCGAATCGTCTCTCGAGCAACGACAAGCACAGCCTGCAGCTTTTATACGTTCGTTCCACGGGAGAATGGTGGCTCGTATAAAAATGTGTCACGACGCGCACTCGGATAAAGTCGGCCGGGAAAGTTGGGCGATAAAAATTCAGCCCCAAGATTCCACTCGAGGGGTTGGTGGCTCGCAACGGCCGCTGGCCAATCTCACGGCTTATTCCCGACGATAAATACTAATTAACCCCGCGCGTATCCCCCCTCCTCCGCGCTATCCGGTGGATAAGAATTTTCTTATTCCCTGCTCATACACCTTTTATTCTCGCGGCCATCGCGGACGGGCGGAGAATTTAAGGCGGCGTGAAATCGCGCGCCTCGCCCTTTCATTCCCGTCGCTTTAATCCTCTTAAACCCCCGCGGATAAATTAGAAACGAGAGGCACACCGGCTGAGGGAAGTATTTGCACGGCTACTTTTCTTGTAATAACTTCCCGCGAGCAAGAGACGTATCAAGGTGAGCCGGTTTCACTCGAGACCCATCTTCGGGACGGGACCGTTTGCCTTCTCGCGCTTTCAACCCTTCCCGTATCCCCTTTAAACGTCCCCATCGGACACGCTATTCGTTTCGTAACGTTATTTACTAACGTTCGCGTGCACCGTACGAAAAACGAATCTCGGATTACGTAGCCACGAGTGGCTGGAGGAGGGGTTGGTCCCAAGCGTTGCTCGCGATTATCGACCGATCGATCCTCGACGACGCAAGCCAGCGGAGGGATTTTTATTGGCCGACCGCGCGACCAGCCTCGCCACGCGTCCAGAGTTTTTTAATTAAGGAAAATAGCAATTAACCGAGGCAGGGTCGTCTAATTCTTGTTACGCCCTCAAGTGGATTGTACTCGCTCGCCCGCCCCCGCGAGTTTACCTAACTGCGCCCGCCCTGGCCGCAAAGTCCGTGTTCTAATAAACTTGAGGACGGAGCCAAGTGTGCAGCCGAGTGTACCAGCTGCACACAGACTGTCGCAGCCCAGCCGCGGGAATACACGAGGGACGAGCGCCACTTCAGGAAATTGCGAACCCTTTTTAAACAGGCTCTTTCATCGTCGCCGCGTTTTCCGTCTGATCCATTATCCTCCATGCATTATTCATTATTAAACAACTGCTTACTCGGCCCGGATAAAACGGGACCCCCGGTTTTAAAAACCGGACCGACGTCGTGCAGCCTCGACTGACGCGATGCAAGATGCATGTACCGCGCGTTCGACTTTCTTCGATCGCGATAACGATCCGTCTTCCAAATTTTCGGCTAATATCCCTCGTGCGATGCGATTTGGAAGTGAACGAGTTTGCTACAATTTTTCTGGAGCTTCTAGCTACGAAGGAGGAACAAGAAGTGGAAAGACAGCTGCTCCCAACTATGCGCCTCCGCAACTCGACCGTTAATCGACTCCTTTTGATCCACGTAAACGTTCACCACCCCCTTTTAATACGGCTCGCGTTATATCTGCTCGGCTGGAGAAACTTAAACAACTCCGATACTGCGCTTAAGAGGAGTTAGTTAATAAAGAACCCGATAAACTTTCGAAATACGGCAAATATTTCTCGGTATTAACGGAGGAAGCTCTCCGAAAACAGCGATATCGGGATAGGGCCTCGCCTGGAGGGCTGAGAACGCACCGTTTCGTCGCTGGCCCGGAACTCGAGGGAACTCTAATCCAAGCTGATAGGGCGTTTAATTTCCCAGCGATACAGAACGCGCGGCATACCGTCCCCGTTCGAGCGGATCGTCAACCCGCTCGATGGAAACCGACGCCTGAGGCGTGGAAACGGGCTCGTCTGGCTGCGTTCCGCGTAATCGCGGCCAAGTTCGATGAAAACCCGCCGCTTCCGTCGCGAGGCGTCCGGTTGTTTCCCCGGGAAAATTTCGATCGAGCCAACGGCGACGCGGCTCGTTGCGGAAAATGAAATTTTCCGGCGAACCGAGCACCGCCTCTTCGTCCTCCATCGAAGGAGCCGCGCGACCATCCCCGTGAAACGCCTGGGACAGGATCAGGGTGGCAATGGTGGACGGGTGAAACGAGCTGGCGAGTCGCCACGGTTCTCTCGCGATCGCCTCGGGTCTATTTACACGTATCGGTTTATGCAAATTCGTGTTCGTACGAATACAACCAATAGAGAACTTCCACTCGACGGATGGTTTTTATGCGTCGCGTGCAAATTTCTTTCCGCGTTTAAATTTCTCGCGGATGTTCGCGGAAGTATTCACACGATCCACGAGTGAGCGAACGTTCGTACCTGTTCAACCCTTTACGCTCGAAAGGCGACTCTCAGTCGCCACGGAGTTTCGTGCACCAACTCTTAAGTTTTGAAGCCACACAAAAAGGAATTTCCAAGGTGAAACTAACTCAAGAGAAGACGAAATTGATTATCAACTGTTGAAAAATTAGATTAGTCATAGATTAAATGATAAGGGATAATTAGTAATAGAAAAAATGATCTGCGACCGAAAAAGTCATCGAGTGCAAAGGGTTGAACGTTCGTACCTGTTTAACCCTTTGCGCTCGAAAGGCGACTCTCAGTCGCCATGGTGTTTCATTTCTTCATGATTTTAAGTTTCGAAGCCCCACAAAAATGAATTTCGAAGGTGAAACTAATTCGAGAGAAGATGAAATTGATTATCAACTGTTGAAAAATGAGATTAGTAATAGATTAAATGATAAGGGATAATTAGTAATAGAAAAATGATCTGAGACCGAAAAAGTCATCGAGTGCAAAGGGTTGAACGTTCGTACCTGTTTAACCCTTTGCGCTCGAAAGGCGACTCTCAGTCGCCATGGTGTTTCATTTCTTCATGATTTTAAGTTTCGAAGCGCCACAAAAATGAATTTCGAAGGTGAAACTAACTCGAGTGAAGATGAAATTGATTATCAACTGTTGAAAAATTAGATTAATCATAAATTAAATGATAAGGGATAATTGGTAATAGAAAAAATGATCTGCGACCGAAAAAGTCATCGAGTGCAAAGGGTTAAACGCGAGCGAACGAGGCTGCGTCGCGACGACGCAACTTCGTGGAACCAGAACGGATACGCCATCGATACGTGTAAAGAGACCTTTATCCGTCGATCGTTCCCGCCGTCGTCGAGGGTTTATTTTACGACGATGCACCTCGCGCCTCCTGCAAAACTCGAACTCGACGAAATACCAAAGTCTATATCGAGTCCATATCGAAGATACCGTCTACAAAAGAACTCCCCTCGGCTGGGGAAACTTCGCTCCGCTCGATGCGCGACGGAAATCGGTTTATAACAGTGTCTACCAAACTGTTCCACGGAAAATTGATGTTCCACAAATAATTACTGAGCGCGAAAAAATTATGAAATCGAGGTTTAAAACATCGTCCGCTTTTATGCGTTTCACGCAATTTAAAACGACTCTCAAAAGGAATCATAACTAAAAAATGAAATTTACTCTAAAATTTTAGAGTGAAATTTACTGTCTTAAAATTTTAAACACTGATTTAGAATATCGTCGACTTCGTCGCTATCGATCGCGCGTTACTTCCGCCCATTAGAGCAGCTGCGAAACAAAACCACAGCCTCCGTCAGCTCTGAAAAAGTGGATACTCGTCGCTTCGAGGTGACGAATATCGTCTGGCGATCGATGCTCGTCCCTGCTTCGGATCATGCGATCAGTATCCGAGGAATGGAATCGAGAATCTAGCCGTGGCTTCTGAAGCGAAGCGCGAGGATTCTGGTGGGGCCACCGCGGTGAACGACAGCGGCAACATCTTCTCGGTACACCGACCCCCTTGATCGACCAGTCGGAAACGAGACGAACACCATATGGTGATTCCAGCCAGGCACGTTCCCTCCTGCAAGGCCGACCATTCTTTTTTTTTTTTCCCCTCTCTCTTTTTTAGGGGGATATCGCCTCTCGCGAGGAAATCGACTTCGCGTTGAACGCGTGGACGCGTTCGTAATCGCGTTACAGATGGTCGACGAACCCTGAATCACTCCATAAGCTGCTAATTACGCGTATCGACGGCGACTGAAACGCAGACAACTACGACGAGGTCGCAGAACGACTGCATTTCGGGAATTTCAGACGTCCAGGAAGCTACGAGGGAATTTTTCTAGTTACGGAAAGAAAGAAAAGAAGAAATCCACTTTCCAACCGATCCTGTAACTTCCGTAAAAATTCGCTCTGGCTCGCGTGTAGCCCAACGATAAAGGATACCTGTTCGACTCGCCCTGTCTTCGCCAATCGAACGCTGTCGATTTTATTCCCCGTCTTTTTCACCCGCCTCGACAGTAGTGCGAAACCCAGTATTCTTCGCGCGTTACAGGTCCATGAAAACTGAATCGATATCGACGAAGCGTAATAACATTAACGCGGGTAATGAAATTCTCAACGAGACCGTGCGCCATCGTAAACTATAGATTTTCAATGGCGAACGTGCAATGGCGAGATGGTCGACGGACATTTGGCGAGCGCGTGAAGTCGAGTTCCACGCCGCAGAAACCAGTCGAATTCTTGGGGCGCGTTCAAAAAATCATCGACGATCATACGAAGCAGATTGGTGCGACTTCGCGCGCTCAGAGGTGACTTCTGGGTCACCGTCTGGGGACCTGAAACGCGGTTTCATCTATAACTCAG
Organism: Xylocopa violacea; assembly: GCA_963969225.1. NCBI lineage: Eukaryota > Metazoa > Arthropoda > Insecta > Hymenoptera > Apidae > Xylocopa > Xylocopa violacea. Next base: position 24,549,481 of record CAXAJV010000012.1, read on the forward strand.
CCGCAGCCGTTGCGAACGCGGTCTCGTTTCTCGTAAATCCGATGCAAAGACCCTGTTATAGGTCGAACTGGTTTTAAGAGACACACTGTATCCCGATCCCTGTCTTCCCTTCGCGGGACCCCGCCTCTCAGCCCGCGATGGTACAAAGATGTCGGTGCAACCGCGGCTACGTGGAAAGAGGGACGCGTAGCCGCGGATCGAGGAAGATGGCGGGGAGAAAAGGGAGGCAGACGCGCGGGAACGAGGAACAAATAGTGGGAAGGGAGAGGGAGGAATATAAAAGGACGAGGGCCAGAAGGAGAGGAGCAGCCAGCTCGACATTCCGCGAGATCTCTCCTTCATCTTTCCCCGATACTTTTTAACGCTTTTTGCTGCGATTCTTCTTCTTATCTCGAGTTGCCTCGCGCGCGTTTCACGGGGGATCGTGGATAGATAAAGGGTATCCCTCCGTTTCATCAGAACGCTTTCGAAACTTTATGCCGTCCGCCGCGAAAAAGTTGCGCGTGGCTCACGGAGCGGAAGGGTGGAACCTCGAGCGGGGCGCAGCGAGGAATTTTTGAATTCGCCGGTATCGGCGTCTGCAGTTTATCATCCACCGGTTCCACATCGATCCCACATTCTATAAATTCGTCTGCGTTCCTTGGTTAACGCTTCGACGGAAATCGAACGGTTCAGTTTCGACGAGTTTAGCATTTACAGCGCGTCGTTTCTTTAAATGTGTCGACAGATCTTTGTTGTTTATAACAAATATTAGCGTATCGTATAGCAATGAAAGATAGATGATTATCCGATTGATCTGTGTCCCTTTTCTTTGGGTCGTCTAGCGAAAACTATTGACTTGATTGAGAATTTTACTCGCCAATGTGTGACAACAAAAATGTGTTGACAGATCTTTGGTGTTTATAATAAAAGAAATATTCTGATTAACAAATGCTAGCGTATCGTATAGCAATGAAAGATAGATGATTGGCTGGTCGACCTGCGTCCCTTCTCTTTGGACCGTCTAGCGAAAACTATTAACCTGATTGAGAATTTTACTCGCCAATGTGTGATAACAAAAATGTGTTGACAGATCTTTGTTATTTATAATAAAAGAAATATTCTAATTAACAAATATCAGTGTATCGTATAGCAATGAAAGATAGATGATTAGCTAATCGATCTGTGTTCCTTCTCTTTGGGCTTCTCTAACGAAAACTATTGCGAAATCCGTGTAAGGACCTAATTGAGAATTCTTTGTTGTTTATAGTAAAAGAAATATTGTAATTAACAAATATCAGCGTATCGTATAGCAATGAAAGATGGATGATTATCTGATCGACCTGTATCCCTTCTCTTTGAGCTTCTCTAACGAAAACTATTGCGAAATCCGTGTAAGGATGTGATTGAGAATTCTTTGTTGTTTATAGTAAAAGAAATATTGTAATTAACAAATATCAGCGTATCGTATAGCAATGAAAGATAGATGATTATCTGATCGACCTGTGTCTCTTCTCTTTGGGCTTCTCTAGCAAAAACTATTGCGAAATCCATGGAAGGCACTGATTGAGAATTGTACTCGCCATCTTAATCCTCCAACACTCGTCAACTAATTACATCTAATCCAAGTTATACCAAACTCGCATACCGCCCTGCGATACGTCTGAAATGCGAAATAACCGGAAAGTCGAGCGATTTACTCGACAGAACCAGAGCGTTCCGCAGAGGCAAGGAAGATCATGGCGCAGGGCCACGATAACCGTGTCGTCTAATCCCCTTAAGGATTCCCGTCGATCTGCCTCGCGCAGATACGTAGCGACGTCCCCTGCGTCCACAATTAAAGGGATCTCTATGATCATCCAGCTTTCCGTCTAAGCGAGCCACGATCTCTAACGGGCAAATCCCGCGTTCGCATCGATCGCGACGAGCGTAGAGCCGCGGCGCTTATGGCAGCCTGCGACACTTTCGCGGCGCTGTTTCCAGAAGCAATAATCGCTTCGAGTGTGCCACGACGCGTGGACCAGGACCGTGTTCATCGGATCGCTGGCAAAGCTTGGGGCCTCGTGGCATTTGGCCGCAACAAGCGGCGCGTGATGCGACGCAGGCCACGTACGCGAGTCGCACGCACGCACCAGCCACCCTGTCGGAGCTTTGGGTGCACCGTAAACACGGATGTTCACGGAGGGGTTCACCTGGTTGGGAAACACGCGTAGATCCGGCCAGGTTTCGTCCCAGCCACGTTTCGAACCTCGACGAACAGCGGGCGAGCGGACTGTTGATGGAGTCGAGCGATCGTTCGCTGAATCTGTGCACAGTCTCCACCATCTAATTATCTTTACCTCTTCTCGTGTTTATTATAGCTATATTTTTGGTTACGGATCGAGAGGTGATGTTAAGATTGTTGGACAAGGTTTTTACTGGTCTGTGGCTTACGATATTTTTCATAGAACAGAACATTTGACTTCGAAAATAATTGTTTTTTGGGTCAAAGCTAAATTTGAGTGCAATCGATAATCAGCGAAGGATAGTTGCTTTTTAAAAAATTAGCAGAACGCGATAGACCTCCCTTTACTTTACGACACGTGGCCAAGTAGTTTTTAACGGGTCTTGACGCTTTTATTCGCGCTGTATCGCGCGTCGACGTACCGTGATTCCGAGTAATCGAAGTCTTAACGACCACGCTGGTGAAAACGGTAGATTCAAATTTCCGAGTTCGCAGAGAACGCACGAAATTCCTGTGAACCAGGGGTTGGTGCGCGCGCGAGTCGTCATAAGTCACCTCGAGTTCGTTGAGAGCTCGTTCGATCGAGCAGAGGGGCTGCGAGAGTATCGATGGAGCCAAGCCGCCAATGACGAAACAATGAACGTCGCAATCATATTTTATAAGGAGATTCGTTTTTTCCGTCCGGGGGGTGGAAAAAGAACGATCAATTTCGATCGCGCGCGCGCGTTCGACCGGCTCGAAAGTCGAATCGTTGCCAGTGCACGTTTTATGCCTCTAATAAACCACGCGAAACTGATACAGCTCGACGATGGCCGTTTGCAGTTTCATGTTCGATCCTGGCCGATTTATGTCCCTCGGTTGGTTCGTTACCCAGTTCGCGAGCGCGAGCGCCAACTCGTAAGTCTTCGTCCAGTGGAATCGATGCGTCATCAGTCGCGAAGATCGTCTGCCCACGTCTGAATATCGAAATTCGCTCTAAAGTCGACTGTTTCGCGAGCTTGCGCAACGCTCGTCGCTTTCCCTTCCGCGGCGCGAGACGAGTTTCGATGGCTGCAAAAACGGGTACGCGACGGGGTGACCATCTTTGTGCGATCGACACGCGTTTCGTGCACCGTTTGCTTTTCGTAACGGTTGAAAACACGGTTCAATGGAGGCTGTATTAATTAAGAACCCTCGATAGCCGCGCACAGTTGCGTAATTACTGTCGTAGTCGCTGGGACGGATATTCTTCAATGGCAGCGCAGTGGTGTTAATACTCTCTGTTTTGCTGGTCTTGGTCTATCGAGGAAACCTTCGTCGAGCGTTTTGTCACGCTTCGCGCAGACCCTTTCATCGAGAGCCAATGAATCGTCGACGCGACGCTTCGGAACGCGCGTAACGTACGCGTTACGCGCAGCTCGAAGCGTGCTTCAGACACAGTGCAGGTGTCATCCCCTCGTTGAAGAGAGTCGATTTTCAAATAACTCGATCGCGAGCCTTCCGAGAGCACTCGTGATCGACCGCCGCGCTTTATTCCATCGTTCCTTGATCAACAAAGTGGAAACCGAGCCTTTGTTTCCCCGATAATTCATTACCAAGTGCGAGCACCGCCAACCCCGGATTGGCTCTTAACTATTCATCCCGTTCAGGGGTGGGAAAAATTCACGGAAACCTTTTCATTTTCCGTTCTGTTAAAAGTTGTAGCGCGGCGTAACCTGGCGTCCTCGATGGCTTCGGTTCCAGCGCGAACTTGATAATCCCTCGCGCGTGTTTCGCGTTAAATTATGCAAGTTTTAACGGGCCCGTCGAATTTCCAGTGTAATTGATTCACACTTGCCCTGGTCCGCTTTAATGATTATCGCTAAATCACGCCTCGCGCGCGTTCCGATTAATCAACGCTGGAAAAAAGCGCGGGATATTAACGATTAACAGCGTTAAATCTTCGAGCGGCGGCGAAACGAAGGAACGCGTGGCGGAAAATAAAAGGACGATAAACCAGCTCGATGAACGCGAGCGTTCGCGCGAGCTGGGCAAGATTAAAGGGATTTCCCTGGGAAATATGAATTTGATAATGGAACGTTTTATCGGGAGCAGGCTGGAATAATTCTAATTTCCGTTCAACTGTACCGACGTTAGCGAACAAAATATTTAAAAGGATTACCCGTTGCGCGAAAGTGTAATGACCCAGGCGCGAGTTTTTTTGCATTTTTGTCCCGCGAGACCTAAAATGTCGCCACTTTTCAGCCGCCTGTAATTTCCAGCGAATTACACGGCGGGCATGCTCGACGTTACGCGCCATTAAATTTACAGAGGGGCTTCGAATCGCGGGTAAAAATCGAAAGGAGCGTTCCGAAAGCGGCTCGAACCTGTCGCTGTTAACGCGCGCTCGATTCGTCTAAACGCGGCTAATAAGCGGAGCCGAGTGTAACTCGTCAACTTTCCACACCTAAGACTCCTTTCACTCCCGAACACCGCTTCCATCTTCGACCGTGAATTCTTCCACGCTCCGTCGTACGATGTTTCGCCTCCCGCGAAACACTCGCGATGTTTACGCCGCGCGTTAGCGCGAAACCGGACAGACGTGAATTGGCTGAGGTACGAGCGACGCTATCGACTCGAGATTTTCGCGAACCACCTCGCGATCGTGCAGAATTTAAAGCTGGATACCTTCGCGGATCTGTTGCACGCCTGCTGACATTCGAGACGCTTTCGAAGCGGCTCGAAAATCGCGAGAAAAAGGAAAGCCAGCGCGCGGCAATTGAACGAGTCTTCATCGCTAAGCCAGCTTCCGGTGTTCGCCACCACGCTATCGACTCGCGATCGAGCAGAATTTAAAGCTGGACACCTTCGCGGATCTGTTGCACGCCTGCTGACATTCGAGACGCTTTCGAAGCGGCTCGAAAATTGCGCTGCAGACAAAGGAAAGCCATCGCGCAGCAATTGAACGATCAACCTATCGAGTCTTCATCGCTAAGCCAGCTTCCGGTGTTTCCCGCCACGCTATCGACTCGCGATTTTCGCGAACCACCTCGCGATCGAGCAGAATTTAAAGCTGAACACCTTCGCTGATCTGTTGCACGTCCGCTGACATTCGAGACGCTTTCGAAGCGGCTCGAAAATTGCGCTGCAGACAAAGGAAAGCCATCGCGCAGCAATTGAACGAGTCTTCATCGCTAAGCCAGCTTCCGGTGTTTCCCGCCACGCTATCGACTCGCGATTTTCGCGAACCGCCTCGCGATCGAGCAGAATTTCCAGCTGGACACCTTCGCGGATCTGTTGCACGCTCGCTGACATTCGAGAGCCGCTTTCGAAGCAGAAATTGCGCTGCAGAAAAAGGAAAGCCACCGCGCGGCAATTGAACGATCAACCTATCGAGTTTTCATCGCTAAGCCAGCTTCCGGTGTTCCCCGCCGTTTTTCCAACCGGATCCACGTCGCGGATTAATCCAGGGACGCGCGTGCAGCTGCATACATGCATAATTTCGGTCGCGATGCACCGGAATCACCGAAGGATTAATCGAGATGCGCCCTGTCAGAGACAGCGGCGGTTCTATTGTGCGCGACGCGTCCATTCGCGATCGATCGTTCGCGAATCGATCCGCAACGCGTCCGCCGCGATTTTGTCGGCCCTCGAAAGCTCCTCCGCGGCGCGATACGACGAATCGACGACGCGGTGCGCGCAGCGTCGACTCGTTTCGAGGCGATTCGCGAAATATCGACGTCGAAAGGGGGTGGTTCGGCTCGGTGCGGGCGCTCGCGAGCTGGTCACCCCGGAACGAATTCCAGGTAAACCAATTCGAAACGATCCAGAGCAAACTTTGCAATCCGCCGCAGTCATTGATCCACTTTCGTCGGGTAAAATTTTCCAAGAGGAATAATCGCATGAAACTTCCATCAAATTTGCCGCTTTTCAAAGGAACCGAACCGTATCTGGGTCTCTGCTATTTCCAAACATGTAGCGTTTTTCGAGGGCCGACCTCGACGAGAATTACGAGCAATCTCTTGACCATCTGCCCCGTAACGGGCGCCGTCGACCAATCGCGGTGCAAGTTTTTCATTTACCTCGAAAGAGAGCAAACGCGGCGAAGTCGCGGTTAATCGAATCCTCGTTGAACTTCCCTCGACTGACTTTCACCACCGCGGATCCAAGGTTCAACGGTCGGTATGGACACCACGGACGAATCACGGCGGAATTAATCGGGTCATAACTCGCAGGGGTGGCTGCAGCGTCTCCGAACAATACCAGAGACGCATAGCTGGACGTAGCCGAGCCCATCGATATGTAAGCGCGCGCGTACACGCGCGTACGTGCAGAAATGCATACGCGCGACACGTCCTGCGAGCTGTCTCCTCGATCACGCGAGGGTGTGTATCCGCGCGAACGTTCGCTTCGAGCAAGTTTCGCGTAATTAGAGACGCGTGCAACCCCGTTGGTCAACATTTGGACGCTCGATAAAATTTGCGTCCCCCCTCGAAGGCGGACAATTGCTTAAGATAATCGCTTAATAGCGGTTGTATTTCGAGTTATTGCTCGTACGTGTCACGGATAGTCGGGGAATGGATGGTACGCGACGGTATTCCCGTGTCAAAGAGGGATTAAAACGGGTGACGCGATTACGGGGACGCCGGACATGTGGCTGGCCATCGGCTCCGCGATAATCCTTTTCCACCCTTTTCGTTCCCCACGTTCGCAACAACGCGCGACACGTTATCGTTTGTTTCCATCCCCGAGCACCGCTGCATTCATCGCGATGCGAATCGTTGGTAAATCGTTTAATTAATTCGAACAAGCCGGCTGGGAAACGCGGACGACGCTCCCGGTGGTATCGCGGAACGAAATTACGACTGGCGAAGGTGTCTCGAAGACGCATGGATCCTTTGAAAGGCGCGATAAAAGGGTAAGAAGGCGTTTCGTGGCGCGTCTGGCGACGACAGCTCGGTGGAAGTTAAGCGAGAGCATCCGCCGCGCGCCATCCCCCAAAAAAGTCCTCTTAATTAAACCACCCCTTTAACGTCGCTCGCTTTTAACTCGAAGTTTCCGCGGAAAACAAATTCTCGTGCGGTTTTCGGCGAATCCGCGGAGCGTCCAGCAGCTCGTTCGATCGCGAGGCGATAATTAATTCGCGGTGTCCTCGAGCAGGTAGCCAGCGAGAAAAACTGGCGGTCCCGGGTCGAAACCTCGTTAAGGACGAACCTCCGGTTTTTATCCGCCACGAGGCCTAGGAGACGCGCACTAGCACGCGTGCTACAATTTATTGCATCTTTCTTGCGCGTTAAAGCGGTACTATGAACCGCATACCCGATGCTCGGTTCCCAGCCAGGCTGAATCATAAATCGTGCCGCTCTCTCCGTTCCTCTTTCGCTTTCACTCGCGCCACCAGTTTCTTACGCGGTGTCGTGCCTCGAGATCGTGCACCAACGACTCGCGCAGACGCTACCCCCACGGATGACGACGATTTCCGTTCATTTTTACCCTTGGAACACGTCGCGAACAAGTCTCCCTCTCTCTGTCTCGAAATGAATTTCGTTCTCTCCGCTTCGACGCCTCGACTTCGCCCCTCCGCTTTCGAGGAGACCACGCAACCCCTTGGAGATCGTAACTGATCCCCCAACGTCATCCAGCGCGCTTTTAATCGCGGCTAATTATTTCTCGGATAAGAATGTTCCTGTTAGCAGCAGACGAACGCGAAGGAAGTTTGTCCATCCGCGGAGATTCGCGTAATTGCGTGGTCGACGACTACCCCTCGCAACTTTTTTCTGTTACTCGATGAAAATTGCGAGCTTCTGAATCGACGACGATTTCCGTTCATTTTTACCCTCGAAACACGTCGCGAACTCGAAATGAATTTCGTTCCCTGCGCTTCGACGCTTCAACTTCGCCCCTTCGCTTTCGAGGAGACCACGCAACCCCTTGAAGATCGTAACTGATCCCCCAACGTCATCCAGCGCGCTTTTAATCGCGGCTAATTATTTCTCGCATAAGAATGTTCCTGCTCGCAGAAGACGAACGCGAAGAGAGTTTGTCCATCCGCGGAGATTCGCGTAATTGCGTGGTCGACGACTACCCCTCGCAACTTTTTTCTGTTACTCGATGAAAATTGCGAGCTTCTGAATCGACGACGATTTCCGTTCATTTTTACCCTCGAAACACGTCGCGAACTCGAAATGAATTTCGTTCCCTGCGCTTCGACGCCTCGACTTCGCCCCTCCGCTTTCGAGGAGACCACGCAACCCCTTGGAGATCGTAACTGATCCCCCAATGTCATCCAGCGCGCTTTTAATCGCGGCTAATTATTTCTCGGATAAGAATGTTCCTGCTAGCAGCAGATGAACGCGAAGGGAGTTTGTCCATCCGCGGAGATTCGCGTAATTGCGTGGTCGACGACTACCCCTCGCAACTGTTTTCTGTTACTCGATGAAACTTGCGAGGTTCCGAATCGACGACGATACGGATTACATCGGTCACGTGGCTGGTGTAAAACGTTGAAACGAGCGAAAGAGGCTTTGTCCGTAACGGGGATTCGGTGTGTACAGGACATCTAGATAAAGAGCGAATCGAAGCGGTATCTCGGTTAATTCCGACTTGTAATTATTGGAAGAACCAGTGACTCGCGCGGTGCACGCCGATGCGAGCGGTAAATGTAATTATTGGTTTGCTGTCAGCCGTATCTTTTCGACGCAGCTTATCTCCGATCGAATTAAAACGGGCCGGTTAACGCTCGCTGAACGACGAGCTCGCGATAACGCGCTCGCGACGTGCTCGATTCGCGAGAATCGTTTCTCTCGTGCAGAACATCGCGCGATTTCTAAATGCTAGGTAAGAAATCGTTGTCACTCACCGCTTTCACGGACTCGTAATCCCCTTTCCTGAGCAGGTCCATCAGCCTCTGCCGCTCCGTTTCCTCCTTCGTCACGTACATCTTGCTCCCGTTGTACCTCGCGTTCTGCACGTTCTCGTAATCGTCGCACAAAACATTATGGAACCCTATCTGCCTCTGGCCACTGTACTCGATGATCCGACCGAACGAGTCACCACCGGCGCACTGCTCCGCCGAGTCGTTCGGCAGATCCTGCTTGAACTGAAGATTTTTCACCAACACCTCGTTCACCACGGACGCGCGATCCTCGATCTCCCTCGAACTGGTTCGCTCGTGCTCGGCCCTCTGGCCACCGGCGTCCGCGGCGTCCTCCTGCTGCTGGAACCTTGCCCCCGTTCGCTGATCGAACATCTCGTTTAATCGGAGACACCCGTCCTCGGCCTTGAACTTTGCCGCCTGCCTTTCTCTTTCGAGCTCGTCCAACGGAATCGTGGCCGTCGACAGATTGCTGCTCTCGCGCGTGTGACACGCAGTTTGCCCGTTCTCGACGAGGTTCCCGGACTCGTACGGGACCTCCAAGTCCTCGAGGATCATGATCGCCGGCTCCGCGATCTCGCGTTCCTCCTCCGGCTCGTCCCGCTGGCTCGTCTCGACGCCCTCGGGCGAACCAGCCGAGTGGAACGCCTGGACGTACGCCCTGCCAGGCTCGTCCTGTTCTTCCCTCTGTCGCTCCTGAACACCACGCGGCCTACCGTTCGCCAGAGCCTGTTGAATCTTCAGACACTGGCTGAACGCGATCTCCGGGTACCTGCAAACGGACGCCTCGCTCTTCTGATCGTCCTCCTCGATGGTCTCCAGATGTTCGTAGCGCAGCTCGCCGACTCGCTCGTAAACGTCCGACGCTGCCTCTTCTTCTTCTTCTTCTTCTTCTTCCACCGCCTCCTCTTCCTCTTCTTCCTGCACCTCTTCGTCCTCCTCCTCCTCGTCCTCCTCCTCGTCCTCCTCCTCGTTCGATTCCGCGAGCGTAACCGCTTCTTTGGGAGGCGACCCGCGATCCGATCGGGCACCGCCTATAGTCTGCTGCAAAGAAGGTCGCAGGATCGATTGGAGGTCGCCCACGTGAATCACCTGAGGCTGCAGGCTACGCTCGTAAATCTTCTCGACGTGGTTCCGCGCGGGGTAATGCGATCTGCTCGGCGACTTCTCCGCGTTGTTGTTGCTCGACGACCTGGACCTGGCCGAATTCTGCTCGCTCGGCTGGTGGAGCGCCGCGTAGACGCGGCCGCTCGGCTTGAAGGTCGACTGGGGCGAACCGATCGGCGAACGCTTGTCGTTCGCGTCCTGGGGGCATGGCGTCTGCTCCTTCCTCGGCTGAAACGGTGGCTTTCTAGCCTCCGCGGGCTCCAGGCAGCCTTGCAGATTCCTGGCTCTCGTGACGCGGCATTCCTGCTGACCTTGGAGGGTCCGGACACGCGCGCCAACGGCACCGTAGATAGTCTCCTGCCTCGTCTGGTCCATTCGGCTGTCTCTCTTCTCCTGGCGGCACCTAGGCTCGCACGGCTCGCCGACGGTGATCCTCGGTATATCTCGTGCGGCCCGATCACCGCACCTCGGTGCCTCCGTCGATTTACAGGCAGCATCGGCTGCTTTATCACCGGCTCGCGTCGAATCGCCCGTGAGAGCCGCGCGCCTACTTTCTCCGTCCTTATTTGGCGAGATCGGCTCGCCTTGGTCACCAAGGTTGCCCGGGCCCTTCGTCGGACCGATCCCCCCGCACCTCGCCCTCTGCCCTGTCTCTTCCTTAACAAGCGCTCTCGCCGTGGCGACCGTAACGCTCTGCTCGTAATTCTGCGAACGCTTGAACGACGCCCTCCTGCAGGGTATGATCGACGACGGCCCGTTGTTGCTCGCGTTGTTGCTCGCGTTCGTCGACGATGTCGCGCTACCGGAAACGCAGCCCACCCCGGATATCCTCCCGTGATCGGACTCGATCCTGGTCTTCGTCAAACCGGTCAGCCTGTTGTCGCTCGCGCCTCTCGCGCGGCTGTTCTTTTCCGGCTGGCAGAGCTGCTGCTGCGCGGACTCGTCGCCTTGACTCGTCTCAATGGCGTTCGATTCCAATCGCCTGGATCTGAAGCTCGAGCCGAGGGGTCCCCTCTGGGGAATCCTGGACCCGGTCGAAGGGCTGATGTCCCTCGATCTAACGATCGCGTTGCTCGACGCGCTGAAACCGTAATCCTGCTGTTTGCTTCTGCTCTTCAGAGCCAGATACTCCTTGTAGGTGCCCCTGCTCGTGTTCACGCCGACGTTCACCTTGTTCACCTTGCGCTCCGGCTTCTTGTCCGCGCGGCTTAGGTCGTCGTAGCTCGACGAAGTTCCGTTCAACTTGTCCCGCCCCTCGTCGATCGACCTGGACCGGGAATCCTGCCGATACCGCCTCTGGCTCTTCTGCTCGGCGCTGCTGTTCGATCTCGTCAACGGTTTCTCGCGGGGCACGGCGAAGTTTTGATTCTGCATCTGGTTCAGCCACTCGTCCACCCTCTTCTGCACCTCGCCCTTGCGCAGCAACACCTCAGGCACCCTGACGCGGCTCGACTCCACGGTCGGAGGGCACGTCGGGACGCAAGAAGAGGAATTGTCCTCGGTCGACGACGGTGGGACGCGTCTGACGGATTCCTTCTGCCTCTCGCGGGACCGCTGTCTCACTTGGGTCTGCTGGTTCACTTTCAGAACTGGTTGCGGCTTCTCCGCGGTCGGCGAGCACTTGGACCGCATCCTCGTCGCGAACGCTCGCGACTTCTCCTGCTGCTGCTGCTGCTGCTGCCTCTTCTGCTGATCCATCATGACAGCCTCGAAGTTCGACACGCTGATGCTGCCTACGTCGCTCAGGTCCGACGATCTCCTGTAATCGAGATCCTCGTACTCGTCCAGGATGTTGTTCACCGACTGCGTGTCGATCGAGCTGATGCTCTTCGACTTGTTCCTCGCGACGCTCTCGTCGCTGCTCGAGTAGCCGTGGTTCTGCTGTTGCTGTTGTCGCTCGCGACTCAGCTGTCGCCTCGGTCTGCCCTTCGGTTTCTGATACTTCAGCACGGCGTTCTCGTACCGTTGCAAAGGGTTCTCCAAGGCCAGAGTGTCGATCGCCTCGTTCTTGTTCCGCCTCGAGCCAGGCGATTGCCTCTGCCTGTGCTGAGGCAACGACTCCTTCTGACCGAACATCGCGCTCCTCTGCAGCATCGAGACGTTCCCCTCCTGGCTCGCCCTCGGCTGCACCATCGAACGGAACGTGACGAAACCCTGCGCGTTCTTCGCGCCCAGACTAGGCGACGCGACTTCCTTCGTCAGCTCCCTTCGCGCGAGGTTCGAACGCGCGCGACGATGGTCGACGACCGGCACCAGGCCATCCTCGTCCGCGTACGGAATGTTCGCGCCAGCGGTCAAGCTCTTCAAGATCATTTCATCGTTCATCTTTCAACGCGGCTGTCGACGTGCGCGCATTTTCGACGGATGGTCCTCTCTCTCTCTCTCTCTCTCTCCTCTCCGTTTCCCTGCAACGAAACCAACGCGTGAATCTCACGCGCGGAAAATTCGACGCACGCGGGAAGACGTACGCTTCCGCGGAACGGTTCCTCCTATCGGCTTCCGGTTAAGCGGCGACCGCACGTTTTACCGATGGCCGAAATATCCGGTAGTTGACCGATATCCGGGCAGGAATTAATTCGATTTTCGGGGCCCCCTGGCGCATTAGATATTGTAATGGCCAGGCACGCGGCTCGTGCGTCGAATCGTTAAAGACCATAACGGCCGCTTGGAATTCAATGTGCCCGACCGACCGTGCCGCGGTGAATATATTCACTATCGAGCGGTGTATTTACGTCGCTCGCGCGTATTTCTATCATCGACGCATCGACGGATCGGTTCCGCGTTCGCGAATACCCAGAAACGCGTCGATAGTAATAAGGGAGGCTGTGTACAGGCTGGACGATTGACACGGGACGAGAGGAAACATCGTCGACGCGACGCGCGCGATGCGATAAAATCGAGAATAACACGCGACTCGAAACGAAAATTCGCTCGCGAATCACGAATTATCATTTAATTAACCGCAGGGGCGGTCCGAATGAGCCGTTACGGGAGATTAACTTAATTCGTTCCCGAAATTACATTTTATCGGGATACGTTACCCGACCGCGATGGCCGCCGTTCGTTCCCGAAGTTCCGAGCAATTACAAGACCCGCAGCTTCCGATTACGTCGATACGATCGAGGTCCGCGCGCGTGCAGGACGAGGGACGGCCCTCGAGAAAGTCTCGAAAATTTCGCCGATAAATATTGAAACAGGCACGCGCGAACACGAGCGCAGACGCTGCTGGCCCTCGTCGAGAGGAGTTCCAACTCGCACGGGGGAACAAGATCACGAGCCGCGTAAATTGAATTAAACCAGCGCCCCTCGAAGCGTAGTCCTCGCGGTTCCAGCCGATTCCCACGCGACCTCGCCTCGAGGATCTCCCGCTCGGAGTTCCACTTTTAGATCTGCTCGCGGAGATACCAGCGACCGTGGACCACCGCGTCGTCTTTGGATTAGTACGCGGAGAACTCTGCTCGGCCCCCTCTTCGAAATTGACCCGCAATTAAGACGTCGACCGCGTGCGTGGAACCGCGAGAGCAGGGGATGCGAGCACTGGCGGCGTCCCTCCCTCTGTCGCGTCCGCTCAAGGCTAAACTCGAGCAACGAGGACGCTTCTCCCGGGACAATGCGGCCCTCCGATCCGCTCGCGGATCTGTCGAATAAAAGGAACGAGGACCGCGTAACGGGGGAAAGAGAACGGAACGAGGGCAGAAGGTTCCTCGTAATTATCGTCTCGAAAAAATGGGAGGCGCATTCCGCGGCTGGAACGCGGCGCTCGATCGTCGACGGTGAAACGGCGCCGCAAAAACCGATTTTTCAGATGCACTGACCCGGATCTTACGTCTGCGTTCGACACCGTTGCCGCGCGATCGCGTTACGCGGCTAATACGCTGGGATTCGTTGGCTGCGAAGTCGCTCGCGGATCGAAAGCTGCGCGAGTTGCCTCTGCCGCGTGATTAGCGGGGTCTGCGTCGACCCGTTCGATTTTCCAGTTCCTGCAGCCACGCGTGATTAAGGGGATTGAGAATTTCAGGCACGCTGCACCCTCGCGAGAGAAGAGGGATGCTTAGAGTCGGAAGCCAGACTCGTTCGTCATTTTCCCAGCGATACCTCGATTTCTGTCTCACGATCGTCCGCGATGCACCGTGCTTTCTTGTCGATCGTACCGGTTCGCTCGAGAACGGTACACGTTCTTGCGACGATCGCTCATTCGCGCCAGTGCAATAAATAATGGATCGCGAAAGTTAAAGGTGTAATTGGTCCAAGGGAAGAGAAACTGTCACGAGTGAATGACGTACGACTGTCCTCGAGTCAAGTCAGGCGGATCGCCATATAATTCGGGCTGCAATTGAATTCCTCCGGACAGAGACGTGCCGGATCTCGATTGAGGTCTACCGGAATCAAGGAGCAGATGTACGCTCGCGTCAGCTCGAAGATGATTGAAAAACTGACCAAGTTTCGTCGCGTTCTCGTCGAACTGTTAATCAATGGAGCACACGAGGCCTCGAAGTCGACCGAATCGAGCTGCGAGCGCCATTTAAAGGAGCCGCGCAACAGTTTCCTCTCTCGTATGTCATTCAGTGGAGTAAACGAAGCGATCCTTCGTACGCGAATGCTAATTGCAAGCGTGGTCGATACACTTCCCTCGAACAATCGTCGCGCGACCGTGGATTCGCCTAACGCGGCGCACACTTGTTACCATCGCGTCGTTCGCCCACGAGATCGCGATCGCGTGGGCCTCGAACACTTCTTTGCGCAGCCACGCGCGATCTCGACCGGTGGTTTATGTCTTTCCTCGTGTCAAACTGTCGGTCGATCGCGCGATATTTCGCTGGACGCGCGGGGCGGTGGAACGCCGCGGACGGAAAGAAAGCCGTGGACAGGCATCGTCGAAATAAATGATAGAGGGAGAAAAAAGGTACAAGGGTGCTTCTCGATTTATTCGCTTCCGGAGCGGCCAGATTACATGGGGTGTAAATAAAGGCGCCCCTATCTATCGAGGAAGCGTTTTTCATCGGCTGTCCCCGCGCTGCTTCGCAGCCCTTTAAGCGGACGCCTTTGGACCGCTGCCAACGACAGCGAGACGTCTCCTGGAGAACAACGCGTCGCCTCGACTCATCGACGTGGACGTCGAAAAAGCTTGCCTTCGAGGGGACGTAATTCCATTAGCAGTCTATTAGTCAGCAATTAGTTGTAGCGACATTCGTATGCCGTTGCTATCGGTCGAGCGAAGAATTCGAATACATCTTTGGAGTGAAACGGGCAGGAATGCGAGAAGAGCGACACCGGCCGTGGCACCGTTTTCTAACGAGTTAATAATCATTGCACGCGTCAACCGCGAAAACACTCTCTGCGCGTTAGCGACGCTCGTTAAGCCTGCTCGTTCGGGTTGCTCGTACGCGACGCTTAAACCTCTTTGACCCCTCAATTGATCGTGCGACGAGACCTTTAATCTCGCTTCTTCTGCCACTCGCTGCGTGCGCCGCTCTCCTTCTCTCGTTCTCGTTCGCGCGCGATTTTCCTTTCGTTTCCGTTCGCCACGGACGAACATTCGATCCGCCACGGAGAGTGTAATTCCTCGACGATGCGTTGACAGGCAACCAGAGAAAAGCGCGTTCTGATAACCAGAGATGCGTTTTTCACGCGCTTCTTCCGTGTCGAAACGATAAACTACCCTTCTGTATCCGAAATGGCGGCCATAGTGGAACGAAAGGTACAATCGCCTCGCTACGTAAGATATTTAACGATCTCGTTCGCGCGCGATTTTCCTATGCCACTTTCGTTTCCGTTCGCCACGGAGATCCGAGCATAAAGAACGAGTTACACGGCGATTAGTGTGATTCCTCGACAATGCGTTGACAGGCAACCAGAGAAAAGCGCGTTCTGATAACCAGAGATGCGTTTTTCACGCGCTTCTTCCGTGTCGAAACGATAAACTACCCTCCTGTATCCGAAATGGCGGCCATAGCGGAACGAAAGATACAATCGCCTCGCTACGTAAGATATTTAACGATCTCGTTCGCGCGCGATTTTCCTATGCCATTTTCGTTTCCGTTCGCCACGGAGATCCGAGCATAAAGAACGAGTTACACGGCGATTAGTGTGATTCCTCGACGATGCGTTGACAGGCAACCAGAGCAAAGCGCGTTCTGATAACCAGAGATGCGTTTTTCACGCGCTTCTTCCGTTTCGAAATGATAAACTACCCTCCTGCATCCGAAATGGCGGCCATAGCGGAATGAAAGGTACAATCGCCTCGCAACGTAAGATATTTAACGATCTCGTTCGCGCGCGATTTTCCTATGCCACTTTCGTTTCCGTTCGCCACGGAGATCCGAGCATAAAGAACGAGTTACACGGCGATTAGTGTAATTCCTCGACGATGCGTTGACAGGCAACCAGAGAAAAGCGCGTTCTGATAACCAAAGATGCGTTTTTCACGCGCTTCTTCCGCTTCGAAATGATAAACTACCCTCCTGCATCCGAAATGGCGGCCATAGTGGAACGAAAGATACAATCGCCTCGCTACGTAAGATATTTAACGATCTCGTTCGCGCGCGATTTTCCTATGCCACTTTCGTTTCCGTTCGCCACGGACGAACATTCGATCCGCCACGGAGATCCGAGCATAAAAAACGCGTTACACGGCGATTAGTGTAATTCCTCGACGATGCGTTGACAGGCAACCAGAGAAAAGCGCGTTCTGATAACCAAAGATGCGTTTTTCACGCGCTTCTTCCGCTTCGAAATGATAAACTACCCTCCTGTATCCGAAATGGCGGCCATAGCGGAACGAAAGGTACAATCGCCTCGCAACGTAAGATATTTAACGATCTCGTCGCGCGTGATAAACGAATTTTCGACGCGTCGAATAAAGATGAAGACCTCCCAACGGTGAAAAACGTACAAGTGCGACCGCTGCATCGCGCGCGGCGATAACGCGCGGACCATTAATCTTCCCAGCGGATCGGCGCTCACCTAAATAACGCGAGATAATACAGCTCCTCGAGGATGCTTAATCGCGGCCGCTCGTACACGCTGGTCACGTTTCGTAACCCTGCTCGCGAGCATTGCTACGAAAACATCACGAGCGACCGCCGAGGGGTTGAACAGAAACGTGGCGCGGAAATTTCTTATCGAGAGGCCCCGTTTCCTTTGATCGTTATCTTCCAAGCGTCATCGCTGAAGCTCGCGGCCGGAATGCGCAAGCCAGCAGATAACGAAGTGCGAAATAAAGGTGAGAGGCGTCAGAGCGGATAACCTAATTCCGAACGGAACGCGGCACCCTCGTCGTTACCATCTTCCACCCTTTCACGACCGGATCTGTTAATGAAACGGTCCGCGGATACGCGTCGATGCATCGCGAGCAGCCACGATAAGATTACGCTCGTCCAACGGCGAATGTTTTATCGCGATGCAATTAAAGTGCATCGAGGAACATCCGGGGTTCGTCTGGGGTGGCGCAAGGTTGAGGCAAGCAACGGAAACTGAAACCTTTTCGAGGGTGCGACGCGTGTAACGCGAGGATAGCGTTGCATAGAAATACGCGACACCAGTATCGATGAAAGGGGAAAAGAAAAGGGAACTCGTCTTTAACCCTTTGCACGATTACGGAGGTTGAACTTGTTCCACCGCAAACTTCCTATTGCTGGTAGACATTGACAATAAAAACTATCTATACTTACTAGCAATAGCGCGTCGAGTGCAAAGAGTAAAATTTTGAATACAGAAACACGACTGCCACGTTCCCACGATGATAATACGCGTGCAGCTGTTTGCTCGAGTTGTTTGGTAGTTGTTCGAGCAGAAACGGATAACTACGATAATCGCGCGTTATCGCGTACCACTGATTATTAACTCGCGCCAAAAGACGAGTAATTGAAAAATCCATATTAGAAAAGCATGTGGCTGCGGGGCAGTTTCTTGGAAAATGTCCAAAAACGAGTTCCCTCGACTGCACCCCGGGTTCCTCTGGGGAAAAAAAAACAGAATTCCATCCCCTCTGAATGGATGTATCGTTTCTGGTCTGGCGGCCCGTATCGTTCGCCTCTATTCTTCCGAAACGGTATCCCGTGGCTGCCCAGGAGTACCCAGTGAAAACACACGGTGCCCTTTCACGAGCTTCTTCCCTGCTTCGTGGCACGTTCCTAAGCCGATGGGCTATTCACGGTCCTGACAGGACTGGCCTTCGAGGTGCATGACCCGTGCAACTGTGCCGAGTCGGGCCGCGCATAGAAATGCCCCGTGAAACGGCCGCTATTTCTGTTTCGTATCGCGTGGCCCCTTTGATCGTCCCTCGTTATTTATCATACACACTCGGTTACCACCGCGCAACAGCGATGGTTACACGGTAATTAAGAGAAAGCTCCCTCTTTTGAGAAGGTTCCGCCGCGATTGAGTTTCGCGACACTCTCCTGGCTCCTCTCGCTATTAAGCCTTCCTTTCTCTATTCACCGTTAATGGCTCGCGGAGGTCGGATGCGAGCCACGGACCCCTGAAACTCTTCCAGGTTGGCCTGGCGTTGCGAATCAACCGCGGTCTCCGCGTTTCTAAACATTAGGTTGGAGACTATGAAACGAACGATCATCTGCAGTTGCGTCAATTCGTGCGGCACATACGAGTCGAATTTTTTTACTTTATTTATTGCACGCAAATGTTTCAACACAGCTGTACGATTAGTTTCTAGTTTAGACCCGAGTGTTCGACTAGTGTGTGTGGATCGGATTCCACAGTCGTCCTTAATTAGGTCCTCGAGGCTCATTGACGATACTCAAATTGACAGAACGAAATTTTTCGAACCAATATCGAGCATTTTTTTCATTGGTGGATCCATCTCTGAATGCTTGATTAATATTTCTTGAAGCTTGAGCTGCGGTATGATTTAATTTAAACTACAAGAAGAGTAGATGTAAATCGCGTTTTGTTTCCATCAGGTTTAGGATAAAAACAAAATAAAAATGGGATGCAAACACGAACAAATTTTACAAAATGAGTAAGAAGAATACCTTCAAGCTTTGTAAATAAAAATATCGAGCGCACGTTACAATGTATCTCTCTCAGTCGCAGGTGAACACAGACTAAACGAAAAACGCTCGTTTCATAGTTTCCAAGCTAATATTTATCAGCGTCCCGCGCGCTCGCTGCTAGATTTTCGATGAACGAACGTGGAGGATGCAGTTTCGTGGAGAACGACGTGCACAGCGATAGTACGCGAGTGCACGTACGTACTCTTCGCGATTTTTTACTTCGAGCCAAGGTTCTCGCCACGTGGGGCCCGATCCGTGGCCCGCAGATGTGCTCCTCGAAGACCTTCTTCCCTTCTGCCCTCCTCCTTCTCTCCCCTTCACCCGTCGTCTATTTTTCCCCGGCCACAGCCCTACGGGTCGTTTTTCTTTGCAAATAAACCACGTGCCCAGCTCTGACAACACAATGCGTGCGTTGGCAACTCGCGCGGGACACCGCGACGAGCTTCTCCCAAAAGAGGGTTCTCCCTTCCTCGCCCTCTATTTATAACCCCCGTTATTACCCAAAATTCGTACCAGCCACTCTTCCAGCGAATCGAAAACGAACTTATCCCGTAAGGAAACCTTCCGGCTCGTTCGAGGGACGCGTCGTCCCTTCGCCAGATGTTCGAGGGTTGCGAAGCGTCGCGAGGCTTCGTCGATCGGTGCGTAGAAACGCGAAATGGAACGCGATACAATCGATCGGACCTCTTTGGCACGCCCTTCGACCTCCTTCGATTCAGCTTAACGTCGTAACCGCGGTACGACTTCCATCATCCGCGGAGGGGGTGAAGAAAGCTTCGATTCCGTCGAAATTAGGGGTGGAAACGAGGCTCGACGGAGCCCCTCCGGGTTCCGTCGCCTAGCTGGCGACCTTCAGCGTTCCCTGGTCGAGGGACGCGCTTTCAGAGACGTTCGATTCCTGCCAACGACCGGCAGTCTTTGATCTCTCGCCTTCGCACCGGATACACTCGTTACCAGCCGGTTCTCTCTTCTCGAAACCGGCGCGGCCGCGTTGCAAGTGCATTCACACGAAGATAAACCAACGGTGTCCGGCTCATTCAGCGGCTGATAATCGACGCGAGCTATGAATCGGTGGACGTTCATACGCGCTTTATCGTACGGCCACGCACGCCAGCCTCGGTTATTGGAGCACGAGCGGCGTCGTTTATCGACTCTGTCCAACGTCGATCGTCGCCATCCCCGGCTCGACCGCTCAATTAGCGCGGTAATTCGCTGATTTATCCGACGCGAAACGAAGTTACCACGGGGAGGCTGTTATTTTATCACTCGAGAACGGAGAGCGCTGATAAACGGCAAATATTTTCAATCGTCCCGCGTCCACTTCGTCGTTCGATGGCAGGCGAACTCGCGGTGTCGTTTTATCAGCGCGTTCGTGTTGCACGCGAGCTTTCTTTGTCCGCGAGTCGCGTGCTCGAAAGCGTACGAGCGTAGTAAGCGCGCCCACGCTCGCCTCGTCGCGGCGCTCCTTGTGAATGATAGAACGTCGAACCGTCGAGAATCGAGCACCGTAGCGACTCTGGTGTCTCTAATTGCCGCGACGCAGCTGATTATTCCTGATAGAAATTAACGAGTTAATTAGCCGGGGACGATAAACGGATCTCCGCCGCGAACTTTGGGACGATATCACGAGAGACCCGCGGCGGCAATCGCTGCGCGACTGGCTCGTACTTTTCTATAACGAATCCGAACGGAGCCTTTCTCTCCTTTCGAGCGAAAATAGAAATGCAATCTACTTTGGTCACCGTGCTCTTCACGGCCGCTGTCGCGCGATGCGTTTCTGCGACACGGTTAACGAATGGCTTCCACGATACGCTCGTATTAACCCACTTTGGTTGTAATTAATAAACAGTGGGTAAACCGCTGTTGACGATAATTGCTCCCTTCGAGCACTCGTTTCTTTCACTCCTTTTCAGAGGCGATCTTTTTGTAGCTAGAAAAAAAGTGACTTAACTCGGATACACTTTCGAAAAGCTAGCACACCCGATTTTCCTCACCTTGACACATGTTATCAAGGACACCCTTAAACGTGTCGCAATGTCGCATGAAAGAATAGAACGAAAGCTGTCCGGGAATTCGATAAGAATAAAGAAGTTTATCGATTCACATTGATCTAATTAAGTTTGAATTTGGTCCACGCGCCAAGCGTTCGAGCAGGTCTATTTCAACATTAAAGACCACGCGGTACGCGTCTTCGAAGTGACGCGGTGCGCGCTATATATAGAGGGTGTCTAAAGAGGAGACGAAGAAACGAGTCCTCTCTAAACTGGAGCAGGCTCCGTGGCGACGTCTAGAAATTAAAACGAGCCTCAAAGGGAGCCATAGATCACAGTGCTGGCGTTTCTACGCGCATACTTTCCAGGCAACATCATCGCGAGCATGTGCAAACGTACGTGCGCGACGTGCGCAGGTAGAAAACGCGTCCGCTGGGACCTGAATCCAGCCCCCATAATCGACTGCGGCCACGTTATCCTGGTTACCCTGTCGCGACGTAATTTCGTCGTAACTGGTATTAACCAGAGCGTCGCCAAACCCTCGATCGCGTGCGCCATCGCTACGCCCCCAAAACTTCGCTATCGATGCAATCTGTTAACGCGGTCGAGCTACGCAAACTCTCGAAACTTTTAAGCGAAGCTTTCTCCTTTCTTGGCTCTCTGCCAGGGTTCCAGTCTTTAAGACAGTCAGCTGTAACGTAAGCTGTACTTTTGTTAAATGCGTATACAGTGGAACTTCGCTTAACGAGTGGCAAATCTCGACAGTGGAGGAACGCAGTGGACGCAGGACACGGAGGTTAACGCGCGTTCTGAAAAGAACGAGCGTCGATTCGCACTTCGCGAAAGAAAACTCGACGCAACGTAGCTCGCGGATCGACCAGCCGCTTTTTACGAAAGCCAGCAAAAGAGGAATGGCACCAGAGCTCTACCAACGACTGCGCCGCGCGTAAACACTGTAATTCAGCTTGGACGGAGATCCACCGCGCACGGATCGCATTGGCTTCGTGACCGGTTTCGCTGACCGTTCCTCGCAAGAATCAATCGCTGGCTTCTATTTTTGCAGCCGACAGACCGTATCGGAGATGCCAGAGGAACGCGGTTATCGTTCCTGGAACGCTTCAGCCACCGTGTTGTTAGTCGTCGCGGAATGTTTTCTTTTCGTCGTCGAACGCGTCGATCGCGTTATTTGTACGTTCCGCGACACGTCGATCTTTGGAGATCGACGCGCAATAGGACGCGTATCGACGCTTTTTCGGGGCAGAAGTTCCATAAGTTTTCTTTTTTTTTTTTTTCGAACTTCCCATCGGCGCCTAATTGTGAAACCGACTCGCTATCGCGCCGACAAACGAACTGACAGTCCAAACAGCGTTATCAGCAACGAGCTGGGCTATCGCTCGATGCCACGACGGGACGACGCGCCTTCTGTAAATCGTTCCACATTAATCGACGACGCTTTTGGGCTTCCGGTCTTTCGCGCCTTTTCCACGAGGCGCGCTCGTCACGGATCGCCTCTTTTTCCAACGATAATCGAATCTGTCCCGAAGAGCCGCACGGTCTTTTAAATAGCAGTCAGTTTTATCGACGTTTTACGACCGCGAGTAGCAAAGGGTTAAGAGACGGACAAGAGCAATTTGTTACCAACGAGACAGCATCGGGAAGTGAATCGTAAACCGCGATAATTCGTCGGTACAAAAGCACCGAAATAACTCGAGGAGGGGCTGGAAGAGGTTACGATGGTTCTTTTTTTAAACGAGAAGACGCACGGGCTAGACGAGGGTTCGATCGAGTATCCGGGAGCCAATAAAATTGACGGCAACAAGGGTGGGATGAAAAAGTACGGTGCGCGACACGCGGAGGAGTCGGATAAGGTCTGACAAGGTCGCGACAAAAAGGTTCAACTCGGGGGTAGACAATGAATTTTGGATTATGTCGCGGCGCCGTTAAAGGACGACGAAGAGATTAAACAAGCTTAAGGAGCGGCGGACGGCTTTCTCGAGAAATTAACTGAGAAGGATCTCGTAAGCGAGGTATGATCTTAAGGGTATTAAAATAATTGTCCGCCAGTCAGCTGGGAGCCAGCGTGTTTCACTTAAATCCGTCGCGGAAAACAGGCGTCGATGCACGCTGTCGAGCGTGTTCGAGAGCGAACAGAGTATTTGGAGGCTGCTCTCGAGGAGCAGAAAGAACGGAGACTCGAGCAACCCTGCGAATTAACGCGAACGCGAGTAGAGGAAGAGTAAAGGCTCTCTCGACGAGCAATCACCTGCACTATGCCATCGCAGAGTAGAAACGAAGTAACCGTATTAGCGCGAGAATTATCACCAGCGTTGCTGCGTCTCTTGAACGACTCTCTCGGTCACGGAAGGAAGGTGTATACTCCACGATGCTTTTGTTTCACTGCACTGACATGTCACTGTCGCGATCCGCGAGCCGATCTCTCAGAATCGTCACGTAAGCGCGATGCGCGGCATCGATCCTCTCGATCGCGCTGGCGCGGCAAGACTGCCGCGTGGATCGGGATCGTGATCGAGGGACGACAAACACAGGGGCGGACCAACCGGTGGCCCGATCTACTGGAGGGCCCTGCCTTCTGCCAGTGTCGCTGCAACGGTCGTTTCCTTTCCCTCGTCGAGCTGCCGATGGAATCGAATGGCCCCGCGTGAGTCGTTGAAATTTGGAAAATTGTACGATTTATCGAACCGTATACATATATACATATATTATAGCTCCTTTTATCCTTATAATCGAGATCAAAATTGTAATCGTTATCGGTTTATAGCGAGAAGGTAGCAATTTTTGCTCCAATTTCCATCGTGTTTAGAAACGGAGGGAAGAGGACGCTGTCAACTAAAGAAGAAAACCTCGATGCTCGTCCGTCTGTAACCGAAGGAAGACGAATGGGACCGTGGGTGGAAGGATCGGCCGACGCGGCGCACCGGTGGCTCTCTTCAATTAAATTAATGAAACGTCACAATTCCATTCGCCCCCATCGACACCGTCGAGCCAAATAAAACTCGCTCAGGCACACGGCGTTTTAACGAAATTAAACTATCACCGCCCTAGGGCCGATAAGTCAACAATTCCCCGAACGTCAGCCGCGACCGCACCGCCAACCCCAAACTATCCGTCGATCGAAAAAAAATCGCGGAAAAAAGGTGTAACAAAATCGCTGGGCGATTCAAACTGGAAAAAAAGCTACGAGAGAATCACCGCGGAGCGTGCACGCGTGTGCAAGGCAGCGTCAGTAAAATTTGATACAGCCGAAAATCAAGTTCGACGAGCGAGAGGCCGCGCGCGTCCCCCAGAACCGAGCGAGAAGAGCGACGAGCATGAGAAGCTCGTGACGAAACGCCAGGTTCCCAGGTAGCAGGGCCAGGGAATGCGGCGAGGCTGGTTCCGCTAGGAGACGAAGGTGCCCCAGCTGCGTACCACATGGTCACGTACCTGCAGGTATACGTGCACCAACACCAACAGCCCTTCTCTCCAGCCGCGTACACGGTTAACGCGTACGAGCGTCTCCCTCGTTAAGAAACTCGACTGGACTGGCCTAGTACGCGATATTTTCCGTGCATCGCCCGGCAAAATGGCATCGAGGAGGTCTCAGTCTCTATTCAGTCTCGAGATTTCCATTCGCGGCCGCGCCACCTGAATTCCCAGCGCCTCCAGCCCCGTCCTCGGCTATATTTTTTCGCTTCTTCCTCTTGCGCAGCGGGACACGGGCAGCAGGTTTAGCTGGCTCGTTCTCGCGACGATTTTACATCGTCGCGACGCGAGAGAAGGTGTCCTCGTGAATTTATTAATGTATCGCGCCACGGGGGTTGCAGGGGTTGCGCCACGCGAGAGTCGCGCGCGTGGATATCGGCCGTTTTTCACGCGCGCACGCCCCACCCTGCGCCTATTCAACGACGCGGGCTTCTAGTTTATTCTACTTCGTAATACCGGGCACAAGGGTTGCTTTTCCACCCGTGAATCGAATTACGAAACTCGCGCGAGCGTCGCGTAACTGCTCGCGTTTCTTAATTAATTTCTCACCTCCTCGAGCCCGTAATTCTGCCCCGCGGAGCATCGACGAGGTACGCGAAGCTTCGCAGGACTCCTACGAAAATTCCCGTTGCAACCGGTTCTACGAAATTTCATCCCTTCGCCAGCGTTTTTGTCGCGATTTTATATCGCGAGGCAAGCGTCCGGTTCAACGAGTACAGGAAGTTAATCCAGAGAGGAACTTCGCGCGCGTCGCGTCAACTTCCCTCGACGATGGCACTCGTTGGAGAACAGACTTTTACGCGCGGAACGCGCGGAACACTCCGCCTCGCGATAATATTTCCCGCGAGACAGGAAAGAGCAGATGTCCTTCGCCCGTTTTGCAGATCCCGCACGAGCAGCCAGGCAACCACGAGCGTGTGGAATTGTTTACGGGAGAGTTTAAGGGCTGACGCGAATGTAGACGCCGCATTACACGGCGGCGCAAACCACCGTGGAACGAGAAGTTTCCTCGTTCCTCGGTTACCGCTTCCGCGGAAAACAACCCTTCCGCGGTCCCCGCGTACACGCGCGCACGTGTGCGCCTCGACAGAGTCGCTCGCCTCGCTGCTGCCCCGGAAAACTAAGCGACGAATCTTCGAAATTCGCGCGCCAACGGATTAGGAACTGGTCGAAAGTTAACTGGCTCGCTTTCCGGGGTCGACGCGACTTCCTAAGCGAGGCTTTCAACGACGACCGCGAAGTTCGCGCGTTAACGCGTTGCGAAATGGCGGTTCGATATGCGAACCGGCGCACGTAGCGAGCGATACGTGGAGGGCGCGTTTCTTGCGCGAGAACGAAATTTATACGTAGAAAAGGAAGAAAGGAGAGATGGAAAGAAGAAGGGGAACGCGGAGCGTAGGAGTCGATGCTCGAGGAAACGGGAAAGTTTCGCGGCAGCCACCCCCGCTCGAGGATTCCGTTTGCCCCGCTTTTTCACAGTAACGCTCAAGTTTCTCGCCCACGGTAGCCTCGCATAGTTGCAGCACCCATAGCTGCGAACTTTCGCCCGCCTTTTTACTAATTAACTAACTTTTCACGCTGCCGCGACATAAAAGCGGCCATGGGATCCGAACGAGGCGATCCGGATATTCGTGGTGTAAATATATAATTAGTCGAGAGGGCGAGTAACACGCTGCGCGAAATGGCGCTCAGTTTTTTTACAGCTTCCCCGGGAAATTCCGATACGATTATCGTTTCGATTAACTTCGCGAAGTTTCCACGCTAGACCAGGTCCGATCGACGGAATTCCTGGCAACTGGAGCTTAACGCGAGCCATCTCGAGCGGTTCTCGCGAGAACGAGCGTCGTTCGAGGCGCTAATGGAAGATTCGAGTCGGCAGCTGCACGCAACAATCTACCCGCGAGCGGTTTGGGGGAGCGTTAACTGGCCTGTCGCGCGACGCGTCGCGAATGCAAAGGCTCGAGCAACCGGAAGCCAGCGGAACAGGTCGACTCTCGAAGTCTCGAGCGGCTCGACGATCCAACGATCGAGCGTTGGAGACGATCGCGAGAGTTCTCGAGCGGAAATCCCGCGGAATCGCTCGTAACGACCGTCGTCCGATTTAATCAGTGTTCTCAGCGAATTCCGGATTCCTCGTTCGAGTTCCTAGAATCGAGTAATTAAATTACAGCTGCACAGAGGAGGAATTAACGATATACAAATTCGTAGCTACGAGAAACGAAATCGTTCCGCCGCGAGTTCGCCCTCTGTTCGAAAAGTTACGGGTCGCCACTTTTGGTACGCGACTCGCGATCGCGTCCGCCATCGTTGTCGTCGAGGCACGGAACGCGCCTGGTTCCCTCGAGAAAGCCAAGAGGCGTGTTGACCGCGACGAGAGCGGCTAATATCTAGACAAATTTGCGGTTCCGTCCGTAAATTATAGGGGACCGTACGGTCAGTGACGCGTATTTTCTGGAACCGGTTTTGGGACGCGATTTGCAGAGGCCCCCTCGCAGTCGCTGGAGATTTCAATTTTTTCACCGTTCCACGTCGAAGACCTCGGCACTGGGTAACCCCGAAACCACGTTCCACCGCGCGGATCGAACAGGAAAATAGCCAGGAACCATTAGTTCCGCCACGTTTTTCCCTCCGTCGAGTAAACCGTTACGAGGATGTTCCGCGATCGCAACAACGCGTCACGGATACGCTAATTCTATCTTTAAACGACAGGTTGGCTGGCGATTACAGAGCCAGAGGTCTGTCCGTGTCGTCCGCGTGAAAAGAAGAGCCGCAACCCGCGATTACGCGGACTGACGGATTGATAACGGGCGGAGTGGAAGTGGGTGCGGTGCCAGCGCGTTTAAAGTGGAGCGGAGGCGCAAAAACGCGAGCGAGCAGGAAGCGAACGATGGAATTATTGCGAGCGGAAACTGCTACGCGAACCTCTGCCAGGCTGCACTTGTTCCAATGCATAGCTTAACGATGCTTTACGATCTCTCTTCGAGGAACGAAATGTTTCAAGCGAGCTAATGAACTGATCGAGACCAGCGTGCACCAGCGGTGCGTGCCGCGTCGAATTTCTTCGAGCAACGATGGGGGGACGTCGATAGAACACCGCCTCGCTGTAAATAACCGGCCAATTTGCATAGGACTCCGTCGAACCGACACGACCGGGCCAAAAGACCAGGCCTCGACAGTTGCGCGAGGAATTTCGCGCGCAAACCGAGCGCAGCGCGTGCACAATGCGCGTTTATGCGACTGTTCGCGTACGAAAGACTTGCTCACTTCGCAGAGGGACAGAAAAGGAGGGATGCGTGCGCGTCGCGGGCCAGGAAGTTCGAAACTGCCTTAAATTCCGCGCCTTTGTCCCTGCGTAGGCGGCACTTCGAGCGGCTGTATTTTAGCGCAGCACCGGGACAATAAGCTGGTCGAGGAGAGCAGAATGCCCGGAAAAATTGCGCGGAAAGGGAGAAAGCCTCGTCGAGTGGGGAGCAGATGAAAAATCGTGACGTAAGAGTGGGAAAGAGAGGAAACGAAGGACCGTGAGACAAAGACACAGCAGGCTGGGATGTATATATATTCATGGTGTTTCGTCTTTTGTCCCCGTAATCACCATTGTGCGAGCGGATTCTGCACCGCGCGGGGCACCAGATGTGCGCCATTTGCACGCGGAACGCGCCGTAGCTTTTATCCGCTTGGCTAATTTCGCGAATACGCCCAGCAGAGCATCGGGTAGCGCACCTCCTTTCCAATTTCTAAACCAAGTTCCACGCTTGTTTAGCGTCCCCAAGATTGCGTTCGAAGGAACTGCGACGCGTCAACTCGCGCCATTTGTGAGGCACTCTATTAATAAAGAGCGAAATTAATAATGCCACTTCGCGTCGTAAATAATCGCGATAAAAACCATATTTCAAGCTGGCCTTCCCGGGTAGAACCGTTATTAATGTCCACACCCTCTATTCCCGAATCATTCCGCGCAAACCGCGCTGGAAATATATTACGAAAAATTCCATTTCGCGCAACATTTTAGCGCGTTCGCGTGGACTCTTCGTGCCGGCCGCAAATTCATCCGGTTCATTAATATAAATTAAACGCGAGACCCGTTTCGTCGAGGGTGAAACAATATTTAACGCAGGGGCAGCGCGCGGGCGGTGGCGTTCGCGTGCAACGTGGGAACCAGAGTTGGTACGGCCCTGCGCACGCTAGCCGCGTGTACCCGCGGTATTTATCATTCGAACGTGACTTACCTTCGCCGACGACGATGCGGAGGCGGAGGCAGCAGCCTCCCGCGACTCATCCCGGTGCGTTTCCGGGAGAAAGGGCCCTGGACGGGGCTTTATTGGCTGCGATCGTGCAGCGTCTGTGCGTGTGTGTGTGTGTGTGCGCGCAGGTCTCCCAGGCTATCTCGATCTACGAGCACACGGCGCGCATTGTTCACGAGGGAGAAAAAGTGTCGACGGAAAATGGTCGCTTCGAGCGCGCGGACGGGACGAAAATAGAGCGGATTATTCGTAACGACTCCTCTGTCGAAGAGGACTCCTTTGATCGAGAAGCAGAATGGAGCCAAGGTTAATCCGAGGCAATGAGCAACTCGTCTGCGCCAGTTATATAAATGGCTACACTGTTGCCTTTTTACGGCACGAGCCAAGCCAGACGGTCTACGGTTTTTCCATAGATCGCCGAGGAGATTGCCGTGAGACGTGAATAATGTTGCCTTCGTTCCATTGTGGGTCACTTTTTCGTCCGACGAAGGTGTCCTAGCTGGAAGAGGACGCTGAACGTGGTATCGTTTAAAAATTCCAGAAGAATTCCAATTTTCTGCCCGCACGCAAATTTCAGCCGCGATCTTCTCCGAAACGTGACGCGAAATTAAAGGAACCGCTTATTCCCGGAATGGCCATCTCCTTCTGCAGAGCAAAAGGAGGCCGCCCCGTCCTTTTAAAAAGTCCACGCAAACGAGGGATCCTCCTGTCCATCCTTCCGCCCCAAAAGCTTCCTATCGTTTCGAAAATATCAACATCCGCCGCTTTCGAGAAGCCTGAAACAGTTAACCAGCCCTCCCTTTACGAGCAAGAATGTGCCGTTTATTTATTTCCCTTTGGCTACGGGCTCTTCGAGTGGTAGGCAGTGGTGTGGCTCTCCCTTCGCAACCGTCCTCCGTGTCTCTGCGATACAATCGTAGACATAAATATTTAGCACGCGTTGGGTACAAGCGCGACTTCGTCTAGAATAGGATCCCCTAGTTTTCGCTATCGTGCAACCTTGAACGCTCTGCCGGAAACCCCGCATAAATCGTCGCGTTCTCTCCGCGCGACTGGCCGTAACGGTCGACCTATTCGAGTAATCGTATCGCGCGAGTCTGGATTGCCACGTTGATCGCGCGCAGTTGGTTGAATTACACCTTTCGAAGAAGATTCTTTTCGCGCAACAGGAGACTCGCGACGAGAGCGTAACGCGCTCTCGCTGCTCGCGTCCGGTCGAATCCTCGTTAGAGACGAATTTACGTAAGGGCGCTCGAGTCCACGTGGCGATCTGGTATCGTGGTAATTGATAGAAAAGCCTCGCGGTCGACCCGGAAACCGCGATCCCTTATCTCTGCTCGTCTGACATTTCGAACGCGCCGTAAGCAGAAAACGGTCCGCGGAAAGAAGTGCACACGTTGCCCTCCTTCGCTCGAGTCGAACCTGACGGCCATTGTTCGGTACCACGCGCCTCCGACTTGTCCACGGCCAAGCGAAGTGCCGCGGGCTACCAAATCACAATGGAGAAAAGACCGCCTTTCTCCATCGGTGGCGAGCGTCCGCGATGGACTCAGGTGCACGCGGATAACAACCACCGGAACTTGCGCAACTTCTTCGCGCACGGACACGCACACACGCACGCGTCGTCGACGACCTCAACCCTTTCGTGCGATCCTCGAGATTTATTCGAATCCCGTGTAATCTGTCCGCGCGTCGAATGTAGGTTATTCCTCGCGGAGAAACGGGTCCAAAATGGCCGTGGCGAGGTTAAAAGTGAAGGCGATACGCGTGCGAGGAAGCTCGAGGTATCCAAGGTAATTCTGAGGCGAGTAGTCGGTTTGGATACCCTGGAAATTGCGTGGAATATTCATAAATAATAAGTACAATGGTAACGCGATAACTGAAATGGCGCGGGAGGATGTTAAGCTGCTTGGAAGTGGGTTGCTCGAATTTTCTCGCCAACAAGGTGCACACCAGCACCCATGTGTGTTCAGGCAGCAGCGAGAACTTGGACTTCTCGCGATAAGAAGGCATGATTATAAACGAACTCGTGAATTAATAAAATCGCTTAGAAGCCACGATCCGCAAAGCAACGCGGAAGAATAATAAAGAGTAATTTGTACTCGCCAACAAAATACCCAAATCGAGAGTATTTATTTCAATTGTCTGTGCACACTTTTCGCATCCGTGAGTTAGAACTATCGAAGCTGGTTCCATTTCCAAATGTCCAAAGAACCTGAAGAAATGTCGAACGAAATCTCTTCGTGCCCATCGTGGAACGTAATAATACGCGTGTAACAAAATATGAAGAGTTCGCGAGCAGAGACAGAGGGCAGTTAAACACAGTTTGCTCAACGGTGTCCCGTATCGGTAGCGCCATTAAAGAAATATGATTCGCAGACGAAACGGAGTTAAACGCGGCGGACGGTGTCGCAGGGATAACAACCGACTTGCTCCGCTTTGTCGTTCGCATAACAATGTCCGCTTGTAAAATCCCAGTTATACGGGATACGGTGCCGCGAGGAAACGGAAAATAAACGAGACCAACGAGGAGGATCCCGTGTCGTCGCGTAACGTTCAAACGCGCGCGACCCTCGCTCGCTCGACGTATGAAGGTGGTAGCCATGGCTACCTGTCGCCGAGGAATCGCGCGTTTATGCAGATGTCCCAGACACCGGAAAAAAGGGTGGCGCGGGAAGGATGCAGCCGTGGTTTTATCGATTCCTTCCTGCACCCAACAATCGACCGCCATCGTCTCCTATAAAAATGAAAACCATCGAACGACGAAGGAACCGAGCGTAAAACGTTCTTTGGCTTCAGTTTCCAGGACGTCCGTGAATCTGTTTTTTCGAAACGTTTGGACGAACCAAAAAATAAGGGTTTTAACTGTGAAAAAAGAAAGGGGACAATCTGTTTTCAGGAACGCGCGCTAGCGTACTCTCGATCACTGCAGTGGCGCAGCACGAGAGTGGTATTTTGTTTTCCCCTTCGTCGACAAGTATAATTGACTCGAATTAACAGCAACGAATTGCCCGACGCTGTTCGTCGATCCGCAGTTGCGCGATTTGTTGTTTCGTAAAAAAAGTTAGCCATTTAAAACGGGGGGGGGGGGGGGGGGAGCAGAAAAAAAGTGGAGGCTGGCGGAGCGCGAACGGTGGCACGAACGATGGGGTTGGAAAATCAATCCTCGAACGGTCGCCGAATTGTCCATCCCCCGTCGTGATTAGCGCGCGGTTTAGCCTCTCGCGAGCTCGAACCAGCCCCCGTCGGACCTCGCTCGCTGAAACAACCCCCTCGTGTAACCAGCGTTTATTTTTATTCGCCGTGACTAAGCGCGGTGTGCACCAGAAATACGCGCATTCCGTATGAATATTTACATTCCGGCGTCGCGTATAAATACCACTCGGGCCGGAAAAAAATAGGTTGAACCGGAGGGTCACACCCCCCCGCCATAGATATCAACCAGAAGCGTCCACAAATTCTCTCTCCGCCGTTGTTACGCCGGCGGAACCGCATTGCGTATAATCCCTGTCGAGCCTAGCGCGCTTAAACCGTGCATTTCTCTTGAACCGGTGGATTTCGACGTGTCCGCATTGAAAACACCGTCCCCCGCCGTTCCGCGGATATACGGTTTAACGCTGATTTTCATTAGTCGGACGAACTCTCCTCCGTCGGGGATTGCTCCATCTGAAAACGACGCCGCCGCTTGTAACCGCGCCTCCTCCTCGCCCCTCGCGTTTCCAATCGCCCGATCGATGCCTTACTTTGTATCCGCCGCGATTCTGCAACGACTCCTGAGACTTCTTCAACTCGTCCATTACGTATCTGGTGTCCTCCGCCTCCAGTCTCGAGTTCGCATCGTCGCCGTACGTGCTGACGCGTATCATCGCCTGGCTTGGGTCGTTCTCGGTTGCCAGGCTCTCCTGCGTGGACAGATGGGATTTGTCAGCCACGAGGAACCACGAGGAACCACGAGGAATACAATTTTCGTTACCTTCGATCGAGCGGAGCTAGCTGGTCGACTGGATCGTCGACGCTTCGAGCAGCAGACGCAGGAAATCGCGAATGGATAGATGAAGAAAAACGTCAGGTTCAGAAAGAATTCTAATTTTCTAAAAGTTAAGAGCGTCGCATGGAGAGCGTCGATTCAGAGGGTCGGTTCTTCGAATGGCAGTTTTGCTCACCTACTGCAAATTCTGACCGATTTTTTACCCGTGTCCGGATGCACGGGCTGCCCTAATTGATTGAGAACGACGCTCCTCGATTTCAGATTCTTCTCGAAGTACTCCTTCAGCTTGTCTTCCTCGAGCAAATCGTCCAGTCCCCAACGACTCGCCGCTGGCACGCACGTGCCGATCAACCACTTGAGAAAACCTAATTAGAACGTTGGTTAACACTGTTCCCCTTCGTCGAGAAGCGAAACCACCGTTTAATTCGTACCTAAAAAAAGCAACAGCAGCAGCAGAACGGTTATAACTAAAGAAACAATGGTAACAACAGTGGACCAAAACGGAGGCTTGACAGATTTCGCCGGAAGTGGTCCTCGAAAACCGGCGGCGTGATAATGTTCCAGCAACATGGGTCGACAATTCAGTCCGTCGCGAGCGTTCGCTGTGCAAGTGCAAGCGCAGTGCCGCACGCAACAGCAGTGCTCCATTCTTTGCACCTTTATCCCCCTCCTCGCCACCGATTCACCGTGGCGATCCAAAAGCACCACTGCGGGGGAAGAAAAGAAAGGGGTTCCTCGTTTATTCGACGAGTATTTATTCGCCTCTGACGAAGGGAGGAGGCGATAAACTTGGAAAGGACTTCGTTGACCAGGTCGCGAGACATTTACCGGTACAAGAGAATTCATTTAACGAGAGTCTCCCGTAGAGATCCAGTGTTACTTTACGATCACGACGGGGCGAGATTGTCCTCGACGCGCTCTCTGCGTTCGACCACGATACCGGAAGTCCTCTGGGACAGTCCGTAATCCGCGCCCGATAAGAGCACGGGGATGAGCCTTTGTTGGTAATCAGCACGGTTATCACCGTGTAATCAATTGCGGTATTGTCTATATGCACCTCGGTAAGTCGACCATGCGACCTGCAACGTAATGAAAATCGTCTTCGCGTTCATTAACCGTGAAAATTAGTTCGCCCATAGTTCAGCGTTAAGTCGAGATACTCGAGGGTGGCAATATCGCGTGTAACGGGGAACAATGCGAACGTTGGATGGGACAATGTACTCCTCGAGCGAATACTTCGAGGGATGAAACGATCGCGCGGACGTATCGAAGGTTCGTCGAGAGGGATTTATGGAGAACATAAATTCCTGGCCCAAGACGAAACTGTTTTTCAAACTACTGTGGGAATGGGAATGAACGAGCGAGTGCGCGTGACGCTCACGGTTGCACGAGTGATCTGGAAGTGGAACGAACGTGAAAACTGAGTGCGATTAGATAATAGAAATTCTGAGCTATCCCTACCGTCCCAGCGTCTAAGGCAGGGTCTGCTAGGTAGCCTTAATAATTAAGAGTCCACTAGCAGGCCCAGGACGAAACGTTCTTCCCTCTATTTTTCCTTTCTACCCTCTCTCACATTCTTTACAACGCAACTACTGAAGCAGGCGTTCAACCCACCAACACACGCTTCAGTTGCTATGTTAATATTGAAATTTTAGCAATAGTTTCTATGTCAATATTGCAATTCTAGCAATAGTTGTGTGGCGGCCCTCGTCATTAAGAAGACAGCACACTCGTCAGATTTCCGCGAGTACTCCATGTCCTACATCGTTTCTATATAATAGAAATTCCATCTCAGCGTCTAAGGCAAGGTCTGCTAAGTAGCTTTATCAATGAGTCCACTAGCAGGCCCAGGACGAAACGTTCTTCCCTCTCTTTTTCCTTCCTACCCTCTCTCACACATTCTTTACAGCATAATGAAGTGACGTTCAACCCACCACAAGCTTCAGACGTAAAACGACTGCGAATCCGTTGAAAGTTTAACACGTTGCGTGCCACGCGATTTTATAAGGAAGTCGTCGTCAGACCACGCGCGCTGTTTAGAAGCGCGATGGTATCGTGGTACAGCAATGCGAAGCGCAGTGCTAGCAAATTGAAAGTTACTCGATGCAGGTGTTTAAACATATTAGAGCTGTGGCAGTCCTCGCCATTAGGGGGACAGCACACTCGTCAGTTTTCCGCGAGCACTTCATGTCCTACACAGTTTCTATATAATAGAAATTCTAACCTATCCCTACCATCCCAGCGTCTAGCAGAGTCCCAGAGTTCACTAGCAGGCCCAGGACAAAACGTTTTTCCCCCTCTTTTTCCTTCCTACCCTCTCTTACGTTCTCTTTACAGCACAGCATAATGAAGCAGGCGTTCAGTTGCTATGTTAATATTGAAATTTTAACAATAGTTTCTATGTCAATATTGCAATTCTAGCAATAGTTGTGTGGCGGTCCTCACCACTAAGGGGGACAGCACACTCGTCAGTTTCCCTCGAGCACTCCATGTTCTTTCTATATAATAAAAATTCTGACCTATCCCTACCATCCCAGCGTCTAGCAGAGTCCCAGAGTCCACTATCAGGCCCAGGACGAAACGTTCTCCCCTCTCGTTTCCCTTCCTACCCTCTCTCGCGCACACATTACAGCCCAACTACTGAAGCAGGCGTTCGCCAACCTAACGCTTCACAGAGATTAAATTAATTCGTTCGTAGCCACGATTCCAACGATACTCGGTCGATAGCGAGGATTCCGGTGAAACACATATCCTGGAAACGATCATCACCTCTGGAACTCACCCTGGTCTGAGGGGGGGACTGTAATCGTCCCCGAGTTCGACGTCGATCACAGACACGTGCGGCGAATGGTACTCGAGGGCGAGGAACTCGCGGCTTCCGGTCCCGTTCACGTTGTACTTGATGGCCTCGCTCGGCACCCGGGCGAAATTGCTCAAGAAGTAGCAGCCAGCTCGGCCAGACTGCCGTGCTTCCTACCGAAACGTGACATTAGATCGAACGTGTACCCTTCGATAACACCCGCCAGTTTACGGAAACGTTCCACAGACCCGGGAAATATTTCGACCTCCGCCGTTCCGCTTTCAATCCGTTTTAATAGACGCGCCCGCTGAAAGCCAACAAGCTCGTAACGTCCGCGGCTCCCATCGCGTACGCCTTTGTCGTTACGATTTTCGTTCGCGACGCGTAACGATAACGCGTACCGCGCGCGATAACCCGAGTCATGTTTATTTAGATGGAATTACGCGTATCCGACGCGTCGCGCGACGAATTCGACCGCTTCGTAACGCGCACGAACGCGTTCCATTTCTGGCTAATAAATTACATTTGCATAGCGAATAACGCGGTCTAAACTACCTCTTACGTTGTCATCTGTACTGGGAATTAGCGCATCGAAACGGGACCCGTTGGATCTATTATTTATCTATCATTTCGACTCGACGGTGATTGCACTCGCGTACTTGTAACGGTAAACTGAGTGTAGCGATTCGATCGTCGTGTATTACGAGACATCTGTGCGACGCTTAGAGGTGAAAAACGCGGGCAAACAGCGAGGCGCGTCGTAAATACAGGGTGCTGTGATCCATCTCGCGTGGCGCATCGCGCGTGTCATACGTACGATGTCGTGTCTCCAGTAGTCCAATGGTTGATTTCGCAAACAGGTTCCACGTACACGTTCGCACCGATCCGGTTGGCCAGCGAATGCCGTGAATCCTACACCGGCTTTATCGCACTCGTTTGCCTCCTCGTTGATCTTGTCCGCTTGCACCACCAGGTACTCGCTCGACCATCCTGCGCAAAGCGATTCGAGCCTTCACTTTCGGTTCTGACGGCCGCACGGTTCGCCCTTCCACTTTTTACGATACTAATTTCGAAACCTTCGGTATCTGAATACTTTGGTTTTTTCCCAGAGAGCGTCGACGGCACCAGCAAACGATCTCTCACGTGGTCCAAACTGTGCTCAGCGTTCGACGTGCTCGCGTCGTTGTACGTAAACGTGATCGTGCCCTCCGCGTCGCGGTAGTGTCTATCGAAGGTACCCAATCTGATGAGATAAACGTCCTGTGTAGCGTGAATTTAGTGACCCCGAGATCTCGAGCGTACTTCACCTCGTTATTCCCGATCGATTTACCTTACGGTCGAACCGTTCGTCAGGTCCCGCCACGAGACTGAGCCATCCGGCTCCGTACGCTTCGCGTAAACGCGCAGATGCACCGCGTGCACCGTCACGGGCTCCTCGAGCTGATACACCGAGTACCTGAAAAGCTCGACGTCGTCTCGTTCCGTTATTTCGATAAAGGGGCGAACATCAAAGGGAAAAGAGCACGGTAAAACGAACCATAGATCGCTGAACCGTAAACAGTGAGCGGATTCCAAGTATTTTAATGGATCCGCGTCAGGAGGATGCCTCGGATCCGCGCAATCTTGACCGCCACGGATTTGCGGCTCCCCGTACCCTCTCCTCTTCCCCTCGCGCGCCTCAAATTTATCACGACCCCGCCATTTCGCTCCATAATCGACATTCCCTGGTTGATTCCGCTCCTCTTCAGCCAGCATAAGTAGGTTCCTCTTAAAAGGCCATCTGCTCCTCGTCTGTTTGCCCTTCTTCTTATTTTTACTCTCCTTCTTCGCCTTCCTCTTCTTCGACTTCCTCTTACGCTTCCTACGCCGCTTCCTTTTCGGGTGCTTCGCCTCCTTCTTCCTGCCGCGACTCGCGTGCGCCTCTTTCCGGTTCACAGAAGCCGCGTCGCCCTTAGCCGCCTCCCTCTTTTCCTTCAAGGTCGACTTACTTTCCTGGCAAACTTCGTTGTTCTTCTTCAGCTTCTTCTCGTGCTCGGGACTCGGCTCCGGGAATTGATCGTCGATGCTTTTAGCCACGTTCTGGGAGGCCTTCGCCATCTCGTTCGAGCTCTTCTCTTCCTCTTCTTTACCAACCGAATCTTTCAGCCCACTTTCCACTGGATCGTCGAGCGGTCGCGCGTCCATCGTCCCAGCGACTGAAGACTTCGGGTCGTTCGATCCGCTGCAACTTTTCGACGACGCGTCGCGTTTCAGGTTATCGCCTCTTATCACCGAACTGATTATCTCTTTTATCAAATTGGACTCGTCCGCTCTAGATTTCCGTTCGATTTCAGGGTACCCAGATCCCTCCTCGGTTCTCGCGACGGACGCGCCTCTCTTGCGCGTTCCTTCGCCCATCAGAATCACCGTCTCAGTGGACGTCCCCTGCTCGCTCTCAGGCTCGGTAAATCCCCGCAAACTCCACAACGTTCGATTGTCAGGCACGATGATGAACTTCTTCAAGTGTATCAAAGTACGACCAGTCGCGTTGCTCGAGTTCCCCGCGTCTGATACGAGCTTCTCCAACTTGTTCACGAATTCCGACACCGCCAGCATATTCTTCTTCTCGCCTGACTGTTCGCCCTCTTCCCCAGGCACTTTGTACTCGGACGCGTTCTTCGCGATCTGGAACGCTGCCTCCGGCCTTGGGTACGACAATTTCGCCTCCACGACCGTCTCGTTGAAGCTCGATATCATGGTTGTCGTCGCTGGTGTCGTTGTTGCGGCTGGCGTAGACGTAGACGCTGCTGTTTCCGCCATCGTCGTCTCCATCGCTGTTTCCATTCCACGATCGGACGTTGTACGGTTAGAGGCACCCTTAACGCCAAGGTCGTGAATACTGAGGAGCGTCGTCCTCGCTACGGCTCCAACATATTTCCCAGTGACTGTGGTAAGCTCTGGGAAATCGACCCTCTGCGTGGTCGCGTTCAAAGCGTAACAAGGTCCAGACTCTCGAACCGTGGCAGCGGATTCCACGTCTTCCGCGGGATTATCGCGGTTCTCAAGGTCCCCGCTCGCGAGGATGCTTTCGGGTAGATTAGACAGGTCCAACGAAACCCGAGGCAACTCGTCGAGAAGTTCGCTGATCGCTTTCTTTGAATCCTCGTCGCTGGAAGACGAGGCGACTCGATTTCGTTCCCCAGCGTTCGAGGACTCGTCCCGTTGGTCAACGTTGGACGAATCCGCTCGCGTTTCGTCCCGCGCGACGCTCGAGGACCCAGACTCCTTCTTCGAACGCCTGAGGTTCCCCCTGAAGCTGGTGCTCATCGACGACGATCGTCTCGAGGACGTCGCGTCCCCTTTCACGGGATCCCCGCTGCTCTGAACGGACTTCTTCTGCAAATGGAGCAGCTTCGATCGACCGTTGAAATCGTTCTTGTATCCGGCGTTTCGACTTCTCGCGCGTATCGTATCGAGGTAGTACTCGCGCGCGATCCTTCTGTCGTCGATCGGCTCGAGAGGAACGCTCAGCGACGCGCCCATGTCGGCTACGTCCGCCAGATAATTAGCGTTGTCCAGTTTGCCAGAAACGAGGGCGTCCGTCGCGTCGATGGCAGAGCTCGCCAACGGGGATCGATCGCCTTGGACGTTCGTTTCGCCATCGATCGAGTTCTCGCTGAAAAATTCCGGCGCCGCGTTGAAGCTGATGGACACTGGCCGTCCGTACGAGTCGCTCTCCAAGTGAATTCTCCCGGTAAGTGAAATATCGAAGTCCTTCCCTTCGTTCTTCCCGCCACGGATATCGCCGCTCGCCGATTTCTCCTCGTCGACGGACCGAATCTGATTCTCGCCTTTCGAGTCGTCCGGGTATTTATCGTAACCGTCGAACGAAGCGGTGTTATCGTTCAGAAGATCGTAGGAATCGTCCTCCGAGATTCTCGAATTCCCGTTCGTCTCCTTGCTCGAGGATCCACCGAGGCCGCCGTCGTAATTCTCTCCTGGTCCCTCGAGGTTCTCGTCGCTGTCGGATTGTCTGTCCGCGAAGAACGTCCCGTCATCCTCTTGTTCCCCAGGCACGAAATAATCGTAGTCGTCCTCGCGCGACGAGGAGAGCAACTGCTTCTTGTCGCCCTTCTCCTTCTTTCGTTTCTCGGTGTCTCGCTTCTTCGATTTCCCGCGGTCCTTCCTGTGGAGAGACTTCGCGCGCTTCCTCCGCTCGGACGCGTCCTCCGCCTCGTCCGCCTCGTCCTCCTGCGCGCAGTCGTCGCCATCGTCCCGAACCTTCT
The DNA here is from genome assembly GCA_963969225.1 of Xylocopa violacea. Classification (NCBI taxonomy): domain Eukaryota; kingdom Metazoa; phylum Arthropoda; class Insecta; order Hymenoptera; family Apidae; genus Xylocopa; species Xylocopa violacea. The sequence continues at coordinate 24,589,402 of CAXAJV010000012.1, forward strand.
TTCGATCCTTCCCAGCTCGCCGCTGGCCAACCTCGCTCTTGCCATCCTTCAACATCTGCACGGACAGCAAACGTCTGCCTCTTCGATCAATTTCTGCCTGGCAAACGACGCTTTTTGCAGGCTGATCCCCGATGCCGCGGTGTCTGTTTTTCGCGCAGGGCGGCAGTATCCTCCCGGACGCGCCATCCGTCGCCGGATACGCTCGACTTTCCCTCGCAGTGGCGTCGTTCCTCGACTTCTTGCCCCCGTCCAAACTGGCCGAACTTTTGCTGGAAAACACGCGCCGCGGGTTATCGTTTGGGTTCACGGTGTACTCCGACGTTTCTGTCGTAACGAACCATGGATGGGATCCGGCCACGATCGAGGCTTCCCTTCTTCCTCCTGGATCTCCGTTTCGCTCGATTCTCTCGTACCTTCTGGGCAGCCTGTCCACCGTCCTCTTGCGAGCTTTGCTCCCGTCATCGACGAGCAGTTGCAGGTAATTCCGGCGTTCGCGCGAGAAAGTGCTGCTCTTTCCCAGTCGACGCTTCACGACGTCCACGTTCCCAGCCTCGAACGAGAATTTCATCGCGGAATCCGCTCGCGTCGAACGTTTTTTCCCATCGTAGTCACCCGGATTACCCCTGCTCGCCATCTGCTCGTGCAATCCCACGGAGTTCTGCTTCTCAATCGCGAACGGCGTCTTGCGCTTCCGTTGCCTCCTTCGACCGCTCGTTCGTAGCCTGTTCCTCGCCTTGAACGACTCCACGTCTCTGGAAATGGATCCACGCTGACGGCTGGACGCGCGAGTCGTTGGCGCGTCCGTCTCGAATGCGAACGTCGTCTCGTCCATGCTAATCTCGTCGTGAAACTCCGCGCCACCGGACAAAGTTTGCGCCGCGTCCTCCGCTGGTTTCAACGTAGGTCGCAGCATCCTGTCCGTGATCCTGGTCGACGCTTCCGTGGTCGCGTTCAGCGGCGTCGTCGACTCCTTCAGCATCACCGTGGTAGTCTCCGCGATTTCTGTTAACTTGTCGGCGGGTTTCAACTTCTTGAACGCTTTTTCTATGTTCTCCTTCAGACCAGTCAGCCTGTCGAACAGTTTCGGTTGGTCGTCCGGCTTCCGAGTTCGCGGTGTCCCCGTAATGGAACCCGTGGCCACTTCGAAGAGGTCGATCACGATCAACGCTCGCGTCAACTCGGACGCCTCGGTTGTAAATAGCGTTGGGTTTAGCGGCGACTCGTCCATGTTTGAGTCAAACGAGTTAACTTGCTGGGTGTCCTCTGGCGCGAACATATTTGACGTGGCTCGATTCTGCCCGGTGATTATCGACGACCCTGCCGTTGGTGAGATTACCAGCTCCGAATCAGGCGTGGAACTCTTGTAGTTGTTCGCGAACGGATTATCCTGTTGACTGGCGATTACCAGCTCGTCGGAATTGCTGTCAAAGTTATCAGACTCTTTCGCGTTAAGAATAGATCCCGCGTCTTCTTTCCCGTCAGAAATTTCATCGATTCGTGGATACGACTGCGCCTCGTCCGCCTCTTCAAATTTGTCCTTCGCCCCTGCAGCGTCATTCGGAGGTTTCTCCTTTTCATACGCTCGATCAACCCCCGTCACGTCCGTCGTCCTGCCCTTCGCGACCGCTTTCGACCCCATCGTATCCTCTTTGAGCGCGTCGCTTATGCGACTGAATTTCTCTTCGATCTGTTTGTCCACGCTGTCCTGTCGATTGGCCTCGTTCCCTGAAATCGAATCGTCCACCCCACCGTGCGAGGTTCGCCCCTTTCCGCCAGCCAGCTCCGACTTTTCGTCCCTCGACCTTGATCCACCGTTCGTGGCTGCCGTCAGAGTCCTCGAATTGTCTATGTACACTTGGACGTCGTGACCAGGGTCCAGATTCGTCGCGACCAGTCCTTTGTCGTCAGGGACCGTTCTCTCGCTCCTTTTCCGGCGACCTCGTCTCCGGGACGCGTCGCTGAACCTCCTCGATCTGCGCCGCCAGCTTCCGCCCTTTCGAGGCTGCCCGCGCGATCCACGGATATTCGCCGTGCTCCCATAATCGACGACGTCGCGCCCCTTCCGCTTCCTCTGTCCGAACCGGAACTCGCGGTCCTTTCTACACGATACGTCTTTCAGGGTTCTCTTCTGCGGCGTGTAATTCTTTATCGTTTCTTCTCGTCGACGTTTCTTTCCGCGCGCGGAGAAATCGCCGCCCTCCTTCGCCATTCTCGACGACGACAGCCTCGATCTGTCCTTCGGAACGGTCTCGCTCGAGCTTCCCTTCTTTTCGCGTCCCGACGCTTCCGCTCCGTGCTTCCCGTTCAAGCTCCCCGGTATAATCTTCCGCGACGGAGATGTATTTTCCATTATCCCATTTAAATTACCTCTCGCCTCGTCCTTCGCCACCCCCAACCGGGTGGACCTGCTCGATACATCTGTCGACAAATTTTTGAAAGGCTCGTTTAAATGCATGGAAGGTCGAATCGCGAGCGAATCGATCCTCGGCGTAACGAGAAACACTTTGCTCCTCTTCTTGCCCGACTTCACAGGCGAGCCTTTATCTCCACGAAGCGGACCAGGCTGGTGTTCCCTTCGCTCGCTCCGCTGGCTGCCGTTAACGCGCCCCGACCGTCTCTCCGTCACCAGTTTTTCACCGGATTCGTGGCTCGTCGAGCGAAATGGATTCTGAAGACGCGACACGTGACCGGATACGTTCGTCCCTCTGCTCGATAGCTCGCTCGCGGACGATTCCTTCGAACGGATCACCTGCTCCTCCTCCGTTCGCGATAATTTTTCGACCTCCACGCTCGAGTCGACCGACTGGAATCCACGATTGCCTCCTCCCACCTTTACGTCGCAGGGAATCTCGCACCGCGTACTCTCGCCCTCTCCCTCTGTCCCGCGTCCACTGTTGGATTTCGAATATCGCTCGCCCACCCTCGCGCTACCACCCCTTCCACCAGAGACGTCGTTGCCTCGCCCAGCGTCGACGCTCGACGCTGTTTTATCTACGCTTGGCGCCCTTCCAGCCGCCACTTCCGGTGACACAAACGAGCCAGACGTCGACGAGCCTCCAACCTGTTCTCCCGAATATTTCTCCGCGCAACCTGGACTCGACGCGACGGAATTTACGCTGGCACCCTCCTCGCTGGACTCGCGACACCCCTTCCTCGTCTCCTGATGCGCCACGCGCGGCGGTTCCTCCATTGTTTGGTTCGATTTGTTTGACTCGTTCGATGATCCAGCCTCGCCTCCTTTAGCCTGGCTCCGTGCCACTGGATCCTCCTTCGCACTCGCGTGTTCTGGCTTTAACCTGTTGCGAGGTTTGTTTGTAGCGTCCTGACGATGTGACTTAACCCAGCCAGCGGAACTTTCCGTCGTCTCGTTCGAGCCTTCGAAGCGACGTCCATCGTTTACCTTGGAGCCGCAGGAACAACAGAAACCCTGCAACCGTTTCGTATCGGTTAGACGCGAAGCTTGGACCCTCGAGGGAAGACGCTCGCCTTCGCGAGGGTCTCTGTTTATCGAGCCATTCTGTTGATCTTTGCCTCGCTCCTTCAGGGTCGCAATTATTCATGCAAACCCTACAAGTTCCTTTAGCGACCCTTCCTTGTACCGTTGGATGCCAACTGGATATTTCATGGGCCACAGGTATCATCGCTATCGTTTATAAATACCTACTCGTCGCAAACAGTAATATGGCTTAAATATTGTTTGTCCCCTGCGCCACTTCGAATCCATGTCTCATCCTTGAGCTACTCTCTTCAATCTATGAAATTATTCCTTCTCAAGGTCCTTGCGAAATTCCTTAAATACCAGACCCGAAAAGCCAGAGCAGCTTTTCATATTCATAATTCAACACTTCACGCTAGACTTCATAACATATATCTTGTGAACAAAACTTTTCTTTGAAATTTAGAAAGTGTCGTACTCGATTCCTTCGACTACGTTGTTCTAACTCAGAATCCAACACTGTTCTTATTAAAATTCGGAGATCGTGATGTAAAATGAAGCTGCAGATTTACGATTAGTAAACTTGAAATAGAATGAAATACCAACTCAGAATCCAACAGTACAAGTTAATCTTTCTGAGTCGAAAACTTCTTTGAAATGTGCCAGTGAATCTTCCAAATTGTCGATGAAAATCTATTTTCTTAGCTTATGGTACAGAGATTAGAATCTAACAGTACAAGTTAATCTTTCTGAGTCGAAAACTTCTTTGAAATCGTCGATTGATATCTATTTTCTTAGCTTATGGTACAGAGATTAGAATCCAACAGTACAAGTTAATCTTTGTGAGTCGAAAACTTCTTTGAAATATGCCAGTGAATCTTACAAATTGTCGATGAAAATCTTAGAATCCAGCAGTACAAGTTAATCTTTCTGAGTCGAAAACTTCTTTGAAATCTTCGATTGAAATCTATTTTCTTAGCTTATGGTACAGAGATTAGAATCCAACAGCACAAGTTAATCTTTCTGAGTCGAAAACTTCTTCGAAATCGTCGATTGAAATCTATTTTCTTAGCTTATGGTACAGAGATTAGAATCCAACAGTACAAGTTAATCTTTTTAAGTCGAAAACTTTGAAATGTGCCAGTGAATCTTACGAATCGTCGATGAAAATCTATTTTCTCAGCTTATGGTAGAGAGATTAGATTGGACAGTGGAGAATGGTTTCTGAAACGAGTGGAAAGGGGTTGCTAGGAATCGTTTACCTCGCTGAACGGAACCGGTTCGCCACGCACGAAGGTTCGACCGCAGGTCGGCTTCTTGGAGCCAACGTCGCAGCCCGTGAAATTTGGCCATCGGTTGTTAATCACCTCTTCCCTCGCCTCTGCGTTAACAACCTTGTTCAAAGTCGCGCGATCAATAAGATTGCCCGCGAGAACGCGTCGGCTGCTCTGCTCGACCAGCAACGGGTAAAGGCCGCGCTGATAAGGGGCTCCTTTATCGCGCAGCAGAGTAACCGACGACTAGTAAAACGCAGCCACGTTCCATCGAGAGAACGTTTCTCGTTCTCTTCTGATACTCACGCTTTGGAATTTCAGACCGTACAATTGCAACACGGCTTCTTGGCGGACCTTGATCACGTAGGGATTCTGCAGAGGCACCCTTCTCATGGTCACCGAGTCCAGCGCGTGGTCGACCACTATGAACTTCTCTTCGGTTTCCGTCTAACAATACACAGTATTTGTAGAAGATAATAGAAGCGTGAGTGTGCATGAGTTTGGCTGTGTGTAGATGCGACTGAGTGTGGATTAGTGTGTTTTATGTTTGAAAGATTTGGAGGCTGGGCTAAATAGAAGTAATGGCTACGCCATCGCCTTCTGCTTAAGACAAAGTATCTAACGTAAATAGCCGATTACGAGTGCGCGAATAGATGTAGCTATTATTATATTATTATATGCAGCTATACTTGTAGCACAAGCTATGTGCTAAACGCGAGACGATGAGTAAATGAGCGAGTGTCTGCAAAACGGTTCGAATGCGAAGGAGGAGGCAGTGAATGCTTGCTGTATGCGTGGTCGCTACTGTTCCATTTAATTTCAAACCCAAATTATTATTCCCCACAGTAGAACAATGAGAGTCGAGTAAAAGTTAATCTTTGACCAGAACACCTTGCCGATATTGGTGAACCTCGCGTTGATAACGATCCTCCTCGCGCAGTGCGTCAGCTTCGCTGGATCCTCGTCGTACCTGCGTTTTCGACGAGCAGAAAAATCATGTGGAGCGAATCGAAGGGTAAAAAACGTCGTTTTACTTCTCCTTGCTGAATCTGGAGCAACCGGAGAGCACGGCTCTGATCTCGATCGAGGGTCGATCCCATTCCTCGAGGTCCTCGCGGACGCGTTCGCCATCGAATCGAGCCGCGCAGCCTGGATTTCTGGAGGGATGAAGTCGCGGTGCGTACTCGAATTCCGACACGTAGGTGGTCGCGGTCATTCTGGGACAATGGACGAGAGTCATCTGCACAGATGGGTCGCGTGGCGGAAAATGCGAGAGGCTGAGACTCGGTGAACGAAGGTGCTGTTATGGGGAGAGGGTTGATCGGGTCGTGGCGTTACCAGCAGGATCAGGAGATGCCAGACAGTCGGTGACATGTTGGGTCGTCTGTCGAGGGACTCATTCTCGGGGGCAGGCGTGTAGCCACGAATTTTTCGACGTGCAAGATACTCCACGCGCGCAACGATGATGCGAGACGGAATCTCTGGTCTGTGTGGAACACCGAGAGTCTGTGAAAGTTTCTATCGATTACGTATCTCTCGGGTGTTACGTGGGGTTAGAAGCAGAGGAGCGTCGAGATCGTCGTCTGTTTCGCGATCGAGTTATCGAGTCCCGTTTCCCGCAGCAACTTCAGGAAATGAACGCGGACGAGCCAGTTGTATATAAACCATATTTATTTGCCATATGAGTTGTCAGCCATTTACATTTACAACGGTGTTTTAAGTAACGTGACTTTTTATGCTTTCGATTCGACGAGGGACATCCGAGCGTCGTCGATGATATTCGTGTTGAAGTCGTTTAGATAATCGCCAGACTAAGAATAGAATTGCCTCTCTATTATTTACTTATTTACTTAGTTAGTTGAAATCATCGAGAATTGGAAACGCGTCGAATGGCCCCTCGGATTGCTTAAGTACCGCTTAAGAATATCACAGATCGCGATTCTTGCGTAAACGCACTAAAATTTTAACAACTCTCGCTAGCCGTCGGCTCACGACGATGAAATTCCCGCGGTCCGCGAGGAATCCCACTCGCGGCACGAATTGGTTCCTCTCGCGCGTGTCTTTCGACGACGAAAAGGGGGATGCGGGCGTCGCGACGAGCAGCCCATCGATCTCTGCCTCTCGATCGAACAGATAACAGTGAAGGTGAACGTATTTGTGCAAGGAACCTTTCAACGGGGAGTAATTTGCGAAAGATTTCCCCTAAAGTCTACCACGTAAGAAAAGAGCGTTCCGATGAACGTCCTCGAGGCTACAAAACACTTCCTATCCACGGAATGGTAACAGAAACGTGGGAGAAATCGAGAGAGGAGCTGCGATCTGGACGCTGGACGCTCGTCGGGATCGGCTGGAGTCAACTGAAACCCGAATCTTCCATCGAGAACCGAGCGGAAACGATGTCACGAATAAAAGCGAAGCGTCGATCGAAATTTGTGTCCGTATTTGGAGGAGAACCGAGCGAAAATACAGGTGAGCAGAAGCGGCGCGCTAACCAGCCTGGTCTCTTCTAAGCCTTCCTCGGAGAGCGACCGGAAGCGACGTTCCATCCGCGACGCCATAGGTCTGCGTGGCGCGGGTGGATCCTCTCGCGTGGTTCCAAGCCGAACTAAACTAAAACGAAAAGGATCGGGACGAAGTGGGCCTGGAGAGGATGGAGGATTATTTACAGACTTTACAGACTAACAAGAGCGAAGACAATCGGTGCGCGAGAAACTAAATGATTCGCTTGGTAAATAGTAGACTCGATCGTCTGCGCCAGCGTTTCCCAAACGTGTCCGCGGAACACTGGCGTTCCACGAGCGATTGCCAAGCGTTTCGCGAAAAATTATGAAACGTTGTCCGCTTTTATGTGTCCCAGGCAATTTAAAACCACTCTCAAAAGGAATTATAATTAAAAAACAGGAAATTTACTCGAGGGTTCCTTAAAAATTCTGGAACTTGAACAGCGTTCCGCGATGAGGAAAATTGGGAAACGCTGGTCTATGCTCTCCCGCGAGCATTTTGACTCGCCTCGCACGCCATCGAGGTTCAGTCTCGAGCAGTCTGATCGCACTCGTTGCGCGAATCTTCGCAGAAATCGTGCTGCCTAAAATGGAGATCGCTGGTCGTTTCTCTAACGTTGCGTCGAGTACGCTTTCCATCTGTCGATGGAGAGGTTCCTCGTTTCGCTGATGAGCGTCGATCGTTAACTTCCTTCGGCAAGCTCTACCGGTTAACCTCGTCGCGAACTGAACGATCGTGGTGTAAATTTCGTAGATTTACTTGTTCTGCGTGTGTGCACGTGCACGTCCTCGTTAATTCGTTACCTATCTCGCCTCGTTCCGTTCCGTGTAACTTTATTGCTTTCGCTAGAATAAATCTAAAGTCCTCTAAAGCGTCGTAGGGAGAGATATTAACGTTAATGGCGCGTTTAAACGAGCGTAGTTCAGTTTTTCGACCGCTGGTCGTATCTTAGACTCTGAGAAACTCTGTAACAAGCTTATATATCGATCGATCCTCGTCGCAGCGATCGTACGGTGTCGATTTTTAATCGTCGCTGAGATTCCTCTTCCGTTCTTCGATCTTCCTCGATTTCTGAAAAACAACATCAGTCGACAGAATTGTTGCCAGCAATGTTAATTGACATTATAAATCTGGTACGATTCGATTCTCGATGTACCTGAACCGATTTCCTCCGACGCAGGATCGCTCGACGATTGCTGAAAAAAATGACCAACCCGCGTCGATCGGTCGCGTCCAACTTGGATGCGACCGCGACGTTTTCCGAGTCGAATCCCAATGATCGAGTGTCGTTGACGAAACCTGACGTTGTCTGCGAACGATTGTCCACGCCTGGATCATCACCAGGTGGTGCATTTGTTTGGGGGGTTCATTTTGGTTCCGATCGGGCAGCGGAACGCGTCCGCGAACGCTTGGGAGTTCATCATTATACCGTTCACCCTGAAATCACTATTGATTATCCTGCGTTCTTAACTAAAGCACAAAGCAGCGTTTCCCAAACTGTGTTCCGCAAAAAATTATGAAATCAACAACCCTCAAGAAGAATTATAACCAAAAACAAAATTTACTTTAGCGTTCCTTAAAAATTGTCTGCGATAAGAAAAATTTGGGAAACACAAGTATGGAGTCTCGATCGAATTAAAAACAAAGGCTAGTTGGTTACCTCTCCGGCTGAGGCGTGTGATAATCGAGTTCAACGGAAAGAATGTAGGCCTCGGCAGTCATATTGGAGCAGTAAGTCTGGAACGTAATTAAAAATTAATCCTGGTCCAGCGATACGGATAATCTCGAACGAAGCGAGTCTGTTTACCTGGGCGGCGCTTATGAAGAAAAGCTGGCTCGAACGAAGTCCCTCCAATCCAGGAAGACTTCGATCCTTCCCGTTCGTCAGGGTGTGCCAGGTTTTGTAAGAAATCTGCAAGGCTCCGATATCAGCGACGTTCTCGTTCCTCGTCACGTTCCAATCGAACTGCGAACGACCACGATTGCTCACTTGGTGCATAAAGAGTCTACCATTCAATTAGAAGAAGGTGTTCTTCACCTGCACGGCAACGTCGTTCCCATAAAACTGGACCTTCCTCCAGAAGCTCCTGGCGTAGAGTCTGGCGACGCACTCGATCCTCGCTTCGAGCCTCTTCCAAGACTCCTCCGTGATCCAGAGCCACTGATCGACGTTCAGATCGGGGTCCAACGGCAGTCGACGTCGATGGAGGTCGAAAGCGTGGAGGATCTCGTGGCCAATCACCGATCCAAGCGTCGCGTGCGCTGCGAACGCTGGGCCACCGTCCCAGGACCAAGACCAGGCCGTCATCATCGCCAGTGGGATACCTGAAATCGAATGATTCCGTAATGGCTGTCCTCCAAGATGATCGTACGAGTGTCGAGCGATCCGCTTTACCGATTGTGTTCGTCGAGGACTCGTAGTAAGCGCTGACGCTGTAGGGGTGACGACGTCTGCGACAACAGAAATCGGTTAGTCTCACCCTGAATACGAAATGAATCTTACGCAAGCGGGATGCTCACTTCTCCGTGACGTTTCTCCGCAGAACCTTGTCGTCGACCGTGCGAATCTGCCTGAACCGCCTCAGCATGCTGCGGAAGAAGTCGTCCGGGTCGATCTTCACCTGTCGGAAGCGACGATCACGTGAACGCTCGCGGAAGATACGTCGGTAGGGGGCGTACAATACGTCGCGTGCAAACAAGCGAAAGAAGGAGGCCTCACCTCGGCCATTTCGCGGGCCAGCAGGCTCTCATTGTAGAAACCAGGCCACACGTGAAATCTTCCGCGCAACGAGTTCAGCTTCAGCAACGCCTGCGTCCTCGTCTCCTCGTCCAGCCAAGACTTCACCAAAATACGCTCGGCCACTGTCTCCTTCACGCGCTCGAACAACCCTCCCACCTGTTCCCGACACGCAAGCAATTGCCATCCTCCAACCATCCGACGAACACCTTAGCCCGGTGTTTCCCAAACTTTTCTCATCGTGGAACACTTTTTAAGGATCATTAGAGTAAATTTTGCTTTTTAATCGCAATCCCTTTCGAGAGCCGTTCAAATCGCTTCGCAACGTTTCGTTCTACTTTAACCTGGATCTCGCAATTTTTCGAGGACCACCAGTGTTCCGCGAACCGCGCACAGCTTGGGAAACGCCGCCTTACCCTGTTCGCCAATTTCTCCAGGTACTGAGGCGTGTACTGCTGCACGTAGAGCGCCCCGACCACCTCGCTGAAGACGTTCTTGGTCAGCTTGAAACAGGATAGCTCCCAGTCCTTGCTCGCGGTCACGTTCACGATATCGTGAAGGGTGTCCGTGGCGTACAGCAGCAGCAATCCGTTGTGAATAATCCTTCGTAACAAGATGCGATTGTAAGTATTCCCCGTGCGTGCAAATATCTTTAGCTGCAGACTTCTTTCTCGCCCCTTTCCGCTCTGTTTCGACCGTCCACTGTTCGAGGCCTCTTAATTCTCGTAACGAATGTCCGCGGCAAATAATAGCCCGCGAGTATCGCTGGCGGATGTATATATTTCATCGGTAGGATAATGGCCTCCAGGCTATAATAATGAACAGCTGGCCCGGAAAGCATAACGAATTGACGCTATCGATTCTATCGGGTGCTGGCCACGCTTCCGACCAGTCAGTATGCAACTGTCTGCGCGTTAAAGTTTCGAGAATTTCCGGGGGTTCGTATTTTCCACGCGACAGTGGGTGCTAATTAAAAGATGGCGAGCGATGAGAGACGCGATTTAGGAGCGGAATAATTCCGCGAACGCACTGGCGAGGTGAAATTCCTCCGCTAAGGGTAATGGACGAATCAGGCACCGATTTACGACGCTCGTTCCCCGCTCAGGCTGAATTTACAGCCGCGCCACGCTTATTAACCGCATGCTACGACGGCGCACGCACTTCTCTGCTCGGAAATTACGTTCATAGTGGTACACGTTTCGACTATCCACTCGACAATTGGTTCGCCGTTTCATTTTCGTTTGCTACTGTAGAGTGCGAGGAGTGGAAGCACGAGGGTTTGAATTGAGCGAGGTGCGAACGTTTATAATTGCGAGGACGTAATCGTGCGCGTTCTCGACTAATTGTGAATATTCTCGAATAATCGATATCCCAAATTTTACGCATAAGAGTGTGTGCGCGCGTGCACGCGAGTGCCTGGGAAACAAGGGAATGCATTCGAAAATGTTCGACGAATGAATTTATAAAAGGATGTATCTGCAAGGCGCGAGTTTAGTTTCAGAAGGAACACAGTGAACCTACCAATTCCTACACTGGGAACTCTAATAGTAATTCAATCGACCAGCGATTGAAATATCGACACGATACGAGTGGTGTCCGCGCATTTTATAAAATTAGAACCGCAGGAAATAGAGGAGAGTCCAGGTAGCAGGGAGAATTGAAAATTACGATGGAAAGAATGGTCGCGCTTGGTGCAGAAGAAAATTGGAGCGACGTGGCAGCCACCCTCGTCTAAAGAGCGGAACGAGTCCGAACATTAAGGACGATACACGATTGGGCGCAAATTGGCGGCTGGATACGTTCTCGTCGGCCACGGAATACCTACGGCGGTAATTATCGCGGTGGCTGGGCTGTATTCATCCCCCTAGTTGCGCCTGTCTGTCCAAAGGAGATAATAGCGAGCAACGAGCGTTCGTTGCCAAGAGTGGCGTTTTGGAATCCTGAATGTTTGCTCCGCTGTCGATTCGTTTCGCTGATGTTAGGATAAGCTGCGAAATTTTGGAGTCAATCATTTCTACGTCATTCGAGCGTATTCCTGGTATTCTTGCTTTTAATTTCGATGAATAATGTTTGCGATGAATTTGGAAAAATTGCAATTTAAGTGAGAGTAGAAGGTTTGCTCCACTATCAATTCGTTTCGCTGATATTAGAGTAAAATGGAGAACTTTGGAGTCAATCATTTCTACGTCATTCGAGCGTATTCCTGGTATTCTTGCTTTTAACTTCAATGAATAATCTTTACGATGAATTTCGAAAAATTGCAATTTAAGTGAGAGTAGAAGGTTTGCTCCGATATCAATTCGTTTCGCTGATATTAGAAGAAGGGGGGTAGCTTCAAAGTTAATCATTTCTACGTCATTCGAGCGCATCTCCAATATTCTTGCTTTTAACTTCGATGAATAATCTTTACGATGAATTTAGAAAAATTGCAATTTAAGTGAGAGTAGAAGGTTTGCTCCGCTGTCGATTCGTTTCGCTGATATTAGGATAAGCTGCGAAATTTTGGAGTCAATCATTTCTACGTCATTCGAGCGTATTCCTGGTATTCTTGCTTTTAACTTCGATGAATAATCTTTACGATGAATTTGGAAAAATTGCAATTTGAGTGAGAGTAGAATGTTTGCTCCGCTGTCGATTCGTTTCGCTGATATTAGGATAAGCTGGGAAATTTTAGAGTCAATCATTTCTACGTCATTCGAGCGTATTCCTAGTATTATTGCTTTTAACTTCGATGAATAATGTTTGCGATAAAATAAAAAACAATTGCAATTTAAGTGAGAGTAGAAGATTTGCTCCGATATCAATTCGTTTCGCTGATATTAGAGTAAGGGAGGAAACTTCGAAGTTAATCATTCAAGAGCATCCCCAATATTCTTGCTTTTAATTTCGATGAATAATCTTTGCGATAAAATAAGAAACAATAATTTCAGTGAGAGTAGAAGGTTTGTTCCACTATCAATTCGTTTCGCTGATATTAGAGTAAAATGGAGAACTTTGGAGTCAATAATTTCTGCGTTATTCGAGCGTATTTCCAGTATTCTTGCTTTTAATTTCGATGAAAAATCTTTGCGATAAAATAAGAAATAATTGCAATTTAAGTGATATTAGAAAATTTGCTCCGATATCAATTCGTTTTGCTGATATTAGAGTAAAGGAGGAAACTTCGAAGTTAATCATTCAAGAGCATCCCCAATATTCTTGCTTTTAATTTCGATGAATAATCTTTGCGATAAAATAAGAAACAATTGCAATTTAAATGAGAGTAGAAGGTTTGCTCCGATATCAATTCGTTTCGCTGATATTAGAGTAAAATGGGGAACTTTGGAGTCTATTTCTATGTCATTGAAGCGCATCCCCAATATTCTTGCTTTTAATTTCAATGAATAATCTTTGCAATAAGAAAAGAAACAATAATTTCAGTGTGAGTAGAATGTTTGTTCCACTATCAATTCGTTTCGCTGATATTAGAGTAAAATGGAGAACTTTGGAGTCAATAATTTCTGCGTTATTCGAGCGTATTTCCAGTATTCTTGCTTTTAATTTCGATGAAAAATCTTTGCGATAAAATAAGAAATAATTGCAATTTAAGTGATATTAGAAAATTTGCTCCGATATCAATTCGTTTTGCTGATATTAGAGTAAAGGAGGAAACTTCGAAGTTAATCATTCAAGAGCATCCCCAATATTCTTGCTTTTAATTTCGATGAATAATCTTTGCGATAAAATAAGAAACAATTGCAATTTAAATGAGAGTAGAAGGTTTGCTCCGATATCAATTCGTTTCGCTGATATTAGAGTAAAATGGGGAACTTTGGAGTCTATTTCTACGTCATTGAAGCGCATCCCCAATATTCTTGCTTTTAATTTCAATGAATAATCTTTGCAATAAAATAAGAAACAATAATTTCAGTGAGAGTAGAATGTTTGCTCCACTATCAATTCGTTTCGCTGATATTAGAGTAAAATGGGGAACTTTGGAGTCAATCATTCCTATGTTATGCGAGATTATCCCCAATATTCTTGCTTTTAACTTCGATAACTAATCTTTGCGATAAAACAAAATAAATTGCAACTTAAGCGACAGTTGAATATTGAACAATTTTTAAAAATTATATCACCCGCTATTGTGTAAACGCGGTAACGTGTCCCGAAATCTGTTGCTTCGACGACCAAAGAATTTCACCTTGGATTTCCTGGAAAGACTGCATTCCGCGTGTTCGCCGACCGAATAACTCGAGTTAAGGTATCCGAACCTGATCCTGGGGCAAATACCACATCCGGCTACCCCTTTTAAAGCGCGCAACTTTTTCTCGCCCCCTCTCGCTAAACAGCCACCGTCATGGCGGCTCGATCGAGGAAACGGTTCGCGCGTCGAGCTCCCTATTCCCTAATTAAATTCGACTTCTCGTCGATACGCTGCTCTCGCGCAGCCATTTCCATTTTCAGCGTCCGTAACTCCGATATCTGCTGTTGTACGCTTCCAATCCACTTTTTCTCGTAAACGAATCGAACTGATTCCGCGTATTTGAAACGAGAAAAAGTGCTGCCTCCTCTGGCGGACTGACGAAGGCCAGCTCGAAGGGAGTCGTCCAACAAAATGGATGCGGCTGTACGGAGACGCTTGTACGAGGCCAGCGTCGATGTGTTATGCAAATTCCTCGGTTGGCCATCGCCGCGTCCAAGTCTGTCAGCGTCTGCGACGTCCCGCGATCGGAACATGCAATCTGGCCGATGTCGAGCGTGGAATTCGACCAACCGTGACCAGGACTTGGTTGCACAACGTAATCGAATTATGTTGCCTCGTGCGCGATACTTCTCGATCGAGAAACATTTTTTTTAGAGAAGCTTTTTGCGATCTGCGAGGAGGAATTTGCGAGGCCATGGTAAAATACCGTCGCGTTTATCCCTGTTTAGGTTTGCCGAGCCGTGGCTTAACTGGCTATTCCGCATGAATTAACGTTTCAGTATAATCCGTATCGTCTGTGCGTAGTGATTTATGCGACACGAAAATTTTGTTCTCCAAATGACGACGCGAAATCGTGTCCTCGTCGTATCAGTTATCGCAGTATCGATTCGTTCAGCACAGAGGAGGGGAAATTGCGAAATTTTTCAACCGTTTAAACAGCTTGCTCGCGTTAATTTATGGTCGCTCATTATTTGGAGTCCAATCGACAAAGGGTTACGTTTAAAATACCCATCGAGCCGCGCGAGGAGGCAATTGAAACGAGCTAATATCTCGCAATTCCCCAGGTCGCCGTACAGTTTTCTCTCGTTAGCCGAACAAACGAGAAATTACGAACCGATCGGTTAATTGATTGAACGAAAGGCGACTTAATCGCGTTTCGATTGCTCGCGGTTCCCACGGCTTGGCACGATTATCGAGCCGTGCAAACAACCCGCGACGCAACATCGATGCCAGCCAATTCGAGCACCGCGATTCGATATATTAATCCCATCGACGAGGAACTCTCGCGCGCAAAGGCCGTCCTCTCCCTTTTTTTCCTCGAGCCAGTTTTCCGCGGTGATCAAACAATCGCCGCGAAATCGGGCGACGCGTAATTGTGAAACCGCGCGACCGGCCATTTCGATGGCCACGCTCGACCGTTTTTGAAATTACCACTGGTAATTAGGGCGAAACGAGGAAGACCAGCTCTCGCGGATTATTCCTCGATAAAACAATCGCTGTGCCGTCGAATAAACCCTTAATTACTCGCGTGTACTAATCCGCCATAATTTCCACTTCGTTATTCGTGTATTCCTTTGTGCCATCGTTGTCGATATATATTTTAACACTTCTCGATCGCGTAACTAGCACTTTTATACTCCTAAAATTACCTCCTTCAAAAGGAAGCGATTACTTTCTTGAAATTATGTCAAACGTTTGAAAAAATCGAGCGCAAATCAATCAGTCGAGCGATTCAGAATTAAAATTGTTTGTTATTCGTGTATTCCTTTATGCCATCGTTATCGATATATATTTTAACACTCAGCGATCGCGAAACTAGCACTTTTGTGCTTCCAAAATTACTTCCTTCAAAGAGAACCGATTACTTCCTTGAAATTACATCAAATGTTCGAAAAAATCGAGCGCAAATAAATCAGTCGAGCGATTCAGAATTAAAATCGTTTGTTATTCGTATATTCCTTTGTGCCATCGTTATCGATATATCTTTTAACGCTTCGCGATCGCGCAACTAGCACTTTTATGCTCCTGAAATTACCTCCTTCAAAGTTTTTCGAAACGTTCGAAAAAATCGAGCGCAAATCAATCAGCCAAGCGATTAAAAATTAAAATCGTTCGTTATTCGTGTATTCCTTTGTGCCATCGTTATCGATATATATTTTAACACTCTGCGATCGCGCAACTAGCACTTTTGTGTTCTCGAAATTACCTCCTTCAAAGTTTTTCGAAACGTTCGAAAAAATCGAGCGCAAATCAATCAGCCGAGCGATTCAGAATTAAAATCGTTTGTTATTCGTATATTCCTTTGTGCCATCGTTATCGATATATATTTTAACACTTCTCGATCGCGTAACTAGAACTTTTGTGCTCCTGAAATTATTTCCTTCAAAGTTTTTCGAAACGTTCGAAAAAATCGAGCGCAAATCAATCAGCCGAGCGATTCAGAATTAAAATCGTTCGTTATTCGTATATTCCTTTGTACCATCGTTATCGATATATCTTTTAACGCTTCGCGATCGCGCAACTAGCACTTTTATGCTCCTGAAATTACTTCCTTCAAAATTTTTCGAAACGTTCGAAAAAATCGAGCGCAAATCAATCAGCCGAGCGATTCAGAATTAAAATCGTTTGTTATTCGTACATTCCTTTGTGCCATCGTTATCGATATATATTTTAACACTCTGCGATCGCGCAACTAGCACTTTTATGTTCCCAAAATTACTTCCTTCAAAGAGAACCGATTACTTTCTTGAAATTACGTGAAACGTTCGAAAAAATCGAGCGCAAATAAATCAGCTGAGCGATTCAGAATTAAAATCGTTTGTTATTCGTATATTCCTTTGTGCTATCGTTATCGATATATATTTTAACACTCTGCGATCGCGCAACTAGCACTTTTGTGTTCTCGAAATTACCTCCTTCAAAGTTTTTCGAAACGTTCGAAAAAATCGAGCGCAAATAAATCATCCAAGCGATTAAGAATTAAAATCGTTGTGGAGCGAAGCCAATTCCGCGGACGTCGAATCTAAAAGCACCGGTTTTTCCTAATTTCGACGTGAGAAAGGCAGTCGTCGATGCGATCGATGGATTGTCCGAGCGGACTTGTAGGTCTTCCGGTCGATCGTGGCGCCTGGCGACCTTGAATCCACGGCTTCCCGGAGTCCTCCGCATCCGAAAACTATATTTCTGCCGCGTGACGCGGCTAACGAAGACGAATGCGTCCAAAGCGTAATCAAATTCTTCCGGTCAGCCAGCTGCATTTCGTTTCATTAGTATTCATCCATTAGCGGATTCGCGGACCCGCTGACCGATATTCGCAGCCGCGATCCTGCTGCTTCCTGCGCGCCAGGCGCCTGTTTAAACGCTGGGAGGACGCGTCCCCAAAATTTGTCACGCGTCGATCGTATTGGCTCCAAATATAATATTTCCCGCTCGTTAACGACCGGACAACACCGTCGGATAATTGGTAGCCGCGTTTCGAATGAATGTTTTAATCCGCGACGAATCGCCGCGCACGAGCTCGCTTCGACGCGAGGACGCAATCGACGTCCAATTTCTGCCTGTCCGACTGTTCGTTCAACGCAATTTATTCTCGTTTCCCGTTTTCGACGGGCCACCAGCGAACTCTAAATTTCTCTTCAGGTGTGCTACGCGATTTCGCAAAACGTAGCGCGTAAACGACGAAGCACCTGTCGTAAAGGCGAGAGTTACGAACAGACGCGTGATTCTAGCGGTCAAACGCAGCTTCCATCGGCGATACTGAAGGCAGTTTCGCGGGTAGTAGCGATCGTAAAAATCGCCGATGCAACGACAGTTACCGCGCGTCGTTATTTTTAATAACACTCGAGCAGCTTGGATAATAAATATGTCGACGTGGGGCCACGATAATGGCTACCGTGCATTTGTATGCGCATACTTTCTTCCGCTCTCGGTTCGGTCATTTCGCTGGCGAGCGTCGTTGTTCGTCGCGGCGCGAACGACTGCGTGTTCGCGTGCACGCTTCGCGAGCCGTTTGCCCTTGCTTTAATTAACGCAATCGATCGGCCAGTATTTTTGTTGCGTAGAACAGGGTCCTAACGGGCAGATTTATTCCCCCAGCCGCGGATGCGTGATTACACGTCTCCGCCATCGCGTTGCGAAATTCAATCCCAGCCACGGTTCGCTGTTTTTAATTTATTAGTTATTACGGACTCTATTAGCGAGCGGTCCGTGCATTTTATGACGCCAGAGAACGATTTCCAAGCTCGCTCGCGGGGGAAAAAGAACCAGCCTCGGTGCAACCGACAATTCGCGCGAGTTTTTGTTCGCCGCGGAATCTACAGCGCTGGAATTGAACTCTTTTGGCCATGGCGGAGCTGACGAGAAGCGCTGACGCGATTATCAGAAAAGCACGAACCATCGCGATGTTAAAAAGACGTAATTCGAAGGGAAGCCAGCGCAGTGGCGAGTCGTACCAAAACATGACTTAGCGGAGGGAAGCCATCGACGCACAGTAGCCAAAGGATTCGATTCTTTCCGCGAGTCTCGAAGTCACTTTTCCGGCTTTAACGTGCTCATGAGAAAAGAAAAAGATTCGAGGGTGAAACGCAGTTGGTCGAACGCGAGTCTGGTGACGCGTAACGATAGAAATCGATCGAGAAACGACGAGTCAGGACCCAGCGTGTTCCACGATTTGCGTAATCAGCTGTTAAGTCGGAAGTCGTGCGGCACTGAGGCATTCGATTAAGCTCGACCCGGTCTCGACAAGCGCGGGGGCTTTAATATTCCGCGGATCGAGCTTAATGTCGCGGAAAGACGAGGAAGAATCGAATCCTACGCGTGGCAGAAAGGTCGTGCTAGATGGCGCACCTTTTCTTGCTTCGTGACCGCGATAAATTATTCGTCCGCCATTCAGGCAGTCGGACTTCTATTCCCCTTTATCAAAATCGCGAGAATGGGAGATCTGAATGAAATTTATGGCGGCTGCTTCACGCGAGGCGTCGCACGCGCCATTTGTAGGAATTCTACGCCCCATCGAGGCCCATCGCGGTTCGACTCTCGGTTCTGGTTGCTCTCGAGAGGAGAGCAAGCCCTCTAAGGAGGCCCTGATGGACTTTCCTGGCCAATTCGTCGAGCTGAAATCGCGCTTACCTCCTGGAGAAGCGATTCAGCAGTTTTCCAAGGCTACGGAAGTAACGGGGCGCTGTAACGTAAACGTAGACCAGCTGATCGTCCAAGCTGTGCGGAGATCGATCCCAGTTGCGGCTGTGATTGTATAGATCGGCAGTGGCAGCGCCTAAAGTGGCGTTCAGCAGCGTCCCCCACCTTATCTAACCCAGGAACGAAGCAAATCGTTTTTCTCACTGTCGTGGAAACGCGCGAACGCGAGCTCGTTCGATGGCTACTCACATAACCGAAGCTGTCCTGGAGATAGGACATGTTGAAGGGGACGTATACTCTTTGATCGACGTCCACCCAGTTGTACAGGTCCTTGTGCTTCGGATAGATCTGTCAGGCGACAGGGAATCGTTACGAAGGGACGATGGCTATGGCGTGTACGGATTGTTCCATCGACTCACCTTGCTGAGGGACAGACAGAATTGCAACAGCAGATCGGTCTCCGTCGCGCGATCCTTCGGGTCCATCGTCTGTGGCAGGAGACCCTCGACGATCGTTTGAATCCTCCGCGATCGTAGCTCCTCCATTTTGCTCTGCAACCAACCATTAGCCGCGTGAAAACGTTTGCGAGCTTCGCGTGTGCGTATGTACTTAAAATCTACTCGATTCTGCGAGAGGATCAATGATTCTCGTTATGAAGATCGTTAAGGGATTGCGACCGACTATAATTACTATTATCATTACTATTGCATCGTTGGAAACTGTATGAATACTATCATAAAGAACGAACAACGTGGAAACGTTGCAAAAATTTCCCTCGAAGAAAGTTTCCCGTGAAAAATGAAACCGTAATCGTTCTCAAAGACGCAGCCACGATTTCTCAGGGCTTCAACAGATCTACCAAAGCAAGTTCCTTTCAAGGGTGGCTCAGAATTACTCGATCGTAAATAATTTCGCGAAAGATTGATGGACGTTTCCGACGTCGCGTCTCGAGAGTCCGAGGAAGCGCGACGAGGCGAAAAAAAGAGAGGGATCGATGGTAGCTCGCGTCGATGAGCTCGTTCGAGCTCCCTGGCCCTATCGTTGGCACAGTTTCCGCCGGAAGTTCTCCGCCGGAGGAAGGCTCCAGTCGCCCGCGGGAATTCGCCGGACGAACTTCTCGAAATGTTCGCGCATGCAACGGAAGATCGCTGGGACTATCGCCACCCCTTTCCTCCTCTGCCTCCTCTTCTCGTCGCCCTGCGGGCAAAACCGGAACCGCGACACGGTCCATTCTTCGTTGCCAGTTTGGTCCAAGCGATATCAAGGGATATCGCGGAAGAATCCGGAAATTCGGTTGCGAGATGAATGGAGTGGCTTCGATAATCCGTGCGTCTGGTTCCGTGTCCAGTTCACCCCGACTTTTGTCGCGTGGACGAAACTGCGGTCTTTGATTAGCCTTCACGGTTGCTTTCGAGCTTCGATAGTTTCGAATGGCGAAGATAGAGACGCTGTTATACAAACAGAGTCGCGTCCTCGAGCGGAAATAGTTTCCATTTCAATTTCCCCGCGGATGCACGGCCAGCGCGGATTCCCAGACGCGGAACGGACCCTCGAAACTCCCCCGTTCCCCGACTTTCAATAATCCGCTGACGTCCAGCTCGTTTCCATCAACATTCTCCTGATTACGCGAGTCGCGACGCTCGAAACCTTTTATCATCCCCATCCGGCGTCGGAGGTTGTAACGCGGGCATTATTAACGGTTGGGCGAATTAAAAGGAGCGCCGCGCAGTCAATGGGCGTCGTTATCGAAGTCGTTAGCGCGGCACAAAGCTGTGGATCCCGTCTCGTCTTGCGACGCCGCGGCAGGGTGCGCGAGCCACCCTCTCGCGGCCGTTTCCACCCTTCCAGCGACCTGTTCGATCGGCGTGTGTCCACTTTCCATCTTCCAGTGGCGACGCAAAAATAACGCGACCCAATTCTACGAGTTTCCATGGAATCAACGGGTTGGCTACGCGGACGCGACTCAATGGGACGGTCCTCGTCGATCCTCGCGTCTATCCTCGAGTGTCCTCCAGCCTCCATTCGACGCCGTCCCCTCTTGGTAAATAAATGAAGCCGCGACTGAGAAAGGGGATGAAGCGTGCGCTCGGAGGCTATAAAGCGCGCCACGGAGCGGGCGTCTCGTTCAGCGTGCATCGAGTGAACAACGAAACTGTTCGGACGCTGGAATAATTTTCATTCGAACGAACAAGGGACGCGAATCACGTTCGTACGTGCTCCAGAGGCTGCGAGCGATTCCTAACTCGGCAATTCCTCGCCCTGAATCGAAGAGGGCAAAACGGAAGAGGCCCGGTTTTCAGCCGCGATTGATATTAAAATTTCAGCCAGAGGGACACAAAGTCCCATACCGTTCATTCCATTCCACGTCTGTGGTATGGTAACTAAAGCAATATTCGCCAGGCTCGTGTTTTATTCGCGGCGAGCGGACGGTGAATTGGAAGCGGGGCGGAGAGTTACGAGGGTGCGACTTGTCGGAAGCGTAGGGGTTGGAGCGAAGAAACCGCGCGATGGCTCGAGGAAAAATTGCTCGCGGAGAATGGCCAGTCGTCTCAATTGCGAGAGACTGCCGTTGCGATCTTTGCTCCACTGTAACCATGTCCAGCGAGGATTTCGCAGGAACCTCGAGCAATCTTTGATTAAATCCTCCATATTTATACTGCTCAGATTCTGAAGGAGATTCGCAAACGCCAGCGAATCAGCTCGATGCAACGAAAGAGGGGAGCGTTGGTGGGAAGAAGGGAAACGAATCGCGAGACGAAGGGGTTAGACGATCGAAAAAAGGTTCGAAACAAGGACGACGAGATTCGATCGAGCTGCGAAACGAACTGGAACGAAGTCAGAACCGCACCCTCTTAAGGATACACGCGAATTAATGAGCTGGATTCGATTACTCGAAGCGATGCTGGCCAGATTTTTTGTCTCGATCGTTTCCTCACGTGTGGAGAACTTCTGAAACGTTTCAACCTCGCTCGCTTCGACGGAGCTTCCCGTGAAAATCCGATTGCACCGACCGATGGAATTAAAAAATATTCTACAACAATTCCAGTGGAAAATTCAATGGAACGAACAGCAATCTGAAACCACGATGGAGCCTATTGGAACTCCGCTGACAATGATGTTCCAATAATCGTAGATAACATCGATCCCCCCTTGACCTTTACTTTCGTCCATTCTCGATTTTTCACCCCATTTACGGCCCCAGGTACCATCGAATATTTCGTGCGGCACGAGTATTAACGAGCAAGATTTAACCATTTTCAGTCGGATGTTCCCTCTGAGAAAAGGAGGAGATTAAACTTGTTCCACCGCAGCTTTTCGAAGAATGCATGCTTCTCTGAAGTTTTCTGCTGCTGGACGACTAAAATATTGCTCAAAGAGTGCTATCTTAGCAATAGTTTCTATTGACAACACCCTGAAAGGATCCAAGTGCAAAGAGTTGAAATTCCCAACGCTTCTCTCGCAATTCGGTCGTAAAGCGCGTAATATTCCGAGAGCTTCCCAGGAATGGCCGCAATTCGTCAGTGGCGGAAGCAGTTTATTAAACAGACGCGTGGTGCGTTTCGCGTAACAAAACCCGTCGCGTTCGTAGCGAATTAATAAGGGTGGCTTTCAACTGGCGCGATTTCAAGCTAGCGACTGGTTTATTCGCGACGGTTAGAGCTTAACGACTTATACCATCGCGAGGACGAACGGATCCTGGAAAAAAAATTCACCCCCGTTTCGCTTCGTCACCGCGAAATGTCGTCCACGGGTTACGCGATGGAGGAATATAAAACAGAGGAAGACGAAATTATTAAATCCGTGGGGGAACAACAGAGCAGTCGTTCGCAGGAATTAAGCAAAGCGAACCAACACCAGTAATGAACGAGAGGGACAATGAGCTCGACGAAAATTGCCTCGACACGATCTTTGTAAACTGCTCGGTGTGATTGCCTCCAGGGATATAAGAATGTTATTAAATTCGCGCTTTGTAATCACGTTTTTCAAAACTCGTTATACGTACGTAGACACACTGTCACTCGTGTGCTATATCGCGAGCACGGTTCGCGATTGGATAAATTTTAATGCAGCGATGGTGATTAAGGATTTCAATTCGAGATAAATGTGGTATCGGAACATTTGGCACGGTGTGCACGCGTGTACGTGAACGAGTGAACGAACATCGAGAGGCAGCAGTTTATGCAACGCTGTCTCGAAATGCAATAAGAATAAAGAGCTTTATTAGTTTCTTTATTTCCCACGTAAATGTAGTCTCGTTTTCTTTTTTAACTTCTCACGCTGCACAGAGGAAATAGAAGTGATCGAAGAGGATCGCTTTCGTTCCTGAGGCAACCAAAATTATTAATCGAGACTGGATTCTTTTTCACGAGTGAACAATTCTTTGTTTATTCGATTCGCTCGATCGAACGCGTAAACGCGCAACAAGTTCCAAGTGGCTGATTTAAATCTCAATTCGATCTCCGTGTCGCTGCCGCGAAAAATGGCGGATCGAAGGTCCCAAGGGTGAACTCTGCGATCAGTCGAATAGCCGTGGCGTGGTGCCGAAATTCCAGCGTTAATTAGAGAGTGGCGATAGCGTGACCGCGGAGAACACTTGCCAGAAATGAACGTGACCAATCAGAGATCGAGTCGCGTTGGTCGAGAGCAGGGGATGAATCATCCAGAATGGTGCTCGTCGTAACCAGACCCGAGGTTCTCTCGGTTTTCGCGTTTACGTACGGTGAAACCCCAGGGAGGAACTGAACGAAGGACTCTAATGTCCTTTTCATGAGTCAATTTCATCTCGAGATGCTGGCGGATGGAAGTTGAACGCGCTTCCTACGCGCATATTACGTAAACCTTCGACTTTCTGGTGGATCTCGATGTGTAACCTGGGTTTCGCTAGATAAATCGCTGAACAAATGGCTATTTGTACGATTAACGTCCGCGAGGCGTCAGTTGGCGTAAGGGATGGCAGCCATTAATCGATTTAACTTAAATTAACTTTGTGAACTTAGTCTACTGTACTGTTGGCAATAATTGAAGGAAAATAGAAGTCGTGGATAAGTGGCTTCGTGCTGCATTCGCGTCGCGTCCTCTCTCTCTCTAATAATCGCGGAATTGCGTCGTCCGTGAATAAGGATCATCGAAGAGACATAAGCGAGACAGGCGACAGCCAGAAGTCCCGCAATAAATCGAAGGAAAAACTGCTTACGCAGATTCATAGCAGACGGGTGAGCTTTTAATCCGGATAACAGCCGTTTGCTAGCAAAAGCAAAAAGACAGGATCGCGCTGTGCACACGCTAGGATATTCAGAAACGGCGTCGACTATATCGCTCGCTAATGTTGCTAAGATTTCGAGGAACGATGAACGCATCCGGCTAAATCTACCGGAAATGATCTAAACTAGCGAAACAGGTAGAATTTTACGAGCGTCGTAATTCATTTAAATTTAATGCTTCAGCTAATAACGAAGGCAGCGATGCGCCCCACTGGCAATTTCGATGCTTGTCGACAGTGATCCCCAAGGCACTCAAAGTGTTAACAAATAATATTTGCTGGCATAACAGCTCGCAGCTGCATCAACCGCATCGTCACATCGGTCCATTCGAAATTGAAATTGTTTTACCAACGTTCCCCTATTAACCCTTTGCATTTGGCGCCTCTTTGGACGCTAGCAATAATTTCTATATAAATGGAAACTATTGCTAACGTTTATCAACAGCAAAAAATTTCTATTTCAATAAAAAGCTTCAGGAAAAAGTTCCAGTTGAATATGATTAATTTCGTTAATTACTCATCAATTCTGATGTCTTCTCGCAAAGTTTAAATATTCCATTTTTCCCTACATAAAAGCGATACGCAAAAGAGAACAATTTTAAAACATTGAAAACCGATTATTCTCGCTCCTTTTGTTATCGCGAATACAAATATGAAAAAAAGGATCCATCCACGATCCGGAGCTCGCGACGTAACTCTTAACCCTTTGCACTCGATGACTTTTTCGGTCGCAGATCATTTTTTCTATTACTAATTATCCCTTACCATTTAATCTATTACTAATCTCATTTTTCAACAGTTGATAATCAATTTCATCTTCTCTCGAGTTAGTTTCACCTTCGAAATTCATTTTTGTGGGGCTTCAGAACTTAAAATCATGAAAAACTCGAGTTGCTGCACGAAACTCCATGGCGACTGAAAGTCGCCTTTCGAGCGCAAAGGGTTAAACAGGTACGAACGTTCGCTCGCGTTTAACCCTTTGCACTCGATGACTTTTTCGGTCACAGATCATTTTTTCTATTACTAATTATCCCTTACCATTTAATCTATTACTAATCTAATTTTTCAACAGTTGATAATCAATTTCATCTTCACTCGAGTTAGTTTCACCTTCCAAATTCATATCTGTGGGGCTTCAAAACTTAAAATCATGAAAAACTCGAGTTGCTGCACGAAACTCCGTGGCGACTGAGAGTCGCCTTTCGAGCGCAAAGGGTTAATTAGCGACGAATCGTCGATACGCGAACAGTGCATTTAGAGAAAGTTCATTAAAAGCCGGCTAACGGCGCCAGGGATGTTAAACAAAACTTGGCGCCGTTCGCGGCACCTCGTTAATCAAAATCGACGGGACGCTCGCGTCCAAACGATGCGTCAGGAGAGCCACAGTGGTGGTCGTCGTCGTCGTCGACGAATCGATCGGGGACAGAGAGTCCGTCGCTCGAAAATACAGTGGAAACGAAAGTTACGTCAGCTCTCGAAGGACGTCGCGGGCAATTTATCGGCGACAGGCGAAAAAATAAAGCGGGACAGGATTAATTTTCAACCTTGGCCCTCCTTGCGAGCGGCTCGTAAATTTCCCGCCCCAACCAGCGCCAGCGTAACGAAACGGACGGGTTTTTTGTGGACGACACGTCGAAAATCGCGAGCGACCGCCAAGTGCCCCTCCGTATCGATAGGTCGAAGCATGTGGAAACGAATTAATATTCATCGCGAGAGTCGATACGATAGGATTATGTTACTCGAGAGAAATGTGTCAGAGAAAATTGGCGTTGAAGGAGGACTTGAAGACGAACGGAAAAGGGAAAACGATAGACGCTAAGATGGCGTCAAATTAGGACTTTAGGGCCAAGTGCCCATCCGTATCGATAGGTCGAAGCATGTGGAAACGAATTAATATTCATCGCGAGAGTCGATACTGTAGAAATATGTTACTCGAGAGAAATGTGTCAGAGAAAGTTGGCGTTGAAGGAGGACTTGAAGACGAACGGAAAAGGGAAAACGATAGACGCTAAGATGGCGTCAAATTAGGACTTTAGGGCCAAGTGCTCCTCCGTATCGATAGGTCGAAGCATGTGGAAACGAATTAATATTCATCGCGAGAGTCGATACTGTAGAAATATGTTACTCGAGAGAAATGTGTCAGAGAAAGTTGGCGTTGAAGAAGGACTTGAAGACGAACGTAAAAGGGAAAACGATAGACGCTAAGATGGCGACAAATTAGGACTTTCGCGATGTAGAGACAATTATTCTCTTTGAGAACGTGGAAAAGGCAACACCAAGACAACTTGAGAACTCTATTCGCGTATACACTTGTATTTTTGCAAAAATAAACTAAAGCTTTGACTTACGAATAATCTATCGCTAGTTGCTTTGCACTCTGTCGATGTTCGCTGTCAACTGAACTCATTCGATCCAAAGATTCACTCTGTTCTCCATGCGTTTTCAAACGCTAGCGTCCACACCACCCTTATCATTCTCAGTCACACTGTCATCAGGCTCTGTCGCTCGATTTCAAACACTCTTTCTTCGCACCTTGGCCTTTCGAACTCGATCGCACGCAGTCACTCTAGAAGGAAATAAATAGAGCGACTGCGTGCGATCGAGTTCGAAAGGCCAAGATGCGAAGAAAGAGTGTTTGAAATCGAGCGACAGAGTCTGATGACAGTGTGACTGAGAATGATAAGAGTGGTGTGGACGCTAGCGTTTGAAAACGCATGGTTCGATCGTGCGATCGAGTTCGAAAGACCAAGATGCGGAAGAAGAGTGTTTAGAACCGAGCGACAGAACCTAATATTCTAAAGTCGTTTTATTACGCGAGAAACTTAGGATGGCAGGATGTTTAGAAGGAAATAAATAAAGTTTCTCGCGTAATAAAACGACTTTAGAATATTAACGATGGTTTCCTCGTCTGAGACTCGAGCGCGGCGTTTATTAAATTCAATCGAATCTTGTATCTAAATGAACGATCTCACCGCGATGAAACGGGGTCGCGTTTCCCAGCTACGAGATAAACGAACCGATCTCTGGCTGCTCCTTCCCCAACTCAGAGTCTCGAGGCAGATGGGAATTTATACGCGTTAATTGTTTGATTTACCGAATCGATGGAATAAATCAGGCAGACTTAACAGGGCCGTACACGCGTTCGATATTTATGGAGCAGCCCTGGCGCTTAGTTGTGTGGATTATAAATTACGCGAAGGGCTATTAAAGGATCTACGAAGGGGATCTAGATACAAATTAAATGAATTATGTATGCAGGAAAGAAACGTACTCCGCGAGGCGAAGCTTGAGCCCGGGATATTCCTCAAAAATGTTCTCACGTTCGCGATATTCCAGGTCAAAATCCACCCAAAGCGTTTCAAACGCGAAAACGTTCACTCGTTTTTTATTCGTCAACGACGAACGCGTAACGCGGTAAAACTGCGTTAATTAAAAACCAGCGTGTAAACCGTAAATTCCATCATTCGCTTAGAAATAACCAGTTCCAGAATCGTATCGTTCGCTGGAAATATCGCGTTGGGGCGAGCATGCGACTTAAAACCGAGGCAAGAAATCGTCGTGCCGCCTCAGGGTGAAACTCGAGGGACGTGCGCGAGGTGCACATCATTGGAGGGCGAGCCGGGCAGAGTGGGTAGAATTTTCCGTCCATTATAGGTCACGCACCAATCATTAATTAAAGTTCCAAGGACGAGCTGGAAGCCGTTTCTCGCGTCCGCCCTCGGAAACACAGCCGATTGTGAGCTGAAAATCGAGGAGGGGGCGAGCAGCTCGCGACTGAACAGAGAAGGGTTGCACGCGAGCCGTTTCCCTTTCGAGCTCGCGGCACTCGCGTCGAGTTTGATTTCCATTCGAGGGCGGCTCAGCCGGCCACTTCGAGAGGGTGGCTCGAGAGGGGAGATCGGTGTAATTCCGGCGGAAAGCAGCGATTTGCCGCTCGCGTACACGATTGCCAGGGCTAAGTAGGCCAGCCAGCCAGTCGCTGGGACTATTTATTCCGTGGACGTGGCCCTCTTTATCGCTGGCCAGCCGAAATTTCGCTGCGTCGTTAATGGCCGCCCGCGTGCATCGCTTGTTTCAGCACGCGTCGCGATGTGGCTGATGAACGAAGGGCGTGAATCTTCGTCGCGATCTTTTTCGTCACCGCGACTGTGCGGTAGGGCAATATGTAGACAAGTTTTGCCTAAATATATTTGAACGTTGAAACAAGTTACAAAAATACTGAGTTTGATGATGATTCTCTGAAGTGTGTCTGATGGTATTTTTCTTAATAATGTCGCGATGTGGCTGATGAACGAAGGGCGTAAATCTTCGTCGCGATCTTTTTCGTCACCGCGACTGTGCGCGCCCTAATACTGATTAAGGTAGTAGGGGAATATGTAGACAAGTTTTGCCCAAATATATTTGAACGTTGAAACAAGTTAGAAAAATACTGAGTTTCGCGATGATTCTCTGAAGTGTGTCTGATGGTATTTTTCTTAATAATGTCGCGATGTGGCTGATGAACGAAGGGCGTAAATCGTCGTCACCGCGACTGTGTGCGCCCTAATACCGATTAAGGTAGTAGGGGAATATGTAGACAAGTTTTGCCCAAATATATTTGAACGTTGAAACAAGTTAGAAAAATACTGAGTTTCGCGATGATTCTCTGAAGTGTGTCTGATTAGTAATGTCGCGAGCTGTGTAGATGGAATGTTTTATAATGAGTTTCCGTGGAGAAGTGGTGAAGGGTGTGGCAAGTAGGTAAAACACAGAATTTGGTTTTTGGGGATCAGGAGGGAACCAAGAAGGCGTGAGGAGTGGGATTAAGGGTTGCAGTGGCGAGTGGAGCAGGCAATAAAACAATTGCAGTTTAAAGGGTCATTTACTGGAAACTAATTTTTCAGATTTATGATGAAGCGACATCCTATTGATTTATGGGTTCATGGCTGCTACGTGTCGATTGGGATTTTTTACGGATTTGTAAAATTAGAGATATGGAATAGAGGATGAGTGTTTGAAATATGGTTGACGATTTGACTTATGGCGGTGTAAATTAATGCAAAATGTCGCTAGACATCGCTCGAGCGTCGCCCTCGCTTCGCGGACAGGCGTCTCGATGTCCATCGCTGGTCAAAGACTCTGCAGTCGATGCCAAATTTCAAAAACGACATAATTTATTACCATCGCTGTCCACCCTCGATGCGTTATTGTCGTCTTTCGCGAGTCACCCTTAACGATTCTAACGCCCAGCTATGAAAAATGAGCGCGATCTCGCGTCTCGAGAACGAGGAAGACCATTAGCCGACCCTTCCGGTGGAAATCGACGGGTGTAATTGTTTTCTTTGAAAGTTCGCGGGTTCAATTTGACGGGGTAACCGAACGAGGGTTATAAATTGCATCAGAGCGAGTTAGGCGGCCCCTGTATTGTTGAAGTTGCTTCATTTCGAGTTTACTTTGGAACTATAGCGTCTCTAGTTAATTAAGGCTACTCGTTGCCAAGTTACAATTGCCCGCACTTTGACTCGAGCGTTTCTTCCGAGTATATATTTTCCAAACCGACCTCCGCTGAAAGGAAAGCATCTTTTTTTCAGTCTCCGCGGAGGGCTGCATCCCCCTTCTCTCGTCGTACTTCATTCGAACCTCCGCCAGTGTGTTCGCTTCCACTGTGTCCTCGTTTAATTGCGGACGACGGACAAAAAATTTATCCTGCCCTCCGGAAAATTTGTTTTGCGGCGCAACGCAGCGTCGAGTGTCGCGTTTGCGAGGGTGAACGCTTCGACAGCGAGTCTGGCTTCGTTTGTTCTTCAACGCGCATCGTTTGGACGACGTCAGCCTCGCGGGACGAATCAATTACGTAAATGAAATTCTGTAGGCCCACGAGAAACACTTGACCCGCGCGATGTCGTCCAATTTTCACGGTTCCACCCACAACGCTGGATAAACTCAAAGTTCTGACATCGACCGACTATCTATTTCGCTTATCTGCTGCACGAACTGAATCTTACCACGGTTCTCTGCTTTCTAGAAGCCGTTTCGTAGAGAAGGGACGATGGAACTCTTAGTTCCAAGCGTGGCAACCGCTGCACAGCGTCCACGTGCTGGTCCCAAACATTTGGCGACCAAAAGCTCGCTAAACACCTCTTTTTTCGACAGCTTAATTGCTATTGAGAGCGGAGTAGCGATTAAAGCCGCTAAATTAGAGAACAGAACGAAGTCGCGTCGCCATCCAGGATTGCTACGCGAATGAAACGGTTAAAATTCAACTTCCTCAGAGATAGCCTTCACTCGCGACCCTGTCGTACATTCTGCTGGCGCAATCTCTGACACCGTTCGATACAGCTGGCCATTTGGCCGCGAGCAAATCCGTCGCTCGGCTAACCCCGCCGCGTGATACATTTAAAACTTTCATCAAATTAATTATCCGAAAACCGCAGTTCCACGACTAACCTCCCCGCGCTCGCGCCGCTGAAAATATAATGCTGCCCCAGAGTTGAACGACCCGCTCTTGTTGGAATAATAACGGGTCGAGCAACTCGAATCGGAATTAATCCCAGTAATACCAGCGGGGATTTCCTCGAGAACTTTTAAATCTGAATTACTCGCCCCGCGCGTACGAAAAAATCCACTATTTCCGCACGCGTCGTTAATATTGATATTGATTAATGAAATTCTGAAACTCGCCGTGGAAACGAATTAACAAATTTTTTCCGTCTCTGCGACAACGTTCCCCGCACGAGAAACTCGCGACCCGCTCGTCTTTCAGGGGATTAATAATGCAAATTGTACAATTAGCCGCGTTCTTCTGGTACGAATGCCTCTTCGAGGAAGTGAATATCCGTTTCGTGCAGTCCAGTGGAAGATAAATCAGACGTTGCGTTATTTTCCCTCGCGTTTTTCTTCGCTGGGAGATCGTCGCGAGGCGAAGTGAAAGTGGACGATAATTGACGCGACGCGAAAGACGCGTTATCGACCCTTGCTACTGCGAAGGAAGCACTTGTTTCGAGAAATTCTAACGTTTCAGTTCTACAAATATTGGCCGTCGTTCTCAGCGATAACTTTGCTTGGAATTTTGCTAGCGAAAGAATTCTCGTACAACTGGCACGTCTTTCACTTGTAAATCAACTGGGTCGCGTTCGAAGGATCGCGATGGGTCCTGATTCAACGAAAACGCGCAACAGAGAAATTCCTGAGGAACAAGACGTATGCAGCTTTGTCGCAGCTTCTCTGTTTGTTGTTCCCATTAAATCCGTTCAGGATTCACCGACGTAGCTTTCGAATCTTTGCCAGAGTAGCTGCAGATCTTGCCTTCGTCGAGTTCGTCTTCGCATCTTCGAGCTTTTTCCGTCGAGAACTATTTATTTCAATTAAAAATATTCCTCGACGTCGTCCAATTAATTCGTTTAATACATTTCCTGACGCATTTTCGTCGGACGCGTTCCGCCATTCAAACGTCTTCTCACCCTTTCGCCGCCAGCTGCCCCGCGAGGCTATTTCCCGTCATCGCGTGACTTTTCCATCCCCCGTCGCTTTCCATTTGCTAATTCAAACCGCGAAATCGAGCGGAGAGACCTTCGACTAAATCCCCCAATTACGCAGTCGCCAGACCTTCCAGAAGCCCGTTACTTCCGTTTCATTTTTAATTCCGACGAGTATTCATAGAAATGTTCGCGAAATGGTCGCTGATACACGCGAAGGCACCTCTGTCGCCTCTGCGCGGATTACTCAGGACGCTATTCGATCCTTTTTGGCTCCTTTTCGAACGACGCTCTGCGCGATTTCCACGTCTGCGTCCTCGAGGACGACGCGTTATTTCCGGAGCGTCGCGCGCCAATGAATCGAACTGGAGTATTTGGGACGCTCCGCTGCGCCTCTAGGCTCTGCGTCCTCTTCGACAAAGATGCGACGAAGCTGTGCGTCGACGTTCGTTTCGCCACGAAACGCTTAATCGATTAAAACGCGGAATATCGAGCAGACTGTCCAGGTTAATCGAATTACGCGAGAAATTCTGCAGACGTCGATCGAGCGGAACGAAAAATTTGGAGCGAACTCGCGCGACTGGAATAATCCGCCCTCGTTACTGCGTTATTTGGCATTTCGCCTTGGCCATGGCGCGCGAATTCTGCAGGCGATCTCAGCGAATCGCTCGTGGCTGTGACGATCCTCTTTGCGGAATTAATTCACGGCTAAGCGTATCGCGTTGTCGGACAGTTATGATACAACGCGGTGAATTACGTCAGCGTGTAGCACCTTGGCGAGGTTCTTCCTCAAAGTTATTCAGTAACGTGGCTGAGCGATAGCGTCAAATCTCGAAATGGTATTCAATTGTTTGAGATTCCTAGGAAGCGTTGCATACGTAGGGATGTCCAAGGATTTGGATGTCTATGGAATTCAGACAAGGCAGTTTAAAGAAAACACAGTTTCTGCTTAAGAGTTTCACTATTGGATCAATTCAGTTAGAACAGTCAGGTAATCGAGTTACACGTAGCTAGTCAAAGCGTTCAGTCGACTAGCGTAGCGAAAGAAGCCATTTTCTCGAGTTACAGACATTGTTACTTTTATCACTATCGTTATTTAATTATCTTGTTCGATCACGAGTATTATTCGTTGTCGTTGCGATTAACCGATTAAAAATTGAGTACAGAAACTGTTGTTCCATCTTTCAATGGCCAGCTGTCCGTCTATCGATCGATCCGCGACGAGTACGATCCGATTTCAGTGTCTTTCGCCCTGTTGGCAACCAACGCGTACACAGACTCCCGAAGAAACTGCTATCCATGAATCTTCTCCCCACAGAGTTGCATTTCGGTTATCTGGACGGGGAGTAAAGTTCGGAACGATTCATTTGCGTTATCGAATGTGAAACTAGCATCTGTTTCTGGCAGTAAAATGCTCAACAAGGTCACTCGATACCGTGTACAGGATGTTCCAACGATCGCGACGGGGCAGTGGGTGGCGATTTTCTCGTGAAATACGGTCGCCCATGCGTGGGCGAATGATTGCCAAGGAAAACGATTCTGAATACCCAGAGATAAGGTGGCTACTTGTTCAGGTTTACTCATTCTTACGGGGCACCGTCTGCTTTTTCACTCGCGTTCCGCTTTTATGAATATTAATGCGCCCCTCGAAAAACGGTAGCTCCGTTATTTAAAATTATTACCGCGATCTTCCTCGCGACACACTTTGTACACATATTTATCACCGTGGTATCACGGGTCCATGAATTATACGCGACTGACAATTTCGAAGGAGACGCGGGTTCGATAGAGGCAGAGGAAAATGGATGCGTCCATCGTAGAAGCACCGGAATTTTTCTCGCAGACTCCTCGTCGTTTATCGTTTTCCCTTCGATTCGAGCGTCCCGTCGAGGGCCTCCCTGGGGACCACGGACCCTCGTCTCGACGGGAATCGTGGTCCACAAACAGGGCTACGTTGGAACGAAAAACTGCCACAAACAGAGCGACGCGAGACGCGGAAAGTTCGTAATTCCACGACGGCGAGCAGATCTCTCGTTCCGCGCTCTGCGTCTTAATTCACTCTCTTGTTTCTACCCCACTGCTGGCAGGGTGAATATAAATCAGAGCCAGGGAGCGCGATAAATTTCAATTTAACCGCTCGAAAAATCCACCCCCGCTCGCGGATCGAT
Source organism: Xylocopa violacea (assembly GCA_963969225.1). Classification (NCBI taxonomy): domain Eukaryota; kingdom Metazoa; phylum Arthropoda; class Insecta; order Hymenoptera; family Apidae; genus Xylocopa; species Xylocopa violacea. The sequence continues at coordinate 24,623,555 of CAXAJV010000012.1, forward strand.
CGCAATTCTCCGGAGAACTTCTCGCGAACACGACGAACACCGTGTTCGCTGAGCCCAGGATGGGGGAATTGATTTGGTCGATTAAGACGAACCGTTGTTGGCCTCTCGAAAAACATCGAGCTCGAACGAGAACGCTTCCAGATACGTATTTAGGAAACGAAACGTGGACGTCGATGGTCGAGCACGCGAATAAAAATTCATTCGCGATCGTATACTATGCGCGCAGGTTTTACGATTCCGTATACCGTATCCTCCAGGACCATCGAAACGATCATTTTATTGCACGCAAGATTACACATAAACGCTATCAATGAAAGCTGTGTGCACGTGTACTTTGATAAACGACGCTAGATAAAACACTGGCGATGTTTAAACGGCTTCTGGCGAAGAGTAACAAGCTTTCCTCTTCTTCCTCCTGCTTTATCGCGCAAACAGCTCGCCCAAAAGCACAGTGCCACCTGTGCTTGCGGATAAATTTCCTGGCCGTTCGAAGCAGCTCGCGAATTCATTTCGTCGCGACTGCCTTCAGTGGCGAAGTAAAATTAGCCGTCGAGTAATAAGAGGAGAACGGTTTGGCGGAAACGCGACACTTTGGAAGATGATCGGGCGCGGAAATTTCCGCGCGAGTCATTGCTTCGCGTGGAAAAATACGCGGTAATAAAACAGCCGTGGAGACGAGCTTTCGCGGAGGCTGTTTGGCGCGAAATAACGTTTTCTGATGCGTCCTCTGCGTGAAATATGGCGCCTCGCGTCTTTAATTCGCGATACCAACCCTCGCGCGCCCTGATGCTTTTGTGGCGGCTGCGATTCCACAGCCAGGCAATTGTTTAGGATTGAAATTCTTCTCAAATCTTGTAATGGGTTCCCACGATACGGTGCGGGTCTGATCGCTGCATGTCGACACTTGGCGACCAGGTTCAAACGCCATTTTAACCTCGACATCTGTCTGCTTTCAATTGTTTTCTAAGATTGAGCAGCGTCCAGTCGTGTTCAACGTGATCCTAACTTTCTACTGCGTTTTTCCATCCCTTTTCATCTGAGCTTTTCCCTCTTTTTTTCATACATTGCTATTGTCATCACTGTGATGACAATACTGTTGCTACGTTATTCGTTGTCGTCATAATTTGTTAATTAAAATTGAGTGCAGAAACTGCGCGTTGTTTCATCTTTCCATACGTACGCCTCGCTTTAAATCATGCGTTCGAAGAAATACCGCCGCTTTCGAAAGGTGTACAACTTACCCCCTGAATTGCTCCTCGTTTCATCGATCCTGCGAGTTCAACCCTCTCCTTTTTCTCCTCTCTCGTTCCTTTTTAACTCCGTTAGTCGTCGAGTACTTCCGCGAACTTATTTTATGAACCGTATATTACGATGGTCCGTATTTCGGGGAAAGCACAGTTTCGATCGGGTTTATTTGAAAAGTGACTCGACTGCGAAACTTTCGGAATCTAGTCGAGCTTGGTCTGATAAACGAACGCGGAACGAACTCGCTTCTTTACCAGAGAATCTGGTCCCACGATTTGTCAGCTTATTTACGCTGCTAGTGGGTTTTAGATTTTGTCGCGGTGCCGTTTTCTACGCTCGAAATCCACCGAGAGGAGCGTTTCATACCGCAAAGAGACGTTCAGAAAAATTCGTGATGGATATCTTTGAAAGAAAAAAAATCGACTCGGTCGACGAAACTTTTATGCGGTTTATCTCGTTTATCTTTGAACCGATGGACGATTTCGTTATCCGCTCGGTGCTCGCACGCATGGCTACCTTCTCCATGCGGGCGAAATGGTTTCGAGTTTGTTTCGAATTTCGAGATCTCTCCCCACGCTGCGAGCCGTTCCACAACGATTGATCCCTCGAAATTGGATATACGTGCATACAAATCAGTTCTTGCACCAGCAAATATAAAAGTTTCCATAAAACTACGGTAGGATGTATTTCTTTCGAGCTAATGTCTTCCAGTGGAACTCTAGGACTGCACGCGCTCTCTTTCAACTCTCGCACACAACTAACTTCGAAATGGAGCCATTCTCAGCTATGCGCACGAAGCTTCACCCTTTGCACTCAGCATTGATTAGTGATTACGGAGGTTAAATTTATTCCACCGCAATTATTTGAAAAATTCATGGAAATTTTGCAAATAAAAATTTTCTATCGCTCGAAGACGTTAGAAACAGAAACTATTGCTAAAATATTGCTTAGTCCAAGAAGGAGACGAGCGCAAACGCTTAGAACACGTCTCTTTCTATGCACGATGAATCCTTTATCCCGCTATTGGCGTCGCGTAACGTTATCCGTGAATCGTTTGAAGGGGCGCAAAAAGGGGTGAAAAACGTTGCTATCGACAAAGCTGGCGAATCGATTCACGTGGAAAGACGTATCAGGTATCGTGCCACTCTCGATTTTGCGATACCCTCCCCCTTTTTAAGCGGCGAGAGACAGCAACGCGTTCTTTATCCAAATAAGAAACACGCTAGGCTAATTAGGCTGTGCTCGACGTTCCATCGATCACGCGACAACGCACACCGCCAATACTCCTGGCGATCACGGCTGATATCGAGATTCAGATCTCGACGCGATTGACGAACGGGTCAAGTGTGCCTGACGTTCCCATCCGACGAATCGGGACGTGCTCCTTCCAGGCCGCATTTGCATCCCACGGAAAATGAGAAAAATCTGCATCCACGATTCGACTCCGGCTGAATCTCGACGCCAACGCCGAAATCCATACCTTCGCCCACCCTCGCAACCACCCCTCGTTCATCCCTGGCCCTCGACGCTCGACTTATGGGGCTAACTCGTGTGTAATGCAAATCGCACTCGTTCCAGGGAGAATTTAGAGAACAGAGCCGCATTTTTTTGAAAGAATTCGGACAGTTTCCGTTGTCGAATGCCAACTCGGTGTTTCAGCTTTATAAATACCTTATGTCACTTTGAACTTTTATGTCTCGTCGTTGATCCTTGGCTGCTCGCAACCTACGAACCATCCCTTCTAAAGCTCCTCGCAGAATTCCTTAAATACCAAGCCCCAAAAGCTACAGCAGCCTTCATATTCATAATTTAGAATTCAACGCTTCAAGCTAAGCTATATAATTAACAGAAGATTCATTTTTGTTCCTACGTTGACACGTTGAAATACTCTAGCTCTACGCTTTAATAACAATTAGTGTATTCTGCTAAAAATATGGAGACACCGTAATTACCATTTGTTCTGATTAAATACGTTCTTTATATTCGAAGAATCTTATCTCAGACCCTCAAACGTTTCTCGCGCACGTTCCTCGGGGCCATTTATCCTCTCGCCCCATACGTTTCCATTTTTCCAACGCTCTTATCCAGCTTAGACAAACTATGCGCATTTCCATCGAAAGATTCCCATCGTTCCATCACTCCAGTATTATAGTTAATTCAAATATATTTGTCGATATCTCCCGCGCGGCTGTAATTCGTACTCATCCGTCACATCGATCCGGAGAAACCGCAAAGACCAGTCGATCAGTCATCGCTCGATCCAACGCTGGCGAACTAGGACCAGCTCTGAACATATTAATTGATATTCGAGAGCATCGAGCGCGAGGCTGAAGTGCGCGACCCGGGGGGTTCTTCAAGGCGAGAGCTCGAATCCTGCCAGCGCGAAATTAATAATAATTTCGATAGTACGGGTCCAAGTTCGATACGCGTCGGTCGACCGCGTCCCAATTTCAAACAGGGATGCAATTATCTTCTGCACACGCGACTCGTTCGCGATAAGGGAAGTAGCAAGCGCAATTTTCAACGCGTTCGTACAATACGTAAACTCTACACCGTGGAGTAACGTTGCAACGCTAATGGCGCTGTTCCGTGGCTACGAATAAGCGGAGACACGTGTTAAGCTAATCGAAATTACGTTAGAAGCTTTGGTAGTTACTCGTAAGCGTTTAAAAATTAGGACAAATGAAAATGCGAAGCGTACGATCTGCGATCCAGGGGTAGCTTTGCAGCGGCTAGCGACGAGGTACAGTAAAAGACCTTTCGTTACGAACGCCTAAAGGATCCCATTTATTCTCGGAAATAATTCGTACGCTTGCCAATTTTGGGGAAATCCAACTGCAGTTAACCTCTTAGATTAGACGCGCCATTAGAGTCGCTTCCACGCACGTTATCTCGTATTATTAATTATTAAAGTTAAAGTACACGCATCGTATCTTTGAGAAAAATGATAATTTAGTTATGAAAAGCTTGCAGTATCCTCTGTCGTGCAGAGGAACAGCTCGCGCGAAAATAGTATCCAAGAGGTTAAGGAATCCTGAGAACGTTCTTGACCTACCCTCTCGATCGTTGGAAAGGTTCGTCTCGCTTCGTCGAGCGAGGCGACGTTTCGTCCGATGAAATCGCGACGGTTCGCATCAGCGTAGCCAGGCTTGCGGGAAGCTTGCACATCAAAGGGGGATCAGCTACTTTCACGGGATACAATTACTCACGTACCTTGATCACGGTGTACGCCCGACTTTCCTCGTGGACCGCCCTCTTCCGCTGCCTCTCCGTCGTCGTGTACGCCTTGGCCCGTCGCAATCCTTCTTCCTGTGACACGACACAGTACGTTCAGCCAGTGATCAATAATCTATCGCTGGTTGCTACTAAAAACTAGCTCCTCGACGCGCGAGGCGAACGCGTCCCCGACGACGGAGAGCGCTCGAGAGGGTGCGACGAAACAAGTGGCGGCCAGCGAAGGGTGGCCACCCTTAGCGGATGTCGTCGCGTCCCGCACGCGGAGAACGGATATCGCATCGCGAGGTCACGCGTCGTCGTTCCAACTGCGCTGCTTAATTAGCCCTGCTAATTTCACCCTTTCATCGCGCGCTGTTTGGACAGGGAGACCCTTTCGAGAATTCGAAACGAGACAGCGGGACAGCGGACTTCCTCTCGCTCGTCGTCCATGTTTCGAGCAAATCTTTTTCTCCTTAGCAACGTTTCGCTTCGAGAGAGAGCTTGGTCGAGCGATTGCTCGCCGCGGGACCACAGTTGTCAACGCGCATTAGCGCCGCGACGCGGTTCGCCTCTCTTAATCGGCTCGGAAGCGCGAACGACGAGGCTCGAGTGGTTTAATCGCGGTATCAATTAATGCCGGTCGAATCGATTTCGTTAATGATTCGTAACGCGCACGAGATACGACCGCCTCTGCGCGAGCGTCCAATTAATCATCGAGATCGTACTGGCGGATCAGTGACAGTGCAGGAAATAGTTACTAACGAGGTGCTTTAAACGACAACTCGTGCAACGAAGTGCTCGCGCTCGAGGGTGTTGCGAGCCTGCGTGCTTTTTCAAACGAGCGATCTTCAACCCCTTCGACGCCACTTTTTTGTTACTCGATCGACGCAACATGAAAATGTTACTCTAACTCGTGAATGACAAAGAGTCATCGTTCTAGATGTCACGATTATCACGATTCACGCTCTGGACGAATAAAAGCCAACAACTCGCGCGATTTCCTTAATTACAAGCGGTTAATTCCGCTTATCGAGCGAGTAATCCGCGAGATGAGCGTTTGGAACAAACACATTGAACAGGGGTGCAACAACTCTTTGGACGCCACTTTTTTCTTACTCGATCGACGCAACATGAAAATGTTACTCTAACTCGTGAATGACAGAGGGTCATCGTTCTAGATGTCATAATTATGAGGATTCACGCTCTGGGCGAATAAAAGCCAACAACTCGCGCGATTTCCTTAATTACAAGCGGTTAATTTCGCTTATCGAGCGCGTAATCCGCGAGATGAGCGTTTGGGACAAACACGTTGAACAGGGATGCAACAACCCTTTGGACGTCGCTTTTTTGTTACTCGATCGACGCAACATGCAAATGTTACTCTAACTCGTGAATGACAGAGGATCATCGTCCCAGATGTCACGATTATCACGATTCACGCTCTGGACGAATAAAAGCCAGCAGCTCTCGCGATTTCCTTAATTACAAGCGGTTAATTCCGCTTATCGAGCGAGTAATCCGCGAGATGAGCGTTCGAGACAAACACGTTGAACAGGGGTGCAACAACGTCCCGTGTTCGCCGCGACAGTAATTCCACGCGGTCCAATCGTCGCATTATCATAATCGATATTTCGTTAGCATAACGAAACGATACTCCCCGTCACGAAATGGGACTTCCGCACGAAACGCGACGACGCGTCCCTGCAATTTGCCCGTAGGAAATGGCCGCGGTCGAAACGTGGAAACAGTTGCGCGCGATTAAAATTCTTGCCGCTTCTTGTTCAGTTTCAACCCTTGCGGACGATGCGACGAGGAACTCGATCGAGATCGAACGAAAACGAAACTCGACGCAGAAATACGATCCTAATCTTTCTTGCTGCGACTCGAACAATTCCGCCAAGCGAAATCGAAGGGGTGCGATGGGTGGCGGAAGGCGCCATATTAGAAGGTCGAGTCGCGTGGCGAGGATGGGGAATTAGGTAAGTAGATAGTTGTTCGATGTCAGCGGAGGACTCTGGCTGCTGGCCAGGCAACCTCGACCACTTCGACTGCTCTTCGTCGACTGAAACCCTTGGCTCCAGTCTGTCGAGCCGCGACTACCGTATCCACCAGCCCCCAGCCGACTTCCTCCTCGTCTTTCCAGCCTTCCGGTATCCTGGCCGAGTTTCCTCCGCGATTTATGTTATTTTCGCGGCTGAAGCTTATCAACAGTCGCGTCCCTCGCGACCCTGATTCCGTGGGAACGACGAGAAAGACGTAAAACGATTGCGAATCTGTTGGAAGGTTAACACGATGCGTGCCACGCGATTTTATAAGGAAATTGTCGTCAGACCACGCGCGCTGCTTGGAAGCGCGATGGTATCGTGGTACAGCGATGTGTAGCGCACTAGCAAATTGAAATTTACTCGATGCACACTCGTCAGTTTCTCGCGAGGATTCCATATCCTTTCTATATAATAGAAATTCTGACCTATCCCTACCATCCCAGCGTCTAGCAGAGTCCCAGAGTCCACTAGCAGGTCCAGGACAAAACGTTCTTCTCTCACGTTCTCTTTACAACACAGCATAATGAAGCAGGCGTTCAGCCCACCAACACACGCTTCAGTTGCTATGTTAACATTGAAATTTTAGCAATAGTTTCTATGTCAATATTGCAATTCTAGCAATAGTTGTGTGGCGATCCTCGCCACTAGGGGGACAGCACACTCACCAGTTTCTCGAGAGTACTTCATGTCCTACACAGTTTCTATATAGTAGAAATTCTGACCTATCCCTACCATCCCAGCGTCTAGTAGAGTCCCAGAATCCACTAGTAGGCCCAGGACGAAACGTTCTTCCCTCTCTTTTTCCTTCCTACCCTCTCTCACGTTCTCTTTACAGCATAATGAAGCGGAGTTCAGTCCACCAAAAGCTTCAGACGTAAAATGACTGCTGGAAGTTTAATCTAATGGAATCTGTTGGAAGTTTAACACGTTGCGTGCCACACGATTTTATAAGGAAATCGTCGTCAGACCACGCGCGCTGCTTGGAAGCGAGTTGGTATCGTGGTACAGCGATGCACAGTGCTAGCAAATTGAAATTTATACTCGATGCAGGTGGTTAAACATATTAGAGCCATTGTTTCTTATCGTAATAGAAGATATTTACGTTTACACTGTCAATCGCGGCCTGAGCGAAAAGTTGTGTCAGTCAACGTGTTAATCCTTTGCACTCGACGCTTTCCCAGCAATTTTCTATTGCTGGTAAAAGTTAGCAATAGAAACTATTGCCGAGCAGTTCTCCAGCAATCGAGAATTTCCATTTTCAATAGGAAACTTTGGAGAAATACGTGTCCTTCAAAACTTTTTAACATTCGCAATTAATTCTCTCAGAGGCGACATCCGAGTGTAAAGGGTTAACCCTTTGCACTCGATAACTTTTTCGGTCATTTTTTCTATTACTAATTATCCCTTACCATTTAATCTATTACTAATCTCATTTTTCAACAGTTGATAATCAATTTCATCTTCACTCGAGTTAGTTTCACTTTCGAAATTCGTTTTTGTGGGGCTTCAGAACTTAAAATCATGAAAAACTCGAGTTGCTGCACGAAACTCCATGGCGACTGAGAGTCGCCTTTCGAGCGCAAAGGGTTAAACAGGTACGAACGTTCGCTCGCGTTTAACCCTTTGCACTCGATGACTTTTTCGGTCACAGATCATTTTTTCTATTACTAATTATCCCTTACCATTTAATCTATTACTAATCTAATTTTTCAACAGTTGATAATCAATTTCATCTTCACTCGAGTTAGTTTCACCTTCGAAATTCCTTTTTGTGGGGCTTCAGAACTTAAAATCATGAAAAACTCGAGTTGCTGCACGAAACTCCACGGCGACTGAGAGTCGCCTTTCGAGCGCAAAGGGTTAACAAAGAATCTTTCCTTCTCTATCGACGGATCGAGCGATTCGAACGTGTCTCAACGCGAGCATCGATCGAGAATCGAGCCGTAGCGCGGTCGTCTCGCCGCGTCTGATCGAGGATCGATCGACGCCATTATTCGTCCACAACAAGCTCGTCACGCGCCGTAGCGTTTGATTGAAATTCACTGCGGTGCTGGCTCCTCGACGCGCGATGCCGATATTGAATTCGTGGCTCGAGCATTATCGAACACGTGCTCCCCAGTCCGGATTCGAGCGACACGAGTGATTTCCGCGACTGCAGCCTGCGCGTAACGAGATAGGAACCAGAGCGCGGGAGCAAACTTTACGACGCGGACGGGAGTTCATTTGCAAGTCGAGCCTCAGGTTAATTATCCAGCTTCTTATTCGTCCAGCGAGACACGTTTCGCATTTTTCTTGCGAAGCGCTTCAGATCGAACTGTGGTGCGCGATTCTGCTTTGGTGCTTCGACGATTGAAGCGGGTTTTGGGGTGGCACGTAGATTATTAACCCCTTGCACTCTGCTCCTTTCTGGAGATTAGAAATATTGCTAATTTAGTAATATTTTAGCGATATTTAAAACTTTACAACGCGGACGGGAGTTCATTTGCAAGTCGAGCCTCAGGTTAATTATCCAGCTTCTTATTCGTCCAGCGAGACACGTTTCGCATTTTTCTCGCGAAGCGCTTCAGATCGAACTGTGGTGCGCGGTTCTGCTTTGGTGCTTCGACGATTAAAGCGGGTTTTGGAGTGACACATAGATTATTAACCCTTTGCACTCTGCTCCTTTCTGGAGATTAGAAATATTGCTAATTTAGTAATATTTTAGCGATATTTAAAACTTTACGACGCGGACGGGAGTTCATTTGCAAGTCGAGCCCCAGGTTAATTATCCAGCTTCTTATTCGTCCAGCGAGACACGTTTCGCACTTTTCTCGCGACGCGCTTCAGATCGAACTGTGGTGCACGGTTCTGCTTTGGTGCCTCGACGATTGAAGCGGGTTTTGGGATAGCACGTAGATTAACCCTTTGCACTCTGCTCCTTTCTGGACGTTGGCAATCGAGATTAGAAATATTGCTAATTTAGTAATATTTTAGCGATATTTAGCAATAGTTTCTATTGCTAACGTCTCCCAGCAATAGAAAATTGCCATTTCAATAGAAGAGTTGAGGAGAATATGCATTAACTAAGTTTTAATCCTGAATTAATGCTGATGTCCACTCAGAGGAGACATCCGAGTGCAAAGGGTTAAGTTAATTAAAAACCGGTTAATTCATTCTTTTAATGGAGATTACAAGTTTGTGACAGGATGAAGACTGGCGAAATATGGAAAAATGGGTGACATAAACCAGATTCACGCGCAAACGAGAGAAACCACCTTAAGAGGACACGTTCACCCTTATCCGTGTCTTCGAAGGCAGTCAACCTTTGGTTTTGAAAGAAGTAACATTGGTGTTTGGAAACGAATAAAGATTTAATACGCCACTTTGACAGAGTATAATTTGAACTATTTCCTACAAAAGAGAGTTGAAAGGTGAGAAGTCCAGCGTGAGTGAAATGACCAATGAGTAATGGTGGCAAACTAAGGTTACTTAAACCAATATTTATAGGTATAACAGAACGAACATCGCGCACTCGAGCGATTTCATCGAATATCGCGGAAGGATTCCGTCGGAAGCGCCGGAAGCTAGCCGTCGTCGATCCGTGAAATAAGTTGGCACGCTCTCCGTTCGATTATTAGCATGAAACGAGGCGCGCAGCCCGGATGTTCGAGCGTTTGGCAGCAATACTGACAAAACACGACAGAATGGCCCCATTAAATGCCAAAGTGTCGCTCGATTCGTTGTTTAGACAAGAATTTGCGCGCGCAGGTGTAACATATTCAAAAATCAGCAAATGGGAAGCGTAGTCGATTTCTTAACCACTCGTTTCTCTTTTCAACCGCTCATCGTCCAACGCTTTCAAACAATGCCGCTGGTGGCTTCTCGCGAAAGCGACATCTGCCTCGATTATACGTCGCTGTCTATATTGTCCCGCTGTTACACAGAGTGGTGTTTTAAATTTTCAAACACCAGGCTGTGGAACACGAAACGCTGCGCATCGACAAAACCGAACGACACCTAAGGTCCAAGAAAGATTCTTTAATCCCCTATGCGCTCGACCGCGACCATTCTCCGCTAACAGGCGAGTTAAAGTACACCAACGCGACAGGTACCCTTTTGTTAAGTATTAAAAAAGCTGTTGGCCCTAAGCTCTTATCAGAATCGCGAGCAGCCTCGCAGGACAAAAGGGTCGACGCGTCGAGGCGGGCACGCTTGCATCCAACGGGACCCACCGCCACGATGCACCATTTTTCCGCGCGCCACGAGCGTGCGCGGACCTTTTCAAATCTTCGCGTCCCCGAGCTTCTATTAAAAGCACCCAGCCGCGGGAATTATCCTGCAATTAACGCGCCGCGCCGCTTCAATTTATCATTCCCGCAATTAATTCCTCCTGCGAACACTTTGTCCGTCGAACAATGGCGGCCAGAGAGTTCCTCCGCGGGGAACAGCCTGTACAAAATGGCGTACCGTGGAGCCGTTCGACGCGGTTCGCCCAGAGATCGCGGATTCGAGGACTTATCGCCTGCTAGTTGGCGGCTTTCCACCGTACAGACGGTGGAAATCTCGGAACGAAGGGTTTTCGGGGAGAAACGAAGCTGAGAAAGACTCGTCGACTGAAGATCGAGATCTTGTTTGGGACGGTGAACGGCTTAACTGCTCGAAACTGCTCGACTCGGCGGAGGAGCTTTCAAAGACACACTCGAAGCGTCTCGAGTCAGCGACTCTTCGAGCACGCAGATCGTTTCTTTGGAATTCTACCACCGCGCTGCTTGTTTTCCACGCAAGCTGCCATTCAGAGGACGAGAATGCTCTGAAAGTCGGACGTCGCGCGATATTATTTCGCATTTTCGCTGCGATTCGATGCGAGAAAGTCTAGATTCGAATGCAAATGTGTGCGAATGATGTTTGGCTAGTTTAATCGTCAATTTTACGCTGTCACAGAAGCATATAAAGTCACTGAAAACTGCACGCAGATCGTTTCTTTGGAATTCTACCGCAAGCTGCCATTCAGAGGACGAGAATGCTCTGAGAGTCAGACGTCGCGCGATATTATTTCGCATTTTCGCTGCGATTCGATGCGAGAAAGTCTAGATTCGAATGCAAATGTGTGCGAATGATGTTTGGCTAGTTTAATCGTCAATTTTACGCTGTCACAGAAGCACATAAAATCACTGAAAACTGCAGAGAATGCGATCGACGATGACCAACGTTTAACCTCGAGCGTCAGCCAGCATCTTCAGCAATCGAATCGCCCTACTTTACTTCAAGAAGCGTCGAACAACACGGAGGACACAACCAGTGTGAAGAAAGTATCGCGAAAGTTTAACGAGAATCTTAATCGCGTCGTTCCTTCTTCAATCAACCAGCAGCCTTTAATCTGAAGAGCGTCGCCCTCGTTCCAGACCAGCGAGCTTCCACGATGCAATTTCGTCTGCTGGCCCTGTAATTAGCACCCGAAATTCACCGGCTAACTCGATTCCGGTCAGATCGTCGTCGTCGACGAAGATTTTCTCGCCAAATTGCCTGGCGCCCGCATTCTTCGCGCCTCTCGCCTCCAATCTCGCTTTCCACTCGCTCCCTGTACTTAACAAATCGCAGAACTCTTATTACAAGACAGATACAGGCTGTTCCACGAGTAGGGTATAATTTCGTTTCACTTTCGCTCGTTTGATCGCCGCAAAATTGTTCACGGAAACCAACAACCGTTTCTGCGGTCCACCTACAACCAATACGTCGAGTCACCTGTTAACGCTAGGTTTACTGGGTCAAATTCACGCATTTCGAATAAACTTCGAAAGACAGAACGAAACCAGCAACGCGAGGACAATTTTTGAAAATTTTAGTTGACAGTTGCTAGCACTCACCTTTTTATTCTCATTTTTAAATTAGTTTTTTTAAATAAAATGTACGTTCTCGTTCGTGCGCCAAATTGACGAGTGTTCGTAAAGATAAACGTGCAAGAAATGTCCGCGAACCTAGCGTTAAATGGATAAAATATCGCATGGTAGGTCAGCGATCTCGAACGCGTTAACGAAACCTCCGCGATGGGACGAGTTCGCGAGCATCCTCGACGATAAATTCTGTTTCCGTCACGAAAAATGCCGGAAGGGAGCCTGAACGCGATCATCGCGCGATACGTGATGGCCAGCTGGGAACTGTTAAAAGAACAGGCCGGGCAATTAATTCCCAGCACGTACCACGCCTCGAAATGCGACTCGATACACGTACTGGACTCCCATAGGTCCTGCTATGGAGGCGCCGCGAACTTTTGTTTGCTCGTCGCGATATCAGCTTTCTCTCTCGCGCTATCGATCTCACCTCGAAGTTGGACGAGCCGAGAGAATCGCGATATAAATCATGGAATAGATTTATTTGTCAACCAGCCGCGACTTTTGGATGTCCAATCAAGGGAAACTGAGGCGATTGTGCCGATTGTTTCGTATTGTTGCGCTGTGTAGGAAGGAAAATAGAGGGAAGAACGTTTCGTTTTGGGCCTGCGAGTGGATTTAACGCTGGAATGGTAAGGATAGATAGGAATTTTTGTTATATAGAAATTGTGTAATGAGTGAAACGAGTGTGCGCTGGAAACTGGTGAGTCTGCTGTTACCATTAATGGCGAGGACCGCCACAAAACCATCGAAGGACGCTCCATCGGTTCGCGAACGCGCCACGCGCTGGCTGAGGCTCGTAAATCGTTTTTAAGCTTGATATTAAGCTGCTCGAATGAATAACGAAGACGTTTTACGTACGATGAATGGAGAATTCCAAACTGTGCGAAAAGTACGCTGGCGAGTTTGCTTTACTTGCGCGGAAAGCGCGCGTGTCGCGCAAATAACGACTCTCTCTAGCAATACAGAATATAGACTCGTCGTTACGATGGCTATCTGAACTTGCAAGCGTTCTAAATTAATCAGAGTCGCTAATCAGTTGTTACGCAGGCGTTCAACGCACTACTGCAGAGCCTCTACCATCAAGCACGCTAAGAACTCGGACGAAGATTGTCCATGGCGGCTCTGACCGATCTCCAGCACGGTCCATCGCCATCGCGGACACCCTTAACCGCGAACAGGATTTATGTTTGCGCCAGAATTCGTTACGCCAAGGTTCCACCGCTTAATCGCGCTATCTGTTAGCCTCTGCGCCCAAGAAGTATTCAACCCCCACTGATAACGAGAACTAACGCGGAGACTTTGCTCGTTAATTATCTTTCGAAGTCGATGAACGTCCGGAGATTCAACGCGAGTTTATACGCGATCTTATAAAAAGATTCGCGATGAAATTCGAGCAGACCTTGCGAAACGTTTTGCAGCGACTGACGACGAGGTACAATGGAAGACATTTCTCTATAAACAGCTAGCACGGACCAGAAACTTTGTAACGTGTCTTCGATTCATCGAATCCGTCAAGAACGAACATTTCTCCGCTAAGTTCCCGATACGTTTAGCATAGTACTCTGAACGCCACACGAAATCGTCTGCAACACTCACCGGATTCTGGATGAAAACCGCGTCCCCTTGGTGTTTCGTAGGCAGATCCAGGAACACGGAGGACCTAGATCGATCGTAAAGATCCACGTCCACGAAGAAGTCGAAGAGCGGCGCGCCGTTCACCCTCAGCAGCCTCGAAACCAACGGCGTGATGTCGGCTGGCGCGATGGTCTTCGGTGGTAGATAGCCTCCGAGTTCGCGGAGGAGCTCGTAAACTGGAACAAGCGGTCGTAAACAACGCTTTAACGAGATTCGCGTGCAACTGGAACGTGTCGCGGGCCGCGATTCTTCGTCGAGGCTCGTCGCGTCCCGCGGCAGCGAAAGGGAAGAACGGAACAAGGGGATGAAAAAGATGGATCGCGCGACGGAGGCACGAATTCCTGGCGGTGGTTTCATTTAAAAATCGATGCGTCGATTCGACGAACGGGCGCAATGAAAGAGCCGACGTTCAACGGAGAACAACGCTCGGATCTCGATGTATCGCCGTTCATCCTCCCTGTTTACGAGCGGCTGTTCCATCGCCAACCCCTCCGCGCCTCCCTCGTCCCATCGCTATCGGTGGACCAGCGTGGCCCGCGATGCAGCGTCGAACGATAAATAAAAGGCAAACGTATCGGTTGACGTGCGCGCGGGATCCCTGGTAAAAAATCAACATCGCGCTTATCGAGTACCACGATCTTAACGCGCCCCTGGGGGAGGAACGAGGAACGACCTTCGATTCGTGCACGCGCCGCCCCTGAAACGCAGTCGTATTTCAGCGCTGCATTCGACGCGGATCTCTTTGGAAATGTGGGTTAAAGGAGACTGGAAATGTGGGTTAGTCTTCGTGAACGTGAAATTGTTATATTTTAGTGTGGAATGAAGAGAGATGTTCGAATTGCCGCGGTTTGGTCATCGAAAGTAGCCATTCGTATACAGCGAGCCCTTTTGTTCGCCCTCTGTCAGGTTCGCGTTCAATTCCTCGTTGCGACAACTCGAACGAACACGTGGCGATCGAACGTTAGTCTTCGTGAACGTGAAATTGTTATATTTTAATGTGGAATGAAAAGAAATGGTCGAATTGCCGCGGTTTGGTCATCGAAAGTAGCCATTCGTATACAGCGAGCCCTCTCGTTCGCCCTCGGACAAGTTCGCATTCAATTTCTCGTTGCGGCAACTCGAACGTTAGTCTCCGTGAACGTGAAATTATTATATTTTAGTGTAGAATGAAAAGAGATGGTCGAATTGCCGCGGTTTGGTCATCGAAAGTAGCCATTCGAACCCTCTCGTTCGCCCTCTGTCAGGTTCGCGTTTAATTTCTCGTTGCGACAACTCGAACGAACACGTGGCGATCGAACGTTAGTCTCCATGAACGTGAAATTGTTATATTTTAGTGTGGAATGAAAAGAAATGGTCGAATTGCCGCGGTTTGGTCAACGAAAGTAGCCATTCGTATACAGCGAGCCCTCTCCTTCGCCCTCTATCAGGTTCGCGTTCAATTTCTCGTTGCGGCAACTCGAACGTTAGTCTCCGTGAATGTGAAATTATTATATTTTAGTGTGGAATAAAAAGAAATAGTCGAATTGCCGCGGTTTGGTCATCGAAAGTAGCCATTCGTATACAGCGAGCCCTTTCGTTCGCCCTCTGTCAGGTTCGCGTTTAATTTCTCGTTGCGGCAATTCAAACGAACACGTGGCGACCAAACGGAGGCCAGATTTCGTGGCAATAAAAAAAAGTAAATCCCAGCACGCTGGCGTGTCGCGAACGATTACGATCGCGGCATAACAGGGCCGCTTATGATATCATTGTATCGCTTATCGAGTCGCGAGATCGCGCGATCCGTAATGCAATTCGTTTTCCACGTGCTAATCGAAACGGACGCGTTTAACGACAATCGTGTTTCTCCTCGACGCACGCAGTTCCTTTTCGTAAAGTTTGCCACCCCAGCACTGGTGTCACTTCGAGTTTGACGCCTCGCGAGGGTTGGTTCGCTCGACACGCACGATATTCGTGTAACGATGTAATTTATGCTGGATTAGGACTCGAAGTTTCATAAAATGGTGTCAAACTGTAAATTGGTGTCCTCGAGCTGTTGGATTCCCTCGTACGAATGTTCTCAGATCGCAGCTAGAATTATAGCAGTTTCATTGCTTCGAGCGGGGTATTTTTCTGATGGTTATCGTTCGATTAATTGCCCATATATTTCCGAAAAGATCACGAACGCGTAGATGTAGATACACTTCCAACTATGGGTCATTAATCGTAATAAATATTGGTTACAAGGAAATTAAGAAACGTAAAATGGAAGTTTTATAAAATAGTATCAAACTGCAAGTGAGATTAAAGTTATTAATTATATGAATTATGGCTAAGCTAACCTATGAATTTTCGACTCCACGATGGTTTTTACTCTCGTACGACTTCTTATTTCACACTCTACGCTGCGTCTTCCTCCACGACCTCCTATTTCACCCTACTCGTCGAACCATTTCCAATCACCCTCGTCCTCATTCCTTCTCTCTCCCTCGCCCTTTCATTCATGTTTTAGAAGCTGTTTTACAAGACTACTTTGGCCTTTCTCGGACAAAAGCAGGCAAAAGAGATCTGCATCGTGTTACTCGACGACTTTCGAACGATTCGCGTGTTACCGCGCGCATAAAATATTTAAATTTTGTTAAATTTCAGTCGAAAATGGTGCACTGTTTAGAAACAACCACTTCGTTTGCACGTTCATGCAAATGCTCTTCCAAGCGGTGAATATTAAAATCGATAGCGAAATCGAGCGAGAACGTCGATTAGAAGCTGCCCTCGAACGCTGCGTACGAGGACCACCCCGATCGCCATTAAGGAACGAACTAGGGGCTCGATAAGGGTGCCACGAGTATGTCCGTGCTCTCGAAATCCGCGAGTTCCTCGTCCAAGCAAAGCTTCGCGTGATTTCAATCGCTGCGAACAATCGCGCGACCCCTCTCACGTATACCTACGTCGAAATCGACATCAACCACCCCAAACACCCTCGACCGTTCGGTTACATCTATATCTTCGCGTGACGCAAGCTGCACGCGCTCCCCAGATTGCTTTCGATCCGAAATTCCGCCTACTTTCTCCCGTTGTATCTCAGTTCTCCCTTATCTCGCTGCAGTCATTCGCGACGACGTGCATTCTGAACCATCGAGAATATTTTCGCTGGTTAATCCGCGTCCAGAGAAGAACGCGAACCTCTCGATCGAATCTCGAATCGGCGCGAGACAGCCCCGTCAGAATTTTCTTTCCGCGAGGCAGAGCGCACCCCGATGAATTCGTAATACTTTAATCTCCCTTCGTGCTCCAGGATTAGTCGAACGGGTGTGTGCCACGAGGAACACCGTTTTCCCGAGGAAACTTTTATTTCCACCCTCGATCCACGCGATAAGGAACGTTCTGATAATTATTGTATTAGTCGGATAATCTCGAAATAATCCTCTCGCCCTCACCCGTCGTTGCCTTAACCATTTGAATCTTCGCGAACAGTTCGCTGGTGATATTGAGAAAGTTTCTCGAGAATTTCGAGAGCTTCGAGGCCTCGAGAGGATTTATGCCCTCGACGAGAACCTCTGATTGTTTGCTTTTAATCATTCAAACTTCCCTGTTTCTCTCTGATGCGCCAGACGCGTATCGTCTCGAAAACTAAGAAACAATTCAGCACGCGTGTTCTTCGCGTCTTCACTTTTTCGTTCTCGCTAACGAGTTAATTACCACGCTTTTCTGAAACAACCGGTTCAGCCAGGACGGTTAATTCCAGCGGATGCTGGTGGTAATTAGAGGCATCTTAACGAGAAACCATGGCGCGCGTGTGTGTCGCGTGCAGTGTCCGCTCGCGCGATGGAAACAATCCGGAAGTTCCATTTCCGCAGCCCACAATCTTCCCAGATTTCGAGAATTCAATCGGGACACACGGCTTCGAAATTAACCATGCTCGAACGGATTAATTCGCGTCCCTGCCGCGGACTTGGTCGACTCACAATGGCGACCGCCATCCCAGGTATTCGACGCGTCACAATTAAATGCAAAGCGACCCTAGGACGCTCCATTTTCGGTGTGGAGTGGTAAAACATCGAGGAGATCCTTCTTTTGTATGTTATCTTTGGGTGGATTCAATCACATTTGGCAACCAGATGTCTATAGCGACGATAACGTCTAAGAAGCTTGCAATGTGTGTCTAATAAAATTAATCTTTCATATTTTGTTCTCGTTTCTTTGATTCGTTAGACAAAAACAGGACGCACTCATAGAGTTTTCGTTATAACGTCCAAGTTCATTCCAAAACAGTTCTCCAATGAACACACAGTTCATACCAAGCTCACAAATAGTCGTCTAGAATTGTATATAGTTCGATAGAAACTTTCAGAATTAGATAAACTAGCATAGAAAACGAATATAAACCATCCATACTCCACGTGATCCATCAAACGTGATTGATAATTGTAATTTTCCCGAATAAAATGCCTCCAGCAGCGCAGAGACGAGACAATCGGTCGAAGCTGGTTTCCGGAATGCGCGGAATCAATTGTGCAGCATAAAACGAAGAAATCGCGAGAATGGCCACACACATCCACGCGAGAGCGGCTACAGGTTCGAGCTTTGTGCTGCTCGACCCTTCCATTCGGTGCTCCAACGACGAGGAGACGCGAACTTCCGGCTTTCAGTGGAAAGTGCGCTCTTCCGCGTCGAGAACGACTTCGAGGAACACTCTCGACCGGTTTGCGAGCACGCGCGAAACATTTACCTGCGTCGTCTTCAATATGCGAGACATTTCGGCGAAACTTTTTTCGAAACGGTTTCCTCCGGCTTCGTCTCGAGGCTTCATCTTCAGAGAGAGAAATCGCGCCTTCCAATGCGACGACAAACGTAACGGAAGTGCCGACTGCGATCGAGGCCGCCCTTGACACGCTTTCGAATCGAGCATTAACATTGCACGGGG
This sequence comes from Xylocopa violacea, assembly GCA_963969225.1. Taxonomy (NCBI): domain Eukaryota; kingdom Metazoa; phylum Arthropoda; class Insecta; order Hymenoptera; family Apidae; genus Xylocopa; species Xylocopa violacea. The sequence continues at coordinate 24,642,466 of CAXAJV010000012.1, forward strand.
GTTAAAAAAAGCTCCTCGTCAGCGGCAACCCTCTAATGCACCTCGATAGCGTCTGTATATAGCGGCTAGTTCGAAAAGCCTCGCCTTTCGAGTGTTTCTTCAGAACTCAGACGCGAGAGTCGACTCCCTTTTCGTACTTTTCGCAAAATTTCCCGCGAATTCTCTCGCGTCTAAACGAAAGACGCCATCGAAGAGCTCGCGCGAACCCGCGAATTAATAAATCGTGGACCCAGAGGCTCGTTTGGCCAGGTTCAGCAACAGAACAAACAAAGTCCACGTTCTCGAATTCGAGCACAATTTCAGCTCCATGCACGGAATAGTTTCTCGAGCAGCCGACCAAGTAAATCATCCCCCGATTCGTCGTCAGCCGGAGGCCGAATCCGCCCAACCTTGACACCGTTGGCGACTTTCGACTCGTCCTTTTTCGTTTGCTCGCTGGCTGCTGCACCAGCCAGTGCTACCGCACCCAGGGCGCGATTAATCTTCCTCGTTAATTGGATAATGGATCGTCTGTTGCATGAAACGCGGCGTACAGGTGCCATCCTGATAATCGATCCCTCGCGTTCCACTGTACGCCGCTCGCGAGAGGGAAACCGCTCGATTATTCGACTTCGTGAATAAACGTAGCCCTTCTTAACACATTAAAGGCTGGAGTCGTAGTACTACGATTTATCTCAACTGTAACTTAAAGGCGGAAGTCGTAGTAATACGATTTATCTCGACTGTAGTTTAAAGGCGGGAGTTGTATTAGTACGGTTTGCAATTAATTGCGCAATTTACATTTGTATTTAGTATGTTTGTGGTCGCCGCGTTACCTAGCATACTTTCGTCAAGATCCCCCGCCTTTAATGTGTTAAAATAGAAAATGGCTGCCTCGAGACAACGGTGGCGTTGCACTGCTTCGAAGGGTGGCGCGTTTCGCTTGGCCAAGCCTCGAGCGCGGTTCCACGAAGTTGACTGTGATTACGGCTGGTACGTATGAATTATAGACGAACGCGATATTGCTATAGTTTTGGTCTCGCATGTGCAGGTAAACGAGGAATATTTAACGTGGCCAGCAGGCGGACGCGGAGGGGGAACCTTGACTGGAACCGCGAAGAACTCGACTGCGAACCAAACTTTAATGGCGCATCGGTTCCCGTAATTGCAGCAATTACTCTACGGTGGAATCAATAAACAGCGAACGCGTCGCAACGAAACGTGCTCGCGAGGACGTTCTTGTGAACTCGATATACTTTTTCCACGCACCAGCAAATATTTTATTATTACTTTATAATTCCGATTGGTAACGCAAATTTTTAGTCGAGATTTCTAATCCGGATTGAACGGTTCGCAAGTAGGACAAACGGACGGACAGATAGCGTGAGCTCAGTAATAGGGTTCCGTATGGAACTCTAACGAACAGACAGACAAGAAAGCGAGTCAATATCGCGTCGTCATTCATTTCCGAGCTTCAAGTTTCGAGCCTCTAGCTCGTTGATAGAAACGCTTTAACAAGAAAACGCCTCTAGTCGAACACGAAATGGCAGCGAAAATTACTGGACCCCTCGAGACCTCATTGTGGGCGGCTTGAAAACGGAATTTGTAGAGAAACGAGCAAGACGAAGAAGGCTATCGTGTTACCAGAAGGCATTAGAACGTCCAGAGCAGAGGCTGCTCTATAGTAAATTCTATAGAGGGGGTTGCAAGTCCTTGGCGATAGCGGAAGAGGGAAAACGGGTCACTGTCGAGCGATTCCCTTCCGAAACGGAGAGGAAAACTTTCGAGGAAATGTTCGACGGTGCAACGATCGAGGTTCGATGGCGCACGCGAGCTTCCGCGAGCATCGAACACCATACGAAGAGGGTGGAAGTGGGTCAGAAATCGTGACCCCACGCGCCGCGATCGACGCACGCGAGGCGACGTTTTCGTTTCGTTTCGTCCCCCTGGTTGATTCGTTGGCCATGCGTGTCTTATCGTCTATCGCACGCACGCGATCCACCTAGCTGCGCAAAAAAAGTCACCAAGCCGTCGTCTCTCCAGACCGCCTTCAAGGACTCATCGTGCGAGCCGTGACGTCATTAATGCCCGTTCATCCGCATAATTACGCACCAGGGGGTGTTTTAAAACCCCCCCTCGGGCGATTAAGCGGATAGCGTGCACGCGAGCACTTGACTGGTGCCGCGAATCGCTCCGCGGGGTGCAAAGGCCACCCATGAGAGGCGTTTTATAGGATGGCGCTGAAGTAAAGCGAGAATCACGGACAATGGAGATCGAGTCAGATTTTCCGTTTGAATCTGTTCGATTCGCGAGAAATGAACGATCAGTTCGCGCAGTTGTGGACCAAAATGGCCACTTTTATGTGTCTCTTTCGAAATTAGACAATTCAAAGATCAAAGTCCAGAGAGGCAGCAAGATCAATGCGAGAAATCTGGTCCCAAGGTTGAACAGCCTGCGTAGAACGCTCGACTTTTGGCCACGTGTCTCTGAAGAGTCTTGAAAGTTCACGGCAAGGTCTTCGAGCGAAATAAAGCGAGAATCACGGACAATGGAGATCGAGTCAGATTTTCCGTTTGAATCTGTTCGATTCGCGAGAAATGAACGATCAATTCGCGCAGTTGTGGACCAAAATGGCGACTTTTATGTGTCTCTTTCGAAATTAGACAATTCAAAGATCAAAGTCCAGAGAGGCAGCAAGATCGACGCGAGAAATCTGGTCCCAAGGTTGAACAGCCTGCGTAGAACGCTCGACTTTTGGCCACGTGTCTCTGAAGAGTCTTGAAAGTTCACGGCAAGGTCTTCGAGGAAAGGATCCTCGTTATTGCTTTATTATTCCGGACGATTTTTATCACTCCTTCGAGCATGCATGCGACTACCGCTGTTACTGACGGGACCTCACCGACAGTTCCGAAACTTCCAAGGATCCCAAGATCCAAGGTCGCAGCGTTTTGTCGCGGAACTTTCGAAGGCTGCTGGGAAGATCCCTCGAATCGTTCGCCGGATTCTCGACTTTAACACCCGAAAGATGAAAGACCAAATCTCTGTTCTGTTTGAAGTAAATTATTGCGACACGCGTGTACGTTCTTTCGAAGCTAATCTCGAGCTTACGATCGATCAACGAAACGAGAGCAAGCGGATCTCGTCGAGAAAGCGGAGAATTCCAAATCTGATCGAAAACGTCCGACGAAATCGGCTGGCTTCGAGGCATTTTCGAGTTTCGCGTGATCGATAGCCCGTCAATTATTTTTATCGATCGCCTCGACGTAAGAGGCAGTCGTCCAAGGCTGCTAGATGCGACCAACGATCGACCAATGTCTGAAACAACCGAGGAACGCGGATCGTCACGTTCTGAGAGGATCGCGAACGAGCCACAACGCGCCATGCGACCGCACGCAATATCCATTAATTGTCCCACGATTAATTACGCGCCCGTCCGCACAGGGCAGGGCTAATCCGGCGTTGACATTATTATCTGGCCGATTGTCGGCTACGTTATCGAGCCTCGTATCGATATCGCTACAATCGTCTCGATTAAGGGTCACTTACGCGAGCAATCGGGATCCTGACTCGATTGCTGTCGCGTCCAGTTGTTCGAACGAATTTATGTGCGCCTCTGTAGGGTGTAAACGATTTTATTGCGCTCGATTGGGTGCGCGTGGGAACCTGAGACGTGGTGGTGAATATTTCAAACTCTGTGCATAAGAGTGTGCGTGTCATCTATCAATTCCCACTCAATTACGCTCGTTCTCGCCAAAACCAGTTCTTGCAGAGGAATATGTCCGTGTGGATAACTGGAACGTGGAGTGACAGAAACATTGAAAGATGCCAGTCGAAGGGAGTAATTGATTCATAGTCGCTGTCGCAACGAGACATCGATGTTAATTAGAACGATGCCGGATGCATTTCCGACGACAATTTTCAATATTAATTACGATGCGTGCTGTTAGCACTCAAAAGTCCGCCACTGTTCGATGCTATGTATCCATAAATGAAAAAGTTTCATCCACCAGCCAATCGTATTTCATTGTTATCGATACTCTAACGTTTTGATTTATCCTATCGCGCGCCCATATCAGGGAGCATCCCTTAAATTTCTATTAATTCGCGACACCCCTATTCCTCTCGCGCGCGAAAGCGGCCCATAAATACGCAACCCTTTTTCGCTTCCCTTCGCCGCTACTGTTTTTTCACGACTCGAAACGATCCGCGCCATAAATCGCGAGCAGGTCCTCGCGTCGCTGGCGTAAATCGCCGCAGGTCATCGATGATGGACAGTCAGAGGCAGCCGCAGCGCGAGGGGAAAAAATTGTTTCGCAGGCGGTGTCACGCGAATGCAAATCGCGGTAAAAAGGCGAGCTGTCCGCCCCCTTCGAGGGTGCACCCTCCGCGAAGCATAATCCGCGAATCAACCACGAAAAACCAGCCACCAGGCTCGCTGGGGGAAAAAAAAAGCCAACGCCTCTGCGCTGGTTCACCGCCGACAAGCTAATCGATCGCCATTGATTTCATCTGCGTCCCGTTCCGCTTGTTTTACCTGACACCCTCTCCCTTCTCTCTCTCTCTCGTTTTGCTTTCCCCTGTTTCGTTTCCCTTTTTTTTCTTGTTTTTTTCATGAATTTCAATCGGGGCAGAGAATTTTTTGTCGACGATCACTGTCGACGCAAGATTCTTTTAACCGCAACCGGACCGCCAGCACGCTCGCGGTTGGAAAACCCGTTGAAATTCTCAAATTCAATTAAATCCACGCTGGCTAGCGGTCAGGAGTTTAAAACAGAGGCTGCTCTTCAACTAACGCGTTTCCTTTCGCGGTCTTCTAGCGATGCGTTCGAATAACTTCTAAACGTTCATTACCATCGATATTCGATGAAAATTCGATGGAAAAGCGATTCGAAACGAGCAGTCGAATTCGACAGCCTCGAAACGAGTAGTCAGAAATGACTCGAAACCGAAGAACGCGAGGTAAACGCGCGTTTCGCGAACATCTGCGTTATCTGCGAAGCGACAAGACTCATCGAGAGCTCGCTTAACAGTCTATTAACGTCAAATGCGCTCGATGCAGCTTTGCACCGCGAGCTCGTTTCGTTTTTACGACGCAAAGCCCACTGCAGGCTTTCCCTCCACCGCTTTGGAACGCCCAAGGCTCGCGTTATCGCAATGCACCCTGGTAACAGGCTTGGGCGCGTTCCTCGCGAAAACGCGACCCTATCGGGACGAAGTCCGTTCCCAATCGTTGAAAGAAACGCTATTCGAGGGCAAAACACGCGGCAACCAGTGCGAACGGAAGCTTTTTCAACCGATTTTTTATGCGTTTCGAGCGCTCATGCAACGAGATTTCGCGTTCGAACCAAAGCCAGACGCGTTGTAAATTCTTCGCAAGGAAAAATCGTGTCTGCGCGATCGACAACGTGTTTTGCAGGCAAACGTTCGTGAATTATGCAACTCAGGAGTTCTTCAGTTCGAAGAGGCCCTTTTAAACAACATTTTCATTGCGAATCTCATTCCAATCCTAAGCGCAATAACTAGTACGGTGGCAGTTGAAATAAGGGGTAGAAACCGATTAAATCGCGATCGATTTAACTTAAATTAAAGCTTCATTAACTTAGGAGACTGTACAAGATGGTAGAACGTGATACGATGATGCAACGCGAAGTATGTTGCGTTCTCAGAAGAACTGTCCCGGGGCGAAAACGTTCTGCCTTAAAAAGGGGATCGAAAAGACGAGGATAGAAGTAGGATAGAAAGAAGTGCACGTAGTAGGAAAGAAAGCTGGAGAAAATAATGTAGAAGCTGGAAAGCCTGTCGCGAAGAGAAAGTTCGGGGAATACCGAAGAAGAAAACAAAAGATTTGGGACTCGAGAGGCTTGCGTGGCCTGGTCACCAAATGTGCGAGGACATTAAGCAGACTCGCGCAAGAGTCTTGGAAAAGTTGTGAAAAGAGAAATCGCAGGTTAAAAGACGAGAAGAGAAGGTAATAGTGGAGAATGGTTGCACTGACGTAGCTGCCACGCTAGTTAAGTAACAACAAATACAAAAAGTCCATGTAGAATTTTTATTAAACGAGTTATCCGAATAAAAGCGGGAATTCGGGGGATGTAAAGTTAATGTCAACATTTTAGCTTCAGTAACAGGCTACGTGGACCCCCAGGGATCCACGGACCACAGTTTAATATCGATTGAACCTGAAGAAGCTAACGCGAATGATAGGTCACCAGAGAATTCTCTTACGTCGAACCACGTGGTCGTTGCGCTTTAAAATCGTAAGAGGATTCTTCCACCCTTCGTGCGTCCATATGCGACCAATCACGCGTACTCTATCGATCATTCCATTTCTCTGCGTTGCACACATATCGATTTTATGACTGCGATTTAAAAAGGAATTTTTAAACGTCAAATCGTTTTACAAATCTGCAATAATTGCAAGGTACACAAGTCGAGCGAATTTCACTAAACCCTATCAGCGGTCGCGGTCCAATCACGGTTCAATCAAACGTCCCACGGCCGCGATTCAATCGATCACGTCCAACAGCCAGTACATTTTCGAGCAAACAATCGATGCGACTATCCAGAGCCAACAGGTCCTTCTTTCCACGGATACGCGTCATCCATCTGACTTCAGACAAGAATTCTTCCCCCTGACGCGTCGAAACGTCGATTATATCGAATAAATCGCTGTTCGTTCTCGCGAATCGATCCGATCGCGCTGATACAAAAAGCTCGAACGAGTTCGATCGTTAACACTGAATACCGCTCCGTTCGATTCATCTCTGTTTAATACCAGCAGCCAACTATTCGGCGCCAATACTGATTGATTAATCGCATTGTCGGCTGTACGATATCGGCTCCACCAGCATTGCTTCGTTTCTATTCTTAGACCGCCTACATTGACTTTCTGGGTTAGAGCGCGGTCGTATTCCGATGACGTGAGAGTCGCGAGCGCTAGTCCGCCATTGTGAATTCTCTGCTCGCTCTTCCGTCGGATTTTCGATTTGTTTCGACCGCCAGAAACCTGCACGACAGCTTATCGTCCTCAGAATTCTATCGCAATTAGCCTTTTGCTCGTTATTATCGAGTTAAAACTTTCCAGAGCGAAATTGTGTGGCAGACGAATTGTACGAAATAAGTTTAGTTAAACATAAAATGGAATAATAACTCTCTCAACTCTCATACTCGACTCTGCACTTCTTCGTTCGCTCTCGATACTCAAATCACACCCCAATCACAGATATTCACACAGACACACACACTTTTATCTCGCACAAAGATCCAGAAGATCCATTCGCTCTTCTAAAATTCAAACTATGACCTGAGTCCCAAACACTCGATATTTATTTTACGCATCTCATTCACTCATTCGTACATGCCTATAACAAGTGTTAATATAAACACTTTTGCGTGGATATTGTGGGATCAGAAGATTTTGACGAAGAACAAACGTAATTGTAGAAAGTGAATTTATTAGGTTAAATAGATGATGCGTACCATGATGTCCTTCTTCAACTCTGCCCATCGCTGCGCACACACATCCTTGTGTATGTTCGATCATCGAATATTCTAGATTCTTTTCCATTCGTTCCCTTGTTTTTCCAGCCACTCGCATACATGCACGCTCATACTCTTTTGCACAAAGTTTGGAATATTCTCGAATAATTAATGTGGGGTGACTGGGGATGGTAGAATAAAGGTGCGACAGGAACAGTTGAGCGACGAAAAACGGAGGCGAGGAGCAGTCGTTCAATTCTGGTCAATTCTCATTTACAGAAATCAAAATTCCTGCATTAATGTCCAAGAATATTCTCAATTTCGTCTTATGCCCTCACGCACCCAAAGTCACACGTAATATAATCATAAAAGAATATTCTAAATTCCATTTTATTCCTTCATACACAAAGCCACGCGTTGCAAAATCATTCACACCCTACACTATTGATTAAAAAAGTATTTTCGAAAAGTGGTGAGCTTTATCCGCGATGAGGTTCTACTCGAGTAATAACGACGAGTGAATCTTAAGCGAACCGTTTCTAAAACACAGAATTGTCCCGCATCGTATCACGAACAATCTCGTAAATGCAATTCTCCGTGTTCCAGTTTTTTGTCGATAAATATCCCCCGCGCAGCCTCCCCCGTCGATTTCACCGATTTCGAAAGGTTCTCCAGTAAATCCCCATTCCCCTTCGACGGCGTTTCATCGTTCCCGCCGTTTCCAGCAGCCGCAATCTCATCCCGTAATTCTTTTCTTTCGCGCGACCGACACCCGCTACTTCCGCTTCCTATCAGCGGCTGTTTCCCTCCGTTGGCTCGAGTCCCTCGCACATTTACTTCCCCAGCGAGCGAAATACCCATCTCGCCTCGTCGACGCACAATGGCGGGAAAAAGGAAACGCGAGAAAGCATTAGCGACCGCCATTCGCGGTTACCCTCTTCGCCCCTCCGCGGCGAACCCCCGTCGCGAAGCTTTTCACCAGTCTCGACAAATTCCTCGTTATTATTTGCGCGATGGTGTCGCGTGTCTCGCGGAATCCATTGTCGTTCGCTCGTCACTGGGAAACGGGAGGAACTCCTCGAACCACCGCGGGACTTTAAAATCGACGCGAGCTCCTCAATGGGATTTGACGAACGCGTTCCACTGTTCCGCGAGTCCGTTGCCTGCCTATTCTTCGCGTGTCGCTTCCCACAGACACCGCGAAGGAGCACAATGCGTCTTTGAACGCGCGTTTCGCCGCGACGCGTCCCATTTCCGGGTTAAACGGGGACCAAGTAGCGCGAGTCAACGATGTCCGACACCGTCCGGTTGATCTCGCGGTTCCACCACTTTGTCGTGGCTGATTCGTTGCGAAACTGAAAACCAAGTCTCTGGGAGTGGAAAACTTTCTTCGATCCCCAGTTTCGATCGGTTAAACGAGAGACTTCGCGAGAACGCAGGGATAGGAGTCAATAATATCCGACGTCGATCGACGCGCGACTGTTTACCGAAACTTCTCCGCCGCGGTCGTCCAAGATTCCACTTTCGTTTCTTATTCATGCCGTCTGTGCTCCGTTTGCTGGAACGGAAACGCACTGGCTAGCTCCAGGAAACGAAGCCACGAGTGGCTTAGAAATTTCTTGGACGAATCGTGTTCCATCGAAGAATAGAAGAAAAGAGCAGCCGGATGAACGTATCGTCGAAACTCGATGGTACTTTCGAAAGCGAGGTTCTATTCGAGATCCGTTCGTCAAAGAAAAGAGACATTCGTATCGTTGGCGAATTTGAAATGTTGCAAAGCAGGAAGCAAATAATCTCGACGAACTCTCCATTGACAAAACATCTATTTCCAATTAGAACTTAAAATATGGCTGTCACGCAGCTCGTAAATACCGCAGAACGCGTGCTGCGAGGCAGATCGTGCGCTTTCGAACCGCGATCGGGTACGTCCGTTTCATTGGCCACGCGAGCCTCGTAATTTCAGCTCGTATGAATAATCCATCAGCGTGGGCTCGATGGATCCCTGCGCGAGCAACCTGCAACGGAAGGGAACGAAAGCGCGCGGGAGAAAAAGGGGTCGAGGAGTGAGGAACACCTGCGTCGACGATTGAATATATGAATGAACGCTGCGACAGATGTATCGCGGTGGAATTTCGCCACGATACGTGTCACGTACCACGCGGGACGCAACACGTGCAGAACTCCTTTGCGGAGGCGCAGCCATTTTATGGAGGACAGTTTTCGTCCGGACGCGATTTACGACGAGAGTCTCGAAAGAAGTTGGATCGATGGATTTTCCTGGCCGTCCGGATTCCAGCTATTTTTCACTCGACAGAACGTGTGCTGTGGACCAATTGTGAGGCGCATCGCGCGTGAAATCTCGCGTTTTCGAGGCATCCGTCGAACTGTCCGTCGCGAGGTCAGAAAGACGCGCGCAGGGTTGATTTCCATCGCGGCTGAAGCCACGCGAATGTGACGCATCGTCTACGAAAACGGCGTCGTTAGCTTTCACTCGACAGATCGTGCGATGTGGACCAATTTTGAAGCGCATCGCGCGTGAAATCTCGCGTTTTCGAGGCATCCGTCGAAGTGTCCGTCGCGAGGTCAGAAAGACGCGCGCAGGGTTGATTTCCATCGCGGCTGAAGCCACGCGAATGTGACGCATCGTCTACGAAAACGGCGTCGTTAGCTTTCACTCGACAGATCGTGCGCTGTGGACCAATTTTGAAGCGCATCGCGCGTGAAATCTCGCGTTTTCGAGGCATCCGTCGAAGTGTCCGTCGCGAGGTCAGAAAGACGCGCGCAGGGTTGATTTCCATCGCGTGCAGACGTCGCATCTGAAGCCACGCGAATGTGACGCATCGTCTACGGAAACGGCGTCGTTAGCATGGCCGACGCAACGACGCCCTGGCGCGTTGTTTCCGACACAGGCGTTGCATTTGTCTGTCACAGTGGGCACGTATCGCTTTCAAATGGGACGCGTCTCGCGCGACGCCTCCGGGACCACCACTTACCGGGTGTAAAATTCACTGGCTTCTCCTTGAATTCCAAGCAGCCCTTGTAAAACAGCCCCAGCTTCTCGAAATCGCCCACCATGCGCCCCGTCTTGTTCGCCAGCAGTCCTGAAAGTGATATTAAGAACGCGTTAACCGAGGTCGAAGGCACTTCTATTCCGTGTTACTTCGCTGAGACGCTTAATAAATTACAAGTTATAAATTAGATGCCAGCTGATGGAACGAAACTTGGCAAAAGTATGAAAATTTTAGACAATATCGTGAGAAATGATTTTATTTAAGTTTCGTCGAGAGAAAGGAACGATACGCATGCAATGTGTTAACTTAACGTTACACGTAGACGTTTAATATTCGAAGAGGAGAAGCGGAGGGCTTCAAAAATTACCCTTTTTGCACATTGGATGATACTGATCAACCTCAGACACCCTGTGTATCACCTTCTCAAGCATGAAGAAGATAAAAGGTATTTCCGTGAGCCGTACGAGTGATCGATAATCGTCTAAATACAAAATGTAACACAGAGAAGTCGAATATTTCGCGAGTGCACGCGAACGGTTCCGCGCACAAATATTTTCCACGAGCGCGCATAAATCACGGATTCATGGCACTATAAAAAGATCGACGCGAAACTCTGCTGCAATTCCAGGCAGATATACACCGCGGATCCGCCATTCAGAAGGCCGAAAATGGCAAAGGTTCGTTTCGAAGCCGCTAAAAGCCATCGACGAGGTGACTCCACCGAAATAGATCGAACGAGAATCCCTCTGCCCCCAACAGGGTGTCGAATAAACGCACCAAGTGGTATTAAAATACGCCCAGAGCAGCCAGTGAAATTATTCGAAAATCTAACTACGCTGGCATTCGCGTTTCATTCGCGAACGCGCTGAATAGATCCGAGGGTCGATTCTTTTTCGATGGTACGATGATTCCAATGTCGAATAGCCAACGTTAGATTTCTCTACGAATACATTATTACACATTTTCGTAACGTATTCCATACGAACTCGCAAAACGAAAATACCCTGTCTTCCAGTGAATTAAACTTAGCCGTCGATTCCAATAGTTCTTCGATCCGTTACCATCGAATCCAACACATTTTGTTTCGTCTTCTAACCCGATTCGAGCTTCGTCCCACGAATCAGGGAGCCGTTCGAGCGACGAATCTGGGGGTGGCGGAGGAAACGAGGACGATCGCGAACGACGCGGCAAACGTTCAACTTGCAGCGTTCTTCGAGGTCGTGCGACGAACGACCGCTGGCCCCGCGATGTGGAGCATTGTGTCGAGTCATAGGACAACGTGCATGACACACTTCCGTGTGCACGTATATCGATTAACATGAAATATTTATAGTACGGCCAGCCAGGCCGATCCGGCCTTCCGCGAGGCCTTTGCTGACCTCCTGTGGGACGCCCTCGACTTCCACGTCTCCTCTTCGCTTCCACTTCGCGCGTTTCGTGCGCCTTCGCGTCGTCAATCGTCTTCGTCGCCGCGTTTGCGACGCGTCCATCGAAATTTCGCCATCGATCGATCGCCTCGATCCTCGAGCGTCCTCCCCAAATTTTTTCCGCGAGCTTCCCTTTTTTTCCGCCAACGACAGCCGACGTGCAGCGAGATAAGAACGGAGAGCCGAGGGAAATGTCGGCGAATGGCTGTTTCGCGCTTTTCCAGCGCGCCAGGGGGAATTGTTCGCTCTAAGGTTACAGTTTCATCGAGACTGAGAGAGATAACGTTCGCGTCAGGTGGAAATTTGTCCCTGGGAAACATATTAGAACATCCTTCCAGCGTCGTCCCGTTCGAGGATCAATTCGGACAGACTTAATCGCGTAAACAGACTGCGCTCGACTTGGGACACTGTTAGCGATCACGTCGACCTTTTTTTCCCTCGCACACCCGTAACATCTATATTTAAAACGGTATGAAATTATACACTTCGCGAACGACCCGCCGTTATGCTCGTTGCATGCAAATTTATGCTTACAGCCGGTCACAAAAATCTGCATACATCCCCAGAATTTAAATATTAATTAAACTTTTCTCAGGCTCGTAGAGAAAGAAGTGCCTTTTAATGAAAATAACGATAATTCTCTCTCTTTCTCCGCGTAGTTCGCATCGCGTGCGCTGATTTTTAATCGAACGTATAATTAATAACGCGTCACTGGGAACAGAGGGTATCGATAGACATTTCCCGTTTCCTCGACGACTTCACCGGGATTTCCAACGAGTGAATTTCAAATCGAACGGAATCTCAATTAATAACCGACCCTTCGTTTTTCAGCGGCGGCCTCGAGAGCTCTTTGAGCTCTTTAAACGTTCAAATTGCGCGAGCAATAAAACCGCGAATCGGGGAAAATTTCGATTAATAATCTACGCGGGATTCGTGTGACCACAGCAGCGTGTGTACATTGAAAATCGATATCGCGACTACGTCCTTACGCTGCACCCTTTCTGCTCCTCGCCCACCCCACGCTTCGCCCCCTGACTGCGCGACCGTAAAAAGAATTAAGATTTAATGCAATCAAGAGTGACGTAGCGTCGCGAACGACCAGACACGTAGTACAATTCCAGCGAATGAAAGGAACACCTATATCCCTCGACTTTATCGGCTACTCGGAATCGAATAAAAAGTGGAGAACAGCTGGATTATGGATGCCTTCCGCGGAGTGGTTTGGAGAACAATAAACCGTGCAAGATAACGACGGTTCGCGAAACAGTGCTTCCTTTATCGATCGCCACGCGTGACACCGCCTGAACGCGTACCAGAACAAATACGAGTATCGTGTTCAAGCGTTTCGTTCGATTATTCGAGCCTACCTCGACTCGTTGCGCGCCAAATCGCAATGGATCGCAGCACTCTGGCGATCATTATTTCCATCGAGTCGTGGATAATCGAACATTATTCAGCAAACGAAACAGAAGCGTGCTCGTGGACCCTCTGCGGAAACTAACAATTTCCACTCGAAGCGTTGCCAAGATGAAATCGAAGAAGGAAAGCTGGAGAATTATGAAAAGCGTAAGGAACGGAAGGTAAACTGGAGGACGAAACAATGAAATCGTTCTGGATTTTGCAAGAGCGGTAGAATAAAAACAGCGATGCATACTCGATGTCGACCTCGCTCGAAGGCACCTGTTCGAAAGCGAGGAGGTGAAAAAAGAAACGAGTCGATCGGGACGCCGACTACGCTTCCGACCGCCTGATTTTCGAATGGATTACAATTTCAAAGTATTGCCTTGCGCCTCGACAGCGGCCCTTTCGTCGCCGCTTCCGCGGTTCCGTTTAAATGGAAACTCGAAATTTCGGCGCGCGCTGAAGCCGACCAGCTTTTGTCGGCGCTCCCAGGGATGGCCTGGCCCTGTTTTCATTTTCCCCGCTCGTTCGAGCCACCCCAGCAACCCCTCGCTTCTTCAATTCACTCTCCGCCCGTTCCCCAGCGTTCCTCTTTTCTCTCTTTCTTCCAGCTTCCGCACTTTGCGCGTTCCTCGAAAAAAAAAAAAAACACCCGCATTTAACCGCGCGCAACCCTCCGCGAAACGTGGAGCAAACGCAGGAACGCTTCAATGGAACGGACGAGCTTCCACGGCGAAAGTTCGCCATCGCTGACGAAAATTTCCGAACGATCGAACGATCGTTAAGGCGTTCCTTTGAAAAACCGCGAGAGGGGGGTGTGAATATTCAATCCGCGGCTGTGAAATCGTCCGTAGAATGGAACGCGAGGATTCGAGTTTCCCTGCAACTTTTTCCCGACAAGCTTTTGCAGAAGAAGTTTCCGCGTCGATGCCAGTTTCTGGACCGTGCAACTTCTTCCAGCGGGGGATCGATTAAAACGGGAGGTTTTTCAGACGCCTCGCGTCTCCTCGCGATCGTCCACCCTTGCTCCGCTATTCTTCGTTGCTTTTTCGTTTGTCTACCGTGAAATATCGACGCCGTCTTTCATTCGATTCGTTGGTGCGAGAATTTCTATTGTTCCTCCCTCGATGTATTTTTCTGACGATTTTCATCGCATTGACGCACCTGCGATTATGTCCGTGCGAATCGCGAAATTCACGGAGAACCTTCAGAAACGGCGTCGCGACGCTACCAGTGGCTGGTGAGCGTTATTTCAGCGGAACATCCGCTGGTAATGCTTGCGGACATAATGGCCAAGCGGTAATGTATTCCATGAAAAAGGTGATATTAAAAGCTGGATGCAAAGTTTCCAAGACCAGCCAAGTAATATTCTGTGCCAGCCTGTCTGAAAATTTCTTTGATAGTCTGTAACCGTGCGGTTAACGCCGTCGTCTAAAAGTGACGCGTCGTCCAAGAAGAGGCGCTCGAAAAGGAATCGTAATGGAATTTAGAGCACTTTTTAAAGGTGAATTGGATCAGGGTAATTTCGCGGTTCTACTTCAGCCAAACAAGCCCCTCCCTTTTCCACGCGTACGATGGTCTCGATTCGAAAGAAGTTGCTGGCTGAAAAGAAGATCAGCGCGGCTCGCAACGACCTTAAACTTCCATTCCACCACGCGACGCCATTACCCATACTTTTAAGCAGCAGTAAAACGAAAGAAAGATGACGCCTGGCGCAATGCGTTTATAACGCAGCTTTACCGCGACGGAGGTTCGAAACGACTGGAAAAAAAGGAAGAAACGAGACAGCACTGCGGAAGTCTCGATACCTATTTCATTGTCCTAAAATAACAGCGCGATAAATGCAAGAAACCAACCCCTTCGCGGTGCAATCGCGTCGACGTTCTAAAATCATTTTACGTTCCTCGTTCTCCTCGATCTATCAGTTCGTAAAAAAATCGCGAGACGCGTCACTCCAATTCTGAGTGAATATTGCATAACATAAACAATTGCTGGAGGATCCGCGCGCGATCGAATCCGATTCCCGTTTCGAGCGGATCGATGCACAGGTTACGATTAGGCGCCATTAATAACGTTCGCGCGTCAACAGCCAGGGACAGAGGAGCCGCAGGAGTGTCCGGCAATTCCTCGACTCTAATCGGACACGCGTCAGGACAATTTGCGAACAGAGTGAAACGACAATCGGATGGCAAGCTGAACGACAGAGATACATCGAGTCGCACTGCTGCCTCGATACACTTAGGAGGATAGGAAGCGGTTCGAATTATGTATCGTCGGAATGGTGTGTTAACCCTCTGCATTCGGACGTCCCCTTTGAGAATTCAGCGCGTTACTTGGAATTGATCAACGCGTCAGTGGTTACGGAGGCAAACTTATTCGTGGAAAGCAATGGTTTCTGTTGCTAACGTCAGAAAAGGTGTCAAATGTAAAGGGTTAAGTATTTATTTATTTTTAAAGGACAATGTTAATTTTTTCAAAATCAAAGATTGACTGCCTTCGAGCAGACGGCTAAGGGCGTTTGTTCTGGTCTATGTTGCTCAATTAAGACAGCTATTTCTCGCAAATTTTTCCATTAAGGCGTTCATTTTCGCTTCACTACGACCTGTCCCTAATATTCTCACATCTAAGACAATAGTTTACTAGATAGCTTTACCAATGAGTCCACTAGAGGCCCAGAAAGGCTCAGAAAACACCTTTTTCCCTCTTTTTTCTTCCTATCCCTTCTCTCTCGCACTCACAGCGACCAAAAGCAACGCGCTTCGCCATAAATCAGACCCCAAACGCCTGCAGTAGTACAATCCCTCATTGGTCAGACGTCGCAGCAGTTTTCTAGCAAAATATCAGCAGACTTCGAACTTTGATCGAAATACTTGGGTGTCCCATATTCTGTGGCGGTCTGTACCAGTTTTATATCCGACAAATCAACATTCCACCACTGAAACGATCACGCGAATGATAAATGGTCGCTTTAGAATCGGTTCGACAAAGATGTATACGCGAAGGTCAGTCGTATCGGTTCCTGCAGCAAGAAACTCCACTTCTTTCCTTCACGGATGAATAATCCGCGCCGCGAAAGCTTCGCGAAACCGAAAACGAGGTTATGTCCAACGTTAAGTCTCGTTAATTTATCCGTGCTTCCTCCCCATCGCGCAGGATTAATGTTTCCATCGTACCAGCGGAAAGAAAAGCGGAGCTCGAGCTTGGCCAAGCTGGAACCACGACTCCAACGCTTCCGTTTCCAAGCGGATAGATTTCAGCAGTTTCGTTGCACGAGATCGTTCGCGGTTTCCTCTGGTTTAGCGATCGTTTCGGAATAATCGTCGTCCTCGAGTTGCTGGATCCTTCCATACGAATGTTCTCAGATGGTAGGACGCGATCTGCTGCTGGAATTGTGGCAGTTTCATTGCTTCGAGCGAGACATCTTTCTGGTGGTTATCGTTCGATTAATTGTCCATATATTTTCGAAAAGATCACGTTCATGTGTATATAGATACATTTCCAGCTACGAGTCGTTAATCGTAATAACTATTGGTTACGAAAAAGTAAGAAATGAAAAATGGAAATTTTATAGGATAGTATTAAACTGCAGGCGGGATTAAAGTTATTAATTATATGAATTATGGCTAAGCTAACCTATGTCGAACCATTCTGAATCACCCTCGACTTCAATCACTCTCTCAATCATTTCCCAAAACTAGAGACAAGACTATTTTGGCCTTTTATGGACTAAAGCAGGCAAATAAGCATCGTGTCACTCGACGACGCCGTGAAACCACCATAAACCACCCCTTTAACAACCAAGGATGCAGGATTCAAGCTCCACATATGTGCGCATCGCATATTCCACTGAATCAACTAGCAGAGAATTGTATCGACATGGAATTTTCGTGGCGCCAGATAAGTCGAAGATGGCGCGCAAGAAAAACGAACCTCGAAGAAAGGCGACTTTCCTCGAGTTTATGTTGAATTCAACTGGTACGAGGTGGTGGTTTCCAACGTCGTCGAAGGAGAGGCTAATTAGCGGAGTTCTTTTCACATCGAAACTGGGTTGTTCGCGCCCCAACCATCTTTGACAACAATTGATTTCCCCGCCCCTCTGTTTCTAATCGAATATTTGGCTGTCCTTCGATTTCTGACGCCAGCGAAACGTCGGTTGCGCTGTTAACCGAAGCAGAATGACCACTGTTGCCAAATATCGAGGGTCTAAATCATCTCGCGCCATGAAATGTGCCGCCATTTCCTCGATTACAAAAATAATATTCGTCAAGAAAACATTATTTGCTCTCGCTACGATTGCGAGATTTATAGCGATTGTTTCGCTCGATCAGAGTTCTTTCAGTCGCTTTACCAAAAGTCACGTCCACGTTATAAACCTGGTCTCAATCCCAATCAACGCGACTGTCGAAGACGTGGGCCTTAAAACCCTCGAGTCTCTTTCTTTTCGCCTTCACGGAAACAAAAGTAGGAGACGCGACACTCGAGTCTTTGGTTTTTGGCCAACTTTTCACTCGCACGTCCCGATAACGAGGCTGCGCGAGGCGGAGTTTCAGCGGAAATTCTCGGAACACCGGTAGAACCATCGTAAACGAAACTTCCATGGAATACCAGCTGGGCGTGTGTTTGAATTTCCTCGAGACTACCTGGCAAGCTGCGTTCGCCGTGGATTACGATTAACAACGGAATTTTAGACAACGACAAGTTACCCTGAAACTCCGCTTCGTCGATAACCTTTAGCTACACCTGTTCCTCTCGCGAACAGCCCCTTACAGGGAACCTGTAGCGATGGAAAACGCGAACGAAGTCTGTTTTCAGAGAGCGTTACGATTATGCAAACGCTGTATCAACCGTAACGATCATCTCGCGGTCGAAATGAAATAAAGTTCAGCGGGAAGTTTCGTTTCTTCCGCGCTGCTTCGCGAAGAATCAGAGGGGAAGAACATCGTAGCTCGGAGCTTTTGTCTGGATCAGGGTCCAGTGCGCCACAATGCGGTTACCGCGTCTAGAAGCGAGCATAATGGCCTCAGGGCTGCTTAAATTCCGGCTGTGTTCTTAAATGCCTGCGAGCGTCCGAAACACGCCATGCGCGTCCCAGTTCGCGTGTGCACGCTCGTTTCGTGAGCCTGTTGGCGCGGAAACCAGGGAAGAACAGGCCGTGTCGTCGTCAGGACGCGTTCTAACGTCTTAACGTGGCCGTATATAACCGTGAAAAGGTCCGCTCGAGACGTTTTCCCTTGCTTCCCGTGGAATTGTCCCGGTAATCGCGGCTCCCTTAAGTCGTCGGAACGAGTGCGCGGGAAAAAGGAAACGACGAGATCGGACGGAGGCCTGCAGGGAATTAAAAGGACAATTCTGCAAACCTGCGCTGACGCTTGACGAAAGCAGTCCTCCTCGTCGTTTTGAGAAGCTCTGTGCGCCTCGAAACTGACTTTCGCGGGCAATTGAAGCAATTAGCGGTGAAAGTATCGAAACGACGAGATCGAACGAAGGTCTGCAGAGAATTAAAAGGACAATTCTGCAAACCTGCGCTGACGCTTGACGAAAGCAGTCCTCCTCGTCGTGTTGAGAAGCTCTGTGCGTCTCGAAACTGACTTTCGCGAGCGTCGAGCAACTTGTTTTCGCGGGCAATTGAAGCAATTAGCAGCGGAAATATCGAAACGACGAGATCGGACGAAGGTCTGCAGAGAATTAAAAGGACAATTCTGGAAACCTGCGCTGACGCTTGACGAAAGCAGTCCTCCTCGTCGTGTTGAGAAGCTCTGTGCGTCTCGAAACTGACTTTCGCGAGCGTCGAGCAACTTGTTTTCGCGGGCAATTGAAGCAATTAGCAGCGGAAATATCGAAACGACGAGATCGGACGAAGGTCTGCAGAGAATTAAAAGGACAATTCTGGAAACCTGCGCTGACGCTTGACGAAAGCAGTCCTCCTCGTCGTTTTGAGAAGCTCTGTGCGTCTCGAAACTGACTTTCTCGAGAACAGGACTCGCGAGCAACTTGTTTTCACGGGCAACTGCAGCAATTAGCAGTGGAAATATCGAAAGGACGACATCGAACGGAGGCCTGCAGAGAATTAAAAGGACCAATCCTCCTCGTCGTTTTGGGAAGCTCTGTGCGTCTCGAAACTGACTTTTTTGGGAACAGGACTCGCGAGCGTCGAGCAACTTGTTTTCGCGGGCAATTGAAGCAATTAGCAGCGGAAATATCGAAACGATGAGATCGAACGGAGGCCTGCAGAGAATTAAAAGGACAATTCTGGAAACCTGCGCTGACGTTTGACGAAAGCAGTCCTCCTCGTCGTTTTGAGAAGCTCTGTGCGTCTCGAAACTGACTTTCGCTAGCAACTGGAGCAATTAGCGGCGGAAATATCGAAACGACGAGATCGGACGAAGGTCTGCAGAGAATTAAAAGGACAATTCTGGAAACCTGCGCTGACGCTTGACGAAAGCAGTCCTCCTCGTCGTGTTTAGAAGCTCTGTGCGGCTTTCGTGAGCGTCGAGGAACTTGTTTTCGCGGGCAACTGGAGCAATTAGCGGCGGAAATATCGAAACGACCATTCGCGCTGATAAACAGAATTTCGCTGGAGATTATCGAATTTGCGGTCGAACCGTATAATTGTTCTGCTGGGTGGATCCGTGGCGCGAAATGCGAAACGAACTTTCTCGCTTAATCAGAGAGCCAGCCTTCGAGGAACGGAAAAACGGACGGTTCCGCTGCTGGTTCGTTAAACTTTCCCATTCTCGACGAACAACAGCGAATTAACCGATCTACATCTCGCAGATGCTCTAAAAAATGAGAATAGTTTCTTGGAGATGGAAAAAATGCGGGGGAATAGTTTGATTTCCGGAAAGTGGAATCGAATCGATCGCCAGGAACCGCGACGTAACTCTTCCAGATTATCGGAACGAACTTGACCCATTAAACAAGTTGGATTAATCAAGTTTGCAGCACCCTTTGTCCTTACGTAAATTTTGCCGCTAAGGCTTCGTCGCCTCGGAATAAACACGGAAGGATTAGCTACAAATGCGCTTTTCCATCATTAGACGGCGCTCTTCGCGAACCAAACGTTATTTTGCACTGAGTTTTCGAATAATAAAATCCATACGCGAGTGGCTACACGCGTTGTCCAATAACGATCGCTGTATTTCAACGCTGCTGTTGTAAAATAGTTGTATAAACGCGTGGCGTGTCGCGAAATAGCGTTTGTCCGGCTAAATCCTACGAAATATTAGACAGAGTGAGCAAAGCATCGATGTAAACGTGAAAATTGTTGTTACAAACCAACGATCAAGTATTTCAACGTATTCGAGATCGATACGAGTTGTCGTTGGTCGCGTTTTAGGTCGAAATTGTCAGAAATCGATCGAAGGATGGAGGAACTTGCACGACGACGTAAACGGAAGACGATAAACTTTCACGAGGCATAAATGTTTCAAGACTCGACGATAAATATTTAAAAGGGGCGTGGAAACCAGGATTACGAAGCGGATCTCCCAGACGCAGAAGATCCAAGGCATCTGTCATTTGGAATATCGAAACATTTACCCAGAAACTTTGGCCCTAATCGAGACGCCATTTTGTGGAGGAAACGAAATGAATATTCTCGTTTATTATTCGATAATGAAGAAGGTGCCTCGAAAGTGGGCGATTCGAGGAAGATATCGTCGACAGACAAGCCAAGGGAAGTTGGAGAAAGAAATTTCTGGCTGACTCCAAGATGGATCCCGCGCGAGACAGATTGACCAAAAAAAGGTGCTTCCACGGCGAGAACAGGGACCAAGAGGCGTTCCAGTTGACGAAGAAGCCTTGGAACGAAGAAAGAGTTGATTTCCAACTTGCCAGTTTTGATTCATCCTTCTTGCAGCTTTTATTTGAAAAACGCTGATGCGGAGATCGTTTAGGGAAAATAGGCGCGCTGAAAATGGTGAAACGTCGGATAGACTTGCTCTATTTTCAGCCAAAGTATTTCTCTCTCGAGACAATCACGCAAACGCGTCCGTATTTGTTCGCTCTGTCGATATAAAAAGCATTTGAATGGTACAAAACGAGCGATCCGCGTTAATCTCCATTCGTGCAGAGCCTCACGGTCGAAGCTACCAGCCCTCGAATATTTACAGGGCCGCGTGAAAAAATGAGCAGGAGAAGCGATGAATTATTACGCGGCTCCGTCCATGTGTCATTCTTTGAGAACGCCGCCTGTTTTTCATGGACCCCGCCCCTGTAAATCTTCATTTCCGCTGACCCTTTTCTCCTTTTCATCCCACTTGCGAACCTGGAGGGGTCGCTGCCCCGGCGAACCCTTTTTAAAGAGAGCGAATCGTATTTTAATCGCGAAACAAAGCCTCTTTTGATCCTCGAACCAAGTTATTTTTACGATCCACTTTGCAATCATTAATTCTCGAACAAATTGCGGTAATTCGAGTACAAAATATCTTAAATTCGTTCGCTATTAACCGAAAATAACTCTCGAATTCGTGAAGAGGCAAAGTTTTTAATTCCACGATCGACGCGAGAGAAGAAATTCGAAAAAGTTCGACAAGTATCGCGCACGATGGTTGTCCGCGAACTTTCCAAGTAAAACAATGGGGCGCGAAGTTCGTTCGATTAGAAGACACAGCTGTTACGCGCGTGAAATCGTTTAACCGCGTTCAAGGTCCGTTTCACAGGAAGGGAGAGACACTGGAAGCAACCGGATGCGATCAACCCCCTTGTAACAGAGTACTCTGGCAGCACTGATCGACAGAACCGCGTTATAACAAGGCTCGCTGTGTCGTCGAAGGAAACGAAAGTAACGTGGCAACTTTTCGTCGCTGTTTCTCATCCCCTGCGTCAGCGTTCCGTGACGTATGCGCGTCCACCACTTTTAATCGCGCGTGACCTACATAAACCCGTCTTCTGTTTACTCGCCACAGTGGAATATATTGGCGTCCCGATAATTCGTGTCTCGTTCGATCCGACCAGTCGCAATTTAGAAACCATTTAAGTAAACACAATCCTTTAGCGAACCACGTTTTTAACAAGGGCCACATGCTTTCGCCCCCAATCGATTTCGCTCCAACTTCGCATATTTGTAGAGCTACATGTGGGTCGCCAATTGCCAGCGTAACTTTTTTACAGCCCTTGAAATAACGGAGATGCAGGGGTTCAAAGTACGTGTTTAGCGAAATCTTTTGGAGGCTATCATTTTTGACTGAGAACGGATACGGATTTGAATTTCGTGTCACAAAATCGCAAAAAATTCAAGCTTTCGAATGATATATCATTTTCTATTTTTGCGAGAAAATGAGTTAATTAAAACATTTTTAAAAGAGGAGAAAATTTTCGATATCTTCGAACAGCTCTCGAAGCCACTTTAATTTTTCCAAATCATCGACGACGCGATTGCATCCACTCAATGGAGCGTCGATTGTTTCCGTAGACGAGATTATCAAAACTGGAGTCGAAGCAGCAAATTGAAATAGAAACCACCTCAAAAGAATCGACCAAACTTTCTCTTTGTTTTCTGGTACAGCGAATCGTTGAATATTCGACGCGAGAAAGGTTCGCGCGGAAGTGTCTTCAGTTTCAAATCGCGAGGCTAAGAGCGCGAAACTGAACTCGTTAAGATCGTCGATGAGAATGAGGCGAAGAGACGAACGAGAAGACCAGGTCCCGCGACGATCTAAATTAGTTTCGCGACCGAATCGCGCGAACAGCGACGCGATCGAGGGCCAAACTTTTCGTTACGAATGCCTCGCTCGGTTAATTGAAAGTTTAAATGGCGGCGGGAAATTTGCCCGCGCCTCTGAATCAATTATCCGGCAGGGCTCGCTCTTCCATCCACGTCCTCCAAGTTTCCACGACGCGAAAGCTTCCTCGCCCACCCCTTTTTTCCAACCCACCAAGAAATTAATCCTCGTCCAGGAGTTTCGATTTCATCGATCGCCTGCGATTTATCCAACCCCCTCCAAGCGTTTTCACTCGCGACAAATAGATGAGAATGCGTTCTCGAGGGAGTGATACGATTTTTTCTGCACGCGAAGGGAGAACGAAGGATCGCGCGAAAAAGAATATCGCGATGCCTCTTCGCGAGCTTAGCTGGCGACGCTTCTGAATGGCACGACAAGGATATCTTAATGGGAAAAAAAAAAAAAAAGAATGGGTTCCACTCACGGTGAAGGTGATCGTCGACTCTTGCCCACCCCTTTTTTCCAATCCACCTAGAAATTAATCCTCGTTTAGAAAATTCGATTTCATCGATCGCCTCGATTTATCCAACCCACTCCAAGCGTTTTCACTCGAAACAAATAGATAAGAATGCGTTCTCGAGGGAGTGATACGATTTTTTCTGCACGCGAAAGGAGAACGAAGGATCGCGCGAAAAAGAATATCGCGACGCTCCTGAATGACACGACGAGGGTATCTTAATGGAAAGAAAACGAGAGTGGGTTCCACTCATGGTGAAGGTGATCGTCAACTCTTGCCCTCCCCTTTTTTCCAATCCACCTAGAAATTAATCCTCGTTTAGAAAATTCGATTTCATCGATCGCCTCGATTTATCCAACCCCCTCCAAGCGTTTTCACTCGCGACAAATAGATAAGAATGCGTTCTCGAGGGAGTGATACGATTTTTTCTGCACGCGAAGGGAGAACGAAGGATCGCGCGAAAAAGAATACCGCGACGCTCCTGAATGACACGACGAGGGTATCTTAATGGAAAAAAAACGAGAATAGGTTCCACTCACGGTGAAGGTGATCGTCGACCCTCGCCTGAAGCATGTTGAAGCTCGAGCTGGGCTGATACGGCTGTTGATCGCGAATACCGCCGCACGCGAACTGATAAAAGTCCTTGCAAGGATCCACCCCCTTCTTCATGAACGCCACCATCCGCTTCGAGGCTTCCTCGCAGGCTCTCGAGTCGCAGACACCCTCTGGCCCGTCCCTCTCCCTGATGCAAGCTTCGTCCTGAAATAAAAACCAGTCTCTCTTCCCTTTTTCCTTTCTTACTTTCCAGCTGGGCATTCTAATCCTGGTTAATCGTAATGAAAAACAATTCCGTAGCGAGTTAACGCCTGGGACCTGGGAACAGTTGCTGTGTAACTTTCGCGCTTAAGGGCCAGCCTGTAAATGAGGATGAAGGGAACGGGCGGCGGACAAAGTGGGAGGACAAACGAGGACCGTCTCGCTGAATCGTCAAGCGCGAACTTTACTGCGACGCTCGTTCGGGAAACGTGGAACCTCTGATAGAATCCGCTTTTTCCCAGGACGACCTACGATCGCGGACGGTCGAAGAAACGATCGCCCACTCGCTAATGCTCCCTCGTTTCGAGCCAAGGGAGTCGAAAGGTCGACTGGTTCTTCTGTTCCCGCCTAATGCGTCGCAGCGCGGGATTCTTGCGGGCGAAATCGGGAATCATACGTCTTCCGTGAAAGAGACGAATGGCGCCGCGGCGCGGACTTGGAAGTTCCTCGAAGATAAATAAAAAGGAGAGAGAAAAAGTCGCGCGTGGCTGAAGAATTGTCGCGCGAGTGGCTAAAAATTTGAGGGCGGTTTTCATTGTCGTCGATTGCGTTTCAGCCCAACGGATACCCGATACGTCTTTTTGACGGAGACGAATGATCGCGCCTTACCTCGCGAGCCCAGCCACGACGGAATTAACGTGCGGATTTTCCCATTTATTCTTACGTATCGGAGCCGAGTCGCTGGCGGACATCGAAACGCGAGATCGATCGCGAATTCCGATCTCGACGACTTCCGCAAATAGTCTTTCATCGACTCGAGAGATTCCTCTGGGGGATATCGCGTCGTTAGGTAGACAGTAAGACGCGTAAATCCCTGTCGAAATCTAGTCCATATCGTAAACATTATGGGAGCTATCGAGGCTCTGAGCGCGAGACGCGTGCAACCCTGGGCCTCGATAAATCCTTCCGGTACCGCCGTTTCTTTCTGCGCCATCGCTCGTCGCTTGTCCGCGCCAGCATACCAAAAAAAAATTACTATACAAGCGAGAAACTGGGAATCGATAAAATTTATGCTTCAATTTATGCGATCCTCAGCTTCTTTCTCGCCCCTTCGAATTTCCATTAGCGTTTCCTCTTGTTTCGTTACGAATTCTTCCGATCGACATCGCGTCTGCGACTAAAACGCGGAGCCAGCGCTCGAAATAATCCGCGAACCTCGAATTCTTGGGCCCAGTGAAAGGAAAGAGGGTTGCAGAGGGGGTGGCCCTCTCCAGCGCGGCGGAAACATCCTTTCGAGCGAAGTTTCTTTGATACCAGGCCTCGATGCGCAGGCTGGGGAACGAATTCCGGTTAAATAGAATGAAATTACGCCCGTAAGCTTTCAATTTATATTCCAGGCACGGCCTACCGCACTCTATCTAAATCGCATCCGGGGGAAGATGTTTGCGCTCGTTTTCGCCGTGTATTTACCCTGTTTCGAGCTGGGCTGCACGCACTCTCCAGGCTAAGGGATGAGATTGTTGCC
Organism: Xylocopa violacea; assembly: GCA_963969225.1. NCBI lineage: Eukaryota > Metazoa > Arthropoda > Insecta > Hymenoptera > Apidae > Xylocopa > Xylocopa violacea. Next base: position 24,668,223 of record CAXAJV010000012.1, read on the forward strand.
GCGTAAAAGCGCCTCCAACGAGAGGCCTGGTTTCGCGTGGGGTCACGTAAGCGAACGTGACGGATAAGGGAAGAACGGAAACGAGGCTGCGACGCGATATCAATTTGACGCGATAACCGCGAGAGAAGCTCCCAAAAATTCTCGAGCGCAATATTTACACGCTCTCGTATCCGTTTAAACGCTTTGCGCTCGAGAGGCGAGCGGAAAGTCGCCGCATCGTTTCGCGCGGTAACTCGAGTTTCTCGTCGAGTGATTTTAACCCTTCGCACTCGGATGTCCCCTCTGCGTCAGCGTTGATTAGCGATTACGAAGGTTAAAGTTATTCCACCGCATGTTTCTCTCAAGTTTTCTGTTACTGAGAGGCGTTAGCACTGGAATTTATGGCTAAAATATTGCCAAAAGCTGTTTCTGTTGCTAACATCCGAGAACGAGCCAAGTGCAAAGAGTTAACATTTACTGAGAGACATTAGCGATGGAATCTATGACTGAAATATTGCTCAAAGATTGCTATTTTAGCAATAATTGCTATTGATAGCATTCGAGGAGGTGCAAAGAGTTAACGTTTACTCGCTGCACGCGCGTGTACGAGATTCCCCCCCTAATCGGACGCAATTGTTTCAACTTTCTACTCGACGCGAGAAAAGTTCGAACGCGATGAAAAATGGGAGTTCGCAAAGAACTCGAAGGGAGGGACGACGAAGTAGGCGAGTGGGATTTTCTCGCGAGAAGAGTTGGACGGCGAGAGATAAAGGTCAGGATGGAGGCTAAAGCCCCGACCTCGGCCAGGGCTGACATTTGCCTCGAAACCTTAGCCCCCTCTGTGTACGGCTTCGTCGCGATGCAACGCTCTAACGATCCGCGTCGAACGCGACGATTCTCCGCGAAGAATCCATCATTCGTCGTCGCTGAATGCCAAGCACTGAATAAATCATCGACGACGAGGGGAGTTGCTCGTCCAGATATCCTCAACGAGCGACGATTTTCGTCCGCTTTCCGCTCTCGTTTGCCTAATCCGCTCGATCGTTCGCGGCGAAAGTTCTCAGAAAACTGCCAGCGACAGGTTCCGCGTATAAATTCCAGACATTCAACGCTGGCTTCCCAGCAATCAGAGGGAAGCCTCGAGAGCAGAGAAACGGTGAGTGTATTACGTCGATACAGCGATCTGTCGACCGTTTTCGAAGCAATCGAGCAACGATCTGCTAATTACCGCGAACTTGTCAATGGAACGATACCAGGCAAAAAAGGGGGAGCGTTTAATTGATCGTAAATTACCCCTGAATTACATCCAGGGAAAATTCTCCTCTCAGTTAATCCTCTGAAATCGGTATTATCTATTAACAATGGCGAATGATTACGATATACGTTTACAAAAGGGTCCTCGAACGACGGAACGGCGTCCATCGAGCGTCGACCGTGAGCTTTAAATAAAGTAAAGCGTCAAAGAGAGACAGCCTCGATCCTAATAATTCCTCCGTAAAAGTGTCTGTCAGACGCGACAAAGAGACTTTTCTATGGCGCGGCTGGCCAGGCCAATCGAACCATTGTTTTAATTGGAACACGCGCGCGTATATCTGGAACGCAGCTCGTCCGCTTCGAACCGCGATGAACCGCTCCAACGAGGCGCGAGGAGCTCGTTCGATGCGTTTCGTCGAGGAGGAATCGTTGAAACTCTCGAGGCGAGCGAGCGTCTAGACGCGTCGTTCTTTCCGCTCGCGACGCGTCAGAGGAAGACGAAACGATGAGAACGTCGACGAACGAGCGGGCAATTCGCGATGGAATAAAAGCGATCGCGTGGCGGGCAATTTCGTCCCGTTCGATCGACAATTCTTGGGAAAATTTCAACAAACGCGGAATCGGATAAAATTGTTCAGCCAAATTGAATTCGTTCCTCGCGGTGAACGCGTGGCGAACGAAACGCGGACATCGGTATCGTTCGATAGAAGTTATCGCGTAGCCTATTAAACGCGCGTTGATTACAAACGGAAACGAGATAGACGATCCCCTATGTCCGCGATAATTGAACCGTAATTGATAATGTTACTTCGAAAATTTCGAGAGATCGTCAATTGTAATTATAAATCGTTGGTCTGAAACGTGCGCGAGAATTTGACAATTTCTGGCGGCCTTTCGTGATCGATTAACAATCTCGTTCCTTCTCCCTTTATTAGAAATTCACGATCGCACTCCAACGCTGACCAGTTTTCTCTTTTTTTAATCCTTTGAGCTCGACGAGTTTTTCGATCGAACGAAGCAGCGACTTAAAATAATTTTAAAAACGTAACCAAATATGGAAACGTAAACGTACGGAAATATTCGAATATTTTGTCTCCTTTTTCAACCCTTTGAGCTCGACGAGTTTTTCGATCGCACAAAGCAGCGACTTGAAATAATTTTAAAAACGTAACAAAAAATGTAAACTTACAAAAATATTCGAATATTTGATCTATTTTATTTTATTTTTGTTTCCACTTTCAGTTATTAGAGTCACTTTCAGATCGAATACTGCGTCGCTATTTCAGTTTCTTTATCACTAATTGCTTCGCGAATACGATCGATCCCATTTCTTCAACGCTTCAAAATCGAATTCATCTTCACTCGAGCTAATTTCTCTTCCGAAACCCACTTTCGTAGAGCTTTAGAACTCGAAATCAGTCGATGAGAGACTCGAATCGTCGCATTGAACGCCTTGGCGACTCAGAGTCGCCTCTCGAGCGGAAAGGGTTAAACGTTCTATTCGACGAGCGAAACAAAATCGTATATTTTTACACGATCCTGGATATTTTTATTATTCTCACGGTATTCGATCACTCGAGCTAATTTCGCTTCCAAAATTCATTTTCGTAGAGCTTTAGAACTCGAAATCAGTCGATGAGAGACTCGAGTCGTCGCATTGAACGCCTTGGCGACTCAGAGTCGCCTCTCGAGCGGAAAGGGTTAAACGTTCTATTCGACGAGCGAAACAAAATCGTATATTTTTACACGATCCTGGATATTTTTATTATTCTCACGGTATTCGATCACTCGAGCTAATTTCGCTTCCAAAATTCATTTTCGTAGAGCTTTAGAACTCGAAATCAGTCGATGAGAGACTCGAGCGCAAAGGGTTAAACGTTCTATTCGACGAGCGAAACAAAATCGTATATTTTTACACGACCCTGGATATTTTTATTATTCTCACGGTATTCGATCACTCGAGCTAATTTCGCTTCCAAAATTCATTTTCGTAGAGCTTTAGAACTCGAAATCAGTCGATGAGAGATTCGAGCGCAAAGGGTTAAACGTTCTATTCGACGAGCGAAACAAAATCGTATATTTCTACACGACCCTGGATATTTTTATTATTCTCACCGTATTCGATCACTCGAGCTAATTTCGCTTCCAAAATTCATTTTCGTAGAGCTTTAAAACCTAAAATGAGTCGATGAGAGACTCGAGTCGTCGCGTCGAACGCTCTGGCGTCTCAGAGTCGCCTCTCGAGCGCAAAGGGTTAATTGTTCTATTCGACGAGCGAAACAAAATCGTATATTTTTACACGACCCTGGATATTTTTATTATTCTCACGGTATTCGATCAGTCGAGCCTGTTTACTCTCGCCGTGTTCGCAATGAACTGCACGGTTTCTTGCACGGGCAACAAAAAATAATCCCAGCAACCCCGAAGCGGCAAACTTTGCCCACCGTAATACCCAGCTGGGTGGGATGAATAAATTCTCGTAGGTCGTGAGAGGGGCTCGGTTCGAGGCGATCTATTTATATGTTTCGCAGTTTATTCTCGCCCCAGGAGCGAGACGATCGATCGATCGCGCGTTAACGATTACCGCCACGGCCTTTAACCCCCTTTTCGGATCCGCGAACGCTGGCCGAAAGGTGACTGCGTTTTCACGTGCGAGCGAGTAATGGCTCGTTCCGCTGCGAGCATCGACGCTCGCGGATATTCTCCGCTTCCTGGCCGCGGGGCGCGCATTAAACGCGCCGCGTCAAAGTGCCAACTGGCGGACAAAGCGCTCGACTAAGATTAATGTTGACCGTGAAAGCACCGTCATTTCAATAACAGCGAGTCGCAATGGGCGCTAAGTTAACCGTGCATAGGATAACGAACGGTTCGTTACTCTTCGCTCTTTTGGATCCTCCATTTTGGTCCCCGTCCTCTTCCTGTTCTTCGATCTGGAGGACAAAGTGCTCGCTGGCTGACGCGAGAGTTCGAGTGCTGGTCTCGCTTAGGCAAATCGTTGGGAAACGCTGATATTTTGCTGGTAAATCGCTGTACACAAGGTGTGTGAGAAAGAGAGGAAAAAGATTGAAGAATAGAGTGACTAAGTAGCTCGAATTTATTTTGACTTCTTCTCAATTCGGATAAGATTATTGAAAAAATCGGTAAACTTGATCGTCGATTAACTATTCGTGCGATCACTGAAACTGTAGGAATTGACAAAGAAGAACAAATCATAAGTGCTTCGTACAAGACGTTTCTAGCCAAATATAACATCAGTGTTGGACAATCCACTTTATTCGCCTGAAAAAATCGATAAACTAATCCGATCTGATCGTCGATTAACTATTCGTGCGATCGCTGAAACTGTAAGAATTGACAAAAAAGAACAAATCATAAGTGCTTCGTACAAGACGTTTTTAGCCAAGTATAACATCAGTGTTGGACAATTCACTTTATTCGCCTGAAAAAATCGATAAACGAATCTCATCTGATCGTCGATTAACTATTCGTGCGATCGCTGAAACTGTAAGAATTGACAAAGAACCCTGCGGAAGAACAAATCATGGGTTCTTCGTGCAAGACGTTTCTAGCCAAGTATAACATCACTGTTGGACCATCCGCTTTATTCGCTTGACCTGGAACCCTGTGACTTTTATCTATTCGCCAAGATCAAATCTGCATTAAAAGGAACGAAATTTCCAACCGTTGAAGCTGTGAAAGGAAAAGCGACACGCGTCATTGAAGAAGCTCGCAGAAGAAGACTTCCAGAACGGTTTCGAACGATGGAAAATTCGCAGGAAGCGTTGTAAGGACAGAGAAGAGATGTCATTTTCTAACCGCACCTCGCAACTCGTTCCTCCCAGCGACTGTATATCGAATTACGATCGTCGTTGAATTAACGTCGCGCAAGGACGACGTAACTGAATTACGAGGAGGCTAATGTTAACTGGGAAGCCGTACAAGGATAACTGCGAGCTGATACCAATTACACAGCCATTACTCGCGCGAGAACAACAGAGGGGTGCGACGCGTGTAGCTCCTGTTGAAGGTTTCCGGCAACGATCGCGTCGAATCCAATTCGGATTACTCGTATACTCGCGTTCCGTGTCATTAATCGCAATAAATCGCAGCGTGGAAGCACGCGACGAAATCGTAAAGCAAAGCTTCCGTCTATCAAACACGTGGTCGAAGAAACGCTAAATGGCCGCCATAGAACATCCGTCTGGAAGCCAACCAAAGGTATTCCGTCTCGTTTGCATACGAAGAACGTTGTTGGAGCGCACGAGGCGGTCGAAGTCCGTGGAAAAACGTTGGCAGGAGGAAATCTCGAGATTTTTCTCGCCCTCCTTCGCGCGCGAAGTCGCGCGCAACCCTCTGTCGCTGATGGCCAAGATATACGCGAGAACAACAGAGGGGTGCGACGCGCGTAGCTCCTGTTGAAGGTTTCCGGCAACGATCGCGTCGAATCCAATTCGGATTACTCGTATACTCGCGTTCCGTGTCATTGATCGCAATAAATCGCAGCGAGGAAGCACGCGACGAAATCGTAAAGCAAAGCTTCCGTCTATCAAACACGTGGTCGAAGAAACGCTAAATGGCCGCCATAGAACGTCCGTCTGGAAGCCAACCAAAGGTATTCCGTCTCGTTTGCATACGAAGAACGTTGTTGGAGCGAACGAGGCGGTCGAAGTCCGTGGAAAAACGTTGGCAGGAGGAAATCTCGAGATTTTTCTCGCCCTCCTTCGCGCGCGAAGTCGCGCGCAACCCTCTGTCGCTGATGGCCAAGATATACGCGAGATCAGCACGCGGTTTTACGCGCGACGTCTAGCTTTAGCGGCATGAAAGCGCGTGATATAACGTTCCTGGGGAACAGGGCCAGCCAGGGCATAAACTTTCACGGTCCGACTCGCGCGAACAAAACCTGTTACACCGCGCCGTCGAGCGGACAGTTTACAAATGGTCCTCCTGCTCGGTTCAGCAGCGATCGTGCGCCAGAAGGAAGGGTAAATCTGTGGGGCCATCGACGTTCGTCGAACGTGTGCCGCGTTTTACGCAGAAGCCTGTCGAGGAAGGAATTTTTAAGATTTTCGGTTGATATTTAGTACCAAATGCGATTGTTCATAGGTTCAGTGTAGATATTGATCAACCGTCTCGCTGCGAACAGCGCCTTTAGTTCATTTGTCATCTACAAATGTCCAATAATGTATATTCAATCGGTCTATTCACAAGAATCGAGTATAATACCCATGAATATCAATAAAAACGAGTCGCATCGTTTTTCGGCGGTCCGCAGCGAAAGAATTAAAAGCGAAATTTACGAAGGAGTCGCGAAAACGCGCGTTCGTACAATTTTTATTACGCAATTTCACCGCTGCGAGTCGATGTTTCATTTCGGCCAGGAAGCTCGCAGTAGAAAGAATTCGTGATCCTCTCGCAGACAGCGGTTCGAAATGGAATTAGCAGCGAGATGTATAAAAAGATCGTAAAGCCAAAGGCGGGATCGAATTGCCGGTGACAGTACGCGACCTTGCGATGGAACAGCCACGGAATCGATGCGTCGCACAAAGGAACAACGTTAAAGGCAACGATATCGCCACGATCGAAGCGGCCATAGAGCAGCGAGCACAGCCGAGCAGCATCGAATACGTACATCGCTTTATGATCCGTCCTCCTTTTTACGAGGCTACGCGAAATCCGCAACGAACGCGGCGCAGACTGGCCAAAAGTCTCGTCCGCGATTTTATTCCGTCGCCAAAGGAACGACCTTCTGAAAGACGCTGCGAGATTTCCCACTCGCCCTGGCTACGGATTCCGGCACTCGAGAGACTTTCAAACCACTCGTGTCCCGCCTCCTTTATTCGCGTTTAAGGATCGCGATGAACGCTGGACCCGAATTACGCGGCGCAGCTCGTCGCTGCTCGGTTCGCGGCAACTAAAGGCGATGCGAGACGGTAATGGAGAACGCGGTGGGTGGCTGAAAAGCTGGCTGTCACTTACCAACGGCGCGCATTCGCGCGGCTGCTCCCCCTCGGGCAGCGTGGTGATGAGGAAGAGCACAGGGCTGGTGACGAGAAGGCTGGTGACGAGCAGCATCGCGAACGTGAGCAACGCCTTGTGCACCGCCTTGCTCCTGCGTAGCCAGTAACACGGCACGCAGCATATCCAGGTGCCCTGTTGCGCGGCCCTCTCGACGTGCACCTGAACCGGGAACACGTTCGCATCGGTCACAAGAAACTCGCCAAAGTCACTCGCGCGTCCGCAAATTTTCCCCGCGGTTAAGCGCAGCTGGTCGCGAGAGGAAAGCGAACCGACGGAGTTTGGAGAACGGCAGATGAGTCCTCTTGTTAGGATCGCGGATCGTTTAAAGAGAAAACAGCGCGAGGGAACGTCGGGGGAAATGGAACGTCAACACGACGCCGCGTTAACGTAAGAAACGTTCCGGGATAGTCGAGAGATCGATGAAGAACGAGATTAAACGGAAGTAAAAATTCACTTTGCTCGACCCTTTCTTGCTCTGAACAAGAAAAGGCGAAGAAGCTGGTTCGCGTCGACGATTTTGCGAACTCGTAAAGTATGAAACTGGTACTCACCATCGGCTCGTCAGGAAGGCCAGACCCCTCCTCGGTGCCAGGGTTGTTCCCGGTGGTACCAGTCGCCGCGGTCGCGGTCGCGCCTGGACCAGCGCCCTGTGCGTGCACATGTGCGCCACTTCCGGCCCCAGGGGCGCACAGAGTGCGAGGACTGAGGGGTAGCCTCACGCTTGCGTCGCCACGGGACCTACCACCACCGCCACGGGCCCCGCGGCCCCCGTAACCCCGGCTCACCGTGCACAGAGCCACATTTGCCGGGTCCCGCGGAACTCCCAAGCTCCCTAAAGCCCGTCAGCCTCGCACGAGGAGTCGTTCGTCTCCTGGACCGCCTGCTCCTGCTGGCGCCAAGCCCTGGCCCGGCTGGATCAGTCGATGGGCGTCCACGGGTCCCGTTTCCACCTCTGCATCTTCTCTCGCGCGTTGCCAATCTATTAGGAAGGAACAGCTCGTTTTATTGCCTTTTTTCTTAGCCGGATAAAGTCGAGTCGAGAGGTTAAAGAGGTAGTCCGTCGGTTTAACGAACGCTTCGCACTCTTCGTTCGAGGCGTCGTCCGTTACCGTTTTATTGCCAGGTTCAAGCCAACCCTCGAACGAGACGGATTAAAGTGCACGGTTAAAGAGGAGACCCCGATACGGATGGCTTTGTTCGCGTACCAGGCGAGAGCCGTATCTTGGCCACACTTGGCTGTGTCTCCCTGGCGATCGTCGGCTTAAGATACCCGCGTCACCCTTTGTCTTCGCTGCGCCCTACCGTCTCGCCCTGAATTAACGCTATTGTTTAATGCATGTAATCCAGTTTGGGTCCCGTTCGTCCAGGAAACGGAACCACCGCAGCCTGCGCGAATTATCGCGTGCTAATTACGCCGCTGTTAAAGGGGTCTTCATTTTTCACCGCGTCAAAGACCACGGGGACGATGGGCGTAAATTGATTGCCGCAATCGATTCACGAGCGAGCAATTTGGGCTCCCGTCCGACAGATTGATAAACACCTTCGCGACAAAGGCAGAATTCTCCCTCGATAGGAAATTCCTGACGCGCGCGCGATATGTCTACGGTTCATACTTGGAGGAAGCCACGTTAGCCTCGACTAATCGTCCCGCTAATCTCGAGGAGAAAATCGTCCGGTTAACTGGGAATTCGGTGGAACTGCTGACGACACGGAATCGTTTCGCTTTGGAAGCTTCGCGGGGAACGAGTCGCTCAGATTTATCCTTGCTCGCCTCCGCGAGAAAACTAAGCACCGTACAGATAATGTTTCTCGTTCGAAACGTGTTAAATCTAAATTGCACTTCCTTTATACCATTCTCCGCCATATTTCGTTAGTACAAATTGAATTCGCGTTACGACGCGTGCGTGGAATCCAACGTAAGCTCTCCGTTTCAGACGAAGCGTGGACGAAGAAAGATTTCTGAAAGGTTACGCGCGAATTAAGTCATCCTGGTATCGCAGCAAGCGATCTTACTTAGGAGCCTACTAAATCGTCTTTATAGAAGCCTGGCTTTAATCTGGATCACTTCCAACCTCTTTCCATCGTTGAATCTCTGGCGTGTACGCGTCTCCGCGTCCCAGACCGTGCAAATCCATCGAGCAAACGAAAATTACGCCGAGAAATAGAAAGACGAATGGATTGCCATCGAGATCCGCGAGATAATCAGCCACTCGCACGTACGCTTCAGTCACGAGCGTGCCGCTCTCTATCTGCCTTATTTATCTACAACGCTCGCGATTAACTTAACAAGCCTTTCCGTTTCCCTCCTTTTTTACGGTCGACACTGAAATTTACATTCCAAACGAAACGCGCGGCGGGAGATCCGCCATCTTCCTCGCCGCCCCGTTTAACAGCCCTCGCCGCCACCTAAATTATTCAGTTACTCGAACCACGTGGCGAGCACAGGGGAATATCGTCGAAAAACTTCGAGTTACGTTCCTCACTCATTGACCACGCTGGAGATAACGCGGAACTTTTTGAAAAGAGCAGCTCGCAGAAATTTTGACGGGTCACCTCGAAGCTACAGACTACGATCGTGCTCCAAGCGCCAGCAGACGACTTCGTTTCGACGCCACGAAACTGCCTCTCTTATTTCGCGAATAATAAATAAGTTTCAGAGCAAACGATGGAGGTTAACCGCTTGGTTTTCTTGTATGCGAGCTCGCGTCGAATGGTTAACAGTTGGTCGGATTAGCGGTTTCAACGACTGGGTGCTGCGAGTAATTTTAATCCTGAGGCTTTTTTGATCATCCATCCCTAAATATTTGCTAATTCTCTTATCGATCTTCTCTATAAAAAGATGTTAAGAAAGAAAAAAACTGATGTGTTGCAAAACTTGTAATTGCAAATGGCATTTGAAAATCAGATATACTGCGTTGCAGTTGATAAAGTTGCGATTGAGTAATATTGGCATTCATCGACCCAAAATCGACCCTAGATCGTATCGAGCCCCAATCGTTTTATATCGATCCCCAGGGGTTAGTGCTTATCGTTCTTTTTTTACAGAATTTACGCTCGATTTCGTCTCGCAAGGGATGATCACGCGTTCGCAAAAAATGATCCTACTTTCGCGACGTTAAATTTATAAAACGTCCAAATATTTTTCCGCGACATTAAAATTCATTTCGCTTCCGTTTTCGATAATAGCGACGAGCCGAAATTTGGCACGAATGCCAATAAGGGGACGCAGAGATACCCGTAATTGAGTTATGATTTAACACAGACGATACCATCGAAACGGAGGAAAAATTAGTCTGGCGATGCCTGGGCAAGATTCGCGGGGCGATATCGGATAATTTGGAGGGCGGCTCGCGCTGATATTGCGCCCCGCGATAAGCAGCGGTCAATCGTACACTGGGATTTATGAGAACGACGGCAGACGCGGCTGCATAGTTTATTCATAGGAACGAGACCTGCCGCGATGGTATATTTGTCGATTATTTTTTGCAGCGGGATAAAAATATTCAGGGACGATGCGGGATTGTATTTTCCAGTCAATGGAGTACGTGATCGAAGCCTGAGGACGAGGTGGCGAGAGAAGAGATAGAAACCGTGAGACGCAGATCGGTCGAATTCGTTCCTCCCCTTCGCTCGACGCGTTAGCGCGACCGCGAACTCGCGATCGATCCTCGATCGCGCTCCAACCAGCAGTCGCGTGTCTTTCGAAACGCTGATCGCGACCAGCTTCGCCTCGACCATCGATGGGACTTTCGAAACGGAAGGGGATCTCGCGCAGCGGAAACTGCGGGTCGCTCGTCGCTGATTTCGAGCGGAACGCGCCGTTGGCGAACCGTTTCGGATCGAAAAGGCCCCAGGATACGCGACGTCCTCGAGCTAATCGAACCGACGCGAAATTTCCGCTATTTTTAGCCACGAATACGCGTTCGTATCGAGCGCTCTTACTCGTCCGGAAGACTTCGATGTTTGACCTCGAACTTCTCGCGGAGAACACCCTCTCGAGTCGACGTCCGAGGATTTCACCGAGATTTCGATCGAAATCGACTGCCTCCTCCGCGAAACGGTTACGCATCGAAGGCAATTGGAGTTATGTAAAATTCGATCGATATTCCCGGAATATCCCAGGCGAATTGCATTGGAGAACATGTGGTCGTTTCAAGGCTGGTGATATTTCATTTCGCGTGGCATCCGTTTGGTAAAACTGCGCGACTAAGTTCCACGCGCCATAGTAAATAGAAAGGGAAGCGTTGATGACCCAAACATTGCGAATATCGCGTAAACAATGATATAGAGTCGGCGTTGCCAGCTCAGTTCGTTAACAGGCTCGTTAGCGGATGCGAACTGCTACGAGTATCTACTTTTTCGCGACCGTTCCTTCCGCTCGTCGCAGTCGGGTTTCGAACGATACTTTCAAACACTTCCCCACTTCCGCCACGGAGTAATTAACGAAAATGAAACTCGTTTACCGATTTCGACTCGTTCGCCAATAACCGCGACTAAAATCACGCTTTCCCGTGCCGTCCCGCAGGAATAAAATCGATCCTCTCACCTGTGCGAAATCCAGGAAGCTGTCACGGCGTCGATCGTTGCCGGCTACGCTCGATCTCACTGCTGCGAGTGTCACTTTCGGTTCACTGGACGCCTCCAGGCACGAACGAGCGACGCGCGTTTACGCGTGTTTCCCGGAACCGTTCGAAACGGTTTCTGCGTCTAATCTGGCGGGTACGAGATAACCGCAAGTCGAGAATACGCGGCCCTGCTTTACGGCTGGGGGTAACACGCGGACTGTCGGACCGGACTCAACCACCGTGCCGCCTCTCTTTCTCTCCGTCCCTCCCTCTCTCGCTCTCTCAGCCCCACCACCCCCTCTCGTTTCTCTCTCTCTCGCGCCATCCGCTTCTCTCGTCCCTTCTCCATCCACCCTCAGCCGTCCTCCTCCAATCGCACCCCCTTGTTCCTCCTCGCAGATTTCGCCCCGTCTTCCTTTCAAACTCCTCCGCTTCCCTGTTTCCATTTTTTTTCTATTTACATCTCCGTCACGATCGCCCCCGCAGCCTCCTGCCTCGCGTCTCCACATTTTGATCCCCGTTTTCGTGTCCGCTCCCACCCTGAAGCCCAGCGCGGAATCGCCCCTCCTCTCCGCCTCCTTGGCCTCGCGTCTTGCTCCTGTCGACGTCCACCCTGTCTCGTCCTACTCGCGCATCCGCCACCCACGCAGACCCGCGGCTCGAACGCGCAAGCCCTCGATATTCAAACGTCCGTGGCGGACGAGCCACCGCGAGGAGCGCGCACAGAGCACCCGCGTTCCTTTTTGTGTTCCACGCGGAAACTTTGTCGGCCAGCCGACGAGACCGTAAATAATGGCCACCTTTCTGCTTCCAACTTTCTCTCCGCCTCGAGGAATCGTTGTTCCCGACCGTCTGCTCGATTAATCCACGCGGAATCGGTTCAGAGACGGACCAGCGTCAATCGACAATTGATCGCGTTTGGACGCGTTTAGACACCAACGCTGTTGTTCAGACACTTCAGGGTCGATTTTTTATTAATTTCTTTGCTATCTCGAGTAGTTTTAGTTTTGTTTCTTCAACGTGTTAGAAGAATCGAGGAACGATCGAATACGAATCGAAGAGCGTGGAGAATCTTGGTCGTCGAGCCGCGTTCGTCGAATGTGGGCCAAGTCGAGGGCTGCGTCCGCCGTTTCAAGGCGCGAGGCGGGGATTCTGACGTCAGCTCATTAAACTCGAATTTGTCCGCAGGCCATGGTCCCAGTGGAGAAGGAAACCACGTTAGAACCTGCGTCCACGGCCAGGCAGTTTCGCGATCGTCGACACCCCTCGACGACGACAAATTCGCGGCACGCTCGCGAAACGCGGATTAAAGGGCCACGTCAGACCCGCGATACGTTTCTCGTATTCGAGTAGCGATATTAGCCAGCAGCACGCGATCGTGGAATAAAACTCGCCAAATAATAAAGATAAACGAGAGCAGTGAGGCAGCGGTTAAGAAATTCCTTGAATTTCTTCGACCGTTGACATTTCAACCGCTCGAAAGTCCAGTTAATCAACTTCTCGAGAGGCTGATCGTTTCGTTTCTGCTAAATTATCTTTGTTCAGTAAACGGTACGTTAATCGAGTAATTAGGAGGTTGATTAAAGTGGTTCTGAGGGATTAAAAAATTGCGAAATCGAATAGTTCGCGTGGAGTATACGTGCAGTGCGAGAAATGAAGGTACAGTAAAACCTGTTTTTGTGCGATCCTTTTTTATGCGATTTTTTTCGTGCGATTTATTTTTATGCGGTATATGAATTTTAGCGGCGTTAGCACCAGTTTAATGTTTCCTATCAATGTACATATACATGTGTGGACGAACTCTGATTACGTGGTCTCCTTGACAACGATGTATCTGGACCTCGCGATGCTCTGTTCATTTGTTTTAAACAATTTCCTGACAAGGCAGAGTCAGTTACGTACATATTTTCGCTCGACGCGCGAACATCACAAAAAGATGCGCTTTTTGAATTACGAGTAGCAGCAAACTATTTAATGTATAATTTGAAAACTTCTCCATGTTATATGTACAATGAAGAATTAAATATTTTTACAATTTCTTTAATTTAATTGAAAGCATTCTCTCATCTATTTCATAAATCATTGATGTATTTTCTAAGTCCGACTTTTTTTTTAGTCCCTATCCACCGCACAAAAACAGGTTTTACTGTATAAGTGTTTGGATTGAATGATGTGTGAACGTATATAATTGTGAATATTCTCGAATATCGATTACTCGAGAATATTCGAAACTTTATATTTTATGCACGAGAGTGCGCGTGTATGCGAGTGCCTGGGAAACAAAGGAATGCATGTAAATCCTGGAGAGAGAGTGGAGGATGTTCGACGAACGAGCGTATAAAAGGATGTGTCTGCAGAGCGCGTGTTTAGTTTGAAAAGAGCAGCGAGAAGTGTACTTCCTTCGATTGTAAATAAATTTAACTCGTCATTTGCTAAGTACACACAAACTCCCGCGAAACGAAACGAATTTCCAACTGTTGGATTATTTCAACATGTCAACGTTGTGTTAGGAAATAGAGTCAGAGCATATAAACTGTAAATGAGACCTATCAGTTCGAGTAGGGGCCCAAAAGAAAAACACGTGCAGACTTTGTGTCGTCAATTTTTCTTATGAAGGAGGACCTCAGATTTTCTATGGAGCGTCCTCACATTTCGTATAGATCTCGAGCAGTGAAGATGTTCCTTTCTAAGGCCTTAAAATAAAGTATTTTTGTGTTAATAGTAGATATTGTAAGAATATCGGGTCGAAGAGGGCTCTCTGGGGCCTTGCCTAAACATTTGGATGGGCCATGGCGTCGGGGGTGTCCTCGAGGCTAATACGAGTGGCCTAAGAAGGCATTCTTGTACGACCCCTAGGGTTGCAAGCAAGTCTAATAAACGCCCTTAGAGTCGAATATACACCTGGTATATTTTTTACGAACATTACCTTACAATATAGTCTCTTTTATTTTACCCATTTCCAATACCAACGCTGTTCCCACCACGCGATCAGCTGCGCGTTTACATGTAGGTCGAGTTAATAAAAAAAGGGGGTGAAATCTTATTTTTTCGCGGACCGCTTTACGCCACGCGCGCCTCTTTTTCAACCCCGCGGACATTCGTTATCCTGATCCTGTCGCGCGAGTGGACGTCGTGTAAATATCCGCCAGTTTATGCGGAGGGACGAGTGGCGTGCTCGAAACCGTGTATTTCCATTTGTATGGAACCACGACGAATTGCTCTCGATACCGTTCCATGGAAACGGTGTGTCCTTGAACGCGATTGCATTTGCCGAAATTATGCTTCGGATGTTGTTCAACTTTTATGACTGGCGCAGCTTATTATAATTTGGCTACGTTTCTCAGTGTCTATACGTATATCTGCTGGTGAGAAATTTAAATTCTTAGCATTTCTTGTGGAATGTATGATAAATGCATACCAAGTACCCGATTAATTTTGAATTCTTCGCGCTTGGAAGGCGATTCTTGGTCGCCATGATGTTTCGTGCGACATCTCGAGTTTTTCGTCCACTGATTTTAAGCTTTTGCACTTGGATATCCTCTCTGATGAGTGATTACGGAGGTATTCCATCGCAGCTTTTTGAAAAATGTCTGTTTCTATTGCTGGGAGAGCTAGAATAGCAATATTTTAAATTATCAATAAAAACTGGTGCAAAATTTTTAAAATAGCAGTAGAAAGCTATAAGACATTAGCAATATTTCTATTTTATTGATAATTTCTATTACTATCGTCCTAGAAGGAGCCAGATGCAAAAGTCAAGTTTCAAAGCCCTACAAAAGTGAATTTCAAAAATAAAATTTGCTTCACGAACACGATTGATCTCGTTTTCTCAACAATTCGAAATCAAATTCATTTTCACTCTCCCTATTGCTGGGAGACGTTACCAATAGAAATTATTGCTAGAGTAGCAATATTTTAAATTATCTATAAAAACTGTTGCAAAATTTTTAAAATAGCAGTAGAAAGCTATAAGATATTAGCAATCTTTGTTACAAAATTTTGAAATAGCAGTAGAAAGCAATAAGATATTAGCAATCTTTCTATTTTATTGATAATTTCTATTACTATCGTCCTAGAAGGAGCCAGATGCAAAAGTCAAGTTTCAAAGCCCTACAAAAGTGAATTTCAAAAATAAAATTTGCTTCACGAACACGATCGACCTCGTTTTCTCAACAATTCGAAATCAAATTCATCTTCACTAGAGCTAATTTCACTTTTGTTTCTATTGCTGGGAGATGTTAGCAATAGAAATTATTGCTAGAGTAGCAATATTTTAAATTATCAATAAAAACTGGTGCAAAATTTTTAAAATAGCAGTAGAAAGCTATAAGACATTAGCAATCTTTCTATTTTACTGATAATTTCTATTACTAATATCCTAGAAGGAGCCAGATGCAAAAGTCAAGTTTCAAAGCCCTACAAAAGTGGATTTCAAAAGTGAAATTTGCTTCACGAACACGATCGATCTCGTTTTCTCAACAATTCGAAATCAAATTCATTTTCACTCTCCCTATTGCTGGGAGACGTTACCAATAGAAATTATTGCTAGAGTAGCAATATTTTAAATTATCTATAAAAACTGGTGCAAAATTTTTAAAATAGCAGTAGAAAGCTATAAGATATTAGCAATCTTTGTTACAAAATTTTAAAATAGCAGTAGAAAGCAATAAGATATTAGCAATATTTCTATTTTATTGATAATTTCTATTACTATCGTCCTAGAAGGAGCCAGATGCAAAAGTCAAGTTTCAAAGCCCTACAAAAGTGGATTTCAAAAATAAAATTTGCTTCACGAACACTATCGATCTTGTTTTCTCAACAATTCGAAATCAAATTCATCTTCACTCGAACTATTATAACAAAATCACCTCGAATCGCTGCTTTGTCCGATCGAAAAACTCGAGCGCAAAGGGTTGATGGACACCCATCACTGGACTGCTTTGTATGTACGACAGCGATACGGTTAATCCGCGTCGTATCGAAAGTATGTGTGTTACGCGACGCTCGTTAACGAGGGTCACCCTGCAGGATCGATTTGCACGCGCAAAGCGTTAATCGTCGAAGAACCCGTGTCGAATTTATGACGTCGCGTAAATAACGGTTTAACAACGCCAACCCAATTATGCAAATTGCCGCGGCTCGCGATCCGTTCCCGGGCCGGTTAATTACGCGGATCGATGCCAATCTGTCAAGCCAGCGCGACTAGAAACGCGCGAAAGTTATTTCGTTGTCGTAGAAAAAGAGGGGGACGCGTGGAGGAAAAATCCTGGGAACATTTGGATTTAGACTCCTGAACAATGGCCGCGCGTCGACGGAACTTTATTGTTCCGATCTGTAATTGGAGCACGACGAAATAACTGAAAATTATTTTAGGTCACGGCTCCTCGTGCTTGAGGAGAGTATCGATTTCGAAAAAAAAAAGAAGGAATGAAAAGCAGGGAAGAAATTCGTCGCGACCACCTCAGCAGCAACGAGTGGAAACAATTTATTAAAATATTCCATCCCGACCAAGGTTTAGCGACGTTTTGGACTCGTTATTAGGAAAGCGTTCCTCGTCGTATCGATCGAGAGGGGAATAATCCGATTCCGTCGGAAAAACACCAATCGGATAGCGATTTCGGATCGATGGATCGAATCGTGGGACAATTACTCCGCTTTCGTTTCGTTTCTTCTTTTCACGGTTCGTTGGACGAAGCTCGATCGAGAAGAGAACGAGACGGTTCGCTGTTTCTTTGTCCCAGGAATCATCGACGAGAGGAGGGAAAATGCGACGGGATAAATGGCTCGTGACATTCGTTCTCGATACAGTTTCGCGGCTGTCGTCCGCCTCTAATTCTCCTCTCTGCCCAATAAAACGCTCTAAACGCGTTACTAACGAAGCAAGACGCATGGAAATTTTAACTTCGTTACCAGGGACACGCTACTGCTTTCAGATCTTCCTGCTCTGTTTCTACCTAATTCCCTCTACGATGCAAATTTCTACGCCTCCTCGTGATATCGCGCTTAAACTAATTACTGCGCGCTGCGAATCAGTCCGATTCGTTTCAGCGAATTTTTAGAAACGCGTCCTGCTGCGAGCCTCGTCGGAAATACCTTCGTCTGTCGCATCAGAAATCAGCTTTCTGTGCACCCTGCGAATATGACGTTACGCTGCTGTACAGTGTCTTTGATCAGAATTAATCCTTTGACTCTTTTAAATATCGCGTTGCAATTGGTGGTAACATCGAATAGAATTAAACGCAGTGCCATCGATCAAGATTAATTAAATAAAAACATACAATTTCGTGTTTTCGAATCCTTTAACTCTTTCAAATATCGCGTTGCAATTGATGGTGCCATCGAGTAGAATTAAATACAGTGTCATCGATCAAGATTAATTAAATAAAAACATACAATTTCGTGTTTTCGAATCCTTTGACTCTTTCAAATATCGCGTTGCAATTGGTGGTGCCATCGAGTAGAATTAAATACAGTGCCATCGATCAAGATTAATTAAATAAAAGCATACAATTTCGTGTTTTCGAATCCTTTAACTCTTTCAAATATCGCGTTGCAATTGGTGGTGCCATCGAGTAGAATTAAATGCAGTGCCATCGATCAAGATTAATTAAATAAAAACATACAATTTCGTGTTTTCGAATCCTTTGACTCTTTCAAATATCGCGTTGCAATTGGTGGTGCCATCGAGTAGAATTAAATACAGTGCCATCGATCAAGATTAATTAACGTACAATTTTGTGTTTTCGAATCCTTTGACTCTTTCAAATATCGCGTTGCAATTGGTGGTGCCATCGAGTAGAATTAAATGCAGTGCCATCGATCAAGATTAATTAAATAAAAGCATACAATTTCGTGTTTTCGAATCCTTTAACTCCTTCAAATATCGCGTTGCAATTGGTGATGCCATCGAATATAATTAAATGCAGTGTCATCGATCAAGATTAATTAAATAAAAACATACAATTTCGTGTTTTCGAATCCTTTGACTCTTTCAAATATCGCGTTGCAATTGGTGGTGCCATCGAGTAGAATTAAATGCAGTGCCATCGATCAAGATTAATTAAATAAAAGCATACAATTTCGTGTTTTCGAATCCTTTAACTCCTTCAAATATCGCGTTCCAATTGGCAGTACCACCGAACAGAATCGTACGATGGTATTTACGTTTCTAGATCAGTCGAAGCATAAAGGTTTCTCGTCCAGAAATCCTTCAGCCCTCATTTTTTTCATTTCACTTGGCTCACTCGAGCGAGGATCGAACGTTCCTGGCGTTTGTCTTGGCAATAAGTTACAGCCTCGAATTTCATTTCCAGTCGAGCGCTGCACGTCGATATCGGTATTAAGATAAATCAGGAGTTCGTGCGCTGCTCGAGCCGCTTATTTTATACGAGCAATTCATCGAGACCCGCTATTCAGGCTGCTTATTTTCATGCCAAATAATCCACGGACCCTACGGATGCCTCAATGCCTGCTAATTCAGTAATCAACGGCGTTTCGTTCGATCGAGTGCCTCGAGGCTGGTACTCGACGATTAATCGTGAATTACTCGATGGTACCTCATTGGCATTGACAGAGAACGGGGGAGGACTCGCGAGCCATAAAGTGGATCGATACGAATCCGACAATTTTCATTCCACATCGAAGCGTCTCTGAGCACGCTTTTACGAAATATCTGTTTAATTCCAGGACACGCGATTAGACCCCATCGAGTGGACGCGTAATTCGAATCTGCGTCATAAAGGGGCCGACGAGAGGCACGAAAAAGAGTCGTAATTACCCATAAATCGATCTGCATCGAAAGGGGAGGTGGTGACGTAAACGGATCGCCGGGTATAGCATATAAAAACGATGCAGGCCAAAAAATAAAGATTTTATTCATTCACGTGTACATCACGTACAGAATAAAGTTGATTAAATTCACTTTAACTATATATAATATGTATTTCTTTTTTATCTTTTCTGTTGAAATGCTCTTCGTCAACGTTTATGCGTAAACTTCGAACTCTGACCGCTACGTACCTAGAGTATCTACACGTCTTTTTCGTTTCAATTTTTTTTTTTTTTTTTTTGGTTTTTGCGTGTTTTTTTTCTTTTCTCTTATTCTTTTTTTTGGTTCCTATATTATATTCCAGCTTGGTTTCTCTCCTATCTCTCGCATCAACCTGCGGAATCGAGAATCCATCGAGTCGAACGGTTACAGCGCGGCGAGCAGTCCTCTCGAGTGTCGACACGATCAGTGTCTTACGGAATAGTGCATTCAAGTGTGTGCAGCGTGTATCCTAGTCGCGGATTGTTCGCTGGTTGGTAATAAATAGCAACTGTTCCATCCAGCTCGGTTCAATTCTGCTCCTATTGGTCTCGTTCCACGCGTCGATCGTTACTCAAGTACACGAGGGGTCGTTTCTTAAAGAAAACACGGGGGAGCTCCTTTTTATACGAACACACAGACAGAGATCGTGTAAATACGTAAAACATTTCTCGAGGAAGACCCTTCCGTGGAACTGGGAGCCCAACCTCGTGGCCTTGTCCTTCGAGACGTGACCCACGCGATCCCAATTCCATTATGGAGTCTTCCTTCAATGGAATAGCCACGTTCAAAAGTAGCGAGACTTTAATTGTAATAGAGAACATCTCGCGTACACGCGTGTACTTTAAATAAGGCTGTACGTAAATTAAAGCATTGGGGTCTTCGTGAAATGAAGAAAACCATCGTGGACATGTACTCGTTCAGAAAACAGCCAAAACTGTGTTATACGGTATAATAGTAATAATTTACGTCCTGGTACCAATAAAGGGTGATTAAAAATAGCAAATGTCCTAATACTTTCGAGCAAGTGTGTACGTAGATCTCGAATAATGTTACAGTTGTCCTCTAGTCGACAAGAGAAGTCGGTTTTAATTAATAGTAACGGAACTTTGGACACTTTCCTTGATCACCTTGATCGATCCTCTAATACTGATGGCGAGACTTTCGTTCGCGACGCCACGAAATATCTGTCCAAAGAGAGGATTTCGTGGACACCGCTCGAGCGAAATGATCGTCTGTTCGCCTCACAAAAGCACACAGATTAACGGATAGCATTTCAGCGAATAAATAAGCAAACTAGCGAGTCCACACCCTTCAGAAATGTTACTCCCGTTTCACTTGGAATGTTCTCGAACGAGAAACGCAAGCGGATCTGATATGAAAATCATAGAGAAGGTACGAGGCGAAGTGGATCGATTCCGTGCCTTGAATCGAACTGGTCCATGCGTGCGAACGTCGAATCCCGGTTCGATGTCGTTTTAATCCCCTTCTACGCCAGGGTTTCCCAAACTTTTCTCATCGCGGAACACTTTTTAAGGAACGCCAGAGTAAATTTCGGTTTTTAGTTATAATTTCTTCTGGGAGTTGTTTTAAATTTCGTGAAACGCATAAAAGCAATGTTTTGTTGCACTTCAACCTTCGTTTCATAATTTTTTGCGAAAGCAATTGCCTGTGGAACACCAGTGTTCCGCGAAACACGGTTTGGGAAACGCTGTTCTACGCGTAGCTGTCTCTAAGCAATTTTAATCGCCATCAAAGTCGTCGACCTCGTCACGCCACTTAAGATTCCTTGCGATTCGCTTATGAATTTTGTAAAAAATCGACCGTATTATCAGGTATACATTGTGCGTCGTGTGAACGATCCGGATATGTAAGTGTTAAGGTAAATAGACAGTATATAGTATACATTAAATAGGAGAAGTGTCTAAAACACGCTAAAGACTCGACGGTGAAAGAAACAGCCAGAAAGTGAGTCGTACGTATAAAAGTGACGAATCGAATAAATCTGCCCTATCTTCCCTTAGACGAAAACTAAACGAATTTGAAACTTGGGTTGTTCCACTGACACGTTTCGTTCCTCGAGAGATTCAATATACATATATTTATTTATGAAGATATATACGTCTATATATATAGTCGAACATGTTATAATCTATAATATATCGATCCAATATGTCGTCCAAAAGAGTATCCATCTTAAATCCATCGAAAACACCCTCCACGAAGGGTCGCGAACGTTGGCACGCGTGGACCGCCATTGTCGGCTCGTTTCCATGTTTCACGACACCTCCCAACTCGACACGCGCTAAAAACTCAGCTACGAATTCAGTGGTTAATCGGTAGATACGCGACGGACGGGCTCGTCGAGTTGCGAGGATAATTTCGAGTGTGATTATTGTTCCCAACTGAGTGCCGTTCGCGTTTCGTCCCATCCGTTTCCTCGTTACCGTCGTTCGACGGTGTCTCTAGCTTCTCCGAGTCAGCCAAAGGTCTCCTCGAACGCTCGCATGGTTACGATCGCTCGTAAATGAACAGCAAACGTAATCGCGAGCCTCGATTCTGTGATTCATCAGGTGGATTTGAATGCTAGATCGGTCGTTGAATCAAATGGTCGAACGTCGACGAGAGATCGTTAGAGGAGGTCAGATATGGCACCGATATCGAGTCAACATCGTCTAATAATAAGTAGCGCAATCAATCACGCGAACGAAACCAACGACTAGAAGCTGTACGACGAAAACGTTACTTCGATACAATTGAACATGCGTTATCACAGGGGTGTTCGCAAGAAACGCAACTGGCTTGAGAAAAATTCGAACGTAACTTGGATACCAGAGATGAGGATTGTCGAGAACACACGAAGCTTCTTTTCCAGTGTAGGGCCACGAGAACGCGTCGTGGTTGCGTTCGAATTTCCTTTCGTCGCCGGTAAAAATGAGATCCTTAAATAATAAAGACTAGTCGCGTAAACATCTCTCGATACGGATGTAATTGGGTTGCTCCGGTTGGTCGTTACATCGCCGTCGATCGTTCCTCGTGAGCCTTCTTCACGATCGCTAGTTTCGAGTGTGGATCAGCCGCAGGAAGCCCTGTGTAGGGCGGCTCTCTGGTGCCGTGCAACATCAGAGTCCATTCTCTGATCCATCCGTGTTGAGGTGTCTGAGTATTGAAGCTCACCTGAAACAAGTTTCACTTCAGCTGGAACATCTGCGAGTGCGTGCGATGCGAGCGGTTGTGCGAGTGATTTGGAAGCGATTGACAATCGTACAAAAGAGAACCATTATAATCGAGAGATAAAAATTAAATTAGTTAGTTTGAATACTGGAGGAATCGTGGTTTTAAAAAAGAGAAACATTATAATTGAGAGATAAAAATTAAATTAGTTAGTTTGAATATTGGAGGAATCGTGGTTTTAAAAAAGAGAAACATTATAATCGAGAGATAAAGATTAAGTTAGTTTGAATACTGGAGGAATCGTGGTTTTAAAAAAGAGAAACATTATAATCGAGAGATAAAGATTAAGTTAGTTTGAATACTGGAGGAATCGTGGTTTTAAAAAAGAGAAACATTATAATCGAGAGATAAAGATTAAGTTAGTTAGTTTGAATATTGGAGGAATCGTGGTTTTAAAAAAAAGAAACATTATAATCGAGAGATAAAAATTAAGTTAGTTTGAATACTGGAGGAATCGTGGTTTTAAAAAAGAAAAACATTATAATCAAGAGATAAAGATTAAGTTAGTTAGTTTGAATACTGGAGGAATCGTGGTTTTAAAAAAGAGAAACATTATAATCGAGAGATAAAAATTAAGTTAGTTTGAATATTGGAGGAATCGTGGTTTTAAAAAAGAAAAACATTATAATCGAGAGATAAAGATTAAGTTAGTTTGAATATTGGAGGAATCATGATTTTAAAAAAGAGAAACATTATAATCGAGAGATAAAGATTAAGTTAGTTTGAATATTGGAGGAATCGTGGTTTTAAAAAAGAGAAACATTATAATCGAGAGATAAAAATTAAATTAGTTAGTTTGAATATTGGAGGAATCGTGGTTTTAAAAAAGAGAAACATTATAATCGAGAGATAAAAATTAAGTTAGTTAGTTTGAATATTGGAGGAATCGTGGTTTTACTGTGCGATCCAATTTCTCGTTGCGAAAAAGCTACGCAAACTGTCTCAGACTTCGTCAACGTGTACTCGCGACAGACAAAAGTCGTAGAATCGCATAAATTCGATAAACATTGTACTGGTACCTCCAGCAGCCAGGTACCCTGCGGATACTCTCCCCAAGTGTGAGTAGTCATGAAAGGCCATTTCGTAAACCCGTCTCTGTGATCGTCATCGTTTATCCTCCGACTGAGAATCATCGACCTGAAACCAGTTCCATCGTCAGCCATAAAATTCCAACCGCGATCGATAACATTTAATCGCCGAGATGAAAGCTCAATTTCAGCCAGCAATTTCCATCGAAAACCGATCGACGTACCTGGTGCCCATGGGAGAAGTCAGGAACAACTCCAGATCGCCCCTGCGAGTCGCGTTCACGGAAATGACGGCCTGCACGTGTTCCAGATAGTTGACGGCGTACTCAGTGCCAGCGCAGGCATCAGTCTTTATTTTCAACAGGATCGATCGATCGCTCGTCACTTCCCTAAAAAGGAAATTGACGAAGGTTCGACGACGGTCTGACGAGTGGAGGAAACTCGGACGCCTCGACGGATTCCTTGGGAGAAGGTTATCGAGGAGGAGGCGTCTCGACGGAGGATGTCAACGTCGAGAGGAGATTAAAATAGCGTTGGTCTCGCGCGTATCGAAGCGTACACGGTGCAACGAGACACGCAATGGGGTAGTGGGAAAAATCGATACGCGGCCCGTCCACGAATTATAATTTATCAGCCGTTTCTCCTCCTGTTTACATACTTTTTGAGTTTCCAACGGGCAGAAAAGGACGAACCGTTCCCACCCCCTCGCGGCTGGTTACGTTTTAAACGGGATCGATAGCGGCACGAAAACACTCACTGAGTTTCGAGCACGGAACCAGCCTCGCAGTGGTACCGCGGTGGCACGGTCTTCCACTTTTTCGCCAAGGCGACCATCGCACCAGCGTCCAGCACCCCGTAGCCGAAGAGGTGATTGAATTCGAGCCCGACGCCGTTCATCGTCCAGTGGAATCTTCCCTTCGCGTCGAACAGCGAATTCCTCTTCGACGTCAGAACAGTCAGATGCTGGATGTCACGCCAGGTCAACTGTGGACTGAAAGCGGAGTGGATGATCCTCTGTAAATTTTTCTCAAGCTTGTCAGGCACTCTTTGATCCTTTCCACGACTGGATATCGTGGGAGTGGAAGGTTTTGACGCGAAAACAAGTGGGTGTGTAATTATATTTCTGTTTAAAACAAAATATATTTAAACTGAATTAATTTAAGCCAGAGTAAGTATGCTAAAACTACCCCATTTCTTCCTACGCTGCTTTCCACTCGGCTTCCCAATCTACTCTGCCTGCTCGTCCATCTTCGGACATCCCTCGTTCCCAACTTTCGCACACACGCTCTCTCCCTTTCTCTGGCGTGCAAACCATTCGTGGCCCAAGAGACTTTTCCTCCTATCCTTTCTCTCGCGCGTTCGCAGCGACTCGAAGCAACGCGCTTCGCGAATAATAACGTATGCGACGAGAAATTTACTGAAACAAGAATTTACTTTCCTTGTTTCATTTACTCTTAAAGACGTCTGCAGACGTTCGACCTCGAGAAACGACAGAAAGACTTTCGATACGCATGCACGCTCGTTTGTTCAGATTCTAATGTTAGCCAGTATCAGCGAACGGTCAAAGAAAGTGGAACAAAAAAGCTCGAGGGACGCGGGGAGCGCAGGAATATCAAAGGGACGAGACGTCGTGCATTAAACCTCGCCACTTTAGCGCCACATCCCCCGTTACTGGGTCACGTTTCAACGAGTGAGTTCGACGGGACACGGACCCGCATTAGCGGAGCTTTGGTCCTCCCTAAGCTGCTGTTCTCGATTCTAGCGATCCCAACAAACGCTCGAATCACGATCCAACTATATTTGAACAAGTCGAATTTCTCTTCCGTCTTTCTAAATTATCGCCACGTTCTACTCGCGCCAAGTTTTCAGTGGTATAAGTCAACGATGTCCGACGCTGTGCTCGTAAATTTGAAAGAAATGGCGGTAATTCCGCAGATTGAAAAATCCGCTCGTTAAGCTTTCATTCGCAATCAAGCACGGCAGGTTTTAACCAGCGTGACGTTGTTTGCGCCGCAAATTGCAATATCGTTTAACGCTGGACGCTAAAAACGTGGCCCCCGTGTCGCGTTTCAGGGATACAGCGATGCTTTTTAGTGCTTCCGGATGGCGCACTAGCGATCTATGTCGCTTTTAAAGCGACCTGGTTATCTATGCGCGAATGTATATAGGGGCGTTAAAATGTCAAAGGAAATCGATGGAAATTACCAATTCACCATTGCCTCGTTCTCGATATTTATGCAAAGAAACGCGTTTACTCGGCTAACGATTTATTTATTTTATGTACAGCGAAACGAGCTACGGGAAAGCGTCAGGCTTACATCGTCCTCGTTTAATTATTCAACCGTCAATATTTTCCTTTCCAATAACGAACGAAAATATCCGCGCGATCTATTAAGCTGATTAATGTAAATTTCGCCTCGGATTTTATACTAATGGACGTTGCGATATTTGATCGTAAAAATGGAACACTGAAAAATGAAACGAAAATACGTGCGGATATATTTTAAAATCATTCTCGAAGAGTTCGTGTCAAAAGTTTTCCGGTTCTGATCGTCTAACCTTTTCGCTACCAGCTGTCATATATGCGTGATACATCGATTTGTTATCAGAGCACGTCGTCGCATATACTCGACAGACATTTTCAAGTTACGAAGACACGTTTAAACGCATTGTGTTTTGAACAGAATTGTCAAATTTTAAATACGCCAAGTACATTCCAATTGGTGTCTTATAATCGCGAGAAAAATCATTGTGATGGACGTTTCTCCCACGAGACCTTAGTTTCTTCGTCGAGCTCGCCCAGCATGAAAAGCTCGAACGATCGAACCTATCAAATTGCATTCCAGGCATCGAAAGGTACAAAATAACGAGGTCGCAGTCGTTCGCCTCGCGATCCTCCGCGAAACGTGTTTATCGAGGGAAATTGCAAATTTCGTTGCATATTTTACGAACAAGGATATCGTACTCGAGAATCGTCCGCGTGGAAAGATCAAAGAGCAGCTGGAGATCGTATTAAAATTTCCTTGCGCACTCACTTGGCCTCGAGGGCGAGGGCGAACACTCCCGCAGCTTCCGGTGCGGCAGCCGACGTGCCGCTGTGCGTCGTCGTGCATTTGCCATAGAGATCCGTAGTGGCCTGAAAAAAGCGCGTAAAACGCAAGAAGATAATGTGGTAGACGAATTGTGCGAAATAAGTTTGTTTAAACATGAAATGGAATAATACACGGCAATCTGAACCCTTTACTCCTCGCTTTACGACTCTCTTACGTTGTCACACTCTCTGCACTCTCTCAACTCTCACATCCGACTCTGCACTTCTTCGTTCGCTCTCGATACTCAAATCACACCCCAATCACAGATATTCACACAGAAACACACTCTTTTATCTCGCACAAAGATCCGGAAACGCTCTCGTTCCTCGAAACCACTCGCTCTTCTAAGATTCAAACTATGACCTAAGTTCCAAACACTCGATATTTATTTTACGCATCTCATTCACTCATTCGTACGTGCCTATCGCCCAAACATCTCGCGCACCCCACAATAATAAAAAGGCGACAGAGCACAAACGAACACCTCTGTCCGGCTGAAATTAGAATTTATTCTAGCGTCACCTAACTCGACTCATTATGAAAATCTAGTTTATTTGCATATTAATGGTCGCGCTGTGCGTTCTGATTGCAATTACATTTACGAAAGCGCCTTTCTGTTCACGTAGCCGCCCACGCGCGTCACGCCCGCCAGATTTTAAGTAGCGGAATCCCGAATATGCCTTTTAAACGCGTCTCCCTTTCAACGCTTTCAATGTTATTCGGGTCGCGCCGTGATTCCTCTTCGACGTCAAAGGGAACGCGGTGGCTGAGGAATGTTAAATAACGAAAAGAACCTTTATTGCAGTTCGCTCGCGAAATCGATCTCGCATCGAGGCACCGCGAAAAATACGCGGATCGATCCGCGCGATTGCACGCGGCAATCCCCAATGGCGGGATTAAACGTTCCACTTCGAGACGCTGTAATTTCCTCGAGCGCATCCGAGCGTATTCCGCGGATATCGAGAAAGTTTCCGCGTTAAAAGTTCGCTTCCGGTCACGCGCACGACCACCATAAAATCACGATAAACGACGCCATAATAGGCGTCCTCCTCGTTGGGAAACGAGCGCTTCCTTCCACTGTGGGGCGCTTTGAAAAAATTGCTCCGCTGTTGCTGCAGTTTCTCGTTAATCGTGCAATTTTCTGTACCATTGGTGCCGCGATTCCATCAGGATACAGGCGTTCTTTAATAACCGCGATACAACGCGATGATCGTAGAGGAATAGATAAAAGGTGGCGTCGATTCGAGGGGGATAAAAGTGTCGTTTTCCTCTCTCAGTTAACACGTGGACGACACGGGATGACGATAAATCCTATCTGACAGTGGTCCGCGTACATCTACGCCACGAGTGTTCGTTCTCGCGTTTCTGCTTTATTTTCCCCTCCGTTCGAGCGTGAAATTTTTGCGCACCAGGGGGTGAGCGCGTTGGAAAACCTGGAGAACCGTGTTCATCCATAAAATGTTCATCCATAAAAACTATCGGGAGCAAAAACGGTCAGGAACGAGGATAAAATCTATTCAGAAAACGACGTGGTGTAACGCGCATTTAACGGGCAGCTTGTAAAAGCTTATTGAAAGCATCCCTTTCTTTGTAGAACATCTCCTCTGCCTACTAAAGTCGATAAAAGGACAAATTTCTTGCATATTACTCAAAGGTAAAGGAAAATAGCCAAGTAATAAATAAATATGTCGAAGGGGACGAAGAAGAACGAAGACAAGAACCTCGTCTCTTCTGTGGAACGCAAGACAGTGTTCCATTGGTTCCCGTTGAACCAATGGGATCGCGGAACCGCGAATAAAACTGGTAATCTTCCCTTTTTACGTGACGAAGCTTCGATATCAAAGGATGAATCGATGCGCGCTCATAAAGCTGCGATACAAAGTTTGCGAACGACCGATAAGCTTCCGCGAGCCAAGAGCAAGATCCTAATCCTTCGTTCAAGTTAATCTCCAACGAGGAGGACGATCCGCGCGCGAATTACACTTTCATGAATGGCTGTCGCAAGTATCGCGTCGAGTATCGGTGCGACAAAGCGAGAACCGTGGCCCAATTAAGAGCAGAGATAGCCGTGTGTGAAATTTAATAATCCACGTTCATCGACGAGCGTGTCCACGTATCGATTCAATCTCTCCGGAGAGTAATACACCCATTTTCCCGCGTCGAATTCCAATTTTGCCAAACCAATCCCTCGTCCGCGCAGCCACGAAAGGTCACGTTGATTGACAATTTTCGAATGCCCCGTAAACGTGGCACCGTCAGCAAGTAATCTCATGTCTGGAGGTCGCAACGCGTCCCGACAGACCACTCGTCGGCCACGGTCTAATCTTATCTTGCCCGCTCGAATAATAAGGGTTGCCTTTCGTTCCAGTTCGCCATCATCGCCGTCGTTCTCCTCTTCGTCCGTGTTTCGCGTCTCCGTCGAGGTCCAGCAAACTTATCGAGTTAAATCCAACTCGTGAACTTGCCTTCGTTTGACGTGCGCGCACGTGCAACCCGTTCTTTCTTCGCAAGTACGATAACTCGCCTCTTTTGCGAAGTAAACGCCTCCCCCACTGAGCAATCGTTCCTCTATTTCCCTGGATATTGCAGCGATATTATTCCAGCAGGAGTCTTCAGAATTCCTGCAAGTGCCAACCGCTACACATGTTAGTCACGACGCGCCACCCCTTTAAAGGCAATCCACGTTGAACGCCGCATGAATAAGGGTGGAAACGATGATTTTCTCCGTTTATCGATAAGTTATTCAGAAATTTCTCCGTTGAGTTTTCCCTCGAAGAAGAGAATATCTAAAATGCTCCATTACGACTCTTAGATGTATGCTAAAAACTATAAAAAATGAGCAAACTTATCTTCGTACGTGTACAGTTTGCTTCGAGACAATTTATATTTCACTAAGTGACGCTCTCTGCGTCACTGTGTTTTAATCGCCAAGAATAAGTAAAGTTGATTTATGTCACCCACGAGGGTGTCTTCTATCGACAAATTAACCCTTTGATCGCATAGGCGAACGTGTTCAGGAATTTCTAAAATGCTTCATTACGACACTTAGATGTATGCTAAAAACTATAAAAAATGAGCAAACTTATCTTCGTACGTGTACAGTTTGCTTCGAGACAATTTATATTTTACTAAGTGACGCTCTCTGCGTCACTGTGTTTTAATCGCCAAGAATAAGTTAAGTTGATTTATGTCATCCACGAGGGTGTCTTCTATCGACAAATTAACCCGTTGATCGCATAGGCGAACGTGTTCAGGAATTTCTAAAATGCTTCATTACGACACTTAGATGTATGCTAAAAACTATAAAAAATGAGCAAACTTATTTTCATACTTGTACAATTTGCTTCGATACAATTTATGTTTCACTAAGTATTTCACTAAGTTATACTTCACTTCAGCTCTCTACGTCACTGTGTTTTAATCGCCAAAAATAAGTAAAGTTGATTTATACCACCCACGAGGGTGTCTTCTATCGACAAATTAACTCGTTGATCGCATAGGCGAACGTGTTCAGGAATTTTCGGAGACCTCCTCGACTTCAACCCTCGCTAACTTTCACCCTCGCGCGTTACCAACTTTCAGGAGCTGATTTATTATCTGTCGACCTTAGATCCTACACGAATTGTCAGTGTATCCGCTCTAATTAAAGCGCGGGCTTCGTTTGGCCATTAGCCAACGAACCAGTAACAAAGGACCTTTCCACCTGGTTACAAACCGTGGTCCATCGAAAGATAAAAGTCATTCGTTTGCTTTCTAGCCTCTTGCGGGTGGACGAGGAGGAAACTTGAACTCCAGCACGAAATTAGATGTAAATAAGGAATACTTTTGTATAAATTACGCGGTAGTTTATTCAAATCGAGCATTCGTATGCAGCGACGGAATTCCTGGCTCGTGTCTACGCGGTTAATTTATTTTTACTTGACCCCGGTCCCGCGTGCTTGCCAGGAGAAGCTGGAATCCACCCTCTCGTGCTCGGAATACTTGGTTAACTGCGTTATCGTAGCTCAACGCGTGACCAGGCGGATTCCGCGAACGCAGCTTGTAAGTTCGCATACCACAGAGCACCGCGTTGGCAACGTTTCACTGAAATTTCAGTTCGCAGGCATACCGAATTCTCGCGAGGCAAATATCGAACGATCCTTCGAACGTTGAAAAATCAGAAACCTCTGAAAATAGTTCGCAGCTTAATAATCCGCGAACAGGAAAGTTCGAGGAGGGAAGACGAAGTTCTTAAAGTCGAAACACGAAGCGTACAAGGCCACGGCTGCGTGCAAGGATCAACCATTTACTACTTTCCACTCGACTCGATAACAAGTAACGACAGTTTTAAATGGCTGAAAGGGGAGGCATTAATAAAACATTCGCCCCCGCTGCTTTAACGAGTCGTAGCTATCGTGGCGTGCAAAGTAAAAGTTTACGAAACTCCCCAAACATCCTTCAGAAGCTACGAAATCTGGTAGGTTATCCATAACCGCGGAAATCTGGAAGAGCCTCCGGCGATTAACAGCCTCGGATCTTTTATGCCTCGTTATTTCAGCCCACGATGCTTTTCATAAAACCTTTTACAACCCTCGAATGCTCGCAAATTCATTAAAACACTCTTAACTTCGTGGGAAGCTTATAACTGGGAGGGTCGAACGTCACTTACCACCCCTATATTGGGATCCTTAGCACCGTTGCTGAACGTCGAGGCCAGGGTGCTCGAGCAGCTCTCGTCGTAATGAGCGTTTTGCCCGTCGTTGATGGCGCTGTTAATGCTGACAGTCCACATGCTGGCCGCGTAACCGTCGCAATTGCAATCGTCCTCCTCTCCGCCATCACCGGATGCCCACACGTAGATGTTGCCCAGCCCTCTTCGACCCTGTGAACCAGAAAAGTGAACGTTTCGTCGCTGTTCTCGACGACAGAAATCAGGGATTCCTTTCTCGCCCTGCCCACTTTTTTACTGCGCCGCGTTCCGCTCGTTTTTAACCCTTTGCGGTCCGAATTATTCTTCAATTGAGTAGCTCAGTCGCCAACAATTTCAATCTCTACTATTTCAAGTGTTCCATTTGAAATTCACTTGAAATTTACTTGACAATTCCTCGACTGTTACTCGCAAACTCTAAAACAACTCTAGAACTTTGTTGCAATTTATATTTGCTGCTTTTTCTTATTTAGAAGTCTTTACGAAGTCGTTCAACCCTTTGTGGACGACGACTTTTTCGGCTGGATGAGATAGCAAAACGAGGCGATTTTTGCGAATGCGTCCAGTGACTTACATGATACAATTAACCCTTTGCAATCCGAATTATTCTTCTATTTAGTAGCTCAGTCGCCAACAATTCCCTATTTCAAGTGTTCCATTTGAAATTCACTTGAAATTTACTTGACAATTCCTCGACTGTTACTCGCAAACTCTAAAACAACTCTAGAACTTTGTTGCAATTTATATTTGCTTCTTTTTCTTAATTAGCGATGTCGAGTCATGCTCGACAAAGGACCGCAAAGGGTTAAGGTTCCTTGCCTGCCGAGGAACGGCGTCGAGAGGCGAAAATATAGGGCAGAATCGCTCGTTTCGAGTTTATTTCACGGCAGCTTCGTCCCCAAAGGACTTCCGCTCCCGATTGGCCGCCGCTGAGACGTAACGACCTGTCATAACTCGCGTGTGCGACGACCGGTTGTTAAGGGTGGTTCCGAAACGGGAGCAGCCGTTCCTCGAACGCGAAAGACCCGGTGAGCGGAAAGAATCTTGACACCTATCGATTCACCTCCCCAGGGTTCAAGGGAGAGATTATCGCAGCGTGTAATCACGTTATGGAAAGTTTCCAAGGTTTGCAATCGCTTGATACGCGACGCCTTTAAAGTTCGCGGTCTAATAAAATATTCTTGACGCATTTCTGCGAAGACCAGCCGATAATCACGCGATGAAACCAGCGTGCAACGAAGGGGAACGTGTTAACGTTCGACGGGTATTTATAAAGTTTCGCAGCCGTTTTCTCGTTGGACATTAGTCGCGAACGATATGGGACGAATAAACGACGCGGGACAAATGGCAAATAAATGCGCGACGCGCAGCAGAATTAATTGTTCGACCAGTAATTCGCGGTTTGCGGCTTCGATTCCGACGAACCCTCGACCATCTCGATGCTCGTCGTAATTCCATTCGAAATTAAACGATGGCCACGAGCAATCGACAGAAATAAACACAAATCGAGGTGCTTTTCTTCCTGCACACGTCCCTCTGAAATTGGCCGTGTAACATTATTATGATGAGAACGCTTGCGATAAACAGCCACATTTTCGACGACTCGTCGCGTCTCTCTAATGAAAATTATCGACGTTCCCGTTCAGGACGAAATTTACACTGATTGGATTCGAAGCAATTATCGACCATTCCCCAACGGTTCGTGGAAAGTCCAAAAAAAAATGTCAGCTCGCCGCAGTTCGTATCGATCTAATTTTAATTGCCACTTTTATTTCTCTGCGTTTGATATTTTATAAACGAACATGTGCGAGGGAAAACGTGCCAAAAAAGTTTCTCAAGTGGCGACGAATCAAGGGGATACTCGTAAGCTTTCGGAAGACGATCGATAGACTCGAAGGGTGGCTTTGTTTAGACGGGGATTAAGAGCTGGGCGGAACGACTTCCGTCGCCGTGACGGCCGCCAGAAATTCGCGGGACGCAATTACGAAGTTAATTAGAACACTGCCCGCCATTTCCCCGCGACGGAAGACCAAGTTAGCGAATTAACTTTGTTACCGTCTGGCCTTCTTTCCCTCGAAAAGAAGATTTTCTTCTCGATCCGCTCTCCATTGAAAAGAAATATTAAATGAGCGAGGCTCTTCTCCACGCATCGAAAGCCGCGATCAAACATCGAAAATATTAATGCTAAACACTAGATGCCATAACTAGAGACAGAAATAAAATAGAATTACGTAGCAATAGCGGAAAGTAAAAAATATTTCCAGGAAAAAAGTAACGAGCAGGAGGTGAAGTCGCTGATCGTGGAAAAAATTTTCTCGCAGCGAACCTTATACAGAGTTATCCACTTTACGAAGAGGATTGCGACAGCGTTATAAGTATAAATCTGTCGTCTAACTAGCTGCTGCATGCAAGTGTAAAGTCGCGTGCAATATCTGCACGAAGGAACGCGCAGGGAAAATTTCAAAAATCTCCCCGTACGCGTGTAATACGTAACATAACCGAGGCTATGATTCATACGGGAAGTTGAGCTTGCAACAATGAAATCGCGCGTGAAAGCGGCGTCTGGTTCGATGGCATTCGCCAACACTATCGCCTCGCGTTCGAAAGTTTCAACCAGGAGGCACCGGAAACAGCCGTATCAGGAAACGATCGCGCATCGCGGAAGCGAACGACACCGGTCGCAGACAGATTTCGAGTTCCACAGCGTTCGTGAAAGATGGATGTAGCAGCTGTCGCCGCGCGTTTATCACCATAAAAATTACATCCTGCTGTTTCCATAAAAGTTTCGCCACGGCACGTGTTGAAGTTCACTCTCGTGAGAAATCAGCACCCCGTGGACGCGTGACAACGATCGCGCGTAAAGGTGCACGCGGTGTTCGCGTTGGCGATAAAATAACCGTGGACGTTGGACAGAGCAGTCCAGTTGGGGATTTTTCGTTCAGCTCGTGGACACTTTTATCGCTGTGCAATCTGCGCTGATTCGCGCGAAACTTTTTACGTCTCCATCGTTCGCGTAACGAAATATATAAAACCGAGGATGGCCAAACCGAGGCGCATTGCGTTCTTGCACCTATTTATTCTGAAGCTTGTGAGGAGCTGAACGCTGCTTCAATTGTTGGGCTGTAAAGAGAACGTGAGAGGGTAGGAAGGAAAAAAGGGGGGAAGAACGTTTCGTCCTGGGTCTGATAGTGGACTCATCCCTGCCTTAGACGCTGGGATGGTAGGAATAGGTCAGAATTTGTATTATATAGAAACTGTGTAGGACATGGAGTGCTCAAGGAAATCTGACGAGTGTGCTGTCCCCCTAGTGGCGAGGACCGCCACACAACTATTGCTAGAATTGCAATATTGACGTAGAAATTATTGATAAAATTTCAATATTAACATAGCAACTGAAGCGTGTGTTGGTGAGCTGAACGCCTGCTTCAATTGTTGCGCTGTAAAGAGTGTGTGAAAGAGGCCTGGGCCTGCTAGTGGACTCATCGATAAGGCTACCTAGCAGACCCTGCTTTAGACGCTGGAATAATAGGAATAGGTTAGAATTTCTATTAAATAGAAACGGTGTAGGACATGGAGTACTCGCGGGGAACTGACGAGAATGCTGTCCTCTTAGTGGCGAGGACCACAATTCTCTCAAAGTAGAATAACGTTATGCAAACTGTTGGCCACCCTTCGTACAAACCATGTCGACTCTAACAAAAAGGAAACTTTTAGAATAGCTTCCGAAACACACCAACAACTATCATTCTCCATTTTCCGCCAGCGTACAATTATTTCCGAGGCTTTCGAAGCGAATTCCAATGGCGACGCAACTTTCCACAAGCCTTCGAGTTCGGAGGGGAGCGATAAATAACGCGTGGGGACGTTTCAAGGCGCGGGGGTTAATTCCTCCCCTCGAATTCGAACGAAGGACGGTAAGAAGATCCTGTCTGGCGTTGGGGCTGAACGCGAGACCACGGTGTTCCCGCCTTAATACGCACCTCGTTAACGCCGCGCACGATGGCCCTCATCGTCGCGTTTCGCGGCCCGTCGACGGTCTTCCCGTCGTCCGTCGGTCCCCATGAGGCGCTATAAATGTCGATGAGGTCAGGTTCGTGTCCCATGCTGTTCGCCTCGATCAGGTCGGTCATGTAAGGCTGATCCAGCATCCGGATCCCGGCGACTTTCGAGTCGTACGCGACGCCCACGCCGCAGACGCCATTGTCCCTGGCTGCAGCGACCTCGCCAGCGCACCTGGTTCCATGGCTTGCAAGGAAATCATTATAATTAGATCAGTTATGTCTCCGTAGCTGAGACAATGTTATTGTCACGGATTGCTGCCGTCGAAAGCTAAACACGCGATTAATCCCTGATTTCGAACCTCGACTGACCGCTTTGAATTTTGCGTCGATGCTCGAGCATCGCTCTCGTCGAAGAACCGGTCGATAACTCGTCCACTCTATCTCTCGTGCAACTCCAAAGCGCTAAATTAGTCTAACCGGTGAAGGATCGGTGAAAAAAGGCCTCTCCTCGTTTGTTCTCCGCGCGCATAAATAACGGATCCTCGTGCCGCGGATGAAACGGAACGCTCCTTAAATGAAAATTTACGAGCGACCGTGTCTGAAGTATTTTTCCCTCGCGAGACGACCGGGTCCTGTGGGTGGGCTGGCGCGTAGAAGAAATCTCGCGCGGACGCCTGGAAACGGCGGTTTAATGAAAATTTCATTGCCGCGAATTGCTTCCGACTTCGTGGCTGGGAAATTAGCAAGGGCGTTCGCTGTTCATTAGCTGGGCTTGTCGCCACGCACGCGACTACTCGGACCAGCTGGAATTCGGCTACGCATCCTGCGTTACCAGTTTTAACGAGTACCTCTACCGCAAAACGGGTAAACGCGATTTTATTATGCAACCGGAGAACGAGGATGCAACGGAATTGCTGGTGACAACAAACGGTGCAATTTATCGCGTTAACGTTCGCTGTTTAAATCGAAGTTACGTGGCTGCCGTTGCTACAAACGGCTCCAGCTGTTATCGAACGTCTGCGACTGCCGTTTCAAAGGTTAAATATTCGACTCATTGAACCCCAGCGAAGCAATTTGCATCGCGTCAGACGTAATTAATAAAAGGACGCGCGAAACAACAGGCTGCTCCATCATTTACATATAATTGGAGCTCGCAAGGCGACGAGCCTGGCGATATATTTGTACGTGCGAGGCAGGCTCGTCGCAGGAATTGATCGTACAAAATTCAGATACAATTACGCGATTAATTGCAAACGGCGCGCCTGATTCTAGCCACGAGTAACGAACGGGGATTCGATAAACATTCCAGCACATTCTTGCGTTAATCCGATGCAAATCGAACGCAAACAACGCCGACGACGGGAAATTAACGAGCCGCGATGGCACGCGATTGATCTTACAGCTGCGATTTCGGGACGTATATCTCGACGCGTTCGCGGCTCGTAATTAACGTTGATTTCCAATTTACACCATCCGTCTGGTATCGAACGTTTCAGCCTGTCGCGTGAAATAACGAGCGAAATGAAATTCCATTTCGTTGTTTCCTGCTCCAGCGCCAAGGGACCGCGATTTCACGTCGCGGGGGTAATAACACGACTTTTCAATTAGCGGGTGGTACCGTTTCGCTCGAATATCAAATAAAATTCTGATCCCTCGCTGGAACAAGAATCCCAATTTCAATTTCAATCTCGTATAAAAATTGTCAGTTTAATCATCGAGACTATTTGGATTACCTTAATCGAATCGATATCGAGACAAGCGACTGGACTCTGGCGAACGCGAACTTGAAGTCGACGGGACGAGTTCCCTTTCATTAGAGTTGACCAACGATCGAGAGCTCGCAACTTCTCCACGTCCTTTCAAAGGGGTGTACGAGCTAACTGCGCGTCAATGGGACACCGCGAGGCCATTGCTTCGCGTGGCAGCAAACAAAGGAACACGCGAAACGGTAATTGGACTGGGAAAGTCCATCGTCGGTCGCAAACTAACCGTTTGAACGACGCAAACCTGAAGTTCCACGTGCTCAGCGAAGCAACGCGAAGAAAGCTTCCAATTTACCGTCGCTTAAGCCGAAATCGCGCAAAGTTTTATCGTCCCCCGTTTCATCACGCCCACCGCTGGGGACTTTAACGTCCGCCATTATTATCGCGTCCTGATTGAACCGATAAAATCGAGAAACGAACGTCATAAAGAAGACGTAAGCGACTTACGCGCGTATCAACGTCGAAGCTGATTGCGGTGGAACGCGGTCATCCACAGCTATTCCAGTTTTTCCGCGCGACGTACGAACGATGAATCGCGTCAAGACGACGTCATTGTGCGACGTTCTTTGTTTTTGTGCTAAATAAAACTAATCTGATTATACGTTAAAGGTCAGCAACGTGGAGAGAGTGGGTGATTCGTTGAAAATCTCCGTCGTGATGAAATCTCAGTGTCGATGCATTCAATGTACCATCCTTGGGACCCGTGGACGATTGTCCGGAATTTCTTTCAAACGGGAGAACGGTAATTGAACTCGTCGAGAGAACGATCGACGAGTCCTCCTATTGAAATACGTAAGGATGGAAGAAAGAAGGGAAGGAAATATACTCTGCGAGAGGATTCGAAAAATATTGAAAGCGTTCCACGAATGGCGGAGACAACGGGAAATGGGACGCTGATGTAATAAACTCCCCTCGCTGAGGTACCGTAAGGCACGTCAATCGAGAAGTGTTTCGAATCAATGTTTGTTCGAGGGAAATATTTGTCAGCGGCATGGATTCGCGGCAATTGCTCGTGACGCTTACGTAAACCGTCGTGGAAGGTAAGTGGATCGTAGAAAAAGTTTTTATATAAGAGGAAGGCAAGGGATGGGAATTCTCGCATAATTCTCGACGCGTAATTAAATTACTATCCGTAAAAGCCTTGAAAGGAGAGATGATCAGTCTCGTCGCGATACGAGAGGTTTTCGCAGGAAGTTACGCCTCGCGTTCTTCTCGATCGGTTAACTGGAAGGTCGATTTCTCATTATCGCATGAAAAGAAGCTGCACCGACTCGAGTCAGCTGGAACGGCATTATCCTCTTTCGTGGCTTCTTCGAGGGGCCGTGTCACCTTCAATCGCGGCGAGAAAACAATGTAGACTCGTAATAAGAAGCTTCGAACAATTTTCCCAGCTTAATAATCTTCTATCCTCCCATCCACGCTAATTACCACACGATAATCATTAATTACGCGATCAGATTGGGCTTTCGTGTCTCCCTCAAGTTCCTGTTACCCAAGATCGTCCTTTTTAATTCCGTTACGCGAAATACCCGGCTTTACGTAACAAATGCTTATCCCTTAAGCCTAACCGCACTAATGAAATGTAATTCAGGTGCAAAATTATAGAGACACGCGGTCATTTCACTCACCTATTGAACCAGTCGTCGGTGTACCTTGGATACGGATAAGGATCGTTACTGCTGAAGTCGTAGGAAGCCTTGGCGTTCTGAAAGACACAAACAATTCTCTATATTTTTTTCCGCCAATTCTCCAGTCAAGAGAAGCGAAGAACGTAGCCATCCTTGATTGAAAGGACAACTTTAAACCTGGAACTGAGAGGGAATTTTTAGACTCACTTCTGAAACGAATTCTGGGTCTTGTTAAGGCAAAAAAAAAGGAGAGGTAAGAACGCGTTGCGTCTACAATCAAGGTGGTTAAACCAGGGAGCAAGGCTAGGGGCAACAATCGTTAGGACGAAGGCTCCCCAGAGTTTTCTCAATGAATAACGCGATAGTCTTCCGCGATAGTATTCTTTTGAGACCGTTCTACTATATTGCGCCATTTGCGTCTGGAAATTTATTTTTATACGCACGTTTCTAATCTTGTGCACTCTCGAGTTGCATTTTATTAATGCATAGCCCAGTAGAAATAGTCTTCTATTTTACTTTCATGTTGGAGTATGTTCACAATTTTCCCAGAAATAGATCCCCAGCAACGTTAATTAACTGCGTGCAAAATGCAGGACCTACGAGTGCGAGTTACGCACCAACGTGATTCTCTTCCATCTATTTTACTCGTTACACGGGCTCCATATTCACAGCCAGCGTTGGTCACTGATTAATCTTCGTATTCTCGAAAGCTACCCCCGCAGCTCGTCTCTTCGTTCCTCCACGCCATCCGCCTCTCCCCTCGCTTCGCATCCGCACCCTTTTTTACCATTTAATTGAATGGCACGGCGCTGATGAAAATTCCAGAATTTTTTTTTATGTTTTGCCATAAAAGCCAGAGTTAATGCTTTACTAAAAAACAGGGAAAAAGAGGAAAGCTACTATATTAAAGTTTCCCTGACGAATTCCCTTCTTTTCCCGCGAATTTATCGCCGCTCAACGTTGCGTCTCGATCAAATGGCAATTAGTTTTCCGACTATTCTTTCACAGAAGGGTATCCCCTTTTGACATTTAACGTGTCGTCAATTTTCTTCTCTCAAAGTTGATTACGAGCTCGTGCGATACGTAAGCCGCATTGTCTCCTCTGCTTTCGCTCGATCTTTGGGAAAAATCCAAGCGACGCCTCGCGTTTACCATTATTTAGCCGCTCGACTTCCACGTCCACGTGTCTACGTTTTCATTCATCGAACGTCACCGCTGCCTGCTCGTTTAAATGATACTCGTGAAACGCAGGAAATAGGTCGAACGTTTGTTATCGCCTCGAAGCAAAGGCAATTCGATGCACCCATTGTGCTTTTCCAAGGCATTCCGCGCTTTTTCAACGAAAATATTACGATTCCTCCTGCGTTCTGATGACGTCTTCGCAACGGTGTTTAACGCAACGAGTTTCCTGCGCGATGTGAAGTGGATCTCGAGCAGACTAGCTACGTGACGCGAATCGTCTGACTCTTCTTTCCAAGAGTAGTAGAAACTTCTCCCCCGTAATAAGGTGCGTCATCGTTTTTGACGTGGGACCTTTGAAAGATCTCGACGCTTCTCGACGAGCAAATTGCAGCGGTCGAGGGATTGAGAACGCGTCGGACGTGTAATTACCGTCGTTGGATTTCAATCTGCTTTGTTCGATATAAGTTGCCACTTTCCAACGGCGGAGGATCGATCGAAACCAAACGGCATCTCCCGTTCGTCCTTCGATTCCTTGATTAACGTTTAATACACCAGCGACTGGTAGTCGCCTGTTCAAGTGGATCCCGTGAAGGACACCAATCTGGAAGTCGTCGCGGAAACTTTATGGCCATCCGTTCGCCACGCTAAAGCTGCGCTTATGCTCGCGATTTGAATTTCAACGCGCGTCCCGTATTATGCTGATGCGGCTTACGAATGTCTCTTGGTTCTAATAGAACGTCGCTGCTGTGGGAGAGTAAACGCCTCGTAAAGAAGCCAGGCTGAACGAGCCTCGGAAATGAACCGTCAAAGCGGCTTCTCGCGTTCCCCGTCGCTAATAATCCGGCTCGAATTCAGGATGAGAATCGTAAAGGATAACGAAACTAGCGGATTGCGACGCGTTTCAGGGGTTCAAGTAAACCGTGGATACGACGTTGCGTAATG
Source organism: Xylocopa violacea (assembly GCA_963969225.1). NCBI lineage: Eukaryota > Metazoa > Arthropoda > Insecta > Hymenoptera > Apidae > Xylocopa > Xylocopa violacea. The sequence goes on from CAXAJV010000012.1 coordinate 24,709,403, forward strand.
ATGGCGTACTTACGTAGTTGTATTTCAGATCCGGATGCATATAGTCGACACCTGGAACGGAAAAGGAGGAACGAGAGTTAGCGAGGCGGAATTTACGCGCGTCAGAGGGGATTCCGCGGTCTGATGCAGCGGATAAATGGAAACGCGAGAGAGTTTTTTCGAGATCTCGTGAAATCTGCAAGGAATTTCCGAGCGTTAATGATTCGCGGTACAATTATCGTGATACTTATGATAGAATGCGAGTTAGAAGTTCTTTAGCTACGGCGAACAATGAAATTTTTCGGATTGTTAATCCTTTGAATTCGTACGGTGAATTATTGGAGATTATCGAACACGAAACATTCATTTCCTGGAATTCAGAGAACAGAGAGCTCAGCCGATATCGTATTTTCATTTCCGCGGTATTTAATAGCACCTGCACGCAATGTTCCATTATGCATGGAAATCGATCGTAGTTTCGAGTATATATTTTTTTTCTGCTCGCGTCCAGGAAATTGAGTTATCACGCGTCTCGCACATCGCAGTCTACCATTATTCGTTTACGAATATTATAGATAGCCGACGAATTAAACCGAAACGATCGTAGTCTATCAAATGACAAGATCGTGGTTTGCCTAGAGGATCAACGAATTTCGCTGGAGGTTAAATTTGTAACGTTCTACGAACAGGAACGCTGCCACCATGGTATTACCGCGATGTTTGCGAAACGATGACTCGCGAGCGAAATCGATAACACCGTGGTAAACCGCAAAAGGCACTACTTAACAAGCTGAGATATTCGAGATTACAATTTAACAGAGATCGAGACAAGTATCGAGTCTCCAGGCTTAATAAACGGAGCATGGGCACCAGTTTCCCTCGTTCCCTCGGGAATTATCGATTCTGGTTTACGCAATGGGGATTCCAAGGCTTAATCGCGTTTCGCAATCATTTATAAAAAATGTTACATAACAATCGTTACACTGGCAGTCAAAGTTGGAACAAATGGAAGGTTATTTGCTTCCTGCGAACGTAACTGTCTGGAAAACGATACGCGATCTTGGCTATCAGTATCGTTAAGCGCAGAACTGAAAGACTGTTGAAATATTTAAAGTTCGATCGCAGACTTCTGTCCATTCTGTCCATTGTGCTTTATTGAAAACAGTTTCTAGTTGGAAATTGAGTCGCGAATCTCGACGATGCTGCATCGTGGTTCGTATATGTAACGAACGAGCAAATTTCAATATAAACGTCATTCGTGAGAGGATCAGCGGTTGGTTGTCAACATATCTCCACACACCCGAACCGGTCACGTTGGTTTTGATCCATTGGATTGCTGGCTATCGACGTCCACTGGAAACACGTCCGGTTCTCTATGAAGTACACGATTTAATCAATCCCCAAGACCCAGATACGGATTTTATCTCGCGTTTCGTTCGATTTCATCAACGATCCTACTCTGACGAACGCGGACGCATCGCTGGTGGCGACCGTGTCCATTGAAAACGATAAAAAATATCGAGTACAGTAAGCAAACTGATTTGACGAAGGAACGAAGTGGACGGAGGAACGTTTAAGTATTCGGCACAGTGTAATGGGCGACGATAATTAATGAAATTAGGCCGTGGCAATATCCGTAATTGATTATCCAGCCGGCTCGGCACGTAATTAATGCAGCTAACCTCAGGAATGCGACGTTCATGTGCCGCGTAATCTAAGCTAAAACGCTTTCTGTTAATGAGATCTCAAGATGCGAAATTTCTATCGTTAAATCGCTTAAAACGATCCGTTAACAATGTAATCGGAAACAAATGCTCTGTCGAAAAAAGTATTCGAGTAGCACCTTGCATTATAATCTTTCATTGTCGCATTCGCACCCAGACAGAACTTTTCTCTCAGTACATAACTTTGAAGTCGTATCGCGTTGCAAAATGTGGGATCTCACCGTCGTCCATTATAGCTGTGGTCACATTTTTCCCAGTGACACCCTGAGCCCAGGCTGCCTTCACGTTCAAGTCCAACTTTGGTTTCCCGCCATTTTGTCCAGTGTTCTTCAGGTACCACTGATACTGGAAATACGGATCGAGCGGGTCTCTGTTGCCAGGATTGGCTGGATTTTTAATTTGGTACAAAGGCACCAGATTATCCACGCTCAGAGGCTTGTACCCTTTCTTCACCCTCTTGAATCCAGGCTGCTGCACCGCTGTGTGCACCTGAAACGTTTAAGCAAACCCACTGTTCGCACCAACCTCGTATAAACTCATTTCCCCTTCGCGGACGTTACCAGATGATTAACGAACGGTACGTAATGAAAACGATAAACTGGTAAATGGAAATGTTAAATATTTCTCCTCTGCCAATCGTGCGATGCGTTGGTTCGATCATCAAACGCCCCCAGCAGAGTACGTCTCCCTCTGCGTAAAGTGTTCCGTTTTATTCGATGCCACCCGTTCCACGAACTGACGCAGACGATGGAAAAATAATGGATGTTTGGTTAGATCTCCTCGCGACCCGGGAATCGAACGGAAGGGTCGTCTCGACGAAGACCTCGCGATGAAAATTTATGAAGGTGTCGTAAAAATGGAGGAACGTCGTTCTTTCAGACGGATCAACGACGATTCGCGCACCTCCACGTGCAACACCTCCCCGTAATTTTATGCGATCAATTTGTCCCCGCGTCGATTATACCCTCGCCGCAGCTGGAAACCGTGTATTCATTTACATTTATATCGACTCCTGGATTCAGATTTCGCATGCACTCGCACGAACCGCTCCTTTCGACGCCGCCTCTGAGCTTTTCGAGCCGTTTTCTAAACGGAATCTACTCGTCCATCGAGATGCTTGGTCGTAAATGATTCCCGTGACGATCGATGAACGAGCGTATCTTTCATTTCGCGCGGTGATTACACGATAAAGTGAGATTAGCTAGAATTTCGAGAGGTCACTTACCATAGGGTCAACCTTCAATCTTCTCATGTGGGGCACAGACCTCTTGCTCCGCGCGTGTGCTAAAGCTCTATGTATAAAATGATATTCCGTCTGGCTGCCCAATACCTAAACAGATCAAATAAAATGCAATTTATATTCCAAGCTTCGTTGAATAAATCGATTGGATAAAATTCTCTTAAGATAACAGGTCTCGACCTTCTTTACGAGATAAAAATTGATGGATAACAAGAGAGGGATTCTCGAAAAAGCATCGAACAGCTTTCTGGTGGAAATGTGAGTTGGTGATAAAATTGAATGGATGGAGGGGCGGGAAAGTTGTGTAAAAGCAGGCTAACAAGTTCATTACTTCGTTTCGATCGTTTTAGAGAGAACAGAGGAGAGTTCCGAGTGCCAGGAGAAACTCAATTTTTCCCGCTGTTTCGCGGTAAACCAATTTCACATAGCTCTCACGACCGGATGCGCGTAGCGACCTGCGAGGAACCCTTTCGGAGCATCAGTTCGCTTCAACGTTTGCAACCACAAACTTTTACCATAAAACTCCCGTTTCCGTCGCTTCCTCCAGCTGTATGCTGGATTTCAAACGAAATTATTGTTCCTCCACTTCGAAACAAAGTTCTCGACTCGCAAAGCTCCGTCGTGATGAATTAGAGAGGAGTAAGTTGGCGATCAGCCTATGAAGCTTCGTTTCGATTCAATCGAGCCAATTACAAATTGATAAAGTTGCCTCGATTACGGCTCGGTACGTACATACTGTTATCCGATCAATATGTCCACGTCGTGAGAGGAAATCGATCCGACGGCGGATTAAATACGTTATTTACCCTTCCTGTCCATTCCATCGTTTAATTAAAGTAACTGCTGTCGCTCCTTGCGAATGTTAAGAAAATTAACGCTCTACGTTCGAATTCATCCGCCAGCAACTTTGCTGCAACCAAGAAAGATGGAACTTAGATTATAATCTTCGTCCGGAGTCGAGTAAAAATGGTTTTGTAACCCACGCGGGCTAATTGTTTTCCCAATAGTTTCGCGAGACCCATTCTGTTTTCCCAACACGGAGAAAACGTAGACTAGATAAAAAAAGTTGCAGCGGTCGCTAGAACCTCTTTTTATGGACATCTAGGATGTCCATAGTGGCTTGCATCGCGAGAAATTTCGTTAGAATATCATATCGTTAAACGACAGGATCGTTCTTTGTTCTGTTCTGTAATTTTTATCGACATCACCCGCGCAAGGCTACATATTTAATACATGATTGGCCATAATTGAGCCTGAACTCGTAGCGACTGCTGCGATCTTCCGCAAAGCGATGGATAAAGGTCGAAGTTCCTTCATCCGCCGGTTAGCTTCCGGTTTGTTTCGCGGCAACGCTAATGAAAATTGTTTCTTACCATAAAACTGCCGTAAATGTCGCCGTATAATTCCGCGACCCCTTTGTGTGGGATCTCGCTTTCGATTCCCGTCCGCAACCTATCATTATAGCACGGAACCTCTCCATTAATCGGATGACACGGAAAACGAGGAATAAAAATAGAGCTCGTTTTCAGCGACGCTTGAAACAAAGCTGCTGAGGGCGGAATTCGTGGAACGATAAATCGATCGATCAGAGTGATCCGACAGTCTCCCTGGCGAAAAGAAAGCGACAGGCCAACCGCGACACAGAGTAACTGGAGGTTGACAGAGCTTTATCATCCCCATTCTCGATTTCCCGTATTGAATTTCCACGTAGCGCACCACATCACGGTTAACGCGCTGTCGTTGCACATCGGAAGCCCTCTAAAATAACAGCTCCACCGTAGGGTGTACAGTGTACAAGCTCAATTATCACACGGTTCGTCGAAAACTTTGACCACCCGCTCGTGTCATTTGCCACGACACAAAGTTCAGGTCCCTCGAACGCCTTGGAATAATTGCAACGAGACGATAACAAAATTATAAGACACCCCTCCATTCGATCCTCGACGCGATGCTTCGCGCTTCCTACGCTGACGAGTTTTACTTGTACTTCCAGAGGTAAGAGGATGAAACTTTTCACGAGAATAATAAAGACAAGACACTCGAACGGCTTTATTAATGGCGACGAAGATATCGCAAACACCCCGCGAATACGTTATTCAATTATCCTCTGTCCCTGATAAAACAGAATGACCAGCGAGTTGTTTAATCAATCACGGTTGGATGTATTTAGGTCAACGCATCTACCTGGTCGATTAACCGTTTCATTAATTTACGATCGTAACTGACGACCATCTGAATGTAAATATGGGAACAATAACTCTCGACACACACACACTCGTGCATTCTTTTTTTAACAAACCTCCATCGCACGCTCAATCTTTTCTGATTCGTCGCGAGCTAAAGCCACGCGACGTTTCCATTTCCAGTGACAATTTCCTCTCCGGACGCCCAGCGTCATTCCAACCCCCCAGTTTAGGCGGTCCCTAATCGAGTTTCATCTGGGGTACACGTGTCGCGTAATCGAATTGGCAAGCCTGCGCCAAGTGCGTAACATCGAGCAGAACATTGCGGCGTGTTTGTCCAGCGGATGAACGCGAACGCAGAGGTTTATTGTCCCTTGCGTTCCGCGGCCTGTTATCGCTTGCAGATGCAATTTATCCCGCCGACATTGTGTCCAGAGGACGGCGTTGGACAATACGACGCGATCGACCTGGTCGAAGAAATATGGCCGCCTCTGGTTTATCGGGAAACGGTGGACCTTTTATACGAAGCCGCGCGAAACAAGGCTCCAACCGCGGGGCGTTTCGACAGAAAAAGCTGAAAGCCCCGAGGAAACTTCGTCGAACTTAATCCGTTTACGGACGAAGGGCTCGAAAGTCAATTTCGTTGGTTCGTTGCGACACGCGTGGACCGTCCGCTCTTGTATCCGTTTAAAACCGCTGGGGAAACAAGTTCGAGAGCCGTCAGGGAAAATAATAAAAGAGAAGCTCGTTCGATACGACCGCCCTTCGTCGATCTTTGAATAACAAACAGTTTGAACGGGGACGACGCGATATACCGTTTCCACGAGTCTACCAGAGAGACAGGACACCCTCTGATTACGTAGTTTAGGGTAAGAAAGCCGGGAATATCCGAGGCGTGTACATCAGAGCGTAAATCGTTGCACAACAACGGTGCAGAGCTAACCGAAGCACTTGGAAACTCGATCTCCGTTTCCTCCGTAATCCTGATGACATCTTGCATATGGATGCTGCGAGAAAATGAATCAGAATCGTCGATGCACAGCCAGAGGGGCGTAATAAACGCGCCCTGTTTGACGGTGCGATGCATGCTAATTGCAGACGCGACGAGCAAGCGCATTTTCCATCGGCTCGTCTTAATCTCGAAAGATTCGCGTTACCAAACTCTGTACTTGCGTACGTGCCCTTTTAAATATGGAGGACGCCCCGGAGACTTTCAGATTCTTGCGTTTCGCGAGTAATTAAACAGCTGCAGCAGCGCGACACAATTTGATTCAAATTGCGTCTCGAATTGCATCGTTAATTTCGTTCGACTGCAAAGTTACGCGAGCACAATCGAACCTGCACTTCTGTCACACACGAGGGAGAAATAATAGCCTGCTTCGAAGCTACGCGGAAACCTTGGCTGTGAACAAGCAGGACTCTTTCAATGGTGTAATACAAAATTCTTGGCAATACGGAAGTTATGCAATTAAATTGAACCAGTGCATAAAAAGTAAACGACAGTACATTGCAATCGATGCCCACGGTTGTACCAATAGAATTCTTTCGCGAGTGAAACTAATGATTTTTGCATTGACATGCGTGCATATACAACGTGGGAGGTTTAAATAAATCTACACGTTATAGCTGTTCGTCGCTACATGCGGGTAGTCACGATTAACGATTGAAATGCAGCTACTGTGCTGGATCCGTTTTAACGGAACCTCGAAATTCTTCAACTGTTTTATCCTATTAATAGAAGAACAACGTGGTAACAAAACTGTAAACATTTACGAATAATTTTCTTCTTATTTTAATCGACAACTATCAGTTCCCAAAGCGATATACTAAACGTGCTCGATGAATAAAGAGACGCGATGCCTACCTATAAACTAAACTTTGCCTGCTAATGAACGAGTATAATTAATTCTCCAAGAATTTAACAAGAGTTTAACTACGAACCAGATGAATAAAATTAAGAAGAAAGATTTCCACCTTTGTATCGGTCAAGTTTCGCAACGGTAGATCGAAAGGCTACCAGCGTTACCGCGACATTCCAATCGATCGACCCATTTAACATGATTATTCCACGCGGCTTCCCTCCCGACTAATCCTTTTTATTATTTACGGAGAACCTATCCTTTGACTAATTTTTGTTGCAACAACGCCATCGCGCCCTTACGTCGAATTCTTTCGGATGAACGTTTCGCCAGAATGTTGCGTACTCTTGCCTCGCAAAATCTTTTTTTCCCTTTTTGAACGATGAAAATCCGTCGCTGTCGGATAACGATAACGATTCCGACCGGTCGTCCGCGTGGGCGATCGATCATAGTGATAATCCGCAGCATACGTCACTGGACAATTAATCGTGTCGGAAAACTCAGTGATCAGATAGAACAACGTCACAGACCAGTATAATACGGCGTTCGAGAAGAAATCGATTAACCGAAAAGCGTATGAATTACATCCCCCGCAATCTTCTTTCGTTAAAATTCCATCGTGCACAGACGAAACAACAGTCTGAAGCTTTTTAAAACGACGTTGATTCGTCGCGCAAATTCTTTCATCTCCTTTAACCCTTTCCACCCTGCTTCTTCCTGGACGTTGGCAATAGAAGCTAGAAATATTTCTGAAACAGCAATATTTTAACAATATTTAACAATAGTTTCTGTTGCTAACGTCTCTCATCAATAGAAAATGAAACTTGATAGAAATGCGAATTTCTCAAAAGACTGCAAGACATTCGAGTGCAAAGGGTTAAATATTCGAGACGACACGCGATTTAAAATTGCTGTCCGTGTGGATATTAAATAACCGATAAGAATCGTCGAGTCGAGAAATATCCACCGCCAGTCGTACTATCTACCCCTTTATCCCAGCAACCGTTTCCAATCTCTTCGCCCTTCCAGTCAATTGACCTTATAACCCTCCGCCACGAGTTCGAAATACAGTTTCCATTCGGACGGTTTTCGAAACCGCTGGAGATCACACTCGCTCGAACTATTCTACCAAGTAACAAGCTACTGTTCCATGCTTGACCGGCATGGTACTTCGTGAATGCACGATTATCCCCAAGGAACGGTATCCGCTATCTATCCTTGCTCTCGGCAAGGAATCTCGTCGATGCTCCAGCGGCAGAGTAAACGAACCCTCGACGAACCCCACGAACGCGATATGGAACGTTTGATCATTGTTATTATTAGAATACGTTTCGTACCGCGTTCGCAGCGACGACGGACAAGCAAATCTGATAATGGAGCAAGGATGGACAAAGGTGCGTGACGAAACGTGTGAAATTACACGGTTCTAAAACGGAACAATGCAGAAACGAGCAGACATAACGAATGACGTCGTGTTCATTAATAAAGTGACGGAAATACTATCCCAATGCGCGCGTATCGCCATCCAGTGACCTTTCTCGTGTACAGCCGCCCGTTTCGCGCAAGCATGCGTGCACCCATAAAATTGAATTGATCTTTCTTAACCATCGAAAGGAATTCGAATCTAGGCAGATGGTTCGAGATATCTTGGACGCACATTGCGTCGCAATGCAGCGAATTGCATCGCAAGAATGTCGATTGTTAAAATAGACAAACAACGCCGTCTTTGGTCGCATTTGCAGCGTGAAAGTAAAAGGATGAAATTGTAATTTACTCTACAGGACTACCTTTTTGTCGGGAGTTCCGCTTGAAACTTGCAACCCTCGACTAACGTTTCGTAAAATGAAACGAAAATTTCTCGCCAGGCATCTCCCTTTTTCCCAGCGTCCGCTTTTGTAACGTTTAAATGAAATTTGAGGAAGCGTTTCAATTGTCAATGAAGAAGTAAAAGCAAACGTTTGTCCTTTATCTCGTCTCGTCCGCACAAAGGTCGTTCTTTATTAAAATCTTCGACTTAACAACAGTGATTACAGTCCACGAGAAATTATATGAAAAAAATTTCTTTATGATCATACCAGCTACCTCGCAATTATACCCACCATGTTTTTTACTGTTTACTCTGCCGTTTGATAGCACCCAGCACAAAGTTTTATTTAAACTACTCTCTACTCGTTGCCAGGGAAATTCTCGACAATTTGTTCAACGAGATCACACGGTCTGAATTAAATTCTAGCGTGCGCATCCTTTGACGGACGCCGAGCAGAAAATCGCTTAATGAATAATAACGATATTACTTTCCCCAGACGCGGAAAAAGAGAATTGGAAATAGTTGCTTCGAAAAGCGTTCTAATACCTCGATTTAACTGATTGTAGGAACGAAATGAAAAAAAGTTGGTCGAAAGCGTTCTACCTCGTTGCAATCGCGCGAAACCTTTATATCTTTATATCAGAGATTTCGTTAGGAAACAGTTTTCTGAATATATTGCTAATCGCTTCGCGTCACGACGCGTGTGTATCGTATATCGAATGGAAAACACGCAGAGAAAAAGTTGGCGACGTTGGTCAGTGCCTACGCAACGATTACCACGTAGGCGTCGGATCGCACAGCGTCGCTTCCACTGTCGCGATGCCTGACCACAAACTGATGTTTTCACTTCGATGAAGCGAATTAGAAGTCGCGACGAGTTACTGAACTCGTGCGTCAGTAGACACGCCAAAAGTACGCAAGCGAATCTGTAGCGACGCGTGAGTTTGTCGAGGTGTAACTTTATATTATTAAACAATGCGTTCGAGATATATTGAGCAAAAAAAAAAAACGAGAGAAACGCGTAGGAAAGAAATGGATTAGCACGGCCTTAGGGGAAACTCTCCCTCGCGTTACAAGGTTGCTCTAGACGAAGTTAATCTTATCGTTAACACGTATCCTACGTATTTATGACGTCGACCAACTGTTTCGAACACGTTTTCGCGATAATGCGGGTGTTCGTGACAACAGCCACGAAATCAATGCCTCTGGTAAATCGTACATGCCTGCGGTGGAATATCGGTCGTTCATGCGGTGAACTGATAACGAGTTTACGTTGATACGAATCAACGATGAAGGAAGGCAAGAATAAATGAGGCCAGCGCAGATTTTCCAACGGCTAAAATAATAACAGAACCATTGACGAATACGTAGCTTCAAGGATCCAACGAAGTTCGATGATTTATCGATCCGTCTTTCGATCCGATCTCTCAACTGCAATTTGTTAAAACAACTTTTAATTCTCCCTCGTCGAGCTTCGAATAGAAAAGAGAGAGAAACGATTACCAAATGTTTGTCATAGATCTTAATTATTTTACTATCAAAAGAAAATTGTCGTCTAACTTAAACCAATACGACAACACATAAAAACTAAATTTGCCTTCGAGTATGTATTTTTTTCCGAGCAAGCTTATCGATCGTTCAAGAGAGATTTCATTCTCATCCTGGCATGTTCACCCCATCCGTGCCCTAAGCCACACTCGGTTTCACCCCAGATAAGCAATTTCCTTAGCGCGGTCGTGCCGTGTACGTGCTACGCTCGATGATCTGTGTCAGTGTCAAGAACTCATGCTATGCGGTCTACCACTATCGCAAAATAGTCCGTGAGAACTTGCGAAAGTCTTTCGACGATCAATTCCACCTTCCTTTATTGCAACCGCCTTACCAGTCTAGTTGTATCCGTGGATACGTAAGAGGAACCTACGGACGCTTGGAACAAAAAGTGTAAATTGCACAGAGTCCCTTATCAAAACAAACTATGCAATAAATTGTTAATGAGATTCTCGTTGCTGTATCGTTGATACGATAACTCATGCGTGGGAGGGAAATAAATGCGACTGCAACGAGTAAACGCTTAACGCATTCAGCGCGACGCTTACCGGTCCAAGATTGACGAATCCATTCCTGGCAGCCACGCGATCGGCGACGTGTCTCTCCGCGGGCTGCCTCATCTTGACGAGGAACGTGTTCGTGAACACCTCGGCACTGCTGCCGGCGCAGAGGAGCGCGATCACCGCAAGTAACATCGTGACGGGCCGGCGGCGTACGCTGATGTATTTTGCATCCGCGGGCACTGTACTCGGTGTACGCGATGGTACTGCGATTTTCGAGCTGTCAACCACCTCCGCGGAAGGGGAAACCGAGGGCTTATTCTGGTAGGTGGTAGTAGCGACGCTGGCGGCGCAACCAGCAACTGTCTCCGTCTCGCTGGTGGCGAAGATGTCGGTAGGGGTGGCGGTAGAATCGTGCGAGTCGACGTATGAGATCGCTGAGTCGCGCGCAATAATTGAAACGACACGTGCTCTCCCCATGCTTGTCACTGGCCAACTAGTTCGCTGTCGCCCCTCGATCGAGCCGCTGTTACCAATCAGAGACAGGTACGCGCGGAAAGTGTGGCTGCAACGAGCATGCGCCGTGAGTACCATTCGCGAACGGTGCAATCGTTAAGACGTGTAGATCTAATCGAAATGTCGTTCGAATATTCGCGTGTTTAACGCACGCACGCGTTTACGCGTATTTTAAACGGAGAAATATGCTGTTGAACGCAAGCGTGCTTCGCGGGGCGCGAAACAGTGCCACTGGACGCTCGAGTTTGACGTCACGTGGTGTATCGATTATACGGCGCGGTCGAGCAATGGCGGTCTTCAGTGAAATATTCATGATGAAGTGTTTTCTGCTTGATAATTGTAGGTCTTGTCCAAAAATCTTCTGTCTTTCGATACATTAGTAAAAATTACTCGTGTCGTTTACAAATGTTTTACATAGTTTTTTCAATAACTATGTTTTAACGATATTACATTTGAATGACGCCATTTTTGGCGCGATTTCCAATAGCTTTAAGTGGTCGCAGCTCGTATATAGTCAGACATCGTTAACTCTCATTTCATAACAATAATTTATTTAATTAATGTAATCGAGTTGTCTCTACGTGAAACAAAATCTTGATTGCATAAAGCTAAAATACCAGATCTTTTTAGTATTGTGTTATAATAAACTAAGCAACGTAATAGTTGTGCGTGATACATTAAATTATGGTACATAAATGAAAATAAATTATTATGATAAAAAACGACTCAATATTTATTCTACTTTCCTATGATTATTTAAGGTACAACATTGGTACATATTAGAATACGTATTAGAACCAAATAAATATATTTAAACATCAACATCAAATATATTCACAATATTTTAATACAACGACGATACATTTAGATATATAATACTAACTCCTGAAGAATATTTTGAAGACTATTAAGAATACTAAAATCTGGATTTTTATATAGCGTTCAAAAACCGCAAAAATGTAAGAATAAGCACAGTCGTTGCAAATAAGACAACATAGTACAATTAAAGATAATTTCATTGATTCGTACAATTGAAGGATAACGTATCACCTTTTTACTTGTAATGGGACATCGGTTATCTTTTTATTTGTTTGATGTAATTTTCGTTTTGCTTCTAGCCTCAACTTTGCTTCTAATCGCTTTCGTTCTATTTCTTCAGGAGTACAATGCATAGGCTGAGATTCTTTCACTTCTTTTGAGCTAAATAAATTGCTAGTTGATTTATATTTCATGATACAATTTCCACCTTCTTTTTCTCCTAATCTGTTAAGTGTATGCGTATTTTCCAAACCATTAGTTGATGAAAAATAATTGTTTTTATTCAGATTTTGACCGCTTTTTGCAGGAAATGTAGTACTTACTGATGGTTTAACTGAATTTAATGCAGTTGTGACATTAGTACGTGAATTAATATTTCTACTTTGACAAAAGGATTGATCTGATAAACTCTTTGTTTTAAAGAATTTCTTATTTTCTGAACCACTTTTATTAGGAAAAGAGTTTAATACTATTTCTTTATCAGTTATAGTTTTTCCTAAATTATTTGTAATAAGCTTAGAATTTCCATGATTGTTAGATCTACCATTATAAGCTGTTGATTTTGAGAAACAACTACTTGACATCTTCTTATCATTTATTGTACTAGGAACAGCTTGTTTGCAAGTATTCTTAGAATGACTTGTACGATTTGAATTTGGAGGACAAAAATCATATTCCGATAGTCTGTCATCTTCCATAAAAGTTGCTAAACAATCATCAAAAGAATCATCTGGAAAGTCTGAAATGTCTTGCAATGATTGTTTTGTATTTGGTACATTTATAACATTATTATTAAAAAGCTTTGAATATGAAGGTGAAACATTAACGATTGAGTTTGTTTTATGAGAATTATTTGAATATGTTTTTAAATGCCCGCTTGTATTGGATGAAGAAGTTTTAGAGATATTAGAACTTTTTGATGAATGGATAGAATTAGCTGATGTTAGCAAATTGAACTCCCTTTCAGATATAGAAGACGATTCTTTTTCCTCGCTTAATGTAGACAACTCCATTATATCGTTTCTCTTGGTTGGACACAAGTTCAACTTTTCTTCAATTTCTTGACTACATTTGACCATCGAATCATCAATCGAATCGTCAAATAAATCTTCATAATTTGAATCTTTTCCATTATTACTGTTAACAGTAATAGAATTTATTTTCGATTTGTCGTTGTTAACAATGACTTCTTCATTATTCGATTCTATCATCATTTTATTCTCATGTTCGCACCCTGAATCAGTTTCATTCTCAACAACATTGTTACAATTTTGTTGTATACTCTTCATCTTTTCATCCAAAGCTTTCAACATGGCTGAAAACTTTCCAATATTTTCTATATTTTCCATTTTTACCTGTTTTCTTTTGAGTGGCTTATGTAATAATGGGGAATTTGAGTTTCGTTTCTTTTGGAGCTGCTTGGTTCGTTTTGGTGTTTCGGTATTGTTTGCTATCTTAGATTTCTCATTTGAATTCTTATTAGCAGGAGTTTGCCAGTCCCAACCAATTTCGTTACCCCCATCCTGAGTCAAGAGCATTGAGATAGGACTACACCGATAATCTAGTTCGGGAGAATCCTCCATGTCGATTAGAGAATCCCTTTTTTGAATTGGTGTACTATGACCAGAAACATGTACATCGTAAGAATGGTGAAGAGAATCATTTCCTATATCTGTCTTCATGATCTTTTTAACTGGGGCTACAACATAAAGTTTATGTCAATCAATGCTTTGATACATATAAACTTAAGCACTTGCAATCTAATAAAATATTCTTTTCACTTGTTTAAAATGATAACCTAAAATATTATTGTTCGGAATTAACCATTTATATTTTATTTTTCACTACACAAATAAAATCACTACTTTTAATGCTACGATAGAACTCGCACAGGTGATTTCGTGTACTCCAAAACTAGATCCATACTTAAATAAATCATTAATTACCTTCATCAACATTGTTAATCACAAGCTTCTCTGGCTGGACACAGAATTTTTTTATCGATATCTTATGTTTACTCATAATTATAACAGAACTAATATATCAAATTGATTACCAAATTAATTATACCCGTAAGCTAAATCGAAATAAACTTATATTTGCCTACACATAATGACAATTCCATCCTAATTCTGCGTGAACGGTACATACATAACGATGAAAACTGTTTACTTCTTACACTTTAAGGCTTTTAAAATAAAAACAAATACTCTGTACATACAATGAAGGAAGTTCAACTGAAACGAAAGAAAACAACCAAACTTTACAATTCCCTATAATTATTCTACTGTTGTCCTCGAACGAAGTGAAAGTAGCTCTTTGTTGACCCTCCAACTCCTATGTTTATGTGTATGTAAGTCCACAGAATCTCATCGATTCAAAAGCAGTGTGATACTTACAAATGTCGACGACTGCACTACTGCTTCTTTTAAATCGAACCATTCTGTGCTGAATCGGTAACACATGCGAGTGACACGAAAATGGTTATCCTGTATCATCGATACTTGCAGTTATTTATGTACCTCGACTTTGATACCAATCGCTTATTATAGGAGCTGCGCAATGTGATTGCGCAGTTCTGCATTGAAGAATACGTATGATAACAGCGAAATTATCTTCTACGCATGATAACAAGAAAATTATCCTCTACTTACGGTAACAAGAAAATGTCTGTACCTACCGATGTTGTATATTTCTAGCAATAACTCATAGAGGGCAATGCAACGCGTGACTGTAGCTGCGATAGTGTGACTAATCTATGTGAATTTTCGCGAGCGCAAGTTCCGTCTTTAGTGGATAATTTTGTATGTACCTATAGTTTCTGTTAACGAATACACCAGTTGTTGACATTTCCAGAACAGTGTTAACAAAAACTGTAAACAACTTTTATATCGAAATCATGAAAGAAATTATTTGAGAAAATTGAATCTAAGCTTGGGAAAAGATAATAGTAAAAAATGAAGTTGGAATTGTATAATGATATAGTAATGACAATTCGAAAATTTCGAGGCTTGTCAAAAGATTGTAAAGATGTCCTGAAGGAAAAGTATAGCGAGTAAGATTACTTTGGCCAAAACTAATTGTAATTTAATTACTTAAAATAGAAAGAATATTTATTCTCGTTGTGTTTTTAGTATTCCAGTAAATACACTGAGCAGTATATTATCTTTGGAAATACAACATAAAATGAAAGTTAATCACAGTAAGTTGTTTGGTAACAACAAAAACTACTATGATACGTAAGCATACTCTAGATTAGTTTTGTCTTCTGAGTCAAAAATATATATAAATATTATTAAATAATTTTAATAATAGCTACATAGAAGCTGTACAGAATGGAGAACCTGTTGGAATTTTATTGAAAATGGCCAAAAATATTGGCGCCGCACCTGCACTGCTAGCAAGA
Organism: Xylocopa violacea; assembly: GCA_963969225.1. NCBI lineage: Eukaryota > Metazoa > Arthropoda > Insecta > Hymenoptera > Apidae > Xylocopa > Xylocopa violacea. The sequence goes on from CAXAJV010000012.1 coordinate 24,725,203, forward strand.
AATGTCCTTGAGAAACATTGTGGAAAGGACGAATCTAATGGTAATTTGTATATAATAGTATAAAGTATTACAGTACAAAAATATAAAGTTGTTCTTAAAAATTCTAAAGAATAATATACTTTTAGTTTCTCGAAATGAAGTTACAAAGTTATTTAAGGATACCACTTTGATACAGGACAAGGATCTTGCATATGAAGTATATTTGGTAATAACTTAATTAATAAAAACCAGTTACTAATTTAATAAATAAAAATAAACTACTTTACTAATAAATGCATAATATTTTGCAGTGTATATTGTATGATAATCTGTACGGACCTATAGCAGATGCTGTCGGAGTGTATGTATCCTTAACCACAACATATAACATCTTGGTGACATTTGATCTTTACACATTAAACTTTTAGTTCTGTAGGTCAAGAGTATGAATTAAAATTACAAAACTACTTGACAGAACGAAACCTTGCATTTCTTAACGAGGAACAGTTAAGGTCAAGGGGATATGACAAAACTCCAGACTTTAAGCTTGAAGTACCGATCGCAGTGAACGGCTTTGTGATCAATTGGATAGAATCTAAAGCAAGATTTGGAAATACAGAAATACATCAAAAATATATCAAAGAACAATTTCTAAGCTATTGGAACAGATTTGGTCCAGGACTTGTAATTTACTGGTTTGGATTTCTAGATAATCTACGTGAGCCTAGTGAAAGGAGATTTATTATTATGGATCACTTCCCACAAAACATTACATATATGGACCCTACTTGTATTAAACCTACAATCGCATGATCATAACGAGCGCAATTTTGGAGGTATTATTTCGTAACCATATCGATATTATGTGGTTGGTATTCATATACCATAAGGACGGATGTTAAACATAAATCATTACTTTTGTTTACATATATTAGCCTTTGATATTTTGAAACAATTTTTGCAAACAAGTGGGCGTCCCATTTTCCTTCCTTCCTTTTTAACTAAACTGCGAGTAAAAGTATTCAGTGATAGTAGGAAAGCACATGGTCTATCGCGCAAGCGAGCTAATACGTTTATTTATATATCGAGCTGTGTCTGGTCATAGGCGCCGCTACTGTCGCGATTTCAAAGCCAGTATGCAGTGTCTCGTACAGCTTTCAAGTACCTACTAATATAGCACAACCAGAAATACGAAAAAAGAAACGTGCGAACGCTTTGTTCTCGGGAATCAATTTGTAACACAAGTAACACGTACGAAGACGTCACGTGCATCGTGCGATAAACACAACGCAATAGTGAGCTCAATAATGTCCTACAAGCACACATTTGAAAATTAATAAATATTAATGGAGCAAACTAAATCTACAAGAATGCAGTCCGATAACACCTGTCGCTATTGAGAGCTGTTGCATAATCGTGAATTACACAGAAAATCACCGCGTAAATTTCATCCTTTTCCGCGGTATTTGACATCAGGAAGCGTGAAATCGGGAAGATCGAGGTAATATTTTCAGACTCCGCGAATCGATCATTTAAATAATCATGTCTGTAAAAAAAAAAGTTAATAAAAATAGTTGATAGATTAAAAAATGTATATTTACAAACAGGCTATAGATAATCTGTATAAATTTACATTTGAATGATGCACTTTATATTCGTTGAATAAATTTGAATACTAAAATTATAAAAGGAATATTCTTAATGTTAACATCACTGAAGATAAGTAAATAAATAAAAAGTATTAATGACAGTTCAATATGAAGTTGGTATCTATGACCTTGAATTGTAATAACATTGATAAGTTATCAAAAAGGACGCTTCCGTATTAAATTTGAAATCATTGCAATTTTCAGTGACCATAAATTCAAACATCACTTACGTTTACTGTGCACACGTAGCCTTGACCTATTTCATCTTCGTTCCAGATTTTCCTAGTTCAAGGACGCGGCTGATACGTACATATATTTAAATCAATTAATTCGTCGCAAGAAAATTTTTTTTTTTTATTTCCTAATCGCAATCGCGATCAAGTATTATACAATTTTTTACTCTTTTGTCAAAATTCGAAAAAACGACGCTGTTTATCGTGTGCATACCGAAAAAGTGATTTATCATGCCTCATTTAATCCCTTCGAACCAACCTTTTGATCATCGATGGTCTTTTCGATGCTAAATATATACATCAACCCCTATACCATATTCGCATACGCCAAACTACGGAATTATTTATTTATATAGCGTCGTGTTATATTTAGTAATAGGATGGCTAACAAAACAACGAGCAATCCAAAATCGCAGGAACAGCCAATGAAAACCGTGATACAATCTCAGCTTGCCAGAATCAAAAAAGAGGTGAAGTAAAAGTCAATGATTGATTAATGATCGTAACGAGATGGTCGTTAATTAAATGAACTGAATTTGAGCATCTTCATAGGAGGAGGAAGAGTTATGGATATCAGGGGAGGAATTGTACACGGAAGGAAGCAGCGACGAAGAAGACTGCAAGACTCAATCACGATCGCATCATAAAATTAACAGTAATCAATCGCTGTCCATCTCCTCGGTTAGCCACGGTATCGAGCGACGAAATCCTTCACCCGTTTTCGACGCAACCAAAATCAAATCGGACCAATCCATCAATACCTCCAAGGATAGCATTACCGGAAATCAATCTGCGTCCAAATGTGCATCAAAGTATGACGAAACTTCGTACGAAAATTTGAATCGTTCATTAACAATGGAACCGCCAAGAACAGATCCTCTTCCCATTGTGGGGTCGTCCGCGAGTTCGATCGCGAAAGACTCTTCCGACTTTTCAGTCGAAGAAGAACAAACAGAAAACATTACGTTCTCGTGGAAAGCAAAAAAAGGTACTTTTATGTTACCCAACCGGAGTAACGATACCACAGAAGAAACGAACAAATGCTGACACATTGGTGAGAGTGTATTGTCATTGTCGCATTCTTACGGGAGGGCTTGTTCGTTCGGAAATGATAATTGCGCGCGCCCGCAACCACTTCCCATCATACTATATGTACTTAATGTAAACTATATTCAGTTTAAAATTATTCTTTACGTTATTCCATTTCACTTTCCTCCTGCTGCGCACACCCATTTTATACTTTTATTCGACAGTTTTTCATTATCCATACGTGTACTATTTTGATACAAAAGATTGTTCTTAATTAGAGTTGTTACATAACATTGAGGAATTGTTCGATGATGAATGGAACAGTACTGATATTTCAAATATTGATACGGATAACGAATGCATAGAAAAAGAAATTCTGGAAATGAATAATCTTGACGATCTTATATGCGCAATAAACGATAAAGTGAAGGTAAATTGTTTCTTGCCATAAGTTGGAAACAACTTATTTGTATTAAATGGAAAATATTGTAATGGTACTACAGAAAGCGGCCGAAGAGACTTTGTGTTCTCAATACGAAAATCGAAAGCGGCTCGAGAATATTTTAGTGTCGAATCCACCCGAATCTAGCAAATTAGCTGAGAATACGCGACAATTTTTTTACTTATGTCCAAAGTATACGACGCTGAATCAAGGTATGACAATAAAAATATCAAACAAAGAAACTTCGATAATAATACTTCTTCTTATAACTATTAATGAACAAAACCATTATCATCGGATATTTAAAACAATATATATTTTAAATATATACATATATACATTATATTTATATTTGTATAATCATTAAAAACGTGTCTTGCTATATGTATATCAAAAAATTGCAAAGATAGAATTTCATAAGAATAACGAAGAATCGAACGTGTCGGTCGAAATAAATGATCCTAAACAGCGTGTAATTCAAAATGGAAATCATATAACTCTTTTAAATCTTGATAATGAAGTAAGTTACTATATCAATAATCGTACTTTATGAAATTTGAAAAATTTCAGTAATATATACTGATTTTTATTTCATACCGAAAAGGATAAGTGGAAGTTCATTGATAATACCGAGAATGTAAATATCGTAACGCCAGATTATGATAACAACCCATATATCTTGAGCTCAGAAATAAAAGAAATGCTATTAGATGTAGAGAAGAAAGTAAGTTAGTGGCGCGATACATATCATCAATATTTTTTTAATCAAAAAGCTATTTTTAATAGAAAAATAATAGATTTTTCAGAAGAACTTACAGAACGAAGAAGTACAAAGTTCTAAAAAACTTGGTAGCGAATCTGATACAAGTAGTACAATTTCGATTGACACTGTGTCAACAGTAAAAAGTTTCAAAGATATTTACAATGATGTAGACGAAATGATAAAGGAAGCTCAAATCATAGATACACCAATAATTATGAATGCTACTGAAGATAAATTAGACACGCGAAATAGATAATTTTTTTTTAATTTGCATAATTGACTCCATATCTTTCTCATTACAACTTACTTAAAAAAGAGTACTGAATGTAAGACAATGTTGTTATGTTTACGAATAAAATTAATTTGGATTATTATAAGCTAAGATATATTATTTACATTTATGCAATATTTTTTTATAAAATAGTTTTATGAAATTTCTTTGCATTACTCAAAATATACAAAATAAACAGTATTCACATACACCCCACACTCCTCACACACTTTATACTTTAAGTAATCCCTATTTTTGCTGTATAATTAAAAAAACAGAATATTATAAATCCTAATTGACTATATAATTATATATATATATTAGTTTCTGAATATGTAATACTCCTAACAACATTGAAGTTGTCCTGAAAGGACAACTTTCTCTTATTGAACACAATATGTGTAACGCGTAGCTAATCGTTTGTACAATTATTTTCTATATCATATATTTCTCATTAAATTTTATCCTTTTTTCTGTTTTTATCCGATACTGTATATTTATCGTAACTTTTTGTTGGATCAAAAGGTTCCCACCTGCTAGCAGGAAATATATGTTTATTTCTTTCGTACCAAGATCTAAAATCAAATATATAATTAATATTTTATGGGGAAATGTATATAAGAATACGAGAACATTTATGTTAAAGTCTTTAATACCTAAGTAAAACTTTTCCAGCATGAGATTCTTCTGTTTCAACGGAAGCATCATGCATGACACGAATGTCATCGTGAACATCAAATGTAAAAAGTGGCCCACTCTTTCCACGTGCCTAAAATAAAGATCAATGAGCAATTTTGAATCTTATAACACAATTTTATATAAACTATAATTTCTTTTTATATATTTAATCCACCTTTGTTACGATAAAATCGTAGAATGTATAATGATGTGGCAAGATCAGATCTTCCTTGACATACATTAACTGGTCAGCCATGACCGTTTTAAGTTCACTGAATTCACGTCTTAATACTTCTAGACATCTTTGGAGAAGTTGGTAGATGGAATTACCTAATAACAGTGGGAACTATTAACAATTAGTATAAAATTATTCTTCCAACACAGTAGAAATATATAATACAACTGTGATAATTATTAAACCTATACCTTTTTTCATAATAACACTTCTTCTGTGCCCGGAACCATCCCAGTAACTGAAAGTGATTTCAATCTCTTCTTCTTTCAATGCATTTTGTTTCTTAGCCCACTCTTGCCTTAATTCCTCCCTTAATCTATTTTCTTCTTCTTCTCTTTCCCTGTCTGGCAGAAAACTTGTATCTACATCTGGATTTTTCTTTATTTTTTTTATCACTGGTTCGCTATCGTCATCTTTTGCTTTCTCCGATTTTGATTCTATCTCCTCTTCAGAAAGCTCACCCTCGTCTTCATCTAAATTAAACGACAAAGCTTGGATTTGTTTTTTCTGTTTATTTTTCTCAGCTTGCTTGGCTGCGAGAGCCCTTTCCTTTTCTTGTTCCTTCTCCCGTTCCTTTTGTGCCAATTTCCGTTCACGTTCTTTCACTATATTTTCTTGTTTCGCTTTCATTTCATTTAAAGTGACCAGACCAATGGTAGATGTTTTTAATTGCTGCTCGACAGCATTGTAATGAGTCGCAAATTTATTTTCTATGTTATGAATCTTTAGGTCATCCTCTATCTTCTTTTTCCTCAGTTCTATTTCTTGTTGTGCAATTTCTCTCTTTTTCATCAGTTGCATCGCTCTGCCAGCTTCGCTGGCTGCTCCTTTGTAGTGAGCCATCCTTTCTTGCTGGTGTGTTACTATCTTAGAAGTATATTTTTCTTCAAAATCTTTGGACTTCTTACAATTATAGGCTGTAAACAAAAAAATACGACACGATACACATATTTTTGCTACTATTCATACCGTTGTTAATTTTGACTGAAAACCTTTTTGGGATTAAAACAGTAATATAAAAAAATATTTAGTACACGTATTTCATAGCACAAACATACCTGAATGATTTCATTCAATAAAGCAGAAAGAATACAAAATCATAACATTCCATAAATGTTCCTAAAATGTTTTAATTCGTAGCACGGATAGAACATATGTAAGGTAGGATTAACTCAATGCATTTTTTGTTATATATCAGAGCCCTCTTCAATCCTCTCGAGCATTTACTTGCATATTTAAACTTATTCGCATTATATTACAGTTTCAGAAATTGTGGTCGTGTAATGAAATTACTTAGCCGTACATGTAACAAAAGAAAATATAAAAGATTAATTTTAAGGAAGTAATAGGTTCTTAGATTCCTACCAAACAGATTCTGAGTGGATTATGCTAGAATGGAATCGAATGATGTAGATCCCTATATTCTGTTAGAAATGGCCGCGTGGTGCAGCACTTGATCTAAAGGACAACGAAATTCCAGGCGTGAACACTCGTTTCCTCTCTGACAAGAACATTTTGTTAGAATCAAAATGTTAGGTTAGGTTGACTTTCAGACTGGTGATACAGTGACATGAAATCTCATAAATTCTTATGTCTATAATACATGTTATTTGTGATCAATTATTTATACTGTCTGTAACGATGTATACAAAAAATTCATTTTGACATATAGTTACGGTAATGAATTATCGATATACTGTGTATACCAGATTTATATCGTTTTAAGATTAAGCGAAAATTAATGAAAAATGCCAGCTATAACCGTGGGTCCCCCTCGTAGTGAACAAATGTGGCAAGCATTAAAAGCCCACATAACAAGGGAAAGGCAACGAAAGAAACAAGGTAATCTATCTTTACCAAATATTGTATCAGGGATTTAATTTTGTTCTGATTTTTTCCGGTCGTTAATGAGCAGAACAAGAGGCAGACGCGGAAGAGGAACGGCAAAGGAAAGAAAGAGAACGTCAACAAAAGCAAGATGTGATGACCTTGGGAGAAACTAGAGAACAAATATCGAATCTGGAAAATGAACTCTCGCAGTTAAAAGATGAGAAACACCAATTGTTTCTGCAACTGAAAAAAGTTTTGAACGAAGACGATAACAGAAGAAGACAGTTAATCAGAGAAAATAGGTCCACCAAATTTTTGTTTCAAATATAAGATACGTACACGTGTAGACTAACAGTATGTTACAATTGAGTATTTTTGTTACACAGTGTATGCTCTGAAGTTTTAACAGCGGTAGGATATCCTGGAGCAGGTCCTAGAGTAGTTCATCCACAATTGTTTCTTCCATTGCCAAGAAGCAGTAGTCCTCTTTATAAAGTAATCATCGATGCACCGCCACATACTTTCCTGCCAACTGTGAGTAGAAGCTACTTATTTACAAAAGAATAAATTACTTATCAGACTTTTTCACTTAGGGACCGTTAAGGAGAATGCATAGTCCATCACCACCACCCACGGCTTCTCCGTATCATGCTGGTTATGGATACAAACCAACTCCGTCAATGCCAAGTTATAATCCTCCACCTTCTAGTAAGTACATCAAATACAACAATTTTGTATTAGAGATACATATAAAGGAAAAAAGATACTAACTCTAAATGTGTGTCTTTATAGAATCCGAGGAAGCAGCTAGGAGATCTGGTGATTCCCGAGCCGTTCTGTGGAATAGTGAGTGAATAAATGCTTTTTAATTTCTATGCACTTTCTTTAAACAATTGTTGATAATTCTTCCTACGTTTCCCATTATTAAATGTGTCCTTCTGTGTTACTTTGTATTTCTTTTTTTTTTCAGAAAATAATCAGTATTCCGCTTCGAATTTCTATTCAGCCCCTACTGGTCAAAGTGTTTACAGTTATTCGGCGCCAACCTCACAACAGTCACGAGAGCCAGAACCAGCTAAATCTGTCTATCTTTCCGGCAATAAGGCAACACTATCGACGCATCAAACGGGTACATTGAAATTTATAAATTATATAAATCACTCCAAAATTGTAGGCTTTAAAGCATGAAGGCGCTACATATTACAGATAAAAAGTTCTACTATTCCATATATTAAAATTACTATTATATTTCATATCACATTCATTTTAAGAAAGATATTACAAAACTCCATCCTTTGAAGTCTTCAATTGTACAAATGAAAAAAGTCTTTATAATGTTTTCATTTATTAGCGTATGTTACAAATTTGCATTCGATGGACCATAAAGGTGCCTATGCGGAAGATAAGTTTTATTTGAGACCAGGTAGTCATGTTACTGTTCATGGTGGAGCTATTCCAATCCAGCAGCCACCGCAGGTACGTTTTTGTTGTATTTATAAAGATTACATTTATATAACATTATTTTTACAATCAACTTAATAAACAGGGGGCAAAAACTGGCGGAATTACATCAGGATATCCAGTAAGAGCACCGCAACCACCACCTGCTCCATATCCGCCACCACCACCGGGTACTTATGTTAGTGCCTCTGGTGCTAATGTTCCCGGACGATTGTTGTATACTCAACCCCCCGCGCGTTATCTCCAGAGAGAAATTTAAAATATTGCTTTACCATTACGTAAATCGAGGTATCTAATTACATTACTTGTATGTTTCACACAATTTTCACTATATATAATAATATTGAAAAACATTTGGAGATATTTATCAATCTCATATAGAAATTGTAAATAAATGTATTTTATATGCCGTTAATTAAACGCATGTATTGCGTGTACGATGTATAAATACAAGACATGTAGATATGTTTTGAATACTAGGTTTAATACTTTTATTTATTTGTGTATGTATTTCTTTTATTTTATTTTGAATGGATACACAAAAAACTGAGTAACAATGATAATTTTGTAAAACTATAGAAACAACAAAATCAATATTTTTTAGCTTTATAAACATTGCTTCAAAACAAAAATATCTTATCATGATAGATAATAAATTATTGTCAGAAAATTAAAACAAACGTAAAAAAATTATTTATGGAAACCGAAAGTAATACGACCTTAACTTTTTTAATTTGTCAATAGTATAAAGGAACATATAGTATATAATACCTAAAAATATAATCTATCATGTCATGGTTTAAAGTTTAATCCCTCTCAGTTCTTCATTTTTTCTATGTTGTATCGTGTACAAATGACTACGTAGGTCAAATACATCGCTTAATATCACTTTACATAATTTACATGGAATGTTAGTATTTTCGCTGTTCCTTGGATTTCTAAAATATTAAAAAGTAGGAACATGAATTAGTTAGAACGAATTAACAATATTTAATATGTATTTCGGTAATTTACTTACGCAATCGTTAATTCTCGCAATTTCTTTACATGCTCTGCAATTTCTTGTAATTCGTTCGTATCTTCCAACTCTAATGCGTTATGCAATTTGTATATACTGTTCGTAATCATAGACAATTTATTAGGCTGAAGTAACAAGTTTTCATTGTATAAATTCCATTTATCGAAATTGTTAATTAATTCAGGATTTTGTGTTTTCCTTTCTTTCTCGATTAAGTTTAACAGTGCAATTTTTATTCTGTTTTGACAAATAATAACTTCTTCCATATTATTTGTCCCTTCTGAATGGTGGTTAATTTGCATTCCGATATTCATCCAATGACGCAATCTGTTTATCTGATAAAAAATAGATAAACAGAAATAGATGATATAGATTTAGACAGAAATAAATGTTTTAAATGATGCACTTACATATTGTAAATCGTCTATGGTAATTTCAACATCAAAGAGAACTTCCATATCGTGCTCGGGGAATATACTTCTCTTAGTGACAGGATCAAATCCTAATCCGCACAACGCACCAGTGTAGTAATTTCCAAAACTATTGCGTCGTAATTCCATACGTGGAGTAAAAATCAATGCAGTTAAAGCGATTAATCCAGGAATACGTGGCATTACTGTTGTATTGTATAAAGTTAAATGGTTGCCATATACATTTTGAGAAATAGATCCTGCCACTAAAAACCGAGACGAATCATCGGGATCGGTGTCCAGAAGAATAGAATTTACTGAACTCTTGGCCAAATGTACTTTTTTATCCCTGCCAACAGTAACGAGATGGGTTAGTTCAATTTCCAATGGTGAAAATGGACCTCGTAATTCTACTGTTGTATGACACTCGTGGTTTGCTGGTGGTTCCGGATAAAAATCTGGCATGTAATCTTGGTTGTACTGCATTCTTTCATAATGCATACATTGTTCCTCCGACAAATCCAACTGTTGCAATCTTAAATTATGATTGAAGCGTGAAAAATAATCTTCCACCTTTTTTACAGCAAATTTTTTTTCAAGAAGAACACTATTAATACTGATTTCTTCTTCCCCGTTTACATGTATCAATTCAAGCGTAACAACGCTGTCAACAACGGAATAAATTTCACCAACAAGTTGGCCAGGCTTATTAATCAATGTCCAGAATAAGTCGCATGCAGCTTGTGACCAATCGTCATGGAAAGATTGTGCTACAGACGGTCGAATGTTTGCCAATTTGCATTGGAAAGCTAGCGCAGGAATGAGGGCTACTTCGCTATTAGGATCCAGATATTTCAAATCGCACAATCGGCATTCACTCGAATAGCCGTAATCGATGAAATATACTTGTACCAATATTTCTGGTGATGTTACATGACCTTCGACCACCGCCCGAAAGTATGTTTTACAGTGATTTTGTTCAAACGGTGCAATAACAATTGTACCTGTTTCTGGAGGCGTTGTCAATCTCTTGGAGTGCGATGTAATATTTGTAAGAATTGATTCTATTTTATTTAATCTCTTTTTAAATATGGAGCTGTTTATATGTGCCCAAAATTTACCAGGATTTTGTATCTGAAAACATAAGCTATTAATTGGTTATACGTAAAATAAGTTCATAACTGCACTAATACATACATTTTGTATCGACAAAGCAATGCGAGTTATACGCAAACCTGGTAATTCAGGTCGAATTTTATCTTTTGCCAAATCTTTGGAGATAAAAAAGACTTTCTTGTTTAAATTCATTTCTTCGGCTCGTTGAAGTGCTATAGCTTCGTTTAAAATAGGTATCTCTATGGGAATATTACATTGTCTCATCCTAATTGCTTTGTAAACTAAGGGAGATATGCTTCGCGACGCATTACTGTACTGTTTCTCAAATGCGTCGTCAATAAATTGAATATAAACACGAGAAGAAAAATCAAAAGATACTCTTATCTTCTCAGCAGTGGCCAGTAAATTCTTTTGAAAAATATTTCGAATATTCTGAGCATATAAAAGTCCAGGTTGTTTCATAGGCCATCCTTGTAGGTATACTGTTTTTGCTGGATCTAAACCACCTAATAGTTTCACACCAGCATAATCATTAATTCCGTATTGCTGCCTGCATTTAATAAAATAATTCGGATAAAATGCACCAGCAATTGCAATTTTTAATACAAACGGTCGCTCATTTTCTTTCCAAACAACTTTGTTAACCCCGGCAGTTTCCTCTATACCCAGTTTTTCCAATCTCCTAGTTAATTCTGTTACCAAAGCTTTAATCTCACGTAATACTCTTATTTGTACAAAATTTCTCGAAGCCCATTTTTTTTCCTCGACATCACTATTCAATCGACGATTAGCTTTCTCAGTAATCCATACCTTATATACATTCATAAAAGCTATACAATCACTGGAAGAATTGGCAGCCCAGTTAAGTTTAACATTATATGCCAACATTCTTTGTTGAAACGGATTATTGAATATATCTTTTACACTCAGACTGGCCGCAATGATTATTGTATCTTTCAGAATGCTAAAAACATGACCTAACATTATTAACTTCGTTAGATAAATGTTTACTGGAAGATTAGCCATAACTCGGCCAACATCCGTTAATTCTCCGTCAAGAGTTTGTATCTCGTTGTTCATATTCAGCAATGCGCCTGCTTCTTTTAATAATAATATTGTCCTTTCCAAGTTTCCAAGATCAGGTGGGTCAAGGGAGAGCGCAAGGATGGCTTTAGGCTCTCCCATATCCAACAACTTTGTTTTTAGAACCACATTTTCTAATGGAGCTCGTAATATTTCGGGCGACACATCTCGAGGTAACACATTCTCGTAAAATGTTTGTGGTACCAATCTATATACTCTACCATCCATTACCCGACCTGTACGACCCGCACGTTGTTCACAATTAACTTTACTGGCCCAGTTTAACTCTAAGCATTGGAAATTTGTCTTTGGGTCGGTAATAAGTTGTTTTGTTAAACAGAAATCGATTACATATTTTACATCAGGTACTGTAATACTGCTTTCTGCAATATTTGTAGACAAAATTACACGACGGTAACCGTGAGGTGGTTTTATAAAAATTTGCTGTTGTTCTTCGCTTGTAATTGACGAATGTAATATTACTATATCCCATTTTGCCTGTTTATGTTTTGGTAGGGACATTAGATTATGTATTTCTTCAATCTCATTAATTCCTGGTAGAAATATAAGAATCACATGTCTCTCATAGATATTTGTTTCTGGATCACAATTTGCATCGTCAGCTTTCATGTCAACATCATCCAGAACTTTTATAATATTAACGCAAAACTCCATCATTCTTTTTGAAACGTTTGGTTCGGTAGCAGAAACTTCTGGTATCTATGATAAAATAAAGTATAATCAATAAATATAGTCAAATATATTAAACTCTATATATTATTATTCTCAATATTTATATAAAACATTTACCGGTGCTAGTGCAGTCATTTGGCAAAGATAATAAATGGCAATGTTAAAGAAAGTTTTCTTTGGAATATCAATAATAGGTGCAGGAACAAATTTATTTCTCACAGGAGATGAAAAATACTTAGCAAACTTTTCTACGTCAAATGTAGCAGACATTAGAATGACTTTGACTGAACATGAATTTGTACGTAACATCTTCCTGACGACAAGTAAAAGAAAGTCCATGTCTTCATCTCTTTCATGAACTTCATCAAGTATGACATGCGTGTAATCTAACATATTTTTGCTGTTTATCAATTTATGTAAAAGAACCCCAGTGGTACAGTATGTTAAACGTGTGTCTTTACAAGTATGATTTATAAGACCCACTTGGTATCCAACAAGAGTACCTAATGGCCATTCTCTTTCTTGACTAACACGTTTGGCAATACTCATTGCTGCAATCCTCCGAGGTTGTGTAACTATGAGATATATTATTATTATATATTAGGAAAAATTGTGTTCTTGCTTCCATACTCTTACTTTGTAATTAAACTGAAAAGTTACCTATAATGTTACAATGGAGCCTCTTTTTATAACAAGAGTCCAAAATAAATTGTGGTACTTGCGTAGTTTTACCACAACCAGTTGGTCCTTGAATGACTATAACTGAATTAGTTTCGATCATAGACACTATCTGATCTTTCTTTGAAGTAACCACTAAATTAGGTTTATCATGGTAAACAAAATGAAACGTCTTGTAAATATTTAAGGTTTCTTCATTTTGTATATCTTGTGTAAGTGCAGTGATTTGTGATACATTTTCGAAGTTTTTGTCATTTGCAATGCGATAGTTTGCTGACTAAAGGTATAAGTTAAATAGAATCTCAAATAATATTCAAACAGCAAATTATATTTTACCTCCAAGAGTTCCTCTTCTTCTTTTTTCACATATTCTGCTACATAGTCTGTCCCACTCGCTATACTGTGTCTATTTGCATTTAATTGTGCATCTAATAAAGACATGTCCTTTGGTAAATTCTTTTGGCTCGATGGACCAGCTAATACTCTACGTTGAAAAGATTTTGGCAAAGTAAATATGTCCAGGACACTCATTTCGAGTCAATAATATCTAAAATAGAAAATATTTTTATTTCTTTTCAATTAAGTTAAAATATAAAATTGTTCCAGTATAAAGTACAACTGTATAACTATGTTACTAATACCTACTTCTTATATCTATATAGCTAGCAAGAATTGCAAACAATGCACATGTACCGCATATCAGTCATTGACTGAGAAAGAAATCATAACAAAACCATGTGACCTTAATGTTTGGAATGCTAGACATGTGTCCTGAAAAAACGGGATCGCTAAAAGTTATCTTTGTTGATATTTTTCATAAATGATGACTTAATGTATTGTCATATAAATATGTATCATTATTTTTGCATTTTTTAAATGATAATAATAGAAGACTATGCAGAGTTTTGCAAAGATCTGTTAAAAGCAGACATGCTTTTATCCAGATCGATATTTAAGAGGTTCATTGCGTGATCAGTTGCGCCGGCGTTATGTTTTGCTTCGCAAAAAAATTGTACGGAAAATATAAACAAGAAATCTTAATACTCGATAGATAATGTTTAAGAGATGATGCCTCGGATAATTTATCGTGTCTTTTTTTTGCAAGAATGTTGCTTGCGGCTTTGTTATTGTTATATAAACCGAGAGCATTGATCAGCCACACATAGAGCGCCGTAAAACGACCAATTTATGCATGTTCTATGTCATTTTCATTTAGTAGTAAACAGCGAAATGTTTACGCACTATTGGGAAGCAAATAGAGTATAAATTTCACGTAAGTTTAAAATGTATTCAATTGTTCGGTTTTCGAAAATCAGTAAATCAACGAGAAGGTAATGGTCCGTTTTTTATTTCCTACGGCCCTGTGGAGAATGTAGCGGTACTTTTTCAGATGTTCTTAGAAAGGTAAGAATTTAAGAAACTAGTGTGGGTGTACATGGGAGTATACAGCATAATTTAAGCGCTTAATATATTCTTAATACAGCTTATTATAAATAAATGTTAAACAATATACGATTATAATTACCATATAATTGAGTAATATTGTCAATGAACAGATAATAGCATGAAGAACACAACTAATCATTTAGAAAGTACACACAAAGTAAAAAATGTTCATTTACATAAACCACCTACGATTAAACAAAAAAAAGAAACAATTGACTCGTAAGTAATATTATTTTGTAATTTATATTTCGAATGTATTTGTTAAAAATTGTATTCATAAATTCTGGTAACACATTCATTCAGTGTCTGGTGGCTGTTATTTGGTATTATCGTAATACTCACAATAGGGACAAGATTTTACAAAGTTACGGAACCACAGCACGTTTGGTAAGCTGTTTACATAAAGATTAATATAAAAGTTATAATAAATATATATTGCGAATAGATTATTTAATCCATTCCCATAAATCATTCCTTCTAGTTGGGATGAAACACATTTTGGCAAAATGGGAAGTTGGTACATAAATAGAACATTCTTCTTTGATGTTCATCCACCTCTTGGAAAGGTAAATAACACATGTTTAAATGATTGTATATTAAGAATGTTAAGAATCTACATTATTAGTTTTCAGATGTTAATAGCGTTATCTGGATATTTAAGTGGATATGATGGGACGTTTCCTTTTGAGAAACCTGGAGATAAGTTTGAGAATGTTAAGTACGTTGGTATGAGAATTGTAAGTAGTTGATATTAATAAACTACAGAAATAAAATATTGCCTAATGAAATTGTTAATAAATTATATTCTATGTTTCAGTTTTGCACTTTTTTAGGTGCAACCATTGTTCCTCTATCATATCTTATCGTATGGGATTTGACAAAATCTGTTCAGGCAGCAACATTTTCTTCGTTATTTATTTTGTTTGGTATATGTATTATATTTATATTTAGAGCATAAAACAAATCTCTGTTTTTAAATTTTAGTTTTCTAGTTTTCTAACTTTACTTATCTACAAAATCTATTTATGATACTGTATATAATGAGATGAATGCATTGCTAAGTAATTTATGTATTTAGATGTGGGATTACTGACATTGAATCAGTACATTTTGTTGGATCCTATACTATTATGCTTTATGATGTGTGCAACTTGGGGAATGGCTCGTATAAGTTCCCTTCATAATGAACCATTTACATGGAAATGGTGGGGATGGTTATCGTTCACAGGAATTTCCCTTGCTTGTACGATTAGCGTAAAATTTGTTGGTTTGTTTGTTGTTCTACTGGTTGGACTTTATAGTGCTTTCGAATTGTGGAGGGAATTGGGAGATCTTACAAAACCTATTGTAAGTTATCAAATTACCTATTTGTTTAAAATGAATTATTTACATTTATTTT
Source organism: Xylocopa violacea (assembly GCA_963969225.1). Taxonomy (NCBI): domain Eukaryota; kingdom Metazoa; phylum Arthropoda; class Insecta; order Hymenoptera; family Apidae; genus Xylocopa; species Xylocopa violacea. Next base: position 24,741,616 of record CAXAJV010000012.1, read on the forward strand.
TGTATTTATTGCAGGTTCATGTCGGAAAACACTTGCTAGCGCGATGTATTTGTCTCATTTTCTTACCGATATTATTGTATATGCTATTTTTTTACATTCATCTTACTGTTTTAAGTAAAAGGTAAACAAAATTATTTATACTCCACATACATTTTGTATTATATATATATTAATGATATGAAATATTTTAGCGGAAGTGGAGACGGATTTTATAGTTCGGAATTCCAGTCTTTACTGGAGGGAAATTCTTTGTACAATGCAACAATGCCACGTCAATTAGCTTATGGAGCTACAATCACATTGAAAAATCACAGAACTGGTGGAGGATATTTACATTCTCATTGGCATTTTTATCCAGAAGGCATTGGAGCTAGACAGCAACAAGTATTATTAATATTATTGCGTTTTTAACAATATACTTCACATAAGATATCAATTTGTGCATTTTCCGTTTAGATTACTACTTATTCACATAAAGACGATAACAATCTATGGTTAATAAAGAAGTTTGATACCGATGAAATACCATCAGAACCAGTGCTAGTAAAACATGGTGATCTTATACGGTTAGAACACGTTATCACACGTCGAAATTTGCATTCGCATAAAGAAATTGCACCTATCTCCAAAAAGCACTATCAAGTTACAGGATACGGTGAAGTAAGTCTATATTTTTATAATTTTTGAGTTTCGTTATATAATTATGTGTCTTTTATTTTCATAGAATGGCACTGGAGATGCTAACGATGTATGGAAAATTTTAATAGCAAATGGCAAGGATGGTGATATAATTGAGACAGTAACGAGTAAATTAAAATTTGTGCACTATTTACACCATTGTGTTTTAACGTGCAGCGGTAAAACATTGCCGAAGTGGTTGGTAACGAAAATCTATGAATTTTCAAGTAAAAGGAAAAAGATGTTACGTAAATTTTGTCATTTCCTTTAGGGCTTACAGTCAACAAGAAGTTTCTTGTAATCCAAACATGAGAGATAAGAATGCTCTATGGAACATCGAGGACAATAATTATGCAAAATGTTAGTACACAGCATTTAAAAAATGTTTGATATTTTGATATCTAACAATTATTTTTTTACAGTACCAAACGTCAGCTTCCAAGTATACGCACCTGGGTTCTTAAACAGGTTTTTAGAGTCACACGCAGTTATGCTACAAGGAAATTCCGATTTAAAAGTTAAAGAAGGAGAAGTATCGTCACGTCCCTGGCAGTGGCCCATTAATTATAGGGTAGGTTCTATAATCATAGGTAATAAAGAAAAAGTGAATTAAACGGTAAATATTTCAGGGACAATTTTTTTCCGGTAACAGTTTAAGAATATACTTACTTGGCAATCCGATCATATGGTGGAGCAATATTGTATTTTTAATATTCTTTATTATATTATACATTCACGCTTCTGTGCGACAGCAACGCGGTTGCATAGAAAGTCCTGCCGTTCTTGAGCAAAGAAATAAAATGATGAATGCAGGGAAATGGCTGTTTATTGGTTGGACATTGCATTATGCACCATTCTGGGCAATGAGCAGAGTTTTATATTTCCATCATTATTTCCCAGCCTTACTATATAATTCTATGTTGACTGGGGTAACATTGAATTACATTATCAAAAGGTTACTCATTTTATTTCCAAATCAAATTGGATATGTTATATATCATACAATAATAGGCATTGTTCTTTCAAGTATGATTTATAGGTAAGTAAAATGTGGGCATAGATAAATAACAAATATATAACAAAGGCTGTTTATATATTTTTGTACATGCTTTGTTATAGTTTTTATCTGTTTTCTCCATTGGCTTATGGTATGGTTGGTCCCTCCTCTTTAGATCCTGAGAGTCCAATGCATTCTTTAAGATGGATGGATACTTGGGAATTTTAATGAAGACTGTGTAAAATACTCTTGCTAAATATTTTTCAGGTTCATAAAAGAGCAATGTAAAGTGACAAAGTATAGATATTTATAGTTATTCAAGCTGTCAAACTTGAGGAACACATGACTTGTACATAAATTTTTATACATTTACAAATAAACTTAGGATCTCTTTTATTTTTACATACATATACATTATTTTGTTTAAATAACAGTTACATAGAAGGTAATGGTATATATAACACTATCGTAAAGAAATGATTATGCTGCAGCGACGGTAACGAGACGCATAGACTCCCACGAAGCCAGATCGTTTCAGAAGGTCCCGAGTGAGCGTATTCCGCTCAGCTGATCGAGCCACGTGTTGGAACTGCGTCTTGACGACGCGAGACCGTCTCAATTCCCATTAAACGGCCGATTAAGGGGTAAATCTTGGGTCGTCGCAGATTCTCTCTTTATCTCTTGGTATTACTTAGCGGCGTGAGTTCAGAACGCCGAAGTCACTCGATACACCGAGTCACACTGCCTGCACCAAGTTTCCCTTATTATAAGCGTGTTTAACCGGTGAATCGTAGCGCGAATCTTTCCACACCGTGGACGGATCAATAAATAGCTCCCGGGGTTTTCAGTCTGTTGAGCGGCCACGAACGCACTCTCACGTGAGATCAGGAATAGCTGTCAAAGCGACCACGTGTTCCTACGAGTTCCCGGTACGTGTATCTCGCGCCTACATGTGTGTATGTTCGAAACCGCATGATAAGCCGTATCGATAATTGGCTATGAGAAAAAACAGGCAAGCCTAGTGATGTTTCGGCTACAACCGCGGAAGTGTCCGTTTCTTTCAGAGTTCGTGAATGAAATCAGTTAAAGGCACTCGACGCTCGAGACGGATGCATCGTGTACGTTCGTAAATCTCATCGCAACAGTATCGAACGAGACGCGTCCAGTTTCATTAACCAGTCGTGCACTTGCCCGCTTTTTGACTAACGTTGTCGAAAATATCCAGCCGGCCAACTCGAGAGATTTGCCAGATGGTCGGTGAAATTCGCGCGCTAATTTCGATTGGCTGGTGAACGTGTTTTGTCGACGACGATTTAAAACGATCATCGTTTAGGGACACTTGTTGCTGGATCGGCGAAGACAGTCATTTACACGGTCCTGACTTACCGGGTGGCATTCTTTCGACCCTTCTCAAACGTAATCCATCCGATTCGCGTCACGAGATGGTTACGAACGACACGGTAACGATGCTAATCGGGCGTAAATGTGTAGGTACGCGTTGCACGAGCAAGCAAAGTTAACACGCGACAAATTGCCATATTGCTCTCGAATTACCGACATATTTTAACTCGCCCATTATGATTATTCTAAGCGATTCATATCGTTCTCGGTACAGCCCACCAATCGAGTCCCGCGATATTGTTAATCTCTCTGTCTCGCATTCGCAACGATCATTTAACGCCTCATGCATTGTTATTAAAACGCGTGCACGTAAGTATTAATTGATTCCAATCGAAATACAGTTCTAAAATTATTTTCGCCCAGGGTCCGACCACAGGGCCGCGTATTAGCCGCATTTCGTTCACCGCCAACCGATTCGAGTGCACGACAACGACTCAGCCTTGCAAACGAGTCGTTAATTAACCATTAAAGTCCGATTGGCGAGCGGTCGCGTTATAGGAAATCAATTTTTCATGCATTATTTAGTAAACCGCTCGATCATTGCGATGTTAGGTTAATTTATTGCAAGTCTCGTTGGAACGTTCTAAGTTCAAAGACGAAACTGCAACTACTATTTAGTTCGCTCCCGACGATTTCACCGATAACGGTGTGCATCAAGTTCATAGGTCGCTAGATAAATTCCGTATTGTTTACTATCGCGTTTCTCTTGCTTCGATTTTGTAAAATTATACAATTCGGGTCCAAACTTATTTAGTCGCATGTTAGTTAGTCGCAAAACGGTATCGCGCGATTATATTTTTAAGATACCGATAACAGTGAGACCGATACTAATGATAAAACCCCTATCGTTCGAGTGATGCAATTCACATTTTTTTCTATTCCCAGAATTCTGTTACATTTCCAACTTGCGCATCAGCAGATGGTACGAAGCAGCGGAAAGTCCTCGAAACTCGAAATTAGCGTCTCACGCAGAGGAGAGGAGTTTCGAGCGTGGTTAGCGGAAATGTAGTCAAATGAGCCGTCGCGTCTTGCGAGCGCAGGAAACGCGGGAATTGGCAATGGAATCTGACCTACTTGGTGTATCGCGCGGATCCTCCTCGGTCTCTCGAAACGAAACCTCGCGAAAATTCAGCCGCGAAGATCTAACCGCGGTTACATCATTTCCTACTCGAATTATCGCGAATTGGAATATTTCCTTATTGTCCGCCGCGAGCGTGCGTTGCACGCGGCATGTTAATCTCGTCTAATCTCTTATCTCGTAGCTAATTAGAGGGAATTGGGACACGTATGACTCGGAACCCGTGACATCCACTCCAAGATATTGAAATCTCTGTCGTTTTCCAGGTCGTCGAGGCGGGATAACTTCACCGATCGGACGAAGAAGTAGCTTGTTATGTGGCGAGCCGCAGGATCTATAATATGCGAGACAGCGTGCTAGTCATCTTATTGGCATGGATCATCGCGAGAGAACGGGGCCTGTGCGGCAAACTCGAGCGAGTCGCTCATCAACCCAACAACATTCTCGACGACTATTACGCCTACCGTCACATCTCCATCATCCACTTCAGCATCCCGGATTGCACGGTTGCCGCAGGGTTCAAGTAATCTCGGTTAAACGCAGCTGAATAAATTACGAAACGGAGACGCGCGTCAAATCGTAATGCCTCATGGTTTTCAGGTTCATTGTAAAAGAAGAGAAAACTGGAGGAATAGGTAGCTGCTCGCCGCGAAATGTCTCGATATATTTGAAATCCGGCAGCCTGCCGTTCGTGCAGCCAGATGGATCGAAGATAGCGGCGAAACTCATGAAAGGACGACGTCGATACTATTCTCTGACGATGGAGAGTAACGGGGACGAGTATATGATCAAAATCGACGCGCCTTCGCCGGGTGATTGGTACGCTATCGCGTTTCGATCCTGGAGCGATCCTGACAACGGGAAGATTACTCAACAAGGTTGATTGTTCAAGTATCACTGGACCAGTAGAGCTTCCTCTTCCTCTTTGTTTCAGTTTGTCGAAGAACAAGCAACTGTGAAACTCCATAAGTTCATATAATAGGAGTTCTCTGAGCCTCTTCATACACTCTTCTTTGCAATAGATTAAGTAATGTAGTAGGACGATGGTAGATTAAGAGTCCAGTAATAATTCATTGCTGTCACGCGAGTTTTATACTTTACTCTGGCGATCGTGATAGAGATTTCAGTACTATAAGCATTTGATGTTAAATATTCAATGATACAATTAGATAAGACTGGCGTTTCCTTAACTTTTCTCATCGCGGAACGCGTATAAAAACAGACAATGTTTTATTGTACTTTAACTTCAATTTCATCATTTTCTGCGGAATACGGTAATCGTTTGTGAGACATCAGTGTTCCGCAGTTTGAGAAAAGCTGGATAAGACCATCTCTTTATTAACAGTGTCTCTCTACCAGTACTCTTTTGAAATGACTGGAAATGATAAATGATGCGTTGTTATATACAGGTCTTGGAGCATCGTGCGACACTGTATTGGACGCAGAATTACTTGTAGAACCTGCCTCGTTAATGTTGCCAATGGAGCCGACGTCGATATACGAGTTGCACATGAACGAAAGCGTGGATTCTGTCGTGATGCAACTGCTGATCCCCGACGAGTACGTGGATTCCAGTCTGACGTTGAAATCGACCTGCGGTGAAGAATGTAGGATCGCGCTTCACGTGACTGCGGAGGATCATCTGGCAGGGACGATCGTGAACACTTCAAGTGCCACCGTCTATTTCAAACCCTATTCGGATACGTTCCATTACGCTACTCTTCGTCTGCTCTCCGGGGAATCTTCGACCGTGTCCTTGCAGTTGCTCGACAGTTCTCCCACTGATTTTAGCCAAGTGAAGCCAGTAGACTTGATGAGAAAGTCCTTGCCCGACTTCTTCCTCTTCGATTACGAACATCTTCGTGGAAATGGTACGAAACCGTCCGCGTTCAATTTGACCGCAGACACTCTGTCCGTCCTCAGCTTCGAAATCGGTCGTGTATACGACGTGGGTGGCACTTTGACTCTGGGATTGAAGTTAGTCGATACGAAAGACAAGGAGAAGAAGAACGTGGTTGTAGTCGCGTGCATTTCGTTAGGTGAGTAGTTATCAACTTTTTACTCGAGTCGAAGAGTTGATCGACCCTTTCTGAGCTACTTTACAAAGAGTTCCTATTGCTAACGTTATACAAAAAGCAAATCCTGCTCGATTAGGTTACTATTCGAACATCACTGCCGGCGGAGGCTGCGTCCGCACGGAAAATACGACAGCTGCTGATATATACGTGAATTCTACGGGGCCAGCCAGCCTTCACATTCCATACCCGGAGTCAGGAATCTGGCACTTGAGTTTGAGGGCGTTCTGCTTGGAGGAGAACTGCCGTTGCACCGCGACCTGCCTGAACGGGACCGCCTGCGAGGATTGCGACTGCATGAGCCCTTGCGACGCCCGCGTGGAGAGTCGTATCTCTTCGCTGCCTTGCATCGAGGGTCGCTGCAACTCCCGTGGGAAATGCATGCATTACATGAGCGGCGGCTTCGTGTTCGCCGCGTGTCATTGTTCCGGTGCTTATCGCGGCTTCGATTGCGCGGACGACACGTACGTTCTCAGCAACAGCGACGTAATCATCCGTGTAATATTACTAACGTTTAGCAATCTGGCGTTCATCGGTTCCATTTACGTGGCCGTCCGCCGAGAATACTTCACGGAGGCGATAGTTTACGCCGCAGTGATGTTCTTCTCGACGTTCTATCACGCCTGCGAGGCTGGAGAGGACGTGTACAGCGTCTGCATCATGAGGCTGAGCGTGCTGCAATTCTGCGACTTCTTCAACGCTCTCCTGTCCATCTGGGTGACGCTGGTGGCGATGGCTGCGTTTGGCCCGAAACTCACCGCTTTCTGCCAAATATCCGGAGCTGTTATACTCGCGATGAGCGCTGAAATGGATCGTACGGCCCTCTGGGTGTTCCTCCTGCCAGCCATCACAGGCTCCGCTCTGATAGGGCTTTCTTGGGGCCTGAGGTGCAAACGAAGGGGTACGATTCGTTATCCATCGCGTCCTTATAGGTAAGCTGATCATTTGAACGTTGAACAGAGAGAATAGTTGGAAATGATCGATAGGTTGTATAAAATGCAATTTATTTATGTCCACAGGAGCATCTATTTCCCGGCTGGTCTTCTTCTAGTCTCGCTAGGCCTCGTCTGCTACGCATTCCTGCAGACGAGGAGCAATTACTACATTGTGCACAGTTTGTGGCACGTGTGCGTTGCAGTAGGCGTCATACTGTTGCTGCCAAAGCGACAGTACATGAAATGATCGTCAGGGGAAAGATATTGTACCTATTTCTGCAAAGTGAAAGTTGTTGAAAAGTGTTATTAGGAGAAAAAGAATCATTGTTGCCAATTTAACGGGGGAAACACGGGTACAAAAGTGTTCGTAGCAATCGACAATGTTCGTAAGCGGTCGTACATCGAACGTATATTGTAATTTTCAGAGATCTTATTCTTGTAAGAATCGAGTATAACGTTTATAGAACGAGGGATTGTTGCGACTAAACGCATTTCAGAAGCAATATGGATTTCACAACAGTATTGGAATAATTACCACGACGTTATTCTATTGTTGTATTTGTATAATTAGCTAGCACTTAACACGTTATTATACCGCAATTACGATATGTTCATCTCTTAAGGGAAATGAGCGCTCGAGATGGAATTATGCTTAATTACTTACTTGGTTGTTACACTTATCAATGCCAATTCAATTAGGCTGCTTCGCAACGCGTTCAACGAGGGTTTAAGTATTTCGCTAAGGACCAACAAATTTGTAGGATACGTACGTAAATACGTATAAACGATGTAATAAAGGATGCCGTATATTTTTTCTGTAGAAACGAAATTGCATTTCAGTAACGCGAATATAACATAGTACCCTACAATCTATTAATAACTATGAACATCTCAAGTACTATCTTGGGATGGAGGTTCCCATTCGAACGTCGGCTGTCCAATATCGACGTTTTATGTTAATTTTAGAGAATTCGTTTTAACTTCTCTCCTAGGAATCGATACCTCGCACGCGACTCATACAATAACGAAAGAACTATATATTTATACGCCGTAAAAGTTTATTCTATCTACATCGAGGATCGTAAAACGTTCGAAACGTGAATAACCCACGCTGTACACGTACCAAGAGATAACAAATCGTTACGCCGTGTAATTCCACGTACGGTCCTGTTTGCTTCACACGAAGCTTGTGTAAAGAACAAGCGTTCACGTTTAAAGGAAAGTTGTTGCGTTACACGCTGAACTGCGCGAACTAACGAGTCTGCCACTTCGCGCGGGAACAATTTCACTTTCCTTGGTCCGCACGTGTGTAAAACGTTCAAATAAACGTAAATGGACATCTGTTTCAAATCTGTTCTTTTGTACTACCCGTGATAAATCTGTAGATTGTCCGATTAAACGGAGCGATGCGCTAACAGGCTCCTGACGTGCTCTCTCATCCCATTCATACTTAGCTTAAAACAGGGCCGGTTTAACATTGAATTAACCCTAACTTTTCATAACGCTGCAGTCATCCTTCGCACTCGACTCCTTCCCAGACGTTAGCAAAGAAAACTCAAATCTGGCAAATTACTCGAGGAAGCTGGTATAGCATACGTTCAACCCTTTGCATTCAGCTCCTCCTCGGGTATTAGCAATAGTTTCAAAAACATGCATTTCTCAAAAAGCTGTGGTGGAATAAATTTAACCACCATAATCGCTAATCAATGCTCTCTCAGAGGAGACATCCGAGTGCAAAGGGTTAAAACTATGGTAACATTAAACCGGCCATGCTTAGATTAATAAGTTCCCAAGGATCCTATGCGTTTCAATGTCTGAAAACCGAAGTCAGCATATTTCGTCGCGTTATCAGACTCGACTACCCCCAAAGTAATTACAACGGGCCAGTTCCCGTGGGCGTCGTGGCTCCCGTGTTAGCCGTCGCGACCGCGGTAATTACGTTCGACAACAAGGACAGCATGGTTTCCATGGAGAATCCACAATGTGGATAATTCCGCGAACAATCTCGACCAGCTCTCCCTGCTTCGACCGCCTCTTGTATCGCGGTTCCCTCCATGGCAGTCTGGAAAATCTGATTCGTCGTGATCGTATCGATCACCCGGTCGAACGACGAGGCTCTGTCCTCGTCGTTCAGTTTATTGGCCTCCTTCATGGACGACGCAGCCTGTTGCGAATACGTGCACACGGCTCGCTGCATGCAAGAGGTCGTATCGATGCCGTGACGGGCCAAAACGTCGTCCATTCTTGTCATGATCTGCGTGAAACCGCTCTCTTCGCCTGAAATCAACGCATCTTGTCAAAAGATCAATAGGATAGAAGATTCTATGCCGATCAGAGAGAGATTCGATGATTTCTTTTTGAACAGAGTGAAAGTCAGAGTCACTTACTTCTAGCATAGTGGCCATAAGTGCCAGAGAGGACGTAGAGTAATTTGGGAATGATGAGGATGGAACCAATGCCCAGAATAGCGCCCAGAATCAATCCTCCCAAGTCTATTTTCGCCGGAGCGTAAGTGGACACTCCGTAACCCTGCGTCGATTTCTGCGTTATTTACTCGACGAGGAACGTTTCGTGCAAATGTGATCGACGTCGATAACTTACGCTTCCTGTACTGCCCAGGTTCGTGAAGCCAAATCGAGGCTCTTGGTTGCGATCCGTGATGTCATTGGTGTCCGCGTCAGCTCGTTTCGTCGATGCCTCGCTTCGCGACTCCGCTTGAGATGGCATGGCTATCTGGTCCTGAGACTTCGCACTCTTTTCCAAGTAAATCATCGAACTTGGTATAAACCTGCTCGATATAAAAACTTGTTATCGTGCTTCGAAAAGCAGGACGCTAATTGATCTTAAACTAATCGATTCGAAAAGAGAATCTTACCCTCCGTCGTCGAATTTTGGATTGCCTCGAACGAGCATCGCTGAAGAAATCAGGAACAGGATGAAATATCGAGGATTGAACGACATCTGCGAAAAGCAGGATATTAAAAGATCGTACTACGTCCACGTATGCTACAAAGAAACATACCTCGACTGGAAGCGAACAAAAGGAGACGTATCGTTTTAGAGCGTGTTGTGTGGTTCGGTTTTGAAGAAACTGGGGGACATCAACGTTGTTTCTGGCATATATAGCCATGCACCTACTCCGAATCGTCACGACATGACAAACCATGGACGTAATTGGAGTCAGTGGTTTCGCTTTCATTGTTAGATTTTCATGGGACGCTATCACGGTGCGTGACTCGTTCGTCTCTCCTGAAGAAGCAGCAGGACGTTAAACTGTCGCCACGAATCGTTCGAAACGGCATTGTTGTCGTACAAGAGAGACGTCCTTAGCCCGAAATAATTTATCTTTCGCAAGAACGATAACGATCTGTTAACACGCTCGCCCATCTCCTCCCAGATCCGTGACGATTACGTTTCTTCAGGAACCAAGCGATTACACGCTGTTACATAGCGAAAAATCAGATGTTACCTATGAATTTATCGAGATTAAATTATTTATAACGCTTGCTACCAATCGTATTCGTTTGTTTTCTGATAGTTTTATCATTATTTGTTGTACAGTTTCACTAATTAAAATTGATATCCTAATTAGCTATGCCCTATCCGATAGTTATGGTGAAATAGATCAGCAGCAGCTTTAGTTTATCACAATATTTCTATCGTGAAATGAAAAAGGAAAGAAAGAAACCTCGTGAAATTAGAGTGCCATACGTAAGTACGTTTCGCGACTATGCATTCGTCTGTGCCTGATTTTGAGACAAGGAATTCGTTCTGCAGGTTGCTCGGGAAAATTCACGAAAGTCGCGGCTCGTATGCGTGCACTAACAGACCTCACATATGAATGCACACATAAATTAAAAGATGCTCTCAGTGTCTCTCAGTTGGCTTTGGATTATCTGCTTCGTTTTAATTCCAATAAAATAATAACGTTCGTTAGTAACTGCGTTTAACCCGCAGAACTTCGCCAGGTATTGGAAACGCTCTTTAAACGCGTTCATTTCGCGGTGAAAATAGCGAAAATAGCGACCGTGAACGTAATTACGAAACGTGGAATTCATAACGCGAGCTTGTGGGATTTTCAGCCGTGACGATGACCAGGCGCAACAGCTACGGCAACGCTCATTTCGCGACAGTAATTTAACTAGAATTCTTCTTTTTTAGGTTCGTTAATTCTGCCCGCGAGAGCAGAGCTTCCTACACGAAGAGGGTGGGCTCTGGCTCCCGTACAAAAACTGCCGACAGGGATCAAGGATTCGTCACACGTACTCCTGTGCTCGCTCCAATTAGTCGATTCGCTGGCTACTGCATCTGCTTATCGTGAGTACTCCAACAATTCATCGCCAATAATAGCTCGAACCGCATTGCGAGGAGGGAGCTTTTACAGTAGACTGGCTGTTTTCAGCGGAAAATCTGAAACAATGAAAAGTTCGTTTAAACAAGCTGTTACATTGTTGCTACTTTCTTCGTTACACTTTTCTGAACCGAAAAACAATGTTAACGAGAAGAGTAAGGCTTCGAGAGCCGATAGCAAGAGCTTTGGTAAACATCCTAACGGTAGATTGATCTCCTTCAATTCTGAAGAAGGAAAACTTAGCGTAAGGTTCATTAAAAAGTTGCTTGTTCTACACTTACGCGAATAAAATGTACTTCTTTTTTGTTTCTTTCTGTTGGAACGATTACAGATTGATTGGGCTATAACTATTCCCTTCATCTCGATACCATTGGAGCATAAAATAGAGGAGAACGGTGCACTTCCATCGCTGTTCAACGTAAACGTGAAGTCCCTTGGAATTGTTGGGCTAATAACTGCGTTGTTTAGCGTGATTTCACCACTGTTCTCGAGAAAGCATTCTCATTACAATTACCGTAAGTAGACGATACGTCGAACTGTCCACGAACACCAATAGTACTTCTATCTTCCTTCGTACGGATCTCCAGGCTCGATGGACAACGAACAATGGCTGCAAATGGGAAACACTATCAACGAGATGATTTTACGTAACACTTACGTGGTCCCGTGCGTGCAACGCGTTGTTTGCTCGATCGTTTCAGTGGCAACGCACACGGACAACCCAACGAGCACGAATAAAATAATCGATGGTTTGTCAAGGTGAAGTTAAAAAGATAAGACTGCCCGATTGAATCGATCCTCCTGTTTAATGCCACGGTTTTAACGTTTTAAACAATTCGAAACAGTCACAAGTGGATCAAAGACGTCACAAACGGCACGATCATTCAAGAGGCTGTGGCCATTGGACGAAAAGGAGACAAGGATTGCGCGCATGTTTACAAGGACTGTTTACTAACGCAGAAACTTTTGAGAACCATGATGAATGAATTCGGGATAGTGTGACGATGTACCGCGTACTCTTTATTATCTTACAAATACAGGAGAGTATATTTTTGTATAAAAGTCAAAAGAACACCTCGACCTCGCGAGGAAACACGTTATTATCCTAACTCACGCTGTGTGAAATATTCTCGCGTGCACGGCTCCGCGATCCAGTCATAATCACGATCACTTTGGGCTTTCACTTTTCGTTACCTATTGTCTCTAAATGTTTAACGACGCAACCATGACAAATGTATTATTTACCTGGTACTTATCTGGCCCGTTGTCTTCGCAAAGATGAAAATATGAAAACTGTGCGTCGCAGATTTATCGTACCGTTTAAGTTAGAACGTAAATTGCATCGCTTTCGATACCATCGTGTTCAACCGTTCGAGTGTCACGGACTTCTGGAGAAATCGAATCGAAAAATGCCATGGAACGCGATTGCGCTTCTCAATTTCTACGTCTCAAAGTTTCGAGTAGCGCAACGGCACTGTTTTCCTACTTATCAGTAGAAAAGCTTGCGTTATTGTTTCTGTATCATTCTCATCGAGTAGCTGGCGCTCTTAAGCACTGAACAAGAGAAGCGCGATCGCGCTATGCGATACTCAAACGATTAAACCTGTATACTTATTGCTTTCATCGAATGCTTTCGACATTGAATCAAACGTTTGTTATATCTGCGTCTGATCATCGAACGAGGACAACAGCATTTCAATCTCCATCGAACCCGATGCTCTGGCGAGATCGAACGGCGTTTGACCTGACTTGTCGCGACCATCTCTGTCCACGTTGTGCTCCAACAGAAATTTTACAGTTTTTACTTCATTGTGCAACGCTGCGAGGTGCAACGGCGTTCTTCCTGATAAATCTGTCTGCGAGAGGTCCGCGTTCGCTAATTGATACGACTTTAAACGCGTGATGTTCCCAACGGATGCCGCGGCGCACATTCTTTCTCCTATCAGATACGCGATACCGTGCAAATGAGCTCCGCACTGCATCAATATTTTAATGACCTGGAAAATTGAAATAGAAGCAGTTTCTCCGATTTTCTAGCAAAACAAGTAAAGTTAAGGTGATATTTTACATCGTGATGATCCCATTCTATCGCATCGATGAGTGGCGTGCGATTGAATCTGTCCTTAACGAAAACACTCGCACCCATTCGCAAAAGAGATCGCACGATGTTTAAATCACCTTCGCAGCAAGCAATATGCAAGGCTGTGCGACCATCCGCGTTTTTCTGCGATACGTCTGCACCCTGAAACATAGACGAGTGTTAATTCCAATAGAAGACTTAAGTCCTTGTGAAAGAAATGTATTCACGTATGCTTTCAAGGCTTCGAGTTTCGCTATGTCGCGACTTTGCACGGCGGCGCTCAACATCGCGGGGAACAGAATCGAGCCTAATTCTTGGCGTTCTATCCCTGAAGACAGCCGTAAAGATCTTGCCACCGCTTCTACGAGATCCAGATCATCGAGATTCGGAGGTCTTCCCGCGGTCAGCTCTCCTCGAAGGTTCGTTTGCATCATTTCGCGTTTCGTTTTCGTGTCCCAGTCTTGCTTCGATAGCACGTAGGCGAGTTTGGTCAGCGCAGCCTCTGGTGTCATATCGGAACCTGATATTACACCTGGAAGTTTTTAACATTCTTCTTAAAAATCTCAGTCTTTCACTGTGGGACTTCGAATGAAATATTTCACAGATCGTTTTCAATCCTTTGCACTCAGGTATCTCTTCTGAGGGGACCTCAGTATTGATTAACGATTACGGAGAATAAACTTATACCACCGCAGCTTTTTGAGAAATGCATGTTTCTCAAAATGAAATTATGAAATATAATATAATTATAAAATGAAATGAAATTATTGCTAATACCCGCGAAGGAGCTGAGTGCAAAGGGCTGAACGTGTGCTATACCAGCTTCCTCGAGTAATTTGCCAGATTTGTAGGCGCTCGAAACAGAACCCGTAGAACATTGTGTAATGTTGACGATAATAACTCCGCGTTTCGTAGCTGCGGACAGTTCCTTAATTACATCCTCTCTGTACGCAGGCACGTTCCCTGCTCCATAAGACTGCAGTACGACACCTTCGATCGGCGGTTGCAGGAATACTTTTATCAAGTCCGTAGTTATACTTGGAAATATCCGAAGCAAGCCGACGTTTCTGTTCAAGGACGCGTGTACGTAAAACTTGTCCAACGTACAGGGACGAAATATAGCTCGGTAATCCACTGTAATGCAGAAACACGTTACGGTTGACGCGGATAAAGCATTGGAATCGGTAGAAACGTTTTCTCACGGACGTTTATAAATCACATTCGCGCAAACGCGTTTATTATTTTAATAGTTGCGACGCTTTATATAATTAATTCTGTCTAGCGTGACTTTCCAAACACAGATCTCTGATAATGAAATGTATTTATGTATCACACAGCATGCGCGTACTCTTTAATTCAACTGCTCGACGTGAAACGATTTGATATACGAAAAAAGTCGAAGGAAAGCGTGATAATAAATTGGTATCGAGTTGAACGGATGGCATTTCGTGAAAGCAAACGATCAGCACGAGACGAGTGAAACTACAGCCAATTAAGTAAATTGCATCCCGTAATTAGGTCGGCTGCTAACCTTCTATTTTGATGTTGGCCTTGGCAAGGGGCGGAAAGTTCGGTGAATCGAACGCTTCGAACATGTTCACCGATATTTTACAGGTACGATTTCCACGCATCAAATTCATCTTGAAGTAAACGCATACTTCCGGTATATTGTAATTCGCGGCTATTATCAGGGACGACACAAAGTTGTCCAGACCGTCGCTTCTGGCGTCGAAAATCGGCACTTGCGAGCCGGTTAAAATAACAATCTTGCCCAGAGATTCGAGCATAAAGGATAGAGCAGACGCTGTGTAACTCAACGTGTCCGTTCCGTGCAGAATGACGAATCCATCGAAATGTTCGTACGATTCCTAAAACAACGAATACTGTGTTAAACATGCAACGTTCTCCTACAGTCATACGCGAGGGAAAATCGACAGTAAAGTCTTTAATGGATCTAGTTGGGGAAACTAGAAGAAACTTTCTTCCCTTTTTTAACTTCGTTCACATGCATCCGTATATTTCTCGTCCTTCTATTTGCATATATGCCTGAAATAGGTCTCCTGCATACATGCGACTGATTACAATAGCTGCATATATTCGTATAGCTGGCGGAAGTAATACAGCGAGGCCGTAAATTAGAACGTTAAGGCTTTTCGTTGCAGCAAATGATTTATAATTTAACACTTTGAGTCCTGGTCATTTTCATACAACCAAGTACGGTGTCCTAAAGGAGATTTTGATATATTTTTTAAAAATCTTAACTCGTTCGTTTCTCGCAATTCCAAAGTGTTAACTTTCATTCATTTTCATTTCATCGCATTGCTTGTTATTTTAGCAATATTAGAATGTATTCAAAGTTTTTGGCTTGCGACTGAGAAGCGCAGAGGATTGCAGAAACATTTATGAATCTCAGACTGCATACATTGCGACGGAAAAACCAATTCCAAGTTGATATCGTATGCCCCCGAACGATACTTTTTACCTCGTCCTACATCTTTCAGATTGCTTCAATTCGCTTGGAATAGACGATCGATTTTACAATCCCACTGCATCAGCTTTATCAAGTACAATCTGCATAATAAAGAGATTTTACCTTAATATCGTTGGCGATATGGATCCAATCATCCATCGACATGTCACTGGAATCGCAGAGTGGCGAATACTCTAACACGTTGTAGATAACGCGTCTGTTGTCCGTCGCTGTCATTCTTTTAAAAAAATGGATAGAAAGAGTCCATTAATTTGTAAGATTATTGAATTGTTCCCACTCTCCATCGACGTTCGAATCGTCGATTAGAATCATATCTACACTTACGGAAGCACCAGCGGTCCCATCGACCCAAATCGTTCCTCCGCGTATCGCTGGTCATGCATGTGCGGATAATTCCGTAATTTTTTCACGAAGGCGTTCGCTTTTGGCACCAGCACTGGAATAGAACAAACGAAACATTAAGCACAAATCTGTCCACTTTGTAAGACTACAGCGAGATCGTAAATCAAAATATTAATTGCAAATAATCGCACTGATTGATACAGCGATATCTAGAGTGTTATCATGCATTTTACGCTAAGACCAATGACCGATCGTTTTTAGGTTTCTCTCGGTTCATGATTTTAGTGAAACCGCGACGAATGCGTGACAAATCTTGATTATTCTTTGAGTTCACGATCTCGCTATATTTTTTCGCTTTTATTGTACCTCCATTTTCATTTCTGATCATCCCTATGGTGCCACCAGTGTACAGGACGAGCACACGACCTTCAGGAACATTTTCAGTGGCCATACGATCAAAATTGCCGGTCGTGCCGTTGACGTGACTTTCTACGTGCAAATTATTCACAGCTGGTCTTGACATATTAATACCTCGCTTATTCACAGTGACAGTCTTATCGTAACTTGGAGTCTTTACAGAGAAGAAACCGTTATGCAATTTCTACGAATCAACCGTAGTCAATCAATGAAACTCCTCGTGGATGTGCTTTGCAAGTTTGTGTAGCATAAAAATAGATATAGAATTCACTATAAACCAACCGCTGGAAGGAACACGGACGCGTTGTTGCAGAACATAAGTGTCGAGTATTAGATTAGATTTCTCCAATACATCTGTGACCCTGAATTTCGTAACAAACGAACGGATGACGTAACTTTATAGTGCGTACAAATCCCATCTTATTTCTATCTCCACTATAATGTTTTCTACACACGTCGAGACTTTCCTCGTCACATGATTCGAGCCCCAGTTTCATGTGAAACTATCTCAAGTACCGTGTTGTCTATTTGCACTTGATACCAGGGGTTTGAAACGGACGTAATCTTGATTTCATATTTCGGCATAAGCCTCTGCTTGGCACTCTGCTTTGGTGGAGAAAGAAATTTCTTAATCGATTCTAGCATTTGCTACGCATACTTACTTATCCAATTTTAGTAACGCTAGCTGGCACTTTCACTCGATCCACGTTCTATTCTGTTTGAAACTGCAACGTATGCGCTAATGGGACCGCTTCCTGCAGATGCAGCGCTATCGTTCTTAAGGTCATTGATCTGCGACTACGTGGATTTTATTTTTCAAGGATTTGTACCATTTATCACTTCGAATACGTCACCCAGTGTCGTTGTACCTTCTGCGTACAGCCAAATTTTCTTGTCCCAGGTGCATGCATGCGTGACATCTATCAAGGTTGCCAATAGCTGTTTCCCGCTCGCGGTGGATCCGCTGCGACCGCCACAAACTTGCATCGTGCATCTTGATTTCTACATGCAATAATATTTACATCAAACGCTTGTTTTTGATACGTACGACGAGATGAATCTCACGATGTGTAAATTACTTAACGTTTGCTCCAAATGCTTCGATCCAATTAATACGTCGCACACGAACTTATCAATCCGGTAATATTTAAATTTCATTTTATCGCAGCTTTCCCACTGGCGATAATTGTTGCGTAAGTCTCGCTTTTGTTTATAAAAGAGTGTGCAAATATTTTCTAAGCGTCGTACGAGCGAAAAGTTCGCAGAATTATGAATACTTTTTACAGCTTTTTGTACGGTTTATTTCTATCCAAAAATTTTGTTCCAGTCCATGCATTACATTCATCTGATGCGTCATATTAAATTTATATTGGTAGTTGCTAATCGTTTAATCTTGCATATACTTTAATTCTCGGATTTGGTTCTCTAAAAAGTAAAATTTCGAAAAATTTAGTCGGTAAATTGAACAGCAGGACACAAATTGAGTACCTTCGACTCCACAAACCGGTCGAAACGTTTCTTAATTATATCGTACGTGACCAAAAGTAAGGCTCCACAAATGGTCGACATTAAGTTAGCACTGATGCCTTTGTAAAATCCGATTGGACCATCCTTTTTTAGGATAATACTGATCTAAGGGTATATGATAACCGTGTATCGATTAAACGTGTTTCAGATCCTCGTTAAATAGTTTCACGCTTTTTTTACCGACCATCTGCCGCACCGTCACGTAATGTTTGGTACCACGTCCGCTCCACAGCATTTTCTGTCTGGATAACGTATCCAACGGATAGGTCATCGAAATTGCGAATATGGATGACGATTGAGCGAGGATCAGGGACACGAAGAATGGTGGCGCTTGAGAATCTTCCATAAATTTTCTCGTGTACAGTCTTTTGCTGAACGTGTAAACGCCAAAGTAAATAGACCTACAAAGTTTATTCCAAGTTCGTGATTCGTATTACTAAACTGTAAATTAACCCTTTGCACTTCTTTGTCAAGCGTTCAGTGCAAAGGGTTCATGAATTGTTATCTTTCTATTTATCAAAATAATGGAGGATGCAGTTGAAAGTTCGTTCTTTATAAATTGACTCGATGTACGGTAGTTATCGATAGTTTTAAAATCACAATTGATACGGGTGTCGAGTATTGGTTCTCTAAACCTGTACAGGGCGAGCCCACAAGCCGCAGAGGATAACCCTTGATAGAAGCCTCTGTACCCGTCGGTTTTATAAACCTTGCTCAAACAGTCCCTAAGACCGTAAAAATCCCTCTTGATCATCTTGTTGTCGCCAATGTCTACGGATATTCGAGTGTTGCAGAAATTTAACGGGTAGAGAAGCGCGCTGGAAGTGAGGCCTACAGCGCCTCCGCTCAAAAATGGCAAGATGACGTCACTGTGAATCGTCCTCGTTTCAAATATCTGCGTAACACTATGCGATGTTTACGCGTGTAATATTGAGAAGGGATGCATAAACGTCTACTGTTGTTGATAATCATTTGCGCGTACCTTCCGAAAGATCTCGTAGTACACATCGTAAAAAGAGAAATTGATCGCTTGCGCTGGAAAGTATCGACAAACGTTGAGCAAGTTGCCACGCCACAGAGACAAGAATCCTTGCTCCCGAGGTATTCTGACGAGCGCGTTCAAAACACCAGAATAGGCGCGTTTCGACTTTCCAATCTGTTGGCTGCTCGCCTGCGTTTGTAATATCAATTTAACTCTCTCTATCGGTGCGATCATAGTTCTAAACACGATCGCCAAGATCCCGGAAATAACGAACGCGGCACCAAAATCGATGGTGCTACGTAATCGAGCGTCCGATCCATTTAATAATTTAATATCGATCGTTGAGTCGGATGCTCTTGAACGCTCTATCTCTTCCGTCATTGATACAGCCTTGTTCCAAGCATTTCCTGATTAACACGATCTACGAAATCGTATAGTCTGACATAATACGACTTCTCTAACTACTCGAGATAATTTTACACGCGTAGATCTATGTTAAGCGAACTTCATTCGATCAATTTTGCGCGTATATCGATAATTGCGAACGCATTTTACCGGTAGGTTTGGATAAACGGACCAATAGCAATGTGTGGCGATTATCCAGATGCAATAAACGGACGAGGGATTATTTTACAAAATGATTGTTACGTTTTAAATTAAATCGCGAAAGAATGTACATAAAGCCTGATTATTAAGATAAAAGTGCATATTTACGTCCAGTATGAATGGAGGTAGCATTAAAGATAGGCTCGATGCTTACAGACGTCAGAAACGCAAGGTAGAAATGACAGAGTCGATTAAAAATGCAATTCAAACTGTCTTACCATGGAATGGAAATAATTCCGCTGTAGATTCTTCAGTTGTAACACCGTTAAACCGTGTCGAGGTAAGGTTATGTTAAACATGACGTGTATTTCTATACAATGCACTTGATTGTTGTTATTGTAGTTATGTGGAAGGCGCATTTATACAATGTCGATAATATGAAATAAGAGACATTGAAATAAATACGTTTATTACACAAAGAAATAATTGAAATATTGTTTATTGCAAAATGTATATAACAGATCAGTAAGATTAAAAACTGAAAGCTTGCAGGATGACCAGGATGCGGAGAGCAACTGTTCAGATGATAGCGCAGACCAATCGCAATGTACAGTGCTCAGAATAATACTGTATTTGCTGTACATCCTTCTTTGGGTTACTTTATATATAATTGCGATTGAATACGAATTCGGAGCGGTATATTTCGTCCTATCTACATTAATATTTATTTGGTTCAATACTCGGTCTAAACCGAAAAAGCCAGGTGAACTTAGCGCTTACTCTGTATTTAATCCTGATTGCAAAGCTATTGACGGAACGCTTGATGCTTCACAATTTGAGAGAGAGATAAGATTCGGCATGGGAAATGTACATTAATTTAAATTGTAAAACATTTACATCGATCTAATTTATCACAGGCAAGAATAATACATGTTTTGTACTTGTATATGTATAAATGTGTGTCTGTGTGTAATTTATAATGATACGCAAATGAAAAATAGGAACTCCTAAGTAAAAAATTCAGCAATATTTGTGGTAAAAGTGTTCAGTGATAGTCACGGATGTTACCACAGTCACTTAAAGAGACAATTTTATATCTAGAACTTTCGTACCCTTATATTTTTCCTATCGATCTTGTAAAAATTGTATAGTATTTTCATAACACTTTACCATCTCATTCATATATATTAAGATTGCGTTATAAGATCTGTGATTTAATCTGAAAAATTCTGTCCAGTCAGTTCTAGATCGATGTTGTTTATCAGAACATAGAAGGACTCTATCCAAGTCCATCATAAAATCATTCAGTATTCTTATATCAAGAATGCTGAAACATAAAAGGAGGATCCAGTTTTTTATATTTTTAAAAACTTTCAATATGTAAATATCATAAATTTAACGATTACATACTTGATGTTGTCAGTTTTATCAATTTTTCCATTAAAAATTTTAATATTAATTAACAATTTATCCAAAGTTTGTTGTAACATTTCTAAAAAAGATTTAAGAATATAATTTTATTTAACATTATAAAAACTAAAGCGTCCATATATTTACCTTTAACTTCCAACAACTCTGTACTGTTTATGGATTTTATTACTTTATAGGCAGTCTCATTAAAGTAACTTGGATTCCATTTTACAATTAAGCATTCAGAAAGCTTCCAAATAGCGTGACCAAGAATTTGTGTTAAAGTTATTTTACGTAATTCTTTCTCGTGATGATTTTCATTGTACGTGACATTGTTATTCTAAAAATTTATAAGAATAAATATAATATAAATTGTTACATAAACATTTACATTCATCGTTATTGTTTACCATGAAGGATAATACTGCATGAGGTATGTCCAAAGCAAGCCGAGAAGTTGAGCCATTATAAAAAGTGCTCTTTAAATACAACAATTGATTATTATAGGAGTACCGATCTTTTACAATGGCAGCTGATTCTAAAACCATAGATTGCACTATGTCTGATCCAGAAACAATAAAGGGGCCTTTACCTGCAATCAGTTGAGATGAATAGCAATTGATGATTATTTTTTGATGGTAACAAACCTTGTAAAGCTTGATGATGCACAACAATGTAAGCCACAATTCTATGAGGCATGAAACTGGATAGTATTCTTGTGCAAGGATTCGAAGATCCCGAGAATAAACAGAGAACGAGAGACCTACGAGGATTCCACGTGTACTCTCTTTGAATTTTATTGAATACTTTTGCCAATTGTAAAACAATACCAACACCTTCGCCGCTAGCCGACAAAACTACGAACCTGTCTGAACATTTAAAAGTGAGTAAGGCACTGCGATTATTTTCGAACGTAATCGATATAAAAAAGTTGATTCACCAGGTTCTCTGGATCCTCGTGTCGTTGCCACGATATACGATTGATTTTGGATAACTTTATGTATAAGCGATAAATTCGATAAGACACCATTCACACGTCGTACTTCGTCCTCGTTCAAATCGGAAGATTCCCACTTCCTATTTCGTGAACGATTTAAGAATAATACAAAAGCTTAGGTAAAAGGTAGAGAATCATCGAATCAATGATTAAAGTAGAGAATAAGCGTACGTATCGAAATCAGGATCGAGAGGTGCTCTTTCTAGTTGCTCGAGCAGTAAATGTTGAAGATACTCGGTGGTCTCCAATCCGTTTCCCGCTAACTCGAGACGTTTTTTCTCAGCACGAAATTCTACGGCTCTTTGCGTGGCAAAGCGACCGAAAAAAAATCCGCCCAGCAGGGACAGAAAGCCGATGGAAAATATTAGCGAGAAACACATACGTTTCGTCACGAATTCACTTGACTCGCTAAGTCCACGAGCCATTTGAAAGCTAAGAACCCGCTGCATATTGACAATCTTGCGGAAACACTTTTAAATAATTCAACAAGTAATTAAAGTCATACTTTATGTAGCAGCTCCCTCTTCCTCACGGTGTGAAACGATAATACACGAAACGATTAATCGCACTTGTTCATAAAACAATGGAGACGATCATTCGTCAAAACTGGCGAATATAAAAAAGAACCAGCGCTTTGCGTAGAGCACTGTTTTAGAGTAATTGTTATCGATTAAAGAACTATGGAAATGGTGGTAGTTATAGCCGTCCTGGTGCAAATGGGATTCATTTTAAAGTGAAACACGTTTAAAAAAATGTTATCCTTTGCTCAAATTCAGTATTCCCACGATACAAATTCCCATGGCTGTTCTTCCCTCGTCTCCAGTCGACCACGTACTTTAACACTGCGTGGGATAAGACTGATATATTTCTCAGTCCGTCTCGTCGGCTTTCCACCTCTCTGCGGACGGTTCGATTATTATATCCTCAATAGACATGTGCAAATAAAATCGGAAGCAGAACTTGCAAATTAATAATTATAAGGCATCGAGTACGCGTATCCGTGTTACATCTAATTAACAATCTTTCTACTAATAGAAAATGTATCGTTTCCCTCATTATACTATATATACGTACGTGTTTGTATTAAAAAATGAATTTTATCCAAATTCGTTACGCACATGCTTTAAGCGATACAAATATTAACAAGCTTTAATTACTTAAGAGTGTTAGTAATTGGACAACCCTTACGTTGTGGTTCGAAATATTTCAGTGTTCGCGCGAGTCCACTATCAATAACGAAGCAGACAATTTTTCATCCAAATATGTTAGCACATGCTTCCTCTCTTTATTGAAAAACTAAAGTAACACGAATCTCATAAATGATATTTATAATCGTAACACCTTGTTCGCAGTGTTTGCGTCGAAGAACTTATTTCGAGCAATAATACGGTGACTGTGTATCGCTTATAAATAGTTTTGGATGTATTACGTGCACGTGCAAGGTTGTTTTAACTATAGATGTGCTGTTTCAAACTTGAACTATCCAAAAGCACTTATCCAGCTACGATGTTCGTTTATTTTGTCCAAGGAAAAAGAGAAAGAGTCGCGAGAATATAATTTACATATTGCATTACGTATTTTTGTACATAAACTTCTAAACTATTCCTCTCTACACTAGCATTTTTCTTTGCTCCATAAAAATATACAAACTCGCTAGAGAGTTTAGTTTATTTACAGATCCTTTATTGTTAACATTTGTCAGTAACAAGTCAAACATACGTGAAACGATAAAGCGAATGAATGCAGCTTTCGAAACGAAAGAAATCTTCTTGTTTCAAATAAACATATTAACAACAAACTTTTTTAAATGAAAAATATATAAATATTTCTTTCTCTTTGCATATTAAATATTAAATAGGAAATTACGATAGCACTCCATTTGTATTCGAACGAAATCCGATACTTATAGCTGTTGCAAATTATTCCAATTATATATAAGAATTCCTCCTAAAAGTTCCTTCAAAAAACACATGTTTTGTCTTAGGACCTCTAAAATATTTGATTTATGATACGAACGACCTTTACATCCTTGTTTTATTTACTATCGATTCGTAAAAGTGGGGGTAAAAGTTATAATTTTTTTATATGAAAAAAATAGTGCGAAGGAAAAAGTTTGTAAAAAAAAAATGATAATCTATAAGTTTATTATTGCTTTCTTTTAACTTTTTTTTTCAAATTGTATTCCACTCTTGTTTTTGATGGATTTAACGAAGCTCCCTCTATTCGTCATATAACTTTACACTTCGTGTGAAAAAGTTCAGTCTGTATCATATGGTGGTGGTTGCGCGTAAAATTTAATCTTGATTTAAAATGTAAGTGTTTTCTATTAACTGTTTCAACGAAACATTCATTATGTACTTATGCGATTTAATACATTATTTTAGAGTTTAAATATGTTCCGGTCAGACGTGTACAAAACATGTCCATATGATAAAACACACAGAATTCGTGAAAGAAAGTTCGCTTATCACATTGTGCGATGCCGCAAAAATCATCCCTTGAAAAAACTGCAATGCCCATTTAACGCGTGTCATGTAATTGACCAAGCGTCTGTTAAGGTAAAACGACACATCAATAACTACATGCACGTTTAAAATCGATGATAAATTAAATTACAGAGTCACATGGAAACATGCACAAGCAGTGGAACTATAAAGAATGAACAATATAATTTTGAACCATCACGTCAATTAGGAACAGTGCCATTGAAAACACTTAACAATCTGTGTGTTTCTGCAATGAAGGATTGGAAAGAGGTTTTGAGTGTACTTTTTTTTTTTTACTCTAGTAATTGTGCATGATCGTTGTATACTTTTTGCCATTGAAGGAAAATTTACCAACATATGATCCTTGGAAGAATACTGAGAACAGAAATATCATACGATACTTAATAGGTGCAACAAAGGCAAAAAAAAAGAAATTTAAATTAGCAGAGCGACAAAGAATACTAAAACTTGAAAGCAAGTTGTCTCCCAATCCAAAAAGGAATTTTGTAAGTCTTTACACACTCCTGGATCTTTAACTACTTTATCATAAATATATAAATATTATTCTATATTTTCTCTGTGTTAGAAACGTAAACGACAACCAAAGTTGCGCAAAGATATTGCACATCTAATTCAGAATTTGAGATGGTTAAGTTTAGAGGATTTTGATACTCTGTTGAAGAGTATTGACATTAGCAAACTATTCATAGATGACAATAAAGAAAATCATATTTTGAAAGAAATGCATGCAGCAGAAGTCATTGAAAAGGTAAAACGAACATTGCATTAAATTTAAGGAAAAAGTTGAGTTACTGAAGTAAATACATATAAGCAATTATTTTCCAGACACTGGTGGAAAAGTTCAGAGATTTGGTGCTGTGTCACTTGAAAATATAACTTTGTTAAAAAAGAAAAATGGATTTATATTTTTATACTTTTTGATACTTTTGTTAATAGATTCAGTGGAATACATGTTATTGAAATGAGAAGAAACAAAATGGATGATTTATTTTATACACATGTGTCTTTAAGTTTATATAAAAATTGCATAAATTATAAAATTTATATTTACTGCGTTGTGTTCATTATCACAGCAATGAGATATTTGATATTCAATATCGAGGTAATTATTTCTCTTAATAACGTTGCACAATCAAAAATTGCAATCTATAAAGTAACAGAAACGTTTTAATTTCAAAATAAATTGCAATTTCTTATATTCTCATTGCGTCGCATTATTTTATAATTTTTAAAAAATTCAAACTCTTAATGTGTTCATTGTAGATACAACTACCAGCTAAATATTCATTGAAATATATTGCAATATATACTGCAATGTAATTTAATTGTTTTTCATTATCCTCCATATTTCCGAGACCGACCTTTACACTGTAAAAAACTGATATAACGAATAAAATACACACATCTAACTGTACATTTTATTCTATATAATATTCGTACAAAATTTTTTTTAAGGCAAAATTACTTTTAATGATCTGCGCGTCAATTATTATTTCCCAATAACTCCTCTAACAACCACGAAGATGCTTCTTTATGATGCTGTTTTATGTGATTTCTCAAGTATCGTTTCTGACCAAACTTCATACCGCATTTACAATCAAAAGGTTTCTCTACGTTATGTATCGCACGATGTCGCACGACCTCTCCCTTCACAGAAAACGTTTTACCACAAATTTCACAGGCGAAAGCTTTGATGCCTGTGTGAGTAGTCTCGTGATGAGTCAGTCTCTGTCTACTTCTAAAATGTTTCCCGCAATATGAACATTTATGAGGCTTGTAATCCGTATGTACACGATTGTGAATGTAAATTGAATTCAACGTGCGAAACATCTTTGGACAGTGTTCACACGCGTATGGACGTTCGCCAGTATGAATTCTTCGATGGTCATCCTTCGCTCCTTTGTTCGCGAACGCGCGACCGCAAATGTCGCAAGCGTACTTTTTCAATCCTTCGTGAACATCCCTTATGTGTCTAGCTAAGTCTTGCTCGATCCGATAAGATTTCCCGCATAAATCACATTTGCAGGGTCGTTTATCAGAATGGACACGAATATGGCGCAAAAATCCCCGTTTCGTGAATATTACTTTTTTACACGTATCACATTTGTAAGAGACACGGTCGTTGATTATCTGCTTTGCTTTATTTACAAGTTCCGTCTCGTCTGGATTCTGAACTCGATTTACATCGGAATGTCTGTTTATGTGCTTTTTCAGCTCAGATTTCTTCATAAAATTTCTCTCGCATAAATTACAAGTATAAAATGGAAGTTTCTCAATAATTACCACAGAAGCTTTCTCGTTAGTCTCGTCTTCCTTTTCTTTTTTGCTTTCGCACTCTAAAATCTCAGCTTTTGACTCGTTATAATTATTACTATGCATCGACATGTGTTCCTCGAACTTTTTCTCTTGGCATTGATACATCAGCTTACAATATTGGCAATAATGCATTTCCACTTCGTGCACAATGTTCATATGATTTATAAAATGTTTCATCTCTACAAAGACGATTTCGCATTGACTGCACTGGACATATTCTACTTCCTCGGCATTTATATTTTCGCTTTCGATCGTTGATATTCGCGTAACGTCACAAGACTCGGCCTTCCACCTGTAAAATAAACATTCCGATATCATGCCACCGAATGCGAATTCATTTTATGCAAATTCTTGCTGTGACTCTTCAAGTAACGCTCCTGGCTGAATCTCGCGTCGCATATAGAACAAACGTACAACTTTTGATTACTATGAACACGTTTATGACGACTAATACAGCCCTTGCTGCGGAACTGCTTCCCACAGACATCGCAAGAGTACGGTTTCTGTTCGGTATGAGTAAAAATATGCTTATCTAATTCCTGCTTTCTTTTAAAGCTTTGATCGCATAAGGAGCATTCATGCGGGAAGATTTTCGAATGGAACGATTTGTGAACGTGCAGAGATGCCTTCTGTTTGAACGACTTTCCACATGTTTCGCAGACATGGGGTCTTTCTCCTGTATGAGTCCTCCTGTGCTCGTCTCGCGAAGCTTTCGACGCCAAACTTCGACCGCATATATCGCAGGCGAACTTCTTTATCCCCGCGTGAACGTCGCGCACATGTCTGTTCAACCCAGACGCAGAACGAAAGCTTTTCCCGCAAACGTGACACGTAAACGGTTTCTCCCCGGTATGAGTGTTTCGATGGATTAGAAAATTGTACGATGTCGAAAGTATCTTTTCGCAGTCGTGACATTTATAATACGTGAATCCATTTACCGCCACCTTTGAACGAGCTAACTCATTGCGTTGTTCTACAGTTCGCTTCGACGAGGACGCGTGTTTCTTATACTTTTTTTTAGAAACAGCCCCCGAGTCGCCGTTTAATTTTATCTCTCGTTTCTCGTTAACGCCAAAGTCAGTCTCTGAAAGCACTTGCATCTCGAAATCGTTATTTCGTCTTTCTTTATCGCCACGCGAAACGCTTGGCTCGTGTTTCGCATCGATTTCGGCGACTCGAAACTTACACCTGAAAAGAGAGGTTTCTCCATTACTTCACAGCAGCCACAAACGGGCTCGTATTATGATTAATTTTTCTATGATTAATTAAGTAGCGTTTCTGTCGGAACGAGAGCTCGCATTCCGTACACTGCCACGGTTTATCGTCGAAGTGGATTAAACGGTGACGCTTCAGCTCGTGCTTTATGCGAAAACGTCGACCGCATATGTCGCACGCGTGGGGCTTTTCGCCTGTATGCTTAGTTATGTGTAACATTAACGGTGGTCTCGTTCGAAAGTTCTGATCGCAGTAGTTACACTTGAAAGGAAAAACGTCAGAGTGGGTGCGATTATGCACGAACAGAGATGCCTTTTGCTTGAACGTTTTCCCGCAGACGTTGCAAATGTACGGCCGTTCGCCAGTGTGAATGCGTTTATGATCTTCGACGCTACGTTTCGTCGAGAACGTTCGCCCGCAAATGTCGCATGGGAAGTTCTTTATACCCGCATGCGTGTCTCGCAGATGTCTCGCTAGGCCCTGATTCACACGGAACTGTTTGCCACAAAGGTGACACGTGTACGGTCGTTCTCCAGTGTGTATTCGTACGTGCCAAGAGTACGTGTACGGCGAATAGAGATTTTTGCCACATTCGTTACAGTGATAATAAACCTTTCCATCGACTTCCATCTTGGCGCGCATCACTGCCTCCAGATCCTTCAACTTCTTATTCTTCTTTCTGGTGAACTCCGGATGTGACTCCATTAAATGTATTTCCAGCAGCCTTTTCTGTTTATCCGTATAATCGCAGTACATGCACGCATGCGTTTCTGATCTCTTCCCTTTGCATTTCTGAAACAATTTCCAATTTTTTCGATCCTCCTTCGTACTTCTATCTACTTTTTTCTTCGAATCTTTCGCGTTTAATATACTTTGCTCACAAAAGTTTGCATCCTTCTTTAAATTTTTAGATTTAAACGTATACTCTATTAAATCATTGTCGTTAGTATTTTCTTTTTTACTTTCTTTAGCGTTCGTTTGTTGCCACGAGCAGTATTCCGCGAAGGATTTCTTCTGAGGTAGACCAAACCTGGAAAAATAACAAATGTACCAGATTTGAGCGTTTTCGGTCTATTCGTATGTTCTGAGAGATTATCTGTGTAGAGAAAAAGAATGATAACATTGCATATTAGCATGCTCGTAAAGTTTCTATGTGTCTGCTTTTAAGGTGATTGTTCAAGTAACGTTTCTGACGGAAAGCGAGTCCACATTTCACGCACACGAACGGTTTATTGTCCGAGTGGATTAGCTTATGCCTAACGAGTTCCGATTTCACTCGAAATCTTTTCGAGCACACATCGCAACCATAATTCTTCTCTCCTGTGTGAGTGGTCACGTGGGCCAGCATCTCCTGTCTTCTACGGAACTTTTTAGCGCAATATGAGCACGGATGCGGGAATTCGTCTGTATGTAATTTACTATGAATGTACAAGGAAGCTTTCGACTTAAATGTTTTCCCGCACGAATCGCATATGTAAGGCCTTTCTCCTGTATGCGTTCTGCGATGGTCCTCTCGCGTAGCTTTCGATGCGAACGATTTGCCGCATATATCGCACGTAAAGTTTTTTAATTTCGCGTGTACGTCTTTCAAGTGCCTAGAAAGGCCACCAGAGTCCCTAAATTGCTTGCCGCACACGTGACAAGTAAACGGTCTTTCGTCTGTATGTATTCTCCCGTGTCTCAGATAAGAATCTTTTAACTTGAAACATTTTCCACATTCGTCGCATTGATAGGATTCTTGAACATCGATGGTAGCCTTACTCTTCACATGCTCGCAAGGATCTTTCGAATCTTTCGTATCACTCGTACAGAGTTTACATTTCCCTTTGATTTTTTTATTTCCAGCTTTTGTGCTCGACGGATCTGTTTGTCTGTAGTCTGTCTCATCATCTAGTTTCAGTTTTGCTAAATTATCTGAATTATATATTTGCGAAACCTCTTCTTTTATTATAGCGTCATTGTTTTGTAGTTGGTCGGACATTATAGCAGGCTGATCAATCGTCGAATTCATGACGGTAATCCACACAGAATCGCAATCTCCATTGTCCGTAGACTTTCTTTCTTGCAGGTGATACTTTTTTCTGTGTGCCTTCCGAAATACATTCTGCGTATCTAGGAACACCTTAAACGGTGTCCGCATAATACTGGACCTGCAAAATAGTCAACACTTGACTCCAGATTTGCAGCTATACGATGTGGGAGATTGTTCTTGTTCAATCCAATTATCAATCGGCACTTGAGAAAGTGATTATCTTTCTTGATAATCCTTAAAGTCTAATTCTTGTTATGTCATAGCCACACACACATACATTTTCATTTTCTCAGTATATCTGTACAGATCGCTCGCAATAATCTTTTTGTACAACTACATGTAATCGTTTAGATCAAAAGAAATCGCAGTAATCCTTGTTTCATACTCCAAATTCAAATAGTCAACAGATAAAGTGTTCTTTAAGAGTACTTGTTTCGTTTGTATTACAAAATTTCTTTATCCGTTCCGTACTTATTATTGAAATTAATTTGATAGAAATTTTAATTACTGTATTCAATATTATGTTGTAGAGGGCATACTTTCTGCACGTTCAATTACACATTTCGCATAGCTCCAATGTATTGATAGTTTTTGTATTTTCTTTAAATAAAAGTTCATTTACCTGTCTGAATCATTAACGGCTAATTCCCCAGATACTTCATCCTTTACAGTTTCTTGTTGTTGCTGCTACAATTAAAACAATGATTGAGGGTACGCGTAAAAATTAGTTATCCTACTGATACACTTACAAGAGATTCTGCTATGGATACAGATGTATTGTGTGTAGAAGTTTCCAGTCCATCCGAGGCCTAAAAAATTGATTTATTTAAAATCAACTTCTATTGGAAACATTAAACAGTATAGTCGTATCCTTATACGTACTTGTTTATCTTGCAAAGCATCTTGCATTTCTAACAATCTTCTCTCTGCGTTCAGGCAACCTTCCAATAATTCATGCCATGCTAATAATGTAGCGGCACAATGATAACACAATTGCAGTGGAAGTGTATCATTTTCTGATATCTATAATAAAGAATTATTTGCATAAATAAAATATTTTATACACGCTAATAAGAATTGTACGAAACATCGAATAAATGCATACGTGTAGAGGTAGATACTTATGTATTTTATTACATAAGTCATGCTGCAAGCCTTCTCCCTCAAATATTGGAATCAAATGATCGCTAGTATTAGCGCAAACTCTACATAAATTCGACCAAGAAAACTGTTCATCGGATTGTGTTACAATTGATTCTTCGTTTGAAACTTCCATCACATTTTGCTGTTCGTTTTCAACATCCGTGACTACAAAAAATTCTCCTTCTTCACTTTCTAACTCGTTATGCGTGGTTTCATTAACCATGTTCTTCACAGTTTGGATCAAGATCGAATCCTCTCCGCATGATTCCAACATAACAGAATTTTCAGGTTCCATTCTAGCTACAATCGTCGAACACGCATTAAAAATACAATCGTATCGATTTTCTATCATGATTCTGTGAAGATATACTTACGAAAAATGATAATATCACAGAAAACGATTACGCACGGCTTTTAGAAAAATATAAACGCAATACTGTTTTAATTTTACATGCATGCATCAACGAAAGGGGACAAATTATAAGTCAAATCTCGTGTCAGAACCTCATTTCCTCTAAATACCACGAGAACCCTAAGTTAAATCGTTCAATCATTCAGTACGTTATTTTCCTACGATCTTTACAACCATTATTCCCGTTTTATTTGGCGATTTAAGTCTATCCTTTGCATTCATTATTTGAGGGAGGAATCCATTGAATTTCTTTTATTAGCGACCAGCGTCACAAATGTTTACAAATTTGTAGCACTTTGCGCGTCATTTTCGCGCCGACAAATTTCGTTGCACAACC
Source organism: Xylocopa violacea (assembly GCA_963969225.1). Taxonomy (NCBI): domain Eukaryota; kingdom Metazoa; phylum Arthropoda; class Insecta; order Hymenoptera; family Apidae; genus Xylocopa; species Xylocopa violacea. Next base: position 24,773,885 of record CAXAJV010000012.1, read on the forward strand.
AACAAAAAAGCAAAAAACGGAATATCGTTACGTGTTTGTAACGATATACAACGTACAAGACTCATTCAATTAAGCATATTCCGGTCAAGCTTTACTTTTATAATTCCGACAGTTTGTTTAATTTCACGTCACTTTGTTTGACATGGTAATTCGAGGAAATTGGAATAAGTCTTTGCGAAGAAGCCGACAGAAAGTATCATTCCGACATAATATTCACTATTCTACTAGCTAGGGAAAATATGGAGGAATACGTTCGATTCGAGCACCGAACAGCGGTGAACTTACAGAACTAAGAAGAGCGTTTTGCTCGCAACTTGAATTCTTCTTTTGTACAAATTCTACGCTTTTAATCGTGACAGAATTGAAAGCCTAAAATGCGTATCTTGGTTTAGTAAGTTTTATTTCTCGAATACTCCTGAATTTAAAGATAATTTTATACAATGCGAAAATATGTATGTCTGTACATCATACAATCGATGCGTTTCGATAATATTTAAATATTTAAGTTCTAAGAAAAGACTGCACATACACACACGCACGCGCACAGTCACGCACATACATAAAATACTCGGTCATGTAACGAAATGACGGACTTTAACAGTGATAAGCTTGCGTAAATGCAATTTTCTATTCCGTCCGATACTTTTTACCAACGTCACGGTATTGTTATATTTCCGAGTAATGATTGTATCCTTTTATATCCGATGATTATAATAAAATAGTTGTACATAGCGATTATTTTTTTTTACAATATTTTATTCATAGTAAATGCAGTAAGCTGACTAGTAAAATTTTACAAATCACAGGTAGGAAGGGAGTGTTGCATACGCAACACAGAGGTATGTAATAACAATTTCCTTTTTATGTATTTACATCTGCCGACTTCACCGCCGCCGACAATTTTACTATTGCTTCGATTTAACACTCCTCTGTAATTAAGGCTTACGAGTAGTCGCGCTCGAACTATCCAATAAACTTACTGCACAAGCTTGGAAAGTAAACTTTAATGATTAATAAACGAGTCCTTATCTTGTTACCCAAGAAATTGATATCCTATATCGTTTAAGCACTTATTGATCATGCACTTATTATAACATAACGAATAACTTGTATCACAAAATACACGGATACAGAAAGCGGTTGGTTAAACGAATTTCGAACATTTAAGTACAATAACGTTACGTTAATTATATATTTTCCATACTTATTAAGAAGCCTCGCAGGTTATCATACCTTTCGTCGATCTGTGGAAATTGAACTTAAATAACTCTCTTTCCTAAGATGTTGCACGTATCGCACTAGCGTTCTACGAAATGAAACAGTATTTAAGTATCTATGAACACTGTAAAATTATTTCCTTTTTTTCGCCTTTCATCGTTGAAACAGAATAATAATTATTGATCGTCTTAAGTGGTAAGTGAACTGTTGTGCATTTTCTATTATACACGAGTTACATTCCGGGTACATAAAGCGAGTCTATTTAAATGAAATTGCCTACAATATAAAAATATATTACAATCGTAAAAAGAAAGAGGATATGTTACAAAATAATGGCAGTATGTACCATTTCGTGTGTAATAATCTTGATTTAGGATACCAAGCATCTTATATGTTTAAAATGGACGCAAATGTCGAACATGGGACCGATACGGTTATGTGATTTCTAAGAACCATCCCGTGTTTTATGACATAAGAGGCGGATATGATAATCGACCATCGAAACACACTGCGTATTTTGTATAGAAAAAGAAAAATATGAGATAAAAATAATATCTTCAGTTTAGGTAAATATATTAATTTGTTAAATTAAGATAGAAATCTATACGAAATAATACTCCGCAAATTTATATACGAATAACAGAGATACGCGTTACGTTACACATAAATAAGAATCAATAAGATAATCAACATGATGAAACGAACCGAACATGATCAACACGCATTTAGAACCACATTTTTAAACCTACTCGTTGTATAATTTTTTTTTTTAAATAGACGTGTCAAACTTCAAGAAGCAAACATTTATAGCGCACAGCTTAACTAATTACAAGGTGTCGCACTATGAATACAATTATGCAATAACAATATTCTTTCTTGCTTCAATGAACATAGTATAGTTTTCTTTGTGCTTAGCAAGGGATAATGTTAAGATCTTCGTCTCATGTGAGATCAACTCACTGCGATAACATGTTATAATATCGAATGCCATTGAGTTAAGGATGCTGCGCTCAACTTATATTCATGTCAGCGTATATATATGCAATCGTATCACAGCAAACGAGTTGAATTCGTGTCTATCAATATCTCGTATTTCGACCTAGTAACGCAAAATGGAAAAAAAAACACAATCATTCTATATTTAGCCGCGTGCTAGATTTATAAAGCCTGTAAAATGCGAACGGCATTACATTCATTGGAAGAATAAGCTGCAAATCTTTGTATTAAATACTGACGGCATTGCGTGGATGGACAAGACCTAGACGATTTTAATTTAATGGATTGGTACCTGCCAACCGTGTCGACAAACATTTCCCATTTTCTATTTAGCAAACCACACATCGTGAATATGAATTTATCACATCGTGATAAATGTGTATCTCTTTCAAATTGAATACATGTCGCATAACGTTATCAGGCGTATTATTACCGAGTCGAGACTTAAAATCATTATACGAGCATGTGTACCACTACTATTATACAAAATCTGTCTTATATCTTAAGACGAATCGACTTCGAATCAGTTGATCTTTCGCGTCTCATTGCACTTTGGAAACAATTAATCTCGAAAAAATTCTTAAAACGATCTCTTCTTTATGTACTATGAGGTCGAAAACGCTCAATTCGTTGAATGTTTGTATAGGAATTTTTAAATTACTATATCTTACGTCTATCTCTAGATCTTTCATGGACGAATTTAAATTCTATGATGAAGCATTGTCAAATAAAGTTACAACGAATAACAAACAATTGTAAAACAAAAAAGAAGGAAACGCACGCCAATTTTCAATGTTTCTGCCTTCAATTTGACTAGACGTGGGAAGGCATCTAACATAAGTTCGTACAAGTAAATATATTTGTTTTAATTGAATAAAAATATAACTCAAATAGGAACATCTTTCATAAAACTGTAGAAAATGATAATTAATGACTAAGATACCTCTTAAATTTATGGTAACAAAACTTATGTTGTAACTAAGTGAAACAAATTGTTGATTTCAGCTGAACGAAACGACGTGATTCCGTTTTAAGTGATTCTGTTATATAGGCCGATAACGTGCATCTGTCCAAATTTATTCGTTAACCGTTTATTCTTGTTCTCTCTTTCTCTCTCTCTCTTTCTTTCTTTATCTTAAAACAGCTCAATTTTATTGGCCGTCTGTTTCGTACAATAAAATTCGTGAAATCTAAACCCGTAAGTTTTTCCTTTAAGATTATTTCCTATCTACCTTCGATGAATCTTTGCTGCTAAAGATTAGTTTAACGATAAAATCTTAAGTAAGTAATGTGAGAATATGAAATCGACTGCAGAGATTGAGAAAACTTCTTTAAGAAGAACCGAGACATTGTTCATTGGAAATATCGTAATAACGAACTTTGTTTTCTACCTTATAATATAATCAGCGAAGATTAAAGCGCTTTTCAAGCGTACCAAAAAATATTAGTTTTGTGACGGTTTTCTGTGCTATATTTATGTGGGAAATGTTAAGATTATATATACGTATGCGTGGATGATTGTCCACTTGTACTGGGAAGTCCTAGAGTAGCCGTACACGGTACTTTTAACGAGCAAATGTATCTATAACAAATATTCACAGATTATACAACTAGGTACGCGCAGCTTTTGTAGGCCTAGTGATTGACGATTGATTACATTTGCATTGTTCGCTGGTTGCGGCGTTAGAATACACGCGAGACGTGATGTGAGGTAAAGATCCTAATAAATTAGGACCAGGCAGGTTACCCGCGAAACCGCTTCTTCCCAAAAAACTGTGAGCACACTTGTATAGCCTTGTTTGTAGGATTAATATATCATCGAGATCTTGCTCGCTATTTGATAAGTAAATCGCAATCGTTTAGAAAAAAGTACTGTACACTGTTGACATTAAATATAGATTTGGCAGGAAGGCTGACGATTGTGCGTAGACTTACCTTGCTGCGGCTAAAAATTTTTGGAAAAGCCGATTGGGAACAGTGCGTGGACGGTCGACTGTATCCGCGTAAAGATCTGTTTCTCGATTGTACATGTGTAAGAAGTCTGAGAGTTGTTTAGCCGTAATGGCTGCACGGTCTTTATCACTCAATTTACTACTTGGTAACTGTACACAAAAATGATTGTATTGGAACGCATAAAAATCTAGACGACGTATAGCGTGTTACACAACTTACGGTAAAAAAGAAGGGCGTCCTTAAATTACTAGCCGACTGTTGGAGGAATTTCATCACAAGATCACAACAGGCTGGGTCGGCATTGGGCTGCGATATCTTGCGCAATATATGTCCTAAGTATAAACCGAAGGCCTTTCTAGCTTCTCCTGGACTGAAAAGAGTCGTACAATTATACAATACATATATAATTATGATTATTTATACGCTCATAATAAATTACACAAACGAACCTAAGTTTATTTCCTTCGTGCATAGATTGAACCACTTGACTTTTATATTTGTGCTTATCCGTGTCCATATTTTCTTTACTACTGCCACGGTCTAAGCTTTGTTTGTGCCCTTTCACTAAAGCTCTCTCATATCTTTCATACCTGAAATGAGTTATACCAATTTGTACACCATTATTTAGAGATACGTTTTGGAATCATTTTCTATCTTCACAAAAGTACCTGGATAATCTGTCCAGAGTTACTTCAGGAATAATAAAGTCAGTAGTGCGACTAGCCGCGGGGAATAATTGCTCGTGTAACATTAAATTATGGTTGGTGTTAATTTGATGCGGCACTCTACCTGGCCCTAAAGGATCTGAAACTATCGGTATTCCCGTAGTCGAATCTGTAAATACAACAAATTTACATGAGACAAAAAATTAACGCAATAATCATAGTAAAAAAAAAAATGATTTTCAAATGTTTACCTAAATACTGCGAATACATCTCCCACGACTTTGGACTCGGAAATATACGAACGAATCCTCCTCGTCGTTCGAATTGCGCTTTCGCGGATGCCACTATTCGTTGTTGCTCCGGCGTTAATCCTGATTTATTTATATTGCTTTTGCTGGCGTTCTTCTTTCTTTGCGATAACGTTTCAGCTGAATGCACTCTTCTACACTAAAAACAGCAATGAGGCTGTACTCTTATAAAACCGTGACTCACTATTTCATCAAGAAGAGCTTACGTTAATTATCCTTTTAGTGGAAGTCACTGTGGATCGGTTTAGATGCGTGGTTTGAGGCCGTAACATCGGATCGACAGCAGGTATACCAACTAGAGTAAGCAAATCGGCTATCAACGCCGATTTTAATCTAACATCGAGTGGCGAATCGCAACCCAACGATGGCGTCAAGTTCACTTCTAGCAACCACGGCTTTAACGTGTCGTCGATCAAAATATCGAATCCAAACAACTCTAAAATGACAGAGGATTAAGTGATCGATTAAAAAATGCCACGGGTGTGCTTGAACGAAAAACGAAAATTACCGAAACATGCATCGGGATGTTTCACAAATTGTTTGATACCGCTGACGATCCCAGATGCGGTTGCAAGAATGGATTTTATTATAATATCTTCTACGCGCTGCATCAGCAGCTCCGTGTCCTGTCCAATCGAGCGTAAATGCCTGAGCAACGCTGACAAGGTCCATTTGTGACCTACATCCTCCGCGTCTGGATCTTCGCTTCTGCAAGAGAGTCGAAAAATAATTAGGACACCGTAGCGGAAAACGGAACGGGAACGATCCTGCTTACTTCACGTAATCCACGTGGAATTTGTTGATGCTATAATTGCACAGATGCATGCAAGGGTTCCAGATATACTGATTGCCGCCATCGTACTTCACCGTGGCGAATCTCACTAAACCCTCCTCGTACAGGTAGATCAACAACGGATCGTAATTCGTGACGGCTACGTACAGTCGTAAGTCGCATTTATGCCCGTCTACCAGAAGCGGATTGTTTATGTACTGTGCAACGATCACAGATTCGTCCGTAAGAATTTTTTCAGGCTGCAAGCACAAAAACGTGCACCGTTCGAGATCAGTACTTACGGATACACCCGATACCCGTAATATAATTCGAGTAAAAGGTATTGCTACGATTTTATTGAGTATCAAATCGAACTCTACCGCGAAAGAAGATTATCTGGTAACTGGACTGCGAATGTCTACACACGTACACATTTTTTTATAGTCACAAATAAAGAAACATAATTTTACTAACGATTTCTCTCATTCCCTAAACATTCTATGTACACAAACATACGCAGTCTCTTATCGATGGTGGTTGCAACGACTAGGAGAGTCCCCCTTATCAAAATATCGAGCACGATTGCTTTTACTGGCTGTGTTGTGAAAACGAACATGCGATGCAGGCCACGTTGTCTAAACTCATACCTAGAAATTATTATGCTCACACTGTTAACAATGTAAATGCCACGTCCGCGGGAACTGGCTTTGGGTTTGACAATCCAGGGCCCGCGATACCTGAAATGGGCTGTGAGCAATTCCCTTGACTCGCTGGGCAGTAGGAACGTCTGCGGAATGAAATCCAGATTTCGTAGCCCCTTGCTGCGTTGCATCGCCTCGATGTTCTTGTACAGCCGATCTTTCCGTGTGATTTCGTACGACCTACAAGCAGAATGATCGACGCTAAAAATCTCCATCCGTCGTGGTCAACGCGGAGGAAAATTGTATACACGGAACGCTACGGGTTCGCAAAAGTCTGAAATCGCTGCTTTTGAAATCGAATGTTTACATGTTAACAACGTTATCACCATTTCAAACAGTGTATCACGCGACAAATACGCAGCCTATCTTCGATTGCTCGCAATTCGTTTCGTTCCCTTGAATCAGAATTCCACAATTTCCCTAGAGGCGGCTCGTTTACTGTCCTTCGCGATGCGGTTCTACGCACCTCGGGAAATGATTCACTTTCTGGTGGGGCATCAAATTTCGCAAAACGTCTGGCTTCGGATGGTTCCCCATCCAGAGGATGTTGAAGTCCGCCTCGTTTATGGGAACCTGAAAAACGCGCACGTATAAATGGTACAAGTCTGTTCTAATGACCATATTTATTTTTCCTCTTTGCGTGGATCAACCTGGCGGAATCAGGCGCGTCGTTCGTAAACAGAGCTCCCACGAGTCGAATTTAACAGAACGTGGAAGTTGTAAACGGTTTTAATATTCGCGGTGCATTGTCATTCGCACGTATCGTCTTCGTCGACCTTGCGGTCACTTTTCGTAAGGAGAATATGTTTATTTATATACATATATGCGTACACGTCTACGCGGAGGGACTGTTAATCGTGTTTGTAGACGCAGCGTCGTGATAACAGCGAGAGATCACGAATACGGTAGCGTTCCAGGGTCCTTTGCCATAAATGTGCATTCAATTTCACTTTTTGCGCTGCTCAGATTTCGTTCGCCTCGAGACGAGCGCAATTTAGCTCGCGGAAGAGTTGCGAGCGTCAGATACGATAAGAAACGCGTTTCGAGAAGGTAGAGTCGTATCGTACGCTCGGAAATAATAGAAATTCAGAGACCCGCGTGGACGAGTAACTCCTTTAATGATACTTGTTAGCCTTTAATCATCTCGTCCGCATGCACGCGATGCTTTCAACGTTTTCTTTGCGCGCGTATAATAGGCGACTTTTTGCCACAGTGTTTGGCATAACGAGATTTAAAGCCGTACGAAGCGAGTTTAATTAACGAGCCCGCTTTAATTGGGATCGAACAATCGACCGTAGAGAAGATTACATACCATTAACGATCCCTTGGCCGCGATAATTCTGTCTATTGTAATTTCTAAAACCATTAACGCGCTATCTCCGATTGGAAACAAACACTAGAGACGCAAATGTACAGCTTTAGTCGTTTCAGGAGTTACGACTTGACCTCCACGCCCTTCGAAACGACTCGCCGCAATTCGAAGCTAGGTCGTTCAGCGTGGAACGAAAATTTGCAATTTTCGCGCAAACGGCCATAAAATCGCGCGGGAATCGTGGAATGAGTCACGCAGGTAGTTTCCCCGGCCCGAAATCTAACCAGCGCACGAATCGTGCTCGTTAAACTCGATCGTATTCCGAGTAACGAGCCCAACGACTCGTCTGCAATGCCTCTCCTTTCGATCGACCGATAGATCGCGGAACTTCCTGGTCTTTGTTCGACAGGCTGTTACCTCGTATGCGAATAGGCAAATTAAGTGCACAGGTGTCAGAGCACGGTAACCCGTCCGAATTGGAGCAGAGCCTAGACTTTCTATGGCAATGATCTATGCAAATTAATCGAATCGGCGTTTAGCCTTCTTTAGTATACATTGGGACTTGGCAATGACGGTTAATGGGTTGACTTTCTTTCGAAGCGGTCAGGTGGACGCATACAGGGTGTCTCCAAAACCGCGTCGAACGAAGGTCCACTCGCTTATCCCCAACAAGATCGCAAGCAAAGCAAAGCGAAGCGTTGAACAGCGCAGACGTTGACGCAACTTTGAGTCGTCGACAAATAAGTGGCCGCCTAATTAGCGTTACGATTTCACGTAAAAACGTGGGCATCAGCCAAAGTTGCGGCCAATGTTTGCCCAGAGAAGACGCAATGTTATGGCGCCGTTTGCGTATGATGACCCAAACGTTGATAAAGAGCGTCGACGATTGCGAGGCACGTGATCTAGCGCGAATGTGGATCGTATCAATTGACTTTAATGAAGATCAGACTCATCGTAATTCAATACCGTTGTCTTCGCGGCCGTTTGGTGACAACCAAGCCCAAGTTTTACCATAGATTGACGCAACCAGCGGTTCTACGAAATCGTCGCCTCTCGACCTTTCGTTGCTCGTTACCGGAATGAAAATACGGCTGGAGACGTTTGGCGCCCCGTTCGCGTAACACTTTGACGCTGAGAATTTGACCAGAAACGAGGGTCAAGCTCGAGATAAGAAAACGAGACGATCGAGGAACGAAATCTCTGTTTACCAATTACCAAGTTGGACTCCTGAACGCAAAAGTTATAAGTCACGGCAAAAAGAATACGACACAGGGCCCGACGCGTGACAACTTCCCCATAGACTACGTGACCATGGTCACGAGCCGACGCGAGGCTCATCGACTTCTCATTTGTCGATGCAGATCCTCCGTTCCATCGCGATATAATGGATTTGCTTTTACGTCACGAACATTGAGAAAACAGAATCGTTAAACGACCGAATACTCCGCATACGAAGAGCACATCGTCGAACTTGAATTAAACGCCTCGTGTCGTTAAACCTTCCCTCTCCCTCGTTCTCTTTCTCGATACTTTGCGAACAAAGCCGGACGGAACTTATAAAAGAGCGTCCAGCCTTCGACGGTGTTCGTCGAGCAAAAAGAAGCTCGTTGCGAGAAAGCGTATCGTGACTGCGAAAATAAAGTCCTCGCAGCCCATAAGGAGCTCAGTTTTGAACGAAACGTACGCCCAGAGTATGCGTCGTTCGCTTAAGGAAAGGAACAGGCGAGGAACAAACGCGAGGCGTTCGTCGCGAATGGTACCTCTCAAGGACCGTCTTCTCGTTTCGATTCTGAAGGCTTCAGTCCCCCCAGTCCATCGAGTCTCGGTCTCAATAACGCCTGATCGATGTCGAGGGTCGATCGGAAGGAACTATCGGCTGGTAAACCGACGAGCAATGCGGAAATTATGGCGAGACATCGAATGGCCAGGGACGTGGTACACATTGTACACGTTTTCTACGAGTCACTGGGAGGTGGTGAACGTTCAGGACCGGTTAGCTTTTTCAGTCACGGACCTTCCGAGACGGCGCGTGACCCTCGAATCTTATCCCGCCATATTTGCCCGCGTCCTCACCTGTTTGTCCGCCATAATCGCCGCGCGAATGTACACCCGACAATGAAACGCGTACACGCGTACGCCTAAGTGCACGTACGGAGCATCCAGACGTCGCACATACGACCGTTTTATAGCTACGTTTACGCTTCTTGCGAGCTCCCCGTTTTTCCTTCGTTCCTTTTTTTTTCTACTTTTTTCGACACTTCCCCTGCGCGATCTCTGGCGTCAAGGTGATCCTGTTTTTAAGCCCTAACTAGGCCAGCTCTAGATGACGATCTCAGCGTTACCAGCTGACGCAGACGAGCTTTTGCCTTCGTCCTCTAAACGAGATTAGAAGCCTTTAATTAATTCGATCCGACGCGAAATGTTGGTTGGAACAGCTACGCGGAGTGCGGAGGGAACGGATCCGATATGCGAGCGATACGCGCCGCTAAATATGAGAACTGTAGACCTCTGCGACGATGGAACATCGGTCAACCTATCGTGCTCATCATTAGCACGGACAATCCCACTCGTGATCGAGATAATTCGAAGCGAGAGTGGTGCCGCGAGTCCCGGAGCGACATTCTTCGCTTCTGACTTAGCTCGTTTTTTTGCCGCCTTGTCATCGAGAGAATCTCGCGTCGCCCGCCCGCGGGATCCCCCGTTGACGAGTGTCGTAACCGTTCCGCGAGAAAAATGCATCCGTTCGTACAAACGAGGCGACACGTAATTGGCCCGGGGGGAAAATTCAGTTCGTCCATCGCGCACGCGGAATTGCTGACGGAAACGCTGTGTGACTGAAAGCCGCGGCGTGCAGCGGCGTTAAAGTGCCGGCGTTAGGCGCTTAAGAAGACGTTAATTAGAACGAAGCGGCGAAGAGGCGTTCATAGTAGACACTCGTCTCTCTCTCTCACACTCTCTCTCACTCTCTCGTCCCGCCCTTCCTCTTTTTACTCTCCAGCTTTTAAGGTGCACCGGTTGCTTTCACCTCGTATCGATCGACCACGATCCCTCGTAATTGCGCGAGAACCACAAACGCGACACCGTAAACTACTCCGGTTTTACAGCTTGAATCTCCTCGTGCTCGTCGCGGCGTCACTTGGAAAGGGAGAAAGATAAGCGCACGTAGGAGAAATTAATCCTTACGACCGGATTTTTCTTTCGATCCGAGGAGAGAATTATGATTGCCCGCGGTTTCTTATTTGGCTGAGAAAAGTGGTGACCAGTAATTGCTACGAGATGATCGCCTTGACGATAGCGCACGTCTAATCGTGGAACGATACCGTATTAAAAAAAGCGGAGACGCGCGATGTTGTTAACAGCCGCAAAAAGTTATTTATTTTCGAACGGTAAGGTAGGATGCATCGAGGCGATCGTGCTCGAGGAAACGAGGAAGAATGTAGTAGGTGTTATTGATTTATAGGCTTGGAGATGACGATCGATCAATGAACGCGTCAACTGTATAGATACGTACTTACACGCGCAGCGATGAACGGAGGATTCTATTAGGTCGATTAAAGGAAGCTATTGAAACCGAAGATGCGACGGACGTGAGCAAGAAGGCAACACACGGTCGCGCTTTTGCTCGTCGCGCGAACGTGTCGGTTTTACGTGAGCCACATATTGCGTTACCGATCAAGGATAACGAGCTGGTAGCCGAAGGAGACGGAGACGAGCCGCTGGAATCGTCTCTTCCTGTCTTTATTCTATCCATTCAACTCTTTCGGATAGAATTTGATACGATTCCGCGCCACTTTTGCCCCACAATTCCCGCACCGCGATGACAAAGGCGGTGTAAATATAGATATTTCTGTACGAAGTACTTATCCGTGTAAATGCAAATCGGGGGAGGTGTGCTCGGTCCCTTTGGATTGTAAACAGACGAAAATAGAACGGTGGCTCTTGAGGACCGCGAGACCTCGCTACCAAATCCCGAAATAGTCGAATAATTCCCGTCGTTTTGAGCCCTGATATATTGAGACGCCCTACAACCTCGATACGCCAAAAATATTTCAATGGCACCTGACTGTTCCAGACCAGAATAATGTTGACTCCGCGACGGCTCTTAAATTCGCGACGTACCGCCGCGAACTTTCAAGCTCGGATTATAATGTACCCACTGAGACATCGACTTCTCGTTTCCTTGTTTCGACTCCAATTTCTATCCGCGTCATTTACTCGCAGCGTGCAAATGCAAAGTGGTTTCACTCCGCGTCCAGCAGCGTTGCGGTACGATATCTCTGTTTCTTTAATCGCGAGCCACGTTCCAGCGCACGTGAGTTCGAGACGATAATCGATCGATTCGGATCGAACGCGACCACGAGAGACGATCCTCCAGAGTGTCCATCGACGTCGAGTGCAACGTTTCGTTGGTAGAAGCGTCGGGACGAGTCCGCCCGATGACCCGGCGCCGCAGAGGCGAATGACTGGCAATTAACGCGCTTTCCAATCGCCGGCTATAAATCGCAACAAATTCACCAATGATTACTGCAAACATCGTTTAACCCTTTACTGGAGAGAATCTATTCGAACCGCATCGTAAGTTCAGAGGTGGCTGAAATCGTTGCGGCGAGAACGATTTCTTGATGATCCTGCGCGTGTGACGAGCATATTTTAATGAAATTAGAATTTCCAAGGCCGCGTATATAAAAAATTCTTCAACGTTACACACCTGCATTATCTAAGCGTTCACGAGGTCGTAAAATATTTCTGCTCGCACCACGCGACTCGTTTTCGCGATACACGGTTCAACGTAAAACGCGAAGCACCGACGTACCGCGTTTGACAGTGCAGCCGACGGTAAGCGAGAACGTTGGAAAATGATCGTGGACAACGGGACGACGTGTTTACCTCCGGGAAATCGAGCTTTTTCGTGATAACGCCGCAGCGTAACGCTGTGGGAGATATCCTGCAATCGTTGGCCGGCGTAAATAAATAAAATGGCATATTTTAAGGCAACAGGAACGACGGGGGACCGAGAGAGCGCGACACACGGGCCAGGAATGGACGGAGAAGCGCGACGCCGTGTGGTGGGCAAGCAGAAAGCCGGACGACGCGACGAGGTCGCGAGCCGAGTCCGCCTCGGCTAGCGGACGCATGCGATTTCGTGGCGGCGGCAGTCTAGCACGAGCTGCCGCTCAGGAGACACCCGTAGGGGACTTGCTTGTTTCAAGGTAGGCACCTGACGCCGCGACACGTACATACACATACGTGCACCTCTGTCTTCGTCTTTCCACTACCATTTCTAATCATACGCCGCTTCTTCCTATTAGTAACCCGATCAGACTTACTACTTTTCTGCTCGTGGGCTGCGGGTCACGCTGGTCTATCTAAAAAAATTTCTCATTTCGAGCCTCGAAACTTTTCTCAGCTGCGCTCTCAGTTTTTCTAGCTGATAAAACGCGTGTGTGCAGACAGAAAAGCGTAGATCGTGCTCGTTGCGGCGGATGCGAAACGAATTTGTACATATTTTCGATTTTGCATCCCATTTTCACGGTACCAGATTTGCAAAGTCACGTGAGAGCTGATCTTATGTAAATGATAGGATATTTAAATATGCTGCGTTAAGTGAAATTTCTTTTTAACGATATAACGGTAATAAAAAAAATCAATTTTTGTAGATAGACGTGCGATCCTAATCCGTGCTCCCGTCGCAAATGATGTTTCATTTTTATGTAGAATTGTTCGAATGAGGTACGAACAAGGAATGGCGATCGATACTTTGGGGCTCGAAGCTATCTCTATGCTTCTGTCTTTCTCGAATTATGATATTTCGAGGGCGATGAACATGGTAGAGCGTTGTCCGTTACCGTTGCTAGGAAAACGTTCCGCACTTTTGCACATATTTCCATTGCGATTTTTTACTCAAGTCTCGTTAACATCCGCTTAACCATCGTTTTATTTTGATTTATTTCTTGCAAACATTAAAAACTTGTTTAAGAACAATATGATGAAAAAAATAATACTGTAAAAATCGATTGAAGTAGTATCCGCGTGATACAAAAAGGCAATTTATGCCGAGATCTTTGCACTGCTTTTAAAGACGTACGCGTGTGTTGACCCCCTGAATTAATTTAGATCCGACGATACCAAATGGGAAAAGATTTACCGCGTGGTACCGATTAAAAACCATTCGCTCAAAATAAACGATCGATACGCCTGTTTTATGATCGAATTCAATCGAATTTATTCGAGAAAACAGCTCTTTCAAGAACTTACTAGCTACCGCTTCTGTAGCCGAGGGAGTTGAAAGTTTTGTTTGGTTCGTGAATTCTCGTTGACGCATCGCGACACGTGGGTAGCATACACTCGATATCTCTCTTGAGCTACTACTCGAGGAATACTATTTACACGATACTCAAACTAATTGACGATCGTGTTATTCAAAGAACTGTATATTGAAATACTCATAAGCGAATATTGTAAAACTTTCTTCAAACAAATTATGCGTCGAACGGGAATAGCTGTAGAAATATTGGTCACCTTAATTGTTCGATCTAGGTGATCCCCTAATTATTTTTAGCAGCGTAGAAACGTGAGCACCGAGTGTCGAGCGTTTTAATACCGTTACTAGAAAGTAGCGTCGATTGCTTGCAAGTAGAATGAACGTAAAAAAAAATGGTCCAGTGAAAGTGTCGCAGCAGTGTGTCCGATTCGGTTGTGTTTGCCTTTATGTAACCGAACGTGTGAACGACTCGCAGTGCCAGACGCGTTTACATATCGCTCGGATTTCGATGTACGCCGTGGTCACGTGCTCCCTACACGGATTTCTAAGTTCGTAAATCCGTCACGAATGCGCCACTATGAGCCGATTCAAAGAACATCGAGGACTGTAGACAGGCCACTGTAACATGTGTTCTACAGCGCAGTAACAGACAACGAACCGATTAGAGTTGAAAACGATTGGATTTCAACAATTCAACCTCAGGATATTATTTATCCAGTATCGAGTGCCATTTGCATACGCTTCGCTCCGCATACAATTATTTCCATTTCCGATCTAATGCAGTTTTCTTACGCTGCCCACGTGGTTAGTCAGGGTTACACAGGAGCTGGGGTCAAGTTTAAGTTCGATTCAATTGAGTTTTCCACTCCCGATTTAATGCTGATGTACTTTCATCAAGTTAACGTTAACAGATTGCTCTTCTCGGGCTTGTTTCAAGGATTTTATGTAATCGTGTCAATTAATATTTATTCCATAAATTCTGCGTTAGATTTACGCCGATCTTATTCACGTGTTGACGCAGATGGCTATCTGTGGTGGTTCGCGAAATTGCATTACAGTATACGAGGCGCTGGTTAATTAACGAGAGGTCGCGTGAAACCTCGCTGCTCGCGCGGACCGTTCTCCACCAACGTTTTTGCAATTATAGCGCGCGCATCGATACTACCTTTATGTCATATATGCAACAGGTCCCCAATATTTAACTGTGCGAATGTTGTTTGCGAAGAAATAGAAATCAAACAACATATCGCATTGACACGATAAAGAAAAGGAAATATAATCGCATGACATACATTATTGTCGATCTGCTATCAATTATTAACCATTTAATGCACGAACAGTCCAATTCTTGTTCAAATTAAACTCACATTCTATTTACCTGATGCAATATAGAAGAAATGTTATTCATTATTAAAATGAATGCAATTTTTATGATTTACGACAAAAATATGAATTACGGTTCTTTTTGCGCACTCATAAAATTACGCAGGACAAGTTAAGTAGTGAATTAACATTTCGCCTTGTATTGAAACAGAAAAAGTCAATCAAGTGCGACGAAGGCTTGAATTTAAATAAGAGTATTCATCAATTTGTTGACGATACATGAAGAGTATATGCAAATATGTAAAGTGCAATGTGCATTGCGACGTAATATCGTTAGAATGGAGCACATTTTAAACATATTTCTTATTTTCTCCGATTTTTCTATGAAAACACATAAAACCATAATAGAAAGACAGGCCCACGTATTGAAGACAAATTAAAATGATCTTAAATTTTGTTTCTTTACAAAAAAAAAGAAAAAAAAAGCACAAAAAAGGAAATGTAGACGCATTCTTTGTAATCATAGCAACGTTCGGATTCCATGAAGGAATGAGAAATTCTTTGATGAATTTCTGTAGAATTCAGAATGATAATTTCAAAAGGCAGTAGTAAAACGATCCGGAGAAAAAGCGTCGGCGCGTTTGGTCACGAAAGTTTGTGGGGATAGCAACAAGAGTTTTTTACTACTGATAATTACACAGGAAAGTTGTTTACTTAACACGCTGCTTTCGATTAACATCGTCGTGAAAATATGTTTACAATGTCCATAGCCAAGTGTAGAAAGAAGCACTTGTATAAAAACGATCATGATATCGCGTTTGTAACGTAGTTAACCTCAAAGTCATAATATTGATCTTATTTCGTTTACTGATCACGTACGCATACTTTTAGATTCACGCGATACCCAATGTTTGTAACATGTATCTGTGCTTTTATGTGATTGAAACTATTAAACTCCTCAAATATGATGAAAATAGCTCATAATGTAACAGAAAAATTTCGCTAATTGATACATTCTTAATTTTTTAAGAGAAATATCATATCTAAGTGTACAATTTCTATTAATGAACTTCTATTAACCATGATGTGAACATTAATGCTATCATCATCGTATTATTATCATAGCATATTGATTGATATATCAAATATTACAGTGAATGAACAAGAGAAGATGCCTGGCCACCGTCAGCCTATCTCCCTAGAGGGACTTAGTTTGGGACGTGTGTGTCAACAGCTCGACGGGACGTGCCGCAGGCTGCAAGTGCTTTCACAAGAATCATCAGCTGCACAAGTGTTGGCGTATGCAAAGCAAACCATCAGACCTTATTATATTAATACCTTGCCAGCATGTTTAAGATCTCAAGTTATCGAAGAAACATCAAAAATGTTATATGGACCCGCATCCGATGGATCAACTTTAATTTCTGGTCCAGCTCCTTTATATCTGTTAGCGCTTCTTCTTGGGCATGATATAAAACAGCTGAAAGTGAATCTATGTTGCTACTACGGATGTAGTCATCAAACATCATTACTAAAGTTGCTTGCTACAGAAGGAATTGGACTTGAATCTTTAGAGTTGGCTCGTGCTGCTTTGCTAAGATTGGACTGCAAATTGTTGAGATCTGCCCTTCTAAATATGAAGAATCTGATGAGCTTGACTTTGCGCAACATAGCCAGTGATGCAGTGCTTCAAGTGGTAGGGAAAGCTTGTCCAAAACTTGTGCATTTGGACGTAGCCGGTTCCAGACAAGTAACAGATGTTGGTTTGAAGCAATTACTGTTGCAAGTAGAACTTCGGGATAAGGTGCCACATGCTACAATGCATGAACCTACAAGTTGGTCACGTTTAAAGACTTTGCTTTCGAAATTAAAGATGAAAAATTCTAAATCAGAGAAGAAAGATAAGCAAGGAGTACTGCTGGAATATTATGAGAGCAGAAACTTTCTCTGTGATACACTCAGAGTACTTAATGTCGCTAATACTGGTGTGACCAGTGCAGGAGTACTTTTGGCTTTGGTTCATGTTCCAAAGCTAGAATCATTAGCGGAATATAGTCACATGGGTAGAGTGGTGGAGATCATGAATAGGGGGCTCATCGGATTTAAAACTCCATTTAGTTTAACTCAAGCGAGAAGCTGTCGAACAACACCAGTTCGCTTGGAACTCTTGGCACAGGCATGTCCAAGAGTGGAAAAATTACATATTTTGGAGCCACATCATCCTCCCGAGGCTTTAAGACTATTTCCTTATGTTACTTCTTTGAGTGTACACAGTATACCATCGCAATGGGAATGGTTGGACGGTTTTTACGATTACCTCCGTACTAACGGTCACAATCTACGCGAACTTAATCTCAGAATATCTCAAAGTGAGAATCCAATTCAAGTCGATTTAAAAGAAATTTTTAGTAGTTGTCCAAATCTTCGAACATTTACAAATGATGGATCAAATATAATTTGGACAGAAGGAGCCGATCCTCCTCCTCTGAAATATTTGAGAAAAATTCAATTAGGGCGCATAGTAAGCGCTGTTGCAATTACGAAAATTCTTTCGTTAGCACCAGAGTTAACAGCACTACATGTTCACAGTTGTTTTGATCTCACAAACGAACACTTAGAAAAATTATTGAGTGCATCGAGCAGACACAGAAGTTCAAGAAAATATGACAAGTGTGAAAATAGTTTAATACAAAACCTAACGTGCTTTTATATATACGAAGCCAGTAAAGTATCCGCAACTACTGTGCTAAATATGTTCAAAAATTGTAAAAGACTAAGAAAAATCGGAAATTTGGCAAATTGGGGTTTAGACTGTGAAGGTGTGAGAATGTTGAGAACAACGCTAACTCGCGCAAACTTAGACATGGATCTGTGTCCAGGAGCACATTGGTTTTATGGTACTTGTATCCAATAATGGATTTTCCTTAAACTTACTCTATTAATAAAAACAGCTTTTTAAAAAACCTGTCCATGACACAATCGACTGCTGTTTAAATCTTTTATACTTTAATAGACTGTAAAATTGTCAGTATTAAAAATTATCTTAATTAATATAAGACAATTTCTATTTGGATAAACGCTCGGCGAAACGTTTATTGTATAATTAAATGGATATGAATTTAAACGAGACTAGCAACAGTAATCGGTCAACTTAGCATTGTATAAAATACATATCTTTGCTTGACTCAATGACTTTCATAGTTGATTTGCTTCTATGATTACTTACTTTGTTGCAATTATAAATAATAAAATAATATTCAATAATAACATACTAAACTTTTAAAATAAAGGAAACTATATCATAATGCCATGTTATAGTAACTTACTTTACAGTAATGCTATTAACCAGTAAAAAATCAAAATATTATATGTACGATACAAAATACATGGGGTTTCGTGTACTATAAAACGTAATTCATTGAATTAAAAATTCTATTAAACAAAATAATGCCAGTAAATCATGCGACACGATAAAATATATAAAAAAATGAAATGTATTCGTTTTAAATATAAGTTATACTGTTATTGTCAAATTGTATATCAATAAGTACTTAAAAGTTAAAAAACGAAATATGATTTTTATTATAACAAATGACTAGACATAATCTGAACTTGATAAGTATTCATACTGAATTACAATAAAAAATTTCATCAAAAAACGTTTGAGTTATTTGAACTCACCTCTGACAAGCCGTGTGATTGCAGCAACAGATTAATAAGTTTGGTGTCCGTTTGAAAAATTTTATAAGTCATATGCAATTTTCTCGCAGGTGGTTCCTCCGGAGGTGTTGCCAATGCAGAGCATCTACAAAACAGTGACGAATATCAAACATTATATGCTCTGTAACAAATGTCAAGTACATAAAAAGAGAAAAGATTTTCAACTTACTTGAAACGCAAAATAGATTTGTTCCCACTTGGTCCACTTAACAGCCATTCGTTGTGTTGGGGACTTACGTCCTTCGTTGTGCTGTAAAATACGTTTCACAAACCACGCGTCTGTAATTCAACTTTCTAGCGCGCGAAAATTTAAATATTTAAAGTGAAGAAGGCGCCCTCTAAAATGATATTCCTACAAAAATTTCACTCCTGATACGTAGCGCCATCAAACGTATCAGATGTCGGTAAAAAGGAAATCATATGATTCACTCTAATATATTTCAATTTCAGTTTTTTTGTTCATAAATTTTTTCATTCTTTTTGTCGTTATTTATTCCTTTAACTACCATATGTACACTTTATTTGAAAAAGTTTCGACAACAAAAAAAAAGAGAATAAAATAGAACACTTGCAGTTAAAGGAGTTTCATTAGAATACACGTCATACTTAGGAGGAAATTTACACGACTGATCTAATAGAATGAATGTTTGAACTTTTAAACCGCTTACCTTTCCGTTGTTTCCGATTTGTGCGGCTTATGTACAAGGGGCTCCAGGGTCTCCTCGCTGCTGTTCGATAATTGTGACATACCGGAAAGACTGGAAGACGACATTAGTTCTTTCGGTCGTTTCCCTTCCAGTTTTCCAGTGGATTTTGTCTTCATTTGAGACAGCATTATTTATCTGTAATTTAAAAAGGAAAAAATCCTGGAAAATCCTCCATTTTTCTCATGTCCGCAAATACATATTCGTGACAAAGGCATCCCGTTAATCTGTTTTATTTTCACTAGTAACTCTGTCGATCCGTAGCGGCGACATTGTCACACGGGGAGCGTAACATTGAATAGGAAACTTTCTCGACCGCGTCGCGGTAGATAATGTCAGTCTCGTTAGTGACGCGTAAAAAGATACCGTGTTCATCGTTAACGAGAGAGCATTAGCGTTCGCGTCGGCTCACATTTCTCTCATTGTTTCGTTTCGCGGAATCCGCAAACGTGTTATCCATAGACATCGACAGAAACGTCGATAACTTCTGTGAGAACGAGCGTGAAAACGAACGGGACAAACTTTTACCGTCGCGTCCGTTGACATTCAGCAAGCCGACACAGAATGAATAAATGCTCGAGTCGAAAGGGCGACCGGTGTATACACCACGCAAATAGTTTGTTCACCTTGTATTATATCAAATTTCGCCCGAGGCTAAATTGTAAGGAAAACGTCTCCGAACCGTCGTTGTTGTCGCTAATGACATTTAAAGTTCTACGAAAGTAGACGGCCAAGGAGCAAAAAGTGTATATGAATTCCCAACAGTACGACGTGGAGACATCTACAAGTTCTGAATAGTACAAGCGTGCTAAACGAATGAAATTTTAATTCGAACGTGATAACATGAATAGTTGTTGTTTAATAAATAACTGCGTTTATTATACCCACCCATGTAAACTTGTATGCTTATAGGCGGACGATCGATTTTCAGAACTGCGTTACCGTACACTTTGCTTTCCTGCCGCTGGAATGTTAATAGGTAACAAATATAACCACGATATAAGTGCACCTTGACTCCTGCCAGACTTGCTAAGTTTATGTAGGTAATCGGATCAAGGTACACTATATGAACGAAAATTGAAGACGAAACGAAACGAAACGATTATTTGGCAATTCACATCGTTTACAATTAGACACGATCCGTGCAATTAGGCTGCGGTAATAAACGTGTTTGAAGAGTAAACCACGCTCAGAATAGCACCGACGATACATCTCTGAAATGTTCCAATGCCACCGATCGATTCGATTGATCTCCCTTCGAATATAAAATAGCTATGTCCCTCGCTTAATAAATGCGCTCGTTCATTATTTACCGATCTGGCGACCGTTAGGAGGTTTCTTTGAATAACTACCGCCTCTGCACGTACATACATATTTCCGCTGCTCTGTTTCTGTTCAACGTTCATCGTGAAATTCAACGACTCTGTACACTACAGTTGTTACTTTCGTCAATTTTACTGTACGATTCAATGGAGGACCGCGAGAAAAAAGTAACAGGACTCTCTAAAAAGTGCGTAATCGTGAGAGACAAATTCCTTGGACCGTTTCATGCATTACGTACGCACGACATGTAGCCATTAAAAGCACGCACGTACTCGAGAGTCCTTACCGAAAAAAGCAGAATTTATCGCGCCGTTACGGTACCCCCTGCTATTAAGCAGAATGAAAAGCAGGTGACAGACGAATGGTCGGCGCATGAGTCACTATCATGATTTTCGTGATCAGCGCGGTGCGCATAACAACGAGGGCGGTGTTCCATTCAATTATTCGATTCGACTCGGACGGGATCATCTACGTATGCAAATTGGATAGCTAAATATTATCGAGTTTATTTCCAAAGGTTCAATTTGCTCGAGCAAAATGCGCAACAAACACGAAGACGATAAAAACGGGGTGGGAGGAAGGAAGGAAAGAGAGCGAATCGATATGCGCGAATGCTGTTCGACGAAACAAAAGCAGCAGAGGGCAGATTGTGACAGATGTCAAAATTCTTAGTCTTTTCGCGGGACGTCTTAACCCCTTCGTAGGAAAAAAAAAAAAACTGTAATATACTATCGATCATCGTGCCCGGAGAAATTATCCACTACAGCCTATCGAGAAACAATGTGAGAACAAGCGCGCGTACCAATGCCAGAAATGGAAACGCAACGAGAATGGACGAGCTTGCAATTACTCCAGAGCCCATTAGGAAGCGTGCCAGGATCGGTAACAAGCGTGACGCGCGAACCGTGGATCCGACATCGTGTCCGGTCACGGGGATCGCGTCCCTTCCGGTGGAGATCATCTTCGAGATCTTCTCCTACTTGTCCTACAAGGATCTCTACGCCGTCGGTCACGTTTCCGCGTTTTTCAACCGGATCGCTTACGATCCGTCCCTATGGCGGACTTACGAGGTGCAACAACATCAACCTGCCTAACGAGGCGTCCAACGAGAGGTCTGAATCGATTTCTATGTCTATTCTTAGGTGACAAACAACGGACAGGACACGGCTAAGGTGATCAAGGAGCTGAAGAGGATGCCGTTGCTAAACAAGTTCAGCATAAACGTCAGAGCGGATTGCGACGAAATCCTGCGGCAGCTCTCGTTGTCGAACAAACACTTGAAGGAACTGCACATTTTTAATTGCACAGGTTCTACTGTTCTCTCCATAACTCGCCGTCAGCTTTTCCCGTCTAATTAAGTCGTTTTTGCCTCCCTCCGCCCCCCCCCCGTGTCTCCTCTGCTTTCCATCGCGCAAAGTGATATCGACAAAGCCAAGCGGGGAGGACCCTTGGCTCGGGTTCAAAAAACTCTCCACCAACTGAATTCTTTTCATCCGTTTCCTCGCGATTCCCGTTCCTCTCTCTATCGCGCTTCTCGTCGGGTATGCCGTGTCCGTCGTCGCAGAAGCGGCAAAAAAAAAATGAGGCGATAAAAGGGGACGATATGCGGACGGAAAATGGAATAACGCGGAAAACGGAGGATTGTTTGGCCGCTTGTCAAGCAGGAAAAAGAACGCGTCTCTGTGGTTACCATTTCGTAATGGTGGATCGCAAGCTTCGTTTACCGCGTTCCAGTTGCGAACCGTGCTTCCAGACCACTATTCATTTGCCGCGCGTTTCGTTCACTCTTTCACTCTTTCACTCTTTCACCCGCTCTTGCCTCGGCCGCGCTATCACGCAGACACAAAGGGCAGAAAATTTCTATCGATTCGCGTGGGGTGTTCGCGTATGTTGTTTGACCTGGCAACCGTGTTTACCGCGGCTTTGACGCAATTAGTATTCCAAACACGTTTCATTGCACTCGTCTGCAGTGCAGCGAGGGGGAGGAAGAGATCGGCGCGAAACGATCGCTTCGATAGATTATGCACCTCTATTTTTTTCTCCATCAGGACACGTTGAATCTTCCAACGGCCAATTAACGCGATTACTTAAACGTACCTAACGGAAGCTATCTCGAGACATAGCAAACGAATTCCTCTCGCATAACGAGTCATATAATCTGCAATTCCACGTATTTCGTTGTCAGCCTTCCTGTAAACATTCTACCGAACACGCTGCCCGTTTCTAATCGATGCAACGAGGATAAATTTCTAAGCAACAGCGTAAACGCAGGAATACCATCCACCGCATTTGCATGCTATTTCAATGACTAACGAAGTTGAGCGCGAAAACACGGCCAGTGCGTTTTGCATACATCTCCATACGCTCTGACGTGCCAGTGGGTGAAGATTGGCATCAGGGGGATAATATAACATTAGCGGAAATGATTATCCAATTTCTAATGAAAAACTTATTCGCACTTTTATTTACAATTTCTCATTTCCAAGCGAACGCGCGAATACCTTCTTTCTACGCGACGCAAACGGAAAAAGAAAGCGGTGGCGTGGTTTAGACCATCTGTCCGGTTGTCGAAGCATCGATAACGTCGCTAGAACGATTAATCATCGAACAGCAAACTTTCCCCGGCAGGTTCCACGTCTAAACTGTATCTACGCTCGAGCTACCTAATCCGCGTGCTGGAGAGGTGTCAGAATTTGCACACGATCAACATACTGGGGAGCAGATTCCGCGGACAAAAGTTCTATCGACTGCTCGGCGAGATGGGCCCAAAGCTCAGGTCCGTTTACGCGCCAGCGACGAGACTTCAATTCTGCACGTTCATCAAACACGCCGGACAGATCAGCGAGAACGACCGCGAGACGATCTGCTCGATGTACATTGGCGCGAAAAGTTGGGCGCCCTTGTACTACTTCGTCACCAAGAGGGCGGACCGCGTGTGCACGGCCCTGATCAGCTACCTCCACAACGACATCTTGCTGATAGACGCGAACCGACCGATCCACAAACTGTCCATCACCGATAGGAGGCACACCTGATGCAAAGAAACCGCTCGCCTACGTATTCGTTCGAGAATCGATGTTCGAACGATACGCGAGATAACGTGATATTTCGACGAAGATAGTGTACGTATACAGAACCGCGAAAATATAGATATACTGTATGATAATTGTTGAGAGGACGTATACACGTGCATGTACTTTCGTTTTACGATACAAATATATATGTAGATATGTATATTGCAGATCTCGTTCCCCCCCCCTTGGACAAGTATTTATTCCCGTTTTCTTCTTTTTAGTTTAATCGTTCCTTGATCTAGACCCGGAGTAATCGCAGCGCGATCTATGTAGGTCGATCCGTATGCAAATGCCAGCCGACACGAGGGGTAAGCCTCCAGTGAGCTTTAAACGGTAAATCAAACGGAAAGCTTGGGGCGTTGATACGAGGTTAATGAGTTCTGAATGGCAAGCTAGACGTTCCGGCCGATAATTGCACGATCAGCGTTGATTCGAGCCGATTATTATGTAAGTACGCCATTAAAAATTCGACCGAGGGACGACTCGTGGGACAAAACGTACTTTCTCTCCCGAGACGCTTCGCGCGGAAAAAGCTCGTAGGCATTAAACCTTGCCGGATTGACTCGTTGGCGGACGATTGTCAAGTGCTCGTTACTTTAGCTCTTTGATCGCGAAAGGGATAAATGTGCAGTAAGCGGCATCGATCCATTAAATGCATAAAATCGCCTCCGAAAGTGTGAAACATGTTATTTCATTCGCCTCTCGATCAATCGACGCGAAGAAAAATTCCAAGTCCGTTCACGTGCACGTCGATAACTACTTCTATCGAATTAAGTGGATTGTTAACGGTGTAAAAGACTCGATTAATAAAAGTTATTAATCAGCCCGTTTTCGACAGGCAATTAAAGTGGAACTTTCACCGAATTCGCGAGTCACGCGATCGTCCCAGACGAGCACGTCGATCGATTTTCATTACGCAAACGGTATAACGAGTTCCGATAAAACGTCGGCGGATCTTGGTTCGTCGACCCGTAGTTTCCTGTTCTATAATCATTTGCATAGAACCTACCAGCATCGCGCTGGTACGTCTGCTAATAGGCCACGACTTATTGGACGTGTGTGTATGCGCGTTCCGTAACAATATTTTACGGCCAATTTGCGGATGTTCCGGCGCGTTTTCACGAGCGCAACTTTCAGCTACGGAACACGTGGTTTCTATCGCAGCGATTTCTTAACAGAACCGAGCGTGAACGTAGACGCCAGTCTATTTAGAGCGGATACACGAGGTATACACGCTCGCAAACGAGAAATCGATTGAACTGAGAATTATGAGCAATCGGATACTCCTCCATTATACGATCTTTCTTGGATATCCTATTTCCTACTCTTGGGGTAGGAGAAAGTCCGTTTCATCAATACCCTACAGTGCGGTGCAAAGATAACGCGATCCTAAACTTCGATACTTTGAAAAATAATGCTATCGGAAATTTTAGAACGATTCTACGCTGCGACTACTGACTTTTATGAAAGTGCTTGCACGCGCGTCTAGTTTTCAACTGCCTTACTTTGCCTTGGTACTCTTCTATACAACACGCGTACGTATTTCATCACCAGACACGTTGGATTACGAGTGCAAAGAGAGTGCGCGACGATTGGCTAGCCAAGTACTAGACTGCGGCTAGTCTTAACCCGCAGTATTTCCCTCGTATTCGAAGCAGAGAGAAGAGAGACGTATCGATTGGACTGGTTCTCGATTTCCGGCGTGCACATATTAACGCGCGCTCGCACACAGCGAAGAGCGTATCAGGAAATGGTTTCGTTCGTTAGGACACGTACGACTTTCCATGCCTTTTCTCCGCTTGTCCACGCGGTCGTTTATTCATCGAAATCGTTAACGAGGCGCGACTAGTCGCAACGACTTTACATAATCTAATTCGCGCGCAATCTTTTGACAGAATAAGCGAAACGGGCGCGAAAATTCAAATTCGAATTTCGCGCTATTCGCGAAACTGAAAATTCATTTACACAATCTATCTTTTTATAATTATTGGTGTTATTAGATTAGTCAAGAGATGTATTTAGATAAAGAAATACGTACTAAAATGATAACTGGAATGATAACTGTACCAGCAGAGCGAAAACACTCTGCGTACCACTGTACACTCTAGCAATTACTACTTTTAAAGCTCAGCTTCTTTTTGCGTCACAGTAAACCCCTATATAACACGTATCTCGTTAAATCGACGGTCCTTTTCATCCTAGAGGTACTCGCGCTCCAATAAATTCGGATCGATCAAGATCCCATGGCGCCTTTCGGAATAAAGTAAACAGGGGTGGAAGTGTAGGTCGAGCGAAACGTTTCGACTTTCGGATCGATGAAGGCGTGACCCAAAAATTTACACTCCCAAAGGGAAAATGGGCAACGCGTGTTTAAACGACGTGGCGGCGTAACGGTGCAATTAGCAGGCAAACGGGCGCACGATTAAGTTGTGAGACGGAGGCGCGAGCTGGGTTACGTTCGGTAATTACGCGATAACACTAAAGTGAGAGACTTCAGAGAGAGAGAGAGAGAGAGAGAGAGAAAGGGAAAAGAAAACGAAGGGAACACAAACGTGGAAATGTTCAGGTTTCGCTGAACACTGGAAAACCTGCGTCATTTCACTGTGCGGCACTTGAATCAGGCGAGGCCAAACAATTTCGAGCACGTATCGCACGCGAAGTATAGCTTTTTAGGGCATGTCCTTTTTGGTCCGCAGCCTGCCAGGTCTGCAGTGCGCTCTGCTCGCGCGTTGAAAGCTCACCAATTCGACTATCGAAGAAACGAGCGATGCAGAGGCAAATCGAAGAGCTTCTTTGGGATACGTGGGATGAAATTCTACCATTCCTTCTTTTTTCTCACCGTGGCGTTAGGGGATCGTTGTAACATACGATACCAGGATACGATATATGAATGGAAAAAGAATTCCTTCGAATTATGTAAGCAGATGGAGTTATAGTAAAAATCATCGAGTGTCGCGTTGGACGATGGTAATTCTTTGAAACAGAATAGTTGATCGAGTGGATGTAATTACATCCAAAATGGTAGATGTCCACGTATTAACCCGCGGACGTTGCTGGTCAGTCTACAGGTGCCTTGCGGGAAGTAACATTAATCAAACCCACTGAACGTCGTGTCGCGCTATTAAATTAGCGTACGCGGGTGTTACGAACGAATCAATCGGATCGGGTTCTTCAAAAGCCGCTAAACAGCCAGCCGGAAAGATCGTTTCCCGCGATTTCCAAGGATCGGACAGGCAATCATTTCCGGCACGATACGTTCCTGTAAAAACTCCACCGCGCAACGATTGCTAGGCACGGCTCTCGTTCCGAAGACTTTCAATCTAACGGGCCGCGATTCTGTCGTAATTTCGAGCGACCATTATATGAATCATCGATTTCCGATGCTCGGGTATAAATAGGGGCAATCGAAGGCTTCGACATCTTTGTCAAAATGACTGTGTAACTGCGCGACGGGTAACCGACTATCGATCGCAGTTTAAGCTGAACCGTGAAAAAACGGGCAATATTTGAAAATATCTATCGTTCGCTGTATACGTACTCGTGCGACGCTAATTATACGTAAAAGGAAACCAATCGCTCGTTGCCCCGCAGCGAAGACCACCGACGAACCAATTAGGTACTCCACTCGCGAAGCAGGAAGATGGGAAGAGAATGAATACGCCTCTACCTCGATACGTCCGAGCGGCTCCTTTCGTTGAGCACCTCGAGGAACACACTATCGATCACACGCGAGGCAAACGGATCGCGATCGCGTACGAACGGGGCGGCTGGTTTCGAGCCTTACGGGTTATCTATGCAAATGCGGTGCATCCTGATCGCGGTCGCGGCGATCACGGCAACCCGCGCGATATAGACATAATCCTCCCACTCATTCACGAGACCGCCAACAGGTATTTCCGATAGCTCCTTCGTCGCATAACAAAGTGCCCTCTGCGAACCGGGAACCGTGTAAACGGCCTTTGCCGGCCGCCGCCTCCTCGTTCGTTCGGCCATCGACTGGCCCGGAAGTAAAACGAACGGTATATACGTATACGTAGGTACAGGTGACATCCGTATCTCGCGACACTCGTACAACACGGTTTCCATTTAAGGCGCAGCGTGTTACTGTATCCTCGCACCCCCGTTCAGTCTCGATGCGACGTAACGCAGCATTAGCCCTTTGCAGTCCGAATTATTCTTCAATTTAGTAGTTCAATCGCCAACAATTCCCTATTTCAAGTGTTTCTTTTGGAATTCACTTGAAATTTAGTTGAAAATGTTGTCAGTTGCATGAGAATTCCTCGACAGTTACTTGCAAACTCTAAAACAACTCTAAATCTTTGTTGCAATTTATATTTGCTGCTTTTTCTTATTTAGAAGTCTTTACGAAGTCGTTCAACCCTTTGTGGACGACGACTTTTTCGGCTGGATGAGATAGCAGAACAAGGCGAATTTTGCGAATGCGTCCAGTGACTTACATGATACAATTAACCCTTTGCAGTCCGAATTATTCTTCAATTTAGTAGTTCAGTCGCCAACAATTCCCTATTTCAAGTGTTTCTTTTGGAATTCACTTGAAATTTAGTTGTAGATGTTGTCAGTTGCATGAGAATTCCTCGACTGTTACTTGCAAACTCTAAAACAACTCTAAATCTTTGTTGCAATTTATATTTGCTTCTTTTTCTTATTTAGCGATGTCGAGTCACTGCCAGCAGCGTTTCCCAAACTGTGTCCCGCAAAAAATTATGAAATTAACAACTCTCAAAAGGAATTATAACTAAAAACCGAAATTTACTCTAGTGTTCTTTAAAAATTGCACAACTTAAAATGTGGTCCGCGATGAGAACAGTTTGGGGAATGTACACGTTTTAGCATCAAATCAAGTACAAACCGATCAAATTGACCGGATATTTACGCACGATGGTGTACTTACTCGCTACGTTGCGTTATCGACAGGGGGACGTCGTGAAATTATACCTCTCACGATGGACAATTAACTGTACCATCTGTGGTTCCGTTCGAGCGGACAATTTTTGCGTACCCAATCGCGATTATCGTTTTTTCAATGTCTGCGTCCTACGGGCAAAGCGGTACGTGGGAGTTGGATTTTTTTTGACCGACATTAAAGACGTCCCCTTCTGCGAAATACAGGACCGAGCTTTCAGACTTTTTTACATTTAGAAACGCGGTTAACCCTTTGAATAAGCCTTTTTCATCCCTCGGCTTTGTTCTCTTTACGTAGGGATTGGTACCAGATTGCGAGCGTGGTTGGAAGGTGTTTGTAACGAATGTTATGTTCTTTTTTTTACTAGCGAAACGTTTCAGCTTTTTTATGCCCGAGGCTGACACTTGTTATTTAGGTTCAACGATCTAGAAAGTCACTGTGAATAGTAAGCATGTAACGAAACGACGTGGAAATAACGCACGTATCATCATTCTTTGCGATGAGATGAACTTTTCAGATTGCTTAGTTATACGTTTTCGGTATCCAATTATAATACGTAATCAAGGCATTTATATGTATCTTTCGATTGGTCGAATGTCCTTTTTATATGAATTGATTTCTCCCTCTTCGTCTCGTAACGCTTCGAGCCATAAAATATAATCGTATCGATTACTAATTTTGTACATACAGGCGCACGAGAATAACAAATGAAGATTCGTATCAGAAATGATAGTATCGTACCAGATATAGATACGTAACCTTAAATAACATAAGATAAATAAAGCTTCTAGTCTTAAAGAATTTTCCAGTATCTTTTGCAAAGAAATAAGCATTTTATCACGCCAAACTGAAAAAATTAAATACTGTAGATGACGTAAAACGAACGGATTGAATTAATAGTTATTAAATTAATCTTGCTAAATAACCATTACATACTCCGATGTTTAAGCGATAACTATCTCGGAAGTAACTTTCTTCTCATTATCCGCGCTGAATCATATCCAATTACATGGCTGGAACACGTTCTCGAGGAAATCGAAGAAAAAGTAAATCAACTCACCGCGGCGGAAGAAAAAACAAAAGTGGCCCCGCTGCAAGTGTTGCGCGTTACAGGTAGAAGAATTGCCGCTACCGAACAAATAATGTATCATTTTAATTTTGCTGGGCATTCCTTATTCTATTTGAGTAACGCTATTGAAATTCTGTTTACATCAGATAGATGGAACGTGTTACGCCACGTACATACGCGTATGTATCCACCTTATATACATTCTCGCATGTTATGATTAAGAGAAATCATGTTCCCTATTAGCCCATACAATAGCCGCTCTCTATACGGACGAAAAACTGCACGGTACCGTGTTACTCGTTAAAATGTACTTAAACTGCATCGTTCCGTTTTAGTGGACAACCATTCTCGAGAAAACTACGTGTGCGTCAACATCGTTAACTCCTAGATTTGCATATGTACAGTGTGCGATGCACCATGTACGCTTTGGAAATTCACGGAGATACGGAGTGACCGATATATCTAGGAATCTTTAGCTATGAAAGAAAGCCTGGCTCTCTATGAATTTAAGGAAAAGGTAAACGAGGTCCTCGGTTGCCTAGGGGTGTTTGCTTTTGTCACACATAGCAGAATCTTGAGAGAATAGCTGCACTAGTGCACGAGAAATCTGGAAATTTTCTAGAAATTTTCCTCATTATCCGCAGCCGTGCAATTATTTCATTCCCTTAAAGAACACGTACAGTTTTAACCAATTTTTAAGTAAATAAAGAATTTCTCTATTTTAGTGCGATCATTTCTTTATTCAATAAATAACGCGTTAGTTTTGCTGGCAATCTTTCATTCAAATTCAATCCGTTGAAATTATTTCGATGTATTCAAATGTTATTTACAAGAAAATGGCGCGACCTTTCCAGACAACCCAACAAATGTAAGACAACTATGGAATGTTAATTATTTTCGTACAAAATCATTTCCATACGAATTTGAATATACGACTGTATAACAAAGTCAACGAAAATCCTATCGCAACGGACAATAATTTTCGTGACGCTTCGCCTCGATTAGAATCATTTAATCGCACGAACAGATTAACCTGTCTTTCAACGGCGAACTTTCGCTAAGAATTCGCTGCCAGGCGTCGAACAGCCGAACACGGTTGTCGTTTTAATCGCTTGCAAACGTAACCGCAGTCTCGCGAAGGGTTTCCTCGCTACAAACCCCCTCGGACACGTTCAATTACAGGACAAGCCATTTACGCCTCGCGAACGGACGAAAAAAGAGGGCGCCAGAAAACATCGGTAACCTTACTACGCTAAGACAAAGTTTCACGTTTCCGAATTACCTTGTTTCTGTTCTGGTAACGCTTTCGACACGATTTTCTCTTTTAACTATCGCGCGCTCGTAACTGACGATAAATATCTCGCTACCGTGTACACTTCCATAATCCTATATTTTGCGCCGTTAGTGAAAGATGCGATTATTAGTGCACCGCAATAGAAACTATACGCGAGTTACGGGTTTGAGGGAACTTATGCAGCAACCTATTCATTCGATTCAATGTGTCACTGCCTTAAGGGTAGTTCCTTCTTAAGATCGATTAACGTTCTTTATTTGAATGCCGACTGTACTTTTCAACTGGACTAAAAGGCAAAGTGAAATTAACAAAATTTGATTTGCTATCTAGATTTGCAAACATTACTTTTACCTTAACACGTCAATATAGTTGCTACTTCCCGTTTCGATGATTTTCAAATTACGTTTGTGTAGCAAGCAAAACCACGCGAACAATTTGTCTACACGGTTGTCATCGTCAACTGGTTGTTTGTGCCAGAAAGGCATCACCTTATTTTGTTAACATCTAAGAAAACTATTAGAAGAAACCCATGCGCCAGCACAAAAATAGATCGCGTAAAAATAAACGATGCTTTCCGATGAGGAAAGCAAGGAAGCGGGTGTCCCTGTCGAAAACTTGTACAATCGTAAGACGAACAATGACGCTATAGTCCGAAAATCTCCAAGATGGCTAAAAGTCAAAAATTCATTGAAAACTAAGGATTCTTATCCTTTGTTTAAATCGCGATCCCTTCGGCTTAATATCATCGATCCGACCTGACGGTACGCAATGTTAAAAGATGACAAAAATGATACGTCAAAACAAACGGAGTCGGATGAAAACAAAAACTGTGAAACCGATGAAATTGAACGGTCCATCAACTCAGCTGAGAGGGAAAAGGATGCTTGTCACCCTGGCAGACGACATGCTGGCCGCGTGCTCGGCAAACACAATAAGACGCGTACATTTAATTAAATTGTATAACAGTACTCACCAGCATACGAAAGGACGGTTAATTTTCGTTGAATTTACAGGCGAGTAACACATTACTATTAATGATTTAGTTCAAATTATGTCGGGATAAAGAGAAAACTTCGACAAACCGCAGCCATACCGTATGGCAGCACGACGAAGACTGCCTCTATCAACCGAAACACGAACTAATGTAAGTACATGCCCGAACAAAAGTTTCGACCCGCCAAAGAAAGCTCAACCCCACCTTTCGACATGCCTGTACTCTTAGGCGATAAAAATAGAATTTTGGTAACTTAATCGCGAAGGCACACCACCATTCATTAAGCGTATATCGATACCAATTATTTTCTCTGGTAATCGAAATTAGGTTATACATTTTGCATGTATATTATAAATAGTGTATATTATTTATTTAAAAAACTTAACGACGTGTTAAAAGAAAATGGTCAGTCTTTACAATTTTTATAAAAAACTATTTTACATTTTTGACATATTTATCCTCTAATTCGTGCAGTTTTGAATCTAGTTCTGCCATGGAATATGTCTGAAATTTTTTATGATAAATATTTTTCGAATGAGATTACATAATCTAAAAAAACGTATGGAACACTTACCCTCTTCCTAACTGGTTTAAATGTCCCTTTAAGGCTGCTTGTATCCTCTGCCTTTTCAAACAGATAAAATCAAAGAATCAGTGAGAATAAGTACTCATAAAATTGTATAACGTCTAGTTAAAATTTTACCCAAAGATCCTTGTATTCAGGAGATATGCCTTCCAAATACAATATTCGATCTTCAATATTTTTAAGCCTTTCGTATACATCTTTCGGAACAGGTCGATTTATGCCAAGAATTCTTTCAGTTGTTGAGAGTCTTTCGTCTAATACAGATGAATAGTTGTTACTCGTTTGAACTGTTCCAGACGCACTAGCCTTGTGCAAAATATGTTGATCAACCATTTGAGGACCCCATGCATTAAGTACTCTGTGCACTAAAAATATTAATTTATACAAAACTTTGCTTTTAATATCAGTAGAAATTTTAATATCAGTATGAAGTATAATTAATTAATCTTGTCTTACCTTTAACATGACTTTTAGAGTCTTTTCGCCTAATAAGAATAGCATCTACTCTTGCGCATGAATCTTCGTTATCATCATTTTGATCCCTAAAATATAGTAACATTGAACATATTACAAATTTCATAATAAACTCAGTGTTATTTTTTTCTCATATCTTTAATCGACAAACCTGTGACAACAAAATTCTTGTATATTCACAATATTCACTTGTTGACGTTTTCTCTCAATAAAAGACGATATTCTATTATTTAGTTCATCCGAGGTAGCACGAATTTGAACAAGATTTGAATCGATTACTACTCTAGATTCTTCTTCTTCCTCTTCTTCTGGACCAGTATATTCTGCCACTGTCTCATTCTCTATTGTAACATCTTCTGATTCTTGCAAATTAATTGCATTGTGAACTATACAGAACAGGTAAAATGGGTAAATGGTTGTAAAATTACAAAATTTGATCAACAATTTATTAACATTTTTATATGTTCAATATAAAATTTGTGTTTAAATTCTCAATAGTTCTACAATATATTATTTAAACATAATGTACATCAACTTTATACACTTCAGTAAATGTATTTTAAATTTTGAATAAATTGTACAATCGTACGGAATGCAATTTCTCTAGATTACACTACTTTGTATTTACTTAAAAGCAAAGTATCAGAATAACAGAAATATTATTTACTATTCGACCAGGCACATTCTCTATTTTCTTTCCACTGACTCTCTTGTGTATCATATACTTCTTTCTTCCAAATTGGAACTGATGCTTTTAATGTATTAATAGCATATTCAACAGCTTTTAATGATACTTCTCTATGAGGAGATGAAATAGCAATTACTACGCTTGCTTTGGATACTGGTACTTCTCCTAAACGATGATATATAGCAATATGATGAACATTCCACTGAGAACGTATTTTTGAACATATGTTCTTCATTTCTTTCAATGCCATTGGCTTGTACGCTTCATAATCCAATTTTAAAACCTGAAAAGTGCATGTATCGATGATACCTTTAAAATGAATCCGAGCTTAAGTAAATATACCTTTTTATTATCAAAATTGTCACGAGTTATTCCAATAAAATTTGACACAGCTCCGCAATTAGGAGCTATTACTAAATCAATTATATTTGCAACATTTAACTCTTCCTGTTGCAATTTTACAAAATCTTTTGGAATAGCCATCCTAACCTAAAAATAACACAGTCTCGATATTACAACATTTATGAACTGTAAGACATGTATCTTACATATATGTATATACATATATCTGTTATTTTTATATTGGAACAATGACAAACCTCCACTAAGTGGTGGAATAATAGCGATTTCGTCTTTTTCTGAAAGTGTTAGAGTTGCGTCCGAAGAAACAAATTCTTCGTTCACTGCTAAGATTAAGGAATCGCGAATACTTTCTAATTCGAATTGACTTATTACTTTGTTCAATAAGTCAGCATAGGACAATTTTCGTGCAACAGTAATGTAACATTCCTTTTTCCCTGTTAATTCTCTTGCTTTAGCGAAAAATAAAACCTTCACTTGCGTTTCAGCAGCACTGTCATCCATTACGAGACGTGTACTTGTAATGACAATGTAAGTCCACAAAATACTTTAACATCTTTATCGCAAGATGTCTAATTATCAAGACATCAAATCACGTTACGTAATTAAATCATTATCTAAAGGAAATAGGTATATTATCCGAGACTTGGAACAAGGTTATGTTTTCCTTTTAATTACTAAAGTAGTCAAGCTAGTGATTGTGATAACGTAAGAAATCATGTGCGCAAACTATTTGTTTTAAAAGTAATAGAAAATTATAAATAAAAATAAATATATTTTCGTCAATACTTTAATTAAACATTATAACAGCTTTCGTACACAATTACAAAATTGATTGCGGTGTAAACACTTAACTCTCTCTCTCTCTCACTCACTTTTAAGCGGTAGAATATAAAATAATGGAATACGTAATTGTGTAGCAAAATAGAAAGATATTTTTATTCAATTTACCACTTTTGATACAGAGAAATTATTAGGATTCGTACGTATATAGGCTGTATTTATATCTTTAATAGTTTCCAAAAAATATATTAGAACGAAAGTATACTCTATAGATCAACTTGGAGTACCTTGTATGATATTAAGGTCAACCGAGAAATGAGGTCAACGTAGCAGGGAATCGTACTGTTCCGCTTGCATAATATTTGATGTATGAAAATTAATAGATTTGTTAAAATATCTTTATCGTATATTTAGAGAGTTCCTTAATCCAGAACCGTATATAATTTGTTGCGCATTTTGTATAACTCACGTAGATGTGATTCATGCACTTTAAATGTTCAAAGTGTGTGGATACCTAATGTAATCGGTATTAGAGATGAGAAACTTTATAAGACATACGAACTACAGTTTTATGAGTAATGTATTAACAGTAATATGCCGATGTGTTGGTAAGAATCGGCCTTGAATAAGAATTTAAATGTATGCATCGTGCGTGCAGCACAATGTGCGCTCACGCTTAAGTATAGATGGACAGCTTGCTAACCCGAAGTCTAAAAGAGTGCAGGGATCTAGCTCGTTCACTTGGGTTGCTGTGGGACAAGGACAATACATTAAAAAGGAACTTATTCCTTTAACAGTTAGGTACTGCTCTTAAGAATCATCTAGGTATCACAATCGGAAATTACGTCGCCTGATAAACCGGTTAGCAATAGTCGTATGTATATATTTATTTGGAGATGCTACCTCGTCCGAGAGCTGGACATGTGACGCAAGAAGGGAAAAAATTCCAAGATTATTGCTCAACCTAGCCAGTTTCAAACTTGGAAAGGCCATACCTTAGTCAATTTTAAATCCAAACAGTCGAAATTGAAATTGTTTGACGTGACTTTTAATAATTAATGTCATAAACGGTTAGATAAGGAAATTTCTCGTCATAATGTAGAAGTTCAAAACGATATACAATCGGTAGTGAAATACACTGTGTGTCATACGTGAGAGAAGTGCGATCGAGCGAGGTCGTGTGGTGATTATATACCGAGCAACGCTATCGTAGCCCCATCGCTCGAAAAATTCATGACAGCATACGCGTTACATGCAACTATATAATCGAATCGTAGAGACAACTGTAAGAGTTTTATACACGAGAGGCAACCGATGAGGAACAACCTTTGTGTTCCAATCTTTCCTTTAAACCGGAAGTGTCAAGGAGTGAACAAAATTCGTATTGGTAGGTCGAAAATCTTGATCCATACCGTATACGTAGTATTTTTTACGTAATTTGAACTGTTAAGTGAATATTTGATTTCAAGCTGTTAAAACTAGCTCGTAGTTTTAAGACAACATTTTGGAAAGAAAAATCGCACGGTTCACGAATTGTCGTTCTTGTCTTTCCAACGATGAGCTGCATTCAGAACTAAAGTAACAGCATTGCGACACGCGACAGTGTATCGCTTGCGCTTACAATTTTGTTTGATTGTTTGTAATACGAAGTAAATTTTTATCTACATAATTACGTATCGTCTAATATCACTGCAATTGCGGACTTTATCCCTTTCGATAGTGAATCTTTGCAGTTGCCAGAAAAAAATATGTATATTTTTGGGAAAATCAATTTTGAAAGTGAATCATATTACCAATTTAGTTACACGTGAACATAATCGTTTCTAGAAACGAAACATCTACGAGTCTTAACCGTACTTATATTTTTTCTGTTCGTTGCAAAAAATCTATTGTGCTGCAATTTACGTTGCTTAGATCGTACATCCTGATAATGCAATATTGCCGATCTTGGTTCTTGAAATGTGCATGAATATAACATGTATCTACAATAACACATTACCATAATAATGAAATTTATTTCTTTAACCAATGTTATATTCATTGTAATTATTTGCTAGAATTTTTTGCGAGAAACATAGTACAAAAAAGTAATCACTTTTTTAAACACGTGATTCATTACCAACCAATAGCATGCACTGTCTGCGTTCTTTTCTCAGATAAGGTTCTTGAAAATACCTCTTTCTTCACGACTTTAGCTACGTATGCATACGTATATAAAAATGTTCAACATGTGCACATGTGATGCGTGAAATATTCTATGATTTCACTTTCCAAAACAAATGACTATGTGCCCCTTTCAGGTACCTAAAGATAGAAATGGATTAGCCTTAATTACAGTTGATAAGTTATTTTGACAAACAGTATTAGTTTCGAAAATACTTGAATAATACGTTCATTACGATCTTCGAGAATTACTGTATGTTTCAATACTGAACGTCGATATATTAACGCGATCTACCATATGTAGATATCTATACTGGTTGATAAAAAGCGATCTAAACTTAATTCTTGATAAGCGACTACGAAATATACTTTTGAAATTCTCGCTAGGAAATCAAACGCATCTTATTCACTTGCACATGAACTATGATGTCATACTGCAGTGCGCACTAACGACAAGATTAACGTCCTTGATAGAAAAAATATTTTTATACCGTAGACGGTTTCCTCTTAATAAACGCGAACAATGTATAATAAAATAGTCGAAGAAAAATATTAAATTAATTTTGTGCAAAACCCCAGTACTATCTAAGGATACATACAGTAAATGCAATATGCCACGGTAAGTCACAAGTGGAACTGTACATACGACGGCGGTTAGTAATAAAATCAATCGATAGCGATTCGTCGATCCGACTATGATTCACGATAAGATCGATCACGATACACATTAGAAATCATTAAATCATATATTACGAAATGTTCAATCGGTCTCTCCATTTCCCTCTCAAACGAGCGTACGAAAGAAGCGAAGGAATATAATAAATTATGTAATATAACGTTAAATTATCATCGTCGATCGAACACAAGTAGCGAACCAGCAAAACTATACTTTTGAATCGATAAGAAGAACGAGTGAAGCACGAGTGAATGAATTGCGTATGTTCGTCAAAGTCCGAATGCTCCGTAGACCGATGGGAAGCATTCATGTGAATGCATAAGGGCCCAAAATAAAACACCTTTAGCGTGGGTTTAGTAGTACGTCCCTGCAGAACAGAGCCCGCGAGGGCTGGTGGGAAAGAGAGAGGCGGACTGGGAATCAGAACCGACAGAGGAGCGATAGAGACAGAGTGGGTGAGAGAGGAACGCGAGGGCCGAGGCACACACCATCGAGTATCAACCAGCTGGTTGGCAAGGCAGCCGCGAGCAGTCGCCAGTGAGACGCGGTACCCCGCGAGGGCTTTCGTCGTTTGTTCGTTCGTCTATACGTGTGTCTATATGTCCGTCATCTCCCTTCCGCTTAAACCTATCGTGGTCGTGCGTACGTTCATTCGTTCGTCCGGTCCGTGTGTGGTGCGTCTCCCATCGCTTGCCTTCAACGACACTTGCCACCGGTCGCGACTATCGTCTCTGTGTCAAAGTACATCTCTGTCTTACTGTATATCTCTCTCCTCGTTTCTCTTGGCGTGTCCGACCGAAAAGACAAGATGGCTGCCGACTCAGGAATGGAGACGTGTCCCTCCCCGGAGATTGCAGACTCCAGGAAGCGGCCGCTCGATTGTGACGCGGAAAATGGCGCGACGAAGAGGTCTCATTACGGATCAGGTATTTCAATTGCCCGTTGTCAATCATTTTTCTTGACTGTCGCGAAAGTTTCCTTACGTACCTTCATCGATGTTCCTATACACATAGAAACGATAAAGTACACTTACGATGATTTGCTCTCTCGTTCTCTCTCTCTCTCTCTCTCTCTCTCTCTTTCTCTCTCATCCTCGCTCTCCCCCTCTCCCTCTTTCTTTCTCTCTCTCTCTCTCCCTCTGTACTTTACTCTTTTATCTTTCTCTTTTCCTTGGCTTGATGCTTTTTACTCTCTCGCGCGCCTTTGACAATCTTGTCGCTGGTGCTGCTGTTGACATAGCGATCGCTCGCACGGCCGTTCCCTTTCGTTTCCCACTTCGAAGCCTGGCGAACGTGTACACGAAGGCGAGAACGCGAACACGGTGTACCGCACAGCGGTTCGCGCATCCTCTCGTGCCACGTCTCCTTCTCTTTTCTGTCTCTCGTCTCCCTATTTTCTCGATCTATCCCATATCTCCTGTCCGATATCATAAGCGCGAACTCATACACGACACCTGTAACTCGGTGTTCTTACATTGACGTTCATTTTATTATCGTCAACGTCATCATTATCATCATCGTTTTCGTCTTCGTTGTCGCCTTCCCCCCCTCCTCGTCACTGTCATCGTCAACATTGTCCTTATTTTCCTGTTCGTCTTCCTCGTTGTCGCCTTCGTCGTGGTGGTTGTCGTCGTTGCTGTCATCGCGATCGTCGCCGTCGTGGTCATCACTGTTCCTGCGTAGGCGGCCGTGCCTGTGAACGTCGTTAATGGAGAATCGCCGCTGCGGTGGCTGTCGATCACGCTCCGTGACTCTGCAACTTCGTCCCTGTCGCGCCAGTTTCATCGGAAGTGCGATCGCTAACTTCGCGGCAAGAACATTGGAAGTGGCTCTTGTTCTACCCGTCCACACGCATATTGTGTACTTTTCTCTGCCGCATTCCCGTAGTGCAGTGCCACTATTGTCGCGAAAGCAGCGTACTAAGGAACGCGCTGCTACCCGTTGAGTGGCAGTAACTAGGATGTGGCGTATCGGTGAGTTGTTAGGCACACACCGCTCCGCTGCTGAGGTTGCGGGTCAAGGTCGATGCGAAGCGAGTGAGCGCACAGGGCTTCCATCTGTCAAACAGCTGTTTGCTTTCAACGCATCGAAACTTTGTGT
This sequence comes from Xylocopa violacea, assembly GCA_963969225.1. Taxonomy (NCBI): domain Eukaryota; kingdom Metazoa; phylum Arthropoda; class Insecta; order Hymenoptera; family Apidae; genus Xylocopa; species Xylocopa violacea. The sequence goes on from CAXAJV010000012.1 coordinate 24,814,326, forward strand.
CATTCTGCATTGCACTTCCTTATCCTTCATTCACCGATTAGACGAACACTTTTTCGAGGCTTGCGCTGCTCGTTTTCGTTGGTATCGGTCATTCTGCGCTCGCGTGTCCGCGAGTACGCATGATTTCGCGTTCCACCGATTCAGAAACCAATCAGAAGTCACAAGTTTTATTACGAATATCGGAGTAACGTGTTACCAAGTAGTCAGCGTTGTTATATCATCCGAGAGTTACCTTCCAACAATATAGTTAAATAGCAATATTTTACTTTTTCTAAACTTTCAAATATTTTTCAATTTTGTTAAGGATTATAGTGATTTTTACCAAAAAAAAAAAAGGAAAAAAAACAAAACAAAACGGAGCGTATATATGTCCCTTAAAATAACGTTAACTTTCTGTCCTGTATTGGTTATGTATATATTAATGCAATACACATTGTTACTTAATTTTGTAAATATTCTATAAATTGTAAATTTTAATAATCTTGTGCATTCTGTGATGTATTATAATTTGTGTACGAATATCAGTTTTCATTCATCTATATAATTATTGCTTTATTTTATATTTTTAAGGGGGAGATGGAACATATCACCTCAAAGTATTGGTCCCTGGCGTGGCTGCCGGTGCAATCATCGGGAAAGGAGGGGATACAATTGCCCAACTACAAAAAGACACAGGAGCTAGGGTCAAAATGTCTAAATCCCATGATTTTTATCCAGGTACATTGAGAATATTTACTTATGCTCCAGTTACTATTACAAACAACTAAATGTGTTACTAATGTTGTTTATTTATAACTTTCTGTAATCTACAGGGACAACAGAAAGAGTATGTTTAATTACTGGTAGTCTGGAAGCTATAATGGCAGTTATGGATTTTATAATGGATAAAATTCGTGAGAAACCGGATCTCACGTTGAAGACAACTGTTGACTTCGAATCAGGAAAAACTACTGCGGAGAGGGACAAACAGGTACAAATTTTTGTTTACGGCTACCACTCACCGACTATATACTACATTCTCCATAAGTTATTGAATAAAATTGGTGTTATTAAGACACGAATTGTTCTTGTTAACAATGATTTAGTTATTAAACGTTTCTTTTAATTAAGAATAGATGACAAAAAATCTTTTGGTCGTATGATTTGTTTTTAATTGGAAGAAATATGATCTTTTACTTGTATAAAATGATCGATATAACTTTTTAGGTAAAAATTTTGGTGCCTAATAGCACTGCAGGAATGATAATAGGTAAAGCTGGAAATTATATTAAGCAAATAAAAGAGGAATCTGGCTCGTATGTTCAAATAAGCCAGAAAGCCAAGGATGTATCGTTACAAGAAAGGTGTATAACAGTAATCGGAGAAAAAGAGAATAATCGCAATGCGTTAATGATGATATTAGCGAAAGTGGCAGATGATCCACAAAGTGGTACATGCCCGAACGTTAGTTATGCAGATGTTAGCGGTCCTGTAGCTAATTACAATCCCACGGGCAGTCCTTACGCTCAAGCACCTACAAGTACCCCCACGTATACTTCTACACCTGGCATTAATACAGGTAAGATTTGTAACAAGTTAACGAAAAAATGTTACATTCGTAAAACAATAAACGTACACGTGACTATATCGCGACGTATCTTTTGTTTACAGTGAGTCTGTTGAACGGTGCTGGTTTAAGCTTGAACTTGAATCTAGGAGCTGCAATTACAGCGGGTACAGCACCAGTGACAACACAATTGTTGGAACACATAAAATTAAATTTACGGTCGGCCGGTTTTTCGGATCCCGCTGCTAGTGAAATTTTATCCGCTATCGCAACGCTTGCTAAATATAATCTTCTCGGAATGGGCATAGGGATGCCTTCTAGTATGAGTTATCTTGCAAACCCTATGGATAGCACAACAACGGCGAACGGTTCGAATAATAACGGCGGCGTGTTCGGGCCGATTGGAACAGTTCCTGCTCTTGGATCTTCATCTCCTACACCACGTAATACACTAGACAGATACGAGCCCTTTGATCCGTTCAGACAAAACAACACAGCTGCCAGTGCTATTCATCTAAACAACAATTCGTTTGGCCTGGGCACTAACCAGTTATCACTTGTAAGTAAGAGTCCTACACAGGTAGACGCCAACAACAAGGAGACCAAGAAAGTAGACATAGAAATTGCAGAGGTTATAGTGGGAGCTATTCTGGGACCCGGTGGTCGTGCCCTCATTGAGATTCAGCACCTAAGTGGCGCCAACATACAAATCTCTAAGAAGGGCATGTTCGCTCCTGGTACCAGGAACCGCATAGTGACTATCACGGGTTATTCTAGTGCAATCAACACTGCTCAATATTTGATTGAGCAGAGGATCAGCGAAGAGGAAGCAAAACGAGCACGTCAGAATGCCCTCGCCAATATGATCCATTGATTTCAAGTACAGCACTTTTGTTCATCCCCATTATTGAGCTCCGTTATTCATCTTTTCACATCTTGAGACGATGCCCACGGTAGCTCTCTTTCTTCCCTTCTTTAAACACACTCGTCCACTTACCACCTTACCACCCGTTGTCATACTGTCGCTACATCACTATAGCGCTTGCATTCTTCACATCACTTGTTCATGCATCGAATCATGGTTCGCGTCGACATTTATCTATCTTTTAAGATTATTATGATATATAAATATTATATTATATGTTAAATGATAACTACTACAATTGTTCTGTGATACACCACGTTACGGGGCTTTATCACAAATAACACGTACCACATCAGAGTCACATAATATATCTAGTTATATATGGTATAGGATATATTGAAAGAAGGCATGATAAAAACTACGATTTAATTAGAAACGAAATGGCACAATTTGGCCATAGTCGTTCTTGAAAGTTTCAAGACGACAGTGTTATACACATCGGTAATTGTTTTGTTTCATAAAAATAAATCTATTTTTTCTCTTTTTTTTATAGGAGCATAATCATACTACTAATGCGAGAGATACTTTTAGTTAGAAGGTCATACAGAACTCACAAATTGAATGACTTCGATCTGAAGAATTAGTACCTTAAATGTGTATCTTGCAAGGTCAAATTATATTCATTTCCACAAAATGATTTTTGCGAATTATTGTATTGAACTGTTCCTTGAACTATGAAATGATTAGGCTGTTTAAGTGATTTTTGATCATGCTTAACATACATATTTGAACGTGTCTCTTAAGTACAGAGTAATACCTTGGCAAAACCAAAGAACTTAACATATGTAAATTAGAGATAACTTGGCTGAAAGATAAATATACATACAAAGGGAGAGCTATTCTACGTATAAACATATATTTATATATTTACAATGCTGGCTGGTCCAGTTAAATGAGTAACATAATATTCTTATTGCCAAGTTTTATTCTGAATCCCAAAGTCTTTATTTCTCAAAATCTTAATCCAACTTTATCTTATAGTGTTTATAGATTAATGTACGCTCTGAGAAGTATATAAACATCCAAGTCTCTATTCTTTCTTACTCATGCCGTAGCAAACGAAGAGTTCATTATGCTAGGATAAGAATTATTCGATTCGATCGTCGGGTCGTAATAAAGGTCCTCTCGAGTAATAGTTTCGGTACGACCGCGTGTATACGTTAAAATATTTCGTCTAATTATTTTTAGCTTCAAGGTATATCAGTTGAATACAATTGGAATTAATACAATTTTACATTTCTTGACACACACTCGATAAAGCGAAGAGCTGTCACGTTAAACACTGTTATTTGTCATTCCTTTACATTATATAGCAGCATGAATACAACCATTTTTAACATATATGTATATATATATATATATGTATATGTGTATATATATATATATAAAAAGAGAGAGAGAGAGAGATATTTATATTTATATACATCTGTTCTCAATAGTTTAATAATTGTGAAATATCTTTCGTGGAAAATATTCCGTTCGTTAGCTAGTATTTCTTTTCTACGCAATGATTGAACATCCTGACGAAAATCTGTGAAATTGAGATTCGTTCTTGCATAAAAAGGAAAAATTGTGTCTGCCATGATCAGCAGTCATGTCATACATCCTTGGGTTCTGTATGATACTGCTTTGTATGGGATTCTATTTATAGCCAACCAAATCTTTGACACGTTTTTAACAACTGCACTTTGACATTGAATCAAATCTTTAGATAGGGAATGGATTTTAGCTAGAAAATTTCGTTTGCGTCGACAATGTTACAAAATTGTCAATGTTACAAAGAATAAGGAGAGCAAAACAACTTATACTTCATTGCTAGATAAGAAAAGAGGATACAGCATCTACTAATAACAAACGTTTGAAATCATTGTTTTTTCTTGGAGGGTAGGTATTAGGAAGGGGTGATATAATGGATAGGCGGTAATCAATAATGGGTTTAGTTAAAGTATGCGAAAACGTTAGCTGTAGCGTCAAATGAAATATATAAGTGTACACGAGTACAATTTATAACTAGAGGCGCTGGCTCCCCGCTCTTAAAAGAAAAAAAAAAGTAACTTGTATATTCATAAATATCACATAACACGAGTAATAATATATTACACACAGAGAGGAAAAAAAAAAAGTAAAAATATATATGTATTATATTATATATTATATATATAATATATATGTGTATAAAAAAGATGCATATATATGTATATGTATATATATACATGAAAAGTTTGAATTAGATTATTAATAAAAGAGAATTCATATTATCGAAGAATATAAATGAGAAATATATGTGTATATTTATATGTATATATGTATGCATACATATATCCAATATACATATATACATATATGAATATAATATATAAAAGATATAATATAAGTAATGAAATGATATTATAAACATTGTTGACAAAATATTTGCGTCCGCGAACGTAAAACATGATTTTATGTTTATTCGTAAATTGTATGTGAACTATTAATTGATTAAACTTCATTGTGTTGCCCAAATGCATTGAAAGAAGAAAATGTCACAGATATACGATGAAAAATGCAAACTATTATTAGGTTGCTGTAGATAGATCTATTCTAAAAAAAAAAGAGGAACTTTAAATAGAACATATTACGAATGTCACGTGTAGCATTAACTTAATTTATAAATCACTTTATTTTTTAATAGCCGTCGTGCTATCGATACTAATGGCAGCATAATATTTCTCCGTGCTGTATCGACGAATACAGTGCGTACTTTTTCTCGCTAACCGTTCACATCATCACATTAGATCTATCATTGGCGATATTTTAATTGTTATCCTATCTCATCGCATTCTTTCTATCTCTACTTTGTAACTCACGTTTCTCTTGACTGCCGGTAGAGCAAGTGTTATCCAATATTTTTCCAGAAAAAAAAAAAAAAAAAAAAAAGAAAAAAGATCGATTTTACATTCGTGATCATTGAATATTCGTGCTAGCGCACCCGATTGCACTAAATTTGTACAAACGGACGAACAAAAAGATACGATACTGGTATTCAATTTTTACATCGATTAACTTGATATATTATGCTTGTTACAAGTATATTAAAATTTTGATCTTGTCGCAGTGAAAGAAATGTAACTACATTTTTATCGCGTAACGTTCTTGTTGATTGTTTTTTTTATAATCTCTACTAATTCTTGTCTCTTTCGGTGTTCTTTCTTACAAGAAAGGAAACATTTTTGTTTCAGTTAACGCGAAAGCCAATTTCACACTGACCGTCACGTTCCGCAAAAGAGCTAACGTATTCTGTAGTTGCGCTACTAGAATTACAATGTTTCTAATATTGTCATTTACATTCGAAGAATCGCATTGGTTTGCCAAGATTGTTCATCTCGTTCCCTGTAATCGAAATCAAAGGGGGATTTGTCTCTCCGTTGGATTCGATTAGAGCACGTGGATGCCAAAATTGTAACATGCACACGGAATGGAAACACACGCGTGTGTCTTGCAAGTAAATCTCTATGATAAACAACTTGTAGGTAGCACGAGATAATTAGATTAGGTTACGGTTTTTTCTCAGTGAACACATTCCTTAGTAGAACAGATTATGTATAAGGCTAGCTGTGATGGGGGAGGGGGAGGGGGCGGTTGGGAAAGAGGGTAACAAGGGGAAGAAAGGAAAAGTGACGAGGGAGGGTGGGATGTAATATACTCACACGACAGCTGCCAGTACGTGAAAAATGCCACGGTATACATTGTTAGTGTGTAAAATCATAGAATTTATTTGTGCAGGGAGAATAACTCGATGGCGAGTAAAAGTTCATCATGGCAAGGAGAGACGAGGAATGGATGCATTTCATCCGCACGATAATGACAGTCTCGATGCAATTAAATGTGCAATTCAATCAGGATCGAGTGTCGCAATATCCGTTTTCCAATGCGATCGCATGGAACGTTGAGAACGAAAAAAGAAATCTCCTTGCACCATCGATAGGAAACGAAAGGATAAACGTGTACAAGCCATAGAGATCAGCCAGTCTAACATAAGTATATTTCTTTTATATACATCTCTATAATATATTAGTATTTTATATAAATGTCATAAATGTTACGGGGCTACGGATTCGCGTGTGTTCACCGGAATTTAACGTATTCCGGACGCATACGGGATGGAAGGGGGAAATTAATCGTTCCAAGTGTTTGATCGTTACAACGATTGATAACAGATCGATGATTCACAGCGAAACGTCCAAATGGGGACAGGTTCGATCGTTCATATTTGTTCCGATTGTTTCATGTTTGTCAGATATCTTTATATACATATATATATAGAGAGGGAGGGAGAGAAATAGAGAGGGGGAGACGAAGAAAGAGAGTCTATCTGTTATACATTATTGTATTAAATTTTATTGTCGCGTGTTGAACGATTGGCGTTCGCCTGTCCGCATGGAAAGAAAGAAATAGTAAACGAAGGGGAAAGAGCGAGCGAGCGCGCGCGCGCGAGAGAGAGGGAGAGAAAGAGAGAGAGAGAGAGAGACGCAAATATACCTCTGTGCAAAGTGGCAAAACAGTATTGGTTGGCCAGTCTATGTTACCTACGAGTTGTTTTAACGGAGAAGACATCGTTAGATTAATTATAAGCCGGCAGTCGCCATACATTTAGACGAATCTTATTTCATATGACGCTTTGTTTTGTACAGTTCGAGATACATACTATTTCATTCGCTCATCCTCTAAGTAAAGAAAAAGGTGCACACGACGCCCAAAGAGTGGGTTGTTTATCGGGCGCCGTGTGATAGGTGTACGCGATTACTAAGTGTAGATTTGTAGGTAGTGTCTTAAATCTCTTATAAATGAAAAAAAGTCGTCACTACAGGTTCAACGTTTTAATCAATAATCGATCGATCGTAACGGAAAGCATAAAAAGGAAAAACAGGAATATTTACGGAAATGGGTAAAAAGCAGAAAATGGCAAAAAGAAAAAAAAAAAAGAAATACCGTAATTATACTCTCTCGCACGTGGAGACGTAGTGTTGTAGTAAGTCAGGGAAATTGTAGGAATTGCATTGACTCGCCTCAATTCTAATGCGAACTATTGTTAACAGTAACTATAATTGAATTTGACACACGTCGCCACGATGGAGTGGCTTGCGTGTCACGTTACTTGGCTGTGTGTGCTAGGCTACATCGTAATTCATGTTCCATCATCTATCACTCTCCACTCGCACAGACTCCATTTCACCTGTATAGGACGCAAAGAAAACAGAAAGAAACAACAAACACAGAACAGGGGAGGGGGGAGGGGGGAATAACGATAAAAGAGGGAAAAGAAGAGTAACGATGATTTGTTGTTAATAAATAACAAAAGAGAGAGAAAGAGAGAGAGAGAGAGAGAGAGAGAGAGAGAGAGAGAGAGAGAGAGGAAAGGTCGATAACGTATTTGATACCACGAGAAACAAGCAGAGAACAAGTAAAATTCTTTCGCACGACATTTACACACTCCACCCAAATCACTTTAGTGCCATATTGATATCCCATCAGCCACACTTGTTGACGTTTTGACGGTAGAACGTGTTGTTAAAGATGTGTATATTCTGCGATTATGCAGGCTGTTTTGAATAAAGTCGGAAATACGTTTATTTCTCATTATACGCATATATATATATATCTATGAAATCGTTACAAAGTATTACGAAACACACCTGTATATGCTTATTTAGTTTCCACAGTGTACAAAGAGGGATTTTAATGACGTTTATTACCACGATGACGAGGATAGAGCTTATATATATATATATATACACATATATTGATTGCAAACCCTAAGTTCGAATCTCTTGTTTCACGAGTCTAATAATACACATACAGTTCGAGGGAAATACAAAATTTTCTTTCAAAAATGCAACAGTTTCTTCATCAAAAGCAATGCGTTTCATTCTCATATTGTTCTCACCGTTGACACATCAAATGGGAAGAGACATTTCTTTTCACCTTTTATTCGAATGCGTTTGATGCTCAAATTTCAAAACATTCGCCATAGAGGCGAGGACGAAAAAAAAAGTGAACACCAAGTTGGCCAACGGTTATCAAACATTTCGATCGAACGTAAAAGCTTCTTTCTTTCGAGCCCATTGTTTCCAAAGAAACGTTGCATTGGGACGCTTTGAGAATATCATGTTATTGGGAAATTCTTTTACTGCCACTTTTTGCAATCGTTCGCTATAATCAAACGTTTAAACCGATAGAGGAAATTAAATAATAGTCAAAGGAAATATTTAAAAGAAATAAAACGATCGATGTAAAGACGTAACGTTACAATAAGAAGTATTAATATATTAAGGGATACGATAATAGATGTATTAATGAAACGAAAAAATGAAACTATGAGGTTGAGAAAATAATAATTATAATCGATTGCATTACATTGATCGACAATAGAGCAGAATTGTTAAACGTAGAGAAAGAAAGAGCAGAACACGTTGTCAGAAACCGATGATAACTGATAACAAATTACATTGAACGCTGAACTTGTTCTTCGCCAGATGTTTCCTCTATAGGCGACTATTCTATGCGAAATTTTCATCCACTGTGCGTTGCCGTTTTGTATACAATCGTGTCGTGTTCGAACAGCACTAGAGCTGCAAAAATCGATTGGTTCACTATGTTCTCATTTTTCTTTTCGATTCATTTCCAACTTCAGTTTGCGAACCTTCGTTCCGTGTTTTTCTTTTTTCTTTTTCCCCTTTCAATTCAATTCCGGATTACGATTTCACGATACACCTGCATTGCAATGCCCTTAAACGAGCAGAATAGGAAAAGAGAGTATACAAAATGAATAAAAAATACAAAAAAAAAAATAAAAAAATAGACAAACGAAATACATAAAGTGAAAAAAAGGAAATAACACGTGGCTGTAAATATTTTATATAAAAAAAAAAAGATATATATAGAGAAAGAGAGAGATCTATCTATTATAGAGATACGCGTGGAAATTAAATGAAAAGAGGCTTTTATTTTTATCTAAAAAATAAAAGACGGACGATAATCGAGTATAGAGAGACGAGAATTTAAATTGGACGAGTTCAAAAGAAAACTATCCTGACATTAGTCGATTTTAGTGCATAGTATTTACCAATAAAGTATTAAATGTCGCGCCATTGACACGTAATACAAATTTCAATCGTTCAGCTCGCACTGTGTCTTCTTCAACGAACACCACATGCAGATTAGTTAAATTAGCAAAACGACGTCGACGTGGAATCGAGAGAAATGCCCCTCGCATTCGAAGCAAAACGAAAATGAAAACTGGAAAAGAACGAAGATAAAGATTGTTCGCGTACCTAGAGAGAGGAAGAGAGAGAGAGAGAGAGAGAGAGAGAGAAAGAGAAAAAAACGAGCCTCGTTAGTGTATTCAAAATAGCAATGCATACCGATGTCGAAATCTCTAAAAGAAATCTTCTCGTCGCGAACAACCGAATGTCCGACAAAAACGGTTCAGAATATCTAGACGCAGAGCGACTACATAACCGAGAGAGAATTTATCCGGGGGAAAAAGAGATAACCTATTGAAAAAGCAAAACTAAGGAGAGTAGGAAAAACGAACGGAGGGAATGTAATAAGAGAGCATATTTAAACGACTAGAACATTCGTTAACGTGTAATTAAGAGGGTTGTACAAAAGTGTATGTAATGTTATTTTATTGGAAGTGAGACTTAGAGTTAGACTGTTAATACACGGTATATTATTTTGGGTAAGCATATGTAAAAAGGAAAAAAAAAACAATGATATAAAACAAAAAATATTGAAGGATAATAACGAAGGACTTGGATGAGGTCGTTATTGTTGAGGTAGAGGTAGCACATAGCAGCTCGGGGACTATAAAGATGACGAAGATGTGGAAAATGAAAAACTATTAAGTACCTTGTTGAGTATAAGTAGATTAATAATCGCTAAGTCGCGAAGAAATAAAAAAAAAAAAAAAATAGTACACCGCGATGGTGCACGTGTGCACGTTCATGTTCATTAAACGACTCGTCTTCATTACACACTTACACGTACATAGAACACGCTCGTACACGTATACACAGAGGACAGACAGAGCAGGAGCATTGTACACTTCCATAACGCGAAATGTTGCATGCCTATACACGCAAAAAAAAAAAAAAGGAAGATTAACAGATTAATTAAATGATTAACAAGAAAATATAATTAGACAGTTTCACGCGAAACGCAGTGTCGCGCGTTGTGCTTTACCTTGAATAAGGGGTCGCATCTGAATTACGATGCCCGGTTACGTTAGAGGGAATAATAGCATTATCTTCCACGAGTATCGAATTTCAAGAGCAGCTGGCTGCGAAAAAACAAAGGTACCATAGAGAGATACGTTCGTCACTGATGGAACACGATCACAAGTATTGTACCTTACATTCCTTTGGCTATAAAGTAATAGTAAGAAACCACGACGACCGTGTGCATCGTGCGCTTTATATACGTACATTAAAACAATCGGGATCGTCGCAGAACAGTAGACAGTGCTCAATAGATGAATGGAAAAAAAACGAAAAAGAAGACGACGAAATTTTGTTCACGGAATTCTATCGATTCGTGAGAAAGCGGAGAAGGCAAAGAAATTCCTTTTTTAATCTAATTTTTTTTTTCTTTTTTTTTTTTAATTCGATCGGTCACGCGCTTCGAGCGACCAATTAAACTAACGCACGCGTTACACGGTCGGTCACCCGTTTTGTTTTTCTTTCTTATTTGTTCGTTTCGTCGGGAGATATATACATATATATATATGAAAAAAAAAAGAAAGGAAACGGTGCATAAAGAAACAGCGAGTGAAATTGTATTTTTTAATATATATCTATATGTATATGTATATATATATATATATATATTTAATTGGAGGTTCTCGCCTCTGGAAAGGGTATTGCGATTCAGCTTGAAACGTTCACAAGGAATTTTAGATTTAATTGTCGACACTCTATATAACATTACTATTATTAAATCAACAGCTGAGGAGTATAAAATGTTTTCTCGAAATGAAAAGAGACAAAGAAAGATATATATATATATAGATGAATATATATATACATATATATATCTGTAGGCAAGTAAGAACGGATAAGAAAAAGAAACTATAGGTCTGTTAATTATTGAGAATCGTCGTCGGCGATTTATTAGAAAAAGAGGGATATGCACGTGTTTGGATATGTGTGTCGATGCGCGTCGATTGTCCGTGAAATAATAGATCGTAATCATGAGCCATTCGTAAACGTTGTTTCGTCACGATCGTTTTCCATTGAAAACAAAAAAATAGAAAAAATAAAAGAAAAGGAAAAGAAAGAATATAGGGTTTAAAAGTAAATAATAGGGGAACGTCGCGTGTAGCTCTGCATATTATAGTTTGAGAGAGAGAGAACGACACGAGAGTAATCAAGCAGAGAGGAGAACATGCTTACGATAAAACACGCTTCACTTTGTGTTTTACTACTTCCTTCGAACAAACGAATGTTATATTGTATCGAGCACAAAAAAATCTGTGTTTAAATTTTTTCTAGAGTAATTGTTCTACCGTTCGATTGTATTCTCGCGAATGATTTTCTTCCTCGATCACCACCTCGAATTTGAACGTGTAAAAGCGCTCCAGAGATAGCAGAAAAACGAGACGAAAGCGTAAAGAATTCTCTTTCTTTTTTTTTAGACCGATAAGCCGCCGATTTGAAAGCGAGAAACGAATAGCAAAAGTTCCGACGAATTGTCGATTTCTGTTCTTCGAGCTTTCTCGACTCGAATCGACAGGGAAGGCGCGAAAACGATCTTCCGTGTCGACGCGACGAGAACTTACTCTCGACGTTATTTTTTTATGGCACACGATTTGAAAACAGAAAGGCAAAGAACGACGGAAAAAAAGAAATGAAAACGAGGAGGTATATTTACATCCATTACCATAATCCGTTGGAAAATTCGAATCATTGATCGGAAAATCAAAGTGAAAATCCGAGATGCGCGCGGATTTTGATAAACGCGACGACAAACGAGCATGCATCACACGGCTTTGTAAGCCAAAACACGAGAGGATAAACGAACTCTGTTTTTTTCATCGACAACGCGAAGCGATTACACTTTTTTTATTTGATTATTTTTGCTTGTTATTAAAAAAAAGTTTACGTATAGGGTATACCCGAAACTGTGACCTCTTGGGCACCACTATAATTGTTATTGATGAAGTATATATTATAAATATTATATACGTACATATACATATATATATATTTCAAAATATGTATATGTATGTATATGGATATAATTTAGTTCACAGCATTTTGAATTTATTCTAAATAATTACTTTACACTCTAACCACATTTAATTTGCATCCATAAATTGTTATTCTTTCATCATCAGAGTTATTCCATTCAATGTTAAATAATTATAAATATTAAACATAATATATTAACTATTTTCACTCATGAGAAAGCATCGTTACCTGTATGACAAGTGACCATAAGAGCATAATAAACAATCGCTCATTAAATGCATTCTGTTGTTCTTCATTTCATGACCTGGCCACATACGTTCCATCCATTTACTCCATCGATCCATCCATTTGTCTACTTCAGAGTGTCGCTGTATGATCGTCATACGCATTCTCTCTTTTCTCTCTTTTCTCCTTCTCTCTCTCTCTCTCTCTATCTCTCTCTATCTCTCTTTCTCTTTCATTCACTCGAAGATCTCTCTCCGAATATCACGAAAATTTCAATCGTAAAACGTTTCTCCTCACGAAGCAAATGCTTTCTTCTCTTCTCTTCCTCTGGTTCTTTATCCCCTGTCACTTTCCGACACATAGCGTCTAAAACAGATTCTCGTGCGATTGTAATTTTGTCGAAATTGGGAAGGTCCGATTCAAAACAGCACGATCTATCTTTTGAAACATGTTCGTATCGTTATCAACGATCCTGTCATATTCCGACTCGATGTGCGACGAAGCCTTCCAAATTTTGATAGAAAGCTCACGAGAGGGCTCGAACGCCTTCGTTAGACGGTAGCACGTGTACCTGTAAATATAACTATGTACAATTCACGCGATCGAGCTAAATCGTTCGACTATATAGTCTGTAAGTCTCTTTTATATGTACATACACGAGAAACGGGGGAAACAGGAAAACAGATGCGTTTGTACGCGATATACAAGCGAGTGTATATCGTGCCTCTCTGGTTTATCTCGGCGTGTTTCGAGCGGAGACGAGTTAAGCCAGAGGATCGTGCGAGTCAATCTCGATAGGTGCAGTATTTCCGATACGTATACATAGGTATATCGAACGACAAAGCAGCGCAGGGGTACCGTTACGACTCGAATTAATATTTAATGTCGTCGTTCCTCTATTGTACTCGTTTTAGACCCCCCGTCACTTCTGTCGCAAACTTTGTTGTCGCTCTTTATTGTTGTTAAAGTGTACCTCGCGCTCGGAACAGCATATCATTCGGAGTGTACAGTATATACCTAGGGGAACAGCAATTGACGGTTAGTTCCCTGTGCATTTCGTCGGTGTACAAAGTTCAACGTACAAAAAAGAACGAGAGAGAGAAAAAAACAAAAAAAAAAAAAAACAAAAACAAGACAAAAATAGATGCTGTTCTAACTAGTCAGTATAGATAAGGGAATGTATTTTTTTACACGATGGATTTGTAATAAAGATATTGAAAACGAAAGAAAACTAATCCAGTTCAGACAGACGATACGAGAGCGCTTGTGTTATTCGACAAAGAGAACAAAAGCGATATCGATGAAGTCTTCGTGAAGCGGATCGACGTTTTTCCTTTTATTTCACGCTTCAAGCTTGCTCAACCGTTTACGCTAAATTTATTTCAGTCTTAAATTACCATATACCAATCGTTCGAAGAATCTCGCGATGGGTCAAATCGGTCGTGAATATACGAAACTTCTTTTATAGGGTAAGTTGTGCATTATTCTGTTTTCTTTACTCGTTTGTTGATTGTCTTCATTTTTTTTTTTTTTCTGTTTTTGTTGTTTACGTCATTCTTAATAATTCCACTAACAATGATTACAGTCAAAACGTATTTTTTATTCGAGTGACAACTGCACATTCACAAAATGTACTCGTAGTTTTGTTGACAGCGTTCGTTTAGCATCGCATCTACAAATTAATATACAATACACTATGACACAGAATTTATTATTCCTCATAAGCAGTGAACGTACATAATTCATTTTTCACTTACAAAATATCTATGCGTATCATACCGGTGATTCGTTTTCTGTTTATAAGTTCTTTTTTTTATTTCCTTTTTATTATAATTAAGTATCATTTGCGTTCGTTATTATTATACATACTCGCATTTGCTCCTTCTACAAATTTTCTCACGCACTCTTTTATAAATGTGTACGCAGCTCTCTACCTATAACTAAACTCTACTTAGGACCATCGGTAAAATGAACTTCTAAAATGGTTACCTCATTATTGCCTATAATTCATCCGCCTATACAATGATTCTATGTTGCGTTTCTCTTGTTAATGTGTTTATCAAACGAGTACTCTCTCTGATTCTATCGTCGTCATTATCATCATCATCATTATTATTATTATTATTATTATTACCGCGTACTTTTCATGCTTCGAGGTCTCGCGTGTTCGTGAACAAGCTGATAGTGAAAAAGCGCTAAAATACGCTAAAAGTTATTGGTTATTGGCTTCTCATTGGAAAAAGAAGAGAACAAGAAGTAGTAGTCCCCAGAGAAATGGAGAATTCATTGCTATCGCATCGAGAACGAGCAAAATATCGTTCGATGCAATAATGTTTGTACACTAACACCTCGCAGAACTTTTCTCGTTACATTAACTTACGCTAAAGATAGATCAATGGTATTTTTCGTTTCGAACATTCAGAACGAAAATTATCCATTTCTCTTGCCCGATATTTTAATAACTGTTAGAAAAGTAACAAAAATATCACGATAGTAAAAAAAAAAAAGGAAAAAAAAAGGAAAAAAAAAACAAAAATTAGGCTCCTCTCTTCACGATCACGACACTTCGTTAAATGTTCATCCATTATCCTCTGCCGTGTTCGTCTCGATGGCAGAGAGATCAGCAGAGGAAACAAAAATACAATTTGTGCGACTTTGCTCGAAGGGTGTCACTTGTTTGCATTCTTTCCTTGTGTGTACTCTATAAAACTCTATAATATTATAAGACATGCGATACTCGTCCAAATGGTACGAATAGCCCTTTCGAAAATCTAGCGACTCAGGCTGAAACTGTTTTCTGCATGCAACATTCGAATTTGTCATGTATAAAAGTTATATATACATTATTATCTAATCACTCGCTTGCATAATGCACTCGTCTAAATATGAAATGTATATCTCTGTTCTCCTACCACGATCTCCTCTCCGTCAGAATATAAATTATAAAACGATTTCTAACCGTTTACTTCGAAGAAGCATGCAAACAAATATCCCCCTCCGTTGTTACGTGGTGCGGACGTTCCGTACGAAATCTTCTTCGTAAGGACAAAAAATAAATTTTTAATTATTTAATCGTTTAAAAGGGATCGTGTGTCTTTACTTTACTTTCGTGGAAGTTAACGGCAAGGAACCCGGCAATAAGGAACAATGCCGCTAGATAAAGTTATCGACACTATGTCTGTGACACGTGATTCTGTTTCGTCTCGATGTTTGTGGCCTCTGTCGCACGATAAACGCATCGTTCGTGTATAAAACTACAAAATATATAGAAGTTATACAATATAGGCGATACAGTAAAAAATGTATCTCTATATAAAGTTTACTCGTTGCAAAAAATATACTGTGACGTTCCAAAGTGTGCTCAATATTGAAGGGTAAAGACATTCTAAAAAGTTATTTTAAGCCTTTCATCGATATCTCTATACTCTGTTTTTACATTATCTGTGGAATGTTTAAAAAAGAAAATCGATACATCTTGCTAAGGTACTCGCTACAACTTTGAGTCGTACATCGAAATCGAGCACACCTTCTCATATCTTTTAACGATGAAAAAATACATAAAATCCAAATTTTCCTCGCACTTCAGATTTCATTAAAATGCTCGCTCATGGACTGACATAGTTTTTACAAGGAAAAATGAAATTGTGTACCCAAAAGATAAAACTCTCGAAAAAGGAATTTGATTTGTACTTTTCATTCCTCGATATTATTACGGCGTTTGAGCAGATTGCATTCCCTTATTACACGTTTCCTCTTCTATTTTATTCAATATAGTGTGTGAGTATGTGTGGCTGCAACGTTCGATCTGCTACTTTATCCTCGGTAAAGAATTTCAAGTTATATTTAATATTATTTAATTAGCAACACTTTTCTCCTTAGTCTATGTAAGCTAAAAGTAATCGAAAAATTATATTATATCGTAAGTGTATAAAAAGTAAACTTTTTCATTTCAGACAACAGAACCTATTTAGAATAGGTCAGTACGTTTTACAAATTAATATTGTAAGTACTGTACGGAGACGAATTTTGTCAATTTTGCTTCCGCGTACATAAAAACCGATGAAAAAACATAACAAAATTAAAAACAGACCAACATTCTTATCTTCTGGAATAAGTACAGAAATGGCACAGTGTTTTCTCCCGTATCCACGAAATAGGTGGTACAACGTGCAATTCGACTTTACGTACAACTAAAAATTATCATAGAGCTGAATACTCTGTTCTACACTGTTTACCACTTCGGTACCTACGTATAGTTCACAAGTGATAAAAGGTGTGTTTGTTCCTACCAAAAAACAAAGACGTAAGATTTAAAAAAAGTACTTACAAGGTAGTTGCACTTGCAGTTAATACGCAACACGGTTGTTAAAAAAATGATCCCGTGTTTACATTAAGAAAAGGGAAACTGATGCGAATATTATCATAGTTATAACATACTTATTTATATGTTATTAATCTTATTGAAAATAAAGTTGCACCACCTTTTGTCACTATGGAACTATGACACACTGGACCACCTCCCTTCCTACTTTCAATAAATTAGAAGAGGAAGAGGGTGGTCTGCCTTGCTTGCTACTTGGTTGCCTCTGGAGGACAATCAGGCTGATTGTTTGGATGTGCAGCGGTAAACGCGGGATGATTTTCCAAATGACGGTCTACCCTTAAAATTGTTGGGAAAGGTCTTAGATCAACGAGAAACCTCCTTGCATTAAATATCTGCGGTATTAAACAGCAGTCTGCTAATGTGATTTCGTCTCCTACGCAATACTTTCCTGCGCTGGATGACAGTAATTTTTCGACAGCTGAAAATTAATTATCTCGTTTATCTCTATGCTCGTTCATATCTAGAATTATATTTTTATTATCATGCTCGCTGTACCTGTTAAACCTCTGGTTATCCAATGCTGAGCCCATTCTTTTTTACGTTCTTCCCCTACGTAAATCAACACGACTAAATTTTGCAAAGGTTGAATGCCACTGGCAATTACCTCGCAAATTTCTCTGACTCTGGCTCGTTTTACCGGATCCGCAGGCATTAAAGGCCGATGCGGTCTAGTTTCTTCCAAATATTGCAGGATATTTAACTGAAACGAACATGTTTTCATATATAATTTATCGTTGTTATCGTTGGTCAATGTTAGGAAACGAGCTTTGACATTCGTGTATACTTACAGATTCTATTAACGTGTGATTGTCAATATGAAGTGCAGGCACCTGCTCCATCGGATTAATCTCACGGAATTCATTGGAATGTTGTTCACCGCCACCTTTTATCAAGCTAACCGGTTTTATGTCGTATGGGATTTCCTTCAAATTCAGTGCTGTTAAGAAAGATGCATTCGATTGTTTACTTCCGTCAGTAAAATTAGGGTAAGAGAAAATTCGTGAAAACTATGCGAAAATCGCCGGTCCAACAAATGGAACGTTTTCCTTTTTTTCCTCTACTTACCGATTCGCACCCTCCACGAGCAAGAGCTCCGCCAATAAGAGTAAAGTACAGGCTGAAAATGAGAGAAAGTGGCGAGTTAAATATTGGAAAAAAATATCGCGATGTTTACCGGCTTAGAGTGCGGCACATTGAGAAAGATTGAAACCGGTCGTGTAAAAAGTGAAGGAAGTGACAAAATAACAGAGATACGAGATTGCAAATGAGATGAGTGACTGGAGGCAAATATTGTTGATCGCGAAACGCATATTTTAATCGAGTGGTTGATGGAACGGCCCCGTCGCGGATAAAGGGCTGGCAATAAAAGTAAGAGCCTCGTAACGATGTCGGGCTCGGTATATTAGAATGGTAATTCGCTCACCTTTCCCATGACGGACATCTCGTCAGGCTTTGATGGACGGACTCGCCTGTTTAATTATCTGCCTGATTAATCGAGACGACGCTGCAGCTCACGAATCTCTTCGAAATTATTCGGTATCCGTTCAACGCGCGAAATCACTCCTCCCTCCTCTTTTATTCGATTGCCAGACATCCCATTCCACTGCCTCATTCTAGTCTGGGGTTCGCGCAACCAATCACAATCCACTTTCCGATAGGAAACAGTGCTGTACGATACGAAAACCGTTCAAGGCTGACATATTCATAAAATTCTATCAATTATTTAGCCATTATTGCTTTCACGTTGTAACATTCTTTTACTACGAGTCATCTTAGTTTAATGCTAGCAACCATATCGTTCGCAATTTTTCGATTATCTCTTTGCGTAATCGCAAATAATTAATGTAAACATTCTATTAACGATAAAAATAATCATAGTTACATCTCTGTTCATAAATGCGAATACGTAAACAAGGACATGCTTAATAATTAGAATTTATAATTTTGTTTCCAGCGTTAACTCCGTCTAATATGTAAATACGTGTAAATAGGAACATAAAAGCAAATTCATACATGAAAATTTACTATGTAACAAGCACGAAATACATTATAGATTAAAATATTTTTCACATTATTATATCTTTTTTATCTATTTTGTCTATTTATTTGTTTCAATGCGTATATTTTTAACATAGTTCGTACAGTCCTGGTGATCTCGGTAAACTATATGTACTATGCTGGTACAATGGAAACATTTTCATGTTCCTTTTACGTAAACATTAACATCTCTGTAATGATGGTACAATGTTAATATCGAAGAATATGTAAATATAAATTTAGTTTATGAAATTTGACTTTATAAAGCTGTCTAATGTAAACATTGCACTTATATTTAGTTATATGTAGTTATAAATCATTAATCGAGGAAAACAAGAAAATAAGGTTAGTATTCGACAAATTTCCTTGGATTTAGTTGAATTTTGAGATAGCTTACTATATTTTTAAATAATCTAATGTGTTTTATATATAATCGTAATTGTTAGAGAGACTGAAACATGTTAAGATATTTTGTAAGACGGTTTCGAGAAAAAATGGCTTCGTCCGCTGAATTATACAAGTATCGTTTCTCGATACTATATACCATTCTGGCGTTCAATTTAACTATATATACGATACACAAAACAATGCTTCAAGATTATGATACTACAGAAGAACATGGGCGTAAGTAATATAAATATAATAATTTAAATTATATTGCTTGGCTGCACTATCGAGCAGTATTGCATTAAATGAAATAAAATAAAAAAAATTTACAGAGAAAAAGTTGATATATTCGATAGCGAAAAATAGAAGTGTAGAAGTCGTAAAATTACAAGGATTAAAAATAAGTAGCAAATCTGAAACAGCATCTGAATCTCTATCCGGGGAGGAGTAAGTTTAAAAAACATTTTTATATAGTTTATTTTGTTCACAGATAAAATTATAAAAACTTGCTTGGTCAATTGTTTTCGCTTGTATTACAGAAATAATTTGTAACACGTAAGCAGTGCAATGTTTATTTAGACAAGTTTCATTCAAGGAAGAGACTGTCGTAAGGCAATTGCTCCAGAAGATTCTGGATTTAGTTCCTTTAATCTTTGTTCCATTTCGCACAACAAAGCTGATCTAAAAAATAAAATCGTTAAAAGTTGTAGATACGTATATATCATGTGACGAAAAATTTTAAACGAGTACGGGATTTCTTTTAACAAACCTGTACTCTTCGTAACGCATAACTACTTCTTCTAACTCCTGTTTGTATAATCTAGTAAGCATAGCATTAAAACAATCGAGTTCCGGTAAACGAAAGAGCTCCCATCGTAATTTACGATCTAATGCTACCGACGCTCTACTATATACATATAACCAATGAGGTATTTCTTCATTAAGATAAGGATTAGCTGGAACTAAAACACTGTGAGAATGAAAATGCGTATGACGCGGAGGTGATACAACACGTACCGCTTGTATCTCATGAGGATAACACGGATGTTCATATTGCGCTTGCCGTGTAATATGGCTAAAAATAATACAATGTTCATAGAAATTATAGCATGCTTTTTAAAGTTTTGAATTCTATCGGTACTTACTTAACATAATAAACACCATATTCAGGTGACTCTATTCTTTCCCAACCTGTAGGTAAGCCTTCTTTCTCAAGAGGATGAGACCAATGAGTGGTTTTTGTGTTATGATCTATGTAGTACTTTCTACCTCTGAGAGTAAAATCCACAGACCATCCAGGAGGTAAAGGAAGTTCTTCTTGCTGTTCGTTTCTAGAACTTGATCTTTCCGAATGACAACGACTATACCTTAAATAGACAGAGATGAACAAATATATATACTGCTGACAAATATTTGATAAGCGTCAACGATAATATGTTTCTACCCTGTGTTCTGACGATACGCGGAATGATTGTATTCTTCGTAACCTGAATCGATGTCGAACGGCTTATAAGACATTTGTGGTGTTTGTACCCTGTCTAAATGATATTCAGATCCAGCGTACTGATTAACATAAGTATGAGATATAGCCGGTGAAAGACCAGAGTGATACATTGGAGTGGCGGTACGAGATGATATTCCATCCCTTGTACTGGTATTGACTGAAAGACTGGCAAATCTAGCAGAACATATTTCGAATTACATTTCCAGTTTTAATATACAGTGCCGGTATATCTCGTATATATCGTACTTGTTGGTACATCTAGAGCCATAAATTACCTTTGAGCTAAATCTGGAACAGAACTGTTCGGAGTATACTTTCCTTCGTGACTTCCCAAACCTACTGCACTCATCGTTGTCTTGGTATTCCCAAACTTTTGTACCATACTAGGTTGTTGTGGAATAGACTGTATAAAAATTAACTTTTATTCACCTGTAAAAATATTAACACGCGCAACTACTATTTACCATGGATGTGGGAATAGTTGGATGATTATTACGATTCCTTGCCCTTCTATTTGGTTCTGTAGTCCATACATTAATAACTAAAAGTAGATAAGAATTAAAAAAAAATTAAACGAATTGTACTTTAGTATCTAAAATATAGTATTGCTGATAGAACAAAAAGTATACAAACGAAAAGCAATATACTAAAACTGGTAAAGAGTGTAGGTTTTTTTTCCATAAGATATTTTTTACGTATATAAAACGATAGCAACGGCAACTTACTTGGCATTTCTGGTGGAGTTTCTTTTTTAACATATTTCCCGACGACACCCTCTTTTATTGTCCTTAAATCCTTATTTTTTCGAGATAACATGATGGAAATAAATATGTGATCGAGTATTGATCTATGAATCGATAAGTCTTCGATATTTATAACCTATAGATACAATATATCTACAGAATTAATACAAGTGCATTTTGAACATATAACTTCGTGTTCAAGGACAAATGATCCGTTTTACATTTTTATACGAATTTGTTTCAATAACACGTCGGAGTCGCGACAAATTTTCGAACTAAATACTATGTTTGACGTATCTTCTATCTTTTCCCTCATATCGTGGACGTTCACTGTCGAGCATAACACTTGTGTACGTATCCCCCCCCCCCCCCCACTCTCGCGTCTCGAGGGATGCTACGAAACACTGGACTCCCAACTACGACACAAGGTTCTGTGGCATGGATCGCTGCGACGCATACACGAATGCAATGTCTTTGTCACTAACTGATTATTTTCAATGTAGTTAGGGCCACAAAGTCTCTCGGAAAGAAGAGCGAAATTGACAAGTATCGAATTTGCGAAAAATACTTGCTATATCGGATCAGAAAGAAAAGGATCAAAGTAGTTACATTAAAAAAATTAGCAAACTCTATTGTATTTTTCCTGGCGAATCAGCTTGCGTCTTAGAGGACGAAGTTTGGACTCGTAAGACGCGGGCTGATTTTAGGGCACATTTTGGAATTAAAAAAGTGCATCTTATGTAAAGTGTGAGAGCACTGTACATGTAGGAAAATGGTTTGGCAACTGCGCCAATTAATGGGTACATATAAACAAAAAAAAAAAAGATTGGCGTTTGGAAAAGAGCAAATCAGCCTGAACGCGTCATTTCTTTACACAAACAGCACATGAAAAGCGAGTAACGAAATAGGTATATCGAGTATTATAGCAAAATATAAATACTCATCATATTTTTATGACGAACAATTCCTACCATGGATGGCAGTTCTTTCCCTGCATTTCCTTATTTGTACGTTTCGCGTTCAATTTCTTACCTTGGAAGTTCGATCATTCGATCCTTTACCATGAAAGTTAATCGATAACACTGGTTAGAAATACAGAATTAGAAAAAGTATGAGTATAGTTATTAGAGTGTTAGCATATAGTTTTTCGTTCGTTTAATTTTCAAATTCAGTTAGAATCTTGGGAAAAGTTAAAACAGCAAACTTTATCTAACTTTGCGTCGCATCCGTTTGCCATTTGTTAATAGTTTGAGATCATTTAATCTTGAACAATATCGTGCATTCAATATACCATGTTGATTACAATTTGGTTCGCTTAGTTTATCTGTTAACGAATTGTCCAATGCTTTTTATAAATAAAATATGAACTTTTCTTTAAAAGAAGGAGTTGGTTGAATTCTCTAAATTCATAAATTAATAACAACAAAATTGATTTGTAATTCATTTAGTATATAATATTTTTTTCAATGGTTGTATAGTTTTATAATACACTATAAATGAGAATCAATATTGTATTTCTCTTGCTTTTGTTTTATCTAAGTTATATATTCTATTTTTTTATTTAAGAATATCTGTTTCCGTAACCTATATTTCAATTTGTCAATAGTTAATATATTATGCAACGAAATAACTTAGTCCATATATTCATTTGTTTACAAGCTTGATATTATACATTTTTCGCTATTTAGTTATGTATGTTATGTGTGTTGAAACAAATGAGTATATATATGTATATAATGTATATTAAAGTGATATATCCTTTAATTTTATTGCACCATTATTATATTTATATTTTATATGAATGTCGTGTGTTTTCTTCAAATCAATCTTATATCGTGTGGTAAAATGAAGATTTTATCTACTTCTAGTATATCTACTGATAGAATTTTTAGTCGCTATATGAGATAATGTAAATATATTTTTGTAACGTGTTGTCAAAGTATAAAACACTTAAAATCAATATCATAAAACTTTGGCAACAAAGATATTTGATTATTAACAAAAATAAGAAAAAAAAGATAAAGAAGAAAAGCAGAATGTCTTTTCTCCCACCTTGTCCCTTTTTCTTAGGAATCTCACAAAGATAACTTTTCATCGTGTAAGTTTAAAAAAAAGTTAGAATCTAGTTACATCAAATTATTCCGTTTGTGTAACTTTATATATAAGCAATTGCTATTTTAGAGTATAAATAATTAGTAATCTTATTCAAGTACTGTACTTAAATTTATTATACGAATAACTAATCACTCTTATGTTTAATTTGACAAGGATAAATTAATCAACTTTCATTTATGTTACTCTTTTTACATTCTAAAATCAACTGTACAACTGTTATGTCTCTAACAGTGATTAATATGAGTATCTGAATTTTTATATATATATATTTAATCTATTTACAATGAAATCATATCCGCTATAATTCGGACTAATCGTATATATTGAGGTTGTTCATTTGTAACTTGCACGAGAAAAGAAAACTAATATAATCGCTAATGATTGCGTTGTAACGATAAATACGTACGATAGACTATCACAGTGTAGCTCGCGTTTGTATCTGTAGGATTTCTATTGTTCTAATGTTTTGATTATATTTCCTTTTTGCCGCAAAGTATGGAAATACTTATTTGCAAACATTTTTTATCCAATTCTGGTAATCATGCTGTCATACAAATGCAGTTTTTGCGATATAAAAAAATACTAATGTATCGTTAGAACTTCTTATTGTAATATATTTGCAATTGCACTACAAGCTAAGTTAGCCCAAAACACAATAATTATCAAAATGCTTTGTCACTGTCGAAAAGAGAGAATATTACTTGCAAATCTACGAAAAAAAGAAAAAATAGGCCACGACAAATATTTGGTAATCTACCGTGTGTAATTGTGATGTTTGCCTACACACGCGCGCGCACACACACACACAATTTATATATACATATGCATGTATATATAAGCAGTGCTTAAAAAAATTAGAGAGTAGAAATAAATTAGACATTCATTTAATAAAGTGTCTATTTATGCGTATAGAACTCTTATGAATTTATCCGTATTGTTTTTCTCGAGTCACATTACAGCATTTACAATAATTATATATATTTATATATTTTCTTCAATTTATTTTTTAACTAATTTTCATGAAGTGGAGATAAACTGTGTACAATGTAAACAAAGTATGCCATGAGATGAGGTAAAACATATTTGACACAAAAAAGGATGGAAAAGTAAAACATAACAAATATGCCAGACGTTTCTCAGCTACTTCATGAAAATATGAGCAAAGCAGTCACTCATTTGTTAATCATCTATTTATTAAGAGCTACTATTGTTTATTATTATTATGCAATGGTAAGAAACTTTAAAAACGATCCCACGTCTTTGCGGTGGCCTGTGGGAGCACAGCTCCGAATAAATCTTATGCATTGTATCTCTATTATTTATTATATTTATAAGCAATGGATATTTTGATACAATTAAATTTTTTTTATTGTATACTTGCCCTTCTCGTATCTTTATTTTTTATTTATTTTTTTATTTAAAAAACAACATATATTTTTTACGTTTTTTTTGTTTTCTTTCAATGAACTGAATCTTATTATTCAATAATATTCTTCTCGATACGCGACGAGCATATCATCTCTTTCTTTGAAAAATTTTATTTCATTTGCTGCGAGCATGCAGTCAGCACAATGTTAGTATTTATAGCACATCGGTTCGTACTACACGTATTTACCACAGTTTGGTGTATTCGTGTATGTGTGAATGTGTGACTTGTATCATCAATAGTACTATATTTTTATAATATATTATATTATATATATATATTTATATATTTACCTAATTTTTATTATGTTTTGTTATAGTTATCATTATCATTAATACGAATATATGGTACATTTCAAACAACGCCCCTGCTGGCTCTGTTGGAGGTGAGAATCAGAGTATGATGGTGGGTCAGTCATCAGAGGACATTAGCCATTTAGAAACTGAAGCGAATGTCACATGCAAAAACCAATATTATAACAATATACTTTTATCTATTTGAATTTACACCTTGATCGTCTCCTCCTACCGAGCGCAGCTAAACCTTAGTTAAGAGGGGACTAACATCCTCCATTATTATGTGCTGACATTGAGTACATTGTACAACTTAAATCACTGCTGTCAAAGAAAAAAAGGAAAAAAAGAAATTAATGTACACAATAAAAATATTAGAACTCATTAATCATCATTGCGTCAAAGAAGAATAAAATTATGATTATTGATTCTTTCATTTTTTTTTTTCTTCTCCACTTCGCCCTTTTAGGCGTAACTAATGAAAGAAATTACATTACGTCAAGAATGCCATTGTGAGACACTTTGTTCCACTAATAACAAGTAATTTTTGCATGTAGTGTATGGACAATCGACGTAAACTAAGGGCTAATGATCGGGCAGCGTGGTAGTGTACTTCCACCTACAAATAACAATAATCTTTATTGAACGCATTGTACATTTATATATCCGAATGTATGATGTTATTCAGTGAATCATGGTTACTTACCAGCTCAAGGGCGGGCTCGTGTCGTAGGTGTTGTTGTGGCAGGAACTGGATTGTTGAAGGTAGCTGTAAGTGCATTACGTCGTTCCACCTCCAATTCAGTCAGTTTCTTCCACAGTTCATCTCTTTCTTTTTCTCTCTTCTTTTCTCTGATGAATTATAAAAAATATTTTTATAAACAACATAAAAAAAGCTAGTATTTTTCTAAACTTATTTCGTTATTTTCTGAAGACGATGCGTCACTTACTTTTGCCTTTCAGACTTATAGCTGGCAGTAAGTTCATCGAAGAGCTTGCTATTCATTTCCATAAATGTTTTTAAAACGTTATAAACAAGGGCTACGATCGTCTGATTCCAATGTTCCTTGCTAATTCTATACAATGCCGGGAACATAATTCCCATTATTACATGATTGTTTTCTTCGATTAAAGACATTATGTACTCATTATTCCAGAAGAACAATGCTCTTTCGGCAACCTGTGAAAAAGTAATTTTTTCGTTAAGGGAGAAAACTAAAACTGTTTTCATATTTTAAAGAATGATTTTCCTAATTGTTAGAAGATTATCGCAAATACCTGGAAGTGTGGTGAAGATACGCAACGTGCAATTTGCCTGAACAAAGGTTCTTGTATTTTAACAAATTGGCTAGGTTCTATCACGTCCAAGATTTCTTCAATTTCACCAAGGAACATTACCTCCTTCTGGCTACACGTTTTAGGCCAGAACTTAAGGAGGCCTCGTATAACTGGTTCTGTTAGGGTTGCATCCTTTTCAAGAAACTGTACCACGCAATAAGCTAATTGTGCATGATATAATGATAAACACTTCACCTTATGTAGTGGTAGCAGTACCTGTAATAAAATAAAACAGTGAGATATTTTAAACTGTATATTTAATTGCGACAATCATTTATTCTTTCACTTACCTTAACTAAGAATTGCTTGTGCTCCACTTTTAAAGGAAGAGCAAATCCATTTATAATGCTACCCAAAATTTCAAGAAGTTCACCAACTCCATTGAAATGCTCTGTTTCATATACAAACCTATGACAAGATTAACGAGTTAAAGAAAATTTTTTTATACGTATATATGTATATAGAATTTTGTTACTCTATTTAAATACCTCAGGAAAATGTTGCTGATTTGTTTGCGTATGAAGGCTCTAAGACCAAGGAACTTTCCATAAATACGATGTAAAACAGTTTTCAAAAAATCTCTTTCCCTAGGATCCTCTGAATCAAATAACTCCAATAACTACAAGAAAAGATGGATGTAACAGTAAATACCAACGAGTGTTATACAAAAACGTGTTATGGATCATAGATTATGAATTGTACCTGTAAAACGAATTTTTGGTCAATAACTTTTTTGCCAATCGTAGGTTGAAAATCTGAAGATTCAAGAAAGCGTAAAAAGAATTCATAAACCAATTGCAGATGGGGCCAGCTTGCCTCCAGTGTTGGATCATCTTCCTCTGGATCAAAATCTGGAGTTTCACTAGGTGGTAATGTGCGAAACAGATTTGCAGAAATCTTTAACAAACGTATCGTTATATTGAAAATATCCTATGCATCGTGTTGCATGTATAAATATTATTTTTCCGCTATATTTACCATCTTAATGATTTCGGGATATACAGGCTCTGTTAGAACACCTCGTCCAGCCGTAATATATTCAACCAACTCATTGAGTGTACTACGTTTAATTTCTTTGCCTTTAAGATCTGCCATTGGGTCCATGAAATCAAAGGTCACGCAACACTGTCGGAGTTTACGGATAAACAAGTCTTCCTGCTCCGATGGTGTAACATCTGTAACGTTTAAATAATTTCACTTAAATTCAATTCGATGCAACATCAATTTTTTTTCACATAGAATATACTGATTTAACTGCACCGTCATAAGTCTGACATCTTTGTAAGCTTTAGCATTATCATTATTCATAAGCCTCGTAAGTTTTATCAGTAATGTCATCGTTACTCTATGTACTATCTGCGAGATACATACACATATCATTCCTACTATAATTGGATGGGTAGATTATAAAAAATTATTTTCGTTCCGTTTATAAGCTGCAATAGCATCTCGAAGATCAGTTTCTTATACTTGGATCAGATAGAAGTGGAGCATCGCTACCGATGAGTGTATTTCATGATCATCAAACCGATTTAAGTGAACGATGAAAAGGAACATTGAATTTCGTTTTTTCTTACTTTTTACAAATGAACGCATAAATCTGTTAACGTTTGAAATCTCTAAATAGAACCTGAGAGTACAAAATGTGATAAAAAGGAAATGGAACAGTAATAAGAACATTGATATTTATTTAATACATTTCTTATTGTTTATTAATTTGTAAACAAGTAATAATGAGTATCTGTTTTATTATTATGCCGGTGAATTGTTCGTCGTGTTAGTTGAGGTTATGTCAGGTGAGGTTATGGTTCAAGTGACACGCGCGCGCCATGCGGTGTATATGTATTCATCTATTGGCAGCACTGTAACCAGACATAATAAATTCCTTTCAGGAGTGTCTGCGCGCCACAGTAACTTCTCCGATGCTGTTAAACGTTAGATGTCGTTATTTCTGTTTATGCAAAACAGTTGAAATTTTAAATTGTTGTACCTTGCTACGTTTCAAGATACAAACTTAATGAACGATACCTTGATCACGTCACAGTACGTGAAACGTGCTGTACATACATCATGGGGAAAGTAGCATCGATCGGTTCTATTTGTTCGTCGAGTATATCGAATGTTTGCATCATGTTTATCTAGTGTCGTACCGGCGTTAACTCTGATTAACTCTGACTGTTAATTGTCCGTTCGTTAAAGAGTTCTCGTCAATCTACTTCGCTCTGCAGATCCATTTACTTTTGCGATGGCTACAATGGGTTATTATCTATAATGCTACGTACCTTTTCGCTTAACGCTCATAGCGAGAGAGACAATGGTTCGTAAGTAGTTCCTAATTATTCGACCTCGTCTAATGTTACGTAAATGAATGTTTTTTTTGTGCCCTAAAAGAAAGATGTTTTGAATTTTATACAGAAATCACAGACCGATGCAACCAATTAGGTTTTCACTACAGATCTCGCTTAAACGTTCCGGCAAAGTTCTAACCTAATTTATACCTTGTGCATAATCGATCAAGAAAATGACAGAAAGAAGCACAGAGGCGAGGAAGCAACATCTTTTCGCGGCTGCGCTTCACCGAGAATTTTTAACGAGGAAATAGCTTCAGCGGTATAAATTACTCAGGTCTATTAGCGCTTCTACTTCAGAGGGAGGGTTGATCGTTTTCCACCCCGTTGAATGGAGTTTTCATTCACCGATGCGGTGCGAAAGGAGGACACAGACGGCAGAACAACACGGAAGACTGGCTTTTCTTGGTTTCCTCTTTTTCTCCTCATCCGTCAGCTCCACTCTCTGCCCATTTCTCGACCCTCGTATCTCTTTTTGTTCGTGGTGTATTGATTTATCCAGGTGGTGAACTTTAAACTCGCGTATCACCGTTCGTTCTCTCATTCATCTTGCAGACCGTGCGTGGTAACGAAAAGAAAATAGCGGCTCGTCACGAGTGATTAGCTAATGAATTTTCCCTCCGCGAACAGCCATTTTCTATTTTCGTCACCGGATAGATCGAAAATTACCTCCTGATTCGTGAATTGAATTGAAACGAGCGAGTGTTCTCATCATCCGCGCACGTTTGTGCCTACATTTCAGATGCAGAATTGATTTGCGTTGTAAGTTGGTACACGGACTTACTGGGTGTGTTGAACTGATAATCAGAAATGGACGATCGTATCAACGGGGACGCGCAAATACGTTCTTGTAGCTTCAGAATCGTAGATTGCGCTATCGGATAAGATAATTAACGTAGAAGGCCGTGACGTTAAACCAATGTCGCTATTTGCTCGTAAATGCGAACTTCCGCGATGTGATACTCTGTACTCGTTTATTACAATATGGAATCCGTGATTCGCGAGGTGATCGCGAGCATAAGAACCGCTCCACTGATATTCGCTCGTAAATGTCTCACAAAAATTAGAAAACCGTTTATCTCTAATAATTGTTTTCGTTGTATCGCACAGGCATCGATGCGACGAACCAATCGTAAAACACACGAATCTAATTGGTACCAGACGGACACTTGGTGTTCGTGCACCAGATTCTAGCATCGAGTGCTGATCGTTCCGTACGAGATCCTTGTGTCAAGAAGATTGCCGAGTAATTGAAAATGGTGCGGAGCAACCAGAGGCGGGACGAATTAACGCGAGCTTTCAAGCAACCCGCTGAAAGAATGGGGTTGGCGGATGGTAAAAAAGCGAGCGATAGAAAAGAAGGGAGAAAAGGGCGAAGGAAATAAAGAGGAACGCGGAAGGAAAACTTCGACGGCCGTTAAAGTTGAAAGGATGGCTCGTAAGCGAATGCAAGGAATTTACACGACTCTACGCTGTTGCACAAAAGTCGCATGGTGTACGAGCGTGATCGTGAGCGCGTTACGAGTAACGAGTGCCATTAAAACGTTCTCTCTTGGCAGTGATCACTTTAATCGATAATTGGGCGCCAGCAAATCAGTTATACGTACACTTTTATTTTAATAATAGTTATTTACATCAATCGTACCAACTTCTATACATCTCTAGACATTATTCGATATATGATAATTGACATCGTACTATACGCACACTCTCGTCCATAACTTATCGAATATTGAATAAATAAAAGGTTTCTATCGCAAAGTATAGTAAAACTCAACGCGTAACATTTGAACATCCCGCGACTTACGGACGGGAGTGCATAGCAGTGTTTCCGAAACTTTTCTCATCGTACAACACTTTTTAAGTTCTACAATTTTTAAGGAACACTAGAGGAAATTTTGGTTTACGGTTATAAATTCTTTCGAGAGTTGCTTTAAATTGCGCGAAGCGCATAAAAGCGGACAGTGTTTCGTTGCACTTTAACCTCGATTTCATAATTTTCTGCGGAACACTTGGCAATCGTTCATAGAAAACACCAGTGTTCCGCGGGGCACACGCTGGGAAACGCTGGTGTATAGGAAAAGAGAGACATCGAACGATACATTCGATATATCCGTGAGCGTACGAAGGATGAATGAAATTTCGAAGCACCGAATTTGGCCGCAATCGCGGCGTTAGAATGCCGCTAAAGTGGTTGGTAAAAATAGTCGATAGGCGGCACTCGAGGCACCGCGATCCACCAGTCTCGTTCGTTCGAATATTAACCCAGCCACACTGTCGATCGCGATAGCAAAACTGTTATTCGACATTCCTCCCAGTCGTACGCGAGCGACCATGGAAAAGAAGGGCGCGTGCACACGTGGTCGTGCCAGGGTGCGTAATTAAAATCACCCACGAAGAGCGTTGCATATTTTAAACAGACCGTTCGAGCTGTTTAATTGCGATCGAGCGTTTTAAATCGGGGCGATTCGATTTTGTAAGTGACGATCACGAGGGTGAAAGAAACATGTAAACATGGCGATGGATTTGATTCGCAACGGAGCTCCAATGGAAAGCGGACTACGCCGCCAGACAACAAAGATGGCCACGCGATGTCACGTGTCGTTAACGATCAGTCCCGATCTACTTATTTCGAACGCGTCTCTCGTATAAAGTATAAGTGAAATCAGCAGTCGAACGTCCGACGACTAATGCGATCTTTCGATTCTTGTTTCATTCGTTCGTACCGCATTTCTATGTATCAGCTGAGGGTTGGCTGAGGTTCGATCGTAACGAGAATCGATGTTTCTCTGATAAACTTTTAAAAACGCATTCAGCTCTGGTCGAGCGATGCGTGTACCGAGGGAGACAATTTTTGTTCGTCTTATTCAGAATTGTCACGATGGATAGAGATCTCGGTCCTGATGCGTTTGGATGATAAAACGGAACAGGGGAGTCGATATATTCGGACACGAGACGGGAGAGAGAGAGAGAGAGAGAGAGAGAGAAAAGAATTCGAGAGGAAAAAAGTTAGTTTCGTTTATTTTCGGATCGATCAACGAGCGACGAAGCAATAATCGTTGCTTCTTCTGCGCGAGTCGGACAGCTTCGATGATTTCGTGTAGATGCATTTCTGTCCGTGGCTACAGCAGCGAGAGGACCTCGATTATTTCGCTTCATTTATTTTCGGTCCCGATAGACGCTGGCCGTCGCGTTGATCGGCATTCTCGATCTAATTAAAAACAGGAAACTTTTCTAGAACCCGGATAGAACGCGTCGGCACCGTTGAATCGTTGCTGTTGGACCGGTGAAAATAATCGGAAGCGCCTCCATTCACTCTGTTCTCCGTCGTTCGCCGAACTTCGATCACGACTAATTAATTTTGCTTTATCGATGCGTCGTCGGCGCATAATAATCATCCTCGGGGAATGGACCGTCGTCGTGCGCCTAAGTAACTTTGCTCTCTACCGGTCCGCATCCTAGTCTCGATGAATTTTGAGAAATACGTGAATCTCCCTTCGCCCCTCTCTCTCTCCCTCCCTCCTCATTCTCTATTTAGCATACACACAGTGTGTTTTTGAACTCATGAGACGGTTAAGGTACCGTGATACTTTCTTTCTCTGTCTTTGAAATGCTCGCGTTACAAGATTCTGTACAAGCCACCAAAGTGTCTAGAATTCTCGTACGCGACAATTGCGGCAATTAATTTATTATTTTAAACCACGTCCCGAGATTGTTGACAAATACAAATAGAAATGGTGGTGAGTGGCCAGATTTGGTTACCAAAACAGATTCCTGGGTTCAGCGCACGCGTGCTGCACACTACGTGAAACAATGCGCGACCATGATTCGAACCGATTCTCGGTTCTATGAGGAATCACCTCGTTCCTGGTTGTAACACCATTTCGCGAACACCTTGTACGTGCGAGCGCGTCCCATTAGCGAGGAAAAGGCTGGCCCGGGCCGATACGATGGGAAGAAGAAGAAGCGGACACTGGTGGTGCTGGGGAACGATAGCGCGCGCCAGAAGCGGAAGAAGGAGGAGGAAGGAAATCGGTCGTCAGGATCGAGCGTCATCCAAGAATGACGACACCCGTGTCTGTTCGCGAATTGTCACCGTGCCCGGAATCAGCGGCTTGCGATCGGTCCAAAACATAATTAGAATTTCGCCAGCGCCACGTTGACTGCGGCACGCAGCGTGGCGCATCGAAAAGCGCGATCTTATTATCCGTTATTAGCAGAGATCGGACTCGCATCGCGCTCACCAAGGTCGCCAGCCGTGTGCCATCGGCCAGGCCGGACGAAAGCGTCCGGTGGCATCGTTGGAATTTGATTCGATATCTGAAATGTGCGCGTGGCCCGCGCCAGAGAGAGGAAGAGAGGCTTTTAATAAGATATTGGAAAACTCTATTCCGTATGGAAAGATCGGAATGGATACGATAATTGTCGGTAAGACGGGAGATTCCAAAATTAGAATTACCCGGCGGCCTGATCGCCACCGAGTTACGTGCACGATCATCTAGCATGCACGTATTTATAATTTCATTCATAACACGGCGTACTTTCACGTACTTTTACCGGGCGTAGTATAAACGTTTGTGGCCTTGCTACATGAACGATGCTTTTACGACTATTCGTCCACCGCACGATTCTTTGATGCGATGAAAGTGTCTCGAAGTGAGTAACAGGACGACCTAGTTGCGCCTCGCACTCGATATTTCTTCGTCACCGCGTGAACCGTCATCGAGTACGCGTCTCGGAGCAAAAACTTCATTACCGGCTCGACGTCGACGTGGGAGAGAAAAAAAAAAAGAGGCAAAAAGAGGAAAGAGAAACAAAGATGGCTGACTTTGACGTCGATCAGACTCGATTCGAAAATTTGAAATTCGATATCTTTGTTCGCGTCGCTCGCAACAAAGAAACGAGAGCGAAGTGGTTGGGGAACCGTGTCACGTACGGGCGCAGTTCTTTCTCCGCTTAAACTCTGTTGCGACTGGCTCAACGTTCACCCAGCTTCGAGGGACAAAAACGATCGTAGGTGACGGAAGAAAAGGGACGAAGAACGACAGAAGAACACTGGAGACGATCCGTCCTCTGGGCCCTGTGTTTTTCAATGACCGACGTCGAGAAAGCTACTCGATAACGCCAGTAACCAGAGGGGAGCGTTTCTCGACGAAGGGGCTACGAATTTTCCCAACTGTGGGTGGTTGATACGGATTAAGTGACGTCGAGTTACAAGGGCGCGTCGTTTAAGGACCATTTCGTACTACTCGCTTAAACGCCCTACCCATCGAAACTTGGTCCCCTCCCCTGGTTGACTCGTCGGAAAGAATTAGCGAACGTAAATGGGGCACTCGAGCGTGGCACGATCGACGAACGTATAACAGGTGGACGGAGCTGAATCACCGAGTGCTTGAAACCACGGGAGTGTCGTTCGCCGCTCGAAAATGGCAGCGGTGTGTCTTTGACGTACCGCGAGCTGTCCCGGAAGCGCCACGAGCGCTTAGACTCGGCTAAGAGGGAGACTTCCTTTGGGTTCGAGGGTGGAGGAGGGGCTGGAACAAAGCGGGGAAACAAACGTTCGAGGATCGGAAGTCGGGAAGGGAAAGCGAAGTGTCGCGAGCAGCGACGATCGAGAGGAGAAGGCGCGCGCGAGGAACAGAAGGCAATCTCGGGGCGTCGTTTTAATATTCTCGAAGGGCGGAGGTACACGGTCGGGACGGGTAGAAGGGGTTAAGCAAAAAGGGGCGGCGTGAAAGCGGAGAACGGGCGGTGATCGTAGATCTGAAATCGAGGACGAAGCAAGGGACAAAAACGAGTAATTCGTGGTTTAGTTAGGGTTTCGGGTCGGAGGGTGAGCGCGGGTGAATGCGAACGCTTGGAATAAACGAAGAATACCGGGGGCAAGAAGGACAAAAAGGGAAGAAAGAGGGACTAGGGTATACGTGTGCGGGCTACGAGCGAAGAATGATAGAGGGGGGGAGAGAGAGAGAGAGAGAGAGAGAGAGAGAGAGAGAAGGGAAGGCAAAGGAGAGCGTTCAGGCAGCCGGTCGCCGGCATTCCGGATCAATACTCCCACCGCCGTCGCTTCTCTGGGGGTTCGTCGGGTGGCCCGGCTCTTTCTCTTTCTCTCCCTTTGCCTTTCACCCTCGCCCTCTCCCTCCAGCCTAACCCCTTCCTCTCGCTTTCCGCTTCTCCTTCCAGCGAACGCGTAACATCGGTGAATCTCCGTTCAGTTCGATTCTCTCCCTTTACCTCCCGCCCTTTACCATCTTTCCGGTATCATCGCATTCAATTTTTCTCCCGTTACCCGCTGGTCGATACACGCGTACGCTGTCTCCTCCTCGCGAGAGACAACGTACGCGAGGACGATACAACGATCGTAACGCAGCGCAACAACCGTCGATCGAACTTGTAACTTTCGATTACGTCGTATCGTTGTAAACGTCAGCGTGTCGCGCTTGTCCGCACAGATAACGAGGATCGCGTGTCCCCGCGCGAAACCATCCCCCTTCGGATCTTCTTACGGTTTATCGAAGGGAACTCCATCTCATTGGGGGCGAGGGGAGCCGCCGCTAAGGACAGCGGTTCCAATAGAATGCGACGGGACGAACGGACTACGCGCGTGCCGTTACGTAATTCTCATTAGCAGAACGAGACGTAACGCGAGACCGTCTCTCCGAGATCGCGCAGGAAGGTCGACGTTCCGATGATGTCACCGGTGCCCCGGCTGAGCGAGCCCACACGTTTCTCGATCGATTCCCGTGATTCAACCCCCCTTGTACCGACAGGATCTGGCTTTGCCGCCTCGACATAGTTAACTTCTCTCTCGTTTTACACGGGACCAGACGTGTCGTACCGCGGCCGACTGCCAGCAAACAATCTCTCTACACGATTTTACAGTTTCGACCGTTGGTGAACGTTCGAGGACCAGGAACTGTTAGTTTAAATTGAGACGTGGACTCGTGGTCGGGAGCCAAATGGTTGCAACTGCCGTCGAGTCGGTTTTCTTTGCAGCTTTGCTTCGAAAAAACTCTTCGAGCATCGATTCTCTCGCGTAACTTTGCTCGTTTCCATGGTACTTCCGGTCTGTAGGGTGCAGCTTCGAGGCTACGAGCCTGACGAAGTAGCTTCTCGTCACGCGTGCAGCTTTCAATTTCCATAGAATCGACTAAAAGTCGCGACGCTGATCGCGAACGATCAATTGGCACCGCGAACGGTCAATGGTAGGGAAAGCAGGAGGCTTTAGCTTTCGAAGTTTGTTTACTTCGAATGTGAAAGTAGTCCGACAATTCGCCTTTCGAACGTGATTATTCCCTGGGTGGCTCTCCAGGGACCTCTTTTCGCTGCAAATCGTTTTTACCGCCAGCGAATTGTATTCGATCACGGTGTACGAGGTCAGAGTTCATCGGTCTGTTTTTCCAGTTCCAATATCGGAAGGAAAGCGCGACTACTAGCCAGCAAGTACGTGTCGATATATCCTATTACGTGCATCTCCGTTATTGTCGAGCTTATTAACTTCAGGGTTTTCATCCAGCTCGCAGTCTCCGACCCAGGCATGAACAGTCGCACGAGAAAGCAGAACATCGAAGAACAAGAAAAATTCGAGCCTCGAAAACCTGCGATTGTCTACTCTCTTACTCGGTTTTTAGTCGCGCATCGTGCAGCAGGCAACCTGATCGAAAGGCGCGACACGCGTGAAAACGCATCCCTTTCCTCGAGGCTCGCTGCGCGCCGCGGTGGGAAGCCCTGACCTTCTTTAATTAGGAAAGCAACGATAAAGTTAACGGACGAGAATTAACGAGGCCTAGCCCGTGACCACGACGACTCCATGGAACGGGACCGAGGAACGTGGCGCGCAACGAGATCGTGGACGACTCTATTAAGATTCTACTCTATCAACGCCTCCCTCGCCCCTTCCACGAACGCCTCGACCGTCCTCTCTCTTTTCCTCGAGGACAATTAACCGCCGTCTGCGGCGGCGTAAAACGCGACACGTAATTTGTCGCGTGCAACAATCGAACGGTCCCATTCACCCAGTCGATACCGGTTACGATATCTACTCTCGATAATTGTTCGCCACGAGTACGATGCCGTAATGACGGAACGTCGACGTTAACGAGCGTACGCGCATTTTTCGCCTGTTTGCCGGTTGTGCATATTAATTTCGTCCGCGGATCGGAGGATTCTGGAATATCGTTTAATTAAAACACCAAGCTTCGACTTGCTCCTTTTTTTTTTTTCATACGTACAATAAAATTGATAGGAGCGATCGTTGCATCGAATTTAATCGAAAATCCGGGCTGTTCGAGGGCGAGGCGGCCGCTCGAACGACCCTTGTGCACCGATCCGTTTATCCGGGGCGAGGCACCCGAAATTACCATGTTGATTCTACGGGAAAATGTGTCGGGTGGAAGACGCTTGCGAGCGACGCCTCGATTTGCGATGGATAAAACTTTGTCGACCAGTGTCGATATCGAGAGAAATTGTACGGTCGCACGGAGCAAAGAACTTGTAAAGACGTATGGAATGCAGTAACGTGAGCAACTTTAGACAAGAAATTGGCAAAATGGCTATACGTAGGTATGTTAGAATACTTTACTTTAACTTATGCTCAACCCTTCGTACAATAATGCTTTTTAGGCTGTTTGAATTAGTCTCGAGGACACCCTCAACGCCATGGTCCATTCGAATGTTTAGGCAAGACCCCTGAGAGGGGCGGTGCCATAAGGAAATACACATGGCTCTCTTCTGCGGGTGTCGTTCATGCAACTGCCTCTGCTACTCGATATTCCTTACACTTGTCTGGCCTTTTCGAAAATTATTACGTCGTTAGATTCGTTTATTACAGCTAAAGGTTGCTCTCGAGACGAATCACTTCGCTCCAACTGATTGAAGCGGGTCGCGCAAAAGTGATCCGAGGTCTTTATTGCTCTCGACGCTGCATAATTTACGAGGATTAACGGGTGTCCGCGCTATGGGAAATGTTTTCGCTCAAGTTTCATCCACCTCTGTTCTGATACTCCTCTATAGAGGTAATAATATCGAAGCGAATCAAGGTGATATCATTTAAAGCGTCGCGCCTCGTATATTTCCGTACCCCTCGTGGTGTTATTCTTCGAAGAACGGTCAACCGGGATAATCGCATTTGCTGCATAATCGTAAAGGTGTAACGTCCTCTCTCTCTCTCTCTTCCGAAGGGAGCTCTCCACACTGAAAGGAAGTCCCTGCTGCTTTCGTAACGCGCGCGTCATTGTTGAGACATTGCTCTCTCTCTCGGTCGGTACTTCCATAATGCCGGTTACACAATCCGTTGAAGATGCCAAAACATTGTGAAACAGGGATTCGGACTTTCTTTCTTTGCTCGAACAGTCGCTGTGCGCTGCGCCCTTTTTTTTTTCTCAAATAAAGGAAATCGAAAGGCGACACAAATTTGGATATCTGCCACGAATACTGATAATTTGTGGTTTCGCGTCAGGAATCATTCGGTTCGTCGCCACAGCCACGCGAAAAGGTACAAAGGGACTAATTAGCAAGCGTCAAAGATTGCCAGTCGACACCTTACAACACCTTAACCGGTGTGCAGGTATGCACTCTCGTACCCGACAGTGGGATTGCTAATTAAAGCCACCTGCTCGGATATCCTTCGAGGCGAGCATTCCTGTAGATTTCAACAGGATAGAGGTTAACGGTGATAATTGAATTTACGATGATACCGCGCAATCACGGAATACAAGGCTCTTGCCTTACATTTACTGCCAGAGCTTTCTGATTCATCATCGAGGTAACTTTTTTTAACCCTTTGGCGGTCCTTTGTCGAGTGTGACTCGACATCGCTAAATAAGAAAAAGGAAGCAAATATAAATCACAACAAAGTTTCAGAGTTGTTCTAGAGTTTGCAAGTAACAGTCGAGGAATTGTCCCGCAACTGACAACATTTTCAAGTAAATTTGAAATAAATTTCAAACGAAACGCTTGGAATAGTAGGGAGTTGTTGGCGACTGAACTACTAAATTGAAAAATAATTCGGACTGTAAAGGGTTAAACAATCTGCAGAGTTAACAGGGTATCGACGAAAATTTCGACGAGCAGTCACTCGCTACCCTTGTTTGTTTCAAGGCGAGGGGTTCAACCCTTCCAGTGTCGGACCATTCTTACTTTGGTTTTTATCAGCTTCTTCCCAGACGTTAGCAAAGTCGTGAAATTGGTCCGGTACTCTTCGCACAGGCGGCTCTAAAAGGGTTAAAATCACTCGAACGTATTCGAACGTCTCCGAGCGATTTCCATTGGGAAAGAATACCGGAAGCCGTCCGTTTCGTTTCGTAATTGGATCGTTAAATTTCCCGTGCCCCGTCTTCATTTCCTTTCCGGCGGATTTTTCCGCGATTATCGCTGAAAAATGGGATCCTTGACCCTGCAGTTGGTCTCACCAGCTCTTCTCGAGCGGAGCGTGTTGCTTGGCCGGTACGCTTGGACCGAATCCAATCTTTGATTAAGGGAAAAGATCTCGATCCTCTGCTGTGAATAGTGTTTCACAGATGGACTGCTTCCAACGCGGCGGACGGCACAATGGGCCGTGATTGCAGGAGGAGGTGGACCAGTGGATCTACGTACCGGTGGATTTCACGGAAGATCGAGAAACGAATTACGCGCGAGAGATGCGTCCTCGCGATGCACACAGGCCCGCTTTAATGCCAGTTCATAATAGGAAAAGTCGCTCGAACCACGGGTTGGATCCGCGTCAATTAACGTCGACAAACATCTTGGAAATGGTCTACGCTTTTGACGTGCAACGCGGACGATTTCACGAGGCACAATTGTATTCTGTAATGTATTCAATGAACTCGTTTCGCGTTCCAATTACTCACCGCAGACGTACCTATATTTGCAAGTGACACCGCTTTGGTCATCCTCTTGTAGCTGCTCTGATACCAATTAAATTCGCTACCAACTTTTCCGATACAAAGTTCAGTTTCGATCGCGCGCGGACTATTCTGAAAGCGCATAGAGATTTCGGATGCGTACGCGGTACCGTTTGGTCCAAATTTTAGGTGGCAGTGGATTAGTGGTTCGCTGAATGCACCATGAAAAACTATTACTTTTGGTTCGTAACATTTATGCTGCTACTCGGAAAGTTTCGAGCACGTTACGACCGAACAAACGAATAAAGTTGTGGAAAATTAAATATTTAGTTTGAAGCAACATCGAAAAGTTCCGATACATATGCTGCGGAGGGTTACCTAGCAGGTCGCCGACCGCTAGGCCATCGTAAACCGCAAGCCTGACTCGAACTGTAAAGGTCTAGCTCGTAGACATTTTATTGCTATAAAAATAAATTCGAAAAACAACGTTCCAACAGCTGGTAAACACCTGGAGCGACATTGGTGTGAGTCACCCAAAAATCGAGAAAATCCTGAGAACAATGTTCGTCGCCCATACCCCTGACGCACCTACTACCTAATTTATCAACGTCCACCTCAGTCGGTAATGCGAGAAAATTGATAAAATACACAAACCTCGAGGAAACAGGAATTTCGAAAACACGCGAATGGAATACAGAATTCGAATAACGTGGTTATAGTATAACTCGCGATTCGATTGTTGGAACAGTGATCAACCGCAGAAAACATCGGTAAGATCGGTTCTCCTGATTTCCATACAGAGGTCGATCACCGCAGATGCATTTAACTATTTTATTATGTAGACGATGGCACGATAAATCGTTACGAAACAGAAGATTACTTCTAGCTCGTACGATTGACCGTGCGTGTTTAGCGGTAATTTACGACAACATGGAAAAAGGAAAGTGTGTTTACCGAGCTGTTTCTTAATGCAGGCAACTTAGCGATATTTAACGATTTTCCGCTATGAATCACGCGTGTCGTTAATCGCGCTGTACATACATTGTTGGCACCCACGTTGCACCTTTGTCAGATGCAATCAGCAAACAGATGGTTAATCGCTTTCCTTTTGTTTATAGACTCGAATAGCTCGCCGCGTTTTTCACGAACAGCGTTATTTCCAGCAAAGAGTGCAGTATAGAGCACAACGTAACCGTATTTCTATTTCGATGCTCTCCAGTCCTGCCAATATTTGTTAATTAATTCGTTCGATCTTAAATTATCGAATCGCGGGGCAAAAACGATGAAACACGCGGCACGATGAAAAATAAACCACTTTAATCAACGATTGCCAACGAACAAATATTCGTTACGTAATTGGCAAGATGGCTACTAGAATAAGCGAAATTAATCTATTTATTAACCGTTATTATAAAACAAATTGATACGTAGAATTGTTCCAGGAATATGTGAACTCCATATCCTCGATCACTCCAGATTTAGAACGGAGTTTGTTTTTGACATCTGACAAAACACTTCAAAACAGATTTAGAAACGATTTAGAACGCGAGTTTGAAATAAGGGATCCCACGAACAAAAGTCCAAGTGAACTCTTCGAGAGTCTATCTATTGTTCTTCGTAGTCTTTCACAGCACGAAGACCGAGTGAACTTATTTCTAGTTCCCATTCGAATACGAGCTCTTCTTCTGCACAAATCCTAATAATGGCGATAATCGAATAAACGATAAACGAAACGAACGAGGCGCAGCCTTGGGAATAAACGAGGAATTCGACCAGTCGATGATCCGCTCGCATCGTTCGAATCATAAACACTCGCGGAGGGAGTAGACGGGCAGGAAGAATTAAAGGTAGAACGATGTCGGTTTAAAGCGGTCCCGAGCACTCGAGGGGGTTGAATCGAGTTCTACATCGCGGCTCTCCGCTGGCTCTCCGCCTCTCGTGTCCCCTGGCGCGAGATTTTGCTGACGATTGCGCATAAACACGAGCGGGGGATTCTGCCTACGCCGGCTGAGAAGAGTTAGGTCGACGTGCTTTGCAGTTGCAGCTGCACTCCAACCTCTACCAACAACTGTTGGATATCGGCTTGACCTCGACAATGACTCATAGGTCACCGTACTGACCGTTTCTCTTTCACCTAGGACTTTCTTTCCGCTTCCTCTTCGCGGCGGTGCATCGTGCACGTCCGAACCCACCGCGAAACCGTTCTATCGATCACGCGGTTACTCGACGCGCTTATCCACCTCTCTCTGCGTGGTGTGCAGCCGCACACGGTATCCAGGACTTCCGAGCCACTGGCTTGGCGTTAATTTTCCACCGATCTCTATCGTTGCGGCGTTACGCGCATCCTGTTTTCATCGATAAAGAACGAATTCGAAAATCGAGGCCCGACGGACGAATCGGAATAACGAAAACGCGAACGACGTACCGGCGAAGCGACGCGCGCTATCGCGATCCTTCGTGAATCACGCTACGATTGTGTTTGCTTTTCTAGCTATAAATACGAATACAGGGGTCACGGAGCTTGCTTTTTCTTTAATTCCTAGCTACGCTCCTCCAAGTTCGACCCAAGGTGTCCTTTCCTCGCCCGGTTAACGGTGGTATCGGTTGAACGAGGGGCTTCGTTTTTCACTGAGAGACGCAGGCAAACGCGTTCGCGTATGCAAAGGAAATGACGGATAGAGAAACGACAGCGGGTAGTTATCGTCACGCGAGGAAGGTTGAAAAGCGAACGAACCGAGACGATTCGCAGAGGGAAGGAATTAATTCAACTTCCGCTAATTTTCATAATTTCGAAATCAATCGCGTCTTTCAGTACGTCCCGTTCTTCGCGTAACTTCGATCACATTTTTCGTTGTATTTTTCTTTCTTCCCTCCTTGCATCGCGCGTAAATGGATTGAGTTACACCAGTCTATTTCTGCGTCTCGAGCTTATGCATCAACGTCTCGAGATGCATCGCATCATCATTGGTTTATGCCCATTTTTCTGTACACATAATAAAGACGTCGAACAAACAAACGAATAAATCGTCGCGATCCATCGGTAGCGTTAAACGGAAATACCTGACGCGGAACGTGCTCTCCTGTCGGTTGGAGGAGCGCGAACAGAATGTCGAACGAATCGAGCCCAATTAGCGGGACGGCGAAGAACGTAAAAGCGTCGCGACGTCGTTCGTCGGCTCTATTCACGCGTTCCTCGTCGATGCTCCTCGTGGAACGCACTCGCCGTTTTCCGCGAGATCTTCCCCCTCGCTGCTGTTATTAGCGACAGCCTGTTTTCTCCTTTTTAACAACGCCCGTCAATGTCAATGCCAGAAACGCATTCCGCGTGATTCACTCGCCGTTTCTTAACGATCGAGAAGAGGGAAATACGGGTGATGAAAAGAGAAGAAAGAAGCGGAGCTGCAGGCGCTGCACTCTATTAACATAATTACTATAAGAACCTTGGAGATACGCAGTACGCGCGCACGTATGCGTATCTTTCGTGCGATAGAGTCGGTGCTGATCGACGTGGATCGCGCTGGTAGAAAGACGTCAAGGGTATCGATCGATCAATGATGTTTGCGATCGTAGCGCATCGGAAACATCATTTTTCAAGCGAGGCGGATTGAAACGCGCTCTTTACGGGAATGCAAATACCGATCGTCCGTAACGGTGCAGTTAAATGGGTGCTCGCTCCGAATAGTCTGGAACTGGATTCAAAGGTGTCTTGAATTTA
This sequence comes from Xylocopa violacea, assembly GCA_963969225.1. Lineage (NCBI taxonomy): Eukaryota > Metazoa > Arthropoda > Insecta > Hymenoptera > Apidae > Xylocopa > Xylocopa violacea. Next base: position 24,858,382 of record CAXAJV010000012.1, read on the forward strand.
TGAACAGCAATATGTACGAAGGACGTGAGTTATCGATGCGCGAGAGAAGAACGTTACGAGCCAAATTTTCGCAAATATTCGCTTGCCCTTCTTCGACGTTTCGAATAAAAACGAAAAATATATATATATATATATATAAGTAAGTTAGTTTGCCGCGTGGAATATCGTAGCTCGCATTTATCACGTTCAGGACGATAAGAAAAGATAAATAGAACGAAGGAAGAAAAAAAAATGGAGAAATGTTGGGAAAGCGTAGATTAAGAAGAAGAGGACGTACGAACTAAGATTTGAGAACGTTTCACGCTGGAGGTACAACGGTCTCTTAATCGAATAACAGGTGTCCGAAATGGCCTTCAGGACTGGTTTACGTCGATATTCCGTATCGTCGAAATCGAGTCGACACATACCAAGTCTTGCATATTTATCTGATACGCGGAGACACTGGAAACGTTACATCTGAAAATTTATTCCTGTTCTTACGAGAACGTCACAATTCTCTGGCGTATAATTCGCAATGTACATCGATGTACTTGTATGCATTTCGCAAGCAGTACTCCCGTTTATTACCTCCCTATTTTCCATTTCAGACGCGAGATACATTTATAAATATTTAGACGCCGCTTTGGGGCCATTTTATAGGAGAGAATAAATACAATCACTCTCAAAGGAACCGAGGAATTATATGCAAATCCGAGCTGGCAATATTTATATTAACTCAGTTTTTTACTATCTTGTCTGCGTCGTACGCGCCACTGAATCGATTATTTTGCCTTGTTTCTTCTATTCCTCTATCCTAATGAGAAGCGACGTCTCTCGTTACTCGTAAGTAATACTTTACGCAGCATTGTTCCGCGACTTCTGCATCATTTCGTGCAAACAAAGAAGGCAGCAAACGAGGCAACAAACATTATAACAACGAACCACAATTACGGCAAGAAAACAAGTACACCCGCGGCAATTAAACGCTTCTAAACGCATGGTCTAAACGTGCGTATCGAAAGAAATTACGCCATCATTTTTCCCCCATCTTTCTCTGTCGACGATTCGAGTGTACGTATAATCGAAGCCTTGCACGCGCTACACCATGGACGGGATAGGAAAAAGGAGAGAAGGAAAGGGGGGGCGACGGGGCGAGCAAATAAAATCCGCGTTAAGACGGTGAGTAAACGAAAGGCGTTTGCGGTGTAAACGCGGCTTAATGATCGACGCCGCGCGGACAGCAGCTCGCCCACTCTCATCGGCCGGAAAACTGCGCTATCATCCTTCTGCACCGCGATGATCTTGACAGTGACCGTAGCGATCAATGGCGCCGTCAATTAGGCGAACGCGTACGTACTCGCGCATACAAGCTCGATGATCGCTGATATCGTTCCAGAGAGAACTGGGAATCTATCGATCGTACCGCGCACCTCTGCGAAATATTCTCGTTTCTCGAGATCGAAAGCGTCGGACGTCGTTACAGACATTTCTACGTGGCTGGTATAGCTTTGGCAACGAGTTGACAAAGGGAAACGCGAGGAACTTGCCGTGAGAGACCGATCGAAATATTTGCTCTTCGTATAACGTTTCAGAGGGGTGTATTACGTTTACGATATCGTTGAATCAGCTTCGCCGCCTTCGCGAGCGCGACCCTTTTGTCTCTTTGAAACGCGACGGATTAGCGCAGACCTCGTTTTAATGCATCATCATCGGTTGACTTTTATTTCGTTCGCGCAAAGCGGAACGGCCTTGAAAACGCTGCCTGAAACATGGTGAATAAGTGTTATTGTAAATCCTGAAGCGAGTTAGCGAATCGAGTTAAAGGAAGAGTACTCGAACTACCGCTAAAGTTTATCGGCGATCGTTAGACATAATGCATCGGTTGCTGAACGAGATGCTGATGTAAGATCCAAGTTCGAAAAGGCAACAAAGTTAAATCGTACACTTTGCTCAGGCGTGAATCCGTGTGAATCATCTAGGAAACCGGAAGTGTACGAAATTAGTTCAATTTCGTGCGCTACAAGTGGAAAAACGCTCGCCTCTCTCTGTCTCTCTCTGTGTGGTACACGCGTGCCGCAACGGGAATCTGCTAGGTGACTCTTGCATGTATTCGTCGCTTGAACCCTGATTAGCCTGCCTGGAGGACCTAATAACAAGTAATACCCTAGCCGCGTCATCGAGCTTAAACAGATTTCGCAACCGCTCGCGACCTCCTATACGCTTTGACTGGCTGTCTGTTTGCCTGGTGATTCCCCTTTAACCGACCTAACATTCTGGCGTTAGGAAATTGGTTATCGTCCATCGATGAAATCAATACGGACTGTACCGTTTGCCTCGTTCAATATCTGCGAACGTTTCTCCGTAATTGTTAGGTAGAAATTACAGACTTGCGAAAAAACTTGATTTATGTTAACCTAACCTAACCATCGGGTAGTCGAAAAAATATAATCGCGTTCCATCGTGAAACCGTATTACACGAGGATTACCTGTGTAGGAGAATCTGTCGAAGCGATAAACGAACACGACGCGAGTAATGGTAACGATAACCAACGCGCGTTTCTTTGGACGTTACGCGCGAACAGTTTATTTTCTGCGCGACGATAAATCTGTGGCTTCTTATCTGTCAACAGGCGATTATCGCGATCATCCAGCACTGTTGTAACAGTTAACGATACGGCACGGACAGATATCACATCGCAAGACGTTTTACCAATGTAACAGCCTGAAACGACACTCTCTGCTTCGAGTCACGAACGGATCGACCGAAGTGTACTCGAATTCAGTCGAGAGCTTGGTCGTTTCTTTGGAAACTTAAGACACCCACAGATGTTGGGATTTCTACGGCTGTACACGAGTCGCGGGACTCATATCCGAAGCAATTTCATTTCCTCTGTTCGATTATTTCGATACTATCATCAGTCTCGTTATCAGTCTTACCATCTTAAGATACTAAAATTTATACTGATACCGGAGGAGCTGACTATACGTTGATGCGCCTCGATGCAAGTACGTTCGTGAACATTTGCGCGCGCGAGCGCATTTACTTTAATAAGATACGGCTGCTGCACGAGCCAAGCTATCATCGTGAATCAAGTGAAACACATAAATCAATAAACGGCCAGCTCTCGTCCGACCGCTTTGTCGCGAATCAAATCAAAAGACTTATAAAGTTGTTTCCCCGCTTCACAAAGGAATACGTACACAAAACGGGGCGTAATTATCATAAATTAAACAAACGTTCTCCATATACGCAGAGGTGTTTCCAAAATTCCACGTACTTTGATCTCAGAATTAAAAAGTTTCTCACGAGAACCGCCCTATCGAGCGATATCGATTTCGTTAAACCAAGTTTTGAGATCAGCAACGTGGTAAAAGTTTCCTTCTTGCTGCACGATACCTGGACGATTAAAACTTCAAAGTCTACTTCGGCTGTAAAATAACGCGAACTCGTAGGCAGACACCGGCCACACACCTACGTGTTTCTAAATAAGTCTTATTCGTAGGTTGGCAGCATGGCGGAGACGAAACGTATATCTTCTCCGATCTTTCCGACCGTCAAACGATCCTCGTCCGTAACGCTATCTATATGCGAATCATCATCACGAGCAAGTGAAACAATGTTCGCGATTGTACGCATATATTATTTATGCCTGGCAATTTTCGGAATGTTACGCCTACGATCGGGAAATAATCGATCACAGCTAACCGCTTGGTGAACTTTTCATCGTCCACGAAAGCGTTCCGTGTTACGGTTCGGCTCTCCGACACCCCGTAGGATGCTGCCTTTGAAAATCCTCTCGAGTACTGCAATTGCCAGCAGGAGCTCCCTCGAGTAACCGGTCCGAAACGCATTTGCCCGCTTTAGTCTTACGCCGCAGACTCTATGCAGTACATAAATCCTGCACGAAACCGGGCTTACCTACGGTTACGATCCTACACTGCCAGGGCATTGTGATCCACGACAAAGTAGACCCAGGCGTCTTGGGTGACGCGTACAATTTTGTATCGTTTGGTAAAAAAACAGACGACGAATCAACTGAACTCGAATATTGATCGGCAAAATAAGCGAGGATCTTACGAGTTCATTGAATAGTTGCGCGCTGGTACGCAGGCTCGCCTTTTCGACTTTTGTACTTTAATCGAAAGTTACTCTTCCATGAAACATGTGAGATCGCGTGTGTCGATAATGCGAACGCACGTAACAGAGAATCAGCTTCGACTGAAAAACACGTGCGTATAGGTTATGTGCGTGGCGCGCAAGAACGAGATGGCGAGAGAAACCGGGTGTAGAAGTAAAGAGACAGGAACAAGTGCAAAGAGGAGAAGGAGAGAAGCGGAGAAGACAGCGAGCTAGTGAACGAGCAACGGAGAAGGAGAGACTATAAGGACTACTGCCGTTTTATTGGCAGAGGTGAACGACACTGCCTACTGCAAGGTGGATGCCTGTATTTCGCATAACCGCTCGTCGTTGGAACGTGCCGCGAGTTTATGGGTCACTACGTACTGTTTTCAAGCACCCTCCTACGAAAATAGTGTGAGTTCGTTGAATCAAGATTGATTGGACATCGAAAACCCGTCAAAAGCTTGGATGCCCCACTCTTGACGTTTTATTAACCGTTGCCTCGTGACGCAAGAAAAAAAACTTGTTTCGGTGTACACAATTTCAACATTGCATCGTTTATCAATAACACCTGTCGTAAGAATAAACGTAGATAGTTTACAACTAATACGCCTTCGTGTTGAAAATATGCACACTTAAGGGGATAACATTGAATATCCTAATGACTGATTTACATTAAAACACGCGTGTTGTGCATACTCCGGTTAATTTAAACGGATAGGGTACACGAATCGTTGTGGAATTATCATTTAAACGGGACGTGCAGCGGTTCTTTTCGAAAATCAACAATTCATTACGTGTGCAATTTTCAACCGCAAAAAACTAAGTTTTTACAGGTTATGTAAGAACGATTCAAAAGACGAAGAGCAAAAGAACGGCCTAATCAACGAAAACAGAATCCGAATTCACGAATAATCTGAATTTGCAGTCTGTATCGCTGTTTTGTCAAATTATACGATAAACGACAAAATGAAGTTACGAATGATAAAAATATATGACGTAAGAAAACGCACACTTGACGCGATTGAAATTGACGAGCATCGATATGTAGATTCCAGTTTTTAATTCATGCAGAGTCAAGCAACTATCCTTTATGTATGGTAAAGTCAACTGTTACGATGAAATTCTTCAGGAAGTCACTTCCACTGTATCAAAACTTTTGTTCGTTCTATAATTGCAATCATCGATAGTGCTCGAAATTTATATCCTAGGAAAATCGGTCGAGTAACGTGAACTGACCTCTACTTTGCCGCTCCTCATCGATTTTCAGAACATACGTCAATACGAAGTACGCCGGACACGTATTCACAGAATTCGAAGCTAACCCTTTTTAAATAGACGATAGATTGAAATTTTTGACACCATCTATAACGATTACACCAAAGATTTTAGAGAAGTGAAATAAGATATCATTTTCAGTGCAAACTCGCTTATTATCGAACGTTTTGAGGTTAGCTTCGGCAATCTTACGTTATCTCTATATCGAGCAATCTAATGTATAATTCGTGAAAATAATCTGAAGCCAGCGTTACTTAATATTTCATCTAATATGGAGTAATAAATATTAATACCTCGTTATCTTATGGGTTTAACGAATTTAGAATATTTATGCCAAATGTGAAAACAAACCCTTATGTTAATTATAATCGGAAATCACTGATTATTTCAATATGCTAGATAAATGTTTCTTGTAATTACTTAATGGTGGAATTAAGCGATACGATGAATTACATATATATAAAAAAACATATTTTTCTCAAGAATGCCTATGTTGAAATCATTAATGTACCATCTAGTAACTTTGTTTATCACTAGAATATAGTACTATTTCACCTATATATCATAATTGCTTAATATTAAAATGACAAATGTATTGCCAACTGTACGAGTTCAAAGATGTTTGCACCTCACACTTAATGGTAGACTATAATCTTGGTCTTTGTGATAGAATACTGATAGCCAATCGATCATGATTAAGAGAAGACGTGCAATTTATATATTTAAGACACAAAATAGTATTTTCAACGAATATATGTAGTTTACATTCTCATATCTTAATACCATTAAAGATAAATTCATTTTGTTGCAGTACTAAGAACTTGTCAATTAAAGTAAAACATTTTTGCCATTATGTAACACTTTTGATACACAAATATTACAATATTGCAGCTCACCATTAATCACGTTGTGTCAAATCTTTCAATGAAACATCTAGCGAGCAGTTTAGAAAATAAGCGATCCAAGTAGAATTATATGTGTATCTCGTATGTTTAAATTTATAGGCGGCGATGGAAAGTAACTACCAAATCATTTGTTCAAGAATGATACTTTAATTCGCCAAGACGGAAAAGATAACGTAGGGAAACGTAACTACCTTTGATTAATAGTAGATATTTGGATGTACCATTAGTTTACTTGTGACATTACCATGAAAATGTAAACGTAAGAAACATGCAAGGAGGCAAATAAGAAATAAGATCACAACTAACCTTTGAGTTGCGGTAACTGCTGGAGCTCCACATCTTGAGAGTTACGATAGCGGGACGAACCCTGTGATTTTTTGGACTTCTTCTTGAGAGATCTCTTGGCAAAGGGATCTATCCGGTCCACAAAAGTCGCTGACGACATGTTGGGATTAGCAGAGGCACTATGAGAACTGGAGGGAAGTGGAACGCTGGAGGCACTTTCGTGCCTCGGCTGCACGTTTTCGGCGTTGGACGCGACTAAAGAAGATTGCGTCCACCCCGAGGAGGTCGCATTCCGCGTCGAGGAAGATGAACTCACTACACACACAAGGACAAAGCAACACTATACGATTACAAAGCGCACGTGGTGTATCTGAACACGGTAACCTACTAGTTCAGACGTTCCTGAGGCAGAGAGGGGTGAAAATTGATAGTAGTTCGTGCATAGCACGAGGAGTTTTTCCGCGTAACAGGACAATGTATTAATATCGAGGTCTGTCAACCAACGAGATCCATCAAGTTCACAGTTCGATTGAAATTCGTAAAGAAATTGCCGACTAGTATTGGTATCGGACGAGAAAAGGGGCGCGATCGCTTGTTAGGCGTTGTCACACGCGAACGCACGCCCCGTCGTACGTCGAATCTCCCACCTACACCGTGCAACACAGAAGCGGCACCGTGTCTTTGCTCGATCGTACGTGGATTGCGCGTTACCTAAAACCACGACCGATGGTTTCGTCTATGAGTCGGTTCTTCAGTTTTTGCCGTTCCAACGAATATTTGATTCACGGCGCCGGATACCGTGAACGGCTGGCAGGCTTACCGTACCGTGCCTGCGTGTCGGATACAGAGTCGCGAAAGAAGCACCGTTACGAAATAGCTCGTAGCTCGTCTACAAGCGGTTTCTCGTCGCGCAAAATCTATCTTCCACAGGATTATCTTGCTTCCGCACGAGGTACCCGCACTTCGTTCGCCCAGCTAAACGCACACACTCACTTAAACGCTTCGATGGGGGACACTGAGGCTCGAACAGCACTCGGCCGCCATCAGCTGCTCGGACCGACGAGCTTCTTTCATTTTTGCCGGAACAACCGACAGACCGTCAGGCGCTAAGTCCTGCCGAGACGTCTTCCAGCATCGTACGTTTTATTGCGCGCACACAGCCCACTACAATTTCGGCATCTACCGCACGTAAAATTTAAATTAAAAAGAAAAAAGGATCCTTGCACCGTCGCCCTCTTCACTTATTGAAAACCCGTCAAGAGGTGCCTTGTGTGCCTGAAAATAGTAATGTGCACTCGGTAATCATCGGCCGGAGATACCCGATCAAACACGAATACTTACGAACGCCCTAGATCGCGCCACCTCGCGAATCTTTACCGTTTTCCCATTGCACCGTTGCTTTCTCACTAGGAAAATTTCTATTTCCGCTTAACCAATCGCAATAATAACGTCATTTCAAACTATTGGTTGAAAATCATACGATAACTGCATTTTTCTTATTTATGTTTTCCGATTGTTATTTATCGTTATTATAACGTAATAGATAACCGATTGCTCTTTTTTCTATAAACAAGCCTTAATACAGTTACATTAATGTATATCACAGTTGATATTTTAATACGATAACGAGATAACGTATGTAGAAACTTGAAAGCTTCTGCACTTGTTTCTAAAATGCTTTAATGTATTTTTTATACTTACTTCAATTCGTTTATTGCCAGTGTATCTATAAATCTACACAACATTCATAGTTTTTGTATACTGCACACTTTTATTTATTTTATCGTTACTTTTTGTAAAACTCATTCCACATAAACAGTTCTCGTCCCTTGCTCTTTGTCGCACACGCGCTATGTAATATGCATTATTTCGTACACGATACATGTGATATTACCGATCTATAATATTTACAACCGTCAGATGACGTTACATTCTTCGTAAACAGTTTCCAAACCTGGTTGCTAAAACATTCTGTTACACTTTATAATCAAAGTGTCTGTATAAGTGTCTATTAAAATAGTAAACCTTGAAATTGGTGACATAAATTAATTACGAGGTTATATCGCCATACTATATCAAGTGTTATTCGTTGTTTTTGACATTTAACCTCTAAACATCTGCACTATGTTGTTGAAGATATTACGTATATTTTTGCACAAATCTCGAAATTAAACGAAAAGATTCTATACCAAGAATATTTATAAACGGTGTTGCCCCACTTGTCTCTTCATGTGCTCTATACCAAAGTCAAATGCTCTAAATTCATTCACTCGATGCCCTGGGTTATATTGTGGTAGAGAAATACTGCCTGATGGCAATTTGAGCGATTGCGGTGCATGTCTTCGTGGATTTAGAGCAAATGCCTCTTCTATATGCGTGCCTTGCGAAGATGAGCCGATGCTTTACGATTGGCTCTATCTTTGGTTTATGGTACTATTAGCGTTACTGTTACATTGGTTTTGTATCGATATGGTAACCATGAGACGTACTATACCCAAAGAAGTGACAGCGTTACATTTATCTGCTTTATTGGAAGTTATTTCTGCATTTCTGATTACTTTGCAATTGACCGATCCTGTAGGTAGTTTTACAATCAAATCGTGCAGAGCCACAAAACTGTCAGACTGGTATACGTTATTGCATAATCCTAGCCCAAATTATGAGGAAACTTTGTATTGTACACAAGAAGCTGTTTATCCTTTGTTAGTAATCGTATAATTATTATCGTAATCGATTTTCTTATTGTACAGAGAGAGAACTAAGTAATTATTCAATCCTTAGGCATACTATGGTGTTTGTCTTTTACGCCTTAGGAACAGCAATAATGCTATTAATAAGGCCAATTATAGTAAAGAAATTTTCACCAAAACGTGGAATATTTTCAATTTATGCTGCTCTTTATTTTTATCCCATTTTAGCAGTGTTACATGCAGTTGGTGGTGGTTTGATTTGTGAGTACAGTAATTTGTATCATAAGAGAGTAACATATTTATATTATATTTTAACTCTCTTATTTTTACAGATTATTCATTCCCATATATAACTATAATATTATCTGTGCTGTCTAATGCAACACATTTTTCATTTGAATTAAATCAGGTACTGATTATTCAGTGATTGTTCCTAAATGTCTTTAAGTACTGCGAGTGTTATACATAAAAGATCCATTTATCTTTTTCAGTCGATGAAAGCACTATTATTGAGTTGCGTATCGGATATGAAGAATGCACTGATTATTTTAGGTCACTGGCTTTTGTTTGGATACGGTCTCGTAGCTGCAGCAACTTTCCGTGGCTTCGGTATACACCCGGCAATGCTTGCTTTAGTTCCTTTACCTGCATTATTCTATATTCTTACAGCGAGACTTACAGATCCACGAAACTCTATATAGAATAAATATTATTGATACTGTATAATAAAAATTCTTTTTTTCTAAGCAATTAGTGGGTTAATTATAATTCTACATTTTTGCTGCATCATATTTAATTATACAGTTCACGAAAGCCGTACATAATTATATATAATAAATGCTATTGCTTAAGTATGATAAGCACAAGATTGAAATTGGTCAGTTGTACATATGTCAGAATTAACTTTTTGGAACAAACGTCAGGACAACTGTACTCCTGGATGATATGGGAACCCTATCAGAGGGTAATTTTGTTCTGTAAGGAACAACAAATTCAATTAAAAACCATCCTTATCATAGTTGTCACATTCAGTTATTTGACAAACTATGCAAACAACAAAATTATTGCAAAGTAATATTTTACCTTATTATTTCGTCGTCTTGCACATAGTTAGGACTATGTGCAACAATACTAACTTCTTCTGAAATCTGAGGTATCGTGGAGAAATCCACCACAGTAGGTTCTTCTGCCGACTGGTATGCTACTAAGTAACCAGGATTGCCACTTTTTAACCTAGACATTGATTTATTAATTAATTAAGCACCTTCTTTTTAAAAAAAGAAGCAAGAAATCGACTAAATTGTTTTTTACTAATCAGATTAATGTTTTAATAGCACCAGTTGGTCAAATACGTTATCGGAAATTACTTTTACATAAAATTGGTTTCATGCAGTATGTTAGTAAGAGGGACTCACCAGCTCCTGCGTTGCATAAAGGGAAGCGTGGAACAGGGCAAATTAATCTTTGATTAGTAAATTACACAGTACATTTGTGTGAGTTGTATGAGATGTATGTGGTTATTTGGGATTGAAGTGTTACAATCAAAGGATAATCGAGACAATGTATAGCAATTGTGAATAAGAATGAACTTTCTTTAACACCCAAGAATAGTTGAATTACTTAATTCAATTTTTGTTAATTTCATACCACACGTAACATTTTTAATTGATATTATTTTACACGGAGTTAGAAAAAATGTTTAGTGTATGAACAAAGAATTAATATTAATGTTGAAATAAAAGAAAATATTATCATACTACCTTGTGTACACAAATACAGTTCCATTAACAGTCTTAAGCATTGTCTCTCCATGAAGGAATGTTAAACTTTGTCGTGCCTTAGATAAAGTTGCAAAAGCCTCTTTTGCAGATAGAGTATCATTTAAGTTGAGCACTGGAGTTCCAGGTAGAAGCAATGTCATCAGCGTTAAACTGTCTGCTATATCTGCAGGTATTCTTTCTCTCAACTTATATTTCTTGCTATTCATCTAGAATGATGACATAAATGTAATACATGTATACTTTAATTCAGTACATGGTGAATATGGGTGTGAAACAAATCTCCATTTCTTTAATTACTTACATTCCAAGCAGGCCAAGAAGTGAAATTAAGCCAATTGGAAATGCCGCGATGCAAAAGCGTGGCATTGAAACTGCTATCTACGGTTCTAAGAAATTGAGAGTTTTGTGGAAGATCAATTAGTCTTTTCTTCTGATTATAAACTTGTAAAATATCAGTCCCAATATCATCTTGAAGAGAAAAGAACCTGAACAATTTAGATTAATATAGACTTTGAAACAAACGACATATATACTATAATGTTACTAATTACTACCAAGAACTAACCCTGTGTTTTCTGTTTCATTATAAACTCTTTCTTGCCATTTGGTTAAGACAGCAGCATTTTCTGGACGATCTCTTGTATAGGCATGTACCAACGAATCATAATCACCTGCTTCAATAGGACTGGTACTTCTAAATTCATCGTGAAGATCAGGATCTTCTGTTAAATACTGAGTATTTGCCAAACGGAATCCACTGATTCCTAATTTTAACCAGTGACTCAAAATGTCCTGAATATGGAAAATGAAACTTTATACACATGTTCAAAACTTGAAATTTAAGAAAAATAACAGGAAAATAACTTACAGAGAATTCTGTAACTACTACTGGATTATTATAATTTAACTCGGGTTGTGTTTGATTGAACTGATGAAAATAGTATTGTCCTCTTTCTTCGTTCCATTCCCATGCTGACCCTCCATATACACTCAACTAAAATAATTGATATTGCAAAAAATTAAAAAAATTCTAAGTCTTTGCTCCTCAAGTAAAAGAACTACAACTGACCCAATTATTAGGTGGATTACGTCTACCATCGGAACTTGTCTTTGAATCAGCCCAAACATAATAAGACGTGAATGGATCTTCTTTTGCTACAGAACGCTTAAACCATGGATGTTCGGTCGATGTACAACATGGATCTAATTCTAAAATGATATGTTGTTCCCGATCTTTTGCAGCCTTTATAAGAGACTCCAAATCGCTCATAGTTCCAAATTCTGGTTTAATATTCTTGAAGTCTTCTATTCCACCTATTTTAAAATGCAATACGTTAATTTCGATTCTCGTATTGATGTATAAAGAAAATTGTTTCTAAAAGCTAAATGTACCTGTTGGGCTTTCTTTAACTATTGATGCAAGAGAAATTGCTTCTATACTTTGTTCTTTTAAAGTATCTAACAAAGATTCCACACCCTTTAAGTCGTGAGTACTTGTTTCAATAGGATCTAATTGTACAATAGGACTTTTTTCCCACCATTCCTTGGGCTTTGGCGCTGTACACTTTGGTGCCATTACCACAATAGCTATAGCACCAGCCAGCATGGCAAGCCAAATTAACCAAAAAGTTATGAACAAGAACCATCTTAATCGAATCCAGAATGGATCATTCGCAAATTTCATCAGTTCCTCTTTACCCATTCCAGAAAGGGCTTGTTTAACTGATTCAATATCGATTTTGGTATCTCCATTTTCAGAAATAAATTTCACCTATTTAACAAAATTTAAGGAACATTTAGTGCATACATTTCATGTGAATGCCCAGTGATTCACGATTATTTCCCCAGTATTTATTCCTCGACAAATCTTTCCGCTTTTAGATGACGTAACAACGAATAATTCTTACTTTCGAATAGCATGTATTCAATATAACACAAAATAAATTGTGAATGCGTGAGAAAGATTATGGAAAACAAAAATTAAAAAGCCGTTCGACAATGTATCGATTGTCATTCGTACTTAAATTATCGAACAAAAAATTGACGATCCGGGTAAAGTAGGTAAATGTGGGATAAGAAGACATTAATGTCAACTATATCTGTACGAAACGAAAATGATAATAGCACTAATAATGATATAAATGTGGAGATATTTTAAATTACATACGAAAGTGGTACATCTTATTGATCGTCCAAAGAGTAGGTGTGTCATCCGAAAAAGTTCCTAAAGACGTACCTCTGTTCCATCTTTCGTGGGAGAAACCTTATTCTCATCATTGAGCATTTTCTCATGGACTCCATCGTCGATGTCGTTTTCATTGTTCGGCTTCCCCATTGTGGTGTTTTCCTCGTTATCTGGCTTAGTATCGTCGTCTGGCAACGGCTTATACGTGGCAACGACTGCCGTTTCTTTCGCGTTGCCGTTCGCTTCGAAGTTATCTAAATCCAACCTCCCACTCTCCATTCTGACAACCAAACGAACTCAAGGACACGTTCAAATTAATTTAAGTAGTGGGAATGTACGAAATTCTTCCCAGAAATGTTCTTCCCTTCGCAATGAATTTTCGACGGATCCCAGGATTACCGTTCCCTTAAAACGGTCCGACTCGAAATGACTGGACGAATGCGTTTTACCCCATCCAGATGTCTGGCTAGTTCTTGCTCCCCTTTTTGTCCCTGGACCTATTTGCTTTTACTACCACAGCTATATACGAACAAAGTAAAATCAGGGGCGACTTTCGTCCCTGGAAGGTACCGTACTTTCACGTACTAAAAGTATGCAAATAGTTTCAGAATTTTCAACTCGTTACAAAAGCAGAAAAATCCTTGCTATATCGTCCACAATTTATTAAAGAAATATTTCTCTTTAAAATAAGGGTTGATGAGTATAATTATTATATCAGATCTATATTTTGGTAAATATAAAAAATATTAGCCAATGTGAAGTCGAAATAAAGGGAATAGTTCATTTAAAGGTTTCTATCGAGAGATGTAAAAGTGAGAAAAATTGATTGAAAAGTCCTTATTAAAAGTGACTTTGCGCAGGGTTCTTTAGTTCCATGGTCCAGAGCTGATATAAATGCTCTACTTACGATTCAATCGTTTCAACGGCGAATAGAATGCTTGCATGGAAGGAACAGCGCAAAAGGTTTTTCGTTTTTTGTGCGCATTCTTCCCGTAACATTTACGTTTATTATTTATTTAACGAGATTGTAACACATATTATATCATTTAATAAGATATTATTTTCGAACACAATTTTTGTTCATATTTATACTTAATAAGTATGAAAACTATTATGTACATGGTGCTTATAATTTACATGTGTTAATCGATGTAAACAGTAAATATTTCGAGCTACATTTTTCTATATCTGTGTTCGGTAGAAGCTTTACCGACATATGCGGGGAATTAAATGATTATCTTATATCTTGCTGATATCACAAAAAAATATTCCATCCTTGCAGACACTAGCTTATTCAATAAGATCAGATTACAACTAGAGAACACGTATTTTCTACTACACCGTGGCATAGAGAATTTACTGAAATAGCATGAAATTGAATCGATTACATTATTTGATATTGCTAATTTTAATGTTAGAAAATTTCATTGCAACTGTTACGGATACTCACTGTATTTTTTGTTTTGTTCGTAAGAATTATTTCCTCGGGACTGTGGCACATTTTCCATGTAAAACAGCAGTAAGATAATATGGATACAATAAGTACTACTATTAATATTACCCATAGAAACCAAAATATACAGAGGCGAACATTCATACATACTGGATCGATCGCATAATAGCTGAGATTATCATTCATCGATTCTGAAAGAAAGGATTAAAGGTTTAATTCAAATTCAACATTTTATTTGATCAAACTTCCGGTTTGGAAGTGCATACAGGGCGTATGGATGCGCGAGCACACATGACGCGATTGGTCGAATTTAAATTTAAGGGTTCACCTAGTTACTGTTTCAATACGCGCGTACTTCTTGCGTTTTGTACATAAGGATGTCAAACCTGCATCTTTCCGTTTTTCTTTCGACCCGTTGAATTTGATGGCCTCATAGATCGATCTGTCGCAGAGTAGGTGAATATTCTCTTCCTGTTCCATCGTTTTATACTTCTTTCCTTTCGCTTCATATTCTCCGGCGATGTGGTTTCGAGCTAACAGATTTCTTGCGCCATTGTCTTTTCCGTGGTGCGAACGTTTGTTTCCCGACCCGTCAGAAATGCTTGCGTCCACAGAAGTGAGGCGCGATTTAGACTCACCGTTAATGATCGGCGTTATAAAATCGAATAATAAAGACGAACGTGACATTTCTGTCCGCGATAAATATTGACACGAATAGATATCAAGTGAATTGCGAATTTTCTTTGCCGCCCCTATTCTTGTTTGTCCTTCGCTCTTATCTCACGGGTGATACGTTAGAATCGGCTGTACATATTTGCGTCTTTTCAGATCGCTGTTTACCACGTACCATAGTGAAAGACATGAGACTGGTACGTATCGATATATTTAGAACGCGATATTTTAAATACACTGTCAAACACAATCCCTGGCCGTGAATTTAACAAGCATGGTAATTTATGTTTGGTAACTATGAATATAAACCGAAACGATAAACTGAAGCGTTCTTTCACTTCTATTTATTTCACTTTTATTGGTATTTCAAACAGTCGATGATAAACTCGTATCGCTTTTACTCGCTATACGGACAGCAGTGTACCGTTTCTGTTCATGATTTTATCGTAAATGCAACTGGCTTCTGAACGACATATACCGGCACCTCGAATCGCATCGCTTAGCTTATTAATATGAATCATTCAACACACTGGTTGTTTTATAAATGCCTCTTGCCCCTATCTATAGCGCATACTTAACGCATGTAAAGTGGAATCAATCGAGCATGCATACGTTTCTATTATAGAAATGTTTATTATACAGAGTTCAGAGTTTTTATAAAAATGATGAAAATCTGCATAATAATATCACAGTAAGACTGGTACTCGTTATTAACTGTATCGTAGACGAAGAACTGGCAGCTGAATTTTTCTTTGTTGTGGTTGTTATAGGAATTGTTGTTGTTTCTGTCGCACTGGTTCCTCCGGTTACAGTAGACGTTTCGGAATTGTCCGACTTTTCTTTGGCTTTTAACACCAACGCACCGTTTGCCGTAAGTATAACATTTTCTGCTGAAATATTAGGCCTAAAAGATAAAATTACATATAATTATCTTTCCAAATTCAGAACAGAAACCGATTCTTTATAACATTATTTATATACTTACGTAATGTAAACTGCATTACTGGATGCGACAATAATTTCCATAGAATCTTCCAAATCCGGATACAACGACGTTAAATTAACTCTTTCCTGTCGTAGGCCCAAGTTGACAACGACAATGTATGTAGGATTGTTTTTCAAAAATCTAGTCGAAAATAAAAACACGTGATTATTGAATGTACGTGCTCGAATTACACAGTTGCGCAATTCACGAACCTTTTCAAAATAAATATACGGTTATTGTTCAGTGTTGCAAACTCGTAATCGCCGTGAGTAAATACTTTACTTTTTCTAAGAGCAGCAAGCGATTTATAAGTGTTTAAGTTGGTCTGTGTTTGGTTCTGTTGTACTTGAACGTTTCTTTCTACGTAATCTTGGTGAACAGGAAGATATGTGAGTGTATTGTTCGAAAATCCTGCTGAAA
Organism: Xylocopa violacea; assembly: GCA_963969225.1. Taxonomy (NCBI): domain Eukaryota; kingdom Metazoa; phylum Arthropoda; class Insecta; order Hymenoptera; family Apidae; genus Xylocopa; species Xylocopa violacea. Next base: position 24,875,135 of record CAXAJV010000012.1, read on the forward strand.
CGTCGGAGTTCCATTGCATTGGGGTTCTTGCAGGATCTCTGGAGTAATTTTCATATGTTTCTTTCGTCCTTGAGCAACCCATAGGATCGACTGTTTGATTCCACGATATTTTTCCGTCCAACATCGCGATCTCTTCTCCATAATAAGTGTACGCTTGACCAGGTAACAATAAACTAAGCATGTGAAGGCCATCGACACGATTTAATCCGATCCTCGACGCTGCTCTTGAATTATCATGATTGGAAAGCTAAAATTACACGCACAAATATATCCTCTTAGGTATTAAGATGGTAAGTAGGATGGACAGTAGGAAGTGATTATCATCACGTATCTATTCTTACCACCCAGTTTGTGTTTGCATGGTTAGGAACTTTTTGAATCCAATCTTCCAAAACGTTTCTAATGTTTTCAGCAGTACTTGTATTTTGAACAGAGGTAATAAAACGAAAGTTGAAAGGTGGAATTCCATTGTGCGTGCTATTACCATAAAGTGATATCAAAACTTCATCGGAGTCATAAGATTCAGCAATTAATAATCTGTAAATTATAAGTTATAATGCGTTAGTATAGGGCTTAACTGAATAAGATAAAATAAAGCTCGCAACATGATTATATGTACTTTGAAGTAGCTTTGTTTGTTGCTACCCAATTATCAATGTACGAACGAAACATATATACAAGAGCTGTGTTCTCTGGTTGTCCAGATGTGTGGGTTCCATTTCCTCCAGTAGGTTCATCTCTTAAATTCTCATCTTCATAAAGATAGGACACTGCGTTAATTCGAAATCCATCAACATCTCTCTTTAGCCAAAAGTTGAATACATCCTGGAATATAAAAGCAACTATTTAAATACATTTCTCATCGAAACATAATTTGGGTTGCTGTTATAACATAAATACTCTACCACTAACTCCTGTAATACATTTTCATTTCTCAAATTGAGGTCAGGTTGGGATTTGTGAAATTTATGATAATACCATTGTTGCCTTTTATTGTGCCATGTCCACGCGGAACCTTTCTCATTGCTATAGGTGCTTACCTAGATCAAAAGAGCAATTAGATGTTGCTTCTAAAGCATGCTTTGACAATTACAAATAACTCACCCAGTTATTAGGTGGTATTTTGTTGCCATTTCCATCTGTAGATCCATTTGCCCAAATGTAATAATTGTTGTAAGGCTTAACATTTTCGCTTGACAATTGAAACCATTCATGTTCGTCGCTTGAATGATTTGGCACTATGTCCAAAATGACCTTCAGATCTGAAATACTTCATTTTTTAGTACAAAATGTGTAGTGCGATTGAGTTCAAATTTTTTTATTTAGTAAAGCATACCTCGATCGTGCGCTTTCTGTATGAGTTTGTCAAAGTCCTGGAGACTGCCAAACAAAGGGTGTACACTAGTGTAATTGGAAATATCGTACCCAGAGTCTATTAGTGGTGATGAATAAATAGGGTTCAGCCAAATTGTGTCGATTCCAAGATCTTGAAGATAATCTAGGCGGCTGATTATACCTGTATAACATCAAGTACTTATTTCATTGGTCATGAATTAAAAATTTTACTATTAACTATCAGATCTAAATATTTCCAATATATTATGTGTTCAGGGTTTAGATAAAGGGTTTAGATAATATTTTTACACCTTATAAAGTATTTATCTTCCTTTTATGTTTATCATTCATACTTGAAAAATACGTTGCATATTTTCTAACTTGCTATGTGATTAATGTTATAGGCAAAGTATAAATTGTTTGGAGTACGAAGGACATGTGGACAGTAAGGCCATCATTCGTGCAGGAGTGATGGGTGCGGTGCGTTAATCTGTTGTCGAACGCTATGTCGATAAGTCATATTAGTCCTTCGAGGTATGTTGTATATGACCTTATCGACTGTAGAGTTCCAGTGCTATTTTATTGGCGCTTGTATAAATCCCTATTTTGTTACAGCGAATATTCATACAGCACAGCACGGAAGCTGGATTTTTTCTGATCTTTAGCAGCATTCTTGAGGTATCCTGACTTCTTCTGAAATATTCCATTTAGTTTTCACATCCACCGGTGAGTCGCATGTTTCTAATTTCGTTCGATCACTCAGTTGTCAAACGATAAAAGATCCTAATGGGTTTTTGAGTGATCGGTTGTGCTACTTTTTTCTCTGAAACCTTGTCGTACTTTTGAGTTGGTCCCCTACCTTGGGCGGTCCCATAAGTGGTTTCACTTCCGACTTAAATCTTCACTTCAGATTTACACGACCAGAGTTTGTTACTGTATGTATAGTGGTCCACTAGTTGGTCCTTACAAGGTCCTCGAGTCTTTATAAGTTCGTAGTCCGTAAGGGATACCTAAGTATATACGAGACATACGTTTCGTCGTATCTGGGTCGCGCTGATTGAATGTACATGTATCTCAATCTCCCAACTGCCGTCTGGAAAGTCTTGGAGGTACACGAGTAGTTTTGGATATGGTATATAATAATTTATCTACGCTACAATTCAGTTTTATATCAGAATTTTGTAGGTAAAACTGATGTCAGGAATTTACTCTGTTAACCAGTTGTGGGATCATGCAGGGATAGGGCCCACTTGAAAATACATAATCGAAGATTCTGAAGAATATTAGGTAATTATGGGGAATACCCTCTCGTATTCGTTCTTGCTTTCATTCAATTTGGTTGCGACAAAAAAATATATTAGAAGAATGATTCCCATCACACGATAATGTATCGAATCGATGTTATCAATGGCGCACCGGGAATCTGAAGTAACTTCGGTTGGTACCTTGATCAACGAGCGATAAACGAGACCAATTGTAACGTAACCCCAAACGCGAAGCTATTTTTCACGTACTCAACGTTTACGATATGCTTTCGTTAGCTTTAAAAATGGATTTATGGGATCATGAAACTTCACGGCCAGCTGTATCCAACTAAACTTTGATTTCGACGTTTAAATTGAACATCATGGAAGTCTTAATTCTGACAAACAGTTACTATCAAGCACAACCCTTAATACTTTTACGTCAGCATCGACAATCAACACACCAAGGGACTTCCATTTTTAGTTCATAACATACCTTTTAAATCACCAACACCGTCCCCGTCGCTGTCTTGAAATCCTTGCGGCCAGATTTGATAGACGAGGGTGGTTTCCCACCACTGCTTGTTGGCCAAATCGCAGTGGCTTGATCCCATTATCAGTAATCCCACCACGAACAGAAAAAGTCCACGGAACTGATCCATGGTGTCGACCGTCGTCGAAAACGTAGCTCTCGATCTGCGATTTGATCCTGTTATATATATATATTTTTGGCAGAAACCGGGTTATCGTTTTATCTGTCGCTATCACGACGATTCTCATATCTTTATCGCACCTATTTCTTGTCCCACGAAACGCTGAAATCGCACTATTGTTTACTGTCCACGAGAATAGGAACGTTCCTTTAATCCCTGATTGCGATAACATTTTATTTGAGCAAAGAAAAGGAAAATCTGGTAACCGGTTACCTTGCGAACGTACAAGGTTTGGTCGTACGTTTCGAAACGCGTGCTCTGTTAGAGAAACGGATTACTTGGAACCGAAGGAATGTGTGCGTGCCACATATTTGAGATAGGAGCGATGATTTGGCAAAAGTAAACAGTTTTCTGAATGGCGTTTAATAGGAGGGATTGCGAGGCAAGGAGTGATGCTTCTGTTTCCTATGCAACATAGTTTAAAGTTTCCGTTGTCCAGAGATGTTTCCAAAGGATACTAAAAGAAATCCAAAGGACAAAGTATGCTTCTCTGAAACAGTTCTATCTGCGTCTACCATTTTCTAAATCTTGTAATACTAAAACCTTGCATGCTTGACGTTGAGATCCTTTTATCTCGAAACTTGTCAAGCACTTATCGATGCTAGGACACTAAGCAAACTGGTCGAAAGGTAGCGTGGTGACAGGGTATCCTGGTATCTTGGGTTTCTTGCCAAGGAAAAGGTCTTTTGGCATTCCAGGTCCTGGCTTCTATCCTAAGTAGTTCTGACGCGAGTTCAAACGACCAAGTAGATACCATCGTCTCATAGATGATAAATACCGATACCAGCAGTTATTAAAACGAACTTTATTCGATTATACACCACAAGTAAAATGGATCGAGATTCAATTTAATGTTCGCGAGTAATTCTCAAACTGGACTATTCCTTTCGTATCTTTGAAGCACCCTTTTTCCTCTCGTTGCACCATGGAATAACCTTTTGTTCCAGTACCTCAAAGGATCGTACGATCGGCGTAATTAATTCCATCGACGCCCGCTTAATTAAAATTCCACGAGCGACTCGAAAAAAGGAAACGCGGCTGGGTACTGTTTTAATTCAGTCGACGCGGCGTAAAGAGGCAAATAGCGGTCGTGGCATTCGAAAAAACGCACCGCCTCCGTTAGTCGGTCGTATTTCAACGGAAACCACCCCGAACGATGCAGCTCCCGCCCTGCGATAACTCATCCTCGCGGTTAACCCTTTTGGTCCCGCTCGAAGGGACCTCTCGCGCGTTCGCGTTGCCTCCCCCGCCTTGGAATGCCTTATTGCCTCGTGTAACTTATCGCATAAACCTCTTACGACCCTCCGCTACGTTTCGCTTCAGCCCCGTGAAATTTATTCGACTTTGTGCTCGCGAGTTATCGTGCATCGGAAAACAATGAAATGCACCCGGGAAAAGCACCACCTTTATAATTCATACTCATAATTACCTTGTGCAGGATTTGCAGCGCAACCCGAATGGGATTTCCTCGAACTGCCTTTTCAATTTCCGGTGGTGGCCGCTTGATCGTCTCTACCACCGAACTGTGACTCCTGGATAATTACGATCCAGTGTAATTTGAGCAACAATGGAACGCTCTCTCTCGACGGAAGCCTGCGTCTCTGAGTCCCATTCAGAGACAGATCCGTCCAACTCTGGACCGTTCATAGCGAGCAACGCGATATCGTTTATGCCTTGACGCCGTTAAGAGAGAGCACAACCGTTTGCAATTTGCATATTGTTGTCAGATAACGATGACCCAGGCGATCGACTTCTTTTGCTCGTTTTGCATCTATCGCCTGCGAAACGGAGATGTAATACGTTCTCGTTATTTCTCATGGGAGCTGTCGTTGTTTCGCCTGCTTGGAAGCTTCCATTTCACCAAAATTTTCAACGAGAGCATCATTTGATTCTTTCAACTTTTAGTTGTAAAACGGAAATAGCCTGCTCTTATTCTCGTCGTTAGATTAGACACGATCGAGCCTGAGAAATCTTCAGAAAGCATTCGAGCCGCGACTCGTCGACAAGGTTATCTCGAAAAAGTGTATGCATAATTCGTAATCTCCGTGCGCAAAATAAAAGTATTCCTTTCGAGCACGTACGTCCGTACGCACGTCATGACTCTCGTCTCGCGAGCACGTTCCTCCAAACAAATTAAGCTTCCCTTGATTCCCTCGATTCCTCTCGACTCCCTGGAGAACGTGCTCCGCGAAAAAGTGTATTTCGATAAGGAACACGCTATCGTCCTTGTCGCCGCGAGGAAAACCACGGCCAAAACACGGCCATAATCGCGAGTCGTTACGAATTCGGTGGGATTTGGGTCAGGGGTTAATTGGCGTTCTATCTGGACGTTTCGAGCGTAAACATCGTATCTGTTTTCTTGGTTTGGACGACAATAGGTGATACGTTTCGGTACTTAACGGCGCTCTAATTAAAAGAGGCAATTGCACGATTTAAACGCGTTATTGGGCGCAGCTGTGGGTCGATTCAGATCGGTCGAGCATCGATCTCGAAGGAATGATTTTCTAACAGCGCGATACTTGACCGAGATATCAGCCGCGTTATTAGCGCGACACAGGAAACTACTTAACGATAAAACGATGAAATTCTTAACGCGTGCCAGTTTATTATTTATCGAGCGGACCGTTTCGCGGCGTAATAGGTGAATCGTGTCGATCTTTCGTCGACACCTCTAAAACCTGTCTACATAATTACATCGAGGAGGGAGATGATGCGGAGCGATTCAACGGCACGATCCATTGTTCCCGCCGGCACAATGGAGCCATTTCGATGCCAATCAAGCCGTCCCAGAAAACAATTAGTACTTTCGCGTTTGCACAACAGCCGGTTAATTTGTAAAATCGCGGTGTAAACGGTTCGAGACGGTCGCGGCGCTTCCGATTAATCCCTTTCATGCCCGGATCCCCCGTCTAGGACTTTTCTAAAGCCCTCGCGGGCACGACAATGGAGGGAAGCCGTCTCCACGACAGAACGATCCTCTCTCTTCAGTTTGTTTTAAGGTAGAGAGAGAGAACGTTTCTGCAGGGATACACGCTCCAGCTAAAAGAGTAATCGCTCTCGTTTTTATCAGCGTGTCTGTGAATTTCGTGAACGTTAGAAGAGGCGACGACGTTCACGAGTGGGCTGATAAATGGGGATGAAGGGTATTAACCCTTTGCACTCGGATGTCGCTTCAGAGGGAATTGATTACCGATTGTGAAGGTTAAAGACTTATTCCCCCGCAAATTTTTGAGAAACGCACGTTCCCCCAAAGCTTTCTACTGAATTGGAAATTTTGTAAATTGCTCGATAATAATTTTTATTGTTAACTTTTACCAGCAATAGAAAATTGCTGGAAACGCGTCGAGTGCAAAGGGTTAAGTTTGCAAACTATTGCGATCTGGAAGATCGTCGGAATTGCTATGAAAAATATATAGTACCGCGAGAGTGTCGCGAGTGCAACCATTTCCATGGCTCGCGAAACGAGATTAAAAATGTCGCTGAGCGATTCCGGATAGTTGGAGGGTTGGTTCATTTAGTCGACCCGTTCCAAAACTTTTCGACGATCTACCACGGACTTGATTATTCGCGGAGGCTGAACGACAGATGCGGCTATCTAGTTCCGAGGAGTAATTAAGTTCAGTCGTGGATCGCAGGGTTGATTCGGGACGATCGTATCGAAATGAACAACTCGCTGGTGTAAATAACATTTAATGTCTGTATATTTTGCACTTTCGACTCAATTACAACTTAATTGATTCTTAGTCGTTCGCGTGATGTTGGGAGACCCGCTTGCGATCGAGCAACGAGCGTCGACCAACGGGGCTAGGAAGGGGTGTCTCTGTTTTTCTAAAATATTTCTTTGTCTCTGAAAATGTATCGCGCGACGCTACGTGTGTTCTCCTCGATAACGGGTATTTTTCGTCTATTCTTAAAAGAGCTCTCGAATCTTCTCGTTGCAACGAGGGCAAGCGGTTTCCATCGCTTCCTCTCTCTCTCTCACTCTCTCTCGCATTTTGATTCTTCGTTCTCACAACACAGAGCTGCGCAGCTCCACTCCGTTTTAGTTCCCTTCTCTGTTCATTTCTCCTGTTTTTTTCTTTTGTTTTTTTTTTTTTTAGAGGGGTTCTCAACGAGATCGTACATCAACAATTAACACGTTGCTCGCCCCTTCGTCGTTCGCGAGTCGTCGAAGGAAGCTGTTCCCTCGTTCCGTTCGATCGTCGTCTGTACGCGCTCGAACAACCCTCGAACGACGAACGACGAATCGATAGTATAATAATGCCAATAATAATGAGCGTAGGCATAAAACGGCTTAACGTCTTACAACGATTTTACAAAAGGAACCGGGTCACCCGGCCCTTTCTTGCTCTCTCCTCACTGTACAATTGGAACGATACATAGAAGACGGAAGATAATGGTTGATCGCTCCTCGTGGCTGAAGAACGGGACCGAAAGATCGTTACTTTCGCATAATGGGACGCCGCGTTCCTCCCTCCGTACCTACCGAACCGACGAGATGTACCACTCAGACGTATCTTAAGACGAGTCTCTCTCAAAATAGAAAATGTTCCTCGAGTACATAGGTTACACAGATTCGTTCAAAGCTACCAAGACGCCTGCTGTCTTCGTGCTTCTCAGCGAGGGTGTACGCGATGCTTTTACGAACGGTTTCGCATAATTGTTAGCAATTACTCGTTAGCAGAACTCGAACGCTTAATTAAACGGGAGCCAGCTCGAGAATGAATTAAATTGATATGATCCAACGGTAGGTCGTCTTGGGAATCGCGAGATTCGTGTGGTGGCGCACATTGGTGTCGAAATTTCGAGTCGAATCGCTGGGCGTGGTAGGGCGGTCGTCGCCGATTATGAGAACCTTTCGCACACCAGGCTGCATCGCGTTATCTATTGTATTCGCGGTGGTTAATTGCCCGAAACGGAGTCGTAGGGAGGTACATTGGCGGTAATACACGATTACGCGATAAGTTTCGACCTTCCCGCCAGGCGAGGCTGCCTCTAGGTTAGTTAAACACGGTCGCCCGATTCGAGCGATATAGAACCGCTCGAACCGCTTTTACGGGCGCAACGCAAACGTAAATCGCATTTCGTTGTATGGCGGAAACGTCGCTGATAATGGATGTTCGTGCGTGACGTATCGAAACGCGAGAACCGGGATTCTTTTGGGTGGAAACGAGAGAAGGATGGGACAAAGGGGTGAGAAAGCGTGGAACGATAGAAAAACAAAAAGAGAGAACAAACTAATTAAGAAAGAGAGCGATCGTTTGTACAGATTTAACAACGATTCGAAGTTAACATCGCGGCAGATCGATCGCCTTCGGTTAGAGGGGCGAGAGACTAGAAAAATTGGGATAAAAGGAACGACGAAGATAGGGAGGGTGAGGGAAGCTGTTTCAGGGCACACGACGATGTTTCCTCGCTTCTGCGGTGTCTACGTTTCCCTTCTTCTTCTTCTTCTTCTTCTTTCTCACCTTTGCTTCGCTCTCTTCGCGTTACATCGAACTCGTCGATTTTCTGTTGGTTTCGCTATGGGCTTAACTTCTAGTCGGAATAACTTACGCGCTAACAGGACCTTTCGTCCAGTGTGGATCTTACGATTAGCAATCGATCGAACAGCGAGAATTATTCGAGGCCTCTGAACGACCTGCGAGGGAACGGTCAACGAAACGATGAACTTCTCGCATCGTCGACGCGAGTGTCGGACGGACGTTCGCTCGACGATTCGCTGGGGATGGGGTCGGAATAAACGATGATTCTTCGCAGTGCTCTACGCCCTACTAAAATGGTGCACCGTCGACTAGGAACGAACAACAATCCGCCGTTTCCTGGCTGACGAGCGAACGATCCTCCGCGATCTCGCATCAACGACACTTGTAAATCTCGTAAAATCAGCAATCTTCATCTTCTATTTACAACAGGACTAGTCGTACGCATAATAATAATCTACGATCATCCTAATCATCGGACAGATGCTCCTGACGGCAAGGAAGAAGAAGGTTCAATTCATTTAATTCTCTCGATCGTAGTAACGCACCTATCGTTCAATTGTTAGGCAATGTAACGCAACAATACATATATACAACGGTGTGTAATCTCTACCGGCGAGCAGTAACTTGTGTATGTTTCGCTTTGGCGGTACAAAACTCAGATTCGAAATGTGCATCTTTCCCTTGTTTCGTCTGATTCTCGTTCGTCGTTAGCTCGAGTGGCGCCTTCGAAAGGGGCCACCCCCGGTTCTCCGCCGCCACCCCTTTAATTCTAACTATTTTACAACGTTTTCGCTATGTTACAGTGTTAATCGTTAGTTCTCGAAATGTTTCTAGGGGACGTGCGCACCCGACCACCCTTGCGTAACCCATCGCTTCTAACCCATTTCTTCGTCGCTGAACGATGACCAAGTGGAGTCGAATATTCTTCGAGAGTGCAAACCTTTTCTTTTTTTGTCATTTTTATCTTTTATTTTATTTATTTATTTATTTATTTATTTACTTTTTTCTCGCAAGGGTGCCGGCTGAGTGCAACGCGAGACGAAATGATCCAACGCGTACCGTTTCTTCTTTCATTATTAATCGACGCGCGTCATTTCGTTTGCTTCTTCTCTCTACGAGTGTGTCGTGCAGACGGTCTTTAGAGCGGTGAGTAGAGACAAAGATGGAACGGTAGATCAAAGAGTAGAAGAGCGTGTGTATACAGGTATAGATAGGAGTACATTCTCTAATTATACTTAGCGTGTATAGTATTACAGAACGAGAGACAAAGTGTATAAGTATATAGAATCATACCTTTTATTCTTTTGAGGGATAAAATCGAATAGAAACCTCGTCACGTTTAGTACGTTTGATATTTACAGAAGAGCCATGGCCAGCCCCGATTGATATATCTCTCGAAAAGAAAATACGAGCGTTCAGACGAGTTTTGAGGGGATTTTTATGCACGAACGTGTCTCCTGCTTTACGCGTGACGCATCGAAACGAAAGCGTTGAGCGTCCCGTTTCAGAATTCACGCATACGGAGAACAATTCGCGCTATCGTTGCATTCGTTTGTTTCTTCTTTTGGTCCGAATCGATGGTTCTCTCTGGAACGTTGGTCGTTTCGCGTACACAGTTGACTAATCAACGGACGAAAGTGTCGAAACTAGCATGCACCAAGGAAGTCGCAGAGAGCAAACGTTCCTTTTTTTCACATTTTTTCCTCGAATTAGCAAATTCTGGTCCTGGCTGTGCGTATGACGTTTGATTCCATTTAATTCGGCAGATTACTCGTGGCTCGATGCAGATACTTTTCTCCTCGGATAATTTGATGAGAATTAGAATAGAATCCGAGAGAATGATTAATGAGAACCGAATTCTAATAGGAAACGAACTTGGCTACCACTGCCTCTTGCAATTTTATTGGTACTTTTAACTCGAACTTAGTTCCACCTCCGCCTGCGGGTAAAAATGCTAATTAAAAGTTCAACCAGTTCAGTGTGTTTCTTTCCTCGATAAACCGCGTCAAGTAAAAAACACCGAAGACGAGACGAAAGTCAGTCAGTGGTAGCGATCAATGGTAAATCAGTCGGTCGTAATGCACGCGATTGATCCTCGTACGATTGTCGTCAAGAAAGAACAGAATAATCCTTAAATATACTGAACGTCGGATAATATATAAAATTCATTGTCACGACACGAACGGAATTATCGAACGTTCTAGATATGACTGAATCTGGCAAACACACGAAACCGGAAATTGGTCAAGAACACGCGATAACAGATTAAATTGACGATACACGTTGCCAAGTCTTCCTCGCGAATGTTTCGCGTACGTTTCAAGAATCTGCATCCACCGTTTGGTTTGTTTGGTTCCGCGGCAACAACTAAACCCTATCGATCGATCGTGATCTATAAATGCCAATTCTAAACTAAAATCCTCCCCTCTAATGCCTATCCAACTAATCGCCGTTCTGGTTACCTACTCGTATAGAAAATACAAAACGTACAAATGCACAGGCTGGCCTGCGCGTCTAACGAAGGTATTCCCGATTTAATCAACCTACGCGAACGCACTTTGCGATACGTTTCTCTAGTTGTTCTAATTTTCGCGTGGATCCGACGAGAAAAACTCTGTTTCCCGCGAAACGCACTGTTAAAATGCACGATATCCGTGGACAGATCGGACGTTGGTGGAAAGTAAAAGGGGAACGGATCGACGTCGACGTTTAATTTCGACGAGGATCGCGAGGCATCGATGTTTCCCTCGTCGTTGCGATCCGCTCGCGATCGATACTGGCGATGAGAATACGTGGAAATCTCGTCCTCGGACGAGAATGCAACGCGCGATGCGTCGGGGACGTTGAACGGTTACAGTTTCTATCGACTTCGCGTCGATGACGACAGAATTTGAGGCTGGCCATGCGGAACGATGTCCTTAGACTCGAGTAAACAGAATGTCCATTAAATAGCGAACCGCGTTCTCCGCTGGTTGTCGTTCGATTCTACGTAACTACGTTAACAGTAAGTGCACGGACCAATTAAACGGGAGCTCGAGTGCCGCGAGCGAGCAGATTTTTCGTCGCCATCGATTCGATTCTACGATTTGATAAAACGATCGACGGAATCGTTGGATGATGGCGCTTCGAGCGTCCCCTTTAACCAGCGTCGTCCTAATTCTAACGAGTGAAAAATACTTGTCCGCGAGCTGTCGTGTTCGCGAGCCTGGTAACGTCCTATCGAAACGAAAGGGAAACAGGGAATGGAGGAGGGTGGAAAGTAGGGAGGAACAATAGAATCGACGACGAAAATCAAACTCGTTCGTTCGCAAACGTGGCGGACGTTTAGCGACAGCGTTCCACGGGGGAACGAAGAGAAAAGGAATAATCGAAGATGAGGGGAAAGGGGCGAAGGGGTGGGAAAAACAAAACTGACAGGAGTATGCAGTAATCGCGTTAAAAACGGCGCTGCAGGAGTGAAACGAACGAATTCAAACGACCAATCGTGGCATAAACATGCGACGGTTGAATTCGTTTTGGTGCAGGTCCGCGTTGGAAGGGTTGAAAGGACTTGCGCGCTCCGCAATGGATGAAGAGTAATTGGAATAAATGCACGAAGAAGAGAGATCGCTCGTTTCCATAAATTCTCGCCGATAACCGCTGCTGGACGCTCCGATGGTCAAGGTACGCGTAGCGCTTTTGATTGCGTTTGATCGATCAGTTTCGTTTCTCTAACAGGCTCTGTTGCTTCGTGACAAAAGGTCGCATCGGTCTACGGATGCGCGTTAAAAGTATTAGGTCGCTTGGTGTTTTTTTTTTTTTTTTTTTGTTGAAGACAATTACGATATCGTATGCGATACACGCGTATGTGTGTGTGTGTGTGGTGTCTGGACTGACTAAAATAAAATGAAAAATGGTCTAATATTCGAGAAAGCAAAGGCAATGTATCATAGTTTTCAATGGGACGAAGAGAAGAAAGATTTATAACTGCAGGATTAATAAAGGATAACAAGTGTTCTAACACTCAGAAGTGGAGGCATGCTCGTAGAAAATTCCGTATCGCGTTAATTTGATTTAGAAGTTTCGTCGCGAGGAAAGCGACGCGACAGTCGAGGCGTCGTTCCTCAAAGGGCGTGGGGCAGGGTAAACGTTACGATAGAACGAGTTCGTTTGTAATAACGAGCGAGAGGTTAAGCATTGAACGTTACACGTTAGTAATGGCTGTGTTTAGCAAGCAACGCGCGGCTCTTTGCGCTCGTTAACCGTTGCTCGTTGAAAGCAAATCGGGGGATGAATCAGGTACTTAGTAGCAGAACGTATTTTCACGCGCGCACCGTTTCGAGGCGACGAAACGCACGGTCGCGACGAAGCACCTCGTTCAGAACAGAAATCGACGAGTTTTATTCATTTTTTTTTCTTCCTTTTCGTTTCTTTTTTTTTTTTTTTTTCCTTTCCGTTTGTTGTCTGTCGCGTCGCCTCTTCGCGATCCAAGCGGTTCGATTCTCTCGCGCATCGATGACGATCGTTCGGCCAGCAGACGAATCGCGAGAATTTGGTAACGTTCCGGATCTCATTTACGGTTTATCACTTCAACGCTTTGCTATTGAGTGTCGGTATATATACGTCCTACTATATATATATCTATATATTTATACATATATATGTATATATATATATATATTAAATCTCTTTGAACGATTCTCTTATTAAAATATCTATATCGTATGTATACGCATACACTAAATACTTTTTCTCTTTTTTTTATTTTTTATACATACATATGTATATCTGTGATTTTTGGCTGGCGTCGTCGGTCACGCGACGTTCTTTCACTGTCTGTTTAACTTCATCGCTTTCGCTTTAAATTTCTTCACGCTCTTAACGCATTAATCACCCCAGGAGCTTTCCATAATGGAACGAAATAAAACGGGGGCGAAGCCTCGGTGGTTCCTGCGGTACGCTCTCCAATATACAGCGTTTCACGTAATTGGCTAGGGTTGCGAGGAATCGTGTGCTCTCTAACCCCGCCGCTATCGTTTGCAGACAGACGAAAAAAGAAAGAGCCCGATGGAACCCACCCTCGTTCTCGCATGATTTCTCTTTCATTCCTATTCCTCCATTTTTACCATCGTCTTTCTTCCTTTTTCTCCTCCTTTTTTCCAGTCCTCGACTCTCGCAGCCACGTAATTAGAGGCCCTCGAAACGAGGGTGGGGGCCTCGAAAGCGAATTAATGCGACGCGGAGGCCACGTCGGAGGTTCGTTTAATTAATAACTGTGCGCAAGTCTCGTGATCTGCTTTGTGGGCGGCACTCCACACCAACCTCGACTGCCTTTTCGCAGAAACCGAATTATATATACCGTAAGAAGTTTCGGTTTCCGTCTAATTTGAGTTTCAACGGTGCGCTCCCTCGCGGATTCTCGACGAATTCAAGGAAAGATCCTAGCGTAACAAGGATTCGCGGATCTGATATAACGCATGGCTGGAGTTCTCGAGGTAGCTCTCTAATTTGCGAATAAATACACGAAGAAAGAGGGGTTTACGCAACGGTAGCCATGTTTAAGAACAAAAGCAGTTTCTCTCGCGAAGGATGTGCTGGATCTCCATAGGATTTTCCGCGCTTTTCCACGTGGCGAGTTGAAAGTAAGAATCGTTAATGAATCCAACGAATAGCGATCTTGAATGTTTGATCAAGAAACGAATTTTGTCGCGAGGCTTTCTAAGCGAAAATCGGAACACCAATGAAGAGTATGTGCGTTTGATATTCCTCCTTGAAATGCAGAACAAATTTTATACCATTTGGTTGGCCTTTGAAAATCTTCGTAAGTGGAAATACTTAAAATTTCAAACACAATCGGGGGGAATACGAGTCGAAAAGTTAACGAGCTTTAAAATCCTTCAGACGAAACATGTGTGTAACGTGTGCAAACATAGATAAAAGCTTCCGATATCGTAGGACGACTCTCTTCGAGCAGGAGACTCGGTTTAGTTCGATTTCTCGATTTTGCGCGACAGGAAATAAAAATACGGACCGAATCGGGGATCGTCGGTGCCGGAAATCCGGGTCATCGGTTCCGCTTGACCACGCGAGGACCTCCTTCCTCTCTCCCTGGTCTGCGCGTCTCGTAATGGCGTCTTTCTTCTTTCTCTGCCTGCAAACGATTTAGAAATCGCCACGCTTCTCGTATATTCCAATTCTCCCCTGGGAAAATTCTCTCCTAACACCAGACGTTCGTCCATCGACGTACTCGTAATACGCGTATCGTTGAGCGAGGAAAGCTCGACGGTCTCTTGGCGTGTGCACCTTTTTTTTGGGCGCGATTAGAAGGGCAGAGGCTTCTTCGAACGTGTCTGGAGCGTTCAAAGTCCCACCCTTTCTTTTTCCTCGATAATTGTACGCGGTTCCAGGAAGAAAGGATCCGCTCGACGTTACCTTCGAGACGTCCATGAATTCGAACCATCTCAGACTCTTGTCGTCCCACGCGGATTAAGCTGGGCACACAAATTACACGCATTGTCTACGGACACGCGTCCACATGGAAGTTCCACGGATATCCGAGGTTTGTTTGCGAGCTGTCCGCGGAGTTCTGTGTACCGTTCGCGGATAGTTTGTCTTTTTCCATTGTAACGGACGCGGAGGAGACAGCGTCCCCTGAACAAAGTCCATTATTCGCGGTACAATATCCGCGGACAGCGTTCATGCGGGTCGTCCACGGACAATGTCCGCAAGTGTGTACACAGCTTTGGTCGAGAGAATACCCCTGGCGTTTAATCCACGCTGGGACGTCGAAAGTCGAGGAGGCGTCGATCGAGATCCGTATCGCGGGGCTGTTGCGAACGTCTCCCTTAATCCCTTTGGGGCGTCCCTCCCCTTACTGGCGTAAAGAAGTAAAGTAACGCATACTTTAATTAGTTACAACCTTTGCAGTGTCAGTTTAAATCTCTACGCGGCTAAAGCTTTTTAATCGCCTCGTCGTTAAGGACGTGAACTAGATCCAGCCAGTCGACTGTCGCTTAAAACGTTTCGCTAATATTAATCGAACGGTTGTTCTCACTGAGAACGTTTAGTAAGTCACAGATTCTTCGGGCGTTCTATAAGTATGATAATGTTTCAGTGAACCTCGAGCACGAAGAAAAAAAAAAGTTAAAATAATTGTTGTCTTTAACGCGTGCCGATTGGTTTTTAGCATTCCATCGCGAGTGGCTTGTCTTTTTTTTGTTTTTTTCTTTTTCTTTTCTATTATCCTCTCGTACTCGAATCAAACGACGCGTTTCGCATCGTGCGTATTCCACGACGTTCTGCTAAATGTCCGTACAATTCTCTTAATCGTTAGTGCGACGCGTTCGCGGGGAACAGGAAACGACCCTCGATCAAAGGCAGTGAATACCAACAAGAACTTTGACATTCGAGCGAAGGCCGCGGTCCACCGCGTCGAACGCGTCTTTTAATTAAATGTATATTCGTTCGCGCTATCTAATTATACTCTTAACAGATAATAAACATGTTTCATCGTGGTTGGGTGACGATCCGATCGATCGTCGCGGCGAGCGGGCTTATTATCGAGATCGCGCGATGGCTCTTTTACCCTTCGTTCGAGGATTCGATTTGGTGGACGCTCGAAATTAAAAGGAGGGGGACGTAGATAAGAAAAATTCGATCGCAAACGTTCGACAGGTTAAGTAAATCGATAAGTACCATTATTGCGTTACGTCGGTTCGTTGGAAACGAATTTTCCCGGTGCTTTTGAACGGATCCGGCTCCTCGAACGTTTTGGGACGCTTCTGACGAAGGCTGTTTTGTGAAAAATTCGCGCTTCCACTGTACACTGCCACGCTCTTACCGCGGCTATGTCGACTTATTCACCTACGTATAGTGTTCTCTTGTGGAGGTCTCGACTCGGACTTTTGTGATGCAAATCGATCCCGATCTACGAGTTCTTTCGATACAACATGGCTACGACGCTCGGGGGTGGCTCACCGCGAGCAATGGCATCGCGATGCTATCGGGGAGCGTTCGAAAGGGGTATCGTACGGTAATATACGTTTATATAAAATTAGCGACATCGTTCTCTGGCGAAAGGAGGAATGGCAATACACTTCGCTACTAAAATACCATAGAAACTTGTGTTCCTTAAAGGATTAAATAAATACGCTATTTGTATGTGTGTGTCTGTGTATGTATATATATATATATCCTTTTGCTTTTTCTTTTCTTGCATCGTACGAGCCACGGGCACGAGACTAGAGACTAGAACGCGTTTCTCTTTTACCTACGATCCATCGTAGGTAAGCTTTTGTCTGTTAAATTTATACGTTTAAGGCAAACTCACGTCACTTCCTCGCACACGTAACATTTACCTTTTCACCATCTTTTCTCAATCTTCTTACCGTTTGTTCGTTCTCGCGTTTTCCTCCTCAATTCTCAACCATACTCTCTCTCTCTCTCTCTCTCTTTCACACACACATCTTCACTCTCTCAAGTATCTAAGTACGCGCACGCACGCATTCAGTAACGTTTCACGCGATCACGTTCGTTGTTAATCGTCCCAGGCGGGAGGGTGAAAGCTACCAGTAGTTTTTTTTCCGGCGTAGACCTCAGAGAGTCCGTTCGCCAGCGAAATCGCACCCCTTCGATTCCACTTCCTTTTTGTCCTGAAAGGAGAAACGATAAATCGGTCAGATAAAGAGTTCTCCCGCGGTCGTTCTTTCTTTCTTTTTCCGCCCATTCCTCTTCCCTCCACGGGGGGGGGGGGGTGTAACTCGGTTCGGTCGAGACCCGTCTCCGGGTGGATGTGGGTCGCGTCGATGATCCTCGTCGCGCGAAACTGAAGGCAAAAACGTATTTTTCCCCGTCCCACGATCGACGATACTTTTAAGCTCGTAAGCTTTCGAGCGTCGCGGAAACCACGAGCGAGACGAGACGCTTTTCGCTTCGAGTTTTTTTGCACCCAGACGGTCACGTCGTATCGCGACAAGCGTTTACGTTTCGATAGAGACAGGTGGGACGACTAATGCGTGCGTGATACTTGCCGAGAGAACGTTTCGTTGAGCACACGCCTTGGCAGACGCGAAGTGTTTAAGATACACGCGGAGCGGTGTAGGCCGACGTTTGCCGTTGAATGGGCTCCGTTTAGAAGCCCTCGATATAGCCGTAGGCCTCGAGGATCGTCATAATGAGGTAGAACAGCCACAGGAAAAAAAGGAAAGCCGCCGTGACGACCTTCGGTACAAAAGGCCCGCCGAGTTCGCCACCGATGCTCTTCGTTCGCCTCAGCAACAGAACCAGGATCACCAGGCAGGCTTCCGTGCAGAACAATGTCACGCAGAAGGCTAAGCTGTTGCGAGGAACGTAATTTTTGTTTTATTAACATCACGCTGCTGCTTTTGGGGCAAATGTCTCGCGCAATTTCCTAAAAACAGCTACTCCATAAGAAATGGCAGCGAAGTCGATCGAGTTTATGGACAGAGACAGCTGACGCGTTTCGTGCTTAACGCGAACTCTGACGAATGACGTCAACCGGAACGGGAACCTGTACTTTTATCATCTATTTTTAGAAATCGTTCTTTTTTCGTCGACCACGCGACGCATCTAGAGTTAAGTGTCTTTTTTCCTATCGCGGATACAAAGTTCGAAACGATCGATACGCGGTGACAAAAACGATCGACATTACGACGCCATCTGTGCATACATCGCGCGACTACGGTGCTTCCGGTATCGCTTGTCCGTACCGCATCGTTCGAATGATGTATGGATTTGCGATGGATCGATTTTGGACCATTTCGAGGGCAGAGAATCGTGTTGTCAAAATACACGGTGCTTGTTAACGTCTGACACGCGCCATCGCGATCTTCAACCCCTTACCAACGACACTGCAATCGATTCCTCCCCGATTTTTTCGAGATTCCACAGAATCAGGTACGCAGCAGCACAATTTAGCGCAGCTGCGTCAGTGAAACGACTAATTACATTATCGCGAGTAACGATTCGCGCGGCAATCGAACGGCTCGCGGCGTGTAAATATTTATCGTCGAATCGACAGTCGAGGCGACCTGAATTCGTCGCGCGCTGCGCAAGTTCCGCGAAATTGTATTTTATAATTTGAAGAAGCGGAATCAATCGCGAACACACGGGACACTCGAGTTTACCGTGCAGAATAGGATTTTATTTGCGAGCTACCGTCGCGCAACGACGATCGATACGCGATCGAACGTCCGACGAATCCGTGGGCGGGAAATCGATGCAGCCGCCGCTTCGAAATCTGGGAATTTATGCCTGGACGGGTGTGTTCGGAGAAACGGACGTCGTTCGCGTCTCGATATTTGACGTCTCGGAAATATCCGCATCGCGCGTTACGCTCGGTTACGATATTCCTGCCGATACGTCGCGGATAACAATTTTCTGGACCGAGGACACTGTCACCAGCGCTGGTCACGTTTCAGCGCATAAATCGACAAGCGTGTCGGCAGCCAGGCTTCCGTGCTATTCCCCAACCAAATTTCTTGAGAGCCTCTCGAGCGTTCGAGATCGTAAACGCGAAACGACGCCCGTGTTTTGCCTGATATTGTTTCATTTCACGTCGTCCACCGTTAATCGGCTTCTGTGCCGTCGATGCGCCGCGTTATCGATCGGTACACATCGATCACTCGCGAAAGTCGTGGGGGTATCATAAACGAAACGATCCCCCGCAGCCTATACTCGATCGAAACGGACCAATCTCGAAAGTTTCTATTGTTTTCGAAAGTCTGTAATCTCGTTACGATGAGTCGATGCTACGAAAAGAGTTAAGGAGAAGCGTCGATCTGCTCTACAGAGTTCAACGAGGTTCTTAGAGCCAAACTTTTCCAGCTTCGAGGTTTTCGAAGGGATCTACTTAAGCAGACTCGGTGTACGCGATAACTTTGCGATTAAATTCAATCGGTTACTCCAGGCTGCTCCAAAATTTGTTAGATCGTTTCGCGGTAAGTTTTTGAAAAATTCTTTCGAAGCAACCTGTGCGCCAAAATGTCTGTCGCGCTATCGATAAGTAGGGATGAAGCGATACTGACTTGCCAGGCTCCACTAAAAACTTCTCGCCACGGGTTGCATGGTAGATCGCCGCGATGCTCCACGCGATGCCGATCCCCAGGAAGACGTTCACCGCGTTACTTCCTGTCACGTTCCCGACGCTCGCGTCGGCGTACTTGTCCTGGCAGGCGGCCACCTTGCTGGCGAACGTGTCTGCAATGAAATTACATTTTTGGATTTACCTCTTCGCCTCTGTTTTCCTCTCGTTATCGCCCCAGCTTCACCTCGTATCCCTCGTACCCAGCCACGATTGGATTTATCGATTTCCAATCATTTTCGTTCGCACAAAAACGGCATACATAATTTCCACGTCGACTCTTCGCGGAAGTGGAAGTAAAGGGAGGTCGCCTGACGATGCAGTGCGATTTCTAGCAATGCTTTGACGCAATTTGGAGTCTGCATTCGTAACGATTTGTAATTTACGATTGCAGGCTTCTCTGTGTTCGCGATCGCAATTAAAAAAGTCTGAACGTCGTTCTAATGACGAATCGCCATAAA
The DNA here is from genome assembly GCA_963969225.1 of Xylocopa violacea. Taxonomy (NCBI): domain Eukaryota; kingdom Metazoa; phylum Arthropoda; class Insecta; order Hymenoptera; family Apidae; genus Xylocopa; species Xylocopa violacea. The sequence continues at coordinate 24,895,454 of CAXAJV010000012.1, forward strand.
ATGCGTCGCCATGATGATGCGAGCTGAGGAATTCGTAAAGTTCCAATCGAACTCGTTGGGACGAAGTTACATATATTGGACAATGGTCAAAGTTAAGGGACGTTAAGGGAGGTCTCCTGACGATGCAATGCGATTTCTGCAATACTTTGATGCAACTTGGAATCTCCATCCGCAACAATTTGCAATTTACGATTGCAGGCTTCTCTATGTTCGCGATCGCAATTAAAAAAGTTTGAACGTCGTTCTAATGACGAGTCGCCATAAAATGCGTCGCCATAATGATGCGAGCTGAGGAATTCGTAAAGTTCCAATCGAACTCGTTGGGACGAAGTTACATATATTGGACAATGGTCAAAGTTAAGGGACGTTAAGGGAGGTCGCCTGACGATGCAGCGCGATTTTCAACAATACTTTGACGCAACTTGGAGTCTCTATTCGTAACAATTTGTAATTTACGGTTACAGGCTTCTCTGTGTTCGCGATCGCAATTAAAAAAGTTTGAACGTCGTTCTAATGACGAGTCGCCATAAAGTGCGTCGCCATGACGATGCGAGCCTAGGAATTCGTAAAGTTCCAATCGAACTCGTTGGGACGAAGTTACAAATATTGGACAATGGTCAAAGTTAAGGGACGCGAGCAACGAAACGATCGTATTTCCAGGGACATTGAAACTCCTTCGCAGCAGGGACTGCGAGTAACGCAGGCAACTTCTCGATTTACGCGCAGCCTTCGATTTCAGTTTCGATTCTGTGGGAACTTACGATACGTTATCCACGATCTTTTCGATATACCTTAGAAACTTCCACTTCTGAACTTTAAAAGCTCCATTAGTTTATCAGAGCAATCGTACGTAAGCGTGTCTTACATTTACTTTCTACTTTCGAAGATTTTAAAGGGAGGCTTTATTTCCTCGAAAACCAAAAGGTTGCGTACGCAAATGAGCTGGTACTCGCGGATGTAACTAAGTAATCCTTAATCCTCTGCTCTCAGCTCCTTCTCAGACGTTTGCAATAGAAACTATTGCCGAGATAGCAACCTTTGAGCAATATTTTAGTCACAGATTCTATTGCTAACGTCTCTCAGCAACCTTCGTAATCACTAATCAATGCTGACGTCCCCTCAGAGGCGACATCCAAGTGCAAAGGGTGAATTATTCCTCAACATCCCAGAAATGTAGCTTCTGCGTCGCGTTGGGCACTCAGCAGAATGGCGCCACTTCTAAAAGAGTTGTGCAAGGCGCGCGTTTCGAAAAGTCGATATCCCAAGCCGCGAGGCTAGCGCGTTTAATCGGGAATATGTTTCGTCGAGCGTGCATCGCCTCTACTTTCGTTAGTTCTTGTTATTGGCCGTTGCAACGGCTCCATCGCCAAGAGAACATCGTATACACGGACGCGGGGAACCAGCTGACGTGAATGGTCGAGGGTGTACGTACACGTTCGCTCCCTGTATCCGCCACCCTCGGATTAAATCCAGCCACGTGCGCACGGATTCATTTCGACTGGCGTATACCAGCGGCTTTTCACCAGGAAACTTTCACGCATCCGATACCGTAAATGACTGCAATTATTCGGGTCTCGATGCAGAGCTGAATATTGCCAAGCCTCGTGGATACACGGACAGAGACAGGCGGGATTATCGACAATTGCGTTCCGCGTTTATTCGACGCACGTGCTCCGTGGCCATTCGTTTCGTTTTTACGCGATCAAGATTTACGTCCTGCTTCTTTTTCAATAACAAGTTCATTTTGAGATCGTCGAGAAAGAGAGTTTTTGGCACGACGCGAAAGACAGGCGTTCTTGTTGGCCGTTGATCAAAGTCGCTATAGGAGCGTGTCTTGGGAACTTTAACAGAGGCGTTGGAGCAATGAAAACTTGTACGATCGTTATGGATATTTTCTTTTCGACAGAACTAATCGCGAGGAATCAACAGGACGTCACGTCGATCGTGCACCTCGCGCGGCGGCCATCCGAATCGACGCGCAATTATGGATTCGATATCGAGAATATTTGTATAATTCACGGCTCGAGGATTATCTGGGTAACTATCGACGTTCGCGTAGTTTTACGAGAGCCAGGAAACTTCCTCGCGGGACAATCTCATCAATATTTATGCGACCGACGACGTGCCTTGTCCGAGCCAACCATTCTGCCAAGCTTCTGTCCCTGGTCCCGCCGCAATCTTCCGAGATCGGGATTTTCTCTTATTGCGCCCCTCTCGAGGGGGTGGATATCGCGGACCACCCTCGCGGAACGCTCTCCGCAATGGAGTTACGTCTCTGGAACGACATCCATCGATAAGTTTCGAGCGTTGTTATGGCCAAGCTGGCGTTCGTTGCTTCGTACGTTCACTCCGGAATACCGTTGTATTCCGTGACTTACAAGTTCTGCTACAATCGCGATCGATTCTTCCATCGAGGCTCGACTCTGATTCTAATAAAACTTGGAACGGAACGCTCCATATTTGTTTTATCGCGGTTCTCGACCTACTTGCTCGTATTGCTGTTTCCACTCGGCGTGCTCTTAGGCAGCCTGTTACATACGCTCGTTTAATTATCGGAGAAGAGGACGAAGGCTTGTAAAACGCATTAGCGGGACATTAGCGGAAGTTACGAAGCGGTTGCTGAGCGAAGTTAGGGGGACGCGATTGGCGTTTTCTTATCGATCGCGCGTGCCTAAAAATCGCGAGAGTAGAGGCTCTTTGGGAAGCATGGAAACGCGCGTTGTCCAGCGACAAACATTTTGCATTAATTTACACCGCCATAAGTCAAATCGTCGACCATATTTCGAACACTCATCATAATTCAAACCATAAAAACATCTAACTTCCATATCCCCAATTTTAAATCAATAGGATGTCGCTTCATCATAAATCTGAAAAATTAGTTTCCAGTAAATGACCCCTTAAACTGCAATTGTTTTATTGCCTGCTCCACTCGCCTCTCGTCACTGACCTGCAACCCTTAATCCCACTCCTCGCGCCTTCCTGGTTCCCTCCTGATCCCCAAAAACCAAATTCTGTGTCTTACCTACTTGCCACACCCTTCACCACTCCTCCACGGAAACTCATTATAAAACATTCCATCTACACAGCTCGCGACATTACTAAGAAAAATACCATCAGACACACTTCAGAGAATCATCGCAAAACTCAGTATTTTTGTAACTTGTTTCAACGTTCAAATATATTTGGGCAAAACTTGTCTACATATTCCCTTACTGCCTTAATCAGTATTAGGGCGCACACAGTCGCGGTGACGAAAAGGATCGAGGCGAAGATTTACGCCCTTCGTTCATCAGCCATATCGCGACATTACTAAGAAAAATACCATCAGACACACTTCAGAGAATCATCGCCAAACTCAATATTTTTCTAACTTGTTTCAACGTTCAAATATATTTGTTATTTGTTAAAAGTTGGCAAAACTTGCAACAAAATCATAACAAAAACATATTTGTTTGTTTGTTAAAAATTGGGCAAAACTTGTCTACATATTCCTCTACTACCTTAATCAGTATTAGGGCGCACACAGTCGCGGTGACGAAGATTTACACCCTTCGTTCATCAGCCACATCGCGACATTACTAAGAAAAATACCATCAGACACACTTCAGAGAATCATCGCCAAACTCAGTATTTTTTTAATTGTTTCAACGTTCAAATATATTTGTTATTTGTTAAAAGTTGGCAAAACTTGCAACAAAAACATAACAAAAACATATTTGTTATTTGTTAAAAGTTGGGCAAAACTTGTCTACATATTCCTCTACTACCTTAATCAGTATTAGGGCGCATACAGTCGCGGTGACGAAAAAGATCGTGACGAAGATTTACGCCCTTCGTTCATCAGCCATATCGCGACATTACTAATAAAAATACCATCAGACACACTTCAGAGAATCATCGCGAAACTCAGTATTTTTCTAACTTGTTTCAACGTTCAAATATATTTGGGCAAAACTTGTCTACATATTCCCCTACCGCACAGTCGCGGTGACGAAAAAGATCGCGACGAAGATTCACGCCCTTCGTTCATCAGCCACATCGCGACGCGTGCTCAAACACGCGTTTAAATCGAGCAGATTACGAGGCGTTTTAATAATTCGCCAGAACGTCTGATAATGGGAATGCGAAACCGTTGTTCGCGTCTCTTGGGTGGGAAACGGTCGAGGACGAGCGACAGGACGGACAATTGATCGAAGTTTGTGAATCATCCGCGGCCGTTACCGCGCTGGCGCGGCATAAAATTGGATAACCTCGATTCGGCTACTTTGCCTCTATTCAGCAGCTTCGTCTGGTAATACCAGCGGCCGATCAAGGCTGGCTATAAATTCGTACCTAAATAAAAGTTGTCGAAACGGAACGATCGAATTATCGATGTCTCCCTGGGGCTTTTAATAACCGTTATCGCGTTCGACGCCCGCGTGATTATTCCGAAACGGATGAAATAGGTGACGTAGCGAGCCAAACGGCCCGGAAAACGAAATTCGCTCTAATCGAATGTATCCCATTTCGCTCGAGCGCTCGTTCGGATGGTAAAAATCGAGATGTTGGACTTAAAAAATGTCGACGCGGGCAATCTCACCGTTCCTCGAAATTCCTCGAGCTTCCGCGCGATAATGTCCAGGGATTCGCCTCGTTCATCGGTCAGGGGACACCAGGGGATTGCCAAAGGGGATGGCACGGCCTCGAACAACGAGCATTGTTCGAGCTCACAAAGGCTGGGCGCAATAAATTATCACCAGGCTCTGGCGCGCATTACTGGTCGCCTTATATGGTAACGCCTAAAATCGTGCTTGAACACGGAAGTAAAGGCAGCTTGGCGCGATTCGTCGATCGCTCGCGGTCATTTTCCTGATTTCCATTGGTCGCGATTCAATTGTCGATGCTTTTTAACAATTCCAAGCTTTCGTTCGTTCTGTTCGACGATTGTTCGAGGGACGAGGGGGATGAAAATCGTGGCGTTTTAACGCGATAAACGACATTTCATGAGGAACAGCGTATCGACGAGTCTGTAACGAAGCGAATATTTTTGTCCAGCACGAAAGTTACACTGCGGCTCGAGGGAGAGTTTCACGGTTTCCGGTTTTTTTTTCCTGGCAAAGTTGGCCGCGTGTCACGCGGGGAACGAATAGAATCGTCCTGGAAACGCATCGCCGCGTGAAAATCATGGGCAACCGTGTGCAAACGCGTTTATCACTGGTTTTGTATGCGTTCGCGTATGCGTGTCAACAGGCATCCCGTGTTATACGTTTATGATTATCGGGATACATCGGATCCGCGCAGCTTTTATCGCGCCCTCCTCCATCCATTTGCATTCTCGCGGTTCGTCGTTGGCCTGGTTGCCGCAATTACGCTCGCGTCCCGCGCGTGCATCGCACTTTTGCTCGTTTGCGTTCGACGAAGGAGGCTACACACACAGAGAGCGACGCACTGCCTCGGTTTTCGTTGATAAATGTGGTACGAAATAAGTTTATTTAAACATGAAATGGAATAATATACGGCAATCTCAACCCTTTACTCCTCGCACGGCTCTCTTACGTTGTAAGAGTCACACCCTCTGCAATTTCTCAACCCTCATAACCCGACTCTGCACTTCTTCGTTCGCTCTCGATACTAATATCATTCATACACTCTCAAATCACACCCCAATCACAGATATTCACACAGACACACACACTTTTATCTCGCACAAAGATCCAGAAGATCCATTCGCTCTTCTAAGATTCAAACTATGACCTAAGTCGCAAACACTCGATATTTATTTTACGCATCTCATTCGTACGTGCCTATCACCCAAACATCTCGCGCACCCCACAATTGTTTAAACATTTTTGCGTGGATATTGTGGGATCAGAAGATTTTGACGAAGAACAAGCGTAATTGTAGAAAGTGAATTTATTAGGTTAAATAGATGACGCGTATCACGCTGATGTCCTTCTTCAACTCTGCCCATCGCTGCGCACACACATCCTTGTATATGTTCCATCATCGAACATTCTACATTCTTTTCCATTCGTTCCCTTGTTTTTCCAGCCACTCGCATACATGCACGCTCATACTCTTTTGCACAAAGTTTGGAATATTCTCGAATAATTAATGTGGGGGTGACTGGGGATGGTAGAATACAGGTGCGACAGGAACAGTTGAGCGACGAAAAACGGAGGCGAGGACACGAGCGTTAGGTTGATCCGGAAACAAGGCTACGCAATCCGCCTCCAAAGATCCGGAAACACTCTGCTCTCGTTCCTCCTCGCTCTTCCAAGATTCAAACCATTCGCTCTTCTAAGATTCAAACTATGACCAAAGTCCCAAACACTCGATATTTATTTTACTCATCGCTCACTCGGTCCAATCGTCAGCTCGCACCTGATACTCTTATTCGTACGTGCCTATCACCCAAACATTTCGCGCATCCCACATAAATACATCGCGCAGTTAATCGCGAGCCCTGTCCGCTTTAAAGCGAGCGAACGGACGAACCCAATTTAACGCGGATGAAATATAGCGGACGCTATAACGACGCCTACCGACGTTATTTCTTTTTATCGATTTAGAACGGCGCATTGTTAGCGATAATTCCACGGGACGGTTGTCGTTAGCGTACAACTCGCGATACTTTATGCCCAGCTTCATCAGGAAACGCGCGATATTTATCGACTAGCCAGGCGTTAGTTTTATACGCGAACGTTTCCCAGCGAGCTCGCGCGTTCACCTCGACAGAATTTATGGTTGCGTCAAGACGATGCTGCTCGCACGTCCGCGGTAAATACGCGCGCGGGTGCACGCTCGAAAAGAGAGAAGCAGGGGAAAAAAGAAGGAAAGAAAAAAAAAGGAGGAGGGAAGAAAAAATATATCTCCACTCTGGCGGAAGAAATTTCCGGACGGGCTTTCCGGCGAGCACAAACGAGCCTTGAAAAGAGAAAAAATTGCGGCGGAAAGGGCCTGGGATTTGAAAAGCGCCGAGAGAGGCCTGCTTATCGCGGCTTTTCTCTTTTCCAGCACAATAAGCTGATACTTGATTTCGCTGAAAAGGGGCCGCCGCGGAAAAGCGCGCGTCTTGACCGCGACGTTACAAATTTCACCGCGTTCCTCCTCGTCCTCCTCGCAACGCGGAAACAGTAAACGCGTTCGAGCGAGATCAGGCTGAATAGCCTTCCAGGCTTGCGAGTAACTGGTTCGAGGTAAACGGGTCGGGAAATTAACATTATGATCTTTAATTAAAAAATTCACGAGCGATTCACTGGCGAAAGGTTCCAGTTTACTTTGCTCGTTTCAATTTGAATTCTTCCCCCTCGCTTCGTTAAACCTGTATAATTTTGTTTGCCCGCGATGGGAAGAATTAGAGCTCGTTACGGTTTCTTATTTTAAAGACTTCGACTAAATTCGATTACCTTCGCGCGTTACGTCGATATACGGTTGTCTGAAATGATCGAACGTAGAATAAGTGGTCCAGAAGGACGCGTTTGGCCAGCGTCTAGACCGTGGCATGGAAATTTCACGAAGTCCGATTGTGAGGCAGACTAACGTTCGACGTGGCGTGGATTCATAAAAATTGAACCACTCGAGAACGGAGGGACGGTGTTTCCACGGTTCTGTTTAACTTTCAGACCTCGAACAGGTTCTCGAGACGTAACGGCGTCGATGAATTCTCCACGAGTCGGAACATGGCTCGAGTCGCGAAGGAGACCGCGGGGAGATCGCCATTTCGACTTCACCAGACAGGACGTTCTCCAAAATGACGCGATCCTTTGAAAGATTTATCGCACGGACATCGATGTATCCGTTCGACACCGTTTTCTTCGTGTTTTCGCATCTCTGCACTGGAGATTCCAGATAAGAAGAGCTGGAAAGAAAGTGGCTCGAGTTCCGTGGAAATCGTTCGAATGGTCCGTCGTGACGAATGCGTCGGACGAATCTCTCGGACACCTTCTGTTCTACGGCATTAATAAACTTTCGAGGGAGAAGAAAGTCGAAGTTGAATTTGGGATACTTTTTCGTTCGATGATGATCTACGATATCGCAAGTTTCTAAAGTTCTGGCTCGAGCTACTTCGATTATGCACTCTGTTCGCTTCGCGAGAAGTGTTTTCTTTGGATTAGTCGAGAACGAGGGATCGTTAAAATCAGGAATCGAGGAAGAACAATCCGCTACATCCACTCGTTGCATTCGCGAACCTGTATTTAATAACGAAACTCGTGACACTTCAGAATTGCTGCGAAAATTGCAAATTTTTCGAGTCTTGCTTCGACTGTTGGAAAGTACAAAATAATCTCTCAATTGTTGCGTATCGCGGTGTCCTTGAGGGTTGTGCTCATCCCTTACATTCGCGAACCTGTATTTAATAACGAAACTCGTGACACTTCAGAATTGCTGCGAAAATTGAAAATTTTCTGAGTCTTGCTTTGACTTTTGGAAAGTCTACAAAATAGTATAATAATAGTATAATATCGCGGTGTCCCTGAGGGTTGTGTTCATCCCTTACATTCGCGAATCTGTATTTAATAACGAAGCTCGTGACATTTTAGAATTGCTGCGAAAATTGCAAATTTTTCGAGTCTTGCTTTGACTTTTGGAAAGTCTACAAAATAGTATAATAATAGTATAATATCGCGGTGTCTTTGAGGGTTGTGTTCATCCCTTACATTCGCGAGCCTGTATTTAATAACAAAACTCGTCGTATTTCAGAATTCCTACGAAAATTGTAAATTTTTCGAGTCTTGCTTCGACCATTGGAAAGTCTACAAAATAATCTCTCAATTGTTCAGTATCGCGGTGTCCTTGAGGGTTGTGCTCATCCCTTACATTCGCGAACCTGTATTTAATAACAAAACTCGTCGTATTTCAGAATTCCTACGAAAATTGCAAATTTTTCGAGTCTTGCTTCGACCATTGGAAAGTCTACAAAATAATCTCTCAATTGTTCAGTATCGCGGTGTCCTTGAGGGTAGTGCTCGTTCTACTCGCGAAACAGCCAGCTCGCAATTACCGCTAATTGCGGCCATTCTCTCCCTCTCGCGCTCTCTCCGCGACTCGTCAAGGAAAAAGGACTTATCGCCTGTCAGGATTTCGTCATGTAGAAAATTGCTCACTCACCGGGAATGCTGGTGCCTAACGCGACGAAAACCACCGCGGTGACGGAGTCCTTGATGCCCAGGGTGCAGCCAAAGTAGGATGCGACGTCCCCGATTATCGCAGTCACCACACCGATCCCGAATATGCTCACGACGAAGCACAGGTATCCTCCAGCGATATCTGAAAATCGACAGAACGCAGTTTCATTCATTGGAAAATGTATCCTTCTTCGAGAAGAAGCTCGTTCGCGAAAAGTATAATTTCCAGAATTAGGGATTTCGTTCCTGAAGTTAAGTAGACGGCGTTTACGATAGTCAGACGAGCGAATCGGGACGCTTTTCACCGATATTAAGCCTGGCAGCTGTTTGGATTATAACAACGCGTTGACGCTTGTTTGTATGACACGCTTGCACTCAGTTAAAGCGTTAATTAAGCTCGTCGAGCGGGGCTGTATTTTTTCCACGGAGTCTCCCGTGCTTTGGTTAACTACTTGCTTCAGAGGTAATTAAGGCTGCTCACGATTAATCTCTTTCTGCGTTTAAGGTAGCCGGGAGTTGGCGAACTCGTAGCTCCGAATTATTCGAACAGGTATATTTGTTATTCAACGCTGGCAACTTTTTTCGGGAGTCGCGTCCTCTACGAGGAACGGATCTCCAACGCGGCTGGCTTAAAACGAAGCTTGCGAACACGCGGAATACGTAGTTCATTCGGGGCGTAACGAGGGATCTTCAACGGGATCCAACACGGGCGGCGCGCCCCTAATTTTGATTAGCATACTACAAACTCGGCTGTGTTTGCTAATCAGCATAAGCTCTCAAAGTTCATGCTAAGTAAACGGCGGGAAATTAAGGATACCTAGTTATCTCGACGCCTGAGAGCGATGTTCGAACGATAGAACGTTTAATAGAAAGAATACGAGGATATCATCGTAATCCATGCCACTTAACCAGCCCTTTCGTTCCTCAAGATCCGCTTGAAGCGCGCAGCTTCGCACTCGGTCACCGATGAATGCCCAAGTCGAGGCGAAAATGGCTTTAATCGTGTCGTTAAAGAGTTTCGCAAACTGGTTCCAGCTGCGCTGTCCACGTGGCTGATGGATCGCTTCGATTTTCATTCGCCCGTGCCGCTGAATTATTCGTTCCCTTCATTCCTGTCGGCGGATTGTGTAGCCTTGACGGTTCGACCGATCGATACAGATGGATTCCGCGAGGCAAATGGAAGCGTCGTGTTACTCGCGCGATCTGCATTGCTTTTTTCAACGGGATTAATCCGTCAAACGGACCGTTTACGCTCGATCGATCCGCATCGAGTCTTGGTCCAGCGTACCCTCTTGGAACCGCCTCGAAAGAAATTCCACGACTCGCGGTTCCTTTTTCCCGGATGAGGGTAATCAGGCCGCTTCGTTAACGAGGCGCTCGAGCCTCGTCGAGTGAAATAAAGCCAGCGTCGAGAATTACACGGAGACTGTCGACGAGCGTCTGGCGTTTTGGTAAATTTCAAATTGCCACCTAGACGTAGGGCGGCCAGGCTGGCTGGTGAAGTTTAATAGGACCGCGCTGCATCAGCTGCACTCGTGGCGCCATTAGAGCGTCGGCTGAACAACGAGCTTTTTGCGAGGGTGTCATCGATGTCAAACGGGCTGATCATTAGGGAGTGGTTTATCGTACCAGGGGCTCGTTTACCAGCCGTGGCAATGCCGGATTAGGATCGAGATCGAGCGACTCGTGTACCAGTTGGGATTAAGCCTGGAACCCTTCAGCCGTAAATGCGACTGGGTACGTCGAAGATGCCACGGCCTTAATCCTTCTCGTACCGGAACTTGGAATTTCCCAGAGCCGTGCCACGCTCGGTTAGCTCGACTCGTTTGCTCGCGGCGTCAAAAATCGCTTGGCGGATGCCAGAGGAAAGTTCGTTTCACGGAAATCGAAAGTTTCGAAGATTAAGGAACGGAAAAACAGGTTTATCGAACGTTAACCTCATGTTTGACGAGAACGCGGTTGTTCGATTCACTTCCAGAGAGTTGCGCGATAGAAGATCCGTGTGGTGGCTTGCAACGAGGCACAATAGAAGGCCTTCGCTACGAATAGCTAGCACGGTTTATGGTATGCGCTATAAGCAAGCCATTTTTAAGGAACCGTTTTCAGCTTTTAATATTTTCCGTGCATGAAGTAATTAACTTTCTACGACGGCCTTGATGGCACATGCGGAGGCCATAAACCGAGGATTTCGCAGGTATCAGGCCCAGAGGAAATCTCGCTACATAATCAAATATAGTCATTTGCAAAAAGACCTTCTCCTACCTAAGACACCACCAGCCTTCTCCAAAGAAGGCGGTGGCATAAGGTCAACTACGTCAAACACCAAAAAACGGTAAGAAGCGTCGCGCCAAGACGATCGACTTAGCACAGAATTCTTGGCAAGTAGAACAAACAAAATCTCAAACGTGAAACACCCTGAACACGCAGGCTAAGTTCCAGTCGCACATCCCTTCTGTCCGAAATGGCACGAATTATGGAAGATTCTCGGGAATTTTATTTCACTTCCCGGAAGTCTGCTTTCTTCCAGCGACGTCTACGTTTGCAAAGTTCGCGAACAGGGTCGGTTAACCGGCACTGTTTCGGAATTTGTATTCGACGTCTGATCCTCTTGGAGATTCTCGAAGCCTACGGATCCAGGGACAAACTTCCACGTAGGATGTCCAAACTTTCGTAACGACTGTAGTTCGTTCGACCACGTGCGAATGCCTGCAGCTCTGAAACTGTTCGGACCAACGGAGGAGGCGAGGCGGAAAAAATCGTCGACGACTAGTAGAATTTCGCGCTGAAATGTTCCATTCAACTTTTAAGCAGCTCGATGGGGAGGCGTGATCGCGAACTGAACGAGATAGGATGAATCGCGGCTTCGTTGCGAAGGCAGAATCCACCCAGGACAAATCCGTAGCTGCTCCATCGTAATCTGGACACAGAGGGGCGGTTCCAGTGGCTCGGTTTCCCAATAAATCAAGCCGCGCGTAGTCCATCGACGCAGCCAATATTCAGGGAAACCAAAGATCGATAGCCACGGGTTGACCTGAGGACGGCGTAAATGAGATCAACTAACGCGTGCGGTGGATCATCGTCAGCATCAATCACTTCGCCTCGTTCGAGGCACCGACCTCTTCCATGGTGGCTCGATCGACCGAGAGCTCGTTGCTCCGCCGAAACATCGATCGTCTCGATTTAAAATACGTCGCGTGGCTATTGTTCGTGGCTGCCAGTCATTAATATCCATTTCATTACACGTATGATCGTATCGGGGTTCGCTGAATCCACGCGTTCAAACGCGTGATCCGAGAACGAGATAAAACAGTCGAACAGTGGTTCGTTAACCCTCTCGCGATGGGAGCTTTTTTACTTGAGACAGATGCTTGTACGAGTGCGGAAACTGCTCGTTTGAAACAGCGTTTCTGTCAATGGCAATTTATTCATTTCCGTTTACCTCGATTTCGAGTTTAATTTCGATTTAAAGAGCTTGCAGGAGCTTTTTTAAATCAAGCATTTCTTGAAATATATATTTACAGATGCCTGTACGTGTGCGGAAACAGCGTTTCTGTCACTGTCAATCTATTCGTTTATGTTTAATTTGATTAAATTCGATCTCAAGTTTAATTTCGATTTAAAGAGCTTGTAGGAGCTTTTTTAAATCAAGCATTTCTTGAAATATATATTTACAGATGCCTGTACGGGTGCGGAAACAGCGTTTCTGTCACTGTCAATCTATTCGTTTCCGTTTAACTCGATTTCGAGTCTAATTTCGATTTAAAGAGCTTGTAGGAGCTTCCTTAAATCAAGGATTTTTTGAAATATATATTTACAGATGCCTGTACGGGTGCGGAAACTGCGTTTCTGTCACTGTCGATCTATTCGTTTCCGTTTAACTCGATTTCGAGTTTAATTTCGATTTAAAGAGCTTGTAGGATCTTTTTTAAATCAAGCATTTCTTGAAATATATATTTACAGATGCCTGTACGGGTGCGGAAACAGCATTTCTGTCACTGTCAATCTATTCGTTTCCGTTTAACTCGATTTCGAGTTTAATTTCGATTTAAAGAGCTTGCAGGACCTTTTATAAATCAAGCATTTCTCGAAATATATATTTACTTTTCTTAAAAGCTTACATTTTCTATCTTCTCAGGTTTCTTCCAAACCTTGGACAAACAAAGTTAGGACTTATTGGCATCGAGTTAATCAGGCGCAATAGCTGATCAAATCGTCTCAAAGCGTGTTGTCTCAACCCCTGCGCAAATATACGCTTCCCGTATATCAAACACGCTTTTTTTACGGACTTATCGGGTTCCGAGAGATTTAAGTCGACTTTAATCGACTATGAAACGGCGCTCTCGTTGCTTCGTGACAGGCACCAGTTTATCTTTCGATTAGAATCAGTCGCCAAGTAAGATTCAGTTGACTTAATATATTACGCATACACTGACGGCCAATTTACCTAACCCTCTGTCGCGCGATGGAAACCAGCTAGTCGTCCCTTGCCAGTATCATTCGCGATGGATTCAGCGAGGCGCGAATGCGACCTCGCACTCTCGTCGTCTCGCTTCGCGACACCCACCGCAATTTATGGGCCACGTTAATGAAACAACGACAACCGTGACGCGCGAGCTGATCTTTTTCTCGGTGGAAAACCGATGGGTCCACGTGAATTTCCAACTTTCACCCGCGACCATATTGGATTTCGAGTTTCGACGTTTGTAGACACCCCCATGCAGAGTTTGCTTCCTTTAACGAAATATTTGCAGTGGACACTGATCCGCGTTCTGTTGAAAATAAAACGATCTCGCGCACACATAAACACGTCTCGCGGAAGCCAACTCGGTTGTTTGACTTGGTCCAATTTACCCGGAACGGTTCTCGTTCCGCCTGTCCCCGCTCGTGGATCGTCGTGTTTTACGGCGCATTCGTAAAAACGGAATCAGAGGTGTCCAAGTCTTAACTCGTCGTCGAACCGACGCACTTTTTCCACCGCGAGCTTCCGACAAATTGACGAACGCGTCCGCGATCCACGTCTCGTTTGTTCGTCCAGGTTGAATCAGTGGTATGCTTAGCAGCTGCAGTCTCGTTAGTTTTGTTCGTCGAACGAACGTGACCCGATTACACCGTGCGGATTATAGTGGGCACACGTGACGCAAATTCTAACGCACCAGAGAGACCGCGATACTGCTGCGCCACACGTCTCCGACCTGGACCTTTCTTCCCCGTTCTGTTTCGTTCTTTTCTTCCCTCGACCCTCCGCCATATCGAACCCATTCCACCCTCGAGCTCCGTGCATCCGGGTTCGACCATACCCAGGCGATCCGAGGAAATGAGAGCTCGCTCGAATCCCAACCGAAGGATTTCGCGACGTCTTCCTCGAGCCTCTGCAAGCAACTTCGACGGAAGCTGGGAATAAGAACGTGCGTCGCCTGGCGAAACAGCGAGCAGCACTCAGGTAGCTGCGAAGTGTCTGGCAAACGCGCTGTCTGTGGTTTACTCGCGTCGGTAAATACGCCACCTACCTATGTTTAATCAGATCGATTTCGCAATTTGCGCTTGAAAGATGCGCGCGTTACAGAGCTTTATTGCGCCATAAACTAACGTTCAGCGGACGCGGTGCGAAATGAACGGGTTTTTTTGCGAGGAATAAATTGTTTCCAGCTCGACGAAAATTGTAAGCCGTGGCATTCCCTACTTTTTGCGTTTTTTTTTTTAACAGTTCGCAGGGAATCTCTTTTTCCGACTACGCCATGGTAACGCGGTAACTTCGATCCCGTAGATGAGATTGAATTTGCATGTTCCATGAAGTTTCTTCAGAAGGACTCTCCTCTCCCATAAATCTCTCGCACACGAGAATTACTCGAAAAAGAGTCCGTGTCACGCGCGTCGTAATAAATCTCGGGTAAATTTCGCAGGGAACCACAAGGGAAGCGCGTTCATCAGGATTTCCGGTGTCCTAAAAAAGGAGAGAAAGAAGGATGAGAGATGAATTCGCCGTACGTTTCTGGCGCCACGTACGTACGTTTGTCGCGAAAAAAATCTTTCGATGCGGTCAGCTTTCTGTCGGTTGATCAAAGCCAATCTCGACGAAAAGCTCGATCGAAGTGAATAATTTCGTCGCAGAGAGATTTAATTGACCGGATCGAAGAGCGGTGTCGCGCAGCAAACGGTTCGACGAGTCTGTCGCATTGGATGCATTCTGTTCGAGAGTATCGCTTGCGACGACGCGATTTTTGACTTTATTCCATCCTCGAGAGAGGGACCATGGCTCTCTCTTTCTCTCTCTCTCTCTCTGCATCATGCACCAGGGCATTCAATGGACGACGTTGATTTATAGGCGGACTCGCCGCTGCTCGAAGAACGGCGAATAAACAAAGTCAAGCCACGGCAGCTTGATACAGTACTTTCGAGGGCTTTTGCCAGTTCAGCAGGCTTTCGCGTTGTTGTCCGATTGTGCCTGGCGAAATAAAGCGCATTCTCTTTCCACGCTCGTTCCTTGGCCGACTGCTCGCCATCCCTTTTCCCGTTTCCTCTTCGCAGCCCCTCAGGGACGACAGGTTGCTTCGGAGACAATGTATTATTCACCTTCGCGTACAGTTCTCGCTTCTTACCTTCTCCCATTTCCCCTCGTCGAACCAGCAGCCTTTTTCTCCGTTAATTCGCAGATCGATTCGAAGCGATAAAAGTCGCGCCACGTTTCCCCTTTTTTCTCAGTTTCTCCGCGCGGATCTTCTCGATCCAAGAGATGCTCGAACAGTCTCGTGGTGGCGCAAAGAATCGAGGATCGATTGGAATTCCCTGTTCGTTCGAACAGTCTCGGATAGCCGCACTCGATTTCCATCGAGGGTCGATAACGAGACTTCGCGATACACCTGTCCACGGTGCAGCGTAACTATCCCCAATTCCCAGAGTTCCTTCGCGGGTAATCAGTTACGTGCTGGCATTCTCCTCTGGTCTGGGAACCTCTGGATCACGTTCGATATCCATCGAACAGCAATTCTTAGCGAGTTCACGGTTACATCGTGACTCGAACGAGAACGCAGCTTGATGGAAACGCGTCGCGGTCAGTAGTAGAAGCACTCGTTGTGTCAGACGCGAGCAGCCTTCGATACGTAATACGTTTTCCTCGAACGCTAATCGCACTTATCGAACCAGTTTCACCGGAAAGCGCCGCTGGAGGCGCAAGTTTCGCGGTAGCGGAGGAACTTTTCGCTGGAAACTGCATCAGGTGGAAGTTAATGGCTTAACGAGAGGGGTAGAACGATGAACAAAAGCGTTACAAAGGCGCTGCTCAAGTTGCTCGACGGAGGACGAAGTGCAGAGGTGTCTTAGCGAGACAACGGCCAATCTCGTTTCCCACTTTTCCGATATTTGCATTTAAAGATCACTGAAACCGTCGTGGGTTTTCTAATCTTGCCTCTCCCCTCGAAAACACCCCCGATTTTTTAATACTTTCGCTACAGGTGACACCGTTTGGTAATGCTTTCCCAAATATCTGCACAGGCGACGCCGCTATCATTTGTCTCGCGTCTCGTTCCACTTTCCAGACTAGTTGTGTCGTCAGTTTCTCATTAGCGTGCACAGGGCGACGGTTGAACGTTGACGCACGCACGTTAATATTCGGGAGCTAACAGAATTCTGGCGACCTGTAATTTTAGTAAATACACAGCGAGAAATGGGAACGTGCCTCGACGTAATCGAACGTAATTGAACGTAATCGACGATGAGAATGAATAACATCGACTAGAGCTGATTCGACTCGTAGTCAGCGTGTTAAAGGGGGTAAATTCCTTCGTTACGTATGTTCGCTCGTGCGACAATATCGAGGCTCGTGATAGCCGTGTATGTTTGATAACAGTTATCGAGGGTGTAGCGGACGCAATGGTAACAGCATCGATGGAATACTGGGATGCGTCGGAGTGTTGGACGGGGGTTGGAACTCGACGCCCTGCGCGGAGGTGTTCGCGTGGATTGTACAGAGTCTGGAACGACGCGACGTAAACGCCTGGCTAATTGCATGGGTACACAATGAACGTAGGCTTCCTCTGTCTCGTTCTTCCCTCCTGCTCTGGCTGTTCTCCATTCTCCGTGGAATTTCGTGGCGAACCGAGCTTCCGCCCAGTTTTCTTTCTCATTACGCGGTTGACTGCTGTTGCTAAAATAGCAATTTTTTAGCAATCATTTCTGTGGCCAACGTCTCTACAAAACAGAAAATTCTGAAGATCTTGCGTTAGGAGGGGCTGAACGCCCTGCTTCAATTGATATCGCTGTTAAGTGAACGTGAGAGAGGGTAGGAAGGAAAAAGAGAGGGAAGAACGTTTCGTCCTGGGCCTGCTAGTGGATTCGTTCATAAGGCTACCAAAATGGCGGAGTTGCGCCTTAGACACTGGGATGGTAGGGATAGGTCAGAACTTCTATTATATAGAAACAGTGTAGGACATGGAGTCCTTGCAGGAAACTGACGAGTGTGCTGTCCCCCTAGTGGCGAGGACCGCCACACAACTATTGCTAGAATTGCAATATTGACACAGTAACTATTGCTAAAATTTCAATATTAACATAGCAACTGAAGCGTGTGTTGGTGGGCTGAACGTCTGCTTCATTATGCTGTGTTGTAAAGAGAACGTGAGAGAGGGGAGGAAGAACGTTTTGTCCTGGGCCTGCTAGTGGACTCTGGGACTCTGCTAGACGCTGGAATGGTAGGGATAGGTCAGAATTTCTATTATATAGAAACGGTGTAGAACATGAAGTGCTCGCGGAAATCTGACGAGTGTGCTGTCTCCCTAGTGGCGAGGACCACCACACAACTATTGCTAGAATTGCAATATTAACATAGAAACTATTGCTAAAATTTCAATATTAACATAGCAACTGAAGCGTGTGTTGGTGGGCTGAACGCCTGCTTCAATAGTTGCGTTGTAAAGAATGTGAGAGAGGGTAGGAAGGAAAAAGAGGGGGAAGAACGTTTCGTCCTGGGGCTGCTAGTGGATTCGTTCATAAGGCTACCAAAATGGCGGAGTTGCGTCTTAGACCCTGGGATGGTAGGGATAGGTCAGAATTTCTATTATATAGAAGGGAAACTGACGAGTGGCGAAGACCGCCACAATTCCAATAAAGAACCTCAAGGATACGTGCATTTCTGCGAAAGCTGCGGTGGAACAAGTTTAACCTTCGATGATCGCAAGGAAATGCGAGCGCAAAGAGTGAAGATAAACTCGTCTTCCGGTATTTTTGTCTTCCTCGAAAAGTGGCACGATGGTACAAAGAGATTTCGTAACGTTTTCATACGCGTTGCTGGACGCGGATGCGTTCGAGTGTAGTCGAAATTCCAGCCTCCTCTCGCTGTCCCGTCTGTCTCGTCGCAGTTTCACACGTTCAACAGCGAGATCCCCGGGAAAAAGAGATCGCGTGTCGGGAGCAACATTTGTAGGGTGCTCCTGTCCTATTTTGCCTGCGCCACCACCAGGGAATACTATCTGATCCTTTCAGGCACTCGTTGAAAGATTCACGATAAAACGTGTGACAGACGCGATACGTTATTCGCCTCGTGTTTCCAACGCGCGATGCATTTTCGGATAACGTTGTCTCTTACCTCGATGGGTTTCTATGGCAGCTGAAAAACCCGCGGAATTAAGTGAATTCCGGTGAACTTGGGCGAATTTACTATCGATCCGGGAGCCTCTACGAGGGATTAAAGTCCCGTGGAAAAATGGTCGACTTTCCGTTCTCGGTGGACGATTAATTTCTTCTTCCACGGTTAACAAAGAACGGTGCGCCTCCCGCGGTCTTTCGAGACGCTTTTCGCGTCGAAGGACGTGGCGAAATTCAATTTGTTCCCCTACCTTGCGCCCTTATTACGCGACGAACAGGTAATAACGTTCGAAAACACGAGAAGACGCTTCGCGTACACGGCGATACGGCCTCTTAAAATTCCTTCCCTCTTCCTGATTTTGTTTCCCCGCCTCGGAGCTGGGTAATGCGATTCGTAAATACAGGCTTAGCCGCGGTGTAACTGAAAGGAGCCTCGATCCCTCCGCGTTCTCCAGGCAGCGGTAGCCAAAGCCACTTTCGTTTGGCTGTTGCGAAAACGCGAGTTGCGAACTTTCTGCAACTTTTCTGATGCGTGCGTACGTTGTTTACGAAACTAACGGGTGCGCGTGTGCACGAATTCGGACACGGCGTTTCGAGTTTTCCGCATTCCGCGTAATAATTCGCTGGCCCAGCCGCGTATCGATCCGCGTTCGAGCGTATGCATAGTCGCAAATGCGCGTCGCACCCAGGGGAGATTTACTCAACCTTTTGGCTTATTGTGTGTCCAAACACAGCGTTCAACGCTCTCGAGGTCCAACGCAGCGAGTAAATTTCAGCCTCGAGGTACGATCGGTTCTTTCAGTTTGGCCGTGTACTCGAAGATACGGGACTCCTTCGCAATCGACATTAATAAAACGCGGCTCGAATAGATTGAACCGCCTCGTCCGAGGAACGGATCGTAATTGCACGGATATTTTTCTCAATTAAAAGTGTAATTCCGTTTGCCGTTCGAGTGGCTCCGAGAGCCAGCCGCGCTTACGCTATAAAAATGAACACCGGTTTGTAATGTCGATCGATACCCAGCAGGCTGGCAGGATTGCGGGCCTGCGGAAATTACCTGCGGAAATTTCATTTCGCCGGGTTAGGCTGTAATACCCGACGAGAGCTATTGCTCTGTATACTAGATCGTAATACCAAGATATGCTAGACGAACTCTGGTGGATTATTACTATTTGCCGCGTGCCGATCAATCGAGCGTCCCTTCGATCTTATCCGACGTCTCTGCGCTCCGTTTCGAGTCGAGCGTTAAATTTCGAAGCAACGAGCCAAGTCGTTCTACTTTGCATCCGGATGGATAGTGACGGATCGTTTCCAATTTTCGACGTCCTCCTCCGCGTTACTCATAATCCACGTAACTCGAGTTCCTCTCTGTTTCGAATCACGACGCCTTCTCGTACTTGTACGGATAGTGATGGATCGATCCCAGTACAGTTGACCGTGCCTTCGATCATCCGACGCGATGGTTGTTTTACCCTCTCTAGTCGATGGATCACCGATAATGTTTATAAAAATGCAGCTCGTCGGAAATGTAATGCACTCGAGACGTGACGAGGCGTGAATCGTTGAATGCACGGTCGCTCGAGTTCGTCGGAGCAGAACGCGAACGCACGCGGAAGATCGTCGTAACAGGAGCTCGCTGTCGCGTGCAATCCACTCTCGAGGGTGCGTTTAATCAGGCCCGGGTTATCTAGCCGCCTTCCTTCTCTCCTATTTCTAGCTAGCTTTACGAGCCTCCGGTTTATCATAAGCCAGCCTGGAATAGCTAATGAAGTTGATCGCGAGAGCCGAATAACGAGCAGTCGGCTACTCCGCGATTTACTGCCTCGAAAAGCCGAAGCTCGCGGTCCCCTCTAAGTTATCTGCATAATTAACCGAATGTTCCCTTATCAGAGATCGCATCTCCAAAGAAAATACGGTCTTCAAAGGCGTCTTTCCTCCGGTCCCTTCGCGGACCCTCTAATGCGGATACACGTATGTCGTTTTATGCATATTATAGCGGTACGCGGTTTCCTCGTTCCCATGTACGCTCCCTTACGTGACACACGGTTCCACGAGTCCCCCAGGCGCCATCACTTTTAGTTTACGAACCCAGTTAACCCGAGAAGATCACGGTTTTTCCCCTCGCGCGATGCAACTTTCCAGCGCGCTCTCTCGATCGAACGCGTGTCCTCGACGTAACAAATTAATTCATCCTCGTAATCTACTCGAACGATCGATCTGGCGTTCGCGAGTTTCTACCAATCGATCCTCCCCCGGTTTACTTCAGAAATATTACGGATGGATTCGCGGGAGATATTTAAACTTTCCATAAGGAACTTAAACAAACCGTATCCAGCTGAAATCGAGTTTCAGTTTTCGCAAATACAACTTCGTCCAGTCGCGCGAAACGCTCGGTATATTTGAAAAGTTAGCTCGATTTGTAAACGCGATATTTCTTCGCGAACTTCGTGCGATCGAGCGATCCGCGCGAAACGCGACATCTTGCGATGGGTACGCGACCGGAAACGGGAGGCTAAAGATGAAATATCGCCCTCGTTCGAGGCGAAACGTGGGAGAAAAAATCCTACTATCGTTTGTTTCGTCCTCGAAATGCTGGAACCATTAGCAATTCCAAGAGCTTTCGACGTGGACAACCGACATACAATCGCGATTATAATTGCGAGCGTACACGCGAGAGGCGAAGACATTTGCATCGCGAATTGTTCGAGGGCGTGTCTGGAAGTAGCGCGGGGATCCAAACAGATCTGTAATTTGTTTTTCGGCGGTCGAAATTAGAATTTCATTACTATCGCAGCTGGAGCCGCGTACGCATCGCGCTCGTTTCGCGGCAGAACTTCTTGCAATCAAATTTTAGGGCTTAATCCACCCTTTGTATCATTTCTACGCGATTCTCCGCGTTTCTAATATCGTTTCGCGTTTTTTAAAACAACTTCGTACTCGCGTTTAACCCTTTGCGGTTGGCAGATTTTTTGGATGGGAGTAGCAGATAGTCTGGGCAAATTTAGCTTTTCAGAGTCATTCTTTCATAAGTGATTTAAGGTAGATGTCTAGCGACAAACATTTTGCATTAATTTACACCGTCATAAGTCAAATCGTCAATCATATTTCAATCATTCATCATAATTCAAACCATAAAAACATCTGACTTCCATATCCCTAATTTTAAATTAATAGGATGTCGCTTCATCATAAATCTAAAAAATTAGTTTCCAGTAAATGACCCCTTAAACTGCAATTGTTTTATTGCCTGCTCCACTCGCCACTCGTCACTGACCTGCAACCCTTAATCCCACTCCTCGAGCCTTCCTGGTTCCCTCTTGATCCCCAAAAACCAAATTCTGTGTCTTACCTACTTGCCACACCCTTCACCACTCCTCCATGGAAACTCATTATAAAACATTCCATCTACACAGCTCGCGGCATTACTAAGAAAAATACCATCAGACACACTTCAGAGAATCATCGCGAAACTCAGCATTTTTGTAACTTGTTTCAACGTTCAAATATATTTGGGCAAAACTTGTCTACATATTCCCCAACTACCTTAATCAGTATTAGGGCGCACACAGTCGCGGTGACGAAGATTTACGCCCTTCGTTCATCAGCCACATCGCGACATTACTAAAAAAAATACCATCAGACACACTTCAGAGAATAATCGCGAAACTCAATATTTTTCTAACTTGTTTCAACGTTCAAATATATTTGTTATTTGTTAAAAGTTGGCAAAACTTGCAACAAAAACATAACAAAAACATATTTGTTATTTGTTAAAAGTTGGGCAAAACTTGTCTACATATTCCTCTACTACCTTAATCAGTATTAGGGCGCACACAGTCGCGGTGACGAAGATTTACGCCCTTCGTTCATCAGCCACATCGCGACATTACTAAGAAAAATACCATCAGACATACTTCAGAGAATCATCGCGAAACTCAGTATTTTTCTAACTTGTTTCAACGTTCAAATATATTTAGGCAAAACTTGTCTACATATTCCCCTACTACCTTAATCAGTATTAGGGCGCGCACAGTCGCGGTGACGAAAAAGATCGCGACGAAGATTTACGCCCTTCGTTCATCAGCCACATCGCGACGCGTGCTCAAACAGCAGATATATGGATATTTAAAAGCACAGAATATGTTGAAGCTGATCTATAGTATTCAACCCTTTTCGTTCGAGAGGCGACTGTCAATCGCCATCGCGTTTTGCGCGGCAACTTTCAAGTTTTTCATCGACTGATTTGAAGTTTCAAAACCGCACAAAGGTGGATTTAAAAAGTGAAATCAGCTCGAGTGAAGGTGATATTGATTTTCAACTGTTGCAAAACGAGATCGATTGTATTCGTGAAGAAATTAGGGATAGAGAAGATGATGTACGATTGCAAAAGTCGTCGAATGCAAAGGGTTAATAGTACTTAAACTACATTTTTCTCCATTGCTCTTTCAAGATTTGACGATCGTGAATAAGGTTTGGTTCGTTTCGAAACCCCACAAAGGTGGTTTTAAAAAGTGAAATTAGCTCGAGTGAGTAAAAGTTGTCGAGTGCAAAGGGTTAATAGCATTTAAACTACATTTTTCTCCATTGCTCTTTCGAGATCTGACGATCATGAATAAGGTTCTGGCTCTTTTCAAAACCTCACAAAGTTGGATTTAAAAAGTGAAATTAGCTCGAGTGAAGGTGAAATTGATTTTCAACTGTTGCAAAACGAGATCGATTGTATTCGCGAAGAAATTAGGGATAGAGAAGATGATGTACGACTACAAAAGTCGTCGAGTGCAAAGGGTTAATAGAATTTAAACTACATTTTTCTCGATTGCTCTTTCAAGATTTGACGATCATGAATAAGGTTTTGGCTCGTTTCGAAACCCCACAAAAGTGAAATTAGCTCGAATGAAGGTGATATTGATTTTCAACTGTTGCAAAACGAGATCGATTTTATTCGTAAAGAAATTAGGGATAGAAAAGATGATGTACGACTACAAAAGTCGTCAAGTGCAAAGGGTTAATAGTACTTAAACTACATCTTTCTTGATTGCTCTTTCGAGATCTGACGATAATGAATAAGCTCACGCCATCACAATGGCGACATCGACTTCTACGACAATTTCTCTGACCGCAAAGGGTTAAACCGCTACAATCGCTGGACGTTCGTTGCGTATCGCGAGTGTAATTCGTGAACGGACGAACGCTGGTTGGAATTTTGTGGACCAAAACAAGGAGGACGAGGCAACTACCTAGTAGACAACGAGGGCCAGAAATCCCTGCTGAGTTGCGATCCCTCTCGCAGGATGATATCGTCGAGATCCACTTCCAGCGCTCTAGTTAGAAGCTACTTACTCGAGGATAAAGCGCATCGTTTTCAGAAACACCCGTTACACGCGATCTCGAATTTATTTTTCAACGATCCACCAATGTTTCTCGTTCCATCACGAATTGGAGAAAAAAAAAACCACTCGAATGGTTACGCTCGTACCAGTTCGTTTGCCATTTTGTAAAAGTTTCGCTGCACGGACTGCAGCGTTGTCCCGTTAAATATCTATTCTTCGCGTTACAAAGCGGGAGATTCGCAGAAAGCGATTCCCCAACGATGCGAGGTGTGTCGAACACGTTCTCTCTTTCATCCGGTTGTTTCGCGCACCTTTATCACCAGTGATTGATGGCCCCGTCAGCCCGTGATCTATCGCGTTAATCACGAGATACCCCGTTACGGTTTCATTTTTTCCCTCGAGTCGTTAAACGGACTGCCGCCGGTGTATCGAAAGACCGTGTCGTCGTCTTAATCTTCTCCCGTTTTGATTTATCGTCACCCTGTTCTCTTCGTTACTCGCTCGACGCGCAAAGTAATCGATGAAACGCTTCACGGTAGAGTACACCACCGTGAAACTGCCGCCATACATTCTTCTGAATTAACTTTCGCGATATTCATCGACACTGGGTCGTTCTTTTCCTCTTTTCGCTTCAGTTGCGTCTCGATGACGACTCTCGCGACGCGTTCGCGCGAGGGGATCGTCAAGCTCTTAGAACGATCGCTCAGCTTCCATCAGCACGAGACGAGACGAGCGGAGACGGACGCCCAAGGGTGTCATAAATTAGGCTCTTTCGGTACCGCATCCTGGGCCAGGTGAATCGACTGTTTTACGACTTCAACCCATTCGTCGGCTTCAAATATTCAACGAGTACTTTGAGAATACGCGAGTTACGCGCGACACGGAATATATCAGGAATTTGAAATTGAATTTGCATAAATTAGCAGAAAAGGACGGACCACGCTACCGTGGATAATTATCGCGCGCGCGATGGGAATCGAACTGGCTCGAGATCGCCTCCTTGCACGCTTTCTAGGACACCGCAGCCTGGTTTCCCGCGCCACCGATCTCCACCAGCCGTGGAGTCGTCTCTCCCCTCGTTCCTAACGTCCCTGCGACATCTCGAAGGCTGTTAAGTCTTATCTGTCCCAAGATCGTCGACGATTCGATCGATAAACGCAGCCTGAGGCGTCCTCGAGCGTCGCAACCTCCGCGCGAAGGCGTTTTCCCACGGAGAGAAAAGTTTATACGCTGCGAGGAAACTCTCCGCGGATGTTTCTCGATCTCCTCGAGATCGCGAGGAATATTTTCCGTCTTCGAGATCCTAGGGCAATCGTTGGCACCTGCGGTGCGATTTACCGCCGCCCACCGTCGTCTCTTCTCGTTAAACCGAACGCGAAGATGGGGAATCGCCGCAGCTTTTCGGGGTCGCGCGAAAGTGGATGCGTGAGTTTACAACGTTGGACACGGAAATTATTACCTCGAGGGCGTGTCACGAACATTCTTCACCCTCCTACGCCCTCTCTCGCTCTCTCCGGGGGTTTCATCGAGTGGCTGTCGACCTGACGCCTGATCGAAGCCAGATCGAAGCCCACCCCTCCGCATAATCCGCGCCAGGGGAAAAACCACTTTATAGCCTCTCTAGATTTAGCTGAAGGATTCTTCGCGCGCGATCATCGCGGTTATCGTTATCCGCCTCTTCGTTGACGACGCCAGTCTAACTACCCTACTTGACTCTCAACGATTAGCGAAGTTTCAACTCCTCTCGCTTCATTTTTAATAAACGGAGAGTACGATTTGAAAATTTGTCAAGTTGAGAGAGACAACTCTCTGCGGCTCTTTAAGAGACGTAGTTTTGAGGTAGCGTGAATAAAATTAAGTGATTTTAGCAGGATATTTTTCGATGAAACCACCCCGTAACTTTGCGGATAACTTCACTGTAGCCGAACCAGTAGGTCTGTGATAAGCTCGAAGCGTGTCCTTTTCATCCCCTCTCTCGAAGGCATTCTTTATAGCTGGAATTTCCATCGCACGATCCGACAAGTCGCCACGATAATTTTATAACTTTCGCGAGCCAGTCTTCCGCGCTACGTTCTCTTCTTCTCAGGCAGGAAGCTGGATGAAAATTTAAATAGTTCTCGCAGCCAGAAGGTCCGTTAGCCTCTTAAGCAGCGTCCACAGTCGTCGAGTTACCGTCTCGCAAAGTCGATTATTTCCTAAAGCGATTACCGCGTTCATTCGATAACGGGACAATCGCAGATCAAAGGGAAGCTGGGTCCCGGAAAGTTGCGCGACGACGAGACGAAACGAAGCTGCTCGCGCCGCGACGAACATGCGTCGATCCGACGATTCTACGATCGATCGATAACCCTCGTAACCAGGACGGAATAGCAATTTCCCTTGACCCATTATCGCGAATCAACTGCCGTGGTCGCGAGTTTTCAACGCCTTCTTTCTTCTCGTCGCGTTACAATTTCTATCGAGATTCACGTTACGCCTCGACAGACACGCGTGGACGTGGATTTCGCGGACCAACATGGTACATTTCCCTCGTACGATGTTTCGCGATGGCGCCGTGGAAATACTTGGTCGAGCAGAGAGGATTATAAAATTATCAGGGGCGAGAAAAAATCTATCGCACACCCACGACCCTCTGCGTACACACAGGCGTGGAATAGCGCTCGAGGGTTTATCCAATTGCACCACCGTTACTGGATGTACGGCTATTATTGCCAACCCTCCGGTTTTATTTCTCGTGTAAAAGAGGGAATCACGTTCAGTCGCGTTAACGATTCGCTTTACGCGTTTGCGTGCGTGCTTTCTGAGCAGAGCCGCGGCTTTTCATCGAAATTAATCGAACGCTTCCGCTGCATCGTGTCGCGCGATCGTAAAGCGGAGATTTTTACGATTATTCAGCCCCGTCCGCCATTGCTCGGTTCGAGGACAGGCGACTGGCGATTCGTCCCGTCGGATCGAGCACGTTTCAGCTTTCTGTCGTCGCGACGCCTGGCGACGTCAGACAGGTTCGCGCGTTTTCGTGGAACGACAGGAATTCGTTTCGCGTGTTGCGAAGGGCTTCCTGTTCGCGGCTGGTATCTCTGGGTGGCAATGAGATCTAATTTCCGGCAGAAACCGACACAACCGCGAGGCAAAGTCGTTTCCTAGGCGGAATGGTAAACAGCTATTTTCTCCGGGCAAACTTGCCCCTTCAATATCTGAGGTACATAAACACCGAGGCAGGTCGAGCTCCCTGCACAGTTCGTCTTACTTCTAACGACTGTTCTTTAGCCGCCCGCTAACGGAGAACTTAACGAAAAGTACAGTTTACGGCTCGTTTCAATATCATTACCGAAAACAGGTTTATTACTGCAACTTCCCTGCACGTTTTTAATCCTGAACGAATTATCGCGCAGCCTGGTTAATTGCTAGGACGTAAAATTGCACGCGACAAGTAGTAGAGGTCGATTATAGTCGGACGTTTCTTACGCGTTTGCGTGTATCTTGGTTAAATTATTCGTAACGCGCAATTGAACGCAACAAGTAGCGGAGGTCAATAATAGTCGAATCACTCGCGAATCCTCTTACGATCCTTCGTGTATCCACTGAATTTTTCTTGAATCTTTCAAAGTGCGCGTTATAAATGACCGTGGATGAAAGATCGACAGTAAAGAGGAGCGAAAGACGGACTCTCAGAAACGAGAATGCAGTTTCCCTCGAATTTAAAGGACAAACACGGTCCGTGGGGAGAACTCGATTTTCATTACCTGCGGGAACAGTACCAGCAATAAAATTCTTCTCTGTCGCTGCGTTGAACGTTCACGTTGCTCTACGCGTCCTAGTAACTCGCTACCTGTCCGCAGTTAAACCCGCGGGAAGGTCTTTTCGTGAGAGGAATGCGACTCGAAAGCTATTCGCGACCAAGTCGTCCTCTCTATTTTTCATACTCGTTCCATTTACCTTCTATCTGCCCTTAAAAAGCTTGATTCGTCTATTTCGAAGAAAGTGAAGGGATGTGCGACTAAATGATAAAAGTATCGCGAAGTTTCACGTTTGCGATTTTATTTGTTCCAGTTGCCAGGATTCAGCACAAGAGTCCTGAGGAGTCCTGTGCTAAGACTGACTGTCGGTAGTCGATCGTCTTGGCACGACGCCTTTTACCGTTTTTTGGTTTTTACGTTGGACGTTGACGTAATCGTTGACGTAATCGTTGACGTAGTTGACTTTATGCCACCGCCTTCTTTGGGGAAGGCTGGTGGTGTCTTCTTAGGTAGGAGACGATGTTGTCTTTTTGCAAATTACCATATTTGGTCATGTAGCGAGATTTCTGCTGGGCCTGATACCTGTCGTTCGAAAATCCTCGGTTTATGGCGTCCGCGTGTGCCATCGAGGCCGTCAGAGAACGTTAATTACTTCATGCATGGAAAATATTAAAAGCTTAAAACGGTTCCTGAAAAATGGCTTGCTTATCTCGCATACCATAAACCGTGCTAGCTATTCGTAGCGAAGGCCTTCTATTGTGCCTCGTTGCTAAGCTTTAAACGGAATCCCTTTCGAATCCCGTTCTCAGTAGTCGTAATCGATCATAAACGAGTCTAGCGGCTCCCGTGGATTTGATTCGCTCGATAAATCAGCTACAGGCAAGCTTCTCGGACTCGTATTATTCGGAAAAATCGAGCGTGTCCGCGAGAAACGATGTCGCGGACGTATATATGTATATATATATACCAAAGATATTTCACGAAGCGCATCGTTCTGCGCCAAGAGTAAGTGGAGTGCATCCTACTCGGCTGTTGACAAACATAACTCACGCGTGCCAGATGCAGCTCCGTCGGATATCATCCCTGTCGCCTTGTACCGCGTCCCCCTTCGCCATCCCTTATTCTTTCGAGAGCGCGGTTCGATATCGCGCGACTTACCCGTTGGCGGGACGAACGCGAACAACACCTTCCAGAATATCGTCAGACCGTGCATCAGATAGTCCATCGAGGACGGTGCGGACGATTCCCCTCCGCCCTCGCCATCATCCTCGTCGCCACCGCTCACCGTCAACGCCTCCGAGAATTGTTCCTTCCAGGAGCTGGTGCCTGAAAAACAGATATCCAATGATTTTGTCGAGAGCTGCTTTCGAGAACGCGAGACGCGTGAAACTTTTGGCTTCCTGGCTGACTTGAAGGCACCGCACAGTTAACCCTTTGCACTCGACGACATTTTTTCTATCGCTAATCTCCTCGCGAATACAACTAATCTCGCTTTTCGATAGTTCAAAATCAATTTTACAATCGCTTCCAAATTCATTTTTCCAGGGCTTTAAAACTTAAAATCAGTCGATGAGAACTCCAGTTGCTGTATGAAACACCGCGGCGACTGAGAGTTAAAGGGTGCAAAGGGTTAAAGTTACTCGCAGCGCGAGGGAATGCAAAAAGGAAAGCGCCAACGTGGGATTCTGATATGGAAAATTTCATGGGAGTAAAAAAATTTGTATTCACCTAGCGTTGAACCGCGGCCAACGTCGCGGGTAAAAAGTGGGTTTCGGGTGTGGTTCGTTCGTCGATAAACCTTCGAAGCTTTTTGCTAACCGAACGAACTGAAAAGTCGCCCCGTGCTTCGCGAGTTTCTTGTTCGAGTCGACCATAAATCAACGCGGACGCCGTGGAACGCGTGGGTTTCCAACGAAGAACGGGACAACCGCTGGTATTTCCGCACGCGGATTCCAGCCCACGATTTTTCCTTCCACTACGAATGATTCACGCGTATTCGCGTTCCCGTTCGCGTTAATTGGCGGGCGCCAGTTGCACAATTTCTAACAACGACGTAAATCAGCCCGTCGCGAATCGTTCCAGCGAGGACAGCGTTAATTTCCAGCCTGCCTTTCAAAGGCGGCCAGGATGCCTCGTTCGAATGGCATGTTTCTCGTTCAAGGTTGTTCCAGAGAGCAGCGCGTTGTTCGATCGATCGTTCGCGCGAGGGACGACGAGCTGGAGCTTCTCGACGATGGTGGAGGAGAAAGAAACGCGTGCACGGGGAGGAGGAGCTCGCAAAATTCTAGAGAAACCGCACGATTCGCCGTTCGCTCGTCGACGTTCTGGCCTCGATACTCGGGCAACGTTCGGAACAGCTGCACACCGTTTGTTCCCAGAGGCTACATTTCCGTCTGGCACAGGTCGAGAGCGTATTAACAAAGACAAGCGAAACTTGAACAGTTTTACGAGCGTTCCGCGCTGCGCTCGTCATAAAAGTTTCATCGATCCGTTGTCCCGCGCAGTTACCCTCCCCGACTTTGCGATCCGCCTGAAAACAGCGGCGCGCGTTTCTACGGGCGGTAGAAACGAGAGAGAGAGCGTCTTAAAGCGTGAGAAATAAAATGCGGACGGAATAAAAGCGGGGCGATAAAGAAGCGACGCTCGAGGAACGAATTAGAGGCGGGGAAACAGGTTTCGAGGCAAGAACGCGGCACCTTTAACAGGTGCAACGCGAAAGGCGGAAGCTGGCGATCGGAAGAACGGGTCTCGCAGGATCCTCTCTCGCGGATGTGGGTCAGCGTTTCTTGCGAAGATGCGGGCGCGACAATCTTGCCACCCTCTCGGAAGATTTAATGACTCGTTTCACGTGGCGATCCCACCCCGCCGGAAGATGGAGATTCGCGAAAGGATTTCCTCGGCTTGTTCATTATTGCGCTTTGTTCCGCCCCACCCGCGTCGGATTAAACTTCCCAGAGCGATTCCGTTCTCCTCGTATGATACTGTGGCGGTCCTCGCCATTAGGGGGACAGCACACTCGTCAGTTTCTCGCGAGCACTCCATGTTCTACACCGTTTCTATATAAAATAGAAATTCTGTCCTATCTCTACCATCCCAGTGTCTAAGGCGCAACTCCGCCATTTTGGTAGCCTTATGAATGAGTCCACTAGCAGGCCCTGGACGAAACGTTCTTCACCCTCTTTTTCCTTCCTACCCTCTCTCACGTTCTCTTTAGAGCACAGCATAATGAAGCAGGCGTTCAGTTGCTATGTTAATATTGAAATTTTAGCAATAGTTTCTATGTCAATATTGCAATTCTAGCAATAGTTAAGTGGTGGTCCTCGCCACTAGGGGGACAGCACACTCGTCAGTTTCTCGCGAGCACTTCATGTTCTACACCGTTTCTATATAAAATAGAAATTCTGACCTATTCCTACCATCCCAGCGTCTAAGGCGCAACTCCGCCATTTTGGTAGTCTTATGAATGAGTCCACTAGCAGGTCCAGGACGAAACGTTCTTCTCCCCTCTCTCACGTTCTCTTTAGAGCACAGCATAATGAAGCAGGCGTTCAGTTGCTATGTTAATATTGAAATTTTAGCAATAGCTTCTATGTCAACATTGCAATTGTAGCAATAGTTAAGTGGTGGTCCTTGTCACTAGGGGGACAGCACACTCGTCAGTTTCTCGCGAGCACTCCATGTAGATAATAGAAATTCTGACCTATCCCTACCATCCCAGCGTCTAAGGCAGGGATGAGTCCACTAGCAGGCCCAGAAAGAAACGTTCTTCCCCCTCTTTTTCCTTCCTACCCTCTCTCACGTTCTCTTTACAGTACAGCCCAGTTCAGCCCACCTCAGCTTCAATACTTTCAAACCGTTCCTTGATTTCCAACCGGAAGAGAACGACGAGAAAAAAAGCGCAAAAGACCCTGCAAACTGTGACCGACTGGGAACTACTTTAACTCGAAACCGTGAACGCAGAGCCGCAAACCAGCTCGTCGTCGTGGTAGGATATCGTGCCTCTGGTGTTGCTTTAAGTAATTACGTTAAAGGTCGCCGGATTAGCCGGACTAATTCGAGCGATGAGGACAAAGGGCCAATTCAAAGGTGATCCAGCGTAAAACAAACGGAACTGCATGCGTTTCACCGGCGTTTCACGCGTTCCAGTTTAAAATTAACTTCCCTGAGGGTAGCTGGGATTGCGCGGATACAAAGGCACCAGTTCTTCGACGCGAATCTCTCCCTTTTTTCCCTTCCGCTGTTTTTGTTTCCTCGATTCAATTCAACGGAAATCGCAGAGCATCGCAAAGGAACCAACCGCTCGTTCGAAATACTTGGCGAGAGGCTTCGCGCGATCACAAATTTGAAACGTCCTCGAAGGCGCGCCACCGGAAACGACGCCATCGCGGCGCGTAGAAAGGAGAACGCGATTCGATCGGCCAAAAATCAGCCTCGACTCGATTTTCGTAAGCTATTGTTCGATTTTTCCGGCGAACGGTTCGATTGTTCACGAAAACGAAGCCGCGATCATCGGGGCTGTGCGTTTCCATCGACGCGCGACAGCTGCCAGTGTCGTGACTGACGGATGCGTTCAATTTTCGCGGGATATTGCGCGGCGTTTTTAACATTTTTGCATTCTATTTCGCTTCCATCCACGGTTGATTTGAATTTCAATGGATTCTGGGGGAAAAATCGCGGCGCTGGGCTTCGCGGAGAAACGTCTGCCCTGTCGAGGAACTGGAACAAGGTTTCGCTCTTAATTGCTCGCGTACGTTTCGCTTACGCAACGCTATGCCAGAGATGTCCGTCGTGTCTTTTATTACAGAGGTGTCGCGTTCGAAAATTTGAAATTTCGAGGGACGTCCAGCGACATTTTAGCTTGGAATGTCTCGTCTGTGCATCGCATAGCCAACATCGCTATGTCGAGGTGCCTCGTTCGAAGCCGCGAAGGGGCTGACACCGCTTTCGTTCGATTAAAAAAATTGCAAAAGAAAATACGTATCTTTTTGTAGTCGTGTGAAATTTATATCAGATCCTCGCGATCCGACGTGGATGATTAAGAATGATCAAAGCAGAGCTTCGAATATTACGCGAAGCGATCTCGTGTTCCTCAGCTCGAAGCGGAGGTAATAATATATTCGACAAACCGGCAAAATCGTGGCAACGCGAGTCTCGTGGACGCTTGATCGAGCACGGAATCCTTTGCAGCGCTAGTCGAGAGATCACGTTGAAACAGATTCCCAGCGGGGAACACCTTCACGCACGGAAGATACACTGGGATTTACATTTAAAGCAGCCGTAGCGCAAATTCCCGCACATCCAGTGTACATCGCCGTGGCGCGTCGTGAATCGAAATCGTTAGGAGGGAAGTTCGCTTATCCCCGTGATTCCCTTTACGAGATGATTTCATTAGCGGTGTCAGCGGATTCGCAATATCTCGCCACGCTCGAGACCCTTCGGATCCTCCGTAACTGCGTTACGATCAGCTTTTATTTTATCAAGCACCAAGAGAAACTTTCGAGAATATTATTTTAAACACCCCTGTGCTTGTTCGTATCTTTTAAAGTTTCTTTTCTCGACTGTCTCGCTTCGTATCCGTCGATTCATCCTCAAAGATGTCTCCACGAGTCTGTCTTCGATTTCGCAAACCTTGCGCGAGGCCTGTCGCGAGCGTCACTCTTCGATTACGAACGAGTAATCGAATTTGCCGCTTGCGTGGGAGTCAGTGGTCGCGTAACGAGCTCGTCGGGAAAGGATTCTTTTTTCGATGCGTCGCTAACGATTCAACGAACCACGTGGCTCCTTCGAATACCATCGCGATTACGACGAGATTCATTGAAATTTCATTTCGATTTCATCCAATGAACGCGACGCTAACTGGATAAACGTTACAGAAGGACCGCGGCTGGCTAATAATATCGATAAATCCGTTCGAACGCGGTAACAAATGAAACGCGCGCAGGGAAGGTTCGCGAGTTCATTTTCACCCCCGCGATCGCATCTCTTTGCCCATAGAAAATTTATTAAACCCCTCGACGTAACGCGCTTTCGACCCAACCTCTGACAGGGGTTTGTCGAAATTAAAATTCTTCCTTGCACGCATATCGCGAACAATATTATTGGAATACTTGTACAAGTTCGCTCGCGATGTTCCACGAATCCCCGTTACAACCAGACGGATTCTGTCCACCGTTCGAGGAACAATTCCACTCGCGAAATTGAACCAGATTGTCGACTGCTCAATTAACGAAGATGTCCTCCGGCACGACAGACGCATTGCCTGCCAATAAATCAACCGGTCGGACGTCTCTGAACGCGAGTGGAATTCCCCCGTTTCTGCTCGTCAAGGGCTCCTCGAAAAAGGAAGTCGACTCGTCATCCAGCTGGAATTCATTCATTTCGCCTGGCGCTCAGTTGTTTCATTTTTACCCCGCGCCCCTTTCTGGCTGGCGAATCCCATTCAGCGAACGGTCCCGATATCTCGAGACGAGCGAAACGAGGCTGGCGAACGCTTTATCGAGGCGCGAATAAGGCGTGTCCCTGGCGATTTCTTCTGACAAAAGGGAGGGCGAAACGTGAAATGCAAAACGAGCCGTCGAACAAAAGGAGCCGCAGCGCGATAGAACCGAGCCAGTCGTACTTCCCCTAAACTTTCGCCGCCACAGGATTTACCGGACTTTGCGTTAACTCGAACCCTTCCTCTCCTCTCTGTTTCGTCGAAGGATACAAGTTTTGGAACTCAATATAACAGCACACCGATCTCGAACTTAATATTAATCTGCAACAACCTCAACGCGGTGTCCGCGAACGAACCAACGCCACATTTTTACCATCCCCAAGTTCGTCGTTGCGTTAATTCGACTTCCCCCCCTCCCTTCTCTGTTTCGTCGAAGGATACAAGTTTTGGAACTCGATATAACGGCACACCGATCTCGAACTTAATATCAACCTGGAACAACCTCAACGCGGTGTCCACGAACGAACCAACGCCACATTTTTACCACCCCTAAGTTCGTCGTTGCGTTAATTCGACTTCCCCCCCTCCCTTCTCTGTTTCGTCGAAGGATACAAGTTTTGGAACTCGATATAACGGCACATCGATCTCGAATTTAGTATCAACCTGGAACAACCTCAACGCGGTGTCCGCGAACGAACCAACGCCATATTTTTACCACCCCCAAGTTCGTCGTTGCGTTAATTCGACTTCCCTCCCTCCTCTCTCTGTTTCGTCGAAGGATACAAGTTTTGGAACTCGATATAACGGCACATCGATCTCGAATTTAGTATCAACCTGGAACAACCTCAACGCGGTGTCCGCGAACGAACCAACGCCATATTTTTACCACCCCCAAGTTCGTCGTTGCGTTAATTCGACTTCCCCCCCTCCCTTCTCTGTTTCGTCGAAGGATACAAGTTTTGGAACTCGATATAACGGCACACGGATCTCGAACTTAATATCAACCTGGAACAACCTCAACGCGGTGTCCGCGAACGAACCAACGCCATATTTTTACCACCCCCAAGTTCGTCGTTGCGTTATACTCGTGCAAAGTTTGACGGAACTTGCGACACGCAGGAACTGTTCCTAATTTGTGTTTCATTCTGTGATTCTGGTTCAACGATGCATCCTGTGGTTATCGCGAACGAGGGTGTTGATCGTGACGAGGGTGAAATTGTTTGAAAACGAGGATGGCCAGCGATATCCACTTTTTTAGTACGTATACATTTGCGAATAGGGGAGATTACGCGATTGCTAAAGAGGCTTGCTAATTGGTCTACATCGGAGGTAATCTGGAATTGGATTTCGTTCGCGTCTGCTGTCAGTGGAGAAGGAATTGGTCAGCGGTTTCTTAACGCGTCTTCCTTTAATCAAGACCCGTTCACGGAGAAATTTACGAACGTCGCAATAAGAAGGATTCAGTGTCACTGTGCTGGATGACGCATTGGCGGGAGACAAGGGTTGATATAAAATACTGGGAACCGAGGAGAGACGGATCGTTGGTTCGAGACAGGGTGAAAAATTGGAGAGTAACGTTGGATAAACGATAGCCGTATTTTGGAATATTCTACGTCAAGAAACGCAAAGTTGAAGCTGCAAAATAAGAAGCTAAATTCGAATATGAGATTATTCTGATAAGAACAAGATGCAGGGAGGTGCAAAGACGAAGGGGTGGAATTTTCTTTCGAAATGAGAAACGTAAACTATCGTTGAACTCTGAAGTTGACCTAATTACATTCAATTGGAAGCAAAGAGGGTGATAAATTTCCAAGAGATCGCAGCTGAGACACGTAAATATTCTACTCACCAAGCAGTATGGAGGCGTTGGCCCTCTGCACCAGCTTGTCAACCGTGTTCTTGAACTCCTTCGACTCTTTGATACGTATCTGCGCCCTTGACACCTCTCCCAGCTTTGGCTTCCCAAGCAGCGCCATTTTCTCCTCCGCTGTGCGATCTTCCGGCTGCTTCATTTCCGCCGCGACTGCAATCCCTGCCTCGGCTGAAAAAACGTCGTAACTCACTGAACAGGTGGATCGTTTAACGTTCGACGACGAACGCGTTGCAGCCGGATGTACGATCAGATCGCGTGAACACGATGAGAAGGTTCAATGGTTCAATTCAAGCGCAATAATGGCGCGTTCGTTCTTGCTGATTAATAACAACAGTGGATGGACCATAATATATGTCGAAGCCCACATTTTCGAGAAGTTATCGCGAGATACAAAGCTCTCTGACGCGGACACGGTGGTCCTTTTTATGGATCATAACCGCGTGAAACGAGAAGACTCTACGATGCTAATTTCAAGCGCTCGCGTCTGACCATACATCGGCTGTTACCACTTGCGTGGCGATCTTCTACTGACATGTACAGTTGCTGCCAATGCAGCATTACGTTAGCAATGTAACCTAACATAGCTTTCGTACAGCACGCATTCGTGGGTTCGAGCTAAAATCTAGGGTACGCCAAATCACTATCGTTTCTATTTTAAAACGTTTTTATTCGCTAGTTTTCTTGTCTGTCTGTTTCTCTGTTCGGTAAACATTTTGTAATTTATTTTGAACTGACTTCCTGATGAGCCAGAGACTTGAAACTTGAAACATGGCTTGGAAATGGATGGCAATGCGATATTAACTAGCTTTCTTGTCTGTCCATTCGTTAGAGGGTTCCTTAGGATAGAGAATATTTGAGAATGCATGGAAAAAGTGACGAAGCGGTTCTCGAGGTTACAAACATACAGAGATACAGACAACAGACGCAAAAAAGTCGATTGAAAAATTATCACGCGCACAAAACTATAAAGCAGAAAATAATGATTAAAATAAAAAACATTTTTTAATCAACCACGTTCTTAAGAATCTTAGCTACGAAGATACCGTCTTAAAAACATGGTTCATAACAAATGTTCTTTACTCAAATAATTATCATTCATTTATTTATTTTCTTACCATACTTCAAAACTAGCGCAGCGAGGCGATACCACGCTTCTGCTATCGACAAGTGTCGTCTAATACTCTGTACAATTCTAATTCCCAGAAAAAAACGCAAACTTCCTGGCGACTCGACGAGAATTAGCAGCCAACCTGGTTTCCATCGAATCCTTCACGCCGCAGCGTGCGAGCGGACGCTTTACAAAGCGATACTTTTACGACTACCGAATTCTCGACCTATCTACCACCAGCAGCGGTAGGTAGGCGAGCTGGGAGGATAAATTATTCCAATTGGCCGACTTTTTACGAGCGCTGTAAATATTCCCAGCCATTCGTCCCGCCAGCCACGTCCAACCGAAACGAACGAAATCCGCGCGCGCGGCCATTGAATTCCGATGGCCCTGCCTCGTCTGCCTTTTTTCACCTGTTCCCTCGACCATCCCCTGTCCCTCGTTCGTCCGTTCAGCCCTTAATTCAATACCAGCTACGATCCATCCGAACTCATTTCCTGCGCCGCGTGAAATACGAGCGAGTCCTGTCGCGATAGTCGCGCGCCCATTCATCATCGGTTAGTAGCATGCACGGGGCTCGAAAGATTGTCGTATCGATCCTGGCGACGTTACCCACCCCGTTCGCGATCCTCCGAATATTTTATAAACCGTACGCAACGTTCTGGTCGTTTTATCGCGCGAAACCGTGCGAGAGGAACTGACGGTGATAAAAGGGGCGGAAGTTTGGTCCCGCGGGAAAACGCGCTGCTGCTCGCGAAGGTTTACGCAAGTATTTATCGTTGGAACTTGCAGCGGTAATAATGTTGTTCGAATTACCGTACGCGAAGTGTGTATTCGTTTTTAATTTGAAAAGAGATGCGAGTCGATCCGTCGCTTTCGACTCTGATGTTTACAGTTTCGTGCAAATAGGAGAACGCGTTCAGTTCTGCACGACTGCAGTTCATTGGAAAAGTTCACCCGGCTCTGTGGATTGTAAAAATATTTACAAGCTCTAATAACACGTGGCAAAGTTCTCCGCCACGGCGAAGTCGTTCCAAAGGCGAAAACAAAAGTTGCGCGAGCTTACGGCTTTACGGTCGCCTTTCCTTGGACGCTTCCCAGGGGACTCCAGCGTTTCGTTTCGCGTGGATTCGTTTTAAGCGTCGCTACGTGCTCTCTTACGTGTTCCATCCCGCTCTTCGACTTCATCCGGATAAGCGAACGTAAAGCTCGCATTAATCTTCGAGCGTAACAAGTACGAGCGCCGTTAAAGGTTCGCAGACGACGCGGGTGACGCGTATCGCGGCACGTTTCCTCTTCGACCTCTTCTCTACCCACGATTCCATCCGTGTTCTTCGAGCTCGAGAGTACATCGAGCACGTTATCGTTTCAAATATTTACGATACTTTCTCCAAAGTCATCGGACGCAACGTTTCGAGGGTCTAATTCGCGTCCATCTCGTTGGCTGGATGGAATCGAAGGGAACGAGAGTACGTCGTTGGCTCTTTACGCTTTACGAGGGTATCGACAGGAAGTTTGCGATCCTGCCTCCCCAGGGATAATTCTCATCGACCGGAAGCGGTGTTACGTCCCCCCTCGTGGAGCTCCGCGAAGCGTGGCACACTATTCCTCGACTTGTCGCCGCCGTTTCAACCCCTCCAGTATTTCATCCCTCGATCTCGAGCGCGGTCACGAGCCTCCAATTTCTCGCCACTTTCGTCCCGCCTGCGCGTCCTTCTCCACGATGCGAAATCATTTTTATTCGCTGCCACTGCGACGGTTATTCAATCCGCACGGTGCCCCTTGTTCAAGAGGCAACATTTCTTTCGTTATCCTGTCGTCGCGGCGCGGTGGCTAACGACGCGCCGTCATATTACGTCGACGTTCGACCCGGAAGATTGATTTCGCGTTCACCGCGAGAAATTGCGTTTGAATCGCGTTTTCCAAGGTGAAGACTTCTTCAAGTTCGCGATATCGAGAGACAGTGCTCGCACGAGCATCTCCTCGTCAAGATTTACCTTTGTCAAATATTTCACGGGATTCGCGGTTTTCCCTCCTTGGTCCAGTCTATCCGAAATTCTATTTGGGTCTCGCGTTACCATCTCGAACGCTAAGATGCTCCTTATCCCGTTGGAAAGCTCGCGTCGCGAGCAGAGACCCCGTCGAATCCGATATCAACGAGTTTCCGGTCAGATTCAATTTCCCGGCTCGTCCTCGAGTGTTCCTCGATCCGTTCGCGGCCACGTCCGGGACCAGCCGTCGCGCGATTTTTCGATTCCGTCGAGGGGTGGGGTGAAAAAAGGTAAAAGGGAGAAAATAGAGACGGGCAGCGCGAGCAGCTAGTGGCGCAGAGACGATTGCTCGTTCGATCGTTCACGAGTCGTCGACTTCACCGTCCTTTGGACGTTGCACAAAGTACAGGATCCTTTCGCAAGCGAATGGGTCACGGAGCCCCGCGACGCGTTTATTTTCGGGGAAATGGCAGGGTGCGTGGTCGAGCGCGAGCCATCAATGATCGTCCGTGGAAAGAGTGGGTTTTTTACGGAGCAACCGAAATGGCGAGTGTCGCAGTTCGACGCGTGCATCGATCACGCCTGGACACCGCTGCAAAAGATCACCCCTAACGTTCTCGCGTAGCCTAGAACCGTTCATTTCGGGTCGTTGAATTATGCTCGGGAAATGGAACGCCAATTGGATGCGCCGTACTCGAAACAAAGCGGTGACACCCCGCGGGACATCCCCGCCAGCGGTGTTTAAGCTTCCTTATTTACGAGCCGACGGTGGTAACGCGTTTAATCGCGTCAGAAATGTCAGCAGCCTAACCATCCAGCGTAGACGCGACCCAGAAACGCTTCTATTTATCATCCGTTCGCGGCTCGTCGAGAGAAAATCCACCCGGTTACACGCAGGAACGAGCAATCCCGCTGTAATTCGTTCCAAGTAAATACAACCGGTTATTACGTGGCTCGAATATTTTCCGCGATAGTGCTATCCGATGGAGGAGGAGACCAAGCAAAAAACGAGGAGGAGTGGAGAAACGTGTATATACCAGACCCTGAAACCCAGAGTCGGACCTAATCTTAAGATTAAACGGGGAAATTCGCGACGATCCCGGTGAATTGCCGTCGATTTAGCGGCAGGCTCGTTCGCAGCCGACCCGAGATTACATTATTTTCTCGACGGATATCTCTGTAACGTCGTTTCGTTCGCGGTATCTCGAGTTTCCGGGGAACGAGCCGGTGGTGGCCGTAATTGCGAGACGCCGGGATCTCCGCTGCTTCCTTTCTCTCCATCTCTCTTTCCATCCGCCCCAACCGACTGGTTCCGCGCCCTCTTCGTCCGCTTGGTCACGGTCGCACGGTGTTCCTTTTTAATTCGCCACCGTTTAATGAGAATCGACGGAAAGATGAACCGAGATGGAGAAGGAGAGAGGTCAGAGGAGGGGGGGCTGGAAAA
Organism: Xylocopa violacea; assembly: GCA_963969225.1. Classification (NCBI taxonomy): domain Eukaryota; kingdom Metazoa; phylum Arthropoda; class Insecta; order Hymenoptera; family Apidae; genus Xylocopa; species Xylocopa violacea. Next base: position 24,936,059 of record CAXAJV010000012.1, read on the forward strand.
CAATCGGGCAAATGAAACTGACGCAATCGTAGGAGGGCTGGGGAATGGTAATGGCGGAGGTGAAAGGGAGGAAAGTAATCGAACGGTTCCGGGAGACGGGTCGAGGTCGAGGAAGTCGCCGACGAAGCGTATTAAAAAGGTGCTCGAACGTAACCGGTAGAACGATTTATTGGCGCGAGGCGGGATGAGATTAATAATGGAAGCGGAGGGGCGAAAGAAAAAGGAAATCGATTAACGATCGCTCGAGGAACGAAGGAGCTCCCAGGGCGCAGCCGTGACGTCTGGCCAGCGATTTATCGCCGCGTCTTTTCGTCGCGACGCGAGGATCGGCGGAAAATTCTGGCGCACCCGTCCCGCGGCACTTTGCGAACGCGCATGGTTTCCCCGCGGCCCTTTCAAGCGTTTAAAGGGTTACAGTGTACCCACCGTTTTGAATAGTCGGCGCATTCTAAGTGGATTACGAGATTTACCGCGAGCGGTACTTGAGCCCGCGGGGCTTGGACTGATCCCCTTTCTATTTTAGGAGCGCGCGTGCATTCAGGGGCTTTCGAAAAAACTTTCGAAAGGGATAGCGGCCACTCTTTTGCGGTTTCTCGTCGAGCCGTCCTCCTCGTTCGCTTTTTTACCTTTTTGCGCGCGATTTTTAAATCCTCCCACGGTAAAAGACCGCCTCCTCGTGTCTCGTTAGTGTGGCGACCACAGTAGTCGCAGTGCACTCCGTGATGCAAGGCGGAAAGGCATACTTGACCCTCGAAGCGAGGAGATCGTCTCCAAACTTTCTCCTAGTCTTCGAAAGTTAAGAACCGCATTTTTGGCGATTCCCCCCCTCCATTTCGACAGTGAAATGAGCTTTGCGAGAAGTGAGAATTCGAGCTTTCCTCGGTACGAGCTAATATCTAGCGAGCATCAGACGTACACCCTTTGCTTTTCGTTGATTAAGTTATCTGTTACAACAACGACTTCAATATTCAATTCATCGCGTACCCTTCCCAAATTAGTTTTCCTCGTTCGTTCCTCGCCTCTTTGGACCACGGATCGCAACGAGAACCGCGCGACGACGCGTAATTCCAACGCATCGCGACGTCCCCAGGCTCGCTCGCAATTAACCCTCGTCTCCGTCAGAGGCGTACGAATTTCAGAACCGATCGGCTTGTTACGCGCAAAGTATGGAAGCGTCACGGGTAGACGCGAGCTCGTATGCACGTAAACGCATTAGGCGCACCGTGAAACCCGACTACTACCGTGACTAATTAGTTGGAGCAGCAGCAGCGCGGCGAGAACGGAAGGGCTGCAGCCGCGAACACGCGTTTCCACCCCTGCCAGCCGTTCCTTTCAATTATGCGCGCTGCCTCGACCAGACAACACTAAACGCGATGCACTTTTCACCGGGGCTGATTAATTAAACCGGCCGCTTATCAGCTATTTGCGTCCGTTCAAACATTAAGCACACCTGAAAACCGATATACTCCATCCCCGTTTCCGACGCGATGGCCGCGCCATTCGTATCGAGCAGCCTCCTCCCTTTTTTCTGCCCGTTACGACGCGATCTCTCCAGTGAAACTCCATTTATCCGAAATGACGTATCGGATAAATGGATCAGTCGGATAACAGGCGTCCATTACACGCGTATCATTCAGCTTTATTGGATTTTCGCGTGGAGATTTCGCATAAACGGAGTCTACCTGTCCGAATATTAATAGAACCGTTGTTTCTACTCGGCTTGCTTTCGATTTAACTGCTGTATACCGCAGGCGCACGGACAATAACATCGCGGTAGATTGATATTGGCTCGATCAGACGAGGTTTGCTTAATCAACCCAACCTGTTCCGTAAACCTATCTCTGTGTATAGATTAGAGTGCTCGCGCTACGTTTGTTTGCGCCAACAATCCGCCTTAAGCACTCGAACTTTACAGCTGTGTCCACAACGTTACGCGCAGCGTCTCCTACCGCCTCGATTGCCAGGAGATCGAGCGAGTCCTTTCGCGCCACCGATTTATCTCCCATCGAAATCATTTACCAGGCTCGCGGAAAAATCGCTGCTATAACTCGCGATTTCGCAAGAATAACGCGGTATCGAGAGCGACGGGAAAAAAAAAGAAAAAAAATGTCTCTCTTGGCAAAAGTTACAACGCACCGTTAGTTCGCGTCCGCCACTCGAATTTATTACGCTGCAAAAATTAAATCCGCTTTTACCGTCCCACTTCGGACTGAAATAACGAAGCGGAACGATTTATCGCGGCGATTCGCGGCGGCGCGACGAAGGTCGTAACTGGAACCCTTTTGCGCGCAGCTGGACGAGCATCGCGAGGGGGCTCGATCGACGAGTAATAAAGCTCATCGAGGCAATGGCTCGGTAGGCGAAAACGCCACGGCGGATCGCGGACGTAAAATTATTCTCTGGCGAACGGAGATCGATAAATCGTGGCGCAGAGGCAACGGCGCAACCACGGCAGACCGGAATCATTTTTCCGCTGTCGAAGTGGCACGTAAAACCCCGATGCCTTCGCGCGTACATATATATACACGCGCGCGTTTCTTCCGCTCGTTTATCTTCATTTTTTCCCTACCTCCAGCCACGTGGAATATTTATCGATAACGTTGGAAAGATGCATCGGCTGCGCGGAGGGTGCGCGACGACCGTTGCGTCCTGGAAAATCTATGGGATAATTCTGGGGGCCAAAATGGGACGCGGGTCGAGAATAACGAAACGGATGGATCTTCGAGGTCCACGTTGGACGTGGATAAAAGAAAATGAAAGTAGATTTGTATACTTTCAACTGTACGCTTTGGTTCTGAGCCTCTTTTGCTGTTTATAGATTCTACTTCTTAACGCAAAATTCATTTTTGCTTTTGCATTGACTCGTCAAAGAACGTTGGAAAGATGCATCGGTTGCGCGACGACCATTGCGTCCTGGAAAATCTATGGGATAATTCTGGGGGCCAAAATGGGACGCGGGTCGAGAATAACGAAACGGATGGATCTTCGAGGTCCACGTTGGACTTGGGTAAAAGAAAATGAAAGTAGACTCGCATACTTTTAACTGTACTCTTTGGTTCTGAGCCTCTTTTGCTGTTTATAGATTCTATTTCTTAACGAAAGACTCATTTTTGCTTTTACGTTGACTCGTCGAAGAATGTTGGAAAGATGCATCGGCTGCGCGACGATCGTTGCGTCTTGGAAAATCTATGGGATAATTCTGGGGGCCAAAATGGGACGCGGGTCGAGAATAACGAAACGGATGGATCTTCGAGGTCCACGTTGGACGTGGATTAAAGAAAATGAAAGTAGACTCGTATACTTTTAACTGTACGCTTTGGTTCTGAGCCTCTTTTGCTGTTTATAGATTCTATTTCTTAAGGCAAGACTCATTTTTGCTTTTATCCAGGTCCAACGTGGACCTCGAATATGGATGGTGGATTAAAGAAAATGAAAGTAGACTCGTATACTTTTAACTGTACTCTTTGGTTCTGAGCCTCCTTTGCTGTTTATAGATTCTATTTCTTAACGCAAAACTCATTTTTGCTTTTACGTTGACTCGTCGAAGAACGTTGGAAAGATGCATCGGCTGCGCGACGACCATTGCGTCCTGGAAAATCTATGGGATAATTCTGGGGGCCAAAATGGGACGCGGTTCGAGAATAACGAAACGGATGGATCTTCGAGGTCACGTTGGACCTGGATAAAAGCAAAAATGAGTCTTTCCTTAAGAAATAGAATCCGTAAACAGCAAAAGAGGTTCAGAACCAAAGCGTACAGTTGAAAGCATACAAATCAACTTTCATTTTCTATTTCTTAAGGCAAGATTCATTTTTGCTTTTACGTTGACTCGTCGAAGAACGCTGGAAAGATGCATCGGCTGTGCGACGACTGTTGCGTCCTGGAAAATCTATGGGATAATTCTGGGGTCCAAAATGGGACGCGGGTCGGGAATAACGAAAAGGATGGATCTTCGAGGTCCACGTTGGACGTGGATAAAAGAAAATGAAAGTAGACTCGTATACTTTTAACTGTACTCTTTGGTTCTGAACCTCTTTTGCTGTTTATAGATTCTATTTCTCAACGCAAGACTCATTTTTGCTTTCACGTTGACTCGTCGAAACGATTAAATCTCGATCGCTGCCCTCCTCTCGGATGGACGATCGAGTGGTTCGACGGAATTCCTCGTGGAACCTTTTAACCCCGCGAAAGCCGGAATTCGTGGCTCAGCAATTAAGGGTGGGCACAATTGCTTGGAAGTCGTTGAAACTCCCTGGACCGCGGTGGATCCTTTCGGAAACAGTTTTCGAACTTCCCTTACCCTGCTTTCGGCTGGAATTAGCCGCAAAAGTAAAGCGTATCCACCGGGTATATACGAAACGGCTGTAACGCCGCCACTTGGTCGAGGCGTTGCTCTCGTTGCTGCTTGTTCAAACATAGACGGAGGAGGAGAAGATCTAGCTGTACGAGTTCGAGTTCCGCCAGCTACTTCGCTAGATTAGACCAACTTTGTAAACCGAGTCTTATCGTTCGCCGTTCCGGAAGGAAATCGTACGTATCGCAACGTTCTTCCACGATTTAATCTCGCAACGAGCGACGAATCGCAGGCGGAATATCGATCACGTTAAATATGTGAACGTTTTGGCAGCGTTAGCCTTCGCGCGAGCTTTTAACCCTTCGCAGTTGGAATTATTTTTCAATTTAGTAGTTCAGTCGCCAACATCTTCCTACTATTTCAAGTGTTTCATTTGAGATTTACTTGAAATTTACTTGAAAACGTTGTCAGTTGCGGGACAATTCCTCTACTGCTACTTGCAAACTCTAAAACAACTCTAAAACTTTGTTGTAATTTATATTTGCTTCCTTTTTTTATTTAGCGATGTCGAGTCACAGTCGACGAAGGATCGCAAAGGGTTAATACATCGGTACGCCTTGTCCCCTCGACAATGGCGCGCGATGATCGAGTAGAATCCCTGAGGGACCGTCGATCGTGGCGTCGCGATTCGATGATCGAAACGCTGGCTTCTTTTGTGACGGGTGCTTGGAACTCGCCAAAGAAGGGAGCGGGATTCAATAAAATGGTAATAAAAACAATCCCCTCGAGGACCCACGGGTCTCTGTCTTTCATCCGCGATGTCCTCGCGTCCGTTTTCACCTTTGTCTGGAATATCAATTTTCCGTGCCGATTCGACGATTAACGATCATGCTCGTTCTGGTTCTTTCTATCTGATATGAAGCTCTGGATTGGGCTAAACGCCGCTTCAATTGTTGCTGTGCTGTAAGAGTGTGTGTGAAAGGGTAGGAAGGAAAAAGAGAGGGAAGAACGTTTCGTCCTGGGCCTGCTAGTGGACTCTGGGACTCTGCTAGACGCTGGAATAGTAGGGATAGGTCAGAATTTCTATTTTATATAGAAACGATGTAGGACATGAAGTGCTCGCGAGAAACTGACGAGTGTGCTGTCCCCCTAGTGACAAGGACCACCACTTAACTATTGCTAGAATTGCAATGTTGTCATAGAAACTATTGCTAAAATTTCAATATCAACATAGCAACTGAACGCCTGCTTCATTATGCTGTGTTGTAAAGAGAACGTGAGAGAGGGGGGAAGAACGTTTTGTCCTGGGCCTGCTAGTAAACTCTGGGACTCTTCTAGACGCTGGGATGGTAGGAATAGGTCAGAATTTCTATTTTATATAGAAACGATGTAGGACATGAAGTGCTCGCGAGAAACTGACGAGTGTGCTGTCCCCCTAGTGACAAGGACCACCACTTAACTATTGCTAGAATTGCAATGTTGTCATAGAAACTATTGCTAAAATTTCAATATCAACATAGCAACTGAACGCCTGCTTCATTATGCTGTGTTGTAAAGAGAACGTGAGAGAGGGGGGAAGAACGTTTTGTTCTGGGCCTATTAGTGGACTCTGGGACTCTGCTAGACGCTGGAATGGTAGGGATAGGTCAGAATTTTTATTTTATATAGAAACGATGTAGGACATGAAGTGCTCGCGAGAAACTAACAAGTGTGCTGTCCCCCTAGTGACGAGGACCGCCACACAACTATTGTTAGAATCGCAATATTGACATAGAAACTATTGCGAAAATTTCAATATTAACATAGCAACTGAACGCCTGCTTCATTATGCAGTGCTGTAAAGAGAACGCGAGAGAGGGTAGGAAGGAAAAAGAGAGGGAAGAACGTTTCGTCCTGGGCCTCCTAATGGACTCATTCATAAGGCTACCAAAATGGCGGAGTTGCGCCTTAGATACTGAGACGGTAGGAATAGGTTAGAATTTCTATTATATAGAAACAGTGTAGAACATGGAGTGCTCGCGAGAAACTGACAGGAGTGCTGTCCCCTTAGTGGCAGAAAAGATTTTAAAATAAAAATGTAAATGTCTAATGAACCCATGCAGTAAAGAAATAACTCGAAAATCTTGACCCAAACTAATGGCTTCCTGGACATTATTGCTGCTCAGTGCAAGTGTATCACGTATCACGTGTTTAATTAAAATGAATTGACAATAGGTTCTACAGTGTCCCTTCTTTAATTTTCTATTTTCTCTCGCGTTCTGGTTGTAAATACCAAAACACGTATACCACTTGTCGTTATCGATAAATCTGCCGGCTGCGCGATGTAAATTACCGTCGATACTCGATAAACGATGTTTAGATACCATTACACGCCATTACCGCGGCATTATCGGACTGCGCGATGGAATTATTTAAATAGTTGGTAGAATTACGGGTTCGCGCGAATACGTCTAGTACCCGCTCTCGATCGAATAGAGGACGACGGTGCTTACGGCGAGATTATTATTTGTTTATCGAATATCGCCGAGATAATCCGCTTTTCGACGTATCGTGCGTTTCTCCGATGATCGTTAGCTGGAAGCGGTTTACTCGCTATTCAGCATTTAGTGGGGCACGATGAATAAACGAGGATCGACTCGTAAAATTGGCGTCGCGGGACGAGCTACCAGCGACTTGGACCGAAAATAACTTTTAATAGGCGAAGCTTTTAATGGTCGATGAATAAGAAAGCGAGTCGTTTAACGCTGCCCTTCTCGAGCGCGATAATAGATATCGAAACGATTCGTCGTGCGACGTTTCTAATCGCGAATCGATTCGACCAAATCGATGATCCAGTCCTTAGCTGCTCGTTGTTCAACTCGAACGTGCACGCGAGCCCGTTCTTTGATCTGGCAAAGCTGAAATAAAATCGCGCACAGGGGAGCGACGCGATTCCCACGAGCGACCACCGTCCAGATTCGAGATCATCCGTTTCACCCTTTCGCGATCGATCGCGAGCCCCCATATTTTCGTACTGCCAGATACTCGTTCGGATTTGCTCTCGTTTTATGTACGCTCGCTTCGAGGAACACGGATCCCCCACGCGATTTTTACGCCGCGGAACGAAGGACGCGACAGACAGAGAGTCAATTTAAATTTAAAATCGAACGCAACCCCTCAAAGCCGCGGTCCCAGCGGAGCCTAAAGGACGCTGGAGGCGTGGCTGTTCCTCTGCTATTTGTACAGACTCTCCTCCACGCATATATCGTATCTCGTACTCTTTCTGTCCACTTTTATTCGCGAAACCAATATTATATATTTGTACATGCACGGAGATAGAATCGGTTACTCTTTGACCAAGTTCTCTCTACGCGCGATGGGATTCCGTTGGATTTCCTTTTTCCGCCGTTCGATCCGCGCACTGTCGTTCGCGGAACAGAATTATCCACGGAATTCCGCAACGCTGTGCTCGTATGGAATCGTGGAAACTTCCGAGCGAAGCTAATTTCCAGAAGGATAGATATAATTTCCACAAAGATCGCGTGTATACGTTTCGAACAACTTTTCTTGGATTGTTTCGAGACGGAAAGAAGAAGAAGCGAGACGAAGAGAAGCTGTTGGAGGGAGAAATGTATCAATATCGAAGAAATTCTGCTCGATTCGCGTAAATGACATCTTTCAGTAGCCTGTCGATGAAATTATCGACTCGCACTACTTATCGATGCTCGCCGTAGTCGCTTCGCCTGCGATGGCGCGTGAGGGATGAAATATGTTAAGGTTTTGCGTGGTTTTGAAATAAGATACCGCGATAAATGTAACTTAAATATATATATATATTTAACAAAAGTGACTACGTAAACCTCGAATGGATCTTGAGCTCTCGACGGACAACTAACAACTGCTTTTCTTAAAACTATATGGGCAAGAGGGTTTTTCGTTTCGCCACTTTCCTGCGAACGCTTTCCCTGGAACCCTTAAGACCCCACGCAGATCAGCGTGACTTTCTAGTTACGAAAGTTCCACTCGAATCAGTCATCTGGAGGATGAAGGGTTTTCTTTGACAAGCTTGAAGCTGATGAGGGGCTGAACGCCGCTTCAATTGTTGCTGTAAAGAGTGTGTGAGAGAGGGTAGGAAGGAAAAAGAGGGGGAAGAACGTTTCGTCCTGGGCCTGCTAGTGGACTCATCCCTACCTTAGACGCTGGGATGGTAGGAATAGGTCCAAATTTCTATTATATAGAAGGGAAACTGACGAATGTGCTGTCCCCCTAATGGCGAGGACCACCACAAGTTCAATTGCTTCAACAAAATAAATCCTAGGAAGGAAAAAGTGGGGGAAGAACGTTTCGTCCTGGGCCTGCTAGTGGATTCATTCATAAGGCTACCAAAATGGCGGAGTTGCGTCCTAGACACTGGGATGGTAGGGATAAGTCAGCATTTCTATTATCTAGAAATGGTGTAGGACATGGAGTGCTCGCGAGAAACTGGCGAGAGTGCTGTCCCCCTAGTGGCGAGGACCGCCACACAACTATTGCTAGAATTGCAATATTGACACAGTAACTATTGCTAGAATTGCAATATTAACATAGAAACTATTGCTAAAATTTCAATATTAACATAGCAACTGAAGCGTGTGTTGGTGGGCTGAACGCCTGCTTCAATAGTTGCGTTGTAAAGAATGTGAGAGAGGGTAGGAAGGAAAAAGAGGGGGAAGAACGTTTCGTCCTGGGTCTGATAGTGGACTCATCCCTGCCTTAGACGCTGGGATGGTAGGGATAGGTCCAAATTTCTATTATATAGAAGGGAAACTGACGAGTGTGCTGTCCCCTTAGTGGCGAGGACCACCACAAATTCAATTGTTTCAACAAAATAAAATCCTAAGACTTTCCGTGGAGCTGGAAATACACGTCGTTGGACTTACGATTACAGCGTCGACGCTTTAATTCTTATCTCGGTTTAAACGCGAGCTCGCTAATTAAAACACGCGGTGCCGCGCCGTGAAAGTGTTAATTTTCCCTTTCCGCGGCGGGCTTATCGTTCAGGGCGGTTGAAAAGGAACATTAACGACATCGTGATTCGAGGATTGCGATGTTGGCTTCCAATTACACCGTAGGAATTTTCAAGGCGAATTGTTAGGGGCGCGTTCGCGTGGCTTCCGCGCAACCCCTCGCGGACGATCCTCAGACGCGCTTGTTTACCCTCTCAATATTTCAACGTGTTTCACGTCCCTCTTCAAGCTTCCTACGCGAGTCTTTCGTGTATCGTATCGGTTTCTCCGATTTTCCATCGACGTTTGCTACTGTCGATCGACGCGTCCGTTTTAACGAGCTCTCGGTTCGAGCATCAGCTTGATCCACTCGCCAACGATATTACAAATAACACGCGTTTAACTCCGCTCGAAATCGCGAGGATTAAGCGCGCGAGTTTCGTCGTCGATCGAAATCGATTCGACTGACACTCGTCGTTCGAAGCTTATTGGGCTGAACGCTGCTTTAATTGTTGGGCTGTAAAGAGAACGTGGGAGAGGGTAGGAAGGAAAAAGAGAGGAAAGAAGGTTTTGTCCTGGGTCTGCTAGTGGATTCATTCATAAGGCTACCAAAATGGCGGAGTTGCGCCTTAGATACTGGGATGGTAGGGATAGGTCAGAATTTCTATTATATAGAAAGAGTGTAGAACATGGAGTGCTCGCGAGAAACTGACGAGTGTGCTGTCTCCCTATTGGCGAGGATCGCCACACAACTATTGCTAAAATTACAATATTGACATAGAAACTATTGCTAAAATTTCAATATCAACATAGCAACTGAACGCCTGCTTCATTATGCTGTGCTGTAAAGAGAACGTGAGAGAGGGGGGGGAAGAACGTTTTGTCCTGGGCCTCCTAATGGACTCTGGGACTCTGCTAGACGCTGGAATGGTAGGGATAGGTCAGAATTTCTATCATATAGAAACGGTGTAGGACATGGAGTGCTCGCGAGAAACTGACGAGTGTGCTGTCTCCTTAGTGGCGAGGATCGCCACACAACTATTGCTAGAATTGCAATATTAACACAGAAACTATTGCTAAAATTTCAATATTAGCATAGCAACCGAAATGTGTGTTGGTGAACTGAACGCCTGCTTCATTATGCTGTGTTGTAAAGAGAACGTGAGAGAGGGGGGGAAGAACGTTTCGTCCTGGGTCTGCTAGTGGACTCATCGATAAGGCTACCTAGCAGACCCTGTCTTAGAAGCTGTAATGGAATTTCTATCATATAGAAACGCTGTCGAACATGGAGTGCTCGCGAGAAACTGACGAGTGTGCTGTCTCCCTAGTGGCGAGCACCGCCACAGCATCATTCGCTATTCATTGCCACGACGATTTCAGCGAGAGCCAATCGGTCGTTAATCCGATCGCTGCGCCGTATACTCGGAATCAAAGCTGGCAGCGAACTTTCTACGATCTTCAGACGTTCTCTCGGGTAATAAATTAGTCCTCTAATGAAAAATACACGAGCCACGGCTAATTGCTTCGTCCCGAACGGAGTTTCGGTAGTAGCGTGAGAAAGAAACTCCGGTTGATTTACGAGGCTCGCGCGCGCCGCTGTTTCTTTTCCAAGCGTCGAGGGAAAGCGGCTCTTAAGAACGTTTGACCGGGACCAGGCTTGTATCCCGTATACAGCACGTGCACCGTATTTTTCACCGGCTCTGAGGCTCTGGCTGTATTTCCTGGACATCGTAACAGGCGAAACGGAAAAGTAGGAAAGAGGGTGGAAGGAAACTGGGGAATATCTTCTCGTCCAGCGAATAAGGAAGGGTTTAAACGTCGTTGAACAACGACTGCTTTCGTGACTCGTTGCACTCGCCATTAAATCATCGCGCATATATGAAAGAAAAAAAGAACTGGATGAAAGAAGTTTAATCTCGAAATTAGAGAAACCAGTTCGTCCAATCCGATGTTTCGCGTTCTTCGCCAAATCCTCGAGATTTTCGCCCACTCCCACCGAAATGGGAAGCTGAAACTCGATTCCGCGGCAAAGTTTATCGTTCGTTCTCCGATCGTTGACCAACTGTTTCCACCGCGGGCAGGGTTTCAACTGGCTCTTTATTGGCTCATCCGCGGCGCTGGGAAAACAGGCGAACAATAGAAGGGTGAATTTGTGCGGAGGGAAAAAGCTTGGTTCAATATTATTCCCGCGATTTCCTCAACACCGTTACCAACGACGGAGAACTCGTTTCACGGTGATTCAGCGCGTTGAGAAAAGTATAAAGGCGGCGGATAAACCGTCTCCCTCTTGGGGACTCTTTTTGTTTAATCGCGGTTGCGTTATTTGAAAAGTTGCCGGAAGTTCAATTACATCTCGAACTGGCAGCATCTTACGGAGGACTCGACGGCTGCGCTAAATCACCAGGCCACTCGACCATAATGCACTGGCACAAATCGACGTTCTCGATTCCCTAAAGCTCTCCGGGGTCAATTAATTCGATTGAATTTCTAGCGTCGCTTTAATTAATCCTATCATTCCCCAACGTCCGTCTTCTCCTCTCGGCCAGAGGAGATTCCGCCCCCGTTCTCGACAAATCAGTCGCGACGATACAATCCCCGCCCCGAAACTCGGCTCGTTTCCTCCTCCGATTGCATTTTTCCCTCCTCCCTTATTCACGATTTCAATCGAGCTCCTCTCTTCCTCCAACCTTCCAAAACTCTCAGCTCTTAATTCCGATCTCCGTCGATGGTAAATTTTGCACAACGATCGACGCGACAGAACTCGTCGATCGAATTTCGCGGGTAGAGCAAACGTAAAATTTTCAACGCGCAACGGTGAAGTAATTCGAGCGACGTTGAAAATTTCACGAACGTGTCTGTTAGCGAAAACGTTTACGTTTTGCGGTTGTAACTTTAACCGCAGCGCGCTCCATTAAATCGTTCCGTACTGGGCGTTCAAAAATGTATTTTCACGGCTCGTGAATTTTAGAGGGAAATGGAAAAGAACGAAGCACGAATCGATGCGAAGAGAAACAAGCTAAATAGCGGGAATCGTTTCGTTGTATGAAAAGCGGGAATATTTGATACGTCCCGCAGGGTAACTGGAAAGGAGCGACTACGGATGTGATCACTGTGCCGTGGAAAATCAATCACGAGGCGAACTCCCGTCCCCAACGGAAACTTTCTCGGTTCTTTAATTAAACCGCGCTTATCGGAACTGGCGAAGTTCGTCGCGGAAAATCAACTTCCTCCGCGAAACACCCTGTCCCGCTAATTATTGCGCAGAAATGATTACGAGGATCGCGGAGTCTTCTAGAAAATCTCATTTCAAGTTTCACGTCTCGCGATCGCGCCTGCGGTAAAAAAATTACCGCCTCTTCATCGTCGTATTACGCAAGATGGAAGAACGCGCGAACCACGCCGCGAGCTTCAGCCGCAGCCTCTCAGACTGAATACACGAGCGTCGAAGAGCGTCTCGACAATTCCGCAGGAAAACCGCCAACAAGAACTTCAATCCGTCATCTTGCTGCTAAAATTAACCCTTTGCGTTTGGCTTCTTCTCGGACGTTAACAATAGAGAATGTCCGCTTTAATAGAAAACTCGAGGGAAGCATGCATTTCTCGAAAAGCTGCGGTGGATTAAACTCAACCTTCGCTAATCCCTCAGAAGAGACAACCAAGTATAAATGGTTAATTACTTCCGAGTCCAGGCTTGTTCCGAATGAAAAAAGGAAGAGATCGAAGATGTTCCCTTTAAAGTGCCACTGAATATTACAACTTCCATCGCACCCCTTCGCGCAATTAAGCGAGCCATAAACCAAGAAGCTTAAACCCCCGCAATGTCCGAGGATCTACCAAAGCAGGAACGAGTTTTAGTCTTCGACGACGCGATTAACCGAGCCCCTATCTCGATCTTGCGCCGTGGTGGCGCGACAAAGGGCAGATTTTCTAGGTCGCTGGTGTGGTCTGGCTGCAGAAACGCTGCACCCTAAAAAAAGAAAGGAGAAAAATAGAGAGAAGGCGGAATAAAACAACAGGGCCCTCGTAAAACCGCCTCGCAACGCCCACGGCAGAGTACACAGCAGGCGCAGTAAATTGGAAATGAAGAATTATCAGGGACGATAACGCGAGACTGCTGGGACCTGGTTGGCTACGCTGGCAATCGCGCTCGTAACGTTCAGAGGAGGCCGTTCTCGCGCTATTTCCCAGTTTCTCCATTAAACTCGGCCGTGGTTTTGGCCCCGACCTTGCCTGGCGAGCGTGCGTTTTCTGGTGCACGGCCATCAAGCGTGTGCATCGCTAAAATGTGGGTCACGCGAGAGGGTGGGCGCGGAGGACGATCTATTATCCCGAAAGAAGCTCTGCGCGGAAAGCGCGCGCCGCGACAAAAGCGAAACAGAGGCTAGATTCCTCTCCTCTCGCTCGCTTTTCCCCCAGTTTTCCTCCTTTCGAGAAACCAAACGAAACGAAACTAATTCCCACAACGGTTGCAGCGGAAACCGCGTCACGCTGCTCGCGACTATGCCACGGACACTCGTCCTTTATTCACTCCTCTCCCTCTCTCCCCTTTTCTCCTCTCTCTTTCCGTCGACGCGTTCCACATTTTTTTACGAACCTGCTACTCTCTGCGCGCGTTGAACAAGGATTCGAGGGTGCTCCAAGGACGCGACGTTGGCTGAAACGGAAGCGACCAGACGCTTCGAAGAACACTGTCTGTTGACGGATGGATTAATGGACAATTGGTGAACGCTGGACTGGGGAAAAGTAGACCAGAAATTACGATCTTTATTGCTCCTCAATGCGGTTAACTTCAGGGATCGTTCGCGCGCTTTCGACGCGTTCCACATTTTCTTTACGAAGCTGCTACTCTCTTCGCGCGTAAAGCAAGGATTCAAGGGTGCTCCAAGGAGCGTTCGAAACGCGAGCCAAGGACGCGACGTTCGCTGGAACGGAAGCAATCAGACGCTTCGAAGAACGCTGTCTGTTCACGGATGGATTAATGGACAATTGGTGAACGCTGGACTCGGAAAAAGTAGACCAGAAATTACGATCTTTATTGCTTCCCAATGCGGTTAACTTCAGCGATCGTTCGCGCGCTTTCGACGCATTCCACATTTTTTTACAAAACTGCTACTCTCTTTACGCGTAAAGCAAGGATTCGAGGGTCTCCAAGGACGCGACGTTGGCTGAAACGGAAGCGACCAGACGCTTCGAAGAACGCTGTCTGCTGACGGATGGATTAATGGACAATTGATGAACGCTGGACTGGGAAAAAGTAGACCAGAAATTAAAATCTTTATTGCTTCCCGATGCGGTTAACTTCCGCGATCGTTCGCGCGCTTTCGACGCGCGACCTCGCGATTTTTCAAACGTCACGCGTCCTGATTTACGCCCGGATTCACCGCGATTGTTCACTGCCGTTTATTCCGCGATACGTTGGACCCAATGACGAATAGGGACGCGGAAACGATTCCTTTCATTATTCTATTTTCCGTTATTAACGACGGACAAAATGGCGCGTCCTCGTGCAACCCACAAAACTGTGAAAGTACTTAGCACGATGAACGTGGAAGACAAAGCAGCGATCTGCACGCGTTCACGCAAAGTAGCGCAAGGTTTCACCGTCCCCGGCGAAAGAAGCTCGATCCCTAAGCGGAAAACTTGATCCCTCAACATTTTCTCCGTCCTGCGTCGTCAACTTGCCCCGATCGATAGCCAACGCCGACCATCGCGTCCCAAAGCTGTTTTCCACGAGTTTCACTTTCACCCGCCGCGTTTTATTAATAACCGTGCTCCATAATCACCCGAGGAGGAGGCTGATCGTACGAGAGGCGGATGACGCGATACGTTGCGTCACTGTTATTTATAACCGCGCGAACGTCGCGTTATTTATATTCATAAATCGAGAGGTCCGTAACGAGTGTTCTCGCTGGGCCTCGCGCCTCCTCGCTCGACTATTAATATACGCACGCGAGCAGCGCCTCCTCTTTGAAGGGAGGCCCTGAACACGTGGCCAAAAGAGTGTTGAATGGGCGCGTTTGCGGTTCCCTCGCGAGAATCGACGTATCAACCGAGAGATAACTTACAGCCACGCGAGGTCCGCTTATTTGAACGAGCGCCAGGCAAACTGAATTTCTGCCAGACTCCAATTACTTAATCTGCTCCTCCACTTCGAGGGAGATATCCGTAACGCCACGCGACTAGAATCTCTCTCGTCCGATCGTTTTCGTTTTTTATGGTGCCATATTTTTCTCCGTCCTCACGGAATAATTTATATCGTCGACAGAGGTTGCTAGGAGATTTCGAATCGTCGGACAACAGCACGATATCGACGACCTTGTCCGTTTATCTTCGCGCCAAGTCGTTATCGTCGACGGTTCTTTCGCTGCCGGCTCATTCAACGAGTTTCGAGGCCGCACCAACGCGGTGAATGAACGTCCATCGTGATTCATCCGCGCGTTATCGAGCCTCCAGCCAGTCTCTCTCTCCTTATCGTCCGCCTATCGAAGCCGACGCGTGACTACACACGCGATAACCTGCCTCATTTCCCGTATCATCGTCGACCTTTAACGTAATTGCCCGACCGTACTTGTCTCTGATTCACGCCCGCGATCCTGTCGCGGAATGCGGACGATATCCATTCTGATAGCGTAATTGCACCGTCGCTCATCTTGAGGCCGCCGTCTTTTTTCTTCTTTTTTAGCGATTACGAGCCACCACGCGATAAATAGTCGCGCGACTAATCTCTCTTTCGCGTTAGCTGTCGAGGACTTGTTTAGCCTGCGATTTTTCTGTAACTGTAGTAGTACGACGCAAGGTTTCGTAAATTGTACAACTAGTCGATCGTGGCTTCTAATAATTGATCTCTTCACTTTCTTTAATTTTTTATTCCTATTAACAGCGACTTTATGGTTTTTTGTGCATTTCTATCGTTTTCCCTATTTTTTTTTTTGCTTTTTCAATCGCTATCAATATAATGCAAGCAAGAGCTTTAGTTTATTCTCACGGAATGCAAAGATACAAGTGTATTAACGCGAATAACTAGGCGGCATTCTCGAGCGCTTCGACGCCAGCTTCTAATTGCACCTTTGCTCATCTTGAGGTCGTCCTTTTTTTTCTTTTTTTTAGCGATTATGAGCCACCACGCGATAAATAGTCGCGTGACTAACCTCTCTTTAGCTGTAGAGGACTTGTTTAGCTGCGATTTTTCTGTAACTGTAGTAGTACGACGCAAGGTTACGTAAATTGTACAAGTAACATCGCAGACCCCGTCGATCATGGCTTCTAACAATTAATCTCTTCACTTTCTTCAGTTTTTTATTCCTATTAACAGCGACTTTATAGTTTTTTGTGCATTTCTATCGTTTTCCCTATTTTTTTTTCACTTTTTCAACGCCTATTAATATAATGTAAACAAAAGCTTTAGTTTATTCTTAGAGAATGCAAAGATACAAGTGTATTAACGCGAATAGAGCTTCTAAGCACGACGAAGCATCGAGAAGGGCCTAATTTATGACACCCCCTTAACTTGAAGGTGACGAAAGCCAGGCGCCAGCTTCTCCTCGCAATAAAACGAATAAACCGTAATAAAGGGGTTAAGAGTGAAAGAAACGAGTACTCGAAGAGTAATTATCGCGAACAGCAGCGAAATGGTTCCACGGTGGCGTGCGAATCCACTTTCCACAGTTTTTCCTAAAATCACATTTAATTGGGCGCTCTCGGAGCTCTGGGTAAACACCCTCGAACACGTAACCCCTGGCGAAGCACGCTCGAAGATCGCAAAGTAACGAGGAGCCCAGCGCGAGGCTTAATTAACTCTAACGATCGCGTCACCGCTATCTTTAACACTAACTGCGCGAATTCCGTACGCTCGTTATCAAACCCTCGCGGGCGTCGAACCGTCTCGCTGCTGAGCTCGCGAGCGTTCTTGCAACGCGGACGGATCGACGATAAGAGGGTAGAGCGTGTAAATAACGAATGATTGCGCAATTTTCATCTGGATTGTTCGTTATCGCTGTCTAGCGAGGTTTCTCGGTCGACGATCTCGACGGGTGTCCGTTATCGCGACGGAAGCACGCGATCCAACAGTTATCCGAGCGCGCAGCATCGTTCGACGATGCCTCTCGTTCGCGTCTTTCTCCAAATCGCTGCTCGCGTCAACGTTTTCGCGAATCAGAAATAGCTTCGAAATTCTTTCGACGCGATTCCAAGACTCGCGTCCTTGTAACAGTTTCCTGGAATGAGAATTAGGAAGCCAGGAAATGGAAATCTGACGGTCGTTCGCAGCTGAGATTGACTCGATTTTAATTAACCTGCTCTCGCAGATGGGATGATATTTCTGGCGCAGCGAGACGGACCTTCTTTCCCCGTGGACACATTTAATTCCACGGTCGCAATTATCCGTTCTGAGAGCTTTTCGCGATACGTCTCGTCGATCCATCGAAAGGACGATCGGTATTTAAAATCGAGACAGCTTCCACGATGGCTGGCGGATGACTTCATCGATCTGAATCACTGCTGTTTCGCGAACAGTTACCAAGTGTTGCTCTGAAATTCTGGAATCGAAGTTGAAGTACAACGAAACGTTGTCCGCTTTTATGCGTTTCACGGAATTTATGAGGAAAGTTTGGGAAACACCGATCTAAATGATAATCGATGCGTGTCTGCGCGCGGCTCCTCGTTCGCCAACATCACGACGATCCTAGGCGCGAAAGTTCCAACGGCGAAGTTCAACTAGAAGTTTCTAATTGGAGCGGTTCATAAAATATTAACGATTTTTCAGAGTTATCGAGGAAACTTGCCAGGTGACGGGTAATCGATTTAATTAATGTCTGGCAGGTTGCTGGTCCCGGAGACCGCGAGGGTGACGGTGATAAATTACAGCCGACTGGACGATTATCAGGCCCGACTATGACGAAGGGGGGCGAACAAATAAATCAAATTTTCCACAGCCTCGACAAGCTGTATCGCGTTATGGAAACTGCTGATTGTTTCAACGGAAGACTCGAGAGAGACTTTATCAATCGTTACGCATCGTCGCACTCGTGGCTGTTGACCTAATCGAGCTGCCAGCCATTGAGCGCCATGTCGAATTTCTTAAGTCCACCCTCGAACCAGCCGTCGACTAATTAACCAATTAATTCGTTCGAAGGCAGTTGCGAGTGGCCTGTTTCGATACAACCGAAAACCCACAAGTGTCGTCGACGAGATCGTTTTGTATTCGAACGAGAGTACCGATTTTCGATTTAATCTGCGTCGTGCTCGATGCGATTCTTCGAAATCTGAGAAACGTGTACGCACACGTTCGCTGGCGAACAGTCGACTGAAGGTAAATATAGTGTCAAAACGGTGGGACGGGTCGAACGATATAAAACGGCGCAAGATTATGCCAGGCGAAATATATGCTAATGCATATGCATGAGTCCGGTGGCGTAGCCGGTGCACGCGTTACGGAAACCTCGTAATATGCAAATCATGGCCAGTGACACTGGGAACGGGGAAGAAACTGGATCCCTGGAGCGGAATTGACCCTTTTTCTCGCAACCCCTATAAACGTTCCTCCAACGAAACCGTTCCCCCCGTTTTAGGCCATTTTCAATCCGTTCCTCCGCCATCGTCGCGATACGGAGAATCGTGAAAACACGAGAAAGGCTCTCGTTAATAACCGTTACATTCAATTCACTGGCAGAATATACGAAGCGTTTATAGCGCTCGATAATATCGATTCGCGCGACGCGTGTACGACTCGTTCGATTGTTTCGAGCCGCTCGAAGTGGGTTTAAATTGCTCGATTGTTCCCGGCTGCTCGACTTTTCCTCCAGTTCCAGCTACGCTCTGAATTCGATAACTTCCAGGAGCGTTTCCTGGTACAAAAGGTAACCGTCGCAGCCTGCAGTGGTTTCCGTTCGCGTTTTAATTCTCAAAGGATTCGCTCGACCGACTTTAAGGATCCACGGACAAACACCCGGTAGCCATTGAAATTTGCCCGCGATAGGTAGCTCCGTGGCGTTCCTTTATCGGTTCACGTCATAAATCCGGTCCCAGGCTTTGCGGTTGATCCAGGGATCGATCGTTAGCCCGGTATTTCGAGGCGCAGGAGGAATTTCATGGCGGAAGTGCTCGAGCCAGCGCATTCTCTTCTACGAAGGACGTTTCGTCCGCGACGAGCATCCGTCGACGTATCCTCGATGCGATTTCGCGTTATTGGTGCGACGAGAATGCGGGGAATCGATGTCCTACACTTTATATTAACGTTATCCGTCTCTGCGATTCACTCGCAGATTTCGTACGCTCGCGAAATCGGTACGACGCACTCTGGGCTGAACGAACGAACGGACATCCGGTGGCATACTCGAGGCAGATACTCCGCGAATCGAACTGGAAAGAATCGCAACGCGTCGCGGTGTTAAGAGTGCGGTTCTACGTCTAACGAGTTCTACGTCGTTCGATTGCAAAGTGAAGCAGCTCGAAGAAGCGAGGCCCAGCTGAATGGCTCCTCCGTTGAAACTTACGTCCAGTCACGTCGGATCCAGTAGCCACAAATGCGTAGAACGGTTATGCGATTAGGGATCAATCTTGTTCGATCGATGTTGCGACAAGCATCGCTCGAAGTACCTTACAGACTACCACGTGTGTGTGCGTGCGTTGTCTTTGCTCGTTCGCGATTATTTTTCCTGCCTGTGTTTGCTTTGTCTTCCTCTTTTTTTTTTTTTTTTTATTTCCACGCCGACGATAAATCAGTTTACACGGAAGGACGTCGTCGACCGACGCGTTCTCGCCATTTTTCTTCCTCGATCGATATCTCTACGTCCCGTCAGCTCCGCGATTTATGGTCCCGCGCCAAAAAACAATCGAACGCGTGTCCAATGGAAACCTCGTTCGGTATCTGTCGCGATCCGTCGACCGGAAATGCTAATTTCGCGAAAGCGCGTGCCGCGAGGGGAAGGCTGACTGGCTCTGGTGGCCTTAAAACGCCTGGGAATTCCAGTCGCGGAGCTCGTTTAGGAAGACGCCGCTCGCGAATCATCGACCACGATTACCCTTAATTTTCCAACAGTCTCTTTCCCGGCTACGGCTCATTTAACGGCTGACTGTCGCGAACAAAAGATCCGCCCACTTTTCATCCATCGAATCGCCGCGCTCGTTAAGCTCCGCGCAATTAGCCAAAAATCGAAGGTTTCTTTCGAGTCGCATCGATTCGAACGATAACGTCGATTGAAGGTATAATTAACGCTTAGCCAACCACCGCGACAATTAACGCGGACTAGTATTCGTGATTTACTTGGCGATAACGATCTCGACTTACGTATTTAATAATAACAGTACGAGCGATCGATGATAACAAAAGACAGTAAGCACAGCGACGACCACGCGTTGTTAAGGTAAAAATGGAACTGTCAGCGACTGTCATTGAAGTGGGCAGATGTCCCCATTCGGTTGGCTAAGCGTTAAGAACATGGAAATGTCGCGCAAGACGAGAGAACGCAAGTGAAATCAGACCGTGTATGATCAGACGTGGAGCAAACCAAAACCACGGACGACTCGCGTTCCGATAATCGAAACGCTGCTGTGCACGCGTGCACTCGTGCTTCGAGGTAAACGTGTACGCATTGCTTGACAGAGCAAAGGTGGTATTTTCGATTTTCGATCCAAAATTTCCATCTCGCGAATCGCGAAGAGCTTTCCTTGTTCCCCCTCGTCGATCTAATTGGTCGCAACCGTAGAAGTGCTTCGAGGTAAACGTGTACGCATTGCTTGACAGAGCAAAGGTGGTATTTTCGATTTTCGATCCAAAATTTCCATCTCGCGAATCGCGAAGAGCTTTCCTTGTTCCCCCTCGTCGATCTAATTGGTCGCAACCGTAGAAGTGCTTCGAGGTAAACGTGTACGCATTGCTTGACAGAGCAAAGGTGGTATTTTCGATATTCGATCCAAAATTTCCATCTCGCGAATCGCGAAGAGCTTTCCTTGTTCCACCTCGACGATCTAATTGGTCGCAACCGTAGAAGTGTCCAATTACAATTGGCCGATCGACGTTCGAGGATGTCTTAGAAATCCCCTGATCCTCCACTTTTCGATCCCTATTACCCCGAACACGGCCACTTTCGCTCGATCAAGCTCTAGACTCCTTCGTCGTTCGTTTCTCCGGGTCTTCTTTTAATCAGCGAAATTGCTGGAGGCCGGTTAATCGATTCAGCCTCGCCCCCTCTCCGTCAAGGATAAATCGAAGGACGATGCGCGACTAAATAATTTAGGGGCACCCTTCGCTGCGCTTAACCGAGATGGGTGATCGAAAACTACGGAGGAGACGAGAAAACGAGCGGACGATCGAACGAGAAACACGGGTGTTCGATCAAAAAATCCTCCGCAAGTTCGCCACGGTTTTCTGGCTCGTTTCCTCGTTCTCGCGTTCGTATCCTGTTTCCGCCAACCGCCACGCCCTTCCTCTTTTTCGTCCGCCACGGTTACACGTACGACCCTCTAAATCTCGTTACGTTTCGATTTTTCCGTTGTTCCACGACCTTCGCGAGAATCGAGACCACCTCGTTGACCCAATAAGCGTGGACTTTCGAAGCTGCGGAGTAACCGCGGGATTTTTTCAGCGTTCGAAACTGTTTTCGAAAGAAACTTCTTCTCAAGTACGCATCGATCGTTGGAAGAGAAATGGCGACTTCTCCCTTTACGTCGAGTTGTTCCGCGTAGAATCTCGTACGGAAATCGGAAGCAGGATACTCACCTCCTTGCAGCTGCGGCTCGCCCAGCTCGACGTAGAACAACGCGTCCTTCTCGTACGAGTCCTCCTCGATGATCGCCAGCTGGATCATTTTTCTGGAAGAAACAGAAGCAAAAGCCGTGATGATCGCTGATCGAAGGAGCTGGAATCGATTGCATCGTCTGGCAAGTTCCGCGGAAGTCGAAAGTAAAGTTTGCCTGAACTTTGCATCGTTACAGAACCCCGTCTGCTCGCGTTCGCCAGCGTTACTCGTTCGATAGCAGGTATCGTTTCGAAAGAATATTATCCGCGCGATGAATTTCGTTATCGATTAGAGAGATTAGCTCGATAAATAACTGGGGACCCCTTTCGATTGTCTCCTCTCGAAATGAACTGGCTGGGAATTCCGATCGTTACTCCAGATCGGCACGTAATCAGGCCCAATAAGCGCGAGTTATGGCAACGTTACGATAACCAATCGGTATCCGTGCTACGCCAAAGCTCGCGTCAAGAGAGCGTAACGTCGATAACTAACTGCGACGTATCGCGTCATCCAACTCCACTCGCTTATCTCAATGAGAACTCGCGGCCATTAAATAATTTAGCATCGCCTTGAGCGGTCGAGCGTGCTCTTTCGAATCGATACAGTCCAATATGGAGTCCAGACTGCGCTGCACGGAATCGATAGAGTGTCATCGTTTCGCGAGCAGATTCGTGGTTGCATTGTTAATTAACCCGAAGGATCTCGTTCCGAGGGACGGCGAACGGTCGAAACGAGCGATCGACGAGGGACAACGGGGTTCTGAAACGTATTACCAGACGCGTATTGTTCGTGACGAAAGTGTTTGTAAGCGGCGACGGATGCAACGGGGTCGCTTGGAATGCACGTCGACGAGATTCGACGTTGTCGGAGCCAGATGGCACGGTAAATTGATTTGGCTGCCAGTCTGAATCGATTTGAATTTCAAATTTGAACGTCTAATTTGGCAAAAGCCGACGGATCGTTCGGCCTGTCGAGCGTTACTCGATTATGAGCGTGTACGCGGAGGCAAGGCTGATTGGAAAGTGACGTTCCGCGAGCCGAAAGGGTAACGATGTTTTCCGTTCGCCATTTTTTCCGCTCCGTCTCGTGTGCTTTTCGAATTACCGCTACGAAACGTTGCCGCGAGCGCGCAAAAATTGCCTGGCCAACTTTTTCGCGATACGTAACGATCGTTTCCGCATCCTCTTTTTTTTAAAGTCGATCAAACCGATGACGTACGCTTCGTTCGATTCCCGTGGCTCTGTTCGAAGGCGAAGTCTGCCTGAAATAGCTCTGACCTTAGACTTGAAGCCACGTCGCGACGATAACCCGCTGACTTGGAGTGTGCGGGTAGCTCGCGACGAAGTAAACCGGATCGATCGATGTCAGCTCGTCGTGGTGCACACGCACGCTGACCGTCTCCGCGGGAAAACGGTTCGACGCTCGAGCTAAGGTCGAGCAATCGAATATGCATTTCCGTGGCAACAATATCTAGGAGATGGTTCGAATGATGCATTCAGTGCGTCGCCAATGCGACTTCTTCCAAGACTAAAGGTTGACTGCCCTCGAGGACACGGTTGAGGGCGAGCGTATCCTCTTGGGGAAGTTTCTCCACTTGGGTCTGTTGGTCACTCGCTCGAGAAGACCAGGCAAAGCCATAAACGAGACCTCGCATGCCTACGAATGATTATTTCCGCGAATGGCGAATCGAAAGAGGTTCTCGACGCTCCAACCGTATAAACGGATTCCCTTCTATACAGTCTATTAAACTATAGAATAATCGCTAACGCAATAATCGCGGGGATCAATAATTCGCGTCTGCCAGGGATTAGCCGACGGATAGAACGCAATCTCTCCTACTCCCATTTCGATCCACGTGCCCGGTACGTGTCTCTACGGCAGTAATTTGCGGTGTTGCTTCAACCGCGTTATGAACACTGCCCAGCCAACGACGACCGTCCGTTCGAATGTTATTCAGGCTGGCGCGATGGCCGCTGCGTGAACGCGGACGTGCATTAACCCAGTTAGGGCTGTTTACCCTAACTAGCGCTCTCGAACGTTATTCGGTGCCCCTTGAAATCAAGCCAGCGCCAGCCATGCGCTAATGGTCCACCCGTTCCGCTGCGAGCGCGCGTCCATCGTCCATCGAACGCGCGTCAAACAGCCGCGTTTCGCACTTGGACGAGGCACGACTCGAGCGTCGAACCGACGTCGATCGAAAGATCGTCGAGGGTGGCGTTCGAACGCGTCGCGACGCGGAGCTTCGCCCTCCCAGCGACTCGAGATCGATCAATCGGTTGTTCGAGGGTCGCTTCTACGGATTCAGTGTTAACCCTGGCGCACGCCAGTTCTGTTGAAACCAACCAGCGTAAGAACCAAAGCGCGAGTTTCATTTCACTAAGCGACGAGACGAATTGGGGATTCAGTGACGAGGGAACAAAAAGATTCTGCCTGTCGAAGTCGATGCGATCGACGCGTCCCGAAATGGCGAATTGACGCTGGCGGGGAAACAGCGTTTTAGCCGTTTTTAGGAATTCATCGAGGACGAGCTTCTATTCGCGGACGAGTCCTATCCGATTCGGCGACAATTCGATTTTCGTACCTCGTCTCGAGAGTTCTGGTCAAGGTTCCGCCAGGAAACGATTCTCGTTGGCCTTGCCCCGTTGCGAGGACAATTTTCGTATCGGAGGATCGTTTAAACGCGATAAAAATACCGCGCGCGTAGCCTCGTGCACCGTTTCCTGCCTCCGTTGACCAACGTCGATCGATCTCTTCTCCACTCCCGGCACTCGATCAATTATAAAATCAGCGTTCGCGAAACAAACTTGCGAAATTGGAGACATTTATGGCAACCGTGGTACCGATTCACGTTAGTTACGAACAGACGAGAAGGGGGAGCGGTCAGTTCGCCTTCCTTTTTCTTCATCCCCGTCTCCGCCGCGCAACGAGCTCGATTCATCGACGATCCGGTCCAGGCGAGCCAATCCAATCTATACGGAATTCGATTTTTCGCCTGCGAATCCGACGAGAACCAGCCCGGATAAATAGAATCGGGAAGTTGCACCCATAAAGGGACGGCTGTTGGATTTTTTAACGCGACCGAATCCGCTCGAGGTTGCTCGCTTCCAATTGTTTGCTAACGCAATCGCCCGTGCAGCGAATTATATTAAAGAAGAACGAAATCGATACCTCCTCTCGGCTATAGAACATCGTGGCGCTGTTTCCACTCTGAGAGCCACTCGTTCGATGGAATTTGCTTAACGCGAGGCGACGTTCCATCCGTTTCGCCTGCCGCGAATCACGCTCACTGTTCGACTTAATTAAAGCAGTGAACTCTCGCAAACCCGCTGTACAATGTCATAAATATCCCCGTTGGCTGGCGAGGGGGAAATAGCGCGAGGCTAAGCGAACCGAAATACCTCGGAACAAATCCTCGCGGTCGGATGACTGAAGCCACGAGCCCAAGGATACATTCTCCGAGACGCGTGTCCTCTTGTCCTCCGTCGCGTGTACAAATCCGACGGGCTTCATCTCCTCTGAGCGCGTATCAAAAATTTAAGCCAGTCCATTCTTCCCGGATGCGGCGAGAATCCGATTCCGCGGAAGCTGTTTCGCGTGGGAATCCTTGCGAGGCTTTCGCGAGAATCAACTGCGAGAGTCCTCTGATTTTGCGATTTCTGTCTCTGATCAGCGAAGGTTCGTGGAATTCTTCGTTTTGCGTTGCTTCGTGTCACTTTGAGCGTGGAAGAGAAGGCAAGAAAAGAGCGGATTCATCGCTGGCAGACCTTGCTTTAGACGCGGGGGTGTTAAGGACAGGTGAGAAATTCTATTACGTAGAAATAGAGATGGACATGGACGATTCTAAAGGATTGTAAAAAAATTCTAAAAAAATCGAGGACACGTTGTTCTACGCGATGAACTCGCCTCGCACGGGAGAAAGAAAAGTGAAATCAGTCGCGCTGGAGAAACACCCTCTTGGGACTAGCGATGGAGTTCTACGGTTAATCCGTCGGAACTGCGTTGAGCGAACTCCGCAAATGCGGAGGAAACTTTCCGCTCGCGTTGAACTCGCACGGACGTTTTTATCGGAACGGAAGATCGTCCATAAATCGAGTTACTTAATTCTCTGCTGGCTTAGAGAAGGAAGCGTTGAAATTGCGCAACATGGGAACGCGAGACGCTGATGAATGAAAATTTAATTTTAAATGAGACATCAAACCATGGCTGGGCGCCAGGGAAGTAAACAAGCTTCTGCAAACACTTTTTCATTTCCGCTGGCCCGTCGAGCGCCCTGGTAGCTTCCCTTGGTGGCTCGTTTCCCTGCGCCTCGACGAAACCCGCCCCTAACTTACAGTCCGAAGCACGTGTTCGGAAGATAACGAGAAATCGATAACTGGGCCACGAGAAAGCAAAACATACGCTGCTCGAAAGGATTCGCGAAAGCCCACCCAACGCCCTGGCTATCTCCAATTTTTGCTCCATTTACGGATAACCGTGCCAGCGTTTCTCCACCCCTTTTCTTTCCAGACCAGCTAACGCGGTTCGTCAAATTACAGGTATCGAATAACACGGTTAATTGCTCGCGATTCAAGCATCGTGGCGTTCTCGGATTCGAGCCATCGACGTCGCAAGTTGGGAGATGAGAAATCGCGGCTCGCTGCTGATAAAGCCAGCCAACAACCGAGTGAAACGTTCGCAGCTGGATCTGCGCTCCACGCAATTCGTATCCGGAGAATTCTCCGCGAAGACGCACGCGTAGTCGTGGATCGTCGAGACGCGGCGTGGATGTTGGCTGCCTCTACGCAGGTGCCATTGTTTCACCGCGAAGCTGCGTTCGCGAATTTCCCTTCGCGTATCAGGTGTACCGAGTTGAAACGAACAGAGCGCGCCGTCCCACTCGGCTTTGCGAACTTTCAGACGCGTTTAATAATTCAGGGACCCTTCGGGGCGTGAAGATTTATTGTTCGAGGGACACTGCCAGGGCGAGTGGCGAAGGGTGGAAAGTGGCTAGATATCGCTGCGATATGAGATATTCATGGCCAAAATGGACGAGCCCTGGGGGTTGTCCCTTCGACTCGAACGAGAATCCTGCCTCGACGTTTTCGAGCTAACTTTCGCGCGACGGAATTCGAGCGTGCGAGAGTACGATAAACAGACGAAAGCACGCGTTTTATATTCGCGCGCGTAACGAAGCCCAGCGAGGAACGACTGACTCGCTCGAAGACGGCTGGCACGCGGAGTCCGCCGCCATTTCAGCCACCCTGTCTATTGTCGCGAGCTCTGTCGCCTCTGGCATGTGTGCGCCAGCAGTTTGCTCGTCGCGAAGCTTCCTGGCGGCCAAAGTAAAGCGTGTACACCGTTATGCATAATGTACCAGCGCGGCACATCCAGTCGTACTTCCGCGCGTGAACCCATTAGTTTCAGGTGCAGAAAGGACCGTTTCTCCGCGACTTTTTACAATAGAGCCATCCACGCTCCCAATTGGCATTCTCGCGTCCGCGTTTCTTTGGCAAACTCTGTCGAAACGCGGCTCGCAACGGGATTTAAAAGTCGCACGTGGAGGGAAGACAGTCGGAGGAAAGTGCGAAGTCTGTCGGAAAATCGTGGCTGCGATTAATATCGGACGATGCGCGACGCCTGTGGCAAGTTCGATCGCGTTCATGGTCAACGTATCCGTGTTCCAGCCATGGACACGTGCGGGTGCTTGCGTACGCGGCTGCGATTCGATCTTTTATCGAGCTTTCGCGACAAATATAACTCTGTCTCCGGCGAGGCGCGCGAGCGTAATGAAAAGGGCAACCGTGAATCGCGACTCTCTCTCTTTCAGAATGGTTTTCGAGCGGAATGACTCGCTTCCGCGACCGTTTCCTAAAGGAAGTCGACCGAAAGCGACGAGTTTCTACCGTTTTTCCCATCCGTCGCGGGCTTCGACGTCCGACCATCGACAATCCGCGTGAAAAATCGCCTACGCGCTCAGCTGTAAGGCTTCCGGATTAAACCTTCGTCGTTGACGTGGTTCGCGCGTTGTTGTTGCTCGATCGCGATTCGCGTCCCTCTTATCGTGACACACTTACGTGTCTATTTCCAGCTGACACGGAACCCCTCGATCATTCGTGGCGGTTAATTTACGGTCGTTGAATTTCTCGAATTCCGCGGAGACGTTTTCGCAGTCTTCCGTCCTCGACGAATTTTCGCGACATTCTTGACATAGAACCGTGGCGTGTGAGCCTCAAGGCGGGACGACGGGAGAGATAAAACGGAAACGAGAACGTTGTAAACGAACTTGTTCCTCTGTGTCAAAGAACACCCTTAATTTTCTTGTAATTGGACCACTTGCGAAAAGCGTGCTCATATTTACAAGGCGACGCGTGACGCGATGGCACCGTAGAATATCAAATGGTATGCTGCTTTTTGCGCACACGCAAACGAGCAATTTCGTTACATTTTTTATCACGATCCCAGTCAATGCTAGGCGAACGTTTCAATTCGTTCCATCGACGGAGACGCAGCTCGCGACTGCTCAAGTTGGCTGGCGCGATAATTTTCTAAACGAGGCGAAGATTAATGGATCGGATAGAGTTAGGATGGCCGCGCATTGTTGCTCTACGCGCGGTGATTAGTCAGACAATGCACTCGTCTCTGGTCGCGGATTCGGTATTTATCGTTGGGCTCTTCTGTTACCTATACGCGGCCCGATAATTAATTTCCCGTTTAAATAAGCCCATCACCCAGCGGCCATCTAATTAATCAAGCTTCCTCGCGTCGAATAACGCTAACGAACTCGTGTCGGTGATGCACTTCGAAACGTCCGCAGAGATAACCCGCCTGAAAACTAATTGTTACACCCGCCTCCCCGCGATTAATTGATACGTCGCGTAATTAATACGCTCGCATTATCCTTCTGCCTTAATTAACGCTCGAGCGTAACTTCGTTGCGGCTCTTTTTCCGTGTCCTCCCAGCCAGTTTGCTTCGCGGTCCATTCGCTCGCGTGAAAACGAGATCATCGTTGATTGTTATTAATTATTTGAGAGAACGATGCAGCGTTAATCGAGCATGAAATCGGAGGGTGTTTTATATTCGACGACGTCGCGATGGCCGCGCTTCCGCCTAAAAAGGCCCGCTCGAACCAGCTGGAAAGAGGTCCAAAGAGGTTAATTAGCGCGGTAATATTCGAGGACATTGAAATTTCGCGGCTGGTCCCGCGGTGTTCAGAAATTTAACGAGCTACCAAACGGAGTTTCCGCGAGGCGAGGGATCCAGGATTCTCACAATGGCAGACCGCGAATGAAATTTATCTGCATTCGAGTAGACGGCGGGTAGTCCGGCTCTAGAATTCTGAAATTTTAAACAGACCCACCGCCAGCCATGATCGAGATTATGGCCCGAGAGGCGAGCACCCTGCGCGCGCCAATTATTCAACGCCGAGCGGAACCGCCTGTTTCCGCGTTTCCGTTGCGAAGACTAACCGAGAGACTTCGAAAGTCTTCTTTGAAGACTTTATCGTTGTTTCAACGTTTAATCGCGCTGCTGGGAACGCCATTCGATGTTCTCGCGGGAAACGACGTACAGAAAGCGAAGCGGATGAGCGCAGGAATTGTCTCGGACGCGATCGATATTTGTTTTCCATCTAAAAATTGTGCGATATCCTCTCTGAGAGCGCGTCGAAAGTGATTAGTTAAACTTATTCGAACGAAAGAATAAAGAAAGAGTTCGAAAACGAAATTAGCACTTCTGTATGGATAGATATATCTATACGTATATCAGGGGGATGGTGAGAAACGTTTACCAGTTTATTTCGCTCGTCAGCGAATCGCAACGATTAAGCGAATCCAATTAACCAGCTTTTATATTCATAACGAAGTGACGGATAAACGATCGTGGCGACACCACGCCCTTTAAAGTGCATCAACTCACCCCTCCGGCGAGGAAGAGCTTCCGAGGGGTTATCGCGGCATTTATAAAGGCACTCTCGCCTACAACAGATGCAAATATCGCGCTTCTTCTGTCACGCTTTCTCTCAATCCAATTTCCAATTGCCAACTTCCGACGTTCGTTTCGAGCAAACGAGCTCACCATTTCCACCCTCTCCGCGCTCAGACTTTCGCGTCCCATACGAGGAAACTGCTCTCGCTTCGAGCGGAACTTGCCTTTCTTTTCTCTTTATCTTTCGCGCCTAAGAAACGTTCGCGAAGTTGTTTATTGCAGTCGAATCTGGAGCGAGAGCTGATCGATCGCTCGCGAGGACGCTGTTTCGAAGGAATTTATGGGGCGAGGCTCGAAGAGTTTATAAAGAGGAGCAACCACTCGCGAGGTGTGGTTGGAAATTCCTTCGCTGGCGATACCACGAGCCACTGGGACGAGGAACGGAAAAATTGAAGAGAAATGCACGTGGCAAATGACTAAGATGTACGTTGGACGCGTTCGAGCCTCGATAACGCGACGTTCCGCGGAAAAGTGGCGTTCAATATCGAAAGCTGTCATCCCGCCACAAAAGTCTGTCCGGCTGTCGACGGAACGGTCTTTCGCAGTATGGATTTATCAATCCGTACAAGCGATAGCCACCTACGTAGACCGCGGCGTGCAACGAATTCGCGTTACCTCGGTCGTCTCCGTTCGCTGAAGCTTCCATCCGTTTTGCATCGTCCACCCCAGCGTTTCTCAAACTGCGTTCCACGAACGATTACCAAGCGTTCCGCAAAAAATTCTGGAATCTTCAGTTAAAGCACGACGAAACTTGAAAAGTGTCTCGCGATGAGAAAAGTTTCGGCAAACACCGTGTCTCCTGTCGCGATTCAGACGTCGGATCGACAGCGAAACAAGACACCAGCCGCGAGCGCGGTCGGACGTTTTATCTCGTCGACGGAACGCGGAGGTTATCGGTGCTCGCGAAAAGTTCCTCGCTCGATTATGCAAACGGCGACATTAGCATGTAGCATCCACGATAATCGGCGATTCGAAGGGTAGAATTCGGGTGGTGCGTTGGCCGATAAATCCAGCAGAATTTGCAATAACCGTGGATGTCTGGCGGAACAGCGGAGGCTTTGGGACGAGGACGGCTCCTATCGATTTTCCCGGCTAAATTAGATCGTTGAACGCGGACAATGCGCTGTCCACCGTGGCTGACACTGATGTCCCAAAGAGACTAATTCCACCTGCAATTGGATGTACCACGCGAAACTACTCCGCTAATGCACGGTCATAAAGAACCGGCGGACGCCGTAAAGAAAAATAAAGGGGAGAGAAGACTGGCGAGGTAGCGACTGCAACGGTGGTCCCCGTGCGGTTGCATTAAGCGGATAGAGTATAATATGACAATTTAATGCGGAAATTAAAAGTCCATTTGCGCGTTGCTTCAGGTGGCCCCCTGGACGCAGCGGATAAAAGGTAACAAGTTTGCGTGAATCAACTTGGACTTTGGGGACCAACTCGTAAAACTGTTCTTCGGAAGTGGCGAATTTTTTAGATCGTCCTACTTAACCCATTCGCCGCCAACCACGGGATATCTCGTGGCTGGCGTCTGTACCTTGCGTCGCATTTTGCGTTACGAATTTAGATCGGTTGCGATTCGTCACCAAATAGGTATAAACTTGAAATAAAATCTTGTCGTCCAAAAAGGGGGCGCTAAACTGATTCCACGCTTGGGCGAAACGCTCTAAAGTTGCCTGGCGGTGAATTACGAGTAATGGTTAACGATACGACCAGGATATCGAAGGATAATCCAGCGAATGTCTCATATCGTGCATCCTGCTGGTTTAGCAAGTACCTGCTAGCAGCTGGCCGCGCTTATTTCGTATTCTAAACTCACAATGCACCCTCGCAAACCGTTTAGGTCCACGTTTGCGTTGATCATTCATACAGGGGGCGGTTTGCTTTCGTTCCATTGCGCGTGCTCGTCCAGTTTTGTGGACAGAAGGGACCGCTTTAACGCGCACCGCCTCGAGAAGAACTTTCCCAGAGATCTGAATAAAACCGCGTCCGACGTTTCACATCCGCTTACGAGTTATGCTTCGAGAAGCACGAGGAACAGCCCAGCTATGACGAATGGCGGCGAGTAAACGGCGACTAACGCTGACAAATGAACGTTCGATCGAAGTGAAACTTCGACTAGGTTCGACGTTTCACGGAAACAGATCGAAACGCCTCGCCCCTCTGCCTCGTCGCGCAACCCTCGAGTCTTCTTCCGATTCCTTTCTTTCGAGCACAGTCGTTCCTCTTGTTTACCACGTTCGCAACATTTTCATCCCTCGCTCGAGAGACCGTTTCCACCCTCGAATTTACGAGCTATACGTAGACGTTCGCAGCTTCCGGTCCATCATCTCCCAACGATCTTACGATCGTGCAATGTTTGCCATCCTCCCAGTGGTTATCGCGTTCCCTTTGCATCCACCGTTTCATTTCTGCGCGATGTCGCGCCCATCCCTGCTTCCTGCATCCGCGAAATTAACAGGGAAGCTCGAACTCGGCTGGCACGTGGTCTGGCTGCGTCGAATTCGCGCAAACATCGGATCCTTGCCTGTTTATCTTCCTGATTGCGCAAACTCGAGCGAACAGTGGCTGTTCGCGCCACGGTAATCTTCTAATCAAACGTTTTTAACCGACACGCGTAAATCGTCACGTTCCCCGTGTTTCCACGCATCTGTTGTGCGAATCGGTGGAACGTGCAGTTGTTGTGGCGAACGTTGGGCGCATAGGCGTTATTTACGGTAGGGGGGAGTAAATTAGCGGTCTCTCTGGAAGAAGGACGAAAGATTAAGAGCGCTGGAGAGCACGGAAATTACTGGGATTCCTGCACGGTTCATGTTCCATTCCGGAAAACTCTATAAGAACTCGTACAGCTGCGCGAGAGTAGTTTCAGCCTCTGTAACTTTCAAATGGGGATTTAAATTACCATAATCTGGAATGTAAATTGTTTCAGCGGGGACGACGCGCGACGACGATGAAATTTCCATGTGAAATGCAACGTTCCTTATATTTGCGGAGGCTTTAAGGAAAGTACAGGCGGAGAGCGAGGGGGGAGAATGAGGGGGGTGGGTGGGGAATAGCGGGTGTCTTGAAACTTTCCATCAGGTGCGGTTAGAAAGCTATTTGCTGGATCATACTTTTCACTGTAACGGAAACGAACGACCAGCGAAGGTTCGCGCCAGTCGATGATCCTCGCCCAAAACGTCGCCTCCATTGCATCGAAACCCACCTGCTGGGATACACTTGGCGCGAAGTGGTTTGCCAAGCCAGCAGACGCTCGTGTCGCATGTAAATCGCGCGAATTACCGATGTGGCTGGAAACGAAACGAGCCCCAGAGTTCGAGTCGAACGATTCGAAGGACGGACAGATACTTCCTCGATGGAAAACTTCCCCACCGAATGAAATTCCAAAGGGCGACTCGAACTTTCGACTCGGGAACCTTTGAGCTTTCGACCAAGTTTCCACTCCATCGACGGAGTTCCCCGATCCGAAAGTCTCTTAACGAGAGGCGACGTCGTTAGGGCGCCTCCTCGCGCGCACCCTCGCCGCACCTGCGTCGTCGATCTCGAAATTTCTCTGACCCGGTTCGAATCGTGGCTGGATTTTTTTCACGCCGATTAATCGCGTATCGATGACAAAGAAATCGAGGGGGCGAGTTTCTTCGGGTCTCTTTTCACGAGAATCGTTCCAACCGACGCCGAGTAACGACAAACGTGGAGTTTTTCGAGAATTTATGACGCGTTTGTGACAAAGGGGCTATTTTTGAGATTGGACGATTTTAGCTTCGATAGCTAACCGACCTTGATCGTTTTAATTAAATTTCCAACTTTTCGTGTCATAAACGAAGTATTTCTTTAGGGTCAACCCATCTTGCCACCCTCTTCGCGTGCTTCGAGCGCGCGAGAGGGCGATGCTCGAAGGGGCACGCTGATTGGTAATTTGCATCGCTTTGGCAAATGCCAGTGTCCACCCTTTGCACGACGGAGGGAGCAACGAACGAGCTCCCAAAAAAATGATCGTTCGACATGGTCACATTTAACGAAAAATCGAAAACTCTCGCGAGACTCGTGCGCCTTGCAAGAGTCAACGAACGATCAGTTAATCGGAAACACTTCTATCCGATCGAGAAGTAGAGATTTAGTTTGGCAGACAGAATCTGTGCCTTACAACCCCAGAGAGTGTACAGGAAACGATAATTCCGCGCTGCGAGACGCGACACGAATCCCGATCGAACAAATCTCTTCCGTTGATGCGAAAATATGGCCGAGTATAGACGGAGGGCGTCGTGTTGCGTCTCTCCGAACGACGGGTTGTGTACTTTTGATCGATTCCCATCCGTCCGTCGTAATTCATGCCGCTCACGTTCCCGGATAATTGCGAATTCCGCAGCCACGGAAAGTCGAATCCACGAGGGGACCGTCGTGCAAGAGAATTGGAATTCGTCACGGGCAGCTGCATCGTCGGCTTAAAACACGTCCCACGGTGATTTATCGCGTCGAGGACAACGCGTGGCGTGTTCTGGTGCGCCGGAAACGCGACGGCCCTCGAAGCACGCCACGCGTTCGTTTCGTTGTACGTCGCACCCCTTCGACCACCCCGCGTTGTTCCGCGCTGAACAACCATCTCTGCGCGACCGTCGTATCGTTTAGGCTCGCGTAAATAACCGGACGGCCGCGTTTTCCTCCACGTGCGTTGCCTTCGACGTCATCTGCTGAGAATCGAACAGCTAAACGGATCAAAGCGTTAAGGCGGTTTCGCGTGTACGACGAGTAGCATCGACTCGAAAAATCGCTGAGTGGGAAGAAGGAGAAAAAGAAACTCTTTTAATAAACTAGAAGTAAGAAACCAGAACCATCGCT
This sequence comes from Xylocopa violacea, assembly GCA_963969225.1. NCBI lineage: Eukaryota > Metazoa > Arthropoda > Insecta > Hymenoptera > Apidae > Xylocopa > Xylocopa violacea. Next base: position 24,970,853 of record CAXAJV010000012.1, read on the forward strand.
TTACGTCTTCTCGCAACTGCTTTGCCAAAAGCGAGTCAACCTTCCCGAGAAGAGCGACGATTCAATGACGCATCGATTTTAGAGTAAAGTAGCGAAATAATTGCGCTGGAACAGGAAGCTAGGGAAGACAAAGTTTAGAAGCATCTGCAGATATCGCTGTCTGGCATTTTCGGCCCGCAAAAAGTGCGGATGATGTATAGGGGTTCGAGAGACACGGAATATCGCGATTATCGAACAGTAGAGGCTTTCGACGGACAAAGACCGAATATTCGGAACGGCCGCTCGCAAAAAACCGGGTACGTGCTTTCAAAAAGCTCGCGTACTCGTCTGGATGATTCAACGTCGACGGAGTGGATCTACGTATTTCACCAGCGAAAACTCGATCAGGTTACGATAGCAGAATGCCACCTACGTGACCATGAAATGCGCGAAATACGCGTTAAGTATAACAGTGATATCGTTCAACTTTCATTCTGTAGTCGCATGTTCCTCCAGTGGAGAAGCTGCAGATACGCTTGGATAGAGGTTTCGAAAGAAAGTGGAGAATAGAGTCGCGAAGTAGAAGGGTGTTTGGAGCTCGAAGAATAAACGGGGTTGTTGCAGGGACGAAGAGCACGAGGGGCTGCAACACGCTGCATTCTACGGGCTTCCCGTCCCCGATTGGCCCATTTACAGTCTCGCGCTATTCTTTTTTTTTTTCTCTTCGTTCAACGCCTCTCGATGCACCCCTTTCCTCCCTGCACATCGACTGCTACCATCTTCGACTACGCGCCCAACGAGCGAAACACCCTCGATCGTTATCGACGCTCGCGTTTCCTTTCCCTCGAATCGATTCCATAATCGCCAGTTCCAACAATCAATGTCAAACACAAACGTTCCCCGCCGTTCGAATCCATTCGCCTCGAAGGAGGGCTCTGGAAATAGTCGCGCGATTCGAGTTACCAACGTAAACAGGCTTAGAAAACGGGGTGGCTCCTTTCTCGTTGGAGAGCGTCGTTGAAAAATATTATGCTCGAGTAATTGCAAAAACAGGCGTCCGCTTAAAACTGTAACGAATGGCAGCTGGTGGAAATAATCGTGGTATCAATCGGTAATTTCACTAGCCATCGCGTTTCCCGCGAGCAATCGAGCCTGCGCGATTGGAAAAATACGCTTTCACCGAGGAGAACCTCGAATATAAAGATGTTCGCAGTTGGAGGCCACCGTTTTCCAGACCGCTGCGAAGCGTAGATGGATCTCGCGTGTCGTAACACGCTCTTCGCCCCTCGTGAAAGAAGATCGTATCGTGTATCGAGTAGAAGAGAAACTCTCCGGCGCGTCTCGTCCTCGACTTTTCAACGTGCCACCGAGGAGGGAGCTCGAGAAACGAAAGTCATTTGTCTGGAACGAAAGAGGGAACGAAATTTGTGTTTCGCGTCCCATATTTCCCCTACAGCGAGGCCAGGGTTCGTTCGTCGTCGCAATTTATTCGAACTCGCGTCGTTTCCCGGGCATTTTGTAAATACCGCCAGTGTCCTCCTCGCGGATCGACCAGTCGACGCGTCGAAAACGAGGATACCCGCCCCCCTCCGTTCGATCCAATTCACTAAACGCGCGTGCCAATGTTTGTCACCAATTTTCGCCGTAATTTCGCGCTACGCCGTGATACTTTGCGAGTCTAATGGGGATGACCGAGTTATGCGTCTGTATTTAACGACCAACTTTGTTTCGCTGCACCCGCCAGTAACAATCGCGAGCTTGAATAGCTGCGAAAAATTCGAACGAGCTTCCTGCTCGATGTAATTGCGCCAGTCCTCGAAACGGTCGTTCTTACTGGTCGAGACTGTAGGAGAGGTTGCAATAAAGCACGTTCGATTCCCATCTCCGGTATCGCTGAACGAGCACGGCTAAACTCGTCCCAAGGCCTGCTAAATAACTCGCGTGACGCGCTCGCGCAAGTTCGACTTAAGGGGTGGAAAAAACCGGGTTCTTCCGACGGGGGGGATAAGTGACTTTGGCTGTAGCACCATGGACGCGTGCACTTCGTTCTCTCCTGACTCTCGTCGTCCGCGATTTTTTTCTCTTCCGCCTCGAGAGAAGAAAGTGGAGGAGGAAGAAGCTGGCCGAAGGAGTACGGTGGAGATCGAAAATCGCGTGGAAAGCACGATTAATGGGCTCGTAAAGGTGAGATGGCGCATGCAACGGGCACGGCCACGATTCCACGAACGCGTCCCCTATTATCGTTGCCTACTGACCCCGATTTCCGAGCGTTTTTCCTCTCTAATTTCCTCGCCGATACCTTTTCAGAAAGGGCGTTCGTTAAGCCTGCTGGGCGAGACACGCGAAACGACAGACCAACCTTCTGTGGAACTTCCTCCCCCTTTTTTCAGCGAATCTTGCGGTTCGAGATAATCCTGACCAGTTTTTCCGAACTTATACGTATAATTTTTAGTGTCTCTCTCTTTCCCCCTCCCCTCTGCCCTGTCCCTCTCCCTTGTTAGACTCTTTCCCTCGAGTTCTGAAAGTAGTTCGGAAGTAAATTTAAGGAGCTTTACCAAGGAGCTTAGGAGCAAGTTTCCAAGAATTGGAATTAAAAGAAGCGAACAGAAGCAGCTCGCTCGAGTAGAACGAGACGGTGATGGGTCAGACTCGCGGAGTTCCGCGAGCAAACATTTCTCATCGATAATTAACCGACGAAAGCGAAGGGTTTAGGGCAGCTTTCGATCGTCGCCACATATTCATCGAGCGATTCTCCGCTTAATTTGCTCCCGCCTCGTATTTTACGCTCGAGACCGCGACTGTACTTTTTTTTTTTTTATCCACGCTTACCATCCTTGGTTTATTCGCGTACCTCCACGCGAGACTCGCCTTCACGCCGTTTTTTACGCCGTACCTGCGATCGATTGCCTTTTATATCGCACATTTCGATAGAAAATGACGCGTTACGGTTCGAAACGTCCTCCCGTCGTCTCGAATTCGAAAAACAAACGAGAGCGCCGCCAAGTGCAATTAAAAACCGTCGAAAAGTTAATCACCGCGGAAAAGCAACTTTCTCAACAGCGAGCAGCTTCTGCTCGAGCTTCTGACGAGCGTCGCGGCCGCAAGGATGCGTTTTTTAAAGCGTCTTCGCCATCGACGATTCGCACACGCAGCTGCTACCTCGAATTATGCAACCAACGCCTCGCGTCGCGTTTACTTGAACCTCATTGCGCGACGACCAGTTTAATTTATTCGATCGACTTTAAATTCCATTAATCCGGCCCGCCACGGAATGCGTAATGCGTTTCCAGGGGCAGTTTTTTCGCTGGCCAATTTTAACCCTTTTAGTGCTGGACGTCGATATATCGTCGTGCGTATTCGCGTCGTGAGGGAACTGTGTCTCAAAATAAATTTATAAAACAATCGATCATCATGATTTTTCTTTTTTTTTACCATACTGTTCTATATTTACGTTATTCGCACGATTTTCGACAAATATTGAAATACAATTGGCATTGCTCTGTTCACCCTTCGCTTCGTAATGTGCTCCATTTTGAATTTTGCAAATATCGTTCTTACCTTGGTTTTTACGAGCTTTTACCCAAACATTTGCAAATTCGTCAAATTGATCCAGCATCCTTCGCACAGGCGCGATACTTTTGCTCAACGTTAAAAGGGTTAATTTCATATTTTACCACATTTGCAAATTCGTCAAATTGATCCAGTATCCTTTTCACAGGCGCGATACTTTTGCTCAACGTTAAAAGGGTTAATTTCATATTTTACCCAAACATTTGCAAATTCGTCAAATTGATCCAGTATCCTTTTCACAGGCGCGATACTTTTGCTCAACGTTAAAAGGGTTAATTTCATATTTTACCCAAACATTTGCAAATTCGTCAAATTGATCCAGTATCCTTCGCACAAGCGCGATACTTTTGCTCAACGTTAAAAGGGTTAATTTCATAAGCCAACTATAAGCCGCGTTACGTGTCGCCATTAATCGTCGATGGAGCTGACGATTACGCCCTCGCGTCGCTCTTCGAAATTTATATTTCCCAAGCGTGGATGTCGTGACGCTAAAAGCGCGTGTCGCGTGGGTTTCCAAGTGGAGAAACGATTTGTTCGACGTACCTCGTTGATCGTGTAGATTGAACCCTCGATAATAACCAACGTTCTACCATCGATAAGCATCGCTCCTTAAGCAACATCTACGCGACCACCCATAATGGATGACGCAGTTGTGTAGCGCCCCAATCGGATTGTAATCGGTTCTACACAGCGCTCCGTCGAGTCGCGCAAACCGACGTCCTTCTCCCATTACGATTCCAATCAGAACGTTGAAAATGCCTCTCTGGCCAGCACGATGTAAGCGTAAAAAAGTTGGAACTTAAGAACGACCAGCTTGATGACCCAACCGTCGTCGATCGCACCAACGAATTACCTAATCTAAACCTCTTTACGGGGCGGCGTTGCTCGCTGCGAAACCAATTAAGGTCGCCGATAAATCTAACCCGCGTCCACGGCATTCGTCGCTCTCGAAAGCCACCCCCAACTTTCAAGCCACGTCCGGCTACGAATTAGCTGGAGATTCAGCTGATCTATTTTCTCGGTTATCGGCTACGGTCTTATCATCGAACGACCTTCTACAACGACGGATTTCTAAATAGGCTAATTTTCGAAGGCGGACATTTACTAAAAAACGAATTTCTTGTCTCTCTTTTCGGTTCTCGGTGATTCGCGATGGTGAAACGCGATAATTCTAATAGTATTCCTTATTTTATTATCCGTTTTTAGTTGCGGTAAGAAATATAGTGCGGCGACCATTGTAGTCGCGTTGCACCCTCGAAACGAAGAGAAAGGAGACGGTAATCAAACGTTTCGTACTCCCAACTTCCTCTTCGTCTTCGACGAAGTTCCCCCTCCTTCGCATCACCAAATTTAGTGGGTGACGTTAAAAACGGAAGCCAGGGAAAAGAATTCTTTCCTACGTCTTCTAGGCTTGATTTCGCGGAAAGGGGAATCGAAATATATTTCCATTGGACTCACTCGGTCTGATTGTCCTCGAAGGTGAGAGAACCCTCCGTGTGCATGTACTGCTTGCCAGGCTTAGCAGTTCCCTCGACGGTGCGATAAGGGACGATCACGCGTCCTCTGGCGCCGCTGTATCTCACCACTCGCAGAGGATACTGGCCCACGCTCTCCACCAGCTCGATGTCCCTCTCAGGGAAGCCGAACACGCCGCTGTGGTCGTCGTCGAGGATCATAACCGTCGCCAAACTGGGTGACACCAGCATGGCTGGCTGCGATGCGTTGCTCAGTCTGCGAACCAACAGATTTTATCGTTACCTTCTTTCGTTTTCATTTACCATCATTACCAAACTCTTTCGTCAATCGTCGCGTGGCAATCGCCTCGGTTCCAAACGAACTATTCCCGACGAACGATCCGTGAAACGCGAAGACAATTTCCACGGACTTTGGAATTGTAGCTCGCAGAAGTGGCGCGTTTGTCCTCGCGATGTATCACCGCCTCGTAACGTTGCTTGTCACGGCGCAATGAAACGTTTCCACCGATCAAACCCGCCCACCTAAGCTAATTGCTTTCCACCCGAGCGCAAACTTCGAATGGAGCTGGTCAGATAAGCGCGGCCTGAAATAACTTGCAACGAGTCTACCGTCGCGAATTACGCTGGGAAGCTTAATGTACCCGGTTTCTTCGTTCCATCGGCAACGGGGAGCAAATCCCAACGCTTGTACAGCCCCGTTGTTTGCCCTCCGTAGCCGGGACGTGTAATCGAGAGTTAGTTCGCGTTTCGCCGCGCATGAATTCGCGATGGGGTCGAAATTCACGGTTGCGAGATCGAATCAGCGATCTGGATTGGAAAACAAAAACCGATTCGTTCGTTCTAAATAACGATTTGTAGATGGAAATAAAGGGTGTACGCGACGGTGTGCCCACTTTTATCGAGGCCCGTCCATCTCGTTCGCCGTCGCACGAACGTCTCGTAGGAAATGAAACTTGCGTCACGCTGCTCGTTTTTCTCCGGGAGTGGGTCTCTCGTTTCCCTCGCGCGCGACGCCGGATCAACGATGAATAACTCTGATTGAAGGGAAAAAGCCGCGGTAACTCGAGGGATGGCTTCGAAAGTTCGCATATCGCCGCTCGCTTCCCGGTTTAATCAAGGTCGATTTTAATCCACGAGGGCATCGAGCGCCTTCGTCGAACGCGAGAGAGGGGGCCTCGTTTCTTTTTCTGAAACGTAAGAGAAGAGAAGGTAAGAAGAGCCTCCCTGCGAGGAGGAACTTGGAGAGGAGGATTTTCGACCGCTTCGTTCTCCTGTCTCAGCTCTCAGCGAGATTCGAGCGACTACGTATACGGTGTTCCAACGTCCAGGACGATATCAAACGCGATTGCGCCGGATTACGAGCGAGGAAAGGGACGATGCACGGTAGAAGAAGAGACGCGTCCACGAAGTTATCTCTCGGTCATTCGACCGGGCGATAGATAGGATCCGTGCATTTAAAATGCATGAGAAGAATGCGGGACGAAAGAGCTGCAGACATCAAACGGATCTCCGCGGAACGGACACACCCGTGCATTTTAATCGCGGCCCCGGCTATCAACAGGATTATCATAATTAACTACGATCTCGCGAGATATCGCGGAGTTCGAAGACAGCGCTGGGACCCGTATTCCTCGACGTAAGCTCTTCAGAGACGTTAAACAGGTTCGCAGGAAATCCAAATCCCTCTCTCTCTCTCTTTTCCTTGCCCTACTGACTGGCAACGAACGTTATCGGGAAACGAAGAAAACGGGAATCGCGCGCTTTGATCCGCGCCTCCGCCAGGAATCGTATTTGCGATACGCTGATTTCTATGGCGCGCGGAAAAATTGAACGTCGCCCTTTGATTCGCGCGAAAGATTCGATTGCCGTTTCAGCTGGAGCCGTGGCCATTGCGATTCACGGCCGACGGATCAAACGAAATTCGTCCAGAATTCGTCCGCTCTGCTTAAAACTGCGCGGCGGAGATAGACTCGCGGAAGAGAGCAATGTTCGTCGCTCTTAATCCGAGTAGGAGTGCTGGTACTTGTCTCGAGCACTCCTGAGCACCGTTGACGTATCGCAGTCGCTATCTTCGCACCGTCCTCGCCGCTTCGTTGGATAAAAACCGGGGCACTCGCTGGCGTAACGACGCGAGGGTTTCGTAACCAGCTTGGACGATCGTTCGGACGATCGCGATCTTCGAAACGAACTTTTCGAGCGCCAGAGGACCGTTCGCGAGTGTCCCATGCCTGCAGTTACGGGCGCCAATGGAATACAAAGGACGCTGCACGTGCAGTTGCACTCGAACTAACTCGAAAACTATCTGCAGACAACGATTACGACGGCGCTTGGCGCTGAAACGCGGTTTCTTATCGAATTCGATCACGTTCACCAAGATGGCGGACGGTAGCAAGATTCTTCGAATCGGTCGATTCACGCTCGAGAGATTAATCGTCGAGTCTGCCGTAATGGAAGCGTGGACGTGCATTTGGACTCGAAAAGCTGCGAGTCCCTTTACGCGACGCGTTTAAATGCTAATGAAATTGCGCCCGTCATCCGGTCAGGAGTTAATTGAAAGATGCGCTCCCCCAAGATCGTCAATTCAGCGTCGCGACCCCGGCTCATTGACCGGCAGACGCCCTTCGAATCCGCTTTCTGTCTTTTCAGAACGGAAACTGCGTTGTTCCTGGTTGCCTCTCCGCGAATGCTACGCGTGTAAATTTGAAAAAAGACTCGTCGTAATTCTATTTATTCACGAGCAAAGCACGTACGTACGCGAAATTAGCGTTACGCGTTCATTCCGGATTTCAGTTTTCCAAAGTTTCTCCGCTGCGGAACGAGTAACAGCTTCCTCGAGGATCGTTGCTGCGAACACGGGGATGCTAGTACAAACTGAAAACTTGGATGCCCTCGGAGCGTTCAGAATCGGTGAAATCGTTCCAGATTTGCCGCGAACCAACCAATTCGCGGTATCAAGTAGAAGCAATCTCGACGCTCGTTACTCTCTGGTGATAGTTAAAACAATGTGCAACGGAGTTCGTTTTATTTATCTCCGTCCCGGATGGATATCGTACCTCGACCTCGACCCACTTCCGCCAACGACGAAACCGCGAAGAAAAGGGAAACGTTTTTCGGAGTCCGACATGTTTCGTGAAACAATGAAACGATTTTTCGAGGTCCGACACGTTTGACACGAACGAGCTGTCCCATTGTTCCCACCGTAGAGTTAGAAAGCGTGGGTATCGCGTTCACAAACTTGGCAACGATTCGCTTTTGCGTGATCAAAACGGTAACTCGAGCGATTTAAGCGAGCGTCTAAACCTTTTCACCGCTTCACCCATTGATCATCTCGATAGCTAAACTTGACACGATTACAGACCGCACTGATTCATCTCTGGCCTTAACAAACGACCAGCGCGCGCCAAAGGGACGCCCGTTCGAGTTTCCGCGCCGTTATTGACCCTGGGCGATAAAACTAGACCACCGCTCATCCTTGATCTTTTCCCCTGAACATCTCTGCCACCCTCATCTGAATTTAATTTCGATAGAGTCTCTCACCTGACGTAGAAATGCTCGTCCTCCTCGAACAGCTCGTCGTCGATAACGGAGAGCTTGATGGTCTTCTTGGTCTCGCCTGGGTCGAAGGTCAGAGTGCCCTTCGCGCTAATGTAATCGGAGCCAGCCTCCGCGGAGCCGTCCTCGGTGTAGTAGTCGACGGTGCACGGTTTGGTTAGGTCACCGCCGACCCTGGTCACTCCCACCTCGAAGGTACCGACGTTCTCCATCACGGTGTAATGGCCAGGCTCGAAGAAGATCCTCATGGCGTTCACGTTCTCAATGTCAATGCTCTCGGCCTCCTGCTTCTGCAGCTCGGCCTTGACCTCGCTGAGGTCGCTCTGCGCCCTTTCGCTGATCTTCTTGCTCAGATTGCCGGCGCCCACCATCTTCCTGGTCGCCTGGACTCTGTAGAACGCCCGGCTCTTCGGGCCCTTGCCCAGCACCTCCTCGTGCGCCATCACCTCCAGGTGTTCCAACGGCAACGTGGGATTCTTCTTCCTCAGCTCCCTGAGCGTGTTTATGTAATCCCGCCTGGTCTGCTCGAATTCCTTCGCCTCAGGCGTGTCCGCGTCCACCATGCTGTTGAAGCTGTCCTGCTGCGGCTTGATCTCGAGCTCCACCCCGCCGTCCGAGTCCCCAGCCTCCGCCTGCACGATCACGCCTCTCTTGTTCATCCTGTACCCCTTGTGCAGATACTTGTAGATCAGGAGGCGGCGATCGGCCACGTAGGCCGTCAGCACGGTCGCCGGGAAAAACGAGAACGTCAGTATACCCTCCCAGACGTCGAGCACGCCCGGGCTCGAGACAGCGAGGATCACGTACAGCCAGACGTACGCGAAAATGCTCCACGTGGCGGTGACGAAGAACACCCGCAGGTGTTTGATCTTTCTGGTCTCGCCTTTCGGTATCACGAACACGCACAACGAGATGATCACGAACAGGTTGTACGCGGCCGAACCGACGATCGTGCCGGGCCCCAGCTCCCCCGCCTGGAAGTTCTTCGCCCAGATCTCGATGATCGAGAGAAGGATCTCGGGCGCGCTGCTGCCCAACGCCATCAGCGTTAAATTCGCCACCGTCTCGTTCCACACGCGCACCACCACGATCTGCGGCTCCTTACCCTGGCGGCGTACCACCAGCTCCTTCTCCTTCGACGTGATCACCTCGATCGCGGCCATGAAACGGTCGCTGATTATCGACACGCCGATGAACAGGTACAGCAGCAGAAAGAAATAGACGAAACCGCGGAAGATGATGTCGGTGAGGTAGAGGTTCTCCTCGGGCTTCCATACCGGTATCACCAGACCGGGCTCGCAGCGTGCCGTGTAGTTCGACATCGTTCCCTTCTCTACCAAATTCTCTTCGAAACGTCCCCTATCCACCGTGCGCACGAATTCAGAGGCCGACCGGAGGAGCTTCGGCTATCCGATCGTCGAGCGAGGATCGCTCAGGGTTACCACGAACATTTGTCTCTCGTAGCCAGCTCGTCAACCCCCGCGGACCCGCGTCATCCGTTCTCTCGTACGCGCGGATGTCCTTGTTTTTCTACGCGCACTCGTCTTATCTCCCTTCCTCGTGGAGATCTCGCACTCCTTTCGACACCACACTTCACCCTCTTCCCCCGTATCCTTGTTGTCCGCTGGCTGCTCGAACCTGTGCGCCCGCGTGTCCGTGTACGGTGCGTGTGGTTGCGTGACTGTGCGTCGGATGTCGCGTGTATCTGTGTGTGTGTGTGTGTGTGTGTGTGTGTGTGCGCGTGCGTGCGTGTGTGTCGTGTGTCTCGTGTGTGTGTCCGTGTACGTGTCGTGCGCGTGTCGCGTGCACGTACGCGTCGACTGTTCGACCGCGAGCGAGAACGGGATCTGTTTCTGGAGGAACCTCGCGGTGCGTCACCCTGACGAGCCGTGCGACATCGGTGGGACAGGGGAATTCGGCTACCGAGGGAAACTGCCGAGACCACCGCGGCAGCGAGATCCCATCACGAAGAGGATCCTTCGAGCACGGGGCGACAGCAACCGTACCGGGCCGTGTTCGAACGAACACTGAAAGAGGAGAGAGAGAAAACGAGCAAGGAAGAGGAGAGCTGGGTGGGAGTAGAGAGTCTCGAGCTGCCTAGACGCGGCAGACCTCGCTTCCTCCCTCTCTGTCCTAGCTAGATCGTTCCACGCACCACCGCTCCACCCTTCTCTCTCTCTCTCTCTCTCTCTCTCTCTCTCTCTCTCGCTCGTTTACCACCACAGAACCCCGCGCGACGCCGGTTATCTCTCTCCAACTGCCGCCTCCCCTCTATCCCCTACGTCCCTCCAAAATCCTTGTCTTTCACCTTGTCCTCTTCCTCCCTTTTTCCCCTAGTTTCCACGTTCCTCGCTCTCGTCCACTCTCCGTCCATCCTTCTCCATCCCCGAAGAGCATCCCTGCCAACACACCGGCTGCAGAGAGCGCATGCGTTCCCACCTATTCGTCCACCCTCTTCCTCCACCCCAACTGACACCCCTGATCACCAGGGGAGCCTCCCACCCCGATATCTCGCCTCTCTAGGTGGCTTGGTCAACCTAGGCCAGATCTAACTGGATGGAACGTGGTTTCCTTCTTCCGCGCGATTCCCATCCCGTTCGTTCTTTTCTTTTCCACTCGCTACGCCGCGGCGGCTAAATCGAACGCGCGCGACTCCAGATCAGGCTACTCCTACGCGTTCTCGCTCCGCGACTTCCTTCTGGCTCCAATAGTGGACTCATCGATAGGACTATAGCTAGCGTCCCTCCATAGCTAGCATCTCAGCGTCCCTCAGATCGGACCGTCTACTTGATTGGTCTCCGCGCGAAGACGCGCTGAAAGGACCGATCGTATGGAAATGAAACTTCTTATACTCCCCGCGGAGAGTTAACTTGCGAAGCTGAGTTTCAAGGTTTCGTCCGCGAATCGGAGTTTTACAGCTTTTGTTTCGCCACGGGAGCACCGTGAGGATCGTTTCCAAAGGCGAACACGGGAGAAGGACAAAGGGGCGCGCGTCTTTGATGGCCCATCAAACGGATGGCTCCTAAGTGGAGAAAACATTCCTTTCGTTTTTGCTGACCCCTCTTTGTACTCGCGAACCCTCGACACGCTCCGCTATCCGTTCTAATGTATCTCGCTACGGTTGACAAAAGACACCAGGCGACAATATCTCGCGCCCATGGGGATGCGCGTGATAAATACGACGAGCAGACACAGACGATGCTTGTATCGTTGACCCGCTTCTCCGTCCCTTTCCCTGCGTTGTATACTACCAACGAGATATCGTCGGAAGCCAGCAATGAGGAAAGCATCGTTTAAATCGATTCTCGGTAACTCGATAAGAAGAAATGACTAATGGTCCTCGTGCATCGTTTGGACCCAGCCTCTGGACGAGGTCGATCTCGTTAGAGGGACGGAACGAGTAGCTGGAAAAATTGTGATCTCTGGCGGTTTCGACGAGTTCAACGAGCGCACCGTGTCACAGGTGTCCTCGATCGCACCCCTTGTCTTCGCCACTAGAGATGCGCACTCTCTTCGGAACACTTGTGTTCTCGTAAAAGCGTCGGATTAACGAGCCCAGTTTCTGCCTCGAAGTCATCCATTCGAGCGAGTGCAAACATCTTTGTACGCGAGGCATGAATTCGTTACGAAGTTGTTCCAACTCGTTCGTTCTTGTTGCTCCATTCAACGTCCTGCTCGTAGCCAACAGCCACGCGTTCGTGACCACGTCGCCATCTAGAAGTACCGGACGAAGACACTTCATTGCCTCTCTCTTCATCGATACACCCTCCCCGTTACGAAATAATCGCCTGTACCAGTCGTGGTACTCTTGCGACAAGTATCTCTAGCGTTTCTTTTTCAATTTCCCCCCAAATTCTTTTTAACATCGTTCGCAACTGTTTTTCACTTTTTCGACACTCGACTCGACGCTATTTGTTAATAAATAATGCTTGTACCGCCCAAGAGTAGCATCCAGATTAAAGGACAACATAATTAATCTGTAGAAGAACTAAATTTAACAAATATTCACGCGAATTCCGGATACTTTATGGACGGGAGTGTACAGTTCAACCGAATAAGACATTTGAATATCCTCAAGTTCCTACGAATGGAACGAAAAGCCGACTATTTTGATGTAAACAGGTACGCAGCACGCGAAAATTGTTCGCTTCGGTCGCAGTTGGAGTTTTGCTAACGCCACTTGCACGCTCGCGTTTCCCTCGACGAGTAATTCCGGTACCAAGGTCAACGATGTTCATTCCACATTCCTCAAAGGGAACATTACTGTCCCTATTGTTCGTGAAACTTGGCACGCGCTATGTGGATCCTCGAGGAATTACCTCGGACAGTTGGAAACGGAATAATAGGCTTACAGGAAACGGACTGTTCAGCATATTCAGAGTCGACCGAAACGCTAAAATTTATACATGTTTCTGAAAGTTCCGCAATTTTTATCGAACGCAGCCGTTGGGTGAAAGTCGTGAGAAAAATTATAGAGAATAATTCATTTTATTTTATTCGGTACATAGTATATAATATGAAAATCACGATGTTGATTAGAACGTAAACGGTTAATAACAATTCGCTAGCAAAGGAAACAAAATGGATGGCTCAAGAATCCAGAGCGAGGCGAAAATAAAAGACGACCAAAAACATTGCCTTCGAATCTCCCGCTTCTCGAGTCAGAAATGTAAATTCGCCACATTTCGATTCACTCGTAACCTAGTGTCAGTTATAGTATAGAAAAAGCTAAACGACAGTGTTTGGTTCTCTTCCAAAAACAGCTGATCGATCCTATCGATCGTTTCGAGTCACTGCACTTCTTTGGTCTCGAACGCGAACGAGAAATCCTGAAGAAAATACATTTTGAAACTGTAGAACAAAATGGAGACATCGTAACAAGCGTGAAACTTACCTCGAGACTATTCATCTGGTTAGTGCAAGACATTCTACGAAGATCAGAGTTGTTACTGCTGATCCGCGTCGTTTTCGTTGTCGTCAATGTTATCGTTGTAATCGTTATTCTCGTCACTGAAATCGACATTTTGATCATACTTTTCGTTACTGTTGCTCCACTGCTTCGAATCGCTCGCCTCCGTCGTCGTTGCGTCGACCTTTTCTCTGATCGGATTAAAGTCTTTCAGCTGTATCGTTAACTTGGGTAAAATGTGAACTTTCAACGACGGCAACGGGTTGCCCTGCAGATGCAGCTCGGCTAACCGATTCGAATTCACGTTGAACAGTACCTCGATGTTCATGATGCGATTGTTCTTCAACAGTAGAACCTGAAGAAACTGCGCGTTGGCGATCAACTGTATCGGAAGTTCGCTGATATCGTTGTCCGAGAGGTCCAGTCTCTGCAACCAAACCAAGTTGTGGAAAGTATCGTGGTTGATGTTCAAGATACCATTGCCCGCCAAATTGATCGTCTTTATGTAGCACTGGGACAAGCAAAAGCTACTGTTCGTCAAAATCTGGATTTTGTTCTCACTTAGGTCCACGTGTTGGATGTTTTGCAACTGGCACATGTTCGGGACGTATACGAACTTATTGCGGCTGAGTAGCAGTTCCTGTAACGAACTCACTCCATTGAAGGCGTCGTTTGGAAGCGTGTCCATATCGTTTGCAGAGAGGTCCAGCGTACGGAGGGACGGCGTGTCCGCGAAGGCGTCCACCGTGATGCTGTTGATTCTGTTACGGGACACGTTCAAAGTCTCCAGTTTCGACATTCCCTTCAACGACAGCCAAGAGCCCGAGCAACGATTTCCGCATAGAACCGTCAATTGGTTCCCACTCAGCGACAGAACCTTGGTGTTCGCCAAAACATACTTTTTCACGTTCGCGATCGCGTTGTCGTCCAACCAAAGATTCTCCACCGTCCGAGGTAGATCGACCAAGAAGTCGGTGGACACGATGCCATTTCCGGACAGATCCAGTTGAACCAACCGTGGCGCGAACTTTTGCATGGACACGCCCATTCGCGAAATTTTGCTTCTTCGCAGCGACAAGTATCGCAGGTTTGGTAACGATTCAAACATACTCTCGACGGCTATGTTCTTGTCGAGGAACTGTTGGTTCTCATCTAGAGCGAGATAACGCAGAGTATTGTGTCGCTTGAACCACAGCAACTTGTTCACAGGGATATTGTTACCGCGGATGCTTAAATATTGCAATCTGGGCAACGCTTCGAACGCATTAAGGGAGATTTCGTCGATGTCGTTGTAGTCGAGGTACAATTCTTTCGTGTCTGTGCTATTGACGAAGAAGTCGCCGATCTTCCTCAGGCCCGTGCGCGTGAAATTCAGCACCGTGTTCGGCTCGCATCGAAGCGGATGGTTAATGACAGGACACGACGTAGATTTCGGGGTTGTCGTGGTTGGCAGTGGCGGAGGTGGCGGAAGTGGCCCGTGGGTGGCAGTATACGGTATATGCTTGCCAAAAATCAAACCCTGATTGCTACTCGAGTATGAGCGTTGGTTATTCTTGCTTTCTGCGAGCATCACCATGAAATTCACGAGAAACGTGAGTACAAAGAAGTACGATCGCGTGACCGACATCTGGAAATGTAAATTCAACACTCTTCTCTGCCCTCTGCAATTATTAAAGCTGCACGTTTTTCAATTTGGTTGCACACTTTACAGACGGAATTCTAGTTGAAGTCGAACGGAACGATTTTTCGAACGAGCGTCCGTCGCGAAACACGCGTCACTTCTCCAACCCGTTCGGCCGACTTAGCAACTCTCTCGTGGTCAGTTTGATTTGTCTTCTTATAACGTGGCGATAATTCAGAGGAAATTTAAAACCGTTGCGAGCCAGGACTGTAATCCAGCCCTCGGACCGCCCTGTTCTTTCTCCTTCTACCCGAACGTGAAGCTGCAGAGGAACTACCGAGAAACCAAGCCTCGTGCGGTCGAAGACTGGTACGCAGAAGAGGTTGCACGCACGTAACGAAATTAAAATCTTTACGAAACGAAGTGCATCTCGATACTTTATATTGTGCACGGATATAGCATAATAAAAGGTTGACGGACGATCCATATAAAATTCAAAAAAAGAAAAAAAAAATGTCGCATTAACTCGAGCCAGGAACCATTTCTTCTCCTTGAGGAAGGATAAAGGATTGATGGGGGCAAAAGAACGCAGGGTGATAGTAATCGTTCGTTCGTCAGTTGTAAGGGTTTCACGGTAAGGATCGAGAGTGCTTCGTTCTGCAAAAGTCTCTTGTCTCGTATTACCATGATACTATCAGAGGACATCAGAATGTCCACGACGTATAATATAACATTCTGGAATGTTTCATTCAAACATCCCGACAAATCGTTATAACAATATCGTCAATGATTCTCCGTATCGCCGTAGCGTCAAGCTGCGTCCATATTGGAGCAATCAACGGCAACGTTTTCTCGCCAGCGATAAAGTTCGACGAAAAACAGAGGCGGATTTACAAATGCGCCGCCTAAGAACGTACTGCAACTAAAAGTAGGCAATAAAGTAAGGAATGCGAAAGTTATGGATACGTTTATTAGACTTAGTTTATTAGAAAAGAGGGATAAGAAATTCGGCGAAGTTGATGCTTCGTTTTTAATGGCCGCGGAAACAATCTTCGCCTTCGAAAATTTCCTGCCGTAGACTATAGCCTAGCTAGCCTACTCTAGAAATCCGCCACTGAAGAAAAGTAGAAATTCCTCGTATTTTATCGCTTCGAGCAAGCTGTTTCTCTGTGTTGGCGCTCGCTGGAAATGTCGTTTAAAAAAGAGCGAGAAAATGTTTCTCGCAGTTGCTTCGGTTACTTTAGACGTAATCAAACAACATAATCAAAATTCAAATGTTGCAATCATGTTTGGAAGATCGATAGGTCGAATTCGAAACAGCATCGTGCGGTTTCAACATTCGATAACCCGTTATCAAACGAGTCGTCAAAGCACTACCACTATCTTGAAATTTCTAGAAATCGGATGTTATGAGAATGAAAAAAGAAATACTATCGAAACGACGGTTTCACATAACCATGTAATCAGCAAAACATTTAGCAGACGTACACATCGGAACACACATCGGATTGTTAACAACTAGTTGGCGTTACATTCGCAATACAAAATTTATACAAACACAGTGCATCTCTTTGGTATCGAATATTGCAATGATTTTAAATTTATCGAAGGGAAATAATTATCCTTTACATACAATTCTAATAAATTCGTTAATGGAAGTACCGCCATATTTTCTATATTCTTAAATTTATTCGAACTTAAATTTACAGTCCGCAAGCTAAGCATTCTGATGCTCCAATCTTGAGGCAACGAACGTAATTCGTTCTCTGATAAGTCGAGTTCTTCGAGGTTAACACATTTAGAGAAAGCCGTTTCGTCGATGCTTGTAATACTGTTTCCTCGCAAGTTTAATGTTTTCAACGATGGTGAAGCGTATATATATGTAATTGCGTTGATGTCGTTGTAACTTAAAGATAATTTTCTAAGAGACATTAGATTACTCAAATCCGGAAATTTTTCTAGTCTGTTATGACTTAGATTTAAATCTTTTAAATATGGTACACCATCGAACGTATTCTCCATAAGTTGGCTAAATAGATTGTTCGATAAATCCAACGACTGTAACGATCGCAAATTGATTTGAAAGCTGATATCTCTCGAAAAACAACCAGACAACGAAAGTATCGTTAAATTGTGTTTCTGGGAAACGTCGAAAATCTCAATGGGATTTGCATCTAAGTACAATTCATGCACGCCTGCGAAGTTCTCAAAAGACATATGTCTGATACTGTTACGTTCTAAATGAATACTTTTCAAATTAGGTACGTTCATTGATATACTATTATCTACATAATTTAAATCGCTATCGGCTAAATAAATTGTAGTTAATTTAGGGAAACTCGTTAGGAAGTCACCGAAGAAATTGTAGTTGGTACCTTTCCACGAAAGGATTTCCACGTTTGGAAATCGTGCTTCGATTTCTTTCCGGGGTGAAAAATTGTTTAAAATTAAATTGTCCATTTCCTCTACGCTTAAACTTTGATAGTCGAAGATGAAAGTCTTCAGGCCATCGTGTTGAAGTTTCAATTCTTCCAATCGAATGCTATTATTCGATATGCTTAAACATTCTAAATTTGGCGTCCCATCGAACTCGTCGCTCTTTACCATCCTTATTTTATTATTATCTAACGTAATTGATTTAATGGCTTCACTTTTCACCATTCCACTTGGAATTTCTTCTAATCCAAGATTAGATAAATCAACTCTTTCGTCCTCAGGACATTTGACATTTGTTTGTTTGTCGATCAAAGTTTTATCCATATCGGGAATAATTATGTCTGAACGGAACCATATCGATGGTTCCGACTCTACATTGATAAATTCCGACAAGAGAAGTAAAAACACACAATGGTAAATCTGGAATAACAACAAAAGACAATTGTAATAACGGGAGATACCGATAGCCTCGCGACGTGGTTTACAAAATTTCGAAGGAAATTATCAATACTCGATAATTATTTAGAAAGCCAACGATCATTGCCAAAGCCAATCGTTGCATTGGTATGCCAACAGTTTCTTACTAATGTCGTGAAAACTACAAATATCCGGTGGTTACGTGTGATTAGTCGTTGCTCGTGTTCGCTTTGATTTCCGGCCTTGTTAGATCGTAAAAGTTATTACAAGCATCGGCGTTACTTCGAAAAAAAAAAAGAGACTGAATTTTCAGCTAAATAATAATCCAGTTATTTATCCGAAATAAGAGTTCAGCGATTCGCGAGCTATTGTAACGAAATGATTATTTGACACTTACCATTGTGAAATTATGTGAAACCTCCCTCGGCAAGTGTTTAGCAGAAATTGGCGAGATCGTCCAAGATGTAACTTCTTAAATAGTCCTCAGCACTTCTTATCTATCGTATACCGATTTTTATGAACCCTTGCTCTGCCCTTTGCACGAACAGAGATATCGCGACAAAGTACACTCTGTTTTCATTACCACGAATCGAAACGATTAATTCGTACGTTTTAAGAACAATTTTTACTGAATGTTAGACGCTCACGTACGTCCGGTTCGATTCATTTTTATTGAAAAGCAAAATAAAGTAGAACATGCCTACGATATATCGTTTTATTTGCACGTTAACAATAGAGACGTCGTTTAATACAGACAATACTTAAGACGATCATCTAATTCGAAACAAATTAATATTTTACGTCTGCGTACTTCGACTGCAATGGTGATAACGTTACAGGATTTTAATCGTCTTCTGTATAATCGCAGGTCGTTTCTTTTACCAATTCGCTTCGCTGTACTTTCGATTCTAGACTGATATTTAAATAAATGGTCATATTCTCTGGTACTATCCGCAGTGTATGCGCATTGAAGTAAAGAAGAGGATTTCGTTCGAAGTAAAGCTCTTCTATGGGCAGTTGGGAAGAGTAGATGGCCGATTCCAACGTGACGAATTTGTTTCCCGACAAGTCCAGGTACCGAAGCTTCGTCATAGAATCGCACCAACCAGTCGGCAAGTTAGTCAATCGATTGTTATCAAGATATAATGCTTCTAACAGGCTTAAATTCTGAAACGTGTTCACGTGGACTCCCGCGATCATATTCTCGCTTAAGAATAATTCTCTTAAATAGACCAGATTGGAGAACGAGTAGGTCGTTAAATCCGTTATGTTGTTGCGCGCCAAGGAAAGCATAGTCAGATTCAAATACTTAATGCATGCAGGTACGATTTCGAAGAAATTATTGGAAAGATTCAAGTATCGAAGACTCGACATACCTTCGAATACTCTATCGCCGATGGTATACATATTGTTGTCAACTAGTGATAGGTTCCTTAGTTGCGATAGATTTAAGAAGCGAAACCCGTTGAAATACCTCTCTGCTCTCAAATCTGCAATATTGTTTACCGCTAACGACAATAGATTACTTGCGTCTTTTAACGACAACAAACAATTTCTGTTTCCGCTAATGTCAAGATGTGTCAGCGTGTTGGGTAGAAAATCGATATGCTTCACACCGATGCCATTTTTTGAGAGGTCCAAATGCGTCAATTTCGGAAAAGGATTTGTCGAGGTGCTTCTCATTTCCTCGATACCGATATTGCTTAAATCCAAATATTGTAGTTCAGGATATACGTTCTCTATCGTTACTTTCCTATCCCATGGTTGATATGTGTAACGCGATTGTTGCTTATTTTGAGAGCCGAGCATTAATATTTTTACATTCGGTAGACTACCGAATGAGAATAAATTTTGTGGAGAAATATAATTCCCCCGAAGATCAAGGCATTGCAAGTTTGGTACCATGTCGAAGGCACCTTCGTCGATAGTGACGTCCTTGTTTTCTATGGTGATGCATCTTATGGCAGGAGAAATAATAGAATTTCTTTTAATCGTTAGGCTGTTAAAATGTTTAAATACTAGAGACTCGTTGTAGCAAATATCCGGGGCATTGACAGCCATTTCGTATTCGGTAGAAACAACATTCCCAAACGCAATTAATGGAAATAAAGATAAGATTATTCCGAAGGCGACCGACAGCTTCATGGTTGGGCGTTTTTTCTGAAAATAAAACGTACAAATCGTTCATTATTTTTTCCACGTCCATAAACGATTAAATAATTGTCGCCTGCGAGATTTTGCGAGAACGCGTGACAAAATCAAAAGAAGAAGCGAGCGAATCATTTGTTAGAAAATGTACGCATTTATCTAAATTGATCTAAATGAATTTTATTTAAATAGTAATAATATGATGATCGTGTACCTTTTAAATTGAACGAGACAGGTTCAACCAAATCACTGTTCAACAGAATATACGCGATTATTATAAAAGCACCAAACACGGATTACGTTTATTCGATGTACTTTGAAATCTGTCGATCTCGTGTAATTATTAATACGAGCAACTGATAACGTCGATGCCACTAAGAATATACTGATAAGAGCAGTCGTGGAAACTCTGTAATATATATCTGTAACGTTACAATCTCGTAGCAAACTTGATTATTTAGGGTGCTCGTTAAGGAGCACCCCCGAGCGAATAAAATAAATACAGTATAGGTAATTTATTCCTAAGTTCAGCGCGGATTACAATAGTTAGGTTTCTTAAATATCACGCAGCTTCGCAATTTCGTGTCTACAAAGATTCTGAATTCGGAAGTGGTTTTACATATATCTTGGATATTACTAAAGGTATTACTCTAAACGCTATGCGTAATAAGGATCGAGGGTGTCAAGGTTTATCGCCAGAGACAGCAAAGTCTAGTAAAATAAGGTAAGCTGTTGGTCGTCCACAACAAGTGTTCAACATTTCAATATTCTGTCACGCGTTTGAATACTTTATATAATAATAAGAAAAAAGAATTATTTAATATCATATATTTTGCGACACGTATGCGTAGATCAAGCGAAATCTGTAAGATTCTTTCAGTAAGTATTCATGTCGCAGAGGGTGCCTTATATTGAAACGACGGCACTATAAAATCTCGAACGAATACGATCATCCTCGAGTAAACGTCAGCTAATTACAGTCTCGTTCTTATCAGCGACTAGTCTAAGTAATCCGAACTTCGTCGACATGGCGAGGAGGAATAAAAGAAGTGGTACGCATCGACGCTTTTTGAAATTACTATTTTTATTCGAAACAAAACGATTACGATTTCACCCCACTCGCCTCTGTGGACGTCAAATATGGATACCATCTTGTTACTTTGTACCTCTTGTTGTTGATTCATCTGGTCAATACGAAGGTCTAATTATTTTCCACGTTGGTTCCCAGCCCGGTTGCCGTATTGCTTTCACGCAGAATATTTATTTAATTACAATAATCTGCGTTATTTCTTAACTGACGTTTAAATAAATGGTCATATTCTTTGGTATTATCTCCAGTATACTCGTATTGATGTAAGCAAGAGGATTTCGTTCGAAGTGAAGCTCTTTGATGGGTAATCTGGGAGAGTAGATGGCCGATTCTAACGAGACGAATTTGTTCCCCGACAAGTCCAGATATCGGAGATTCGGCATTAAACGGCACCAACCACCTATCAAATTAGTCAACCGATTGTTATCAAGATGTAGCTCTTCCAACAGGTTTACACGCTGGAACGCGTTCACGTCGACCATCGTAATCATATTCTCGCTTAAGTAGAGCTTCTTCAAACGCGACATATCCAAGGCGTAGTTCTTTAGATATGTCATATTGTTAAACCTCAATGAAAGTTCGATTAGATTCAAACCTGGCAGATTCGGAATTTGTGTGAACGAATTTTTATCTAATATAAGGATCTCCAAGGAGGTCAAGGGTTGCAGCATCTCGTACATATAATGCGGTACAGAATTACTCGAGAGATCCAAGTATCGAAGATTAACCATATTTTCAAATGCTCCCCAGGTAATGCTACTGATTCTGTTGTTCGCTACCGATAGGTACAGCAGATTTGTCAGTCCCTTCAAATTAAGCCCAGAGTAATCCTCACTTATTAGCCGGATCATATTGTTATCTAACCGTAACGACGACAAATTATTCCGTCTAGTTAACGAGAAGTCTGAAATTTGATTGCCACTAACGTCGAGATGCGTTAATGTATCGGGCAAGAAATCCAATGGTAATCGATTGATCTCGTTCACCGACAGATCCAGATACCTTAATTTCGGGAAAATATTGTTCGACGTAGTTCTTATATTGTTGATCCCAGCGTTTCGCAACTCCAAATATACAAGTTCGGGATATTCGGCTCTTACCACCAGATTTTGCATGTAACGGTAATTTTGGTTACCAAGATGTAGAACTTTCACATTTGGAAGCTTACCGAACGAGAACAACTCTTCGGGGGCGATATTATTTTCTCTGAGATCGAGGTATTGCAAGCTTGGTACCAGGTCGAAGGCACCTTCTCTGATGATAACGTCGCGAATTTTTACGCTAATGCATCTTATGCTAGGAGAAACGATAAAGTTTCTGTTCACCGTTAATGAGTTAGTAAAATTCAAGATTAAAGTTTCATTCCTGCAGATGTCCGTGCTATTGAATATTTCGTAGATATCTAGTTCGCCAATGCCCGCTTCGTGTACAGCCAGCGCGTTCGTGAGGTCTTCATTTCCAGACACGATTGACGAAGATAACGATGATATCACTGCAAGGGCAACCAAGAGCTTCATCGCCGAGTAACTTCTGCAAGTAGATCATAAGTCGTCGTTATTATTTACAAATTTAGTAGCCAGTAACAAAAAAAAAAAAAAAAAAATGTTCGCCATCAGAAACGCGCCAAGTACAAATCTAGGTAAAAATAAATTATACTTTAATACTACTTGGGGCAGTTTCGTCAGAATACTAACTGTAACAAAATAATACGGTAAACACAATGTAAAGTAGAAAATGGTATAAAGCTAGTTTATGGTGGAGTTTGAACTTGGCATCATTAGTCGAATAAATCTCTCGATACACTCGATTACTTACAATATCATTAAACAACAATATAGTTATAGTAATTTCACGCACGTCAAAGTATACTTACAAACTTCTGTGCTAGTTTTCGCGTGATTATTATAGTCTTCTCCGTTACAATACAAGAAATGAACTCTTTTATATACGTTTATTATACCTCTTATAATGTACAAGCAACGATAAGTTGTTGTCGATATCGCATATTACTAGAGATATAGATAAAATAAGGAAGCGAAGCTTAGATACAAGATAAGATTTTGCAAAGAAATATTAAATTAAACCAAATGTCTTGTTAGATGTTGAGTTTCTCGCTAAATAATATAAAAAACGACCAGTGCCCATTTTTGTTTGCCATTCTCAGTTACACAAAGTTCAGCACTCGAGCGTGTAATAACAAATGAAACGAGTTCAAAAGCCATTCTCATAAAAAATATTGTTTCATATTTTATTTAACAATAGTTTCGGTTATTCTATAAGACTTTCAGTCTTGCTTCGTATCTTCGTCAGACGATTGTTGCAGATCATATGTTTTTTCTTCGATAGAATTATGGTGATAAGTTGATTTATCCGGTAAATTCTTGTACCTGTCCTTTATATTCACCCATAGTCTCTGCGAAAAAGATGACACGTATAAAACCAAAATTGATGCGGCGATTTTAGAACTATGATAAATAATTTGTACGATATCTATGAACTGATACGGCGAAAAAGATCGACGACGTACTCCTTCGTTTATCCATTCGAAAATATTTTCGCAAGCGTGATCGTAAGCTCTTTCAAAGAACACCGAAACAATAACTATACTTAAAACGAAGCTAGATGTACGTCTAAAAACGCAACGGTAAAGGAAACGCGAAATCATTCTCAATATCTTACGCAGAATTCTCTGTGGCGCTAATTAAAATGACAGAAACGAATAAATGAACTAACTTGAAACGAGGCAGTTATCGGGTGCTCGATCGATGTACAAACAATACGTGTTGCATTCGTGTTGCATCGATTATTTTATTCGCCTCCGTATCTAATGAATAACTTTAGGGCAGAAATAATTGTCAAAGAAGAATCAAAACCTTTAATTGCATATTTAGTTGTATATTTTTGATAGCGCATTAAAGGTAATACTATTTACATAAGTTGAGTGACGGGTTAATAGAAATGTTTGCCGCACATTTTAAAAGCGTATTATTGCATTTATATATTTATTAAATATACCGCATATTTTCGCATAGTTGGAATATTAAAAATTACATACATTATGTACAAGAAGTGTTAAAAGATTATATCTGCTAACCTTTGGTAATGTTGAGGTTTTGTGAAGACGATATTGGATCTTGTAACACCTTTCGCGATAATCTAATGCGTCCGTTTACCGGATCCCGTCCAAAATACTTCACTTTTATTTCATCTCCGACGTTTAAATCAAGCACACTAGGATGATGAATTTTACGCTGATCTAACTGTGAATTAGGCAACAATGTTGGTACCATAGTAGGATACAATCTAACCATAACCCCTGTTTCGCGAATTTCAGTTATCTTTGCTGTGTAAATATCGCCAAATGTCAACGTTGGTTCCACATCTTTCTGCAGAATTTCATCAATCATGCTCTTGGCTGCGTTCAGTGCATTTTTATTAGGCGCGAATATAGAAAACACCGTATCTCCTTCGGTATATATCTGTAAAAAAAGAAATAGTGAAACAGGACCATTTGCGCGACGCGTTCATCGATTAAAATTTGTCATCCTCTTTTATACTTACGTTAACTCCAGTTTCAAAAAAAATTTTTCTCAGATTCGACTTTCCAATACCAATAAATTTTCCTCTTTGATGCACGGGCACATTTATGGTATCAAGTACAGGCATGTTCTCTTTCGCACTACTGTTTGGAGATGATAGCACTTCGTTCATAATGTTGATAATTTGATTTTTCGCTACAGTTGCACTCTGAATAATTTCTACTATCACTTTCATTGGAATACCCGGTATTTTCAAATCAGCCTGAAAAGCGGTGAATCCTTGTTTCGTACCTGCTATTTTGAAGTCCATGTCGCCCAGATGATCTTCTATACCCTGTTATTCAAAAAATCGAAAATTAATTGACTTTTATAGTAAACCATATTTATGTACATACGAACGGAAATGAAATTACTGATATATCGGTTAATATTCTATAATTTTTATTGCAAAACTCGTTATTGTCATAATTATATATTAATCCCATGGCTACTCCAGCAACAGGGGCTGATATTGGCACACCTGCATCCATTAATGCTAAACTACCAGCGCAAATAGAAGCCATAGAAGATGAACCTTTAAATAAAAAAACCACAGTTTTTAAACCACAGAGTAAAGCAATTATATTTACATCTAAGGAACTTACCATTTGATTCCAATACTTCGCTTGTTAATCTTATGGTGAAAGGATAATCTTGTGGTACAACTGCCTGCAATCCTTTTTCTGCCAATGCTCCATGACCAATTTCTCTGCGATCCATATGGCTAATTTTACCTGTTTCGTTTACAGCGTATGGAGGGAATTCATAATGTAAGAAAAAGTTTTTCTCCCTTATACCACTGAAAGTCCAAAGAATTATATTCATTTATGGTTGAATAACTATCTGTAAACGTAATGGAATGGAAAATACCTTGTGAGCATTGAAATTGTATCCAATTTAAGGGAACTTTCTATACTATCAAGAGTTACTGTGCTTAAAACTTGAGTTTGTCCTCTTTGAAAGAAGGCAGAACCGTGAAGAGGCTGGAACAGATCAACTTGACATTGTATATTTCTTAATTCATCAATTCTACGACCGTCGCATCTGAAATTGTTCAATAAGTTGTATTTAATTATCATTTTAGTTAACATAACATTTTCTTTATATATTAAGTACCTTTGTTTAGTTTCAAATATTAACGATCGGAAAATACTTTTACAAATTATATCGAAATATTCTTCAGCGTTCTTAATAAATTTCGGGCCGCGTTCTTTCACGTATTCTAACATTTTGTCCTTAACGTCATTAACAGCAGAACTTCGTGAAGTTTTGTCATGAGAATGACAATTAAAAATCTCACGTAGTTCATTTTCTGCAAATTTTCTTACAAACTTTTCCACATCTTTGTTCTCTTCTTCATTATCGTCAATTATTAATTTAGGTTTGCCTACTCGATCTTTTAATTCTCTCAGGGATTTAAGAATTATTTGACATTCTTTTATGCCCATTTTTAATGCTTTTTTGAGCTCTGGCTCCAAAATATTGTCAGCTGATCCTTCTAACATGACGACTAAATTCTTCGAAGTACACGATAGAACAAGATTCAGTTTACTTTGTCGAAGATCACGCTTTGAAGGATTAATTACATGCTTTTCGTCTATGTATCCAACTCTGACAGCTGCTACTGGTCCATTCCATGGAATATCAGAAATGCTTAAAGCTGCGGATGCAGCGTTAATGGATAATACATCAGGATCGTTGATTCCATCGATAGCTAACAAATTACATATTATCTGCGTCTCATAACTGTATCCCTTTTTAAATAGAGGTCGTAAAGATCTATCTATTATCCTACTAGTGAGAATCTCATGATCTGAGTGACCCACTTCCTTACGAAGAGAATTTGTTGGTATACGACCTATTGCAGCAGCCTTTTGTCTATAGTTTACTGTTAATGGAACAACAGATTCTTTGGATGGTACATTTTTTCTAACCACAGTACTCATAATCGATGTATCACCAAGCGTAGCGATAACACTTCCGCTTGTAAAACGTGCATATTTCCCGGTTGTTATTTTTAACGTTGATCTAAAGAAATATTTATAAACATAAAATTGGATAATGCAATAAAGTACTTTATTTACGTTTCCTTTATTATACCATTGAATTATTTCCGTACATAAGATTACATATATAAGCATTAAATGTATTTATCAGTAATGTTTAGGTTAAAAAGCGTGTGATATTCTTACCCGTTAGATAAATTTATGCACACGTTTTCCGTAGCATCGTCCGATAGAAATTTAATATGAAATATATTCCCATTTTTATTGTGATTTTTCATAGATCGTAGAAAAATAAAACTCCTATTATTTAACAGTCCATTACGTCTGAACAGCACCATTTCTGTGTTGAATTTGATATCACCACACGCTTTCGGCAGCCATCGTTTACACGCGAAAAATCTTACTACACATGTTCTATGGTACACGCGTCCTGTGTATACGATATGTGAACTCTAATATAAATAACGGAGTTATAATTCAATGATACAATTCTATATATTTCGATTTATCGGTGTAGTAATATATGAAGACAGCGATGTTCCGCTTATTGAAGCCGCACAAAGGAGCTTCTCTCATCATTAAAAGAACATTCCACGAAAGTCCTAATTCAGGTTATTCACCGATGTATCATAAACCACCCAAGGATTTGACCTTTCTTCAGAGATTACGAAGAGCATGCAGCGAATTTAAAGAAGAGCTTAAATTGTGGAAGCAAGAATTACGCTGCCATTACAGCCTACATTCGGCAATTGTCCCGCCATACGAACTTGATATCGTGTGGAAGTTTGATGGAACTCAAAAATCGCTGGATCAATGGATCGTAAACTCCGACAAAGACTATAATCACGGTTTCTCGATCGCCAAGTATTTGAACAATATTATCCATACTAATTATATGTTTAGACAGTTCTGTACAATTTATAGATATACTGATCTCTAAACAGGATCAAATTTTTCCAGCCTAGAATTGTCACCTTCCGGTACTGGAATATTTCATGGTACATTAGATACCCGGATACCCAAAGATGGTCAAACTGCGCGGTCCGGTTACTGTAATATCACGTCTGTCAAAAAACGTAAATCTTTTAAAAGACTAGATAACTACAATTGGGTAAGCTATAACGAACTCGTTTTAAGAGTTAGAGGAGACGGCAGATGTTACGTGCTAAATATTTTACAAAAGGGACCGATTGATATAGCGTGGTATAATTCTTCTAATTATGTAATGTACACAAGAGGTGGCCCTTATTGGCAAACTGTTAAAATTCCTTTCTCAAAATTTTTATTCTCCGTCAAAGGACAAATTAATGAAAATCAATTGCCTATGTCTGAAAATCTTGTTACCAATTTTGGAATTACAATTGCAGACAAAAAGCCAGGGCCTTTTAGATTAGAAATTGATTACATCGGAGTGTCTTTCAATCCAGATATCTTCGAAAGGTTTGCTTATGAAACGGTCAAAGTAAATAGGGTATGATCGATGAACATATTATATAAAGTAATTGCAAAGTATGAGCAATCTATTTATTGACCTCATTTGTAAATATAATAGATATTTAAGTGATATTTGTTGTACAAAGTAAATAATAAATTTACAATTAGGAGTGTATCGTTGTTATCATTAATGTACACGATATGTACTTAATCGGGTGACTTTGTCGAAGACTTTTTCCTCAAAAATTTGTATGTATTTTTTGATATCAAATAGCTGACACCTCCTGCTAATGTTGTTAATGCCGTTACGTAACATAAAGCTTCCAAAACTGGATGATTTACAAACTGAAATACGGGAGCAGCCAGTGTCCCAGCAACCAAGGACAATTGAATAGCAGTATTAAGTTTACTTATGAATGTTGGAGCTAGTTGTGCCGTTGCATGTGTGGGGTCAAAATATCTAGCCAATGTTTTCTGAAATATATTTTGGAATTCAATCGACTACTTAAGTATTTATGTTTTTACGATATTACGATAATGTATGTACCGGAGGGGGTAAAGATTTGTATCTTATGTAAGAAGCAGCTGTAACCAAGGCAACATCTCTTGCAAGTACAAGACACGTCAAGGGAATAGGAATCAATCCTACCCAAGTCAGAGATGAGAACAATGTACCCATAAGTAGTTTATCTGCAACTGGATCTAAAAAACTACCAAGCTTAGAAGCTTGCGACGTCCATGTACGTGCAATCCATCCGTCAGCTAAATCGCTAAATCCTGCAATTATTAATAGCCACAGTGCTATCTGCAAATATAAAAAAGAAAGAAAACAATATTGAATAACCATTAACTAAGAAAAATACATATTTCCATGCTACCTGATAATCCTGTGACAATATCAGATAACTAAAATATGGTGATACGACGATTCGACCCATACAAAGTAAATTTGGCACCGTCCAAATGTTTTCTTTCTCAATAATTTCTTCCACCTTTCGTTTTGTTTGTTTAATTTCTTGAAACACTTGTACTCTTAACGCCTTTCTCCTACTGACGTGTTCCTTTTTGGTAATATAATTTTTATGGTGGTTACTAATTCCAGTCGAGTATACTCTTGCGTGATATATTAAATAATGCTTCAAGCATTTTTGCAGCCAATATTTATTCAAACTTGTGGATCGTTTTAAACATAATATTGTAAAGTAGCTCATAATTGATTGCTCCTGTTTTTTAGGATAATATAACGAAAAAGGTGGTCATAATAGGTAGTCTCTATTCATAATCATCAAAACCATGGTTAATAAGAAACTTATGCACTCATTCACACTTCATTATCACGTATAAAAATGATATACTATTTATAGTACGAATCAAGCGAATTACAATGTAATTACGATGTATATCGTTTACGTTTATAGACTCTTCAGAACTTTTGCTTATTCTATGTGTTTAAATATATTTAATAATTATAAAATCATTATACTAAAAAAATGTATTAAACGCATTCGTAAAGAAAGAGATCACGTTTTCGAGGTTATGTTGTTGAACAACAAATAATATACGAACCTTTTGTGTATCAAGTTAAATATACTTTTTACTTTTACATCTAATAAAAAAGAAATTAAGGCTACAGCTTTTATGTAAAAGAAAAAATCAATTATATATGATTGATCGTATCATCTTTATTTTAATTTCTAGCTTTTTAAAATCAACAGATCTCGTTTGGTTATAACCGGGTCGAATATTTATATCGATTAACTAAAATTAATTTTGTTGGCAAAACATAATAGATATATGGTCTCGAGCTAATTCTGCTTCAATCAATGGAACAAGACAAAATGAATGTCTGAATTATTTAAGACGCAAATAATAAAAAAAATTTGCGCAAAATAATTTCATGGGACATTTTCATTTTGTCGATAAATAAATTTGTAATGCGTTTAAAAAGTACTATTGTTTACCGATAATGAGAACTATAATCGTTTCTCGATATTCATGCTACAATATAGATGTATTAAAATGATAGTTTCAGGCAATACATGTTTGTAATAAAAATTAAACAAATACGCGATTTTATCATACTTTAAACGCCTGTATCTCTTTATATTATTCAAAATATACTTTTGTTGGAAAAAAATTGATTGCGTCGATTCACACAACCGATGCAGCGCTTATTCGCTTATTCGGTATCGGTAGATCTTTGATTAATTTATTTTTTAAACAACATATGCGCACATTTAGTTATGTTTCAAGTTCATTTGTAAAAGAACTTTTTCCAGGGTACATTGAAAGGAGTAGGAAGAAACAAGATATCGACATAAGATATATCGGCTAATTTTATTTAAGATTTTTCATCACCGATACGATGCGTAAAGAATATTATACTCCTTTAAATCAAGTCCTTTGCAAAGTCAAAAGAATTGCAATACTACTAATAATAATATTAACAATAATAATAATGCTAATAGCAATAATAATAATAATGATAATAATAATAATAATAATAATAATAATAACAATCAATTACAGTTGCAGGTGAAAGGTGCAATATCAAAATAAAATTAGAGAACGTATTAGCTGCGCAATAGAGAAGTTCGGCTTAGATGAGAACCCTTGTCGATGGAAATTTCTTTTGGAAGAATGAATGCCCGTGAAGCGCATGCGTATGGCTGGTCAAGGTATTGCAGGCGCACGACTCGACGAGCAACAGAGTGCTGTGTGTACACCCCCGCCTACGTATTATTATTCGACTGACTCGTAACCACGCTTCTCGGTGATCGTCAACGACCACGAGTATCAAACAATCCCACACACCGCGTAGATAATGAATTCATTATTTGCGGAATATTTGCGTCCCGTCGACAGACCCACGTAAGAAGGCTTTAATGTGACACAAGGACGAGCATGATTCTGGCTGGATCAGACCATTTTCTGGCGGGTAAGTCCACTATCTTCCGCGTTGTCTACGACTCGTTCAACGGATTTCGTTCGTTTCGAAGCACCCACGGACAATTCGACACGATGACCGTATTAACCTCAAAAAATCGATGATCGCACGGTCGAATCGAGACGTTGACAAACAGTATTTCTTAGCAATCGAGTCAACAAAATCCGAATGAAACGCACGATTCGCGTCGCGCGTCCCTTCTCATCGTCTCCACGCCGCCTAAACGCATCGCGATGTTTCCGATCGCTCGAAAATCCGAGGCGTCCGACTTTCAATGCGAAACAGATCCTCGATCTCCGTGCGATAGCCGTTTATCGTGGGACATGCCCCGTCCCATGCAGAAAACCGCGTCTACGCGAAATCGTTTCTTTTCAATTAATCGAGAACATTTCGAGAACGTGGATGTGTGTCACCGTTTCGTCCGCATTGCGCAAATTAAGATCGTTTCGAAATTCATCGTCCCGGACAACGTTCGATCGCTACGTTGTATTCTATTTTCTTCGTTTTAATACGAATACGGGGATGGTATAAAATTTTCGTAGGTGTGTTCCGGTTTCTCGCGACGCAGTTCGAGACGATATCTTTAGCGGAAGTTGCCGGAAGTAGAGCGGGGTTTCGTAAGATCTCGATATCACGAATCATTAAACGTGCTCGCTGCGCAGTGCCGTGCACCGGGTCGTGTGATAAGTGGAGCGGCGGTTAATTATTCCAGGTCATTACGACGTAACGTGTCGTCGCTGTTTTAACGCGTTCGATACACCGTCGCCGCTCGTACGACTGCCGGTCGAGCACGCAGAAATATTTTAATCGGTGCGGATGAACGCCTTTTTCTCCCCACGGTCAATAAATAATTTATACCTGGACTATGCCCTTTTCTATGCCCTCCTCCTCCCTCCTTTGTCCTCGTTTTCTTTCACTTTCTTCCCGATCTCACGCTTCTTTTTTATACAGCTTACTTTCATTCATGATCGATCATTCGTCAGACGTTAAATAATACAAACGGATACTTGGGCGGTTGATTTCGACCGAGTCGTACTCACGATCGATCGGTTTACAGTACCTGTGGAAGCGACAGCATTTCTGGGTGCCGTTGCTGGCTTCGTGGTCCTCCTGTTGGCGCTGTTTTTATATCTGTCACGCAAGTGGTGCTTCACCCCGCCATCGACGACCACGCTTTTCGGCGGCGTTTGCGTGCCCCTCTGCGAGTCCAACAACAGCTCCACCTCTCAAATCGCGAAAAATATAGGTGAGGAGACGCTCGCTCCGACTCGGTGCTCGCGATGTTTCATTTTATTTCTATCTGATAACGAATCTCGACAGGAAAACCATTTTCCTACTCGGATCCAGAGACTAGTTCCGACTCGGAAGAGGACGTCCTTCGTCGATTGAACACCCACTCGCATCCACCGCCGGATACTCTGACCATCCAAGCAGAGGATGGACCAACCATTTTGGGCAAGTTGTCTTTTCTCTTCTTCCTTTTATCTCGTTCGTACGTTCGTTTCGTTTGTTCGTTTACAACTCTTAGTCGCTTTGCTCATCTTTCAGACGCCGGAACCACGTCAAGCGGCAGTTGCACGGAAGAACATTCGCCCAGCGATCAACAACAGGTGAACGCAACGGCTACCGCATAAATACAGCCAACCATCCTATAACGCGATTGATACCGCGAAATGCATACGATTACGAAATGAAATTTTATTATTAATTCGTACTGTGTTACAAGAATACCGCGTTATAGGAGGGTTGACTGCAATTGATCGGTTATTATCAATCAGATATATTCGCGTGTATCAGGCAATCCTTTAATCGTGTATCTCGATGTCTACGACTTTTATGTTACGTACCTTTTAAATCAGGGATGAGCAACAATTTATTGGCTACGGATCAAAATTCTAAGTTGTTTTCGATCGAACTGGTTAACGATACACGTTCATGTGTATATAACACGTAAAATGACTCTGAGAGTTTCAAAGAAATCAGCGACTGAAGATGCTAATTGTTCATCCCTGCTCTAAACGTATCCGTATCTATGGTATATCGTTCCACCTTGATTTCGATGATGGATGATTTCGTTTGACGCACAGTGTGTAGTAGAAGTTGGATCCTCCGGTATAATTCTCGATAGCAGAGAACAAGAAGTAGAAGTCGAGCAAAATGGATCGACCACCAACGATGTTATCACAACGATGGGCACCATCGCCGAGGAAGTGGGCAGCTTGGAGGTCGCTTTTCTCTACGACGCGCCGATGCGCGAGATGACAGTTCGTATGAATTTTATGTACAAGTCATTCTCTGTACTCGATTCGACGCGAATTGTACCGATTCGCTTGGTAACAGGTTCACGTATTGCAAGGACGAAACTATCCTGAAGGTATAGGCGGTAGCCAAGTGCGACTGGTACTGTTACCATCGAAGAAGCAACGACGTAAAACTCGAGTACGCCAGGGTACGTCTCCGCAGTACATGGAGAGTTTCCTACTCCCCCGCGTAAATCCAGAGGACGTGAACGCGATGGGTGTACGTTTGAGAGTGTATCTATGGAGCGGAAGAATGCGTCGAGAGAGACTGCTCGGCGAGGCCAGAGTCTCCTTCGATCAAATCAATCTTCAGCTTGAGACTACACTTTGGTTAACGTTACAACCTCCACCATTTTCTTCGGTAAGATATATCCCTATGCATCAACGATTATATCGCTATCAGTTTTCGATAAACGATGAACGACGATCGGAATAACGCGCCAGCACGAAACGTGTCGTTCAAGGTACAAGATTGGGGAACAACTAGTAGTTTGACTCGCAGCGACTCCACGGGATCACAGCAATCGGTACAGTCGTACGCGTCGCCGACCGTACGCGTGCCAACGTACGCGTCGCATACCGTACCACCTTACGGTAGCAGTATGAAGGGTGGCAGTGTGGCGGAAATCTTGATTGGCCTGGCGTACAACGGAACTACCGGACGTTTGTCGGTAGAGATAATCAAAGGATCGCATTTTCGCGGTGGCGGTGGAAACGATACGAAGCCACCGGATACGTACGTCAAGCTCGCGCTTGTGGACAGCAATGGCCACGAAATGGAACGATCGAAAACTGGTTTGAAGCGTGCTCAGCCGAATCCTCTGTACAAGGAGACGTTCATATTTCAAGTACGTTTACCGCCAATTATGCGCGGGAGTTGTTTGTACAGTAGCACACTTACTTTTCAATGAACTCGATACAATTCGTTTTAGGTTGCTTTGTTCCAACTTGGGGACGTAACGCTGTTTCTGTCGGTTTATAATCGACGAAGAGGAGGGATGGGAAGGAAAGGACGAGAAATGATCGGCTGGCTCAGTTTGGGATTGAACAGTTCCGGCTCGGAGGAACTTCAGCATTGGAACGATATGCGCGCAGCAAGACAGCCGACGCAGGTTCAACGGTGGCACTCGTTGCTGCGACCTTGAGATAACCGATCGCAAGAAAGAGTTCCTGTTACGGAGAAACATTTTACGTTAACGAATAACGATAATGGTTTAACGGATAGAACACGGTGCTGGTTACCGGCTCCTCATTGCGCACCGTGTCGTAACGACTGATCGTGTTTAAGCAAAGCAACTGAATTTCTCGACGACGAACGGCTGCCTCTCCATTGGATGCCGTCTGTACTGCCCGAAACACAGAATACAGAAGTCAATATTGTCGATCTGTCGATCCTGCGAATCAGAGCTGTCATAATTTTAGCACGTGGGTAACTCTGAGTTCAAAACTCTATCGATGTACCAAGTACATTCCTTTTTGATACGCCGGACGGAGTTGAGGGTGTTTTCAACATACATATTACGTATGTATATTTACATATGCAACCAGAAAAAAAAAAAAGTAACAGAGAAAGAACGTGAACGCGACACAAGTACATCATCCACGAGCATAGACACGAACGTATACGTTCTTCATCCGCGTACACGCACGCACAGAGCAACACTTTCCACACCACACATGCCAACACGTAATTTCGTCGGTCCCAAAGAAAAAAAAAAAAAAAAAAAAAAAAAAAAAAAAAAGATTCAACGTACACATTTAGCAGACACGGACCGCGAAACCGACTCCGATTCGATATGTGCCTGAGCCAACCTTAATCGTTTATTTTTTACTTTGTGCCTTTCACCCTTTTTAGGCCGCGTGCCCGTCGACGGAGAATCGTCGTGGGATACCCAACCGAGTCGAGAGCCCGTTACCAATGTCATTTTTCCCCTCTCGACTCCGCGACACACTTTCAGCAAGGAAAATTCGATTCGCAGTGCATGTTCGTACGAGTCGATCGCGCGCTACACAACTTGGCGTTCGTTTCGATCGTAGGTGTACATGGTTCGAGAATGGATTGACAGAAGTGAAATGAATTAAAACCTCCGTTGGCTGCGCGGATTATCGACTACTACTACTACTACTACTACTACTACTACTACTACTACTACTACCACTACTCTCTTTTGGAGTAGAAGCCAGCGAAGATGGTCTTGAGAGAAACGCGAGGCTGTGAAATTCTTGTAATCTCTTACTTGCTCTTTTCTTCTTTCCTTAATTTTTTCATTTCAAACATTCTTACTTTCCTACAATTTCGCTTTGCTTTTGCGTAATGATATCTATCGGGTAGCGCTAATAAAAGAGCACACGGTGGTACAAGGTTGCATCGAGGGCTCGTAGGTTTTGATAGGTCATCGTACTGTCGTCGGTGTATCCACGCGTTAATTTCTAATGTCACTATGTATCGATTAATCGAATAGCGTTATCAAGGGATTAAAGTTAAACAGTGAATTAAAAAACGGGGAACGTACGTTCGAGGACAGATTCACAATTCAACGACGCACAATGAACTCGCAAAACGCACCCCGTAAACGCAGATGTGATCGTAGAGTTGATATTTACTACTAAATTAATTAGAAGCATACATGGTCGTGAATACGATAGGAATACGTAGAAACGTAATTATCCAAAGCGTTTATATTAGAGGGAATTGGTTATCGGGCGAAGCGGGCGACTGATTAATGGATAAAAAAAAAAAACCAGATGCTGTGAATCGTTTAACGCTTGACTTTTTCAAGCTTAGCGTTTAGGTGATTAAATACGATGATTGATCCATACTCGAACTATCCTCTCGTTTGCGTCTCTAGGCAATGTATAACGCGATTGCAAGGATTCAGAAGTTATACTTTTTATTTAACACGTGTATGCGTAAACTCTCTCCAACGCGCGGATGGTTGTTTTTACGATGCTCTCCTCGAGAACAGTTCGCAAGAGGATCCCTATAGCGCTTTACGTATTAGCATCGATCTTCGCGATAATCGTGTAAAAACGTAGCGGCGCGCGCGATTGTCGATGCGTAACTTGAGTTTTGGTGTACTTGGAAGGGGAAGGAACGCAACGGGAGAAAGGAGAAACGTGTAGTCTATACTTTGAGAGAAATTTTAAGCGTACCACTTTAGCTAGCTTTATTAGGATACTTTCTTCACTTCTGAGTCCTGGTAACATAATCGTATATTGTACTGCAGTCTGTTTATAAACAACACGATGCCGAACGAGGAACAGGGAAGTTGTTTGTACGCGTAGCAGAGGTATGAGAGTCGCGTCGGAAGGGCAACAGCGGAATGTTTTCGAAGTGTTTATCATAAATACGAACACTTAATTAACGAGTAGGGCTTTTTCAGGGTAATTTCTATGCCTTTGACTGTTTCCAATTTGTTACGGTATAGTTGTAATTATATCGGAGTATCTTAAAAGCGTACGACTTGTCTGGCTTTCAGCGGAGTAACTCTGCTAACGACGATGATTAAGGAATGCTTGGTCGAAGACGCTTAAAAGCATTGATTTCACGAGTAGGGTGTATGAAATTATTGAATTTTTATTATCCGAATAACAATGTTTGGCAAAGTATGAATGTATACAGCGAGAAGATTCGCGCACCGTCACGGTGATTACTGTCTTATTCTCTGGTGTTCTATTCTATTGTGTCGCTTTCTCAAAGTGTCAGATGCTTGCATTATCGATAAAAAGTATAATAGAAAAAGAAAAAAACCGAAGGTAAAAAACATAAGATCGCGAGGATTATAAACAGACTATTGTTGGATTTTTATCTATATTTTATCTACAGCACTCTTTCTCGATAAGTATTAATTGAAGTTTAAACGTCTACTGCACAAAATAATTACCTTACTCAATGTTATTAATTATAAATAATAATTATTATTATATCTGTCGCGTTTTATAAAAGTGTACTCTAATACGATTAAACGAATAAACTTACAAAATAGTTGTTATTGAACGCATAAAGAAGAAACGGAATAAAACCTGTCAAAGTACATATTTCTCTAATAGCTCTTGCTTTTTTCTCGCAAGCAACGCTTCCTGAATGTTTTGCTGCGAAGGTATCGTTTTCTGTGCAGTAGTTTCAATTTTCTCCTCGATCTCTGGCTCTTTTTCTTTCTGCGTCTGCCATTCCTGTACAGCTTTTTCTCTTGCCTTCTGTTCTGCTTTCTGTTCTAAAGGTAGTAAAATGCCGTCGTCGTCGTCTCTGTAGCCATAATAATCGGCGTCGATGTCCTTCATTAATTCGGCTCGCGTTTTTCGAGGCGGAGGTGGTGGTTCTTGTTCAAATAATTCTCTAACACCTGGCAGTTCTTTTGCCGCACCGAAATATTTATAACCACGATTACCGGGCACCTAAGTGTTCGTTATAATAATAAATTCCTTTTATTTACCACCTATAAGATTGTTATTCAGATGGAAGGGCACTGTACCTCACGGCCTTCGTGATCCAGCATACGTGGTCCTACTCTAGAGTAATCGGGTCCACCTAATTCTTTTATCTGAGCTTCCCAGTGTCGTTTCTCTCTCAACAATTTATTGATTTCATCGTTTAAGTCTCTAATACGAAATTCCCCTAGACCCGCGTTTTGTATCTGGGCAACCTTCTTCGCAATTTCTCTAATTATTTGCATTCTCCATTTCTCCGCTTTCCTCAAGTCTCTACATTCTGAAGCTAAGTACGGCCTCCTTTCTTGTTCTTTTCTTGCTCCTTCGTTACTTTGCGCAGCTCTCCAACGAGCAAGCGTTGTCCTGTCAAAAAATTAATATTCAAAGAGTAAACGTATTAGAAAATGACAAGTATATAAGATTTATTATACTTACATAGCCTTCTCCGCATTTCGCGCCTGAAATTAATAATCATTTAATATAATAAAAGGCAGTTCATTTTATGTGGAACGTAACAGAGTTTATTACACTTACCATTTTCTTTCGTTTTAAGTGATACTTTATATATTATATATCTCAATGATCCACAACAAGCATCATTTTTAGGTTATCATCCCCTTGTGCTTTTAAGGTTATGTTGCGCGTGTTATTACATCGCAGTGAGATTACATGCGTGCAGCAACGTGCACAGGAATATTTTACAAAAATAAAACCCGCGCTTGCGAAAGCTACCAAATAGTTGCCACTACAGTTAATTATCGCACTGGTTATTTCATTACTCTCCGCGATTCGAATATAACATAAATTTGTTTTTAAACACTCTCTTGCTACAGTAATAATCTTAAATTCGCCGCGTATGCTGAATCCTTGCAGCGCCATCTCTGTAAAAAGTGCTCAAACTGGTCGCGCACGGTTATCGACAGCGAAGCGAACTATTGTCGGACACGTGGCGCCATCTCTGTAAAAAGTTCGCAAACTGGTCGCACATCGTTACCGACGGCGAAGTGAATTGCTGTGATTTGTGGCGCCATCTCTGCGAAAAGTGGTCAAACTGGTCGCACACCGTTACCGACAGCGAAGTAAATTACCGACAGACTGGTGGCGCCATCTCTTTGAAAAGTGCTGAAACCGATCGAGACTCTGTTTCCGCGTTGCTCCAACAGATGGCGCCACCAGCCCGTCGGTAGTTTACTTCGCTGTCGATAACGATGTGCGAACAGTTTGAGCACTTTTCACAGAGATGGCGCCACCAGTTGCTCGCCAGTTCACTTCGCTGTCGATAACGATGTGCGAACAGTTTGAGCACTTTTCGCAGAGATGCCGCCACGTGCACGAAATCAAATTTTACAGACTATAGATATAGAGGATTCATAAGAAAATTGTAAAATTAATTTTTATTGAATCGAACGATGCAATTGAACTGCTGACGTAGAATGTACAACGAAATTTCGCCAATTCAGTCGGCGTGCACTCCAAAAGATACAGGAATTTCCAATGAAAAGGGAACTCGCGCTCGCGGAGCTCACACGGATTATACACTACATAGTTAAGGATTGCACCGCCACTTCTTTCTCTGCAATCAGAAATAAACGATTTCAGACTATCTTCTGCCTTGTTCTCGCGAGGACAGGTTCCGTTTTTATTGGGTATTCCTGTATAATGCTGTGTAATCAAGGGTCAACCTTGGACAGAGTTGTCCAGTCGGAGTGTTTCGAGTTACTTAAAAATTCTGAACAAAGGAAAGATCAGTGCATTTGCGTTCAGCGAGTCGAACGGAGGAGACGTCGCATCGAAAGGTACAATACTTAAGATCTCTGTACAATTTACTTTTATATATTCTAACGATACATGTATTCGACATTATCGAGATTAAAAGCTATTTATTAATTACAGTTAATCAATCTTGCGTGTACCAATTGAGCGGTCCTCGACGTTGATAAAATTCTAAGGAAACGACACTTGTTCCGAAATGAAGAGTAAGTACCGGTCTTTTAATATTATTTCACGAATTTCGCAATTCGTTCATCGTTAGATACGCGAGAGTAGGTTCGAGATCATTTTCTCGTTTTTCTTTTGTTTGGAACGTTTAACTGAACTGAAACAAAACGGTACAGCTATCGCGATGGTCTGAAATTATCCGATTAGTTTGTTTGGGATTCTTTAGACACGCGTGTTTAAAGAATTTTTCAAATTGAAAATTGGTTAATTATAATTTCTATCTTGTAGAATTGCTACTTTGGACGGCCCTACTTTTCTGCGGAGCTGTAGCAGAAGAGTGCGAAGATAACAAGCAGCCTCAGTGTCTCGCTACAACTTCAACACCTTTCGACCAATACAACGATTGGAGTTCAGCCACCACAATTTATGATTTTCATGCCACTGATATAAATGGCAAAGATGTGTCGTTGGATAAATACCGTGGCCACGTTTGTATAATTGTCAACGTCGCTAGCAGCTGCAGTTTCACAGATACGCATTACAAAGAGCTGGTACAGCTGTACGAGAAGTACAGCGATAAAGAAGGTTTGAGAATTCTAGCGTTCCCGTCTAATCAGTTTGGTGGTCAGGAGCCAGGCACTTCTCAGGAAATCTCTGACTTTGTCAAGAAGTACAACGTTACCTTCGATGTGTTTGAAAAAATTGATGTCAACGGAGATTCAGCTCACCCGTTATGGAAATGGCTGAAGACGCAAGCGAGTGGACTAATCACCGATAACATCAAATGGAACTTCACCAAATTCGTCATTAACAAGGAAGGAAAAGTTGTTTCCAGACATGGCCCGAACGTTAACCCTCTCCAAATGGAATCTGAATTGGAGCAACTGTTTTAAATTCGTACATCCGTTTGTTTGATTCAGTCTTAATCCGCGATATTTTTGTAATACTCGTCCTTTCTGAAGAATGTTTCGCTTTAAGACTGTCTATATCTACACTATATTTATATTATTGCTGTGCGTTATATCTTTTTTCTAGGTTATTGGCAGGGTTTAAAAGTGTTTTCAACAAAGAGAAGGTCTTATATTTTGGTATAAAAGTCTGTTATAAAATGATAATCTGTACGCATAAAAGGTGGTACAAATAAATATTCCTGTTTATACTTTACAAAGAGATTTACTCAATTCGTATTTGGACGTTTCAGTACGGCATAATACACCTTATTCGTATGTAAATGTAAACTGTACAAGACGCGACTCGGTCGTCGAGACCCAGCAAAATAATCTGTAATGCACGACTTAAGGGAAGACGGAGAGATCTGTCTAACGGAATCGTTAAGAAAAATGCCAGAGTGCGATGGGCAAAGTGGGTTTCAGCTGATCTTTAATGAAGGCTAGCGTGGAAATTTGAAATTGACTCGTTTCGAGTCAAACGAATAATAGGTTCGCATTAGTAAAGTGGTTTGAAATTGCTTAAATTCGAGTAACTCGACTTAATTAGAGCCAAGGTTTAAGATAGACCTTTCCGTATGTCTCTAAAAGTATTAATATTAAACACGCGCAAACAGTGTTTGCACGCGTAGCGTACGTATAAAGAGATATTACAAAACAAGTGGAATTGGCTTCCGTAGTTGTCTAAAACGATATTTTCAACTGCTCTTAAATTGCTACCTTATCACCTAACGCAATGTTTAGTGTTACTCGACACCGCTATGTACAAGTTTTAATACAACGCAACGCAATTCGACTGACCGGAATGGAAAGATTGTTGGACGAATCACGCGATGAGGAAATCATAATTTGTTATCGTCGAGATATCGGAATACGCGTACGTGCGTACGTACGTGCATTATTTTCAATCGTCGCGTAGGTTAGGCATGGACAACCATCGTCCGTGCAGGCCACATCTGCTGAAAATGGGTGATGGTAGGGACGCTTGCAATAGCGTACGTGACAATTATGTCCACCGTCGGAACGCGTTGACGTCTCTTTCGATCGGCGTAGATGGTCAGCGTAGATGTGTATTTTTCTTCCTCGTTCAACGTGCGATGTTTTCACACGCGAAGTAGTTATTACGCGAGTTGCCCCGCGAATGGATCCGCAGATGGAGGAAGTGGCCGGCAACAGCAACGGTTGCCCGTGTTTTCGCGTGGGTACTTCCCGATGTTCGTCCTTCGGTTCTTCAACGACGCAAGGACGATAAAAAAGAAGAGCGTACGAGGAAATAAATAGATTTGAATAAATTATAGAACCTCAGGCGGTCTCTTTGACGTTGCTGTTGATGGTGGCCATCTCGTGGTCCGTGTTCTTGTTC
Organism: Xylocopa violacea; assembly: GCA_963969225.1. Taxonomy (NCBI): domain Eukaryota; kingdom Metazoa; phylum Arthropoda; class Insecta; order Hymenoptera; family Apidae; genus Xylocopa; species Xylocopa violacea. The sequence goes on from CAXAJV010000012.1 coordinate 25,012,991, forward strand.
CTACCGTTCGATATCGTCACCGCGTCCTCACAGGTCTGAAAAGGAAAAGGTATGCAAGCATTTCTTCGAGCCCTCGTGAGCCGCGGGCATTATCCGAACGTGCGTACGACGAATGGCACGAACGAACGCTGGACGGAACGCGATTATCGTATTAAAACAATGAGAGTGAATTACCCATAGTCTCTTGTTGTAATTCTACCTTGTAGGAAGGATTGTCGTACGCCGACGTGGTTTTACGGGAGGATATATCAGCCTTACTGCTGGTCCGTCTCTTCATGAGCATCATCAAGAGGATCAAGGTCGACAGAATAGCGAGGGACGCAACGATGGCTACCACCACCAAAGGGCCGTAATAATCGCCCTCGTGAAGGGGTACGGAGGCGAGCTTTCCCGCTGAAAAATAGGGGAAACGTTCGAAACGCTGTTCAGGCTTACGAGTGTACACGGACGTTCGGACGTTACACCGAACCAATCGCGTGGAATCAATCGCGTACTTTGCTGCGATATCGTGGCTGGCAGAGGAACACCAGGCTTGGTCACGAAATCTTGCACGTTGCTCTTCTTTATCCTTCCGTTGGTCAGGTAAACCTCCAGCCACAGACGGTACCTGGTGCCTGGTTTAAGGTCGCCGATCACGGTCTTCGGATGGGAATCCCTCTTGGCGATCTTGAACGTACTAGTGTCCTCCTTCCCGCTGTCGCTCTGATAGATCGCCCTGTAAATGTTCACGTACTTGTCCTCCGGATACGGTACGCCTGTCCACGCGACTTCCACGTCCGTCGACTTGATCGTCTTGATCTCCACTTTGACGTCGAACGCGTACGGATCCGGATTCATCGAGGTGGTCGCTTGAATCTTTGGCAACGATAAAATCAAAATTACCCTCCCTGTCGTACCTTGCTGCTTCAGGTCGCGAGACAGCGACTCACCGTTTTCTCGCTGACCAGCTCCGTTAGCTGTCCCGGGAAAGGCACGAAGGCGATGCCAATATCGTAGGTGGTCGACGACCGCAGATTCTCGATCACGTAATTGTTCACCGCCCTGTGGATCAATGGCGTGCCAGAGTAGACTTTGCTGTCCCGCTCTTTGTACCTCAGTTGAACGCCATCGATGAACTGGAGCTCGTAGACGGTGAACTTTCTCCAGACGACGTTCATCCAGCTGGAGTTCGTCTCGGTGACGCTCAGCTCGGCGTCGATCGGTATCTGGGGCGGCAAAGTGGTCACCTCGGCTCGTTTGTCCAGCGTCCTCACGCTGTAGATCTTGCTGGTCGGGCTGTTGGCCAGGTCCTTCATCTTCACCGTGATCTTCACCTTGTACTCGGTCGAGGGCTTCAAATCGCCCAGCTCGAACTCGAGCTGAGGCGTAGCGATCAGGTCGTTCGGTGGCGCGAACACTTGCGACTTCCACGTGGAAACGTCGAAATTCCTGCACGAAAGGAAGAAGAATACACGCGTTGTGGCTGTCGCACGCCGCGCTCCCACGGAATAAATTATTCTAATAGCGTCCTGACTAAGCTAGCTGCGATAAAGTACGTTTTGTCGTTGGTGTAGCGCAGCTCGACGCGTCCCTGAAGCCCGACCAGAATCTGCGGCACCGTGAAAACAAGGCGGACGGTGTTCTCGTCGACGGCCTCGAGGAGCTGCACGGTCACTTCGTCCGTCGAGGAGGCGACTGGGTATCCGGGAATGGCGCCTGGTAACGGGAATCCTGGCGGGACGTTGTGCTCCATGCCTGAATTCGACCAAGAAGAATTTCTCCATTAACCACACCTACGCCTACCTTCTTCTTTACAAGGTTACCGTTCGAAATGGCGACGGTTAAGTCGTATCAAACGTCTCGCGACACCACGCGTGCGTGCAGCTCGAGTTGACTCGACGTTGCGAAAGAACACGATCCTAGAAATCTATAGATTCTTCTTGTGAAAAATAGACAATAGAAGGAGATGAAAGAACAGAGAGAAGCTAATGGAGGAAAGATAACTCGATAGACGGTCGTTCGCGGGTTCAAGCTACGGTTTCGCGTCGAGCGACGCAGCGAGAGTAGAAAAACAAAAAAAACAAAAAAAAAATGTTTCTTGCTGATCAGGGACGAACCTGACTGGTTGGGCGTTTGTGCTGCGAACGGATGGTTCAAGTGCGTGAGTCCTGAATGCGGTATGTGAGCGTCAATGTGAAGCGGCAGAGTGGCCGTCTGGCCACTCGCCACGTTATGAGGTATGGCTGGCTGTCCGGGATAGTGTTGGAACGGTCCAGGATTAGGATCGTGTTCGCCTATGTGAGCCAGCAGCTCCTCGATCTGCTGCGGCGAGCTCGGTATGTCTGGCGTGTGGATATGATAAGTCGTCTGACCGTCCTCGTTCTTTTGCGTGTAAATGTGCGGTTTCGCGAGCTTCTTCGGGCCCCCTGTACCTGCTCCGAAGTATCCAGGCTGTATCTGATTGATGGGCGGGGGTTTCTGACCGGATATCTGCTGGTGGATGTCGTACAACCCCGGATGACCCTCAGGCGGGCCATGCTCCAATTGAACCAGCCCCGGATGCTGCACATTGATCAGATGATAGAGTTCCTCGGGTAGGATCTCCTGGTTAGGGTTTCTCTGACTCTCTTTCGGTCGTCCGGGCAATCCAGCGGGATTCTTGCGCTTCTCGACGTCGAACGCGTCCGCTGGGGACGTTTTCTTCTTTATAGGGACGATCACGTTCGGGTCGAGGCTCTCCGGAGCGTTCAGCATCGGGCCAATGTACGGCGGGCCGACTGCCGCGGCGGAATGCTCCAATTGCGATAGAAAACCAGCCTGCGCTGGATTTTGGCCTGCGTTTTTCGCAGGCGCCATCGGGAATCCTTGCTGCGGGCCCAGCGGAACGAATTGCGGCTGATCGGGAGGGTGCGTCAGCTTCTGCCCTGGCGGTAATTTATTGTACTGGTGGTTCTCGTTCCCGTTCGTTGGCATGGAGTTGCTCTTGTCCAGGAACTTGTCCGGAGCCAACGGCCCTGGGAAATAGTCGTCCCTGTGAGCCTTGACGATAGGCTCGACCGGTTTCTTAGCCTCGGACTTGGACTTGGTTGGTATCTTTTCTTTGACCGCAGGTTTCTCTGCGTGCGAGGGTAAATGAAAGACGTCCTCGACGGTAGGGTGCGTGGGTTTATAGTCGGGACTGTACGGTCCGTTGTACGGTATGGTCGGGTGTCCAGGGTCCATGGGGTAGTGGAAGAGTCCGTGAGTGGTGGTGGTGGTGGTGTCTGTTGTGAGCGAGTGAACGTCTTTCGAATCTTCCCGCGAGGAGGAAGTTCCATGATCCGGTTGCTGGCCTGTGTCCGACTTGTTATTTCGTCTTTCGGTATCGTCAATCGATTGTCGATTGAACGCGTCTGTGGCTAACGGGCCGGGGAACGCGGGCGTCGCGTTCGTTCCTGCAATAAGGAATAAAGTCCATTATCACAGACATGGCTGCCGAATGGTACCAGTCACGACCAGTTGTCCGAATTCTCCATGCATATTTACAGCGAGAAGGTCCAAGTATATGTACAAGCCTAGCCGTACAAAGCATGCATTTACAGCTTCTCTTTCCTCTGGTAAACGAGTAACAGTGTAGTCTTTTTATTTTTACTTCCAACGGCTACAGCGGAAACGACGACGAGTAAAATGTACAGTGTTTCTAGTCCGTGTCGTACGAATGAGAACGGTTCGAATGACGCGAGACGGATCGACGATCGGTGCGCGCTAATGAAAAGTGCGAAACGTGAGGATATACTGGGTGTATGTACATTTCGCATTTGCACTGGAGAGTTCCAGTCAGGTCCGCATGGCAGATAAGCGTCACCCTCTACCCATTACCGATCTAACGGATCCTCTTCGCGGTAGTTCTCTCGCGTATATACGCACGCGACAACGCGAACTCTAATATCACCGCCACCAGGGAATCAAACGTTTACCGTCTGGACACCAATTAATCTCTACTTTTCGAAATCTCGCCACGAAGATATACAGGCTGTTTCACCTTCGAGCACCGGGTATCCTACAGACGATTCGATCACCTCGTTGTACGCAAGTTTGCTCGACCTTAAACATCCTGTATGTCTTCTGCTCGACCAACGTTCTTTTTCCGGTAATCTTTGTAAGACGAGCGTGGCTATTTACCGGGAGACTGGTTGGACGGGTGACGGCAATTCCATTCGACGCAGCATTCGTCGCCTGGTAGGTGCATCAACGCGGCCTGATGAGACGGACAGGGCAAGGTTGCAGGTGGCAGAGCCGGGACTGGCGGACAGGCCGCCTGACAGGACACGTTCCCCATCTCGCAGTAGCATCGCTTCTCGCATCCGGTTACGTTCGCTGGCAGCTCGCTCCAGTTATCGTACGTGTTGCCCTCGTAATTGCACGAGCCATTATCTCTGCAGCGTACTTCCTGCGTTCGCGAACATTTGTATTACGAGAACGACAACCGACCCTCCGCGCGAGTGTCTCACCTGGGGGCAGCAATGGGGAGGTTTCGGGACGAAATTCGGCGGCACCGTCTCCCAGTCGAGGCAATGGGGATCCAACACGTCCAGTCCAAAGTCCGTGGGGCACTCGATCGTTAAACACTCGGTCTTTCCACCCTCGGTGCACGTGCAGAACGAGATGCACTCGTCGTACCATTCCGCTCCCACCTTGTACATTTTACCCATGTGACTGCAGGTGCCCTTGTCCGCCATCTTGTCAGGTATGTTCGTCTTGACCACTTCCGCGGGGAGAAACACTTGCAGCGCTGGTCCTGGTCGATCAGTCGGTGTTCCATCGGTCACTCGCACGTAGTACGAGTGCGCTGGCTCCAGATTCGATACGACACCCTCTGCGTTCAGAAATATCTTACTTTTCTCAACGAATTCTCCATCGTGATCGATTTAATCGCACTCGTCGTACAACGCGACAATACCTTTGTCAGGCTTCTGTTGCCTCCACACGTGATTATCGTCGGATATCTCCACGGTCACGTCCTGCGGATTCTTCACGGACAACTTCAGCTTGATCGCCGTGGAGTTCAGCACCTTCACGTCCGTCAGGTTCACGGTCAGGTCAGTCGAAGTTTCCGGTCGGATCTCGTGATCGCCAAGGGTGACGTCGCAGAGGGTGATCGTGCAGCACACGTCTCTGAAAAAGAGAAGCGTCGAACCTTTCAGCAAACTGGAGAAGTAACGCGAGGAAGATTCGATCGATGGGACTTGAAATCCACGATCGTTCGCTCTATACCTCGGATCGGTAAGGATCACGCAGCGGTCGTGCTCGTTCGTTAACGAAATCGTGTCGTTTGGCGGACATCTCTGCTGGCATTTCAAATTGCCGCCTGCTTCGCAGATGCAGACTTTCGAACAGTCGTCATCCGCTATCCGTTCGCCTCTCATTATCGTCCTGTTCCCCAGGACGCAGGTTTCTTCCGGTTCAGGCGCTGCGCGACACAACATAGCATTTACTTAATTAACACCTTGGAGGCGACTTCTTTTATATTGCTGACGCGTTTCAGCCTCATGGATATTCAACGTTTTAAATGTAAACGAGCCAATGGCAATGTAGGAGGATGCATAGTATAGATAATCAGTTTGCGTATCTGTTTCACGAATTGCATGAAATTAATATTAAACGCGACAGTTGATGTATTAACCCTTCGTACTCGATGACTCTTTCGGTCGCAGATCATTTTTTCTACCACTAATTTCTTCGTGAACGCAACTAATCTCATTTTTCAACAGTTGATAATCGATTTCATTTTCACTCGAGTTAGCTTCACCCTCGAAATTCATTTTTGCGGGGCTTCAAAACTTAAAATCATGAAGAAATGAAACACCATGGCGACTGAGAGTCGCCTTTCGAGCGCAAAGGGTTAACTACGTTCCTCCTATGTCTTCCTAGCTCACCCGAATCAGCGGCGCAGACCAAAATGGCGCAGCACGGTTCCTCGTTGACCACCTTCTCCTGGCACAATGGGTCCTCGATTCCTCTGTTGGCCCTCACGTATGGCGACGAGCAAAGCGGCTTGCAATCCGTGACTACGCCACCCTCGCCGCACACGCACTTCTCCTCGCAACCCCTGACGATCTTCTCGCCCATGGTGTACGTTCGATTCCCTTCCAGACACATCGTCGCAGCGGGCAGCAGAGAGGAGGAGATGTTTATGGCGGTCTCGTTGTGGGTCGCCACGTATTCACCACCTGCGCAGCGCGTCGAACTTGCGTTTACACGATACCTCGTGGTTACGAATTACCTTGTAAAAGTCGGTGATTATCGCCTTAGCCTGTTCACTGTCAGGAAATTTAGAGCGCTTCGCCATGGGCACTAAGATTTCATTTTAAGTTTATATTTATTCCATGACGAATCGCAACCAATCTGAACTTGAAACGGAAAGCACGACTACTTGGTGCAGACGCTTGCTACGAGATATCTAGTTGGCAGTGAACGGGTTAACGCGTTGCAGTTTGTTCGAAACAGCAAAGTAGATTAAAATAGATTAACACATTGTCCTTCGCGTGTACTATCACAAGTGGATACCTTCGACTTCCTTGTCATCGTCGTCCATGCTGACGTCGCTCAGGTCCGTGATATTGGAATGCAACGAATTGGTCGGCTCTGGCGCAGAAATGTTCAACGCCCTTCCTCTGAACGCCGTCGTCTGCTCCGTCGCGTGGCCACCCTCAATTGTGCTGCTTTTCGACGTCGAAGAGTAATCGCCGTTCGTTGCATTCAGAAGGGACAAGTTTAACGCAGTGACGATGGGCTCGCCGCGAAACAGAAAGGGTATGGTGACCCCCATAGTATCCATCGACCTCGTGGTCGTGTCTTCGATCGGTTTCATCGACGACATCGAGGTCGTCGTCGTCGTAGCTGGCGTCGTGGCGACAGCCTCGCTACTTTCGCCACGCTTCGAGTCATCGTCCTTGAACGTTTTCTGATACTTCTGCTCGGTCTTGACCTTGAAGTCGACCGGCTTCTTCTTTGGCTCGACGGTGGTCTTCGAGTCCTGTTCTTTGCTCGGGTACTCCGACTTCCGCTCGATCGTTGTTTCGTTCCTCGCGTCACCGCGCAGCGGTTGAACTCCTGGCACCTCCTCGATCACTGAACCTGAAAATTCGCAACGCGTTACAATTGTGCAGCAATTTCTTTCACTTCTCGTTGCGATCATTCTCGCGGAAGGCAGCCACGACGCGCTAACAGGAAGCATCGACAGCGATGGATTGGCGTGCGTTTCGCCTTTGGTGAACGCGTAAAAGGGTTTTCGGACGGTGACCAACTTCCGTGACAATGCTCGTCGTTGTAATGGAAAAAGCAAGTAGCCGGAAGAGGCTCGCGTAACGGTAAAACGATTGTACAAGCATCGTGCACGGTATCCACGCGTCTCGTCCGTGAACTTGATAAAACGGGATTCGTTAACGTTCGCCCATCGATTATTAGGCAACAAGTGGTAACTAGATTTTAATTATCTCGTGGCACGCTACGTGGATCTGGCTCCGTGACTAGCTGCTCGCGTTCGAGGCTCCATCGATAGCATTTCAACGAGGTTTGTCTCTTCGAAATGCCAATAACAGGCTTTGTAGACGTCAACTTTGTTAAACGTTGTCATCACTAATCGTATTTCTGTTACCATCCGTTGCGACGTGATCATCTCCGTATCACCGTTGCTACGATAATTATCGTTATATTCGGGACGAGAACGGAGCTCCATAGGTTGCAATTACTTAACATGGTTCCGCAAACTATACTTTGCTCCGTACGAAGAGAATGCTGCCTCGTTACGTACGCCTCTCGACTGACTTTGCGTCACGATTTCTCCGGTTTTCGTGTCTCTGGAATTCCAGAGTACGCGCCTCAGCTTCGATCGCTCGACAGAATCGCCTGGGTTCACCTTCGCCACCATTTGGGACTGAAGCGGAGGATGGCTGGCTTCGTGGATCTTTCGCAACCGTGGAGATCTGGCGATACTATGACGAGGCAGAAACTTTCCATCCGGGGCTGAAAACGCGGCTTGGATGCGCGGCGTTACGTCAAACGAGCTGCCCGATCTCGTCGTTCCCATCGACCGCTTCTTTCGCCGATTTGCCAGCCGTCGGGGTCGGGTTCTTGCTCGCTAACGATCGGTTCGAGCGCGCAAAAATCGCGTAACAGTACCGCCAGCTGTTTCCGCGAATCGATCCCGCGTCGTTCGTTCGAGTCCCTGCAGCTGCTGCGTTTAGATCGCGGCACCCAGGTCTGGATATTCGAATCTCGTTATCCCAGAGTTGGAGCGATTGCATATTTCGTAGGGTCGAGTTCTGATGCGAAGTTGGACCCTGACGCGAGTTTTATCGCGTCATGAATGGGGAATCGTAACGGTGCGACCGGTTCACACGAGGCCACCGCTCGAAGGATCCACCTGACGCTGGTGCCCGCTCGTTTCGAGCACACGTATACAATAATTTAACTCGTAAGTAGGTGACGGTCTCCTTCGCCGTCCATATGCATATGCATCGACGCTGGCCCGAAAAGGAATCCGGTCCCCTTCGTGGCTATCGCGCCAGCCTTGGTATCTTTCGTTAACCTTCTTCCACCGGGTTTCTTCCGTTACGAACGAGTCAGTCGGGTCTAACGCGATAACAGAAATGCAGCAGGAAAATGTTCGCAACGATGTAAAACTTAACCCGCTGATCCACATTGGGAAACATAGATTTATGCATATCCATCGGGGTAAGGTGAAGAGATCGAGCAGATCGTCTTCGAGGATTTTCTAAAAGGAGAAAGCACGCGTTTAGAACGATTAATTCGCTGATCGGATTCGAGATCGTGGCTGGGAGCTCCTGATTTAACATTTTAATTGCCAACGGCTGGTTTTTTAATCGCGCTGCGTCTATTATCATGGAAGCCGCATTAATCGGGTGAAAAAGATCCAGTGCGTCGAAGGACGCCCGGTATTACACGCACGCGTCTTTCTCGATGTGTATCGTTGCACTGTTCGAGCTGAATTGACGCTGGAAACTTACGGTATATCCCCATAATGTTTGGTAATTGCGATTCACTCTGGTAAACGGTATTCCGGTGCACCGTTTCCATCTTCGTTCTTCGGGAATTCTTTTGTTTCCCCCAGAACCATTCAGACGCGATCTTACGCTGAATATTCAACGAAGAACATTCTCAATGCCTACGGTAATTTTCCTTCAACTTCTAAGCATCCGATTTCCAAGAAATTTGCGACACAGCGCTGTCATTCTCGAGCGTTTTTCGTTTTAAAAGGGGAAGTTACTTCACTGCAGCTGCTTTGAATGTAATCGACGATCGATCTACCTTTGTTTACGAGGCAAGCTTCAATTTTGGCCTCGAAGAGTCCCACAGGGCAGCAGGAATATTAGCAGTGGAACGCGGAATTACTCGCTCAAGGAGGATTTTCACTCGGCTACTCCGTCACCGGAAGTCGCGCGTCGTCCGTGAACCCAAGCCAAGAACGGTACCTTCCACCGTGTTTAATCGTTAAATGCTCATTCGACTCTATTTACGACCACCACGTAAACGCGTGCGTTTTATACGTCGTTAGCGCCCCGACGAATTCATCATCGACAATAACTTGTTATTGGTTTTAGCGTCGAGCACGGGATAATTACGCCAACGCTAATTGCATCATCAGGACTGCGTTATCATCTTCCCTGCAGCGCGAATTAGATACATTCCATACGTTGCGTTCGCGGAATCGTTGGTCGTAAACCAACGAGCAGAGAAACTGTCGACGCAGCTTCTGATGTTCCTCGCGGAGACCTTGAAACGAGCTGTGTCCTCGAGGAGCAGTCGTTCGCTCAGCTTAGCGAACTTAACCCTTTGCACTCGACGCCTTCTATCGACGATAAAAAATTTCCATTTCGTTAGAAAACTTTAGAGAAACGTGCACTTCTCAAAAAGTTACGATGAAACAAGTTTAACCTCCCTGATGGCTAATCAATTTGTCAGATTTACGATGTCCCCTCAGAGGGTACATTCCACTACAAAGGCTTCACTTCCGAGTAACGAGAAGAAAACAGAGACGTCTCGAGCTTGAAATTAAGCAACCGCGCTTCGACGTTTTACCGATTTCTTGCTGAGAGTAGCAAAGTGAGAGGTGGTAGGAAAAAATTGGGAGAACGAAACTGGTATATAGCCAGGAGGCAAAAAGATGCGGAGCGAGAGGAAGGTTAAAATAGTCGGTCACCGAACGTGTCTTTGACCATACGGTATTCCATCCTACTTGCTACACGCTGCGTCATCGTCATTTCGTTCCATATACTTATTACGTTTGGTCAGTTAACTTGTCTCTCGCGTCTCAACCGATGAATCGAGACTGCTCTTCGATATTAACCCTTTGCGTTCAAGAGGCGACTCTCAGTCGCCACGACGTTTCGCACGGCAATTCAACTTTTCCATCGACTAATTTTCAGTTTCGAAGCCCTGCAAAAATGAATTTGGAAGGTGAAATTGATCTTCAACTGTTGGTCTTCAAAACGAGATCGATTGTATTCAGAAAGAAATTAGTAATAGAGAACACGTCGTCGAAAAAGTCGTCGAGTGCAAAGTGTTAACCAACACAGAAAACGGAGCGTCCAATGCGCGATGGCAAAAGTGCTTCGCGAGGAAACGTCCGCTGAGGTCTGCACGCGCTACATTTCACTGGCCATTTCGTGACCAATCGCTCGCTCGAGGATGCATCCTCCTTGCACTGAAAATTCGAAGGCTCGTCGATGAAGTGGAATCCGTCGAGAAGAAAATTCTTCTCGGTTCACCAGAGATCGTTGACCTGTTGTCGCGTGATTACCGCGCTTATCAGTCGCCAGTTAGCTGAGCGTTCGATCGCGGTGAACGGCTCGCGATTCTTGGTTCCGCGCTCCAGATCGCCGCGATTAATCGATTCCATGGTTGCTCGATCGTGCCCGGGAAATTATTCGTTTCCAGTGACCTTTTTTCTCCCGCTACGAATTCGTCCTTAGCCATCGTTACGTAAAGCCATTTCACTTTCAGCTATCTGTACTTTCAACGATTAGAGTAATATCGGTTACTTGGTTAATACTGATCGTTTCACGTGTGATCGATGTGAGAGGCATGTGCTCGATCGTTGATCGCTGGTGGATCAAATTTTCGAGAACCTGTTCGACTGGAGTGTCGCTGAGAAATGGTACTTCTGGTTTTCGAGCAGTGGCTTAGGCGAGCCGTCTGGAGAATGAAAAGTGAGGGGCAGCGTTGGTGGCATTTCGATCGCTACGCCTCCGGAAAGAATTCGTGGGCTTCGACAGGTGTGGTGCGATATGTATCGAACGCGAGGCAACGAACGAAAACAAAATTCTTGGGAGATTCTGCTGGAATTTCCCAGGAACGAACGACGTAAACAGAAATGTAACTACGTGCAAGCGTCAGCGCTTGTACGTTAACGATACTTTGGAGTAACGAGGGAACACCTGGCTGACCTGTATCGCGCCCATTGTCTCAGTTTTCTTTCCTCCTGTTCGCATCGAGCTGCCCAGCAAATGTCGGACCAGCGAAACTAACGGTTCCCATGGCGAGATGAATAGACTCAGAAACGCGAAAGTCGAATCGAAGCCATATTTAAATGCAGAATTTGTACATAAGCAATCGGTTGATCTGTCATTCGTTTATCATCGATATCGTCCAAACGTCGTCCAGATTAGTCGATTGCTCGAGTTCGAGTAGTTTCGTTTCAAGTGTTTACGCGAGACGAATTACTGGTGTCAATGTTATTTCAATCGAAGTAACGCGCCATCGAGCAATCGATAAATAAAACACTCATCTTTTTTATGGTTATCGGTTGTATCGTTTTTCGCGAACAGTAAAAGCAGTAAAGTGTCCCTCTTGAAAGAAACCAGGTATTCGTTGTTTCTACGTTCTCACACGCAATAATTGAAACACTTTATTAAACAAACTTTCCAAGAACATCGACTTAAATTATACGAATCACTCAGACGTTGGCTGTAGTGGCTACCTTGGTATCTATACTTACGCAGCCAAAATTTTCCCATTCGCTTTCTAAATCAACTATGTGCTGCAACATTGTAACTATATGCAATTTGAAATTTTTCGATCGTTCTGCAAGTGAACGTGTATTCGTTTAATCGCGTTTTCTTTCAGTATCGAACGTAGAAAGCAGGCGAAATTAATGCTATTAAATTGTGGCGAGAAATTTCTAAATTTCTCCGCAAAAATTTCGACTCTTTCTAGAAAAAAAAAAAAAGGATCTTTATGTATTGTCTGATTTATCTGTATCATTATGCGGCATTGGCTCTCGACGAACGAAGGCCTCGATGTAATACCAGCAATTAGTTTTCACGCTATCGAAACTCGAAAGCGACTGGTCAAATAAATATTCAATTACTCCTCTCATTCAGCGTTTGAACTTGTTCAACGAGTCTGCGGAAACTGTTCCGCGCGCTTTCCGGATTTCCCCAAAGTGTTACGCAAGAGGAACATCTTATCGTCGACAAATAAATGTAAAATTTGCTAAGCGGTTACCTCTTTTCAATGCGCACGTTAAAAATGTATTCTTAGCACTGTTTATCCATCGACAAATTCGGATAAATTCAATTACACCGCGTAAGAGCTCGACAGTCGAAAAGTTTTACGATTCGAACGACGAGTCGCGGTTGATGGATCGTTCTTATGCGGGCGTTGAAGTCTCCGCCGCGTAGTCTCCAATATTATCGCCCAAGCTTCGCCTTTATCGTTCTAATACGTTAAAAAATGATTTTAGGGCGCAAAAACCCGTGTTCCGTTCATTAAGGAACCGCACTTCCCGCATTGTAATTATAGTTTTTAAAGAGAAATTGCAAAGTAATCAGTTCGCGAACGGAAGATCGCTGTTGTGCGGGCGTTCGAATCTCCGTGCGTCACTGTTCCTGCTTCCGTTGGAAACACGTTTACCACTTTAACGACAACTGCGTTATCAAGCAGGTTCAATTACGTAAATGCCTGCAATCACATTGTGCATAACTAGCCGTTTCACGGCGAACGATCGAACACGCCAGGCTTCCTATTAAAGATCGAGCCAATTTATTATCTCTATCGACGGAAAACGCTCGATGTCGAAACCGAGCAACTAGAACGTTCGTGTATCGATTCAGAAAGAAGGTAAAGTCGCAGACACGAAGATTTGCCTCCTCTTTCGCAGCCACCTTCTCCGCGAGGAGTATGTAATACGCTTGTTCGCGTGCGGAGGCCTTGAGTAATCGTCTACTGGCCGTTCATCGATGTATCGCACTCTAATAATTATTGTAAAGAGGAAAACCCAGGAGTTTCTACTAGCACGGATCACGCGAAGTCTGTACAAGCACTGTTTGGACATCACATTTGGATCTGGAGTCTAATATCTTCCCGGCTACGTGTATCCATCCGAACTCTCGACTATCGTCGAAAATATTTACCGAATCTAAATTTATTTATATCGTAATAATCGACAGGAATTCGTCTGCTTCAAAGTGGAAACGTGCGAGGTTCGAATCGAGACCTCGACTCGACGATGCGCGGAAAATGACATCGCAGGTTCGCGGTGCGTGAATACTTTTTTCCAGCGGCTGTGGTCCGAAGAATCGGAGCGCAGGGAGAGAGTCGCGACAATTCCCGTTTCCTTTCTTTTCTGTGTCTCTCCCGTCCAGTCGAACAGCACGCCTCGTTTCCATTGTCCGTCCGCGATCTCGCGTGATCGAGACAGGGGACGCAAGAAAGCCGATCGAGGGAAAGTCGCCGCGAGTCGCTCGGAAAATTGAACGCTTTTGGCAAATAGAGCGGCTGGCGTTGGTTGTCCACTGGCCATTAAGTGAAAGTCGCCCGTCCGTGAACAATGAGGCGGGAATCGCTGGCTGGGACTCGTATTTAATCACCGCAATTAGGCGCGACCGATCGTTCCCCTTCTTGTTTCGCGCGTTTTCGCGCAGACGAAGGAGAGGCGTTTCGAGAAAACGGGGAAACGCAGCCGCGAGTCGTCGATCTCTGGTTCGATCGACTTTTGGCGTAGTTTAGACGTAGCTTAGACGATCGACCAAGCTGGCTTTTTTCGAGAATCGATGAACGGGTTATGCAGATGATTCGGCGGACAGCATTCTGCGCTGCTGTAACAAAGATATCAAGGGGACTAGGCTCGCGTCAGGAATATAAAGAAGGGAATACGTTCACTCGCGTATTTATAGTACCGTTAACCAGGTTACTTCGCCAGGCATACGCGCTTACGAGACTTTAGAGATCCCTATTAGCCTGCGGTCGCTATTGGAGTCATTTCATAACGCGCGTACTCGCTTCGTTCGACAAGCAGACCTGTGACTCTCGTTGCGCGATAATAATCGATACTCGACGTCACGATAAGGCGAACTGCGACTTCCTTTCTGGGCCAGTCTGGGTCAGCGAAATATTTTTGGTACTCGAGCAATTCTGAAACGAAACTGTTCCAGGGATCGTTCGACATTTTACAACGATACTTCTCGTTTCGACACCCGTTGGAGCGCAGCTTGACCAGATCCAGCGATTATATTCCTTTCCTTTGCCTCGTCGAAGTCGAGATCATTTCGCGGGAAGAATTATTGGTCCGGTGTCGCGCGATTCGATCGCGGAAATTAACGCAAGTCGTTCTTTCGAACGGACCCGTAACGGTACCGAGAAAACGTAAAACGGAACGAACCAGCTCGATCTAACATGGTTGCGGCGTTTCGAGCCGATTCGTAATCGAAGAGGCAGCCGTAGAACGAGAAACCAGATCGCTACGTTCGATTCGTCTCACGTGTGAACACGTAAAACGGGAACAATTCTTGCGTGGGACCACGAAATAGAAAGTCGTCCATGTTACGCGAATTCGAAATGATTATGTATCGCGGAGAGGGACGTAACAGTCGTTTAATTAGCCGCTAGTCGCCGGAGAAGACGCGTATCTGCAACGAGGAACGTTTTCCAAGATGGTGCAACGTGCGTCTACGCGCCTTTCCAAGCGGGTCAAAGGACGGCCTTGCGCGATCTGATGTTGGAACTAAAAATTACTCGAAACTCTACATAACAGTCTCACTTTTTAAGTTCTACGATTTTTAGAGAACACTAGAGAAAATTTATGTTCTTAGAGTTACTTTAGATTACGTTAAACATATAACGATAGGCAATATTTCGTTGCTCTCTATCCTCAGTTTCATAATTTTTCGCGAAACACTTAGTGACTGTTCGTGGAACACCAGTGTCCCATACTCCAATAAATTTATGTTCTTCGTTATAATTTCTTTTAAGAGTTACTTTAGATTACGTTAAACACATAACGATAGACAACGTTTCGTTGCTCTCTATCCTCAGTTTCATAATTTTTCGCGAAACACTTAGGGACTGTTCGTGGAACACCAGTGTCCCATACTCCAATAAATTTATGTTCTTAGTTATAATTTCTTTTAAGAGTTACTTTAGATTACGTTAAACACGTAACGATAGACAATGTTTCGTTGCTCTCTATCCTCAATTTCATAATTTTTCGCGAAACACTTAGGGACTGTTCGTGGAACACCAGTGTCCCATACTCCAATAAATTTATGTTCTTAGTTATAATTTCTTTTAAGAGTTACTTTAGATTACGTTAAACACGTAACGATAGACAATGTTTCGTTGCTCTCTATCCTCAATTTCATAATTTTTCGCGAAACACTTAGGGACTGTTCGTGGAACACCAGTGTCCCATACTCCAATAAATTTATGTTCTTAATTATAATTTCTTATAAGAGTTACTTTAGAATATGTTAAACACGTAACGATAGGCAATGTTTCGTTGCTTTCTATCCTCAGTTTCATAATTTTTCGCGAAACACTTAGGGGCTGTTTATGGAACACCAGTGTCCCATACTCCAATATAGTTTGGGAAACGCTGGCATACGATAAACTAGACGTATCGACGCGTACGCTTCCGTTTCGACCCCCTCGTTAACCCTTCCCAAGAATGTCCGTGTATTTTATAATAAATTACTCAATCATCCTCGATCTCGCAGAATCTGCGACTTGAATGAACGATGGAAGAATCGTCGTTAGCTGCGTCGGGGTAACCTACATCCCGCGTGAAATTCATCTTCATTGTTTCGTTAATAATCTCGTCCATTGTGCGATCGCAGCCAGCAGGAAGAGCAGCGCGAGGAGGCAGAAGACGCAACGGGAAGGGGCCTCGAGAGAAGAATGGTGGTCGTAACGCGCGGACTTCCATTTGGATCGACTCGAAATAAACAGGAGAGACCGATTTCGTGGAAGGGACCGGTCGCGTGACTCAAACTTGATTTATCGCAAGATGACGCGGAGTTCCGGCTTAATTTCGAGACGCTATTCACATGCCTATCTCGCGTCAACAATAAGGATGAAAATTCACCCGCCCTTGAAAGGCCGCTGTACACCCATTCTCTTTATTATTTGTCATAAGTCGTAACGAGAGAACGATTGAATCAGAGTGCAGGGTTAGGATATTCGATGCGGTTCGCCTTCGACGCGAGGCGTGGGCAGGGTTAGTCACGAGGTCTCGTTATTGACAAAACGATTCTGCTTTTCGGCTGGAGAACCCGGTTGAATCATGCTCGCCAGTCTACTGTCGCGACTGTTGGATTCGTATGCGTGACAAGCCTTGTCATTAACGATAAGCAGCTCGATAATTCAGCGATTCGACGAATTTTTAAGCAAAATTAGAATCGTTCGAACCATCGAGCGATCGATGTCAGTCGGGGGATGCGCTCGCCTTAATGGTTTCGCGTCGAGTTCTCGCTGTTCGTAATTCGAACGCGCGTTCCCGCCTCCGCTGGACGGTCGAGCGTGGAGTTCATTTTTTTTTCAAGGCCGTTCGCAAAGGCGAATACGTGTCGACCAGTTGGCCAACTGGATCCAACGCTACCGTTAACAGGCTCCACGCCTCCATCCCTCGCATAATACGCTCTCCCTGGTCTGTTTACCTTCTCGTTCGACGCGCAGGCTGCCACAAAGGACACGTGCGACACTGGAATCGATTTAACGCGCGCCACTTTCAGACGCCGCTCTCTGTTTTACCTGCCTACCGATTGGGGTATCCGCGCTTTGTCGATTTACCGGCTAATCGAATCAGACGCGGCGGTCCAATTTGTAATTCCAAAGGGCCAGTCCCTGATTGGAACACTCGGAATTTATCAGAGGAAAATTAAACCGGTTCCAACGTTTCACGACGTCTGTGACATCAGTCTCGCGACGCGTGTGGAATTTCGATGGCTGGCCGTTAAAAAATGGATTTCGAAACGAGCAGAAGAGATGTCTCGATCGAATTGGAGTCACGGATGTCAAGTCGAGACGACGCCGTACGATTTCTATCGGTAATAGCTCTGGTAACCAGCGGATATTCGTGTTAGTGGGCAACCTGGACAGCACCAGGCGATTTCTCGAGCCGATCTTCTCCGCGATCGGCGAAATCTGTTTCCCCTTTTGGAAGCGGCACGTCCGCGGAGCGCATGAGAAGCATCCTCTGAACACACCTTCTACCTGCTTCCTCGTTCATCTTTCGTTCGAACGGATCGCGCCAGTCCTCGAACGAGGACGTGACAGAATTTTTCGCCGGTTTCACTCGAACTACCGTTACCAGCTCGCCTGATCGGTTATTTCACGGCGAACGCAGCTCTTATACGGTCGCGTTTCACGTCCTCTTTCAGGGTGTTAATGTTCCGTTACGTAAGGACCTCTTTTTCTCGTTTATTACACAGCTTTTAGGTCAGCCTAACTTTCGAACAGCGACGCGCGTCATTTCTATGTTTGCACACCAGGCGTACCTGGCTGGCATCGCGATCTGCCATCGAGCGCGCACTCGAGGCTCTCCTCTCGACCTGCTTCCAGCCAGGTGGTCGCACCGTCGTGGAGAAAATCCCGTGGTCGTGTTCGAACAGAAAACTCACCGATGCTCGCTTGGGTCGACGGCTCGACGTCTGAGCTCGACGAGAACGCGACGACCCCGCCTAACAGGCAGAGTCCTGCGACCGCGCGCAGGAAACATCTCTCCTGGATGCGCATCCTACCGCATTCTTCTCGCGCACAGCCCACACGGAAACGCGGCTATCGAAACACCAACTGGTTGCACCCACTCGGAACTTTCCGGCACACCGTGAACCCGAGCACTTTCCAACCGACGCGGTGAAAACGCGCACGACTCGCGACGGCCGATCGGAGAGGACGCGTTGCGCGACGGGTTGCCCTGAACAGGCTGCCAGCGACTGAACTCGCCGTCCGTTTCGAGGGGCTGTCAGCGGACGGTGAAGACGTCGGGGATCGGGCAACGAGGCGGAAAACGGGGCGAACGAGGGACGCGCGAGGTACTGTTCGCTTGGTTCATCGGTTCGTCGGTCGGTTCTCGCTCGCGATCCGTGCCGAGGCCGGAGGTGAAGTGCACCAGTGAGCGGGATCTACCTCCTCCTTGCCAGCTCCATAGCGTTGTTGCCTTTCATTCCTCCTCTCCGGCCAGCCGGAGAATTCTCCACGCTCACCTTGCTACAGGTTCGCCACGGCGATTCTACAGGCTGCTCCTGGCACACCGGACACCGTCGATGGCTCGACTGCCGCCGCGGGAAAGTGCGCTTCCTGTGGGGCAAGCCTCGCTGCTCCCCTCCGCGTGTTTAACCCCTGCGGAATATCGCCAGCGCTGCGGAATATCGCCATGATCGGTCGATCGCTTTTCACGTGTTTTAACGCGAATAAAGAAGAAGAACGCGAGAACGAAGACTTATCAAAGAGAGGCTCTCTGGTGGGAATAAGGGTTTGGTTTCCATGGTTTGATGGTATTCAGCGTTCGAAGGATTGGTTTCTAGATCCACGTCCCAGCGTTCGATCGTTTCAAGGCAGTATGGAGTCTACGATGACCGAAAAATGTAATTTGTTTTCTTTTCGTGGAAGTTTGCTTTCCCCTCGATTCGATTTCCGATCCGGAGGCGGACGGATTTCCGTGAAGGGAAATCCCCCGCGAGGTTTCTCCGATCGCCTTGGAACGCGTCGAAGTTTAATCGTTCGCGCGTCCAGTTTCTTTCGCCACTGGCTCGCATAATTGCTCTCTGCTTGCCAAGCCTATATTAGAGCATGCGTTGCTGCGAATCGAAGGACAAGCCGTGCGATGATTCCGCGGCGAAAGCGGTGAAATCGAAAGTGGGCGCTGGATGTCGCGTATTCTCATCGCTCGTCGAACGTCGCCTCGTCGCTCGACGACGAACTCTTAGCTTCGAAAAACGGTTTCGACTCGCTGAACAACGAGCGACGACGCCGTCAAAAACAATCAGGGACGATCTTTCTCCAGGAGCTTTTTTGCGCGTGCCAATTAACACACAATTGCTCGAGCTGCATCGCAACGAGCACCCGCCTCGGAGTTTGCCAGTCGATGCAACGTAACAGCTCGTTGCATCCACTCGCAATTTGTTATACACTTCCGCTCAAAGAACGAGGACACGATTCTTACGCATCCGCAACGGAAGCTCGACTTTCGATCGACAAAAATGTTGCTCGCGACATTTGCATCTCCGAGCTGCGACAAGTGGCGTACGGAATCGATGAATACGTAAACTCGATCCGACACGGTTCACGGATCGACGGTAATGCAACAGTTGACTCGAAGGAGACGTAATTCCGATGACATCTGTGTCCCCGTTTCTCGAGTTCCTCGCAGCAGTCGCGTCGTCTAAGCCGCGCAGCAGGCAGACATCGAAGAGACTTAAGAAATCGGGATGTCTCGAAGATCGTGGAACAATGCGCGAGTAATCGTCTTCCATCTTTTTTTCCTTCTCTAAATCCTGCGATCCTACAAAGTACGACGTAGTTCCTTCGTTCCTTTCGTAGATTCGATCAAGTTCCTTGTCTCCTCGAGAGAAAGTGTTAGTGGGTCAGGGTGACGACACGCAGCAGGAGGTGACTTGGCGGAAATTTCAAAAAGACCACGCTCCTCGAGGGGACCACAAGACTCGTACTCGAATTCTCGACGCGTCGATGGAGGCTCTTGCATAAAATTCGATGCCGGATACCGACGGAATGCTCGTAAGAAGTTTACGACGGTGTTTCCCTGTAAATGAGTCACCCGATAGACGAATCGAGCCCGGTCGAGGACGGCCACGACTATTTAAGATTGCTGGGAGAAATCTTTCACGAGGGAAAAGCAAGCGGGTTCTACCGAGCAGCTTACACAGAGAACCTTATCTGCGCTTGTGTTCGTGTCTTATGTCATGCAGCAGCTGAACTAGATTCGAACTTGTTGTTCGACGATTGAAAATCGCGTTCCACCTTGCATGTTGCCTTGTGCGATTCTAAATGCTTAAAGATAACAATATCATTCGCTGCAAGCAGTGCAGGATTTCTATAGCAGGCTAACTATGTAGGCTTAAGACTATGACTGCCAATTTTCGAAGGTGGACATTCTTTCTGCGACCACTGAAAACGGAGTGTCAACTTTGTCGAATTTCTTATCCCTCTTTTCTAGTAAACTAATTCTAATTAAAAGGTTTCCATAACTTTTTTTTATTTTTTAGTAGTAGGTGAGAGTTGGTAGTTGATAGTTGCAGTAAGAAATATTTGGTTCAGCCTTAGACGACACATTTGTAAATCCTAAGTTTTTATTTCGAAATAGTAGGCAACATTATATGTTTAATAGGGTATTTCTCTACGTAATTATGGGATTGGGCGTTCCACGTATTACTCAAAGCTCCCTCCACGAAACAGAGTGTTAGTCATCGGTACGCGTACTTTCCACAGCGACTATCGGTTTGGGGATCATTGCGTCGGATTGTCGCTAGCATCACAATGAATCTGATTATTCATAGCCGCGGATGATATGGAATACTAATTGCTGCCATCCACGTTCTACCTGCTTCGTTCTAATACCGTTCGATAACGTACAAAACGTCTGGAAAGACTCGAGCGATCGAACGTAAGATCAACCGCCATGAATGATTTCTACCTGCGTTTTCCAAACTGCGTTCCATTAGCAAAAAATGATGAAACTGAGGTCGAAGTACTGCAAAACATTGTACGCTTTTACGCGTTTCACTCAAGGGGAATCGCAACTTAAAACCGAAATTTACTCTAAAAATTCCGTTCCTTAAAAATTGTGGAATTCAAAAAGTGCTTGGTCGCGAGAAAAATTTGGGAAACACTGGACCCATTCCAGCCGATGCAACGGGAACGTTCAGAGGAATGCGATGCAGAAAGTATAACGCGCGCAAAGAAGAGCAAGGCTGCAGCTCGAAGAGAGACCGAGATTGGGTGAAAGCGTGCCGAATAATCTGCGTGTACACACTTTCCGCTAATTTGCAGGACGTACTGCCGCGCGCATTATCAGTCAACTGTTCCGTCTTCCTTTTGCATTATGCATTAGCTGGTTCATCACGTGGGTCGAGCCGCGCGCGTTTAGAAAACGTTCGTTCGTTAACATTTGCTTTTTACCCATCTTCTTTTCTTTCGTTAAGGATAATGTCCACGGAAAATTGAGCACGTCTTCGCTAAATATACCGAAAAGTGAACTTCTAGGCATTTCGTTGACTAGATTAGTTTAATAATAGAACATTTCTTCGCGTTTGCCAGCCCAATCGATGTACACATTCTTATCTAATCTTAATTATTGCTGGCTTCGTAAATTTCGGCGTGCACTTGTATTTTTGGTACCAATTGTACTCGTTTGCTCTACTATTGACGATATCCGTTTCATTCGTTTTCACTAATGACGTACAATAAACTGGTAAACGATAATGGAATAAAATTTGTCTCGTAGATAATCGTTATCGGTAAACAAACATGTTCTTCGCAGGAAATCGTGATTGATAACAATACTGATTATTCGTAGTTAAAATCAGCGAAGTTTATAACTTTGTCTATCGAATGATATTGTTATTTAGTTACATGATGGTTTTCCTATGTATTCACTGGTAGAATTACGTATATACCCTAGGTATAACAATTAACCCACCAATTTCTATATAAATCACCTTTCTGACCTCACTCTACTATTCTACCTGCTTTCAAGGCACAGGTCCGCTGGACAACTCGCAACCTCACCAACGAGTCCATCAGCAGACCCTTCTTTCCCCTCCCCACACTTTGCTCGCAGCTCTACAGTTCTCACTATTTACCCATTCAATTTCATAAAAAAAAAAAAAAAGAAAAAAACATGGGTTCGGTTTTCTTTCGAACTTTATTAAACTCTGGAGCCTCGAATGGAAATGTCAGCGCAATTCCTGAATGTTTCCTGGGGCCCACAGCCTAGGGAGGATCTGCCATCGTCGCAAAGTCCCCAGTTGTTCCCAGCTCGATAGGACCATCGGAACACGCAGTGATCGCAAACTACGTTGGTTGGCAGTCGAACTCCAATCGTGAAATCCATTTGCGTACTGGGTACCTCGACGTCGTAGCCACCGTCTGCTAGCTCGAGAGGGTGGCGATTGAAGCACTCCTCGGTCTCGAGGTCGTGGGGATGTTCCAAAGGGCATAGATGGAACGCGAACGTTCCTTTATGGTTGGCAGTCAGTTTTACTCTGACGTTGATAATCTCGCCTCCTATGGTGTAACTGGAATAACGCAATCGTGACGAGCATAATTAACCAGTGCCAACAAGGGGTGCACTCTCGATTTATGAACAGACGCTACTATAGAGGGTGTTACTGGATATGTATGGAAATTCTGGAATCTGAACAGTGCTACGTTCGCTAAAAGAGGCGGCAAAATTGCATAAGAGAGAGCAAAATGAACTTACTTCCGGACGATCACGCCAGTTCCGTAAATCCCACCGTTCTCGTGAGGCCTCGGACGAAGCATCGCGTAATCGTCTCCACATTCGCCGCATTTACCTTCGTTCTGTTCGTACTGGATCTACGATGAAAAACGAATCGATTGGTTTCTTTTTATTCACTTTAATTCAATCACTGTTCCATCGCCCCCTGTCACAGGCTTCTATTCTTGCGTCTCTGTCGGCCACGTTGCAGTTGCGACCTGACGGAGCGCCGCAACGCGATCCATCAACGATGGATCCCACCCTCGCGCGGGGTGGATCCACCCGCCTCGCGCAACTCCAATTATCAACGCGTCTTCTGAAAGTAGTTCGTACAATCTGTCATTTCTTACGCCGTATCCTCCGCAAAACAGTTCGTTGTCGTTGTAGTCCGGTTCAACGTCGAAACTCTTGCGCCAGGCGCTGCTCCTGCTGATTGGGTCCATCAGCATCCCATGGCCCTGGATCCCATCGAGGGAGGCTCCCAGCAGGCAGCCGATTAGAAAGAATTTCGCGATTCCCATTTCTCCGTTCGTTCGCGACGCGTCCCGTTCGATTCCCAGCTTATTTCCGACTGCTTTATATAAGATGACTCGTTGGACTATCGCCGGATACGTTTCGGGCGAATCGGTGTGGAATTAATGATTGCCTGTCAATTATCTTATCGCGTCGTTCGAGCTACGTACCTGAGAAACTACGACAGGGCTATCGATCGGTTGTACCTTCGACAGAATGATTCAGGTACGGTAGAATTCCATTTGGTCGAACGAAATTTTTCCGGATGACAGATTAAACGACCACTTGTTTGATACCGTGCCTTTGTTGTAGGCGTAAATCATTTAATTGCACGAGCTGCGCGAAGCGGTGCGGTTTTGCTGCGTACACGAATTTTTCCACTTGAATTTTAAAGACGGGGTGGTTTCGAAACGTCAAATCATTGTTGAATTGTTCAATTTCTAGGAACAGAAATTTTAATCGTAATTCGACGCAAATGTTTGAGGAATTTTCTGTATTTCACAATTAGCGAAACACAGCTGGCGGTCGATCTGAACTGTCAGTTCCGAGGTCGCGTTCAAGAATTCATTCGTCTGTGCGTTGAGAAATAGCTGTGACAAGAAGCTCGTTAATGTTCGTCGATTCGATGACATATATTTGCTGAGAATATTTTTCTATCAAACGACGATGACGTAATTTCGATGGGACACACAAAAAGTGTTCGCTTCTACGATTGATCGCGACAAATCCGGAGCTGTTCAGCTTCTTTTATGCTTGGAGCCTCTTAAGCGCGAAGATGAATAGCGACAGGAAAAGCAACGAGAAAATGGCGTGAATGAAACGAATAGATTTAATTTTCCGCGCGTCAGACATCGATCTCTGTTACAAATCTGATTCCGACGTTTGAAATGACCGTCCGTCTTATTCATTTCGTGACAGATTATGTAAAAGTGTATCGCGTATTTTGATTGATCGCTGCGATTAAATTTTTATCGATTTGGCTCAGTTCAGTAAAAAAGGCAAACACGATAAAATTAACGACGCAAACCATTTAGAAACCTCCTGTCTCTGTTTGTATTCATATTTTCGAATGTAATACGCGATCGTGTAAGTTTCTCGTTTCTGTTTATCGGAAATAATACAGTCTCGTTATCGGATGATACAATAAAGATTAATCAGCGATAATGATAGAGATATATATCAGATCATCGAGTGGAAGTCAATATTTTCCACTTCAGTCGAAACAAAGCCGCCTGTAAGCAGAGAAATCCTTATTTAAAACTAAGCATTAGTTTAATAACTGTATGATTACCTTTATGCGGCTATAAGTGTAGCTCTGATTTACATAGAAATTGTAAATGACTGTATGTACTATTACAGTACATTGTAAAAGAATAAATTTGTGATAGAAATGCGATAATTGAGGAATTACAGGCTTTTGTAATATGAAAATGCATGTTGCAACGGGAACAACAACCTCGTAACCTTGTGAAGGTGATAGGAGATACATATAAAAGGGCGGTGCACACCTGATGTAACCTCAGTCGCCCTTTGGACGTTGGACTGGCTGGAACACTGAAGGGATCGAGGAGTTAGTCAACCGTGATGGAGGCTGGTGGAGGCGTCCGTGGAACACTCTCGATGGTGGCTTTGGTGGAGGAGCTGGTGGAGGCGCCTGTGGAGCACTCCTAATGGTGGCTTTTGTGGAGGCGCCAATGGAGCAGCTGATGATGGCTTTGGTGGAGGCGCCGATGGAGCAGTTGATGATGGCTTTGGTGGAGGCGCCCATGGAGCAATCTTGATGGTGGCTTTGGTGGAGGCGCCAATGGAGCAGCTGATGATGGCTTTGGTGGAGGCGCCAATGGAGCAGCTGATGATGGCTTTGGTGGAGGCGCCAATGGAGCAACTGATGATGGCTTTGGTGGAGGCGCCAATGGAGCAGCTGATGATGGCTTTGGTGGAGGCGCTCGTGGAGGACTCTTGATGGTGGCTTTGGTGGAGGCGCCAATGGAGCAGCTGATGGCGGCTTTGGTGGAGGCGCCCATGAAGCAATCTTGATGGTGGCTTTGGTGGAGGCGCCAGTGGAGCAGCTGATGATGGCTTTGGCGGAGGCGCCAATGCAACAGTTGATGATGGCTTTGGTGGAGGCGCTGATGGAGCAGTTGATGATGGCTTTGGTGGAGGCGCTGATGGAGCAGTTGATGATGGCTTTGGTGGAGGCGCTGATGGAGCAATCTTGATGATGGCTTTGGTGGAGGCGCCAATGCAACAGTTGATGATGGCTTTGGTGCAGGCGTCGATGGAGCAGTTGATGGTGGCTTTGGTGGAGGCGCCGATGAAGCAGATGATGGTGACTTTGGTGGAGGCGCCGATGAAGGCATCGATGAACGATAGTGGCAATGACTTCTGACTGCAGGGTGGTAAGTTTAAACAAATTGTATACTTAATTGATCGGTGGTGGGAGTAGTGGTACATTTGTGTTTGACGTGGAGGACTCTCAGCTAGCACTTTGGGCTGATGCTAGCTCATGTATACCTCCTATCACGTCATATGAATAAAATTTAAACGAAATTTAATGATTTCAATTCACTTAAATATAAGTAATTTAAATTCGATAATTTTTAATCATTTTTGCTTAATATATTTGAATTATAAGAGAAAGCTAAAGTCATGATTAACTTTCATATGCTATTTTCAATTAATTTCATTCCATTTCAAACGATAATATTAAAATGTCTCGTTTAATTTAACAAAATTGATTCGCGATTCGAAGATAATTAAACTTGAGCATTTGAATATTAAAATATGAATGAAAGCAGAGATATAATATTGGGTCCCTGCGTAGTCACCTCCACGGGGTGGGCCTGGGCCCTTGGTAACGTTTTCGAGAGATTGCCCTCTCGAAAACGATATCAAGCTAAGGACTACGCACCTAGAAATAAGTATAATTGTAAACTCGACACTAAAAGTACCAAATTAATTAAAAAATTGTGTTTCGTAATTTCTGATAGAGATAGATAGATTTTTTATTTGTTCAAAAATTTCATGGATTCACTTTTTAGAATTTTCTATTATTTCATTAACTTTGCACGGTATTAGAATACTTTAATTAGTGTTACTTCTATTATCGAGTCTTTTGCAGAACGATTTAAATTTTCCAAGTCCTTTTCAGGACTTTGAAACTTTAAATTGGCCTGCGAATAATTTATTTTAAGTTAATTATTGCGATCATATTTGTACATTTGTGTAATGTAATTTTAATAATATAACCATCCCCTTTTATCCTGACTTCCCTCACTTTTATTATTAATTGTGTATGGTTACTTCCATTTTTCTATGGTGTCCCCTCGATGGAGGGTCGTTTGATTGTTCAATGGTCGATGGTTCGACGTTTGTTGGTTTGATGTTTGATGGTTTGTCGTTTGATGTTTCGTCGTTTGATGGTCGAAAATTCCCTTAACTTCTGCTTTATTCTGATTAACTTTAATCTCTCTGTTCGCCGCTGGATCGCCGCTGGATCGCCGCTGGATCGCCGCTGGATCGCCGCTGGATCGCCGTGGGATGCGTGCGATTTTAGTCATAAGTACTTACATATTATACATCTTTGTAATTAAATTGTAATCATATTGTAAAGAAATACATTTTCTTATCCGAAGAGAGAACTAACCACCCTTTTTCTTTCAACCCTCGTTTATCAAGACAGAACTTTTAATTGTTCTCTCGAGCGCTCTAATTTCGTGCTTCCTAAGATTCGCTTCACGTATTTCCTTCGCGTATTCCCTTCACCTATTCCCTTCACCTATTCGCTCGAGATTAGATTTTAATCGCCACGCAGTGAAACAGTCGGGACTCAATCAAACCGATGCGTGTTTGTCGTGCCCACCTGGATCTTCAAGGGTTCAACCATGGACGCGCTCACGATGGAGCGTGCTGAGTGGTTCCCAACCCGTGGCGCTGGGGTCTGACCTTTGTAAGACGGATTCGGGCGGTCCCACGAGGTTCGTCTCTATCGCAGAGCAATCCTAGAGTTGGGCCTCGTTGGGGTTCAGATGGACACCTCACTCACCATTGGGGAGAGCGTGGTTGCGATTGTTTCGACGTAAGACGTGGCATGAAACTTGCTCGCGATTCGCGTCGCGTTCGGTTCGCCTAATGGCTCTAAAGTGGAAGCACGAGGTTAGAATGCTCTTTTCGGTCGCGTCGCGAATTTTATCTTCATTTTTGCTTCAACTCACTTTAGTTTACCTTAATTTTGCTTCAGTTTTTATCGAGATAATAGAATTTAGAGTATCGTATCGTAGAACCTTTTGCGAGACACTTTCGGTTCTCGAAAGTGTAGTAGAGTCACTTTAGATATTTCTCTTCGGATAAGACAATGGCATTTCTTGTCACCCCTTTCGTAAAGTCCATACTGCAATTTCTGAATATCTGAGAGATTTTAGAAAATGTATTATGGATCTCGCGTGTATTAAATTAAAGTAGAGTCAGTTTTCGGTACCTTCTGTACCGAGAACAGGTATTTGTAATGGAGGGTGGATGGGATTAGGGCCATAGGGCTGGGTCCTTGCGTAGTCACCTCCTCGTTGGTGGACCTGGGTACTTGGTAACGTTTTTGAAAGATTGCGCTTTCCAAAACGATATCATGCTAAGGACTACGCGCGTAGATTTAAGCGTATCTGTAAATTTAACACCAGAACTACCAAAATTGTAAATTTATATTATAATTTCTATTTATCTGTTCTTGCTTTTCATTTGTAATATTTTTTTTTATTTAACTACTTTTTTGCCTATTTGTAATACATTCTCTTTTATCTAAATAATAGTTTATTTTCTTTGATAAAAATTAAAATTCTTTGGTTGACGGTAGTTCTAGTGTTAAGTCTTTTGTAACACAATGTGACAGTAGTGCAATAATTGTAGTATAGATGATGTAACTTGTCTGTCCTGACAGTACGCGCAAAAGTTACGCAAAAATTTAAATAAATACAATATTACAAAATACTAATTTTAATATACATTTCATTGCATCAGTGCAAGAGAGTTGGGTATATTAAATATCGACTCAGTTTTGATAAAAATGTAACCCAAAACTATAGTTGCGATTATAATATTTCATGATTAATCGATAATTACACGTGTAATTTAATGTTAAAATAAAAAAATAAATATATATATTATTGTAACAAATTGTGGAGATCATAAATTGACAAAAAAAATTGGAAAATTAATAAAATATAAGCGAATATTGTCGAAAAACTATTTTATGTTCGGTGCGCAGTCAACCATGACTTTCCAAGAATGGTAGAGGAAGCAGACTATATAAGGACGCCGCGATCTCAGCAAAAATTCTTTTGCCGCTTGAACGTCGTCATGGACGGGTCTGAGAGTGTTTTGGTTGGTCGAGGGGGGGAGGGGGTATTCCTGTCGAGTGCATAGAAGTTTCTGGAGGTGACTTTGGACCGATTGGCTGGTGCTCGATGGATATTTGGAGATTGCGTGAGAGTCACTGGACCGTGACGAATCTTGGTGGCGTCTTGGAGAACAGGAATGGCGACGACGTATTTCTACGAGTTGGTAAGTGAGAAAACTTGAAATTTTAAGTAGATGGTGGTGGAGTTAGTGGTAGTTTTAAGATGCGTTTGACGTGGGGGGCTTGGTTAGCACTCTTGGGTGCTGCTGGCCCATTTATGCCCCCTGTCGCGTCATATCAATAAAATTAGACTAAAATTCAATAATTAAAATATGTTTTTGGAGTTAATAATTATTCAATCCTTTTTGTTTAACATTTTCTGACTTAAAGAAACCCAAAATTTGTTTACCATTAATCTAAAACATATAATTATTAATAAATAGATTATAATTGAGTCTCTAGTTACGTAATTGACTTCTACACAGTGTATGAAACACTTTTAATTGACTTCAAATCGCGTCGTTTAAATTTATAAGAGCGATTCGATGTTTAAATGTGATTAAACGTTGACACTTCGGTGATGAATTTGGATGGAATTAAAATTGAAATATTGGGTCCCTGCGTAGTCACCTCCACGTTGGTGGACCTGGGCCCTTGGCAACGTTTTCGAGAGATTGCGCTCTCCAAAACGATGTCATGCTAAGGACTACGCACGTAGATTTAAGCGTATATAGATAGAGTAATTAGAGAATAAGATGTAGTTTAAGTTAATTTTTGCGTTCGCCGCTGGATCGCCGCTGGATCGCCGCTGGAACGCCGCTGGAACGCCGCTGGATATTGTAATATAATTTATAACATATTCTCGATTAATATATTTTAATTGCATTCGATCTTTATTTCTTTTCCACAATTATTCTCATGCTAATCAGTTCGTTTGGTATTAATAATCCGTTCAGTGAATTGGTACATGAGTTGTCTTGAGTATTGCAAACTGAGAGGTGTATTTGGAATATGATTGATCATTTTGTGGTTAAAAAAATATATGCGATGGTGGAAATTCAGGGAATTGTTTAAACAATCCTGTATAATCTATGGTGTTCTGTCTCTCTTTCTTTCTCTTCCACTCTGTCTCTGTCTCTCTCTCTCTCTCTCTCTATTTCTATGGAGTGTTCTCTTGATCGAAGGTTGATTCTTGATTGCAACAAATAATTTCAACAATAAACGATTCTATTCTGTAGTCGCAAAGTGGTTTTAATATTCTCTTTAAATTTGGAAATGAGTAAATGGTATTTTCGATGAGTGGTCAACGAATTATTATTTCCACGTTTTCCAAGATTCTTTCGAATTGCTTCACGCAAATAGGCTATACGAAATTATAATTGAGAATGATTCTTAAGAGAATCTTGAAGTTTGGCGTATCTTCTTCGTTCTTGTCAAAAATTCGATGGTTCTGAGGCGAATTTCCCCTAATCCCTTCTATATCCTGTATATTATCAAATTTTTATAATTGCTATCATAAAATTGCTATGATTTAAATAAATCTTCTCCGTTCTTGTCAAAAATTCAATGGTTCTGAGACGAATTTCCCCTAATCCCTTCTATATCCTTTATGTTATCAAATTTTTATAATTGCTATCATAAAATTGCTATGATTTAAATAAATCTTCTCCGTTCTTGTCAAAAATTCAATGGTTCTGAGGCGAATTTCCCCTAATCCCTTCTATATCCTTTATGCTATCAAATTTTTATAATTGCTATCATAAAATTGCTATGATTTAAATAAATCTTCTCCGTTCTTGTAAAAAATTCAATGGTTCTGAGGCGAATTTCCCCTAATCCCTTCTATATCCTTTATCTTATCAAATTTTTATAATTGCTATCATAAAATTACTATGATTTAAATAAATCTTCTCCGTTCTTGTCAAAAATTCAATGGTTCTGAGGCGAATTTCCCCTAATCCCTTCTATATCCTTTATCTTATCAAATTTTTATAATTACTATCATAAAATTGCTATGATTTAAATAAATCTTCTCCGTTCTTGTCAAAAATTCAATGGTTCTGAGGCGAATTTCCCCTAATCCCTTCTATATCCTTTATCTTATCAAATTTTTATAATTGCTATCATAAAATTGCTATGATTTAAATAAATAATTTTAACATTAATTTCTACGTTCGCCGCTGGATCGCCGCTGGATCGCCGTTGGATGCGTATATTATTAGTCATAGATAATAGTAATTATAGCAATAGTAGTAATTATAATTAGATAATAGTAATTGTAATAAAATTGTAAGGAAGTATATAACATTTTCTTATCAACAGCGAAACCATATAATTTTTCCCCTCGAAATCATCGTTTTATCGAAATAGAATATAATTATTCTCGCGTATACACATATAAATTAGTTTCCATTTGCTCACTACTGATGTTTATCAGTTTATAGTTTTATTAGTAATAATTTCATTACTCTGCGTACTCGCTTGCATGCATCGCACGTGGCAAGCAAGTAGTGAGCACGCTAACTTAATGTTATACGTAAGTCGCTGCCATGAGTAGCTCCATGGGTCGAAAAGACCGTGGTTTGGAAAGTGGACAGCGCCGGAAACATTTAGTTAGCAAATCCACGTGATTACGTGGATCCACGCGAGTACGTAGAGTAGATTCGGTCGCGTCGCGAATGTTACCTTCACTTTTCTCTGCAATTTACTTATCACAAGTTTCTCCTTAATTTGATTTTTCGAGAATAAAATAAAATAGAGTTTAGCGTTTGCTGTACCGTAATCCCTTTTGCGAAACGCTTTAAAGTCCCTAAAGCGTTGTTAGAGTCACTTCATAAATTTCTGGATAAGAACGTGATATATACTTCCATTCCCTTCTTCCCTTTCGCGTTTCGTAAAGTCTACGTTGCAATTTCTAAATATCTTCGACAGATCTTGGAAAATGCATCGTGAATTTCATTTTTTTAATTCAAGTAGAGTCAGATCTCGGTACCTTCTGTAACGAGATCGTGAATTTGTAATGGAGGGTGGATGGGATTGGCGTTTAGGGATGGGTCCCTGCGTAGTCACCTCCACGTGGTGGACCTGGGCCCTTGGTAACGTTTTCGAGAGATTGCGCTCTCGAAAACGATATCAAGCTAAGGACTACGCGCGTAGATTAAGCATTTATAGATAATTACTAGTGTAATTAGAGAATAAGATGTAGTTTAAGTTAATTTTTGCGTTCGCCATTGGATCGCCGCTGGATCGTCGTAGGATGTCGTGATATAACTTATTGCACATTCTCCATTAATATAATTTAATTAGATTCCATCTTTATTCCTTCCCCATGACTATTCTCATGTTATTCATGTAATCGGTACATGAGTTATCTTGACTATTGCAACTGAGAGTAGGTGTAGTTCGAATAGAATCGATCATTCTATGATTAAAAAAATATATGCGACGGTGGAAATTCTGGAAATTGTTTAAACAATCCAGCATGATCTATGGTGCTCTGTCTCTCTTTTTCTCTCTCTCTCTCTTTAGTTACCTCCTCGTTGGTGAACCTGGATACTTGTTAACGTTTTCGAGAGACTAATCTCTCCAAAACGATAGCATTCTAAGGACTTCGTGTTAAATTTAATTCATTATTCGTCAATGCACATAAGTTTTCAAATTCTTCTCAGGACTTGGGTGCTTTATATCTCCGTTTTAAATCATAGAGGGCATGTCAAACCCTGTAGCTTTTTACACAATCGGTATTTCAGGACTTGATATATACTTCGTAAGGTTTCATGGAACGATACAGTAGCGTATCAAATGTTAGATCTAGCATGCGACTGCCTATGCAATGTGAGAGAAAAATGTATGAAACATTGTGTGGCTTTATCGTACGCTTGCTGCTACATTTGTTCCATTATCCTACAACTGATAAGGCAGTGGCCTTAATTATTAACAGTCGCAAAGGTAGCCTGTTCGAGGGATGTACCATTGGTCGATAATACAGGCTACCAAGCATCGATCGATTAATGAAAAGGATAAAACCAAGAGGAAATTAAAAAGACACACGGGGACAAATATACAACGTACGACATTTATTCTCTCATTTTCCTTAAATCGATATCCTACGTACGGGTAGATACAGAGGATCCTATGAAGGTACATGAATTTCCATGAATTCTGAAAATTCGAGGGGATACATCAGCGTACCCTTACGACATCCTTTTCATTCCTCTCTCCTCGTGTGCGTACAACTGTGTATGCGTGTGTGCGTATCTATGCTCCGCTTCCCGTTCCACTGGTTCCTCTTTCCAGTATTCATGCCGTGCCATATCATTCCGCGCGTTTCAATCTCCCATTCGAACGACGGCTCCCGCGTTTCCTTCTTCCGCGAACCTCTTCTCTCTTTCTTTTTAAATATTTCATTTATTCGAGTCAAGATCACGTCTCGAAGATCGCGTCCACGTACAATTGGCGCCCCATTCGTTAACCCTTTGCGCGTCCCCTCTGAGGGAACATCAGCATTGATTTGTGATCAGGAGGGTTAAACTTATTCCACAGCAGCTTTTTGGAAATGCATGGTTGCTTGAAATTTTCTATAACCGGGAGATGTTAGCAATAGCATTTCAGGAATAAAATATTACTAAAATATTGCTACTTTAGTTTCTATTGCTTACGCCCGGACAGGAGTCGAGTGCAAAGGGTTAACACACTCGAAATTGACGCATCGTAACTGTGGTTCTAATCGGTCTCGCCAACACGGACGCGCGAAGCGTTCGTTCAATCGGAAGTAGCTACTTATTAAAGTAGATCATATTGCACGACACGATCGTTGACACGCGTTTGCCAGACTGGTAGGTCGAAAATTATTGGTCGCGTTTGCGCACGACCTACATACCCAATCGCCAATATCGAAATGCGTTAACAAAAACTGGAACGACTCGGTTTTAGAACGCAGAGATTCGGTTCGACGTGTCCTCGTTTAATCCAGAGCAGCCGTCGCTTTTCTCTCGTCTTATTCCTATTCGCTTCGTCCAGTTCGAACGATTTTTCGGCACCAAATAAAACGCGCGTCGATCAAAGAACGCTCGACCAACGTGAAACCGTGAAGCGCGATATTTACAGTATCCCTGGGCACGTTTCGAGGGTGAGACCGCCTCGCTTTCGACCACGATCCCCGACAAGTCGACAAACAATTCGAGAGCAGGATCGAATTAAAAAATTTCTACTAAACTCCGTTTCAAACCGCGTCCCAATAAATCGCTTCCCTCGATTTTCATCGGGGAATCAACGTCTCCGTCTTAACCCTTCGCAGCCTTCAGGTCTCGCCATGAAATTACACTTTCGTGCCATTTTGAGCCATTTTCTTCATTCGATTTCTACAGACCTGCGACGCGAGATTAATTTCGATAGAAGAATTTTCAAATCGAGCCTCAAAGGGTTGGCGATCTCGCGATTCCTCCTCGATCGATCCAGGATTGAATTCCAAACGAACCCTTAAACTTTCTCCCCCTCCGTTAGACGAACGAAACTAATAACAACGCATTCTATGTACACGTCTCGAAGCGGAATCATTACTCCAACTGATATGCCACGGGCTCCCATTACCAGCCGATGTTTTTTCACCCCTCGCTCTCTCGTTCGCCACCCCAATCGATGCTCACCCTCTACGGTCCCAACAGCTTTCGTCGAGCAAGCGGACACGTTAAATCAAATCCGATACAAATGATATGTAAATCGAAGGCGACATTCTACCTCGAGCACGACTTATTCTCTCTCGATGCGTTCCATATTCTTACAACGTTAAACATCACCGTGCCAATTCCCCTCTTCGATCACCTTTACCCTGTTTCTCGAGTCAGTAACGAAATACTCGGGACCAAACCCAAAGTGGGCGCTCGATCGAATTGTTTTCTGGAGAACGTACAGTTACTCGCACGATCACAATTGAAACTTGCTTCAAGATTTTCCTGAATAATCAACGTTGGTCAATCTCGCGTCAGAAGACGATATCGATACTCTTTTTACCCTTTGCGCTCGACGCCTTCCCGTTAACGATAGTTTCTTTCAGCAACGAGGAAAGTTTCCTTTTCAATAGAAAACTCGAGGGAGAGAATAAAAAGACAGCGATGGAATAAGTTTAACCTCCTTCATCGCTAATCAATTTCGATGTCCTCTCAGAGAGGACATCCGAGTGATATGATAGACTCGCGATGTCCCCTCAAAGGGGACATCCGAGCGCAAAGGGTTAACGGTGTACGAGTAACTATACGCGTATACGTACGCCTAGGACGTTGAAAGGCCGCAGAGGGTTGAAACGCACCAAGAAACCATGGAATCCAACCGTCGATTCTTAGAGCAAGATCCAACAACGATTTCCTTCAATCTCGCGGTCCTTCGCTTCCTCATAATCTTGGCTTTGGTTCTCTCGTCGTCCATTCTTTTCTTAATGCCACTTGTCAAATATTGTCATGGATTCATCTTGCCTGTGGCCTCGATTCCGGACGATACGAAGAGACGGCCGATTTAAGCGACGCTTTATAGCTGGTGACACACATTTCTCGTAACGTCGGATATACGGAAAAACGCGCCCGCCTCTCGAAAATATTCGTACACTCTTCTTGCACTCGCGAATTTCGTGGAGCGTTTTCGTCGATCGTTCCGCTCCCTTTTCCCAGCGGAGACAAGAGGAATCAAAGTTGCGACGCGTTAAGGGCACTCGAAGGGTTGAACAGCTTCCTAGAATTGAACGGCGTTAGGCCGTGACCGACAATTTCAGTCCCGTAGAAAAAATATTCGCTCGATTTCCTACTAAACTTTCTGCCCGGCGAAGTTACAGTTTCCTTGGTTTTGCGAAAGCGTACAAGCTCGTGCAGGTAGCCCCTCGCGACCGGTGCACCGCGTTGTCGTTACAATTTACAGTTCCACGCTCCTCGTTCGAAACGGTTTCGAGGGAAAAAATAGCCAGCGCGATCATAAACGATCGTAAACGTTCAGCTTGCGATTCGACTAGAATAGACTTTCGCGAATCGATCGTACGCGATTAGACGGAAACGCGCGTACGTAGGCGTGTAGAACAATTCCTGATCGCTCCGTCTGTGCTCGGAGGAACAACTCGAATTATCGGATCGTAAGAGAGTTTTACCGGCTAATTAGCTTCTTCATAGGTATATACAAGTACATTTTAGCGTACAGTTCGAATTCGAATCCTCTGGTTTGAAAGTTCGCGTTGAATTCTGTGAAAGAAAGGAGGCTCCCGCTGAAAATCCTGTTCTCTCAGGACCTCGACCTCGGACCCTGCGATTTATTCTTTCGTCGGGTCTCGGGAGGCCCGAAGGAGCGTAAAATTCGAAAGGAAGACGGTTTCAAAGTGAATGCCGCCATCGCGAAAGTTGCTTTCGCGGAATCAGGATAAACGCGAGAAAGAAAACGTTTCGACAACAGACAACGCGCCGCGCGCAGGGTTGAGAAATTCGAGGGCCACCTCGAGTCGCCGCGGAAGTCCATTCTGGTATCGAGTGAGCCTGAAACGGCGCTTTGAGGTTCGATTCTTTTGTACAGAGAAATATACAGAGAAGAGAAATCGAGAGCTGATCACAACTCGGTGTACCAGAATGAAACGCGAGTTTTTCCCTCCGTGCGTCTTTCGCTTTGAAAATAACGATTCCTCGAGCCATCGATTCCGTTTACACGCCCACGTATGCTTGATGAATATGGCACAATGGTCGCCGCGATTCAACGGCAAACCTTCAGAAATATTGGTAAATTCGATACGATCGGGAGAAATATGCTCGATTTTCAATAGACACACGCAAGTACCTGAATAAAAAAACAAAAATGGCAAAAATTGCTAGGGATCGAAACTAAAGAGGCGTCGATCAAATTCGAAATCGAAGAAGCGCTACGCCGATAGGCGGTTCGGTGCACCTTGGCAGGGGGCCAGAGAGTCGTTGGAAATTGCTCGGAGACTTCGCGTAGCCTATTGTCGACTGAACAGACCGGTACTCATCGGGCAAGATCAAGGATCTACGGTGAAACCTTCGACTTATTTCATCGAGATCGTCCGCCGATTCGTCTCGAGCAGGACGTTGCCGTTTCCCGCCATTGACGCTCCTCGACGGTGCGCGGTCGCTGGCGTCGAGTTGTTCGTCGGGACCGAGGACGTAGTCTCCGTGGTGGCACTGGTCGACGCCAATCTCTTCTGCAAACGAAACGTCAGACGATTCCATTAGTTGAATTACAATTCGAAATCATCGCGAGTACGAAGCGATTTCGAAGCGATTTCGTAGCGATTTCGAAGCGATTTCGAAGCGATTTCGAAGCGATTTCGAAGCGCGCGATGTTACCTTCCGAGCAAGGATTTTTAATAAAACGGAGGCTAAAGGAGCTTCAAAGTGAAACGCATCCCTTTGCACTCGAGACCTTTCTCGCGAGGACGAACCAGCAACTCGAGACGATTCTCCTTTGGCAAATCTCGAACGCAAATACACATCACCGTCGCTCGACGTATCGCGCCAACCAAATGGTGACCGGAAGTCACCGCTCGAGTCACCGCAACAAAGCAAGCGGTGACTGAGAGTCGCCTCTCGAGTGCAGAGGGGTATAATACGAAGCTACTCCGTGTCTCCTCGTCGCCTCTTTATTATAATCGGATTCTCCTTCGTCTCGACCGTCATTTCACCACTACGAAAACAGTTAACGCGAATCCAAACGATCCATCGAGCCAAATCACCGCTAAGACTGTAAAACCGCGACGATCATCCGCGTTTATTAACTTCGTTGGGGCGCAGAGATGGAACGTCCTCGTCGTATCCACTCGTCCCAATCGACAAATCACCAGGATGGGAAAGGATCGCGGATCTTTACGTTCGACGCGACAGCGTCCGTGAACTTTCGCAATCAGGGCAAGGATCACGTAAGGTCCGCGGCGGAAGCGAGGCGTCGCTCACATCCGGGAGTCGAGGGAGTCCGAGCACGTCCTCGTCAACGGATCCCGGAAATTACAGCACGTAAAAGCGTCGCGATGCCCAGGGATTACTTCCAATTCGAGTGGCTTTTCGCCTCCCCCTTAAACAGCCCGTCGCTCGATCGCGGCCTTTGTTTTATCGCGGTCGATCCGTTCGGTTCGTTAAAACGGGGCGATCCCTTCGATTCGCTTAAACGTCGCTGGTTGTTTGTCCGACCGTTGTAATTGCGTGTTACGTTCCGCTCGTTTGCCAGGGACCGTTTATTTCGCGATTGAGCTCGTTAAATCATCACGTTGGATCGAGTTTCGCGTGCTCGTTTTTCGAGCGTTTCAGAGACGCGTCTACGCGACCCTTGAAACGGCCTGTACCCGCGAACGGATGCCTGCGAACGGCCATAAAGCGGCGAATACTCGCGCATCGGCTGTAATCTACAGGACGCTTTGTAACGATGAGATTGCCAATTTCGCGTAATGAAAGTGGCCGCGTTAAACATTGAAGTCCGCAGCGTTGATTGTTGACGAGCGGTGCGAACAAATTCCGCGAGCATCCATTTTATTAATAGGGACGCAGGATCGAAAAATCGTATTCTTTTTTTAAATAATCGACCTCGACTTTAAGCGTTCGATCGATTTCGAGTTCACCACGAACTAAAAATTTCGACGATCCTACTGCGATTACGATTTTTTTGTCGTTCGCGAGATCGTAAAAAGGTATGAATATTCGTCCCGCTATCGCGCGTAGCCGCTAGTTTTGTGCACCTCGAACTCGTTACCCCGTAATTGATACAAGGTGTGTAATCTTCGAATTAGCAGCTCGTGCCGCATCGCCAAATTCCCGATAGAGTTACTGGCCCGAAAGCGCGGAGTGGCTGGCGTGGGATTTAATAAAACGCGAGTCGAGCTCACCTCGGCCTCGTTCTCTTTGTAGGACCAGAAGTCAATTTGCCTGAGTGCCTCCAGCTGGTTCTCCAGCGGGTCGCTGTTGTTGCTTCTCGTCGAGGCTCGCGGTCCTGGATCCTTCTTCCACGCGAAGATGGGTCGCTCGAGGCCCACCTGGAGCTGATTGCCCGACCGTTCCAGTTCGTCACCGCGGCTATTATCGTTCCTACCGTCCTCCTCGTTCTTCCTCCACTCGTTTCCGGTGTATTTCGGCGAGGAGACGGCGGACACCGCGACGAACGCGTTCTTCGCCTTCGAGGAGGCGGCGTCCGCGGTGGTCCCAGGTTTCGAGATCGGCATGGCCGTCACTCTGTGGTAAGCGAACTGCTTCCACTTCGTCGGCCACGTCCCAGTGGAGCTCGATTTCCCGTAGCTCCACTCGTCGCTGATCTTCTGCTGCCACGGGGACAGCTCGTTCACCTTCGAACTCCAGCCGGTTTGCTCGTTCGATTTCCTCGGCCAGGCGTCACCAGCGTCCTCGTCCTTCGTTTTCGCGGGCCAGGCGTCCCCGTTGAACTTGGACGCGTCGTTGCTCGTCTTCGACGGCCACGATTCGTTCGATTTCGTCGACCAGGAGCCGCTCCTCGCGACCCACGAGTTGTTGTCCGCCATTTTCGGTACCCAGGGTTCTGGCTTCGGGGACCAGTCTCCTTTCGCCTTCCACGAGTTCGAGTTGCTCGATTTGGCTGGCCACGCGTCCGGATCTTTACCCTTCGCGAACCACGAACCGGGTTTGCTCGATTTCTCGGACCACGGTTCAGGGACGCCTGTTTTATCAGGCCAGAACGCGGTAGCGGGTTGGTCCATCCAAGAGTCGTTCACTTTCTCCGTCCACGACCCCTTGTTCGGCCATTTGCCGTCCGCGTTGGACCTGCTTAGCGGTTTCGACCATCTTCGAGCGGTCGTTTCGTCGGATGGTTCCATCGGTTTGATGTGGTACGGTTTCCAGGTCGATTGATCGGCCGCCATCACCCAAGCGCCCACCGACTGGATCTTTGGCAAGGTCGCTTCGTTGCCCCACGAGTTCTTTTCTTCGTACTTGCTCCTCCAGACGGTAGAATCGTCTCCCTGCATGTTTTCCGTCTTCATCCAGTCCTTCGAGCTCTTCGCCTCCGCATGCATCGGCCAAGGTTTCATCGCCTCGCTGGATCTCGTCTTGTAGTCGCTGAAATTGCTCCTCTCGTCGTTCGATTTGTGCTTGGAGGTCTCCGCTTGAGAAATCTCGTCCTCCTTCGCGAAGTCCTTCGAGGCGAACAGCCTGCCCTGTTTCTCGTCCTTCGTCTTCCTCTGCTCGCTCGATTTCTCGGTTTCTTCCTTCGACCAGGCGCCGTTGTTCTGTTTATCCAAGCCCAGCTTCCTCACCAGGTCCGCGTTCGGGTTGTACGACTTCCCGTTCTCGTCTTTCGGCCACGGTTTAGCTCCAGGCAGCTTGTGCGGCCACGTAGCGGGGTCTGAAGTCAAGCTGTTCCAAGTCTTCATCGTGATCTGAGGCAGCGCGACTTTCTCCTTGTTCAGCTTCGTCGATGATTTGCTCAGCTCGGAGCGGTTCTTGCTCTTCTCCCAGATACCGTTCGCTTGATCTCTGTCGTACAGTTTCGCGGGTCTCTCGCCTTGCTGCCAGGAGGGTGGCACTTTTAACGGCTTTTCCATCGGCCAGCCTGCCGCTCTGTTCCAAGAATGCTGGGCTCGTTGGTGTTGCCAGATCTTCTCAGCGTTCGCCTCTCGTTCCGCTTCTTCCTCGTTCTCCAAAACGGGCCAGTAGCTTTTCTCAACGGGCAGAAAGCTGTTACGCGGTGACCAGTATTGAACGTCAGCTGGGGGCTGCCTCCAAGGCCAGTTCTCGGAGGCTACAGGCAACGGAGGAGGACGTTCCTCGACCCTCCATGGCGGATTGTACTTGTAGGACAGATCTGGCCAGCTCTTGCTCAGCGAAAAGTCGCGTGGTTGCGGCTCGTATTCTTGGTTTCGTGGGAACCCATCGGATTGGACGTTGAAGTCCCCAGGATATTCTTCCTCGCGTCTTCGCACGAAGTCTCTGGACGCTGTTGGCATTTGAGGATACCACAGTCGGTGGTACGCCTCCGGTATGTCGTAATCTGGCATTCGTTCCAAGTCTGCAAAATCGAAGATGCACGATCGAGCGCGGTTAGAAGCTTCGATTCTGCCGTGCAAGCTTGAAAAATGGCTTTAAATTTAGCCACTTGTTATCTAATGGCTACCACCTCTCGTTAACGTTAATACGACAGAATCGAAGCACACGTACAAGTAATTAACAAGTTATACTACCAGATTAGACGGAAGAATCGTTGAAACCTACCTGCAGGTCTCTCGTAGACGTCCGTGAACTCTCTGCGCGGCTGAACGTGACCAGGCTGGCGAGTCCCTATCTTGCCAAACCGCAACAGCCTCGGATTTCCAAGTTCAGCAGGCTCCTCCTGCAGGATGGGCTTCGCGTCGGACGTGAAGGACTTCGATTTGTTCTGTTCGATCAGCTCTCTGACGGATGGCAAGCTCCTCTGATCCTGCGGAACGTTGTAACGCGGACTCACGGGTTTTTCAGTCCCTCCTTGCAAATCCTGTTGCCAGGGTGGTCCAAACAGTCGCTCCGCTACCAGACGCCACTGCACAGGCGTCGTTCGCCAGGGCGTCTCCGTGGTGGTTAAAAGCGGAGGTGTCGCTGGCACTGGTGTCAAGGTCGTCGTGGAAAATCGGTGCTTGGGTTTCTTCTTCTTCTTCTTCAACTTCTTCCGCGACTTCCGCGAGTCGTTCGACGGTTCAGACGCGCTGGGGAACAGCGTGGACGTGGGCTCGTAGCTTCGTTTAGACGCATCCAGGCTGTTCCTCGACGATTTCAGCTCGTTCTCGGCGTTCACTGTCGATGGGAAACACAGTCGAGGCTATCATTTTTGTATCGCGCGACGAATCTCGATCGAAAAGCTTTATTCGAAGGGCGCAGTGTTTCAAAGGCGAATGAACATTCTTTCGAATTTAGTGAAAAAAGCTGCTCGCAACGAGCTCCCGCCGCGGGCTAGCACGCATCCATCAGCGGTGGCAAATGGCCATTATTAACGCGGCATTGTTCCTGTAATGGAGATTAAGATGGTTTCGCGCGCAAAGCGCTTTACCTACTGCTCGCCCCGTCTCCGATCCACGGACTAATTTGTTCCAGGATTATTCACTGTCCCCGTATACACGTTGCCCCGCGTTCGATCTCTCAGCGACGCGCGTTTCGCTCGCTGTCGAGAGGAACGAAGGAAATCGTAACTCGATCAGCTGGATTACTTCCGTTGGGAAACTCGCAACGGCTCGTCCATTCTTTCTTCGTCTCGACGGCGATCGATTCGTTCCACGATCGAGATCATATTTCTGCCCCCAAGCTCCCTTTGTTTCCGGTTAATTGTATCGCAGCTACGCGAAATGGCAAGAGCACATCCCGGCGTGAAACGGGTTAACGTATTGTTCGCGCGGCAGGAAGTAATCGAATGAGAGGTGGCCCCCGTTTGCAGGGCGAGCGGAAAGTTGGCGGCGGCGCGACGAGGGCGCAACGGGAAAATCCAAATGGAGATACCCACCCGCGGCGGAATTACATTGATTTCCACCGTTATACGGACCGACTAATTGTCAGGGGGCAATTACATCGGGCAATAACGCAGACACTATCCGTCTAATCGAGCTATTGTGAGGGTTTATTGGATTCCCCGGTCGACTCGAACGCGATTAACAGCGCGGCTCTTCTTTCACGTCCAAGCGTTTTCCTTTACTGAACTACCCACTGAATATTTTTAATCGTACTACGCAACGAATAACCGAAGTATATTTCTATAATATCTACGAACAATGTCTGTGTACAAGCTGTGATCTCTGGTCGGTTTGAAAGATGAACCGAGTGGAACTGTAGAAAATGAAGAGTGTCTTGTGGGTGTGCTTTTGCGTGAGGACAAGTGGAACCGTGGATTGCAATCTTACGAAGTTGGTACCCGTTTAAGGGTACCCTTGGGTGACGCGCACGTGATTTCCGCATGTCCTAACTTTCGACCGTGGCAAGCAATAAACCAGAGAAGCGCCTTGGCTTGAACAGTATAACAACGTAACGAAGGATTAGAAGATGAAAATGTGGAAAGCAAGCACATGACTCGAAAGTAATGGCTTCTTGGATGCTATCGCTATATATGCGTAGAGAACGAAAGAACCGAATTGTTCTTAAAATCGACGCGATCGTAATACTTGACGATGTACAAGGGGCGTCTAGAGCGATGATTAACGAAGGAACTTCATCGGGAGTGGTTGCAACAGGTTTCATCTTCGCGAAACCATGGGAGCACGCTCGCAGCGAAGTCTGAGCGTGTAAGTTAGTCGTAAAACTTGCTCGATCATCGTGCACGCGATGTTCTCTCGCGAGTTGACAAGCAGCCGACGTTCCGATCCACGGCCACGCATCTGGTACCCGCCGTTTCGGGGTTGCGCGAGCGAAACGAAGCTCGTCGGTGCTATCGAGGGTTAACGAGGACCGAACTATTTACTGGGATGCCAATCGTGAACTATCTCGCCGCGGAATTCCCTCCCAGACGTAGAGATATCTATAGCTTTACTTACGGAGCAGTTTCTGCACGCGTTCCCATCGGCTCGGATTCTCAGCTAGCTTCGCAAGTAGTTTCACCAAGTTCTCCGTCAGAAGGTCCTCTTGAGCCTAGCCAGCAACGCGACGATGATTAATTATCCCGCTGATAGAGACACTCGTTCCGCGAATCGATTAAAAACGGAAGAGACCTGAACCCTTTGACTAAATTCGGTGCATTTCTGAGAAAGTTTATCGCTCCGCACCGTTGTATCGCTAGCAGTTCTCCAAGCGCTTTTAGACGCCAACAGTAGTCAAAGGGTCGAGGATCTCGAGTTTAGAACATCGAAAGTCCATTCGTGATTTATTTTCAAGTTTATGTTTTACGAGGGGCGGAAAAAAAGTAGCAGCAGAGGTTCCCTGTTCCGCAAATTTCAGGAAGCTTTAAACGCGTTAATCTGCGTTACACACGCGTCATCCTGCGCGTTCGTTTATTAACGAAACTGACAAACCGGCGGGGACAAAATGGAACTC
Source organism: Xylocopa violacea (assembly GCA_963969225.1). Classification (NCBI taxonomy): domain Eukaryota; kingdom Metazoa; phylum Arthropoda; class Insecta; order Hymenoptera; family Apidae; genus Xylocopa; species Xylocopa violacea. The sequence goes on from CAXAJV010000012.1 coordinate 25,056,582, forward strand.
GTTAACGAAGTCGTTGAACAGCATAGTTTCGAAACGGGACGGCGACTAGCGCCAGAGAGAATTTTTCTTCGTTCCGCGTGGCCGCGGCGCTTTTCCACTCGAACGTGTTCCCGCGAAATATGCACGCAACTCCAGCTGCTCGACGATCATTAACGGACTCGACGGAGTCGCGAGCACTCGCTGCGCCGCCTCTCCACCTTCGAATCCACGAATCTTCCTTAATTAGGCGACCGAGTTAACACAACGACGCGATCATTCTCAATTACAATTTTCACGTTCGATCGTGGATCAAGCTGCTCCTTAACCCTCTCAGTGGCATCCGTGTCCTGCGATTACGATCTCGAAACAACGATCCTATCGCTGCAGCGTGTACCCAACATAGAACGTAAGAAAAAGTCGAATCCATAAACTATTTCGTCAATTGTTTCGCAACGAAATTGATAATCGATGAGATCTCGAGATCGAGGAACAGAAAATCGGATTTGATTCGATCTTCACGAGCGAGAGAGCGCGAAATCGGTTCGCGAAAAGGTGGACCGACGCTCTCTCGCGAGGTCGAAGTGGTGTCCTCGACAGCGTCGTCAAGAGCCGTCTTCCGGATGCTGTGCTTCGTAATTTCCGCTCGATACTCCAGCTCGGTATTTCGTGTCGAACCATCCGTTGCTGGTGATCGTAAATCAAGAGAATTAAGATTAACAGCTTCGTTTCGTGTGCCCGATTCGAGGCTTTCCACTGTCCCTTATCTCCACTTCCGGTGTGATCCTTTGTCGGAACGCAGCGCACTGGAGGCGAGTCGAAAACTGCGAGGAACCCGCAGCGTCCATCCTGGACTTGATCAGTGCCGATTTTCCTCGGTTCCTTAATGAAAATTTACGCGACTCTCGTGGATTCCTTTCGCTGTTTCTTCTAATAAAGACGGTGGTTGAACCCTTTCTCGGAACGGAAGCTCGCTCGGATCTCAGCTCCGCCGTCTGTCTTCGATGGAAATCGCGTCGATTCTCTTCTGCCCCATTTGCTCCGTATCAAAATCTATGCAACCCTTTTTTTCAACTTTTATCGTTCCAGCACAGACTTCGCGAGGTCTTCGTCCGCTCTTCCGCCATACTTGGAATCCTCGTCGAATCGTTTAATAAAAATCGGACCAGACCCCTCTCTCCACCGTCCCCCGTCGTTCCAACAGAATCGCGCATATCTTCCCTGCTCGAATCTCCGCTAATAAAGAACGAGATCCCTTTCTCCACCCCTCTAAGAGTTATTCTGAAATCCACTCTTCCCTCGCTGTTCCGCGAACAAAGATCCTCCGCTCCGCTTTTTTCCCAGCGAAGGTACCACAACCCCCTCCTCTCTCTCTCTCTGTCTCTCTCCGTTCGTGCCGTCTCTTCAGCTTTTTCCTCGTCCACGTCCTCTCTCGCTGATTCAATAGCAGCTGCGACTGCACACGGGATATTGAATTAGCCGTGAGAATACGGTTTTTACGCGAGCGCGGTGGCTGCGAGACGTCTTCGCGACGCAGGAGGAACGCGTCCAATCCGCGCGGAAGCGAGCCTTTCAACTCGCGTTCCCCGCTTCCGCCTCGTGGAGCCTTTATAGTCCGCGATTACCTCGCCCGGATGATTCCTGTTCCGCTTCTTTCGCCTCCCTCTCGAGCAACTTTAATTCCAAGTGGACGGTTATTAAACTGTTTCTATGGCGAGCGGCTGAGTAGCGGAAGTTGTTCGCGACACCGGAGACCCGCGAACGGGGCGCGAGAAAAAGCTCCTCCTCGCGGATTCAATTGTCGCGGCAATTGCTGCGAGGTGGCTCGAGAGTCGCGTTAAGAATATCGAATTAGCCGAGAGGGTGCATCCTTTGTGCGGAGATCGCCGGTTGAGAAACGACGACGGAGCTGGGACCTCGTCGATCCTTTGTTTCTTTGACCGCGCCGAACAGAGCCTTATGAAATTTCTTTCAAGCCCATTTTCAACCCCCCGCGCACGCGAAATACGATCCCTGTTTAACCGGTCTTGCATTCTCCTGCGAACTGACCGTGGCGAACGTTCAGGAACGCTTCAGGAACGCTTCGCAATCGAGATTATTCGAGTTCAGTGTAAGCGGTCTGAAGAGCTTTTAATGTATCCAAATAAATTTGTAGCGCGCAAACGTTCAGCGCAGCTTCATTCGAACAATGAATTAATGAATAAACATAAGGAGGACGGATTTAGATATCGATGTAATCCCAGGTTGGCGGAATCGGTACGGACCGCTTGATGGTTTTCGTATCAACGTGCAAACATTAGCTCGCGACCCGGATGAAAGAGTAATTAGCATATTAAAAAAGGAGTTGGACATTTCCGCGAATTTCCATGCAGCCGCGATAAAACAACCACCGAGACGTCGCGTTATAATAGATTATTTCAAGCGAACGTAAACGTTTGGATCTTTGCGTTGCTTGAACAAAAATTCCCGTGGCTCGTCGCGTTTCCACCCCGGAAAGGTGTTCAGGATCCTAACGTTTTGATCACGGATGAACGTTTATTTCGAAAAAAAATGTACGAATTCATTTTTCCGCTGGCTCGTCCTCGGAAAGCACGGCTTCCGCGGGTCAGCAATTATTATTTCCGTCGCGGTTTCCGGTGGTCGCAGCGCTGCGAGGCGGTGGACGCGTCCCCGTGTCCCTGATTCCGTTCCATTTTGGAACGAGAGTTTTGTGCGTGCGACAAGAACGAATAGCCCAGGCCTGGTCCTCGCGCGAGCAGAAAGAAACCGGGACATTGTCTCCTGGCGATAAAAGAAAACTTCCCTGTGGTTAACCGGCTTGAAAGCGGAGCTGGAATTTGTCACGGTGCCACTGGCACGTTTCCTACCCCAATTGTACCGCGGCGGCTTTCTCATTTGTATCTGACGTGTGCTCTGCAGCCTGTTTCTTTCAACGCGTACGCTTTTCCGACAGTTCCAAGTCGGCTTCGATCAGAACTTCTCGTCTTCTTCGAGTAGTCGTTAGTTTTACGAAACGCAGTCGAAGGAGGATCAAGGAGGAGGATCGTTCGTCGAGCCAGCGCAATTATAAACTGTTCGATCGAAAGTTTCAGCTCTAATATTTGCGACGGAGTTCGTCGAAAATTCGCGGCTGTTTCACGACGAATCCCAGCGTGGTTCTGCAAACTGTTTCTTCATGAAGTCAGGGAAGGGGGTGGCTTGTCGATTTAAATCATCGTTCCGGGATGAAGGATCAAAGTCCTGTCGCAGGTGGCTGCAAAGACGCTTTGACTGCGAACAAAGCCACTCTCGCCGGTTATTGGCCCGGGAACACGGTGGCCAACGGCTTCCAGGGTCGTCTATCGATTGCGGATACGCGACAACCCTTTGAGACCGACGACACGTATATTTCCTCTTCATTGTTCTCGTCTCACGCGGCGCAGGTTTTGGAAAAATTCCTGCGCCGATGAGCCGCTCGACGAGTCGCGAATCTATTCATTTTTGATCGCGCGTTCCTCTGAATTCCTTTTACTTCGTTCTTCGTGCGATTTCCGAGAACGAGCACGGAAATGGAGGCGCAGGAAGTGTTTTGTAAAACTTGGGAATGGAAATTGTTGGCAAGAGAATGGAAACAAGGGGCGCCAAGGGAGCGGCGCGATTAATTATTAAACGATTAATTATTAAAACGGAAAGTTTTGGTCGACAAACTCACCCCTAGCTCGCGGAGCTTTCGCCGCTGCTCCTCCTCGGTCGCGTATTCTGTAAGTAAATAAGATTTCAGGTCCTTCAGGACGGTTTCTTGCCTCTTGTCCAACTTCTTCGCCCTCTCCGCGTCCAACTGCGAGTTTTGATTCTCCTTAACGATTTCACCCTCGCCCCGTGGTCCCTCTGAATGCGTTGGATCCTCCAAATTTATCGCCTAGCAAACGGAACAACGTTTCTGGTCAAATGTATAAACAGAGTGGAGAGAGAGAAGAGGAACGTCTGGGCTGCTTTAAAACAACAGCGATGGACGTCCCTCTTGTTGGCAACGATTCGACCCTTACCCCGTTCGATTCGACGTTCCTCCTTCGTATCGCCTCGGTCTCGTCGCTCAGACGATTGACCGTGTCTTCTGGCGGAACCAGACTCTTCGGCACCTGCGTCTCGTTGCTCCCAATCAGGATTTCTTTCTGCGTGCTCAGTTCCTTTTTCACGGTGGGCACCCGTTTCGTTTTCGTACGGCTGCCAACGCTATGGTTCGAGCTCCTCTCCTTTTTGTACTTCAGCAGCTCGGCCACCTGCGATCCGAGACATTTCTGTTGGCATTCTAGTTATGTACATTAGAACGGGACGAAGGAAGATTGGATCGTGCAGCTGGCAGGAGGCAAAAACAGATGAAAGCGTGTAAAATCTCTGCGGGAACGTAGGACACACTGCCCTTTGACAATTTCCGTAATTATACCGCGTTACGTTGCGAAGATGAGAATTAGGGCGACCAGCTGGGAGGATCCCGGAAGTCACGAGCGCACAGGAACAAATTAAACAGGCTCTGTATTTATATTTCGAAACGAACGCGAAACTGCTTCGACGGAGGGAAAAATATGCGAGGACGTACCTAAGTAGAACGAAAGAAACAGAGTGGATGCATGTTCGGGCTGGAATGGGTGAAATACGATTTCTACGTGACTGAGTTCGCGAGGGATCCTGTTTCGCGAACAGCCGGCTGCTCCGCGGTGTTCATGAAGTATGCAGAGCAACGATTAAATTCCCACTCGCTAAAAAAACAGCGTTTTAACGTCTCGCAAAGGGAGACGGACGTAATTTATCGCAGCTTCCAATTTTCGATCTCTGAACGAGCGTCGTTGTAGGATCGCGTTCGAACGATCAATTAATTGGGCGACCCAATTAGATTTCTACCAGCTGAAAATCTAATTCCTGACGATGTTTCAACCGGAAGCAAGTGGAGGTGAAACAAGGACACCAGGAGAGGAACAAAATAAAAGTGTTGCTCTGGTGGCTCCTTGAAAATTTCCAGTTTCCTTTTAAAACGTTACAAATGGCTTTCCAATCGCGGAGCAACACGGACCTTTGTCGATACCAAGTGTTTCTCGATAGCCTGACGAGACCGACTCGCCTCCGTCGATAAACATTAAACGACAGAACGATCGTCGGTGCGTCGGAATCGTCTTCGAGACTCTCCTTCGTATCGTCCTCTTTTCATCGTTTCGTGCCCCACATTCCCTCGAGTACAAAGAAGACTTGTTTTGCATCTCGTCGATAAATCGAAACTAGTACTTTCTCGCAGCGAACTGTCATCCGAATACTTTGGCTTCCGCCTTAAAATAGGAACTCTCGCAATTGCGAACGAACGCTGTAAGCATACTTAAAAGTTGAACTCGTTAAGCGAGCGCAGTATCGCTAGAATTAATTCCTGTCTTTCGATTATTAATTTCGCGTAACGAAGGTTTGTTTGCCAAACGAAGAGCTCGTGGTAATCCAGTTAGCGGATTCAAGGTTGCAGAAAATCCTCTAAAATATCTCGCAGTGTTCATCGATTATTCCGTTTGATTTTCACAGAGAATTCGAACACGTTGAATCGCAAACGTTATTGAAAATTCATAGCCAAGAGGGAGAGAGAGGAAGAGGGATTCGAACAGCGACTAGCAGGATCAAGCACGAACGATTGAACTGGCGTTATCCTGGCGCACGGCCAGTTTAATCGTAAATAGAGCGCGGAAAGCAAAGTAAGAGATGGGCCGCGGATAGGTCAGGGTTGGGCCATCGTCGGGTCAGGGTTTCGCCTCGCAAACCCTTCCAACGAAACGGTGGTCAAGGCTCGACTACAATGCTTCTGGCGGGAACCAGGTCACGCATGGAACCAGGCCGCGTGGCCACTCGATCAATCGAAATTTCTCCGCTCTGTTAAATCTCTCGATCGGGCGAGAGCTTTTCCGAACTGACGGATAACGCTACACAGTTCGCGACTCGAGTTTACTTTGACAGCTCGCGAGTTAATTGGCCACTTTCCTCTAAAATTCCACTTCGAAACAAGCTCTCGCGTTAACGATACGCTTCTCGCGAATACACGCTCCTTTTCTTAGAACCGACGTCGTTATCTCGCCGAGTAGCAACCGCAGACAGCGCGGATCGGTAAGAAAAATGAACCTCGCGAGCAGTTTCGAATTCTCATGGAAGAAAAACGGACGTTTCGCAGCGCGACGAAAGAAGAAGGTGGAACAATGGAAGAACAAAGTGAAAGAGGGGAAGAACGTACCTCTTGGTCGTACTTGTCGACGAGCTCGTCGGTGATCGCCTCGTTCGACGCGACATCCTCGTCGGAGCTGTCCACGGTGATCACCTCGCGCGAGTCGAAGTTCTTCGTGTCGATGGACGTCCCGTCGACGAGCTTGGTGGACGGTGCCGTGGACGCGTTCGAATTCCTTGTGTCGTCCCTCGACATCGCCTCGTGCGACTCGGCGACGGCCTTCAGCTCGTCCTCGTACTCGTCCCCGCCCTCGTAATCCTTCTCCACCACCTCCTCCTCTTCCTCCTGCCTCTCCGCCTGCTCGTTATCGGTTCGTTCGACCCGCTCGCGTTCGCCTCGCGAGGCACCCGCGAGTCCATCGTCCAGGGCAACGTTTCTCACCCCGGTCGCGTTCGTTCTTTCGGGGCTCGCTGCCTGAAATAGAGAAAGGTCGCGTGCGAGGCTGGGGTGCGATGGTCTCGTTTGATATTTTTTCACGAGTCGCGCAAGACCGCGCTGCTAATCGGAAATCGTGGCGTCGCGAAGAGGGGAAATTCTCGAATTCGCCTCCATTTCGACCCACAAACAGCCCCCCCCCCCCGTTCTTTCCCCGTTCCAAATTCGCGCGACTATTTACTCGAAGCGGGCAGCGCGAGTTGTAAATTTCACTCGTTGCGCTCCAGATTGTTTCAACGCTACTATCGCGATCCATTTTTAACCGAGATATCCGCTAATGGAGCCTCGTTTCTCCGTTTGTCCACGGTTTATCAATAATCGGGAAACGGCCTGCACGTCGTCGCTGGACGTTAATGGAGAACGCGCGACGGAACAGCGGGACCAACTGGCACGGTCCCCTGGAACATTTACGCGCGACAATGGCCGCGCTCGAAACGTTTCCAGAGACGCTCGACGGTTTACGAGGCTTGTCACCCCGCGGGGAGAACAGTTATTGATTTCTGGTGTACTTTACGAGTCTCTTTCGCGACGCTTACGTCGACGAGCAGCGTAAAGTCGAAGGAGGGCAAAACCGCGTCGTTGTCTGCCGTCCAAGGTTGGAATTTGCGACCGTCTCCGTCGAAAGCGCGTCTCCTCCTTCTTCGAGTAATTACGAGCATCCACGAAATTGCTATATTTCTTATCGCAAATGGGATTGTTCAACGCGAGCCCTCGACGTATCCGGCGGTCGCGTTTGCCCGCTGGACAAAAAAGACGCGGGTTCACCTGGACAAGAAGCAATTTACGATACGTTGCCGAGCGCAACCCCTTTTGCATTACGGCTCCCGTCGTTAGAATCCACTCGAAATCCACAGACATCGCGCAGTCACACGGGCAGAGGAACCATTGCGATTGGAACACTCACGGCTCGTAACGACGACTCCTGTGCGTTGCTTCCTGGATCTGTAACAAAAACCGGAACACAGGCGGTTAAATCGTGACTCTGAGACACGTATCAGCGATCGTGATTCGCGAATGCTCGAAATGGGTGAAATGAACGTTTCTTGGAATTCTTCGAAGCAAAATTCTTTATTCTTAGACTCGGAAGGACGTCTGTACGCCGCGAGAGCTGTTAAAAATTCACGATCATAAATTTTCAGCCCCGTCCGTCTTAAAAACGTGGATCGTTACAATATTTTTAAAAAATTTAAACACGTGTTTTTTCTCGACTACGATTTCTTGATCTGACCCAATTATCCGCTACAGCGAGATCGCATGAACGTCGATTAACAAGCCATGAAAAATATGAAACGTAGGGGACGATAAAATTCGTAGAAGCTCTTAGCGAAGGCGAAGTCGCAGATTAAATATTGAAGCCGGACGCGCGAACCTCGAGCGAAAAAGTATAAAGAATGGCGGGGAAGAATAGCGCAAGAATCGTCGCGATAAAAGGAGCGGAGAACGCGGAGTGGAGGATAGAGGTCAAAGCGGCGCGACGCACAGTGTGAACGAAAAAGAAAGGAAAAAAAAAAAAGAGGAAAAGAGTGGAGCTCGCGAATGCGACGGGACGGAATCGCAAACAGGAAGATGCGAAGGCTTTAGTTTCGACGGGGGAAAAAATTCGCTCTTTTAAAAGCGCGGAGATTTTTTTCAAGCTCGCGAAAGTAACTCTTTCTCTGAACACGGAAGCGAAACCATTTCCTGGATCCAGCTGCTCGTCATAATTAACTCTGGGAATAGCAGAGGCCTCGCCTCTGCTCTTCCGTACGATTTTCAGCCTGGTTATTTGCGACCAACGTTTGAAATTCTAATTACTAATTACATGTACACGCGAACGCGTCCGCTTCGATTCCTCGCGTTAGTCGACTGTTAACGGCTGTTCAGCGGAAGTTTTCCAGCGTTTTTCGAATAAATTCCTTCGAGCGCACGATGGAGGCATCGCGATGGATGGAAGATTCATCGAGAGTCACGCTCCCCGTGGTATTAATCCAAATTCGTCGGCGTGGAATTTTTAAGCTCGTCGCGGCGCAGCGGGGACGTTGAATTAAAATTTGCACAAAACGCTGCGGCTGATCCGCGCCACGGGGATTTCCATACGGTCTTAATTTATAAGCCCGGTTCGATGTCTGCTTATTTAAATTCCAGGCTGGATGAATTTTTCAAAATTGCGCCCCGCGTCGGGCTCCAACTTTCAATTACGCGCGCGGGACTCCTCGTGACTTCGAAATTAATTCGAGGGTGGTAAAGTCGCGCGATAAAATTCAAATGTCCCTTCGCACGCTCGAGTCGGTTGGCTTCCTCGGCTATCTTCAACTACTGGTGGAGTTTCGAGTCGCGCGAGGAACAAATCAAGCTGATTTCTTGCCTCTCGAACCACCCTCGAAGGGTCGCGAAATTTTGACGAGTTTTCTGGGACAAGTTTTCCGTCCGCTTCGTCACTGGTTCAGGAGGCCACGAGAGGAGCCGTGAAGCGTCGTGAAGCGTCGTCAAGCGTCGTCATCGATCGGGAACGATGAAACGCGTAATTGCGACGTAATGGAGGCGAGCGGCGTGACAAAGGAACGAGCCTGGCAAAGGTTGTAATTTGCTGGCCCGGCTAATCACGACTCCCGATGGGAACTACATCGATTAAACATTTTAATCACACGCTAACGGGCCAGTGGAACGAGATAACGGGTGGCTCGCGTTGCACCGTGCAATAATTCCGGAGGAATCGATGCCGAAAACTGGGCGCACCGATGCGTTCAGCCGTTCTGTCGTTGCACTCGCACGCTCGCGAACAATAACCCTCGGTGAAATTAATCACTGTACCGTTCGCGATACCATATGGACGGGTGGCTAGTTTTTGTGGCAGCCGAAAGTGCACTTTAAATGTCTTTGCTCCGTCCACGCCCCATCCCTCTGCGCGGCGTGTATATATTTTTTAAATCGGCAAACAATATCCCATCGAACGGTTACAAAAGCGTGCGCACACCCACTAGTTGATCGTGGGTGTCGATCGCGTTGCAAATTGAATTTTTCAGAAATAGAACGAGAATGGCGCGGCGAGATGAGCTTTACGAGGACGCGAGCAACTTATGCGCGCGATTAAAGTTCGCTCGATAAATATTTCCGCGCGGTTTTAAAAAATGCCTATTTTTTATCGTTATTATGCCGATAATCGCGAACGACAACGATATAGCAGCGAAACGATGAATTAGACCCACCGCTGAATAATTTTACGATTAAATTGTTATCGTTGCTAACCGATAGGTACGTGCGTCAACTCGAATACACGGGCCGCCATAAATCGTCCGTTTTTAACGCGCAGCGACCGTCGGCAAACAATGAATGTTTACTCGGGGCCGAAATACGACTGCGCGTTTGAAAAAGGCGAATAATTCGTTCGATGAGCGCATCTACATAAATTAATCCAATTCTCGTGATTCACGAACAGCCGCTGCTTGCAACTCGTTTCAACGACGAGCTGGCTCCTCCTTGTTTCTCGAGGCGTTTGAGAAATGATTGATAAGTAACACGCTAGACGCGAGTCGACTCCTCTGTGCGAATATTCCGCTAATTTTCGCGCTGAAAACTTAAATAATTCCCCATTTCCTTTCCTCTACTGACCCGAGACGTCTTCTTAAAAGTCATATCTTCGTTAATTTCGGTCGAGAACGAAAAAAGAGCGAGGAAAAGCGACTGCGAAACGGTTGAGTCTCGAAGCAAACCTCGACGCGGAAAGCGAAAGATTTACGCGTTGCGCGAGGCAATGATAATTAATTCGCGCGTGGACCGTAAGTTAAAAACATATCGATTGCCGGAATAGATTTTCATTATGCGCGCGTAATGGCCGCTGGGCAATGTAGCCCACTTTAAACGACGGTGAAACCCGCGCGCTCGTTAGCGCGATCGATTTGCAGCGGAATCCGGCGGCGATTTTTCAACGCTTCGGTTGACAACGTAATATCGTATCGCCTGGTCCGTACGGGGAACGCCGATATTTCTATCATCAGTTATTTCCCCGGCCCGTTTATGAGTTCCGTCTGGCGGCGGTAAAAAGGAGGCTGCGCTCTCTTTATTGCCGCGTTTTTCGCCATGTCGACACCGCGACCGCCTATTCCGCGAGCGGAGCAAAAACCGCTCATAAAGGCCCGCTGCGACGTGTTTATAACTAGAGGCGAGAGTAGGCAGGATCGAACGATCGTACGACGAATCGCTGAAACGTGTCGACGACGTTTCAGCGATGTTTTGGACGACTCTTAAGTGAAATTGAGGCGCGTTGCTTTGGGTCGCGCGACAGAGGTGGGGTAGGAAGAAAAGGGGGAAGAACGTTTCCACCCCTGGCAGACCCTGTCTTAGACGCGGGAGTGTTAAGGACAGGTTGGGAAATTTTATACATAGAAATGGAGGCGATAATCAGCGCTTCCTGGAAACGATGAGTGCTGATGTTCCTTTAGCGGTGGGTGTTGGAGGACCGCCATAAAATACTCCAAAATATTCTTTCCTCGACTTCCTCTTCTCCCTCTTCTTCAATGCCGTGGATTTGTGCCCACTGAAAGCGAATCTGTGGCTGGTGATCGATTGATACCAAAGAACGAGCACGAGTGGCCTGTTCTTTCTCCGACGTGACTAACGAGGCGACGTTGATTATGGAAAACCTGTCGCTCGTAGTTAGGCGATGCTCGAGTGCGCTGTAGGAGTTTGAATCGTTTCGAGCGAGTCAACCCTCGCGAACGACCCCCTTCGGGTCCGGTGAAAAAAGCCGGCGAGGATTGCCAACTGAACGCGTGCCAGCATACTCGATCGGGCATTAATATCGACGCGATCCCCTCGATTGCACTCGAGCGACCTGCTAATTGCGGCTCTGCGCTGGTTTCATCGGTAAAGAAACGATGATTTATCGCGAGAGGGTTCGCTGCAGTCGATTAAACGGATTATTCGGACGGCAAACTGAACGGAGATCCGCAAAGGAGATCGGTGTTCTTCGCGCGGCACTCGTCGACGGGCTGGAAAATCGGTTTCTCGCTCGAGTGGAGTATTTTTTTCATCGCGAAACAAAATCCGCGCGAGGCATTCGCCGCTTTCTCGACGGAGTAAATAATCATTTCCATTGGAAGCCAGGCTGCGATCGAGTCCCGACAGGAGACGTAAGGGACTCGTCGAGGCCGAATATCGGCTGGCGGTGATCGCCGCCACGGTTTTCCGATACTTGATCCGCGCAATCCCCGGGGCAACCTTCCTCGACTTCCCTTCCTCCCTCTCTTTCGATCCGCCAGGTCTGCGCCCGCTGAAAGGGAATCCACGTGGCTGGTGATCGATTAATACACGCCGCGACGAGCACGGAAAAAAGCTCCGATTAAATGAACTTCGAAACGCGATACCGCGTTTACGCGCGACTTTCGAACCAGTGGCTGCACCCGCTCGTCGCTTCCTTGTCCCTGCTGTTAATCATCGATCGATCGATCGATCTCGAGCGAACGGGACTCGGTCGAGTTTCGATCGAGGAGCTTCCGAGATCGAAAGCACGGTTGTTTGGCCGCGCGTAACCGCGCAGAGGCAGGGGATTTCAATAGGGGAAAGGATCGTCTGTCTGCAACGGCGGATCGTTTCATTAACGATACAGTTGGATGCATCAGGTGGAACGCGTTTGTACTGCAACACTGCTAATCGTAATCTATACTGGTGAACGCAGTTCTCCGGCGCTATTGAGGCTTCTAAATAATCTTTATCAGCTGCATCGACTGATTATACGCGGGAGCTAAATCTAGGCTCGTTAGTGAAATTAGCGTCGTACGAACGAACGTTTCAAAGAGACAACTGGGCTCGTGATAAGCGATGATCGAGGAATTTTCGATTGAAATTTAAGCGACTCGCCAATGGAGATTCTCTCACGACGAGAAGCACGAGGCGAGATCAGCGAGAGGAGTCTGGAAACTCGTCCCGCGAGTCGCATCGATTCGAGACGCGCGTCAACATCGATTGAATCTATAATCCTTATCTTTATCAGCTGCATCGACTGATTATACGCGGGAGCTAAATCTAGGCTCGTTAGTGAAATTAGCGTCGTTCGAACGAACGTTTCAAAGAGACAATTGGGCTCGTGATAAGCGATGATCGAGGAATTTTCGATTGAAATTTAAGCGACTCGCCAATGGAGATTCTCTCACGACGAGAAGCACGAGGCGAGATCAACGAGAGGAGTCTGGAAACTCGTCCCGCGAGTCGCATCGATTCGAGACGCGTGTCAACATCGATTGAATCTATAATCCTCCATCGTGGGATTAATACAGGCCCTTCAGGTGATGTTAAGGGGTTTGGGATCGCGTGTCCGGTCATCGATCCGCCTAATCAGTCCGTGTCGGACAAATCATCCCGACATTTGGTCCTGGATACCAGGGTACGTGCCAAACCGTCAAGCTTTGGTAATTTCAGAACTGTTTCTGCGTGATCCTTCGATACTTGGAACGTTAAAGAACCATCGATTTGTCATCGTTCACATTTCCTTAGATCTATAAAAGAATTCCTCTATAATAAATCGCTATAAGTGGTGAAGCGTGTTGGTTTGTGGCTAAACGCCTGCTTCAATAGTTGGGCTGTAATGTGTGCGTGAGAGAGGGTAGGAAGGAAAAAGAGAGGGAAGAACGTTTCGTCCTGGGCTTGCTAGTGGACTCATTCATAAGGCTACCAAAATGGCGGAGTTGCGCATTAGATACTGAGATGGTAGGGATAAGTCAGAATTTCTATTATATAGAAATGGAGTAGGACATGGAGTGCTCGCGAAAAACTGACGAGTGTGCTGTCCCCCTAGTGGCGAGGATCGCCACACAACTATTGCTAGAATTGCAATATTGACATAGAAACTATTGCTAAAATTTCAATATTAACATAGCAACTGAAGCGTGTGTTGGTGGACTCAACGCCTGCTTCAATTGCGCTGTAAAGAGAACGTGAGAGAGGGTAGGAAGGAAAAAGAGAGGGAAGAACGTTTCGTCCTGGGCTTGCTAGTGGACTCATCCCTGCCTTAGACGCTGGGATGGTAGGGACAGGTCAGAATTTCTATTATCTAGAAACGGAGTAAGACATTTGGAGTGCTCGCAAGAAACTAGCGAGAGTGCTGTCCCCCTAGTGGCGAGGACCGCCACAGTAGAGATAATTCGATCCCAAAGTGACAACGGAATTAAAAAGGACCAGTTCTGGAGCAGCATTTTCTTCGAGCAACCTCGACAGTGTACAAGGAACCAGGTTTTTATCGACTGGAGGACGACGAATCGCGGAGTCAATAAACGGTCGTTTCCAATTAAACTCTCGACGGAGGTAGCACGGATCGGAGGTGATCCTGGAGAGGCATTAAATCTGGTTGCGATTTCCCGGCGAACTAATTAAATTTCATTGGAACCCGTGCTCGGAGCGTCTTATTAGCGGTGCGATCGAGGGTCGATCGCTCAACAGGAGGATAATTCGCTCGTGCTCGGCTCCCTTTGTTTCTGCGAACAGTGACTAATCGACGGATTAACGACGGAGCTGGTGGAAGTTGTCCAGCGTCTTTCCGTAAAACATCCCCTCGGTCCCATCTCGTCGCTATGCATTGCAAATCAGCCAGCGATCCGACCGGAAGCTGGCCAACCGCCGCTGCCAATTTCCTTCGATCTCCCTCCACCTCTCAGCGCCACTCGCGATCGTTTCATCTGCGTAAGTTATTTTCTCTCGTTAACTTTTTTCGCGGACACCTCGATGGACAAACACCGGGAACTCGCGACCTTCCTCTTGAATTTCTAATTTAGATTCGTGGAATTCCTGCGATTATAATTTCAGAGATGGACTCTCCGCGCTTCTACCTCGCTTTTCCCGCAGCTTTTTACGCGAGTCTTCTTTAATCTCCGCGTTTCGTTTATCTTTCGATTTCGTCGCGAGTTTTTCGCAAAATTCTGCCCTTTGTGTCCTCCACTTGGCTGGGGGCAATTTTTTAATTACGCTCGCGAGCTCTCTGCTCCTTTCTCCAGACTTCCCTCGACGTTTTCTTAAACGCATTTCCGGCTGAGATTTCGTCAGACTCTCCTCCTTTCGATTGACGCGCGATTAGCTCGTCGTGGGGATCGTCGACGTAAAAAACGCTGCTCCTTTATCGAAAGGCTCGGTGGACAATGTCGGACGAGGTGTTGGCAGCTCGCCTTCGGGCCTCGAGTCTCGACAAACAAATTGGCATCAGCAAAGGGGCGCCGTTTCAAGCCGTGCGACTCCAATTCTCGCGGAGGCAAACAAACGGGGGACACCGTTCGCCTGTTTGCAGTGGGAACAGCAAATACCTGTATCGAAGGCCCGCGATCTCTCGTAATGCCTCGTCCTCGATAGAAATAAGCCAGCCTGTTCGCGATGGTGCAAACATTTCCCTCGATCTCGAGCGCGGTTGGCGAATCTCTGGTGATTATCGGGACACGATGCGTCCGCAAAGAGAATTGCGCGAGCCGTCCGCGTTGTTTCCGACGGCTGTGGTAAATTCCCGATGAAAGGAAATGGCGTGGTTTGTGCATCCTTTCCAAAAACCGATTTCCTGCTAATATCGAGCAAGAAACTGGCTTCCGAAACATTCCCCGTGAACCGAGCAAAGCTACCCTGATCCGTTTGCTTGCGATGATCGTTTGAATCGAAGGGGTAAGGCCTCTTAGTCTGCGTGTTCCATGAATTTGACTGATGAATTGAATATAGTCAAATTTCGAATTAACTAGGATTCTTCTATTTTTTATCTTTACGCTGCGACTTAGTTTTCAATATTTTTTATATAGCGCGATTGGTAATATCGAAGGGGTAAGGCCTCTTAGTCTGCGTGTTCCATGAATTCGACTGATGAATTGAATATAGCCAAATTTCGAATTAACTAGGATTCTTCTATTTTTTATCTTTACGCTGCGACTCAGTTTTCAATATTTTTCATATAGCGCGATTGGTAATATCGAAGGGGTAAGGCCTCTTAGTCTGCGTGTTCCATGAATTTGACTGATGAATTGAATATAGTCAAATTTCGAATTAACTAGGGTTCTTCTATTTTTTATCTTTACGCTACGACTTAGTTTTCAATATTTTTCATATAGCGCGATTGGTAAATTAGTAAGGTGGTGCTTTCTAATAGACCCTTAGACACCGTCTTCTCCTGTGCCTTCTCAGGGAAGGGTGATTGCGTATATAGTAGGAGACATTTCTCGTTTACGCCATATTTGACAATGTTAAAAGCTTAAAATAGCTTAAAAGCTCGATTGTCGCGCATACCATAAACCGTGTTAGCCATTTGTAGCGAAAGATCCTCCATTGTGCCTCTGAATACCCTAAAACGGTTCACGCTCTACAATATTCCGCGAGGAATCGTCAACGCGTTGAATATTTCCGAATGGTCGATATCTTCGCGGTAATTAGACTGTTTTCGTATCTTCTCTTGGTCACGTTCTTTCGGTTTTTGAATCTACTTTGTTCAGAGACCGCCTCGGATTATTTGGGTCGCCGGTTATGTTTATTCATGGCACGCGATAGCGCATTAGCAACTTTGTTGCCGACTCCCTTTGAACCCGTTGTTGTCCTTTGACTGCGGAACGCAGCCGCGCAGAATTTTGTGCATTGTTAATTGGACAGTGGCGAAGCGACGAAATTTCGGCTGACAATCACGAACGCTGCTGGTACCGATATCGACGGCTGTCCTTGCCCAGCCGCGGTAATTACTCTCCGGCTAATCAGAGCGCGATTAAGGGCGCCGATTAATAACCATACGGATTCGACTTCTTTCCACTCGAAAAGTCGAACGTGGCGCGCGGGAATTGCTCGTTTTCCCGTTAGTTGAAAAAATATGAGGAAATTTCGCCAACTATCCCGGCTGCGCGCGACGAAGATCGCAGATGAGATGGAAGCGCATAAATCGGGGCCAAGAGTTCGACGCGATAATTAGCTCTTCGAGTACGATTCGGTATAATTGAACCACGCGGTGATACGGTTGGTATTACATACACCTCTGTGTATAATGAAGAGCTTGGAGATGCGGAACTGGCTAATACGCTTCGCCACCGAGTCACGGTGTTACTTAACTCGAGCTGAAGACTCTCCAATGGCTTTCCACGACCGCTCTTAACCAGGGATCCGCCAATTGTTCGTCGCTAATGCGCGATTGTTTAGCACAGATCCATCCGATTCAGACAACCGTCGTAAATTCCGAAATTCATGTTCAACGTTTCCACGGCTATATTTCCAAAATACGATCGCGATTCCACGGTACGTCTTCGAGTTACCAGGAACAGCGACGGCGGTCCGAACTTCCGCCATTGCGGTTGCGATAATTGCGAGGGCGGTTCGTCCGAACGAGCTCCGTCGTCGCGATAATTTCGCGTCGCGACGTCTCTACTTTCTCCTCGAAATTAACGCTGTCTACGCAAAAGAAATATAGGCGAACGTCGCGTTATCGCGTCGCGCAGCCTGGCGCACGAGGTCGCAGCCAGCGAAAATTCGAAACGAAATCCGGAAACCTCCGGCTGGTTAAGAAATGCAATCAACCAGCCGGCTAGCCCCCGTTTCGTTTTTCTTCATTTTTGTTAATCTCATGGTTCGTTGACAACGGAACCGCGACTCGACCCCGGCAGCATCCAATTAACACCTCATAGAGACCAGGCAACTTTCGCAGCGTTTTTTCCCTCTTCGCGTTTGTCTCGAGCTCGTAAGTGACGGGAAAACTCGACGGATCGAGTTAGGGCGAGAGAAAGCGGGAGATCCGATTGCAACGAACGATATAATCCACTTTCGGGACACCTTCCCTCCTCCTCTGAGCGCATAAACGAAGTTTGCCCCCCGAGTAGTTAAATAAAAACCCGGCTGAACTTTGGCTTCGATCAAATTCCGATCCCCCGCGTGGGGCAACGCGCGGTTAAGGAAGATTAATATCGATCCGCGAGTCCGCGCGGCGGCTACCGATCGCGTCTGAATCGCGGTCCTCAGCGAGCCACCGGGAATCCGTTTAACGGCAACTTTTCCAGCGACCACCGTCGAGATTTATCTCGAAACTTTCCGCACGGGAACTCTCACCTTCGACCCCCCCCGCGAGCATCGACGTCGCGTCGATACCAGCGTCGGAAAATTCGACAAATTTCCCGCACCTTGGATGGCGCGCTCGCGCGTGTATATATTGGAATTACTGGCAGCGAAACGAATTTTCGCGCAAACAGTTACGACTGTTTATCTTGTCGTCGCCGGAAGCCCAGCTTGCGGATCCACTTGTAACGCGCTCGTAGATCGTCGAGCGAGGAGAATTAATCGAATGTACCGAGGGTCCCGTTTTCTCTGCGACTACAAGACTGCAACGGTGTACCGTCGAATTCGGTGCCTGGTTCGATTCCCAGTTTAAACGCTTCGAGTCGATGTTACGTTGATTAATCCAAATATTAATCCAACTAACCGCGCATAATTAAATTGCGGCAGCTGCGCCATTTCAACTTAATAACCAACTTTCCAGAGGACCTCCGCGCGTGTTTGGTTAACGTCTTCGCACACTTGGCGAGCGGAACGCGCGAGCTCCTCCTTTTTTGTCCTCGCTGTTCCCAAACTTTCTTTTCTCCTCTTTCACGCTACTTTCCCGCCTTCTTTTTACCGTTTCTCTATCTATCCTACCTCTATCCTCGTCTTTTCGAATCTTTTTAAGGTGGAACGCCGCGGGCCTCGCGACATTCTGTCCAAAGTCTCAGAGTACCTTAAGTTACGCCAACGTGTCACCCTTTATCTCGTTGTTACATTATACAACGTTACATGACACAATTCTTTATTCTACCCGTCGCCTCAACATTATTATTATAATTGACGACTGCTAGCACACGTAGCCCTTAGACGCTGTTCATTTATTATCTACAACTGCCCAATAATCCACGTTCAATCGTTTCCTTTCGACGCACTGGCAGCACGCGTTTCTTGTTCAAAGTTTTTGCATGTTGAAAGCGACTCGCGCATAGAGGGTTAAACGACGATGGATTCAGCCGCCATTACGGAACCGCGTGTCCCTTTGACGGTTCCTCCGAAGCGATAACCTCGGCATTGGCGCGGATAAAAGTTTCCAGCCTATCGAGGGACCCGCGATCGTCTTGTTTCCGCACGATGGAGTTTATAATTCGTTTTGCATCCTAAGGGGCGTAATGGGCCGCGGAATCGATAGGGGTGCCGTGGCTCCGCGGCCTCGTAACTCTTACACGCCATTCGGATTTGCATAATCGGCGAGAGTGGAGTTCGTAGCGTGATTTTCTTGCCCCTCCTTTTTTTTTTTTCTTCTTACGGCGTTTATCCGCGTACTTATCGGTGGATAAGGATCTTTTTTTCTCGAGACGAGCGCTGGGTATAAATATCTGAATTTCGATCGACCGAATTGTAGGGCACGATGATGGACAATTGTGGCGAATAAAAGGATAGTTGGTCGAGAGGCGAGGGAAGAGTGGAAGCTGCTCGACGGAAACGAAGGAGGCGACGGATTCGAAGGGGCGCGGAGGAATTCTAGGCTCGTCCTCGACGATCTCCTCCGCAGCTAAGCGTCCATTGTCCCAGGTCGAATAGGATCACCGAGGCTTTGCTCTTACCAGAGATGAACTTGGAATTCTCCTCGGGCGGTGAGCTTCTCGTTCGTAAAATCCCCGTGACTTCGAGTCGCGGAACGTATCAGCCTCCCGTCCATCGAGGATCCTCTCCGTACGGCAAATTAATCGAACGGGACACCGCGGCTGGGTTGGCAATCATAAATCGACGACGAGCTCCGAGCGGAGGCTATTGGAACAGCGATAAGAGAAATAAATATTGGCGTAAAATGATCGAAAGACGGACGAGTCCGGATTCGGATCCGCGGAAGATTAATGGCTTCGAAAATACGCGACACGAGTTAAGCTCGCGCAAAGATTCCTCGGCTCGTTCCGCCGTTTTTGGAATTCAGGTTAATACCGATCGCCAACGCGTTTTGTCAACGAATAATAAACGGATTAGTCGAAATTAATCATTCCTCGACTGAACGCTCTCGAGGATTCATAATTCGTTATGAATCGGAGTTATGGGGTTATAATTTATCGCCTGTGAAATTATCACCAGATTTAAAAATTGCAAAGTAACGTATCGATAAATTACTTGAACGCATCAGACTTTTCGCTTCGAAAGAACGCCATCGACGTTTCATTCCTCGAGCCCATTTCCAACGTGCGCGTCGAGGTGCAACAGGGTGCGCGTAGCTGTGGAATAACGTTCCTGTCAGGGGACATTCGTTGTTGCCATCGAAGCAGCGACGATCTTCAACGCGAAACCAACGAACAATACCGGACGCGATGGTTGTTCGTCGCGTTCTCTCGCGCGCGGCACTAATTCAAAGGGAACGCGATTGTTGAAGAGTGTTAATCAACCCTTGGAACGCTGGCGGATCCTGGAGGCTCGCGACTAACCGACCAATATCGTGGGCCGTTCCTCGCGATTTATTCCCCGCGTCGATTACAAAATATTTTCGCAATTTATACCAGCATCCGGCCAGGTGATTTACCGCGACGTATATACGGTGCCCGGTGGTATGAACGGGCGACGCGTATGAAATATTTTTAACGCGGCGTTATTTACGGCTTGATTTCACCCCTTTTACACGCGGCCAAGTCGTTCCCCCGTCAGACGCCGTTTTTCATTTATCACAGCCCGTTCCGCTTTCGATCGTTCGAATCAAATTTCATTCATCGCGCGGCAGCGAAACCGTAGAGTGTCGGTTGAAACGTAATGGTCAGTTATACGCTGGAACATTCTTTTTTTATTTTTTTATTTATTTTCTTTTATCACTTTTTCATCCCCCTCTCTCTCTCTCTCTCTCTCTCTCTCGCGAGCTTTCTCTCTCTTTTTCGACCGACCGATAATTAACAGAACTAACGTTTTAACGCGACCACGGCGGAACCGCGATCGGAATCGTTCAATTTCGCATAAACTCTAATTGCTGGCACGTCGCGGCGATACATTTTCTCTGGCTCTCACTTCTCCCCTTTTTCCACGCTTCTCTGTTCCCAACGGCGCCCACCGCCTCGAATGTTTTGTCAAATTGAAGCGAATTCGAGACCCGCCCTGTGTAAACTTTATTTCGAGGCGCGCGCTTCGTATCGAACGGTTTCTGCTCCGTTCCCGATTCGATGTTTCAACCCAGATTCGCCATCGTCCGCGTGCTCGATCGACGCGCTCCCTTCTCCTTCCCTTTAAGAATTTCACCGCGGACACAAAGTATTTGCGTTTCGAGCGAACGAAGCCCGCGACAATCGATACAGGACCACTCGTTATTCCCGATTTCGACAATTCTCGACGCATTCGCCGGTCCCATTCAACAAGTCGATCGTTAAAGCTTGGTAAAAGGCCGGGGAACGAGGACGCGGTGAAATCGATCGAGTCGATGTTTGGGCTCGATTAAAGCGAGCCCTCTGCCCGCTTCCGGAAGAATTCCCCGCTGAAAACCGCGGCGCTCTTTATAATCGGCGAGCGATCGAGGGCTCGATTAAAAGCTCGGGTAAACGGTGTTCGCGGTTCCTTTCGAGGGCCACGATAACAATGGGCAAACGAACGAGCTTAATCAGAAAGCAACGAGTTCACCGACTCCTCGCGGAGATTTCTCCGCCCGCGGAGGTATAATTTCCGGTCTGGCAAAAGAATCGCTGGGAAAGTACGATCTTCCGCGCGGCCTCGTCCTCGTATGGTACACGCTTCCGGTAATTACAACATCGACCTGTTTTAAAGCGGCGAGGACGTCTCTTCGCGGTAGTTATTCTTCGTTCCGCTCTCCATCTGTATTATTCCACTCTGATTGATGCTTTTCTTTCGCCTCGAAGATTCAACGATCGCCGATCGTCGTCGTGCAACCGGTTCTTTCGACGTGGTTCACGGGAGAATTCGAAGAGGCAGCTTCGAAGCATTCAAAGAGGATGTTTATCTCAAGAACGGAAATATCATCGCTGGAGGAGAAACGTTGCCGCGTAACGAGGAGGACCGCGGTGCTTTTTGGTTTATTAAAGCGGCACTTACCCGAGAGCTTACATTTCCGTCGCTTCTAACGCGAACGACGTATATAATAACAGTAGTTTCCTCGATGCACGAGCCACTCGAAGGCGAACGATAACTTTATCTGATCGACGATATGAACGATGTCAACCGGAGGCGAGTAATGTAATTTCATTTTCGACGGAGTTGCGAGCAGCGTGTGCCAGCGCGTTTCAGGTGGCACACACGCCGGAAGAGGCCATTCCTGGCTCCTCCGCGTCTACCTCACCGCCCCTTCCCCCTCGCTCGCCTGCCTATATCATCCGTTACATGTGAACAGTGCACCCACCGAAATACATAGCCACGAGTAAATACTGCATAATGGAAATGCGGTTACTCGAATCGCATAATTCCGTATTACAATGGCCGAACCTAGAGCACCGCCAATTCTCCAACGATCTCCTCGATCTCTGATCATTCCCGCGACCGTTCAGCCCTCGAATCACGAAAAATCGTCCACTGTAACGCGACGAACTTCGAGTCGCAGAGCGAACAGGCTTAACGCATGGATCACCCTTGCTGGAACACGGGGACGTCTCTCATTGGGGCGCTAGACCAAACTCCTAGAAGTCGTCCTAACTTCCGACTAAGCCTTAAACGCTATCTACGAGCGGATGACACCTCCACGGCACCAGACAGTCGTCCGTTTACTTATGAAACAGACGACACCTTCGTGGCCATCGTCGCCTCCCCTTTTGACTAGAGTATTTTTCCAAATGGCGGTGATCGAACGATCTCCATTCAGTTCGCGCGTACTCGAAGGATCGAGGCACGAAATAATCGTCGATCGGATGGACGTAACGGAAAGAGGGAATGCTAGCGCGCGTGCCGTGGCTGTGTATTTTTCGCTGGCATATTTAGCCCAGAGCCTGGCTTTGCGTTTACGTTACACACGGGAATCGGGATTACCAGAGGCGGCGGGCGTTCCTGCTGACTTTTTTATTCGGCTACAGGCAACGCGCACCTTCCCGCGGACGGGTACGCTGCAAGTCACCGATCGATGAATCTTTAACGCGCGCGGATACGTGCGCGTAATGAAAATCGCCCCGATGGACAGCGAGCGAGCCGCGGAATTAATTGCAGGGACGCGAGAGAATTCGAGGCGGACGTCCCCGCAACGTTAATTTCGCCGCGCGCCACGGCTGTGAATTATACTTTTTCATAAGTTGCGCGCGTTAACCGCGACCAGCCATTTTCCGCCTCTCCGTGGCAGTCGCGACGCGACCGTCCGCCATGCTGCACAATCGAGACGGCTGCGTTCGTCCGCCATTACGCGCGAACCCCTCAAAAGCCTGCTCCCGACTTTGATCAGACGAAGGGAGACGCGAGCAAGCGCGTCCATTTTTCGGGAACTCTTTACGAGACGCTCGCTCGCGCGCGGAGGGAAGAAAAACTGGTTTCTATTCGAGGGACGAGTTTGCTGGGAGCATTTCCGTTGTTCCAGAAAACGGACGTAGCCAGGTGGCGTGTGTGCACGCGGATACATCGTTTATGGGCAACATAAAACTTCACTTTCGCATTCCCTGTGAACACGGCGTACACGAGAGGCGGCATTATAATGTACGACGCAACGGCGCGTCGCGCTGCGCCACGGGAGGCATTAAAGTCGGGGGAAGAATCACGCGCGAGAACCAGAGGTAGTGGATGTCGGATGGATGCAACCGAGAACGGTTCTCGAGCGTCCTAGTCAGGTTAGACATTATCACCATTCGGCGAGAGCGTCATTTCCAGCTTTTCCGCGCAACTTGGCGAACGGTGGATCGCTCGATCACGCGAAAGGGGATCATCGACGCGTGCTAATGGCGGTTGCTCTTCGCGAAACTCGCGCTACGATGCGTATCGATGCGGGGTTTTCGTTCTCGTCGAAGATCGTTTTTGTTACAATCGAGTGCAGCGTGCTAATGGCGGCATCGTTCAGGCCGCGAGACGATTTAGACACTCGATATTTGGCAACAGTGGCCATTCTGCCTCGGCTGACGGCACAACCGACGAGTTTCGCTGGAAATCGCAGGACAGACAAATATTCGATTAGGAACAGAGAGCGTGGTAATCGATTGTTGTCAAAGATGGTTGGGGTGCGAACAACCCAGTTTCGATGGACCGGTGAAGAGAAGAGTAGGAAATATATTTATTGCGAAGCTTTTTCTTTCTAACGCGCGACAAAAAATGCGACGCTTCACATGGGATGGAGAAAATTCGCATTTTCCCGATATAAAAATGGAAACGAAAGATCGAGCCACGTTTACCGGTCAAAGATAGCGGGGCAAAGGAGTCCAGCGTAGAATTTCATGAGAAGAAGGAGATACATCTTCTGGGAGGAACGAGCTTTTGAAATTATCTCGCGGAAATAACACACGGCAAGTTGAAAATTACGCGCGCCGCGAAATAACAAGCTCGAAGAAATAATTTCAGAGCTCGAGCCTTTCATCTTCGCCGTTCCACGGGTTGTTCGCGGTTCCCAGTAAATCGGGCAGGTTCGCATCGAAATCGCGTCGGAGGTAACGAAGCGTGACACTCGCGAGAACTGCTGCCTCGAGTTCCAAATTGACCAGAATCGTGTTTGATTCCCGCAGTTTCCTCCTTGGTCGAGATAAGCCGCGGGATATCCGGCTGCGAAACGGACAGAAAACTCGAGGGATGGTAGAAACACAGGGTAGAACCGTCAAATTGGGGTGGATATAATCCACCTTTTAGATCCTCGTTAACCGACCGCTTTTGGTCCCGATAAAACAGCGACCCGGTTTGCTAAACTAATTCCGCGTGGCCCCTCTTCGACGTCCCTCGTCGTCGTTTCTCGTCGTCGTTCCTCGTCGGAGGAATCCTCGACGAATTTCCACGGGCAAACGAAAAACCGGGACGACCGCTAACGCGACCGGAGGAACATGCATAAAACAGCGCGTCGCCAGGAGGCAACGAGACCGACTGCCGCGAGTGGAACGTGCAATTTAAATGGCATTAAAGAAACGCGCCTCGCGATCCGACGGCGACTTTTTAAATTGCCTCGCGCGCTGGATAAGAAACGAACCGAGGGAGGCGGTGCTGATATCGGCGAGCGGAAGACAGAGCGGGACGATAGGAATATTAAGTGGAATCGACGGTTCCGGCTACGCTTCCGGAATCTCCTGTCGTTCGAGTTCGTTACTTTTTAGACGATTAAGCGATCGGGGTGTGCGACGTGCCGCAGTCGTGCGATTAAAATTGTAACGCGGGTGGAAGAAGGTAGCGGGTCTGCTAAATATATATGCGAGACTGTCTGGTGTCCTATAACCCGTATCTTATGGTACGCGTTCACTTGTTGCGTATCTTCGAACCGTATCACCGTTGCGCGCAGCGACGTTCGATAACGTCGTTAAGGGTTTCAACGGAGGTGGAAGTTGTTCCGCGAGTCGATCGTTATAATGGAATTCCGAGGCACGGTTCGCCCCCCTCTGTTGCACGCTCGTATCGATCTCGGGCGTGGATGATGGAAAAAAGCAAGATACAAATTCACGATTGGATAGACGTAACGTAATAATAGTTTAATAATGCTCGCATCGATCGGTTCGCGGACGATGCATTGTTTTATCGGTGACGTCGGTCGAGGAACGAACAATTGGAACGCGGATTGAAAGAAGCGTCGATATATAATTTCACGCGTTACGTCCATCGAGCGACGTCTGTTTTTATAATAATGGCTGCCATTTCGTGGCTAGGCAACGCATGAAAATGCCCGAGGCAATTCGGGTCTCGCGGAACTGACGTCGAACGCGAGTACGCGTAAAAATGATCGGCCTCGCGATGCACGGCCATTATTGAATTCTCCGGGTAGCGTTGCTTCGCGTTTCCTGAATTTCTCAGCGGCGCGGTTGTCGACCGGAAACAAGAGGATTCCACGACGCGACACGCCGTGGAATCTCGAGTATGAACGTCGCGACGGCGTCGAAATGATCGCTCGCTTCGCGACGTGCAGCCGTTTGAACGAAACGTTCGCCCTTTGCGAGGCGAATCGTTGCGCTAATTCGACGGGAACGCCGACGACGAGTGCCTCGAGGCGAAAAATTCGATCGAGCGCGTCCTCTTCGACCAGGTCCGCTGAGAAGTCCGCCAAGTCGTCGGAACTTCATCCTGCAAACTAACCCCGACGCCGTGACGCGACTCCGCGACCCGTTTCAATCCGCCGGATACGGTGCAAATCGCTTCCTGTTGCGAACTCGTCCCCAACTTCCAGCCCTCCTTCGATTCCGCGGCAAGTTTCTCGCCCCCCTCGTCGCGTCCTGCCTTCCAGCTGTTGGACGTTGCGAGCGCGAAACTCGAGGAACGCCCACGACACTTTCGCGTGGGCGGGGCGCCGAACGTGATTAACGAAGCGGAAAGTAGCTTCGGCAGTTGGCGGAAGTTCCTCGTCGAGGCTGGAGCGGATTGATCCTGACAGGGATCGAGGGTTGAAGGATTGAATCTTCGAGGGAACAGCTGCGGGATATAATGAACGGTGGTTGCTGACGTCGCGGATTCTGGACTTGTTGGGGGGGGGGGGGGGGGCGCGCAGCAGCTCGAGTGAGACGTTCCAAGTGTCGAGAGTCATCCGCGATATCCTCCAGGAGCGTCGAACGAGATTAACGAAGAGGAGAGTAGCCGCGATCGAAGTCGACGGAGGCTTCGTAACTGAACATTTTTCCGAGGGAACTGTAATCGCTGTTGCTTCCCGCTGCGTCGAAAGGTAACGACATTGGACTCGAGTTGCGATCGAAGAGCGAAAGATCGAATCTTCCGGGAGACGGTTGTCGACGAGGGGTAACTCTGATAAGATACGACGAAAAGGGAAGGCGACGCAAGGGGGATGAGTCGCGGAACAAGCGCTCTCTCAGCTGCTAACCAACCGCTCGCTGTAATAATTAACTTCGTCGAGCGTATCATCGTGATCCGACACGACCATCGTGTAATCAGAATCTGAAACGAGGATTCATCGCCACCCACGTCTGAAACTCTGTTCCGCCGTGGTCCTCGTTCGAATTATTTCGAAAGCGTCCTTTTTAATCCTCCAGCGAGATTACGCGACGAGACGAGACAAGACGAATGGTCCGTTCGAGGAATCTCCGTTTAACCGAAGGCGTGCATATCTAATTGCAGCAGCGAGCGAAGAAGAGGGCCCGACAATGCTCGGTGGATGTCCAAATCGGATTAAACGAAAGTAAATGGGACAGCGAATTGGATTAAGTAACCGTCGCGACGCCTGGCTGCGAATTTAATCGGACGTTTCCTTTTCATCGACGACCTATCGATGCGGTGGCAAAAATTCCATCCGGGTTAACTCGTCCATCGATCCGTGCGCTCCAGGCGCCTTCGTTCCGCGACACAAATTGTTTCCGCAGAGATTCCTCGAAGAAATTCCTCTCCAGCCAGAGAGAGAATCGTCCATCCTCCGCGCGGAGAAGTTCTCGTTGGGAAATTGTAATTTATTGCGCGTCGATCGCGGCGCGAGGCTTGTTTATTCGAAACTGCGGGAATTGTGACGCCATTGGACGAGGAGGCGTTCCGATTCGCGTGGTCGAGCTTTGTTTTTACGACGATCGTCGAGCCGGAGACGTATCGAGACAGAAATTTGACGTTGCATCCGTGAGAGCAGTTCGAAGGAAATAAGGAAGAGGGAGAGTTATGTCGCATACTCGAGGGTCCGAAGGAACAGCTCTGGTCTCGATTCGCAAGGAAAATTCACGCGAATACGCCGTTCAAAAAACCGTCCACCGAAATCGAGCGTAATGGCGAGCTGCGAAAAAATACGACGTGACGTGAACCTCTAATAGGGCTGTCCGACAGTGGAACAGGCCGATCGATAGCCAGACACCGGCCATCTCATCACGACGCGCGTTATACGCCGCGTTTATACGCCTCGCGACGAAAACGACACCTCTTCGTTTTCCTCTTACGTCTTCCGCTCCCTCTCGCGCTTCCTCTCGATTGTATCTCCGCAGCTTCAATTACGCTTGTACGCGAAATGACGAGGGAGCTGGGAGCGAAAGAAATTGTCAGCAGCCCAACAACTTTAGGAATCGAATAGCTGCCGCTCGTGGAAAGTTTGCCGCGTCATCGAGAGCGATCTTTTGAACGAGCGCGGGCGAAGAGGGTTGCGTCGCAGTGCGGACGTTATAAAGGCAGATGAGAGGCACCCTTGCGCCTTCGCGACGCCGAAAGTGGCCGTCGAAGGCGGTGATCCGCGCGAAAACCCGGACAGGACTGTTTGCCCGCGCGTTTTACGGAATTAACGGCGCATCCGTCGCGTATTTGCCTCGACGCTGTTTGCCGCGCGAATTAACAATTAACGGAAATAGTTGGTCGCAGTTCTCGACGGGTGTTTAGAAAATAAACACCGAGGCCGACGGAGTTCCGCGGCGCGCGCCAGAATATTTAACGAGCACTCGTCGACGAGCATTTTCCCGAACGAGTCGGTTTCGACGATCGCCACGTTGCTCGAGATCCGGCCATAATAACCGAAACGACAACCTCACGGTTCCCGTTAATGTTTCCCGAACTCGAGCAACTTACGCGGTTCAATCGTGCCCAGTTTGTCGCCGCAAATTCCCTTCCTTCCAGTTTCGTTCGCAGCGGACGCGCGAGGACGCGGAACGCGGGGTTCGCCTCGCGCGAGTATCGATTAACCCGTAAAATCTGCGAAACAACGGGACGAACGTGGCACCGCGGTAATCGATTCTCCATTAAGGGGAGACCCGTTCGAAACTGCGTGCCCAAACACCGATCGTTCTCCGTCAACTTTTTTTTTTTAACCAACGAAATACCGTCGCGCAATTTTTGTCGATCCCGCGGTATTCAATCGCCTCTTTTCGTTTATTAAAACAAAAAAAAAAAAGGATACGAGAAACGTAAATTTATTGGTTAATATTCTTGCCATAAACTTGCCGCGCGTACGTGCGCAACGATCTAATTTTGCTCGTTCCGAGCGTTCCAAATGTAAAAACACACGAGGACGCGTCGTATAAAATTGCGGGCAACAACGCTGGCCGTGATAAAGGCTCTCCAACGGCGGTGGCGGACGCGTAAATTTTTTGCCAAATTTCACTTCGCCCAGCGACACCATTTTCTACTTTACGACGCAGCGCGGGACGTTGATTTTAGCGGGCGAAATTTTCCCTGCCGATCTCCGAGCGAGCGCAGAATTCATAGACAGAATCGACTCGCGTTTTCTCCAACGATTACGTCAGATCGGCGGTGTTGCCTCGGTGGAATTCCCTAATGGAATTCCAGCCGCGCCTTCCTGCGTAGCGGGCGCTGGGAGCAGCGTGGAAAGAGCGAAGGACGAGCCGACAGGATTCCTTTTCGACGCGGGCAATCTCGCGAAACCAGCCTCGGTCGGATCGAGATTTCGCGTGGTCGCGTTCCGCGCATTCCATCGAGTTAGTTTGCCATCGGGAAATCCGAGGGAATCGCGCGGTTTCGAAGCGTTTTAAGAAAGGACGCGAGGGTGGCGCGCGCCCTACGTTTACGAGCGTTCCGTGACCGCGCGCCCTCGCGTTTCTCGCGTTTCTCGCGTTTAATTGCCGTCCCGTCGCTCGACAACGACACCGGAACCATTACTTCTCGTCCGTCCGGAAATAACATCGCCCCGCCAGAGATTAAACCCGCCGCGACGGTCTCGCGAGCCCACGGGAAAGAATTATCCTCGTTTCGACCGCGGTTCTATTAACTCTCCTCTATTTCTGGTTTATCGCTGGTACGTCGGCCATGAAACTCTTTGCGAGCCCTTACAATACTTGGTTGCAAACATCGCAGCAACGGGAACAACCCCGCTGCAACGCGGTTCGCTCTGAACACCGTTCTTCCACGGATGGATCCGTCGATGCTTAAAAGCTACGAAGCGGAGAACGGCTGCGACGGATATTCGCGAACCAGGGAGAAGCAACTCGCACGCGAGCGAATCTGAAGGCAGTTGCACGCGAAAAAACCGCTTGCCTCCGCTCTGTCCTCGTTCTGGGACAAAGAACGATGTACGACAAACACTCGTAGCGGGACACGTTTCACTTGCCGTAATTAATATGCGTCCCTCGTATCGCGTAAACGGCGCGCAATTAGCTAAAAACTTCCGGACAAAGACTGGCGAAAAATGTTTGTCGACGCGCGCGACTTACTTGGCGGAGGGCTCGTTTAAACCTCGCGGGTACCGCGGCGGGGTTCGTTGGACCCTCGACGAAATCGTGTCCGAAATTACGCTAGCCACGTACAGTTTTACGTAACCGTGTTGTTAACAACTGGATTATGCGAACATTATCGATTCGAGCTTGGAGCCTCGTTGTCGAGAGGGTGGACGCGCGGAGCGAACTAGAGAGTCGAGTAAACGAATCAGTCGGCCGATTTCGATATCCCCGACGAGATTATCCGCGAGGTCAGCCCGTAGATTAATACGGAATTGACCCCCCCGGTACGCTTAATTGCCGCATTATCGAACTTCCAATTTTATCAGCCAACGCTCGATCGGCTAGCATGGCGAGCAGGAAGTTGACCGCGGACGAGCCGATGAAAGTTCAACGTGTGCAGGCGGACAAATACCGTGACGTATCATCGAAACGCGCGGCTATTAATTAATTATTCGGCGAACCTTGAATTAGATTGGTCGGATTCATCAATTAAAAGGATTATACGCGGCCTGGAGCGAGCAAGAGAATTAATTAGACGAGCGATTCAAGCTCGAATAACGAACGGGAAACCGATCCGCGATGTTGATAGAAAATAGAAGAAGTTGGAACGGTTAATCGCATTAGCCGTTCGACGGTTCGTTGATCGATCAAGCTAATTACACTCTTCTCCGGAAGCTTCGATACGGGTTGACAAACGAGGGACGAGACTCGCGAGCTCGCGCTTCCGGTGTCGCGACGGCTCGAGGATTTGCGAAAGTCGACGCGGATGAACGATCGGAGTAATCAAACACGGGGGGCTGATAGAGCTTTCATTGACGCGGACGTTGCCTGTAGAAATCGATGTGGCTCGTGCATATAGACGCTCCTTCGGGTATAAAACGGAATTTAAATATTCCAGAAGCGAGAGTGTATCACATTTTAATTCCTCTCTACATCGCTCGATCAACATTTTCCATTTACCTATGCAGCTACGGTCAATTCGCGAGGCTGTCCAAAGTTGTAATTAAACCGTTTACCCATCGAACGGGCGGGTGTATCGAATGTTCGCGTTATAGTTTACGAGATCTAACGACGTATCGGAGATTTTCGATACTTTAGAAAGTTAATTTGCTGGCTGACGCGAAACTACAATCGGAAGAAATGGAAAAGATACGAAGAGGGGGCTGGCGTTCCGCGATATTTCGCGGTCGTTGATTGAATAAAAAGCGGACGCCGCGCGACGGGGATATCCTCGATGGCGGACAATCAAAAGTTTTAATAAAGGCATCGAGTTTGAAGCGGTGGGAAAAAGGCGGTCCAACTTTTAAGGAGCCATAACGACGCCGCTCCGAATTCACCCTCTACTTTGCCTCTTACGATTGTTCGCTAATTGGTAAAGTCGTTCCGCCGGAAACTTGTTCCCGTCCCCCCTTTTCCCCCTGCCTTTTTTCAACGACGAGTCGCGCGGGAAAATTGCCGCTAATTACGGGGATGCCTTGGAAACGATATCCGGGAACCAAGAAGCTTGTTCGCGGAACGAAGCCCAGGGAAACGAGTCGTTTAATAAGGCGGAAACGTTATCGAACCGGATCGATGCGCTGGCAACCCGCTTCGCGTCCGTAAAACAGCGGAGAGTTTGTCCACGTGGATCACCGGTTTCAAAGCGAGAGGAACGTCTCTTTAATTAACGGGAGAGAAGCGTGGCGCAAACTGCGAGGGAAACGAACGACGAACGTTCGAATCGCCAGCGGTGTATCCGTGGAATTTCATTCCAGGACAGACGAGGAGTAAATAAAAATCTTGGGAGGAAGAGGGAAGACAAGAAGTCGGGCCGGATTACGGCCGGATTGGCGGAGTTGAGAGCGTGTAATTAAGCGGCCATTCGCGATTTACGACGTTAATTTTAACGGCCAGCTGTACGTTACTCGCAACATTGTTAGAGGGATATTATTCGAGGACTGGCCTGGCAACGCGCGAATACGCTTCGCCCTAATGAAACGAAAATAAAGTCGACGCCCGCCGCTAAAGCGTACAATTAAAGCCGCTTCAGTTTATTTCGCAATTTTTTCTACGCCTTTTTCTTTTTTTTTTTCTTTTTTTTTTTTTTACACTGGGAAGGACGGCCGCTTCGCGCAATTAAATTTTTCCCGCGTTCCCGAGCGTAAGTAATTGAAGAAAACGCGCTAGAAATTCCACCGTCCCGCCGCGTGCTTCGTGATTTTTCAATTCCCCAATTTACTTGCGCGTACCCACCGTCTCGTTAATACCAGCGTCGCGCAACCATCGCGTTTTGTCGCTAAATACTTAACGCGCCGCGTAAACCAGAGGCGCACAGTTTTTCAGAATACGGTCCGTTGGTCCTGTTAATAAGTATCAGTCGTTCTGTAATAATAGAAGAGTTCTGGACGGGGTAGGGTACGCTGGTATCGCGGTTAATCAGCGGGCGAGCGATTTTCCGCGTGACGCCGATTCGAGCGTTGTTTGGCAGTTCGCGGAACAACGTTCCCTGGGACGGCAGAGCGAGAACGGGGAAAGCCATAAAGCCGATTACACCGCTTCGAGCGTGTTTCCGGGCCGGTCAGCAGCGTCGTGTTGCGTTGATATGCAATTATGCTGGTCCTGCTTGTCGCGCGATCGTCGCTTCTTACGAGCGGCGACGATCGCCGCGCGACCAATCGACGAGTCGCTGGGAACGAGCTGTCATTTTAATTGCGATCGATACGACTGCCAACGCGGCCGATGAACATTTTAACGCGACGCGGGACGTCGATCTCCTTCGTTCTCGCAGCCGCGTCCCTCCCCTTTTTACTCGTTAATAGAACGCGGATGATTATCCCGCCGATTAAAAGCCGACCCGTTTACAGGAAACGAGATTGACGTCGAACGAGGTGAATTAACGAGCCGTACGGTTCGACGAGTACCAAAAATCCGGTTAATTGCACGGCGAATAGGCGCGCTTGGTAAAATAAACGCGGCCACGCTTTTATCCTCGCGGCTCGTAAAGAACTTTTATCGTCGATTATTATGCAGCGTGATCGGCTCTGATCTCTGATTAAGCCCGTTAAATAAATACGAGCCCGCGCCGATGGGGAACCTATCAAATCGTTCGATTAATCGGATATAATTGATCCTGGAAAATTTCCGTTCGCGTTCAAACGCTTTTTTCCTCGATGTTTCGAGTTTTTTTTTTCCGCGTCCGTAATGGCACGCGTGTCGTTGAAAGCGTCACGCAGAGTGGGAGAGAGAGAGAGAGGAAATACAAATTGCAGCATCGAAACGAGCGCAACTCGAAAATCGAAGTAATAATTAACAAGACAGTGCACGATACGTTCGGTTCAACTCCACGCTGCGCCACGCCACGCTAAGCCACTCCGAATCGATAAAGTTCGGCACAAATGACGCTGGATAACCGAAATTCGAAACAAGCGCTCGACGAGGAGGCGCAAAGGGGATTTTTTCGCCTGCCGACCTGTCGGAAAATCAAAGTTCGTGCCAAAATAACAACGATCGACGAAACGCTGCGAAATTCTCGAACGCCACGGAATCGACGCGAGGGACAGCGATGGAGGTGGATTAAAAGGGAGCGTCGCGACACGATCGCGTCGACGTTGCAGCCGAACGAGATCTCGATCGAATCTCTCTTCGCGATAGAATTTCAGATCGCCCCTGGAACGGAGATATCGCGGACGATGCCGCGCCCTTCTGAATTTGATTCCCCTCCGATCGGAATCGCAAATGGCGCATCGATCCGCGAGGCTCCGCCAAACGGTCCGCGGATGGTCTTAATGGCCAGCGCATATTTATAAGGGTCGAAGGGTCCTCCTTGTCTCGACCCAGCCAATTAGACCCGCGCGGAGTCCAGCCTCACCCTCGACGTTTCGCCCAGGGGCGACCACGCACCGTGTATCCACAGAAATTAATTCATACTTGAACCCATTACATATTCATTGCGCGCGGCCGGACAGCGTGACGATTAATTTCGACGGGGACCAGCCGTGAACTGATCGATCCTACCTACGCTTAAACGTGTTTAATGACGGTTTAATGAAATTCATTATCAATTTCAGCAAGTGGTCGCCAGCGCGAGCTACAGCGGTACGTGAAATACTGTAAACAGACCGCGGGTATGTTTTATGCATAAACGCCGCAATGAAAGAGTATTTGGCGCCAGCCATCGATTGTTATCCGCCATTTTAATCAACCGACGCTTCGCGCCCAGTCTGTTAACAATCGCCGCGCGGCTGAACGATTTTTTCCATTTCGAATAAACAGCCGACGATTCGCGTTTGTTTGCGCCGCGATACCAGCCGTGTTGTTCGTCTGTATTTAACCGCGAATCGCTCGGTTAAACGCTGCCCGTTATTTCGCATCGAACGGAGACCACCGCACCGCGCGAAACGCGCGGAAATTTGCAAGGAGCGTCTAACAGCGAGGTGTCGCGATCGAGGTGCGCGAAACGGAAGTCGCGATGAGAATTGGCGGTCGTTGCTTTGGAAAATGGCAACCATAGGGCCAGGGCCATTGCAACCAAGTCCCGTTTCGCGCCGTTTCGATAACGAACGATTAAACCACCGCGCCTGAGCTTTTTGCTTTTATCTCCGAGTCCTGAATTTGTTCGATATCGACAATGAGGCGCGGGTAAAGGTTTTTTTTCAGCCAGAGGAACGAGCCATTTCGCGCCAACGATAGACCAAAAACCACCGATTCGTGGTCCAAAAGCTAGTGACCCGTTTTCTGGATCAGCGTAACGCGAGACTCGACGCGGCTAATTATCCTGGAAATATCAGCGACGCGAAAAGAGATAAAGCCTGATGGAAAATATACGATTACAACCGCGGCGTTGTTTCACTTTCGACCCGTTGCTCTCGATTCGCGCCAACATCGACTTCGAACCATCCCATCGTTTCATATTCGCGATAAATTACCAGACACATGGGTGCAAAAAAAGAAAGATATTAAAATCCCGCCTGTAAAATTCGAGTTTAATTAATCGCGAGAGAGCGGAGGCGACCAGATTTCGCGGTGTCCGATAAACAACGAAGAAAATCATTGCCAGAGGACGGTTGATTCCTGCCTGATCGAGAAGTCCGCATTCGAGTTAAATTAATTACGAAGAGCGGAAAATTGGATGACCACAAAAGTCTCGTTTCATCGACGCCGCGTTGAAATCTGCTACAACGTAACAACGTAAAAAACATTAATATAACACACAACGCGCAATGAAATTTCTGAAAAAGAGGAGTGGATTCGAAAAATAAGTGGAACGAACCAAACTTGCAGTTTAGACGAACGCTCGTAGATAACGCGATTGCATCGGTTTTCATCCCCCTTGTCGTTCGTTGACTCGGTTACCTTTTGTCCCAGCGACCCTTGAATTCTGTTTCCGGTCTGCGGCTACGTTTCGCATCCGTCTAACTGCGTTTCGTTCGCGATTACGTGGAAATGGAAACACGTCGAGCAAACAGGAGAAACAGTAGCTGAACGTCCCGGGGCTACGCTGGCCAATTCTTAGCTCGAGCACGACTACGGTGCGAGAGGAGAGACGATAGGAGCGTCTACACGCTCGAGGGTATCGCGCTGCAAGCTCTTTGGACGTGTTCGACCATCTATGCGAAGCGATTTTTCTAACATTTACGAGGCTGAGAGATCAAGAGAAACTCGAGGATCAAGGAATTATCCAGAGCGTGGATCGGAGAGATAGAATAGCGTTTGCTAATCGGGTTAGCAACGTTTGCGTTTCAGCTGGCCGGCTCGATAGGGCGGAATTACAGGCTGATATCGTTGTCCAAGTCAGCGATATCGGAACAACTTCGGCTGACCCAGAATCCACGCTCGCTAACGCAAATTAGGAGGGTGTGTATTTTAATTAAACGCGGACGGATACTCCCGTGGGCGAACTAAAGTGTTTACGTTGACTCTGGCACGCAACCGTGGCACCGAGTCGAGTTGCACGCGTGCCACGATCAATCAGATCTCGACGGGACGGATCTGTTCTCGCAGCGATCCTCCGGAAAGAGCAGGGAACGGGACGCGTCGGATACCCAGGAATTTTCTCAGCCACGGCCCAAATTCGAGCACCCAGCTCTCGCGTAACCCGTTCGCTCGCCACGGCTAACAAGCAGCGCAGCTGTTGCAGACAGCAAATCGACCAGACTCGCCCGTCCAGCAGTCTGTATACGCTGCTATCCGGTTAATCGAAACCTCCGCCAGTGGTACGTGTAAAGGGATCATCGGCAGCGTTCATCGCCTCCGAGCGATCGTTGCCATCGTTGACCCATCCGAATCAATCTTCCCGTCGAGAAAAAAAAAAACAAAAAAAAAAAACACACGATCTGCCGCCTGCTCGGCCCTGGATAGTCGACTACGTACGGTGGAGGAGACGCGGAAGGAAAACTGGCCGCAAAACGAGCAGCAAGATTGGCTCGCGAGGCGAAGGGAAATCAAATTTTCCGGAACAGAAGCGGGAGAATCCCCCGAGGGTAGACGCGGGATCTGAAAACGACGGGCAGAGAAACGGAGGGGCGAGCGGAGCGTAATTGTACACGGTAAAAGTTCAATTTACCGGACAATCCGGCCGTTACGTGCGATCAAAATTGAGGCCACGCCTGGTACACGCGATCACGGCTCGGACGAAACGTTTGTTTCCGATTAAGGAACCGGGCCGTTTGCCAGGCCTGCCAACAGCTTTCCCAACGCGATCCGATCTCGAGGCTGCTTTTCGCGCTGAGAACCGGTTCTTGCCGTTCGTCGAACCCGTGGATGGGTCCAGGCTGACTTAGCAGGAAGCGACAGAGGGGCGAGCGAAGGGGTGGCGCGCGGTTGGCAGGGTGACAGGCTGGGGCACGGACTGGTTCGTCGTGGAAAAAAACTACCACCTTCCGTACCGTTCGCAGCTATTCCCCTTTGCCCGTCGTCTTTCATTTTCGCTATTTTTTTCGTACCTCGAACCGCACGATCGCTCGCGCCATTTAGTTCCACGCGATACACCTATTTGCATTTCTCTTCTCCGCTACTATTTCTTTTCTTCTTCTCCTTTCTTGTTTCGGACCAACGAAGCTTCTAACCCGGCACCTGTTCCTTGAATTACCCATGAGGGGCTTCCTTTATTTTAATTTTCTCCTTTCTACGGAGGCCATTCGAGGTTCCTTTCCAGGGGACGGTCCCCGACGATCGTTACTGCGGGAATGGACGAGCTTTGGAGAATGATCGCGACGTTTCAATGATATTGCCCCCTTTTAGAGACATCGCGGGTAAGATGTATCCCATTGGAATAGTTTAGGGGCTGAGTAACTCGATTTTATACGTCGAGCGCGAGTAATATAGAAGACGTACAACTGGCGCGAGCAGTTTGCAAGTGTTACACTTCCCCATCTTTGCCGGTATCTGTACAGAGTATCGATCTCCCGCGGAGGAGCTTCGATAGATTGGCAACGGAACTTTCGAGATGGGAGAAAGAAGAGGAAGAGAAGCTTAACGGCGCGAAAAGAAATCCAGAGATCGCGCAGTAGTCTCAGTCGACGACAAGTCGGACAGGAGGACGCGAGTGCGATGCGACAAGTTGAGTACCTTACAATCAATCAATAATTAATAGGAATATGATGCAACACCTTTCTATCTGTGATGCGACACCTTCTGATCAATTACTAATTAATAAGACCCTAGTAACTGAAGTAATCGACCACCTAAGAAGAACGCACACGACACACCGTTTGGGCATACTCCTTCCATTTCAATTTGTATAATATAAAAGTACTATGTGGCGATCCTCGCCACTAAGGGAACAGCACTCTCGCCAGTTTCTCGCGAACACTCCACGTCCTACACCGTTTCTATATAAAATAGAAATTCTGACTTATCCCTACCATTCCAACGTCTAAGGCAGGGATGAGTCCACTAGCAGACCCAGGACGAAACGTTCTTCCCTCTCGTTTTCCTTCCTACCCTCTCTCACGTTCTCTTTACAGCACATCGAAGCAGGCGTTCAGCCCCACCACGACCTCGCTTCAGAATAGAAGTCAGTCACCAGTATCGCTCAGAGTACATATTTCATTAAATAACAAAACATTTTCCCCGTGACACGAGAGTTCATCTCGCTTCCTATGCGAACTTCGAGTCTCGAAAATGAGCAGGAAGGTTCGACGCGGAAGGGATGGTTATCGTTTCGATTCGACGCGATTCTTCAGCCCCCGAAGAAGATATGGTTTCGAGACTCTCGCATCAGAGAAAAAGCAACGAGCTTCGAACTTGGCTGAGCTGAACTCATCGTACGTTCGCGGGAACGCAACCAGAGAGGGGTTGGTTCCAGCTTGGCAACGAATTACGCGAGAATTCAACTGGACGCGCGGAGGATCGCGCGCGGGGCTTCGTTTAATCCCCTCAATTAATTTAGACCCGATGCCGATGCTTTTCCTAATTACGCCAGTTCGGTGTGTCCCTTCCCGCGACCCATTCTCGTTCCGCTGGCCGCGCGTTCGAGAAATTCAACGAGCGATTGTTACGGAAAAAGTGGACCGGAAAATGCCGGTTCCGCGGGACGCGTCGAGCGAGTGCATATTAATTATGCCGTCGATTCAACGCGTCGCGGATGGACGTATTTAATTATGCGATCCTTAATTACACTTGTAAATGCATTTACGCCGTGGCAACTCGTGCCACGCTCCTGGTTTAGTCCGTGTTAACCCTTTGCACTCGACGACATTTTCGGTCGCGCATCGTGCTCTCTATTACTAATTTCTTTGTGAACACAATCGATCTCGTTTTCCAACGGTTGAAAATCAAGTTCATCTTCACTCGAGCTAATTTCACCTTCCAAATTCATTTTTGCAGGGCTTCGAAACTGAAAATTAGTCGATGGAAAAGTTGAATTGCCGTGCGAAACGTCGTGGCGACTGAGAGTCGCCTCTCGAGCGCAAAGGGTTAAAATCGCCTAACATCGGCTCTGGCTCGAACGCGTTGAACAACGCGATTCAGCTCCTCCGCGCGCGATTATTCTGCCAGGATCTCGCGGTTCCTCGCTCTTCGAGCTTTTCGAAGCGTCCTCTGGGTATCGCGATTGAAAAAACGGTATATTCGGCATCGCTCGCGGCGAGGAGCGTGACGAGTTCGTCAAAGCGAGTCGGAAGCTAGGGAAACGACAAACGGGCGCTGCAGCTAGGTTTCCAATTCGCAAATTCGATCCGATATTCGTCGCCGCTGGAGAACGTGACTCAGATTACACGGCTAGATCCGACAGAGATATAAAGGACGATAAAAGGGGCGGGTGGGTGGAGCGATCGGTCAGGAACGAGAGGCGAGGATCGCGGAAGGGTAGGCGAGCGCTCCGAGGCATCGATAAAGGGAACGAGGAGAGAGAAAATAGGGAAGATTCGCTATAAAAGAATTCAATCAGACGGCCAGGATAAGCGAGCCGCTGTACGAAGCTTTCCCCAATAAGCTGACGCCTAAAATTAGTTTCCATCTTCTCGTTTGGCCGCTGCCCCCGCCTCTTCTTTATCCTCCTTCGTCGCTGGCCATTCGAACCTTTCTGGCTGGCTGTTACAGCAATGCTCCTTGCTCGAGTTCCCGCACGAGCATGCTTTAACTCCTTCCGCGTCGTCGATCCTTCCTCCACCCGCTTGCTCGCTCTCGAGTCTCGCGAGGCTGTATTCTTGCGCGAGAGCGCCGGAAAAAACGAGAAGCCAGGGGGATATTTTCGTGCCATCGTCCCTGTCCGACCGCCTCGCGTCGTATTTCGTCGCGTGGCTCCTCCGACCGGTGCAAGCTTTTCCAGAAGACAAGCGGAAGTCGTTGAAGAAGCGGTCCTCGCTTTTTAAAGCTCGCTAGTTTACCCTCGTAGTCTGCTAACCCGCGCGTAGAATCGAGCCTTAAGAAACCGGAGCTCGCAGCGGGTAGTTTAAAGGGACCTGGCTAAGAAAAATTCCGAGGGCGGACATTTAAAGCGACGTTGGGCGAGAAATTGGGGTCGCAAAGCAGAGGACCAGGCAGCAGACGTTTGGTTTACACAAATTTTGACAAATGTTTACGGGTATTACGATATTCGAGCAATATTTGACCGAGTTAATTCTAAACGAAGCAACACGATCGAATATCAACGGTGATCTTGATATATTTGAACGTAGAGAGGACGAAGAGCTTCATTCGACGTTGCCTACTCGGACCAACTTGGCTAACTGACTGGAAACCTTTAAGCCATGTTTGCAGCGAAAGGTTTTCCATCGCACCTCGTCGCTAGCCGTTGCGTACTATAAAGCATATTAACGTTCTCGGAACACGGTCGACGTGTCGTGGCTGGCAGCGCGCAGGATTCCCATGGAAAATTACCGAGCCAGTGAATACACTGAAATTTACAGCGGCGGCGGAAGTTGGCGAAACTTTTTCACGCCCTCAGAAGACGCCTGCTCCGCATCGAGTCACGTACTGGCGGACATACATCGCGCGGGTTCAATTACGCGCGAGTTTCAATGGGGTTGATCGCGCGCGGAGATGAAATAAAAGTTTCGCCCCGCGAGGAATTAGGGCCTGCAACTCGCGACGTGAGCCGCGTGGATCTTCGAAATTTCGAACTCGCGCTGATGACGGTCTGTATCCAGTTTCCATCGCGGAGAGCACGATGAACGTAATTGTTCTTCTCGTAGAAAGACGGTGGAAAGATTAGTCGAGGATTACCGCGAGCGACAGAGTCCCACGATACATCTTACTAAACAGCTAGCAGGGTTTATTGGACGCGCGTCAATTAAGTTATTTTTTAGGTGCCATTTTATCATCGTTATCAAATAAGACGATAACAAAAAGCGTCTCCTACCATAGACACTGACATCCTTCCTTAAGAAGGCGATGTCTAAAGATTGGTAAATATCAATTATTAATTTACCAATCACGGTACACGAGAAATGTATTAAAGTAAACGCCACGAAACACGGTGGTTAAAAACCTCATAATACTCCTTCGCGTGTAACTGCAGCGTGAAAGGGTTGTAGAAAATTCAACGAAAAAGGATTCCATTTTCATATATACATATCTTCAGCATTGTCCTCAGGAACGAAACCTACATACGACCCGTGCCCATTGTGACTCTAACAATGGAACTTTATACCCAGTACATAAAGCGCGTGCGTGGCCTGACAGCTGTCACCTTGCAGACTTTTCAATAATGGAACGAGGACGCTGCCAGTGTTCCCACCCCGCGACGGGAAAAACATCCCTCGTCGAGAGATTCGATTACGTCTGCCTGGGAACGCGATTACGTCGAGAAACTTGCGAAGAAACATTAACGCGTTCCGCGCTCTTCCCTTCTCTCTCTCTCTCTCTCTCTTGCACGCGCGCTTTTGTTCGCGTTACTCTTCATCGTCCATCTCAAAACGGCGACTATCGTATCGGGAAACCGTGAAAAGATCCAATGAAGCGCGCAATCGTGGAACCATGCTCGATCGCTGAAAAGTAACGGTCGCGAGGAAGCAGCAAAGAGACCAGGATGGACGAACGCGCTTGACCAGGAGGGCGAAATTTTACGAGACGACGAGTTT
The DNA here is from genome assembly GCA_963969225.1 of Xylocopa violacea. NCBI lineage: Eukaryota > Metazoa > Arthropoda > Insecta > Hymenoptera > Apidae > Xylocopa > Xylocopa violacea. The sequence goes on from CAXAJV010000012.1 coordinate 25,097,846, forward strand.
ACGACGCGACGCGGAACGTTGTAAACGTTACGGCGAAAATACAGGATTCACTTTGCGCGAGCGATACGAGCGAGTCGAAAAATTTGCAAGAACCAGAGCGAGCCAGGAGGATGCGCGCCTCTACTTGGAGGAGTAAAACGAAGGCCACAGCGGTGGAACGCGTGGCGAGCACCCGTGGGGCTCATAATTTTTGTTAAGTGCCGCCATCGCGAGAGCGACGTCGCGTTTTGATCGAAATCGCCCCCACTCGATCACGTTCGCCGGTGTAATTTAAACTCTCTGCCCTTTGACACGCAGATGATGGACGTAATCGATATCGCGCGCGTAACCGGGACCGAAGGCGAGCGGCTGACGGGAATTCAGATGCTGGCGAAATATCGGCACACCCTGGACCAGACGTTTCAACGAGCTTTTGTTTCGCGACGATGGGAACGGGGCGAAGGGGGGAGGCGGAGGGCGGCAGTTATTGCCTTCGAAGTTGCCCTCGGAATGTCCAAAGTCCGTCCAAAGTTTCTTCAACTCCCCTAGCAGGAGAGCAAGCGCTCGTATTCTTCGCGGACGACCTCCATTTTAACTTGAGCGAACTTTGAAGGACCCTATATATCATTGACCTCTCAGCGTCGATACTTTCTTTCGTGCGTCGAACTAACCCCATCTCGCCCCTCGATGCTCGTTAACCCCCAACGCGTGTCTAGTTTCGCTGCTTTTATAGTTTGCGCGCGATTCGTCGGATCTCCAAGCGAGCGGGAACCGACGTTCGATGAACCAAAAACGCGGCAGCGATTGGTGATAAATTCGAGTAGCTTGGCCGTTCTAGATCGTGGCTTCAGACTCGATTTTTTCACGCTCGAGATCGTTCCAGGCGCGAACTTTATACGGGGCTGCAAATCCTCCCGGTGTTTCTCGTTATCAGCGTTCGCTTCCATTCGACTCCCTCCGGTTTCCGGTTCAATGGAACCGTCCGTGACCCGACGTTACCGTATTTTTCCGCGGCCGCTAAAAAATCTAGCCCCCGGATGCCATTAAAGTCCATATCAGAAACAGCAAACCGGTTCATTGTTCGCGCGGACAAAAGGACAGCGCGTTTCATCCCCCAGTTTTTTCTTGCGCCACCCGTACACGCTCTGAAAATTAACACGAGAGCCGTCTTCTGCGATGGTCACGATCTTGGTTTCCGTCTCTTTTCTCTGACGCGTTGTGTCACGCATCGACGTAACGCTTTACGAAATCTCCATCGAAGGCGACTATCGTCGAGATAGCGATCGTTCGCGCTTGCGCTCTGAAAATTAACACTGAAAGCCGTCTTCTGCGATGATGGCGATCTTGGTTTCTGCCTCTTTCCTCGAACGTTGTCAACCGTTGTGTCACGCGTTTTTGACACGCATCGACGTAACGTTTTACGAAATCTCCGTCGAAGGCGATTCTCGTCGAGATAGCGATCGTTCGCGCTTGCGCTCTGAAAATTAACACTGAAAGCCGTCTTCTGCGATGATGGCAATCTTGGTTTCTGCCTCTTTCCTCTAACGCGTTGTGTCACGCATCGACGTAACGCTTTACAAAATCTCCATCGAAGGCGACTCTCGTCGAGATAGCGATCGTTCGCGCTTGCGCTCTGAAAATTAACACGAGAACCGTCTTCTCTGATAATGACGATCTTGGTTTCTGACTCTTTCTTCTAACGCGTTGTGTCACGCGTTTTTGACACGCATCGACGTAACGTTTTACGAAATCTCCATCGAAGGCGACTCTCGTCGAGATAGCGATCGTTCGCGATTACGCTCTGACCGGCGTCTGTATCGTTTAGTCACGATACGATCACGGTGGTCTCCATTGGAAGAGTAGCGAGCTGGAATAGCGTACGGCAACGCGTAACGATAATACGATATTTCTCTCCCATGGGACGTTATCGAAACAAAGGGAGGAAGCCTTCGGGTGGACGCCAGGATCCTTTATTATCAGCTGATTCATTGCCACCGATAATAAAGCGTAACAACGTCCAAAGGCACGCGTGAAACATTAAAGGCAGACAGGAACAGATTCAAGTAGGATAAGTAAGAAGATTCTCAGTTTCAACTTCGAGTAGCGTGCTCGAATTTTAATTTCCAGCCAGTTATATCTCGCTTCTGAAACGTGACGTTTGAATTTAAATGAAAATTTCAGGTCCTCGTATCTCAGTTCTGGATCGCGACGTTTCGGTTACAATTTCCACTTTACGATTACCAGATTTAAGCAAAGTCCACGTCAGAGAGTTCGACTAATAATTTCGCGAAGCGTAATTAAAATGGCAACGAATCGCTGGATTTCGATCCCTCGCCTCGCGTCCAATAAAAGCTGTTCAATTTCGTTCGCACCCAGGCCGCGCATCGCCAAGAAAATGGCCCCGCGAACGTACTTATAATTTTCCATACTGTTCCGACGAAGACCAAGTAACGAACGGTAATTTAATTATCCGCTTACTTCCCCCCACCGCCGTATCCTCCAGCAGTGCCGTGCTCTAATTAAAAGTGTATCCTCAATTTTCATAGCGCTGGTGCCTCTCGGTGCGGCAGCAAGTTCCTTTAAGTACCTCGAACGCGCGTAACGAAGTACACGTACTCGCTTCCCCGAGGCAGCGGTGGTTCTACAGACCGTACGAATCGCGATACCCTCAACGAGCTATGAAACTATCATCTTTCGGGCAAACGGCACTTGTTAAGAACGTTTGCGGCCGCATTTGCGGGTTTTACATAAAACAACTTATAAATAAAACATCTCTGCTGGGAAATATCGGGGACGGACCGTGCGGATACTCTCGTTCTGAAAATTTCATCCCCTTCGCGTTTCGATGGCGGCGCAACGCTCCGCGTAGAGGTCGTAGAACGGAGAACGCGCATTGCAAATTTTCCCTTGATTCAATCGACTAACTCCCCCCCCCCCTCCCATTATCCATCCACCGTTCGTTCGATAAAAGAATCTATGGAAGGCTGCGCCGCGATAGATTTACGGGAAAACGAGATAAGAACAAACCTGCCTCCGCGCTATCGACTCGACTTGATCGAGATGTGTCGGGAGAGGAACGAAACCCTCTGGAGAACATCCGCGTGACCTCGTTCGAGATCTTCGCCCCGCGCGAAGTCATTTTCGAGCGTCGACGGCCAACTGTTCAACATCCGCCTCGAGCCTCGTTGCTGACGTAAATTCGTAGCGAGTTAATCGCGACTCTGACAAGTTTTCAAAACGTTTTCGCCAACTCGCTATCTTGCCCGTTTATTTTATCCTTTATTTAAATAACTTCGATATTCTTACTTCGACTCGAATCGAAGTAAATTCGAAGCTCAGCTCGTTAGCAAATTCGAGCGTCGTCGAGTTAGCAGGGTACACATAAACACGGTACGTGGGTTGACACGATTACCAAAGTTTCCAGGAGCCGCTGAAAGGTGCGACTCGCTCGAAGAACCGATGTACGTACAATGGATAAAACTAGCGGTTCGGAAAAAAAGTTGCGCCGTATATTTCTCGACACCGTGGTTCCGCTATTGCGTTAGTAGTTTGGCCTACTTGGAGGGTGCGATTCGCAGGGTGAGCCACAGCGGTTGGCCAAGCTCTAAGCGAGCTCCAAGCGAGCTCCAAGCGAGCTCGAAGACGCAACAGTTCGAGTCTGCCGGATTGGAACGGAGGTGAAAAAAAGGTATCCGTGTCGGCTGGTAATGCGCGTACGATTCCAAGTGTCGATGGGACGCGTGCAGGTGGTTGGCCACGAATTGTCAGGGCAAACTCCGGGGAGTAGCCGGTCGATAAATGTAACTGCCACCTGATTTCCCAGAGGCGACGCGGCGGATCCGAAACGGGCCGGACGACAAGCGTTTTTACCTCGTCCGACGATCCGTGCAGCTGATACTTCGGGGTTGAATATTGCATAACACTTGGAGCGTAGGTGAACCACGCGGATCGATCCCAATGGCCCCGAGCGTGCACGTGCACCACCCTTAGTTACCAACGCGGCACGTGACGTTGCACGCGTTCCGCCCCCGTTCGATTTCGCGCCCGCGAGCGGAACCTGGGACCAACTTCGTCGTCGATGCGTACAAGCGTTTCTCGAGGCACGATTCGTTTCGACGGAATTCTTCCACGATTCCGCTGCTTTTCTACGCGCGTCGCTGGATTCACTTTCCCAGGAGGATTATTTATCGCGCCCCGTGTCTGCTCGCCGCGTCGTCACTTCGACGACTGCTTGCGTTGCGATCTTATTACCGCGCTGAATCGGTGACACCGGGCGTGTCGCGAGAGAATGGTAATGGGGCTGCAGCCAGAAATTCGGGCCACGAAAGTACACGCAGCGTGACACGGGTCTGTTTCGTACCGCGGTCTTGTACTCGGCACAATTCTCGCTGCATCGTCGTCTGTCTCCACGAGATAGCATCCGGAGGATTTTAAACTCGCGGCGCGCCAGTTTTCGGACTTGAGTGCGCGCGGCGAAATGGAATTATTCGTCGAGGCATTCCGAGTGGCATTCGAGGGCCGCGATAAATACGCAGGAATCTATCGGGGTGGAGCGGAAGATTAAAAGAGGACAAACTTCTCTCGGCGAGTCTTCGACGATCGAGGCTTCTCTGCGTCGTGGCGGACCGTTTTCGAGTTCCACGCTTTTGTCCCCGCGACGTTTTCGTTAATGAAACTCGGACAAGACGTTCGAACGTTTTCAGCTGCCTGTATTCGTTTATCAAAGCGGCGTGGAATCGATGGGCATTTCCTGATGCAAAGAACCGGGGTAACTTCGCTGCGCAACGGAAGCGATAAATCTGGATGTAAAACGTCCAGACTAAATACAGTTCTGATAAATGCGTAGCTTACAAGAACGTGCAGCCTGAGTGATAACAAACGACCTGCTTCTGGCCTGTCTGGATCTTAAAATAAGGACTAATTAAGGAGCCGGCCACTTTAAGGACCGACCAGGGAAGTAATGTTTCCTCGTAACGGTCCGCGAATAAGCACTGCGCTCGCATTAGCGTCTACTATCTCTCATTGTTGCTACAATGTACTCTGCCGCCGTTTCTGCACCTTGTTATCGTTCCATTTTTAACCAGGGAGCGCTAACGCGTTTCGAAACCCCTTGGACGTTAACCCATTCACTGCCAGGCAAATTTAAAGCGTCTCGCCCTGGGCACTGAGATTTTATTCCATATTTATACTTATTCCTACGACCACTCGGTATAGCTACTTCTTCGTTAAAATAAATCACTGGCAACTGTTTGAAATACTTTAATGAACAATTAATAGACCAGACGTCTACTTTCCGATAGTGCTCGCTATCAACTGACTGCATCTCGTTATTGGTCGTCTGGTCTACCGCGACCCATAACTGTTTCCTCGTCGATACTAGTCGACCATGGTTCTTCGCATACTCGATGCTCGTAACGTTACCATTTCTTCAAGAACGCTCGCTTCGACCGCGTTAACCATCTTCGATTGTAAATAAGTTATCTGTTCGAGAGGAAGAGATACCTCGTGGTTCTTCGCATACTCGATGCTCGAAACGTTACCATTTCTTCAAGAACGCTCGTCTGGACCGCGTTAACCATCTTCAATTGTAAATAAGTCATCTGTTCTAGAGGGAAACTTCATCTAAACTTGACTCTCGTAAATCCACGCGAGAAATTCCGAACGAAACGCTAATTTCAAGATACCTCGTGGTTTTTCGTATACTCGATGCTCGTAACGTTACCATTTCTTCAAAAAAAGCTTGTCTCGACCGCGTTAACCATCTTCAGTTGTAAATAAGTCACCTGTCCGAGAGGAAGACTTCCTATAAACTTGACTCCCGTAAAACAACGCGAAAAATACCGAACGAGACGCTAATTGTAAGATATCTCACGGTTCTTTGCATACTCGATGCTCGTAACGTTACCATTTCTTCAAAAAAAGCTTGTCTCGACCGCGTTAACCATCTTCAATTGTAAATAAGTCACCTGTTCGAGAGGAAGACTTCCTATAAACTTGACTCCCGTAAAACAACGCGAAAAATACCGAACGAGACGCTAATTGTAAGATATCTCACGGTTCTTTGCATACTCGATGCTCGTAACGTTACCATTTCTTCAAGAACGTTCGTTTCGACCGCGTTAACCATCTTCAATTGTAAATAAGTTATCTGTTCGAGAGGAAGAGATACCTCGTGGTTCTTCGCATACTCGATGCTCGTAACATTACCATTTCTTCAAAGAACACTCGTCTCGACCACGTTAACCATCTTCAATTGTAAATAAGTCATCTGCCCGAGAGGAAGACTTCGTCCAAACTTGACTCTCGTAAAACAACGCGAAAAATAGCGAACGAGACGCTAATTGCAAGATATTTCGCGGTTGGCAGTGAATGGGTTAGCTCAATTATAAATTGGGAAACGTATAATCGAAATTGAAAAGTCGTGGGACGCAGTTACCGGCGTGTGACAGTTGACGAGCCGTCTCGCGACCGAATTCTCGCGTCGCTCGACTCTGGACGCGATCCAGCGAGGCGATGCGCGTCGAATGAAATTTTCGCTCGGATCTCGTTAATATCCTGCCGTTCTATTTCGCGGGGCAGGCCACGGTGTGTACAGTGGCGAGGATCGATCGCGAAACGGCGGACGCGAGCATACATTACGCGCGCGTGCGACGCCAGCAGGATCGATCGAGAAATCGGGAGTCAGACTCGTCGGAACCGGTATAATAAAGGACGACATCGATCCGTAGCAACCGGCAAATCTCCTCCGGCTGAACCAACCGTGGCAAGCTTTGTTCGTGTCTGCGCGCTTGATTATTATATGACAGCCCTGCGGTAATATTGACGCACGCCTAAGGCCTGGTACCTATGGGCGACATTGTTGCAATTCCGCGCTGCTGACGCTGCGTCGATAAACGCGTATCTCGCACGCCGTGCCGCGCAATGAACGCGTAAATTAGAAACTAAATGGAAAGTCTTTGCGTACCCACGAGCGCGTGTAACGTGATTATTTAAATCGAAATTTACAAATTCATACCGCGCCCCTCTCTTCGATCGTCCCATCCGCCTCCCCTCTGTTCCTAGCCATTATTAACTCGCTGTTGAAATATTAAATTCGGATTAGACGAACGAGCACCCGCGTCCTCTCGATCCTCCTCGGCGGTTACCAGAGTTTGCCCTGCGCGCATCCGGTTCACGCGTCCTCGTGCACCCTCCTCCACCGATCGAAACTTGGAGCGCGACCACGATCGCCACGCGAATTAAGCGGGACGCGGTGTGCCGAGGTAAAGTCGCGAGGCGTAAGAACCGAAGGGATCGAGGGATTTCGCGATTCTTCCTCCCCGTATAAACAATTCACGACGCGAGAGTCCTCTGTGCGCGTCTTAATCTTCTTTCGAACATCTTCCCGTAATCCCAGCGATTAGACAGGGATCCCATTGTTTCAGCTCGTCGAGTTAACGAACACGAGCGTCGCGATGAGCGTCGCGATGAGCCTCGCAGGGGGTTGGAGAGGGATGGAGTTCGTTCGTTTCGCGAACCAGGCCGCGGAGCGGTCAACGAGCGCGTAGCCTTTTGAAATTAGCTGTTGCTTTGTGAATGGAATTAAACGAGAAAGGGGAGGGGAAACAGATGCAACGAGACGCGTGAAGAAGGGTGGAGGAGGGAAAGAAGAGAAAGATTGCCACGGATTAAACCACTTTAAGAGAGGAAACGCGAGGAAGAAGAGGACGAGAGCGGCGGAAGCTGTTCCGCGTGACCCGTATCCGGAGAACACTGAAAATAGAAGGTCGACCGAACTAACGCGATGAAAGGGTAGTTTCCCCGGGATCGGAGGAGCGTTTCAGCGCGGTGGAAAATGGCGAAAGTGACGTTCGACAGTTGCGAGCCAGACAGGCTCTCTCGGCTGTTCTCATCGCCTGGCTCTGACGTTATTTTAATTGAATTCGAACGATACCGCGAGTTTCTCCGGCAAAGTTCGCGCTTCAAACGCGTCAGCTCGCGAAGAGAGCGTAGACAATGGCGCGACGAACGTCTATTGTTGCGTCGCGGATTTGCCAAGTTCGTCGAAGAACGAACGACGACACCACGAATACGTAGTACATTAAAAAACGATCAATCCTCGTCTCTCTGTTTACGCGGTTCCGTTTCCACCGCGATTTCGTTAGTCGTTCGCGCGAGATAGCTTTAATCGGAATTGCGGGAGATTCGAGCACGTTCCGCGCGAAAAGCCAGAGAACATCGTGTATCGAATCTTCTCAGCGAACCCTCGGCAGGAAATCGTCGCGAGGACGTGCGCTTTCGAGAAGAATTCCCGCGAAATCTCGCCCTTTCACGGCTGACTTGCTCTCCGGGAAATCTCCAGCCAAGCTGCTCGCAGCCTGGTAAAACGAAGATGACGCGGCCCTATTTAACCGCCAATCACGGTCGCGTCACCAGACGACAAAAGTTTCGTCGCTTTTTTGCTCGTCGCGCAAATTATTCCAGCAACGCGTCGACGGACCGTCTCCCTGCGAAGCGTTTTCCTGGAGGAAAAGCGCAACGATGTCTTTTATCGTCAACGAATCGTTCCCTTTCCTTTTCTTTTCCACGTAGCGACGCTCTGCTCGCGTACACGGCGAATTACAGTTGTACGGTTTAACCCATTCACTGCCAGCTGCGAGACATCCCGTATTATGTGTTTGTACTGAAACGCGTTGCTTTGGGTCGCTGCGAGTGCTAGAGAGAAGTGATGGGAAGGAACGAGAGGAAAGAACGTTTCGTCCTGGGCCTGTTAGTGGACTCGTCGGTAAGGCGAGCTAGCAGACCCTGCCTTAGACGTGGAGATGTTAGAGATAGGTCGGAAATTCTATTATATAGAAATGGAAACGGACATGAGCGCTTGCGGGAAATGGTGAGTGTCGCTGTCCCTCTAATGGCGGATGTTGGAGAACCGCCACAGTAGCAATACTGCCAATCTCGTGTTCCGCTCTGCGAGTTTAGATTGGTTGCAATTCCGAACGAGTATAAACTTACACAGCCGTTTGAGCTACGAGTTATCAGAAAGAAGTATTTTATACGAAATAATATCTTCTTCTCCATGGTTCGAAATTTGCCTGGCAGCGAATGGATTAAAGCAACTAGAGTTCTTTCTCGGTCGAGCCGCGAAAATGGAATACGCGAACTGAAGCCCAACGAGGGTGACATATTTCGAAAAAGATTATTCACGGTGTTTGGTCACATCCGGTGAGCCCAGAGCTAAAGCCACCGGGATAACAGCATAATTTAGACGAAGCCAAAATTTACTATGAAACTCGAGATGCTTGATGAAGCTGCGTAAACGCGTACCTAATGAGCAAACCAACCGCCCCGGCGGAACGTAAACTAGAATCTCGACGGTGCACCGGCCGCATTAAAGGGAATACGAACTTTAATCCGGAATCCTAAATTCAAATAACGCCTGAAATAAAGATAACGGGGAAATTACGAGGGACGCCAGTAGCTAGGCAGGTATCTAGGTGGAATTGGACGCGATCTCGGAAGCCTCGATCGATCGATCTTCGCGCTGGAAGGGAATTGAAAAACTCTCGTCATTTTTCGTTCGATCGCGTTCGAATCGCTGAAACTTTGTCGATACCAGGTTAAAATCAATCGCAGACGCGGGTGAAACATTCGAGTGCCTGGGAATCGATGGAAATCAATGGCCTAGCCATTGGTAATGGCGGACAAAGCACCGATCGCGATACAATCAACGCGTTAATCTGCCCAATCGAGCGAGGAGCCTCGAAAACGAGGAATCTTTTATTCCCTCGTCGAAGGGACGGTCCTCCGTGCTCGGAGCGATGCACGTTGATGGATTAAAAGCCATCGGATGTCCGACACGGATCAGATCGATTCGAGACGCGGAATTATCGCGCGAGCTTTTCCGGCCACTCGATCGTTTTCGAGCGACAGCTGCGCGAAGAACGCCGCGATTTCGTATCTCCGCGATGCGATTTATGCGATCGCAATCATCCGCTTGTTCGTCAACCAAAACGTTGATCGTGCGATCCCTCTGTCCGCGATTCTTTTCAAATGTTAATCGCACAGCCCATTTTACATCCTGTCTCTACACAAATTACTGCCCTCGCGAACCAATTAAGCAACGAAATTCCGAAACGAACCGAAGAAGCAACCAACGACACTCGATAGCCCACGCTATTAATAACAATTAACACTTCGATGCTGCTAGTTCGCACGAGTCGCATCCGATCCGTGCGCAACGTGATGGCGTGATTTTCGATCACCCCGTCGCGATCGCAATCATCTGCTTGTTCGTCAACGAAAACGTCGACTGTGCGATCCCTCTGTCCGCGATTCTTTTCAAACGTTAATCGCGCCACCCGTTTTGCATCGTGTCCCTACACAAATTACTGCCCTCGCGAACCAATTAAGCAACGAAATTCCAAAACGAACCGAAGGAACAACCGACGACACTCGATATTTCTACCAGCTTCGCGGACGCCACTGAACGATCATTAGTAGCCCACGCTATTAATAACAATTAACACTTCGATGCTGCTAGTTCGCACGCGTCGCATCCGATCCGTGACCAACGTGATGGCATGATTTTCGATCACCCCGTTGCGATCGCAATCATCTGCTTGTTCGTCAACGAAAACGTCGATCGTGCGATCCCTCTGTCCGCGATTCTTTTCAAATGTTAATCGCGCCACCCGTTTTGCATCGTGTCTCTACAGAAATTACTGCCCTCGCGAACCAATTAAGCAACGAAATTCCGAAACGAACCGAAGAAACAACCGACGACACTTGATATTTCTACCAGCTTCGCGGACGCCACTGAACGATCATTAGTAGCCCACGCTATTAATAACAATTAACACTTCGATGCTGCTAGTTCGCACGCGTCGCATCCGATCCGTGCGCAACGTGATGGCGTGATTTACGATCACCCCGTCGCGATCGCGTCGGTATTCGTGGCTGTACGCGCGTCAGTTGATTAATGAATCAACTGTGTGCGGCCACCGCGTACGTACGTGTATCTACACGCGAATTCAACGATGAACCGTGACCCCGTGGGCCGCGACTGTATAGACGAGCACAGATGGCCACTTGAACTGCACGATGCCGCGAACGTCCATCGACTCGCGTGCGATAACGTCGCGCAACAATGGCCAGTGCTCGCATCTACGGAAAAAGATCGATGCTTCCTGCACGAGGTAAGCGATAGACCGATCAGCAGTCTCGTTTTCGAAACTTTGGATGCAAAATAATCCAACAGCGTCCACGCGCTGACTGCACCTACTCGATTCAGGAGTGAACGCGAGTTCGCGGCGAACATAGAAAATTTATCGCACTTGGTTATCCAATTTCGAACGGTTCTAAATATTCCAGCTATCGTGCGATAAACGATTTATCGCACCCGTTACGCGCCTACCTCGTCCGCAAATTTAGCTCTAGGCTCGTGGCACGTATGCGTAATTGCAGCCTCGTTAAACTGGCCGCGCGTCGACGAACAATCGCCGCTGCGATCGTCCTCTTTCCGCTTCCCTCTTTCGAGTGTCGACGCGCGAGAATGCAATTAGGATCCGTCGGACGTGCGCAGGATCCAGGAAGGATCGCGGATGGCCAGGAACGACGGACGAATGAAAGACGCGGGCTGGTTGGCGCGCGTTCAATCGCGAATGAATTATGCGCGCTGTTCCGTGAAATCTGCGACGTCGCTGGATCATCGCGAACGCGATGAATCGTTTCGAGGAAACGAAAGCTACGCGTCTTGTCGAAGCAAAACTGCTCGGACGTTTGTCGCTTAATCGATACGCGAAACGAACTAATCCGTGGGCGATCGAGCTAAATATCGAGGAAATTGCTACATACACCCTCGCGGTTCCTCGTTACCGTCCAAAGATTAAAGCGGCTTAGTCCAAGGGTATTATCGCGAGTCCCAACAAGGGCGAATAAATTCTCGCGACTTTTCGCGGACGAAGGAAGCAACTTGCGCCGATAAATAACTAATTTTACCATCCATAGAAGGCAAGGAAAGGCAAGGAAAGGCAAGGAAATGGTAGTTTCGCGCGATAAAAGGGGCGAGACGCGTCGAAAAGCGACGCGGCATTTAGGGTAGCCAGCGGAAGAAGGGAACGCCACGAGCATCGATGGTTAATCGCAGGATCGCGCGCTGGCGGCCGTTTCGCGAGCTCGTCGTCTACGGAAAAGAGCAGCGCGGGAATGAAATCAGCCGCGAATGAATTATGCATACGGGCCGCGGAAACGCGAGGCGCTCGAGGCGAATCAAAAGCCGTTTTTGTTCTTAAATTCCCGCCGGCACGATGCCAGGCGCCGCTGGCTGCGCGGTCTAAACGTTACCGCGGGCCTCTAATTAACTGCAACCACCTAGCCAACAATCGAACGACGAACAGAAGCGTCTAATTGTGTTTACGAATTACAGTACCCGCTGACGCTTCCTTTGTAACGGCGAGACGCGTGTACATCGGAATGGACCCAGGGAAACGTAATCCTTGAATGGCCATATGCGTTTCGGATTAAATCGGTACCCCTCCTCGAAACTTGGACGGTTATTGGACGAGTACTCCGCGAATTAAGTTAGAAAAGGAAATCGAGAACGCAGGACAACGTTTCGTCGCAAGAATTTTCAGCTTCCACTCAATTGCGAGAGCAAAGTTAAAGGTGGATGTTGAGATGATTGCACTTTTTAAACTTGAAGGGATGTGCGACTTGGCCTGCGTGTTCAGGGTGTTTCACGTTTGAGATATTATTTGTTCTGCTTGCCAGGACTCTTGAGCTAAGTAGATCGTCTTGGCACGACGCTTCTTACCGTTTTTTGGTTTGGACCGCCTTCTTTAGGGAAGGGTGGTGGTGTCTTATGTAGGAGACGGTTATGGCGGTCTTCGTCACTAGGGGGACAGCACACTCGTCAGTTTCCCGCGAGCACTCCATGTCCTACACCGTTTCTATATAAAATAGAAATTCTGACTTATCCCTACCATCCCAGCGTCTAAGGCAGGGATGAGTCCACTAGCAGGCCCAGGACGAAACGTTCTTCCCTCTCTTTTTCCTTCCTACCCTCTCACGTTCTTCTTTACAACAGTATAATTGAAGCCAGGCGTTCAGCCCCACCAACACGGTGTCGACCAGCGCTTCACGGTCTTTTGCAAATGACCATATTTGCGTCTTGCGATCGAGGGAGGTGAACCCTTCGGAAATCCTCGGTTTATGGCGTCCGCATGTGCCACCAAAGCAGTCGTAGAAAGTTAATTACTTCATGCATGGAAAATATTAAAAGCTTAAAACGGTTCCTCAAAAATGGCTTGCTTATCTCGCATACCATAAACCGTGCTAGCTATTCGTAACGAGGACCTTCTAGTGTGCCTCGTTGCTAGCCGCTACAAACTGCTGTTCGAAAGATAACTTTGACTATACGGTTGTAAAACACATTCCAAAGGAAAGTGAAACTGCTTTCAGGGCATTGCTGCTGTTACTGCTTTTCTATTTCTTTATCTATTGATACGGTGTAACGCTCTGCGTCTTATTCCACTTACGTCGAACGCATCGAGCGTTCGATAGGTCCGAAAGCTGGTCCGCGATAACAGCGCGAACAGGATAAGAAGACGAAAGCCTTGGTGGCGGGATGGAACAGAGTCCGGAAGAGGGAAGGAAATCGGCGCGATGAATTATGCATGCCAGGAATCGAAGCTCGGGCTATACATGTAACATTGATCGTCGAAATGCCGCATTACGTATTTGGAGCGTGTGCATCGCGAGATATCGCGAAAATACTCGCGACGATGTGAAACGCGCGGCGCAGAGCAGCGGAAGGAACGAGAAAAAATTCAAGCTCTCGACGATACCGATGACACGCTCGCGAAACTTCTGCGAGACGAAGAACCAACATTCGGGAGAGTCTTCTGAAGTCGAGAAATGGTCACGAATACGCGCTAACGAAGAGCACGTAGTCTATTCGTACGATGGAGAGGGAACTATGCTACAAGTTATAATTAATCGAACGATTTGAAAAGTTGACGGACGTCGAAACGATAATTTGAATGTAGATCGCGTACGATCGAAAAGCCCAGTGCAAAAAACCGGCCGCTTCCGCTTCTCGACGAGCATCGATTTTTCGAGTGGATGTAACGTTTTTTTTTTTAAATTGCCATCACGAGCGAAACCGTTTCGCCCAATGGTACACCAACGGAACGATCATCGCATATCGAAACGGTTTTTATCAGAGAAATTGCGTAATTTATTTCGCTAAATATTTTTTCCGTCGACGACGAGGGATCGGAAATTCGACGAAATCTTAGCTGGACTTTAAACCGAGAGTTACGGAGAAACGATCGAGTAATTCCTCGACGAGGAAGAGAATGATTTCGCGTCGCGTTTTCTTGGGGAAATCGCAACGCTCGGTGAATTTCGCGGAAATTCAGAACTCCAAATTCGAAGCTCTCCGCACAACGCGCTGGGTAGTTCAATTTGCCTCCGTTTTAACACGAAAGCCATCCGCTGTTGAAGGGCCCTTGGTTTCTCTGCAAAACGGAAGCTTCTTTCCAACGTTGGCGCTTTGTGTCCCTTGTTGCGTTCACGGAAATTTTCCAAAACAATACGCGCGCGGCAATTACGCGCGGATGCGAACAAATTTCTACCACAAAGTATCAATCGACCGGTAACCATTCTCTCAGCCGAAATACGCGTCGTTCGTTCTACGTTCGAAATATATCGCCATCGAATTCGAAGCAATTTCGAGCGATGCGACGTATTGTATTAACGTCGATACAAATTCACCTCTAAATTACGCGACCATTCTGCACCCCTAAATTCTCCTTGTAGCGACTAGCAGCGAAGCACAAGAGAAGACCTTCGCTACAAACGATTAGCACGGTTTATGGTATGCGCGACAAACAAGCCATTTTTGAGGAACCGTTTTAAGCTTTTAATATTTTCCATGCGTGAAGTAATTAACTTTCTCTGACTGCCTCGATGGCACATGCGGACGCCATAAACTGGGGATTTCCGAAGGGTCAGGGCCAGCGGAAAACTCGCTACATGACCAAATATGGTCATTGCAAAAACCAGCTCCCGTTGACATTAGGATAAGAAAAATAGACGATTGGCGAGGAGAAAAAAGGATCTCGCAAATTTGTCGCGCCTCTCGAGAATCCGCTCAAAAAGCATCCGAATAAAAATATTAATCTCATAACTTTGCGCCCTGCCTGGACTATCCCTGAACACGCAAGAGCAAAGTCGAACCGTCGTATTCCTTCATTCTCTTCCGCTCGTGGCTAAGCAGCCATTAAATGGAACCCCCTAAAAGCTGAATAATTTGCTACAGTCTGGCATCGACTGAAAAGGTGAGCTCGGAAATTTTATAAACTGGATTTGAAATCGACCACACGGAACGAACGAATATAACCGAGCGAGTTTCGACGCGGATGCATCGATCGATCGATAAAGAGCGAAAGATCACAGGCTATTTTACCCGTATAATCAGTGGAACGTGTCAATGGTCCCGAAGGCGGGGCTGCAAATTAATTAGAAGCACTTTCCTGGCGGCGGATCGATAATCGTTAATTAGGCCGACGTCAAAGGGTGACGCTCGAGCGAATGATGCAGCCTCCATCTGTCGTTACGGGATTCTTCGAGATCTAATAGACGTGACGCAATTTTAACGAATCCGATTACGCGAATACGTTCTTCGAATGGAATTCGTTAAGAAACCAGAGTATCGCATATCTATGCGACGAAAAGACACCTGTTATTGTGGGGAACGAGAAATGTAAGAATGAGTGTGTGAATGATTTTGTGAAAAGCAAAAAGTAATATTGATTATTCGAGAATATTCCAAACTTTGTATAAAAGGCAAAATGTGTGCGCGAATGAGCGAGTATGAGAGTGCTTTGAAAACAAGGGAAAAGAATCTAGAAAGGTATAAAAGCGTGTGTGTGCGAAGTTCACAGTCAGAGTCAGTTAATCAGTCAAGCAGTCGATCAATTTGTGTCTAAATAAAAATGTTTCTTAAATAATTCCTACGTTATTTTCGAGAGTGTAAAATATTTTCGTCGCAGCGCGTAAACGTAGCGTAAACGGGCTTTTAAATTCAGTTCTCTGGACTTGGACGCTTCTTTGCGCTCGCTGAACGGACTAAATGTAACCGCGCTAGCGTCGCTGCAGAGCTCGGATGGAAAAATCGACGGACAAAAGACGGGCTTTCGATGGGATTCGATTTTTGAAAAATTGCAGAGGTGGCGGGAACGCGGAAATATTAGGGGGATTTTAAACGGTTCTTCCGGGCCGATCACCTCGGCCCGTCAACTCTAATTTCGAACGACAGAACCCGCAGGAAATGGCTACGTGCCTCCACGGCGTATTCAAATAATATCGCGCAAATCGAATTTGCGGTTGACCAAATACGGAAGCGCCGTTGGCCGCTGATCCGTTCTGTTTGCTCGTGTGCGCCTCGTGTCATCAATTATGGGGTTTGCCCAACGCCTTCTCCTCGTCCATCGATGTCCATTCGCGCGATCGCGTAAAAATTACCTGATTTCCTGTCGTTTACACGCCGCGATTCGTCTGCGAGACGTTCAAACGCACGCAACGAAAGATTCCTCTTTCTCTCTTTTCCTTTCTTCGTAGAGAGAAGGCTTCGAGAGGCTGTAAAAGGTCCGAGATCCGATGGACGATGCTTGGCGAACGATGAGCTGTTTACTGCACGCTTGCGAATCGAACGAATCGTGGAATTTCCGGCGGAATAAATATGCGAGGGTTTACGAGCAGCCAGACCCTTTTTCATTCCCCTCGTCCTCTTTTTTCTCCTCGAGTTCCGAGTGAATACCAACGTACTAATCTCGATGTTTAGAAACCCGTCTTTTAATTACTATGAAACGCCCAACATACGTGAAAGCAACTTCTCTCTCTCGAAAAAATATATTTTTACGGTTTTCAGGAGCTTGATGAACTTTAATATTAATATCGCGCAGAGTGAACGCGTCGTACGATTCATTTTGCATCCTGAATGAAAAGGCGTCGATAACGCTGTTCGATCCATCGCACGTTTTCCAACTTCAATTACAAAGTCCTCTACAATATCGCGAAAATTGCGTTTCCACGTTCTTATTAACGTTCGATGTTTCACATCCGTGTTAATGAATTTCCTGTATACAAGCTTTTCAATTCGCACTGTCGATCAGTGCCAGCGCGAATGTGTATATTAAAGTATCGATACTTCATCGTGTATTTGCAGCGCCGCTAGCGTCAGTTTATTTAGTTGCATCGACAATCACAAGTTCTTATATCAATGCTTAATCGTTGATCGTTAAGGTTCCAAGTGTAGAGTCTTTGTCCAAATCCAAATTATTGAATTTGAAAATTCGCGCAATCGCAAATCTCAAATCTGAATGAGTATTTTTTGTCCTGGTCCATGTAAGAATATTATATACTAATTTATCCTATGTCTTATCCAGAAAGGTGGGAAAACTGTTACGTCCAATCGTTGGTCCTGAATTTAGCGAGAAGTTCACAAGTCCATCGTTCACGCCTCCGTAACGTATCCATACGTCCAGATCTTAAGCTCTTTTCATCCGTATCATGAACTTGAGACACTCCAATACCCCAACAGTATTCGTCCATAGTTCGAGGAGACTCGAACACGAAGCGTTTCCAACGCGAGAGTCGCAAATTCGAGTCAAAGAATCGAGGGATCGAGCAAATCGGGGATAATCGAACGCGAAGACTTAACAATTAACTTCGCGTACCAGCGGACCGCAATCGTTTGCAAAGCACGCTACGTAATACCGTAATGGAATTTCTCCGTCCGGCTGGATTGGTCGGCCGACCGCAAATTCAGTTTATCGGATATTATTTGATTACAACAGATGATATAGGCAGCGTAGCCGCGCCTTTGCGATTCAATGAAACAATGCTCGTGTTATTAGATCCATATTCGCGTGAAAAATTGGCGGGCTTTGCAGCACGTTTCTCACCCCCGTTTATCCTCTCTGCATTGTATAACCTTTCGCAACCACTTTTTTCACAGTAGTCCTCTTCGAAACGCCACGCGAACAAAGTGTTCGATTACTGGTTCGTCGGATTCCAAAACCGCTCGCGTTCCAGGATCGTTTGTTGCAGCGTCTTCGATGCGTCTACGGTTACGATTTCGCACGTCGATCGCATCGATTCGCCAAAGGTGGCACCAGAGGTGCTGCGTCTGGCGAAACCGGATCGAAACGGACCTTCCTCGCGAAACGCAGCTGCGAGGATCGATCGCGGGGGTTCCCTGCGATCACAGTTCGCGTGGGGACTCAAAGGGATGATCTCGAGGGCGCGACTCGTATTTAATACGGCGCAAGCTCGAGCGAGGCGTTATTAGCGAGATCGAATGGATTCTGCAGGTGGTCGCGTCGCGATCGCTTTGAGCCACGGGGCGTGACATTACCTGTAATAAATTGCCAGGCAATCGATTTCCTTGGCTTTGCCGTGCGGACTTCGTCCTGGATTTCTTGTAGCGGCCGCCAGCCTCGCGCCCATCTGTTCAAATTGGCTCCGTGACCAGGCCAATACTGGCCAGCGACGTTATCGGAAAATAATTATCGGCGTGCATTTAGAAATCGAGCGGCCAATATTCTCGCGACAGAAATAATAATTGAATTTAGATCGCGCGGGCAGCTTTCGAGGGGGCTCGCCCCATTTTCGTGCCCCGTTTACCTTTTCCGCTCGAATTCGCCGCGAACGATTCGATTAACCCTTTCAGCAACGGAGAACCGACCGCGACGGTGTCACGCAGCGATCGTGCGTGCTTCTGACGCGTACGCGTGCCTACTTCCGTCACGGAACGACGTTCGAGATTACCGTCGCGATCGATATTTCTCCTGGCGCGCTGCAAGAAGGTCTCGTTGTCCGTTTGACACCTCGTTCGTCCCATATTCGGTTCACGATCTCGATGGCAGTGAAAAGTGGCAGATAAAGTGCGGTGTGTAACCGTGGAGAACGCAAATATACACGCGTATCGTCTTCGAGAGGCGGATTCGGTGGCGGAAATCAAAGACGGGAATATAGTTCGGTCCCCGGTGACTCGCGGTGGCTGCTCGTGGGCCGTAAACGACGCGGTTTCGATCGAGACCGTTTCGAATCAACAAGGGGACGGCGCTAAACGGTCTCACGCGTATTTGCGAGCGCAGTCGACAGTCTAATACACTCGACGCCAATCAACGGACACAATCGTTCCGTTAATCGGTACAGAGATTGGCTGTTAGCGACGTCACGAGCTCGAAACGCGATGGGCGCGGGTCGACTCGGCGTCCACCGACTGGACCGCCTTTTCCGCGCGAACCCAGCCTCGAGACCCATGGAAATTATAATCGATTTGACGCAAACGCGTCCAATTAATTGGCACGCGCAACGTCCACGCGATCCAGTTCGATCGTTCAATGAACGTCGATGAAAACGATAGCGTCGATGCCAGCGGAAAGAAGGTCGGAAAGCCTCGTCGATGCCGCCATTAATTACGAATTAATTATCGACCGTCTCGCTAGATCTCCATTAGAGCTGTTCGATAATTAATATTTCCGAGCACGGTCTACCGGAACGGAAATACGAAGTAGGTAAGAGCGGGTAAGACCAATTCAGGCGTTTCCTTTGAAAGTCTCCGGAATTAAGAAGCTCTCGGGACACGACGGGTAACCATTAAGAAAAGTCGATGATTAAGTTCCCCTCGAGTCCGACGAGGGGAACCTCCAACGCTTTCGAATCCTGTTTCCGTTCCCTCGTCGGAATAAAATTACGATCGATCATCGATTTTCTTGTTCGCCCGTCGAGTCGAAAAGTACAACCGAAACGAGGCGACATCCGCGCCTTCTCGCGGCTCTCCGCGGTCCACGTTTCCTCCAGGCTCGGCGTAGATAAGAAAAGATAAGAGCGCCGGTGACGAGGCAACAGGTGACTACGAAACGCACAACTCCTCCCTCGAGAAAGATCCGGACGAGCTAGACGTCCCGCCACCAATAAAATCACCTCTATTCGCAACGGCGAACGTGTGCAACGCGAGAGAAAAGAGTCGAGAGAAAGGTGGAGGGGAAAAAGCGTGGAACGGATCGTTGGAATTTTTCTTCAGCGTCTGCCTGTTCGCAGGTCGAGGTAAAAGCTTTGACGAGGCTGGACGGGCACCGGTGAACCGGTCTTCGAGCAATCACCGACCGACTAATTGCTATCGGCCGCCAACGCCGCGGCGATATAACGCCTCTCGCCTGTCCTCCTCGCGCGAACTCTAATTACATTTTGAAATTACGTCAGGCACGTAACTTGCTGGCAAAGACGAGCTCTATCGATAAACGGATCAGAGGCTGTTATCGGCGTCTCGTTCCGCCGATCGATTTTCCTCACGGCTACCCCTAACGTGTTCTGCGGCTACCCCGGCAGCGACGTCGCGCAAAAATGTATCATCGCGGAAACCAATTAACCCTCTGCGCTCGGATGTCCCCTAAGAGGGGACATCGGCGTTGATTAGCGATGAAGGAGGTTAAACTTGTTCCATCCTAACCTTTGCTTTTTACTGGGAGACTTTAACGATAGAAATTGTTGCCAATAATATTGCTGAAACGTTTCTATTTTGATAAAACAAAAAAGGTAACTCGAGTGTCGCGAGCAAACTGAGCCTAGCCGCTATAGTTTCCATTGCTAACGCGCGAGAGGGATTGAATCTCGTCGAATATCATCTCTGAAGGGATGTGGTGACTAGAACTTAGCCTGCGTGTTCAAGGTGTTCAGTAAATGATAAAAGTATCACGAAGTTCCGTGTTTGCGATTTTATTTGTTTCGCTTGTCAGCACTCTTGTGCTAAAACGGACTGTCGGTAGTCGATCGTCTTGGCACGACGCTTCTTACCGTTTTTTGGTTTTTGACGTAGTTGACCCTATGCCACCGCCTTCTTTAGGGAATTTGAAATAAGTTACAAAAATACTGAGTTTCGCGAAGATTCTCTGAAGTGTGTCTGATGGTATTTTTCTTAGTAACGTCACGAGCTGTGTAGATGGAATGTTTTATAACGAGTTTCTGTGGAGGAGTGGTGAAGGGTGTGGCAAGTAGGTAAGACACAGAATTTGGTTTTTGGGGATCAGGAGGGAACCAGGAAGGCGCGAGGAGAGGGATTAAGGGTTGCAGGTTAGTGACGAGTTGCGAGTGGAGCAGGCAATAAAACAATAATAAACTAATTTTTCAGATTTGTGATGAAGCGACATCCTATTGATTTATGGGTTTATCGCTGCTACGTGTCGGTTGGGATTTTTTACGGATTGGTAAAATTAAGGATATGGAAGTCAGATGTACGGTTTGAATTATGATGAGTGTTTGAAATATGGTTGACGATTTGGCGGTGTAAATTAGTGGAAGATGTTTGTCGCTAGACTTCTATTGTGCCTCGTTGCTAGCCGCTACAATCTCGATACAGCTTTCTGTTTATACGACACTGGATTATCGCGCGAGTTCGCAACGCGGATCGCAGTCGAAGTCCAAGTCGAAGCTTCTCGCCGCTTTTAATCGCCTGGCAGTAACAATTATTGCGACTATTAATAACGCCAAGTTCTCAAGCGTCGAAAGAAGTTTCCCGGATAATTCGCGAAATACTTGCAGGATATTCGAAAGTGGCTTCGGCGAATCGTTGGAAACTTGCGAAGTCGAATTAACTGGCCGACTTAACCCGACGAGAACGAAGCTCGCTAATTGGAGACGCGTTCGAGCCGCCTCCTGCGTCTCTCTCCCATCGTTGGAAATTGTTTTCCGTTCGTCGCGATGTTAAACGGCCCGTCGAACTCCGCGTCGGATCGACCGCGCCACTCGAAACGTCCACCAACGATACGCGACGCAATTATAAACGTTTACCAGGCATTATTTCCATTGACATCGAGTGGTTTACAACGTTACGCTGCGGACGAGCTTGATACGGCCGCTGACATTCCCGAACTTTCCGCTCGGGACGATTTTAATGCACGCGAACCGAGCCGGGACAGGGAAGTTTATAAAACGTCCCTTATGACGCTCGAACAGTGGGTATTCCAACGCTTTACGATGTTAAACGCTTGTTAATGACCGCGTCGAACGCGTCGCGCTTCTAAACGGATATTCGCGCGCGAGCTGTTTCCAGCGTCGCTCGGATAAAAAGTAAACAAACGTGCACAGATTTGTCTGCTCCCGTCGATCTCGCTCGTTCATTCGCGCTGGAAAAATGAAAAACGTCCGCGGAGCGTTGTTCGCGGTCAAAGATAATGGAACAGGCTCCACGGTTGAACCGTGAAAATAACGACCGTCGACCAAAGATACGAGCCTGCGAGAGAAGCACGTATTAAAGGGGTGACAGAAGGAGAGATAGAAGAAATTCGTGGATTCCATATTCATGAAGGGAAAGTTTCGCCCTCGTTAAATATAACGAACGCGTATTAGGAGACGGAATAACGAGGGTCGATACAAAAACCGGAATATCGTTCCAGCGGTGCGATTAAGGGTGAACGACGAAAGTTGGGGGTTGAAAAATATGGCGAGCGCGTCGAGCGGGCACCGCAAGAACTCGACGGCGTGGCAATTTATTCGTCGTTCGGGGGTATCGAATCGGATGGAAGCGGAGGAGGAGGCGTCGCGTTTCTTACGGGCACCGACAAAACATATCGACACGGTATGACTGGAAACTTTCGTTGTTGTTCTTTCGTCGAGGCGTTTATTGCAGCCTGGCAAAAAAAAAAAAAAAAAAGAAACTGGTTTTACGAAGCTTTTTGCCACGCCTCGCGAGCCGCTGCGAGAAGACGACGTCCGCGACTTTAAAGGACCTGAAATTCAACCCCTTCGAGGCTTTCGGAATAACGTAACGTCTCGTTTCGTCGTATTATCAGCCGTAATAAGCGCTCGTAAGAGGAAACAACGATCCGCGAAACGATTACTTTGCTGAGAGAGCGAGCACCGCTTCGCGAGTTCGAGACGCACGATTTTAACGTTTGAACATCGCCTCGTTCTTGCTGCAGTACTAATTACGTATGTGCAAGAAGATTCGTCGAGAGAGGCGATTTATCGGGACAGAATTACGCCCAACAGTTTCGAAGAGCAAAGGACGAGGGTGACTGCTGGACGCGAGCCAACTACTCGTCCATTTCCCTACGAACGAATTGCCAATAAGAATCTGCCTGCGTTCACCGTTATCGGCCATCAAAATTTACACCAATGTCCCGTCGCAGAATTTAAATACGGTTCGCGCCATCCAACGCGATCCTGAGCTTTCGTTATCACCGATAACTCTGACTGGAGGGCTCCATTCGCGCCTGGAGAAAGTGGTTGAAAAGCTTGACCCAAAATCAATATTGGCTCCCGTTGCGTCGAGTCCTCGACTTCCTTCCGGGTCCTGAATTCTGAACGCGCCTGCTTTGTTCTTTCCAATCCGTCTCCTCCTCGTTTGCCCCGAATTTCTTCACAGGATCAATCCGATCGATCGACGGTTCCATTGTTCGCGAAATTCCGCTCGCAAAGGGTCAATCTGCAGCACACGCCTGCAGGTATAATATTGCGTCGCGATGCAGCGTTTGTTGTTCCCCCGCTATATACAACGGCGATATTAACTCTCAGTCGAGAAAATATCCCGATATTAGGTGGCCGCTGCGACAAATAAATCACGCGCGCGAATGAAATGGTACGCGAATGAAAATGAAGCCGTCTGCGCGATGCAGCGGAACCCAGGATGCTATTTGTTCGCGTCAAAGCGGTAAGACCGCTCATCTAGCGTCGGTTATCAGACACTCTTGTCCACGTGTAAATAATTCTTAATTTATAGTTCCCCGTTTTTAGAATTTAGCTTTCTCTGCTCGTTGTGCCGGCAGACGTTTCAGTTGATTTATACTTTCGTTGCTTTTCGGAATAAAAATATCTTCAGTCTCCAGAATCTAATTTGGAGCGGTCATTCGAGACAGGTTGAGATTAGTAGGCACGTGCAAAATTCGACAAGACTAGAAAAGTCGCCTCGAACCACGAGAAAGACCCAATGTTTGAGGACGCGTCGCGATGTGGCTGATGGACGAAGGACGTAAATCTTAGTCGCGATCTTTTTCGTCACCGCGACTGTGCGCGCCCTAATACTGATTAAGGTAGTAGAGGAATATGTAGACAAGTTTTGCCTAACTTTTAACAAATAACAAATATGTTTTTGTTACGTTTTTGTTGCAAGTTTTGCCAACTTTTAACAAATAACAAATGTATTTGAACGTTGAAACAAGTTAGAAAAATATTGAGTTTCGCGATGATTCTCTGAAGTGCGTCTGATGGTATTTTTCTTAGTAATGTCGCGATGTGGCTGATGAACGAAGGGCGTAAATCTTCGCCACCGCGACTGTGTGCGCCCTAATACTGATTAAGGTAGTTGGGGAATATGTAGACAAGTTTTGCCCAAATATATTTGAACGTTGAAACAAGTTAGAAAAATATTGAGTTTGAAGTGTGTCTGATGGTATTTTTCTTAGTAATGTCGCGATGTGGCTGATGAACGAAGGGCGTAAATCTTCGTCACCGCGACTGTGTGCGCCCTAATACTGATTAAGGTAGTTGGGGAATATGTAAACAAGTTTTGCCCAAATATATTTGAACGTTGAAACAAGTTAGAAAAATATTGAGTTTGAAGTGTGTCTGATGGTATTTTTCTTAGTAATGTCGCGATGTGGCTGATGAACGAAGGGCGTAAATCTTCGTCACCGCGACTGTGTGCGCCCTAATACTGATTAAGGCAGTAGGGGAATATATAGGCAAGTTTTGCCCAAATATATTTGAACGTTGAAACAAGTTAGAAAAATACTGAGTTTGGCGATGATTCTTTGAAGTGTGTCTGATGGTATTTTTCTTAGTAATGTCGCGAGCTGTGTAGATGGAATGTTTTATAACGAGTTTCCGTGGAGGAGTGGTGAAGGGTGTGGCAAGTAGGTAAGACACAGAATTTGGTTTTTGGGGATCAGGAGGAAACCAGGAAGGCGCGAGGAGTGGGATTAAGGGTTGCAGATCAGTGACGAGTGGCGAGTGGAGCAGGCAATAAAACAATCGCAGTTTAAGGGGCCATTTAAATTAGGGATATGGAAGTCAGATGTTTTTATGGTTTGAATTATGATGAGTGTTCGAAATATGGTTGACGATTTCACTTATGGCGGTGTAAATTAGTGCAAAACGTTTGTCGCTAGACACCCAACGCTATCTTCTCTGACGCGTTCAAAGAACTCGATGTTCCTTGACAATTTTAACTCGCTATTTCCAGCGCCCATGATTTTCGATAATTCCGCGACAGTTCGTCGACAGCTAATACCGACGAAACGACGGACGACCGACGTGCATCGCCGGAAGTAGGTTAAATCGATCCAACCGTCAATTAACAGGAATGGAAGGTAAATCGAATAAACCTGCAAACACGGTATATTTGATCGCGGGCACGAAATAGAACAGAAACTAGATGCACGACTTCCGGTTCGGCTGAAGCAATATTTGGCCCGTGGCAATAATGGAACAATAGCAGCTCGATTATAAAGTTCGCGCAGTGTTCCGACGAAAGGGGCACAAGGCTGTGTATTAGGCTACTTATACCAACTACTACGATCCGATGAAACAACGATCGGAACGATCCAGCTCCAAGGGCTGAGCAAACTAGCAGTTTGATTTTCATCACCGATCGAATCGCATCAAGACTCCATTGCCATCGAATCGCGAACGCGACTCGAGCGTTGGATTGTTTCAACGTGTCGACGTAGAAACAAAAATTAGTCTTGCGTTGAAAGGATGTGCGACTAGAACTTGGCCTGCGTGTTCAGAGTGTTTCACGTTTGAGATTTTATTTGTTCTACTTGCCACGACTTGGCACGACGCTTCTTATCGGTTTTTGGTTCTTGACGTAGTTGACCTTATGCCACCGCCTTCTTTGGGAAAGGCTGGTGGTGTCTTAGGTAGGAGAAGGTCTTTTTGCAAAATCCTCGGTTTATGGCATCCGCATGTGCCATCGAGGTCGTCGAAGAAAGTTAATTACTTCATGCTCGGAAAATATTAAAAGTTTAAAACGGTTCCTGAAAAATGGCTTGCTTATCGCGCGTACCATAAACCGTGCTAGCTATTCGTAGCGAAGGCCTTCTATTGTGCCTCGTTGCTAGCCGCTACAGCGTCAACAAATAGAATCCTGCATATAAACAGGAAAAGAATCCTATCGGTTAAAGAAAAACGCGCAGACTTTGCGTCGTCATTTTCTTCTTAAGCACCTCAGGTTTTCTGTTCAGTGTCCTCGCAGCGTGCAGACATCCTTTCGAGTCTAAGGATAAAGAATAATTTGCTTTGAAGAACACCAAGAAACTTTTATTCCTATTAACTTGCAAGAGAACGCTGGCGTCGAAGTTTCGCGCCCTGTTTCGAGCCTAATTACCTCGTAACGAGCCCACGAATGGGTCATCAGCCACGAATCGAGCAGAATTGCAGTCGATCTTTCGATCAGAGAAAGCACCGCGCTATTCGCGCACTTAATTGGCCATCGCTATCGCACAATGCATACTGTCGAGCGGAAACTGAACTCGAAGGCAGCAGTCGGCTCGAAGGAGTCGACTGTATCGAATGGAAGCCGCGCGATAGACAAGATCGAGGTCCGCGTCATCGAGTACCGCGATCCAATCCAGCCGCCATTTGCGTTTCAATCTGCTCGAAAATTGCCGGGCCAGAGTGTGCCGCGTAATCCAATTTCATCGGGCCAGTCGCGAGTGCTTAATGACGAAAGTGAACGTTCATTTTTAGGCCGTTCAACCGTGCTAGCCAGTCAATAAACTGTAGCGTCGATCGACGATGGACGATTTCACGCGTTCGAAATTTATTTTTTAGAAAATCAAATTATTCCTTTGGAACAATTAATTGCGCAGACTATAAGAAGAGAGTCGAGAGTGATGAATCTGCGGTCGAAGCTTCCTCTTTCGAGAGGAACAACATCGAAAATCTGTCGAGTAGGCGGACGAAAGTAGTACGAGCGTACGATCGGTCAGGCGTCTGACAAGAATTCAACGTGGCTGCGCGCAAACACCTGTGTCGCGTTCGTCAACTGCTGTTCCTAATTTTCTCCTTATTTCGACCTAGATCAGCCCTTAAATTTTCTGTCAATAGCAACCAAACGCTTCGCGCAGACGTAGAGGAGTGGAGGAGAAAACGTTGTTGATCGAGGATGTGACGCGTTCGTTGGAAGATTGGAGGATCGAGACGGCATTGTTGGAAGAATGGAGGAAAGGAATCGTGCAAGTGGAGACACGTTTAATGGGAGGAAAGGAAGACGACAAAAGAACGGAGACGGGCAGATGAATGGGTGGTGAAAGTAGTGGGATCGAGAGGCGTGGAGGAGCGTGGTTGGAAGGAAAGACGAAGAGTTATGGAAATGGAGAAATAGGAGGAAGAAGCTGTACGACGAATCGGGTCGATGGGAGGTAAAGAGCTGTCCGCGTAGACAACGGACGGGAAAAAATAGAAGAAAATCGAGGGTCCTGGCGAACGAGTGCAGGTGAAGAAAAACCGTGTCGTTGGACCGTTCTCGAAAGAGAAATACGGTAAACTGTCGTTTACGCGATCGCTTTCCGCTGCGATTGACAGTCGACTAGTCAGCTTAGCAAAGCGAGACAGATTCGAAATCCGTTACACGGTACGGATACATCGGAACTGGTTCGAAACAGTTCTCCGAGTCGATCGTGATAAGCTGTCGAGGCAGACGTTCACCTAAGAACATTTAAATCCCTTTCGTAACCTGTATCCGCTGTTCGAAGGGTCGATCCTCGTTGAAATTTCACCGAGATCTTCTCCCGTTCTTCCTCCCCGCTCGATTTGTTAGAGTACGAGCGTTTCGCGTGCGAGAAAAAATTCTGTAACGCGGAGCGGAACATTGGAAATTCCGTCAGTTCGTAGGAAATATTACGGTCGAGAGTAGCGGCGGTAATCGACAACCGGATGATCAAAGCGAAACTAACGAACCGCGTTAACCGCTGATGGAAAGGTAAAGGTGAACGACTTGCCGGGCATTGTGAACAGGAGAGAGTCAATTAGGGAGAAAAAAGGAACGCTGTTCAATGGAAGATTACCAGGGTTCGATCTTGGCAACGATTTCCTCTAATTTGGTGTACAGATCGTTGATTGAAACGAACAATCGCGGAGACCCATGGGCAAGGGACTCTCCGGGTACGAGGAGAGGAATGTATCGAGGGTTGACCGCGAACAAACTGCGACCCGAAAACGAATCGCGATGCTAGAACAGCGGGGAACCAGCTCGAATAAAGGTAAATGAAAGAAATCCTATCCGCTAAGAGGAACGAATTGCTCTTTCCTAACAAGGGAAGAGAAGATTTTCAGAGAACGCAATCTGTTCCAGAAGCCGTCGTCTTTCGATCGCGAACGAACGTCGACGAACGGGAAATCTCGAGCCTTGGCAAATGCGGAGAGAGAGAGAGAGAGAGAGAGAGAGAGAGGCCATGGGAATTGGAAAATAATAATTAACGAAGCGAACTCCAAACGTATCGCATCGAGTCGATTAATATCTCGTTTAATTAATTTGTTCTCTGTGCGAAACTGGTAGTTCGCGTGAAGAATTTATTCGCGCGAACGACGGGGCGTCGTATATTTTTGTTCGGCTTCATCAGAATTTCTTCGACTGTCGAGGGTAAAGTTGGACACTTCATGCATTATTTATTCGCGCGAAAGAGTATAAAGCTCGAAAAATGCAGGCAACAGCGAGACGAGGGCGAGCATCGCGGAGGATCTTCCTCTTCGTCGTTCCTCGAGGAAGACCAAGCGCGTCTTCCTTTGTATTCTCGTCATTGTGCGAGACGATATCCGTATGGCATGTTAATTCGCGTGCTTCCAGGTCGTAGCAACCCGTACAGGTTTCGGGAAACCGTCGCGAATACGTTCGAATATCAAACGCGTGTTTGTTAATCATCTTCTAAATTATATCGCCTACGGAAATTGTTTGCGATGCATTTAATCAAAGAGCGATAAATAAAATATCGTATCTCCAACGGAACGTGCTTCGCCGCTGGAAGACCTTTGACGAATCCCGGAAATGAACACTCGAACGAGCATTCGCGGTTAAATATTTACAGATGTTCGAAGTTTCGAGAAGACTAATTAAATTTCGCCTGTCCGCTTTTTTGCACGCGAAGAAAACCGAGGCGGAACCGTCGGCAAGCTTAATTAAATTTCCCATTTCCATCGATGCGTTCGTCTAGATATTCAAATTTATATTAAAAATACTGCTGTGGCTCTAATGAAATTTCGCTGCCCCGTCGCCGCGATGGGCGACCCGCGCATCGGTTCACCCCTTTCGAGGGCTTCCGTTTCCCGTCGAGCGGATGAAGCTTCGAGCAGAAGTGGTTCTGCCAGGCTGATCGAGCCGACGCTTCTGGTTACGGGGATTATCGAACGAACGAGTCGCCGCGATAAACCAGCAATTCCAGAAGCCAAGCGCCGGAGCCAGCTGTGTACAACCGTTTAAAGATGCTATCGAAGCGTGACCGGAACGAGTGGGCGGTTCGAATTATCCGATAATTTGGCAGTAGGTGGCTCGCTGCCAGATTGCGTCCACGCTGGGGCCAACGAGGACCCTTCGCGCTCCGTTGCATCCACCCGATAGAACGATTCCACAAAAATTCATCGCCTTCTTCTATAACCCTTGGCGAATTCTGCGTCGGAACTTCCGTTCGCGTCGCAGCGTCGACCGAGATTGGTGGGGAACCGATCTGGAATTAACTCGAATGCCGTAACGAGAAGTCCACGGGTGTGTCTTATCTTCGTTGGAATCGGTATCGAAGCGCCACGACGACTCGAACGATGCGACGACGAAAACAAACCTTGTAGCTGGTTGCCAAATGTGATTGAATTTGCGACTCAGCAGCTCGCGAAAGTAAATATTTAATAAATTGAGTTATCGAATGGTAATTAAACGCAACTGAAACACGAACGGAGAGGTAAAGTCGTTCCCAATAACGAAACAGAATCGACGAATCAGTGAAACTCGCGCCACCCCGCATCGGTCCGCAGCGGGGGATCGGTGGTGGCGTTCGAAATAAATGCAGCGAAAATTTTCACCGCGGGCACGGGCGATAGTAATAAAGCTATCCCTGGGATTTCGATCTTGAATTAAAAGTCGAGGCGAATTCATCCGGGACGAACTTCTATTTGCGCGTATTCGCCTTTAACGGCCCGTGGGAGAATGGAAAGAACAGAAATATTATTTCACGCGATATTTCTATGCGCCATGCCGCGACCATTATTGCGAGCTTTCAAGGAAAAAAAGAACGGCGGGACGTGATCCGCCTGGCTCGTTCATTTCCACCTTCCGCTTTCTATCTCTTTTTCCCGCCTCGAATCGACCATCTTTGATCAATCCTCCACCATTTCTCCTGCACTTCTGCGCAATTATCCGGCCGCCGCTACGTTTCCCTTCGAATCTCGCGGCTGGCTAGAAATTGAAGAAATTATTAACGATACTCTCGCCGCGATTGTGTCCGCGCAGCGGCGCATCGGACGAGCCGAACAAAAGTTTCGTCTGGCCCCATTGTTTCGACCCCTGTTTCACTTTCGCGCCTCGACGCCGCCAGGCAGCATTTCCAGAAGGTTGTTTTCTGGACGCTGTCCGTTACAGATACGACCACTTGTAACCCTGGTCCTCTCCGCTTTCGAATAGCTCGCGCGCGAGCAATTAATTATCCCGTTCGCGGCATCTTTTTTCCTCTCGTCGCTCGCTTTATTTCGTTCCAATTCCACGGCCACGGTTTATTCGGACGGCCATTCGCGCGCTGTTGAAAAGTCTCGAGCGTCTCCGGCGTGGAAAAAAGGAGCAACCCCGGGCAGCTGTTTAAATATTATACACAGAAACATCGCTTTGCAATTTCAATCGACGCGCAGCAGTATCGGATGGTAGAGGTTCGCCGTGTATCGAAGGAAAGAACGGAACAGCGGACGATCTTCGATCGCGGGACCGCGAAACGACTTGAATCAATCTAGCGGCTGCGAAACTGTTCGAGCGAGCGATCGATCACCTCGAGAATCGCCGTTATTATTTCTCTGGTGTCCATGAAATATTCCAGCGATTTCCGCGCCAGCGAAGAATCGGTTTATATTTTGGTATCCGGCAGTGTCGCACGGTTTCCCGTGAAACCATCCACGATCCAGGCATCATTCCTCGGTGGTATCCGCCATAAATTCCAGCCACTGTTTCCTTGTACGGTTTGTCGCGGGACGAGTGCGGCGATCGGATGCGTTCTATATGCAAACGCGTGTCAGGAATTTCAGGAACGAGCCTTATTTTCGTAAAAATGGCCGCGAAAAAAAACGATGCGTCGTTTTACGTACGCATCGCCGTATTTGCATCGATCGCATAAATAGGTGGAATAAATAAATGTTCCGAGATAGAGCTCGATTCGAGGTGCGCGATACGCGAAACGAGGTCGTGGCCCGCCTCCGGAGCAACGCGCGAATCGACAAACATTTTCAAGAAAAATACGGACCAGGGAAATGCATTCGGCACGGTTAATGGCCGTTGGCGTGACCAATGTCGCTCTTCGCGCGGACCAGAAGCGGAGAGCGACGCAGATTATCGATCGTCATCCGTGACAACGGAAATTCGAAGCTTCTGCGGGATTTAGACCGAGATCCGAGGGGAACTCGACGAATCTGTGGCTGTCGTGTCGCGTAAAAACGTAGAAACACGGTCTCATGGAAATAAATAGCAAAGACGCGGGGATGAAGCTTCGGCTATGACGTACGAAAATTTTACGCGCGTTGTATCTCCCGATCCCGTCTCTCGAAACGACGAGACGAGCTTCCAAATTCGAAATCCCCGAACTACGAACTTTGGATTCTCCTATTACGCGAATTAGCAGCGCGCGCGAATATGGCAGCCACGATAATCAACAAATCTCCGACGAATCCCCATCGCGCGCTGCTAACAAACAGCTCGCGATATTCTCTTTTTAATTGCAACGACGAGGAAATCGACTCGCCTCGTCGAAGCTCTCGACCAGCGCGCGCGCGAGCGTCCGCGTAAAGATTTCTAATCCGTGAACGACGTAATCTCGACCGCGAATATCCAAATGAAATTGCAACAACATTTCTCTGCAACGGAAACAGAAAGAAAGAAAAAAAAAAAAAACGAAAATCGGAGAGCGTATTTTCCATATAGATGCAAAACATCCGGAGAATCCGAAACGAACGCTGGACGGTACGCGGCGGATAGCGTTCCCGGTTGTTGTCGAAAAGAGAGGAATGCACGGTTCGAATTTCGAAATCGACGTATAAAAATACCTCTCTATTTTCCTGGGAGGCTCGTATAAATAATACGATAACAGAAGCATCCTCCGCGGATTCAGCGTATGAATGGTAACCATGGAGAAGTCGAAGGGTTAACTCGAGGTCTCCTCGTTCCTCAAAGGAAGCTCCGTTGTTCGCAGCTTCATCGCTGTTCGACGTTACCTTCGACGCCACGCTGTTAGCGAAGTAGATTTTTATTAAACACAGTCTGCTAAGCACTACAGTCGTTCAATTGGAAAAATTTCATACCGGAACAATTAACGTTACAGTGAACAAATATTAAATCATCCGCGTTTCTCCCACAGACAAATACTCGCACCGCACACATTGGAGAGAGAGAGAGAGAGAGAGAGAAAGCGCATAGGGGTTGAGATAACAATCCGAGGGTACGGAGGTAGGATTAGAATAACATCGGTGCGATGTCGAAGGTTAAACTTTGAAGAAGCGGAGGTTGAACGCGGTCTAAGGCACCGCCATAATTTAATGAAGAAATCCAAAGTTTTCAACGGCGACTAACCCCCGCGGAGTGGTGCTCGTGAGCGCGAGTACGCGGGTTATAGGTCACCGAAATATGAACTCTAACTAAATTGTTCGTCGCGGAGTAACGCGGGGCTGGTTTAAAGGGGCGAACGAAGAAAAGGGGAAGAGGGAGGCCGCGATGGAACACGTACAGCGTAGAGAGCGAACCGTCGCCGGAATACAAATGCCTGCGCTGCTATCATATTCAGATTATACGGTGATATATATTTAATGCCCTTGGGCGAATCGTCGTGGTATCAATGCGATCTTAAATGCATTAACGTCACGGTTCGACCGCGTGGCTTCTTTCCTGAGGACCGCGCGCGTCACTGAAAACACCGCCAGACGAGATCCCCTTGGATGATCCCTGCGCGATAATACGAGAGGGAAAAAGGCAAAACAGACGTCGAACGCGCTCGAAAATTGCGATTTTCAGATTCGTTTGGAATTTTGAACAAATCGCGGAAACGCGAGAGAGGAATATTCCGCATCGGGAACAGCGTCGATCGATCGCGCACTGCCGCGAGACGCGTTCGCGAAATAACTGGGCCCGGGCGTATCGCGAGCCATGTAAAGAAGTCTTATTTGGACTGTCTACTATTTCACGTTCCATTCGAGGCTACGTGCCGTGAATGAAAATAAATTCACTGACGTGGAACGTGCCGTATTTGCCAGAGCGGGGTACACCCGATACATCATACGAGAATTATTCCTAGTATTCTTCCGTGAGATCCCGCCGATACGCGAAACGGTGGCCCGCGATACGTTCCACGTCCGACCGGAAGATCCACGGCTTCTTCCATGGCTGGATGAAAAAAAGAGACACCGTGCGATCGTCGAAAAATAAAGTTGGACGCGCGATCGTTTGGTCCCCCTGAAAAGACGGGGGATGAAACTAAACTAAACTAAACCCGCCGTGATACTTCGATTTGCGACC
Source organism: Xylocopa violacea (assembly GCA_963969225.1). NCBI lineage: Eukaryota > Metazoa > Arthropoda > Insecta > Hymenoptera > Apidae > Xylocopa > Xylocopa violacea. The sequence goes on from CAXAJV010000012.1 coordinate 25,131,561, forward strand.
GAATCGAGGATTTTCTTAACCTCCTCGACGTCTACGACGATGCACGGTGGCGCATTCGAAGGAAAAAGAACCGGTGTTTAACGATCTCGCGCTATACGAACGTGTAAGGCAAGGGTGGCCAGCCTTTTGCATACCATACGTCATTTTTTTTCACAAACGAGTTCAGATGCGCCGTACAACCTTCCTCGCCTTCTTACGTTCACGGTTGGAGGTGAAAAATAGGGATAAGGGTAGAATCTGGTTCGTTCGGGCAACGCACCATTTGTAATCATCCGATGCGCCACGGTCTGGCCACCCCTGAACTAAGAGATGGCGATGTAAACACTTTAACGCTATCAGATTCAACAGACGCGAAGCTTTATAACGTGGAAATCATTATCGTCGCAGAGCTGCTCGCGTTTCAAACGACACGGTTCGGATTACGAGCGAAAGACGGCTGGTACAGGAGCGTTGCCATTTTTTCCTCGAGGGAGTGTAAACAGCGCGGACCGCACCGCGACTCGGACTGCGAGAGAACCAACTGTCGAAGATATAACGGGGGTTGACGCAGAGTGGTCAACGAACGGAAGCGCGTCCTCTTTAACGTTGCGTCGTTACACGGACGAAGCACCCTTGTAACGCGATACAATCGCGAGAACGTTGGAAATTACACGGGACTTTGGCTGCGCCTGCTGCGAAACTCGAGTCGGTTCGCGTAGGTATAATCAAGGCAGGGAAACGCTCGCTCAAAGTGGTCGTTGCAGGGCCTAATGAAAAATTACGCCCGGATAAGTCGAGCGAGGTCACGAGGCGATAAAAGGTTTACGAGCGGCGCCACTGGAATCCGTTGATCTTGTAAGCTGCGCGTTACGCTTCAACGTGCCCAATAACGCCGCCATCGCCATTTTTTATACTTTACATCGCCGTTCGTTTCCACGCGCGAGACGTCGTCGAGCATTTCGAGATGTGGATTTTCCGACGAAAATTAGCCTTCGCTGCGACACCCACGCCTCTACCTGTACACTCTTCGAAGCGTCCGTCGAGCTTTTCAATCGAAAGGTGCATCGATTATTGCGTTCGACGAAATTGGAAAACACTGCTTTTCCTCGTTTCATTCGGAAGCCGTTGAATCGCAATATGGTCGCGAAATAACTTTTCTTTGGCTCGACCTTCGGACGGTTTCGATTTCTTAGCGTTAATCTTTAACGAGCTAAAGTCAACTGCGTTATATAAAAGGAAAGTACATGAAAGGAGTGGCGCGGAACGAAAGGAATTCACTGGGAACTGAAAGATACATAATTAGTAGACAAATACGAGATAGGGTGGTAAAGCAGCGGGATTAAAGGTCGGAAAATAGAGCATTGCTTGCTTGCGCGTCCCGCGAGATGCGCTTTGAACCTTCCCCAAGCTCTTTTCGGTCCGATTGTTTAAACAGCCTTCGTTTAATTTGCGGAAACAATTGAAGACAAATTCCAGCGCGAGTTTTCTCGCGGGGACCCTTTGTCTCGTCTCGCAGACAAGACCGAGCTGGCTCGAGGAAAATCATTTGCGCGACGCACACTCCTCCGCTGTATAAAATTCGTTCCGTCGTTTCCTCGATAAAATGAAATTATTATTAACTCGAATGAAAGAACAACATTTTTGCGAACTGTCCAGAGAGCAAGCAAATATATTCGTTTTCGCCGAGATTATGCGCTATCTCCGCGAGCCGCGATTGCTTTTTCCAGGATTCCAGGCAATTGTTTCAGCGCCAGAAGTCATTCGCTGAATGCAGCCATTCGGTACACCGATTCTCCGTCCCTATCTGATCCAATTTCGCCCCACGTAACTCACGGGTTCAAAATAAATTCAAAAACGATCAAGCGTAAATGGTGGCCCGCTGCGTCCGACTGGAGAGCATATTTTCGAGGGAAAAAATCGTCGGAAAAAAGAGGGATAAAATTTGTCGCGGAACAACCGCGTCCCCTTGGCAGCCATTCGTCGATACGATATTCCTAAAATTCCTCCACCGCGTCGCGTTTAAAGCTCTTATCTGTCGGTGGCCGCGCGACAAAGGACGGTTCTCCAGTCTCCGTGGAACAAAGTTACCCTCGAACTGGGTCGCGGTCAATTCTACCGCGGGACCCTCGACTCGAAGGAGCGTGGCGCAAAACCCACCAAGGATCTCTTTGTTCCGGCGACTATCCTCCGAACGGACGTTTAATTTACCTGTTCCGAGCTGCGACACACTCCGACTGCATAACAAGTGCAGCCTCGCAGCGGTAACCTCGCAACACCGGGTTAATTTCGCCGGTTAAATACCTGCGTCCGTCTCCATTACATTCCATCAAGTTCTCGTTCGTCCGCTTAAGCTCCTTTCCCTCCTGCAACGGCGACGAAAAGATAGAAACTACGGAATTGTTTAGCACCGCCGCTTTCTTCGGCTAGCCGTGTTCGAAACTGTGGACGAACTGAAATATTTGATACATTTTCGAAGGGGTGGCTCGCTGCGAGAACAAGAGATTCAGAGTTCAACGGATTCGTGTATTAGAGGACGAATATACCAGCCAGATATCCATGCTCCTTCTTCGTGAGAAGGAAGGGGAAGAGCGTGTCGCGATAATTTCACGAACGAGACTTTACGATACTAGATTCGTCCGAGCTGAGCTGGTTCGCGCTCGAATTACGCCCTGATCGAGATGAAAAAGTTGGGAATTCTTGGAAAAAAGAAAACTGCGAGCACAAAAGCTCGAAGGCAAAAAGTATCGAGAAAGAATTTTCCTTGCCTTTCTTTTTTCACCGCTCTGTTCCTCGTTTCTTGAACGCGTTACCCAACGTCTGCTTACCGTTTGATAATTTTATTAGAAACGAATCGGAGGGAAGGAGAGCTCTTTAATTTCTTGATTAAACAAGTAACGTGTTGTCGAAGAAGGAGAGAGAGAAAGAGAAGCAGTTTTCATTTGTCGAGCTACTCTTACGCGTATAACGAAGCTTCGTGATTATTGCTGTTGCTTTCACTTTGAAATTCCGCGCGCCCCGTTCTACCACCCCCTTTTCAACGCGCCGCGTAGCCTGGTGATTCTATCCGTAATAAGATTTCCTCTCTCATTTCGTTTATCGGGTTAAGTTTTCGTATCAAAGTAACCGGGACTTTTTAAAAAACTCGATTCAGACGAGGCCATCGTAGCGAGCGTTATTGCCAAGTTTAAACAAATCCTGTGCTGCAATGGCGCGTCGTCTTCCGAGATGTGAACGAAACGACACGAGCGAAACGCGTGCTATGGAAATTGAAAACTGATCGAATAAATATCGCCAGCTCTCGAATAATGTTGAAACGCGGACGAGATAGAGAAAAATGGCGGGAGAAATTGTTATCGGTTAACAGGCGATAACAGAACGGCGGATTAAACGGAGGAACTCCCGTGGAATCGAACGAACCGCCGTTTATCGGTATTCGGATTATAAATGCAAACCGTGGCTATAATTGGTTACCATAAACGGGACACCGATGTAACCGTGCGATTTTTCCCCGTTAATCGTCGGAAAAAATCCGGCCACCCCTTTCGCCTCGATGGTTCCGCCCCCGATCGAGCCGAATGGAAATAGTTCGCAATTCCAGGCCAATTGGAAATAACTCTTCGGTGTTAATTTAATGGTGACGAGAGAGTCGGCTTATCGAAACCCCGCAGATAGATACGGGGCGATCGTCGTAAAAATGGCAACGAACGAATCGAAAAACTCGCCGCTATTCTTCGAAACGTTTCGAGCGTCCTTTCGCGTCCTTTCGCGTCCTCTAACGCGTCCCCTCTACGCTCCATTTCTCCGCGCTCGATATTCCTCCCAGATATTCTTCTCACGCGTCCGTCAAAAACACCTCTAAATCACACTCGAAACTCGAGCGGGACTCGGAACTCCTCGCAAACGTTCGCGCGAAACTTTCATCCCCGCGATATTTCGACGCGGCCAGCGAAATAGTGGAAACGCGCGAGCGGCAGTTAAACGGGCAGCGTTCACGGCGCATTATCGCCCCGTTTTCGCCACCTCGTTGTTATTTACGGACAAAGTAACGGCACGTTGCAAATGATACCACCGGCTGATTCCAGCTTCCCGCTGGTACACGATCTCTCCTTCCTCTTCTTTCTCCCTTTCGACCGCCTTTCCCCCAGCTGGCTTCCATCTTGCCGCGGCACTTTCAGCCACGCTTTATGCATTCGCTTTGAACGCCTCTGCCATCCATGCTCGCCCACCGACATCCGTTTCGAACGGGGCGAGAACGCGTTCCGTCGTCGCGATTTAATCGCGATCCTTCCGTGCCGGGGATCTCCGACGGTGCTTCGATTTCGACGCGGGAAATTCGAACAAAATCGATGTCTAGCGACAAACATTTTGCACTAATTTACACAGCCATAAATCAAATCGTCAACCATGTTTCAAACCATAAAAACATCCTCTAATTTCACAAATCCGTAAAAAATCCCAACTGACACGTAGCAGCAATAAACCCATAAATCAATAGGATGTCGCTTCGTCATAAATCTGAAAAATTAATTTCCAGTAAACGACCCTTTAAACTGCAATTGTTTTATTGCCTGCTCCACTCGCCACTCGTCACTGACCTGCAACCCTTAATCCCACTCCTCGCGCCTTCCTGGTTCCTTTCTGATCCCCAAAAACCAAATTCTGCGTCTTACCAACTTGCCACACCCTTCACCACTACTCCACGGAAACTCGTTATAAAACATTCCATCTACACAGCTCGCGACATTACTAAGAAAAATACCATCAGACACACTTCAGAGAATCATCGCGAAACTCAGTATTTTTGTAACTTGTTCAACGTTCAAATATATTTGGGCAAAACTTGTCTACATATTCTCCTACTACCTTAATCAGTATTAGGGCGCAGACAGTCGCGGTGACGAAAAGGATCGTGACGAAGATTTACGCCCTTCGTTCATCAGCCATATCGCGACATTACTAAGAAAAATACCATCAGACACACATCAGAGAATCATCGCGAAACTCAGTATTTTTCTAACTTGTTTCAACGTTCAAATATATTTGTTATTGGTTAAAAGTTGGCAAAACTTGCAACAAAAACGTAACAAAAACATATTTGTTATGTGTTAAAAGTTGGGCAAAACTTGTCTACATATTCCCCTACTACCTTAATCGGTATTAGGGCGCAGACAGTCGCGGTGACGAAGATTTACGCCCTTCGTTGGCTTCACCGTGCTTGGAATCATCCAGATCGCGACGCGTGCTCGAACAATCGGCTGCGAGACAATGCGCGGAATATTCCTAAAAAAATGCGCGTTCATTTTTCTGGAAAACTCTCCGAATCGAGGCTACGAGCGGCTGCTGGCGAGGGCGACATCAATTTTCAATAAATTCAATCGTAAGCCGGCCGAACGAGTGCTGCTGATCGCGCTAACAATTTACCGGCTGTTCATTTGGCCGGATAAAACGAGATTTCCCACACGCTCGTCGCCGCTCTCGGTAATTTGATTTAATCAAATTCTCGCCGGGATCCTATTAGAAAATAAATGGCCGTGCCGCGCGCGATAAACTCCGACACCGCTCGGAACCGGTCGATTCCCCGTCACGAGTTCGATCTTCGATTCTGTTCCACGGCTTACGGTTTACGACGATTACCTCGACGCGATATTCGCGTCGCCTGCTGCGAGGGAACGAAGCCGAATATTCAATTAACGTCGATTAGAACGAGGCATCGGTCGCAACGAAAGAGCCCAATTAAATTCTAATTTCCCGTAGCGGACGTTGCCCTTCCTCGTTCCCCGGATCCGGCTTAGGGGTTAGTAGTTAAGCCTCCATACGTGCATAGAAATTTTTGTTCGCCATTAGCGTGAAGCTCATGTGTTGGTGGGGCTGAACGCCTGTTTCAATAGTTGCGTTCTAAAGAATGTGAGGGTAGGAAGGAAAAAGAGAGGGAAGAACGTTGCGTCCTGGACCTGCTAGTGGACTCATCCCTGCCTTAGACGCTGGGATGGTAGGGATAGGTCAGAATTTCTATTATATAGAAACGGTGTAGGACACGGAGTGCTCGCGAGAAACTGACGAGTGTGCTGTTCCCCTAGTGGCGAGGACCACCACTTAATTATTGCTAGAATTGCAATATTGACATAGAAACTATTGCTAATAGTTTCAATATTAACATAGCAACTGAAGCGTGTGTTGGTGGGTTGAAGAACGCCTACTTCATTATGCTGTGCTGTAAAGAGAACGTGAGAGAGGGTTGGAAGGAAAAAAAGAGGGAAGAATGTTGCGTCCTGGGCCTGCTAGTGGACTCATCCCTGTCTTGGACGCTGGGATGGTAGGGACAGGTCAGAATTTCTATTATATTGAAACGGTGTAGAAACTGACAAGTGTGCTGTCCCCCTAGTGACGAGGACCGCCACACAACTATTGCTAGAATTGCAATATTGACATAGAAACTATTGCTAATAGTTTCAATATTAACATAGCAACTGAAGCGTGTGTTGGTGGACTGAAGAACGCCTACTTCATTATGCTGTACTGTAAAGAGAACGTGAGAGAGGATAGGAAGGAAAAAGAGGGGGAAGAACTTTTCGTCCTGGGCCTGCTAGTGGACTCATTCATAAGGCTACCAAAATGGCGGAGTTGCGCCTTAGACACTGGGATGATAGGAATAGGTCAGAATTTCTATTATATTGAAACGGTGTAGAAACTGACGAGTGTGCTGTCCCCCTAGTGACGAGAACCGCCACAAGCGAAACGATCCGACCTTCCAGGTCGACTTAAATGGTACGAATCCTCTGAAAATATATCTCGAACGTAGGTAAGAGTAACTCTGGGAACAACGCGACTCGGCGCGAGATTAAATCTCTGCCAAGTACACAGTGGCGAACAGGATCGTCGAGTAGCTCGTTCGACCAAGTCGAAAAGTTTCTCGAGGCGAGCGTGGAATCGAGAGGGTTGAAACGCGGCGTCGTCGTCGTCGTCGTCGTCGTCGTCGTCTCGAAGAGGGGAGCAAAGAACAATAGCAATAAGGGGGCTGGGTCGCGCGCGCGAAACGACAAAGAGGAAACGATGAGGTGCGGTGGTCGCGCGCTAGATAGAAATCCTTCTGGCGCGCGGCATAATTTATCGCAGCACGGTCCACTTAGTCGTGGCCAGGAGTCATTAAGGGCGGCCGCGTGGCGCGTCAGGAGTTACACACTTTGTCACGGTAAGTTTCTCAGGCGTGGCAATTTTGCTGGCCGGCCGTGCCGGCTCGATTAAATTACCCGCCGCCGACCATCGTCCCCGTTCTCTTCGTCCTCGTCGCGTCGTCTTTGTCGCGCCCGCCCTCGTACCCGTTGGTGGTTGTTGGAGAAGGGCGGAGAAGAAACTTCTCGAGTTACCCTCGTTTGTTCTTTCGCGTTTCCTGAAAACCGTTCCTCGATGAATGTCCACCCGCCTCGACCGTTGCGTTCGACCGCAACTCGATCGTTCGTCCCTTGCGAAGTTCGTCGGAACAGATGGAACATGGACGTCGAACTTTGCACGTCTTCGACGAACCTTCGAGACGACTCGTCGCGCGAAAGCGGAATGAATTGTTCGTTGATCGTTTCGTCTGGGATTCGTTGGAGGAACGAAGGCGATATCGCTTCTCAAAGTGACCGCGATTGGCTTGCCTCGAAGAAGAGGGTCTTAAAGCCGTAACCGTGGCTCCGTAATTGCGAGTGCGTAAAAACGGCTTTAGTCGGTCGCGAGGTAGAATTATAGGTTCGATAAATTTTGCGAAACGATTTTAAGCAGAAAGATTTTAAGGCGAACGGTCGTCAGCTTTTAACGTTTTACGTAAATTGCATTTGCAACCGTGTAAGCGCATCCGTGGCCGTCCTTGAATCGCCATTATTGCGAGCAGGCTTATCGCGCGAGGAATTTAAAGCTCGTTTCATGCTTTGATAATGGGCTTCGAATTAATGGTACGCTTGTACTCGTAAATTTCGAAAATTACGGTTACATACTGGCCTGTAACCGTCCGAGCAACGAATCTCTTATGGCGAGCAAACTGTGCCGTTTAAATGGAACAATGCCGTTAATCAAGTCGATTATTAGTAAATCGAAATACACCAGTCGTTCGATCACCGTTTCGATTCCCAATGGGACCACCACTGGGTCAGGTTCTTTTCTCCAGTGTCGTTTGTTTATTTCAAAACCTAGTGTCTGGCAAACGCCGGATCGATCATCGGGTTTCCGTCTCGAGACAAAAATGAAACGGGTCCTCGAAGGTGGGAGAAGGGTCGGAGGGTGGCATTGAAACGCCGCGACGTAAAGCCAAATTACATTTCCATTTTCATAGCCTCGCCCTTTAATGGAGTATCGGAGAAGCAGAATTTTTCTCCGTCTCCTTCCGAAAGCCTGCCTTTCGAGGGGGGGAACGTTATTACAGGACAAGTAGCAATGCATGCGTAAGTAGGTAGAGTTTTGACGGAAACGTCAATTTAAGTGGCTACGTAAGGCTCGGGTGTTCGGAATGGCAATCTCGCGGAACCTGTCAAGCCGAGTTCCCCTCCACCGTCAAACCTGCAACGCGCAAACTATTGCTTTAGTTCGACGTTCGACGAGCACCCGATATCCCGCTGAAATAACCAAATTCCTCCAGCAAGGTGTTCCCACCCTTAGTTCGAACTAAACGTACGTCCTTTCGGTCGAAGAAAACCGAGAGACCAAGGGACGAGATGCCCAGCGCTTGTCAGACTCCGCAGGACGGAGAAAAACAAAATTACAACTTGCCTGACAGCGATGCACCGCTTTAATTATTCCCCGTGGAGAGGATCCTGGGCAGATCGTTACCAAAGAAAAGTCGAGCACGGAGACGTCGGAGGCGAGAGGCTGCGCCCGTCGAGGAATCGTCGAAGCGTTCAAGCGACTCCTTTGAGGACCCAGAACAGCCAACGGCGGAAAAGTGTCCGCCAGCGTCGCGCGTAACCTGTTGTGCCTCGACCGTTTCGGACGGCTACGACGATTTACGACCCCCACTTAATTAGCGCCAATTAAACGGGCCACTCGATCGATGCGCAGCTGCCCATAAATAACCACGGGTTCGACTGGTGGCGGGCGCGCCGCGCAGTTTATTACGCCACCCTCGCCACCCACGCGAATCCACTTCCGGCCGCCCCCGTTTACACGGACCGACCTTACTTTTATCCTCAGGCGGGAGAAGCTATGGCTCTATAAGGCTTCAGATGACGCTGGGGATGGACCACTGCGTAGAACGAGCCACGTAGGGTAACAGATCTTAGTCATGTGCGAACACCTACCGAGCCATAGTTAGCAAGCACTGTGTCTAGTACCCGCACAGTGCTTAATTCCCTCCCTCTGTGCTGGCGAAACCAAGGGCTGCCACTGCGAATTGTTATTGAACGCAATGGGACAGGTTTGGGTAATCCATAAAGTTTACTCGAACGATCAAACGCATTTATAGATGAAAATCCTTACAGCCGATGACGAGTCGGGACTGGGTTTTCTCCCTACGCTAAAGTGTTGAACAAAAACTGATAAACTTAGCTGACCCTGTTGTGCGGCTTCCTGCGGATAGGAGTTTAAATGTTAAAAGGAGTGTTAAAAGGAGTGTAAATTTCCGTTTAGGTCAAGCCAACGAAGGGCGTAAATCTTCGTCACCGCGACTGTGTGCGCTCTAATACTGATTAAGGTAGTTGGGGAATATGTAGACAAGTTTTGCCCAAATATATTTGAACGTTGAAACAAGTTAGAAAAATACTGAGTTTGGCGATGATTCTCTGAAGTGTGTCTGATGGTATTTTTCTTAGTAATGTCGCGATGTGGCTGATTCCTGGTTCGGTCAAGTCAACGAAGGGCGTAAATCTTCGTCACCGCGACTGTGTGCGCTCTAATACTGATTAAGGTAGTTGGGGAATATGTAGACAAGTTTTGCCCAAATATATTTGAACGTTGAAACAAGTTAGAAAAATACTGAGTTTCGCGATGATTCTCTAAAGTGTGTCTGATGGTATTTTTCTTAGTAATGTCGCGATGTGGCTGATGAACGAAGGACGTAAATCTTCGTCACCGCGACTGTGTGCGCCCTAATACCGATTAAGGTAGTTGGGGAATATGTAGATCAAGTTTTGCCCAAATATATTTGAACGTTGAAACAAGTTAGAAAAATACTGAGTTTGGCGATGATTCTCTGAAGTGTGTCTGATGGTATTCTTCTTAGTAATGTCGCGAGCTGTGTAGATGGAATGTTTTATAACGACATTTATATGCGTTTTATATCCTCCTTTCTGTGGAGGAGAGGTGAAGGGTGTGGCAAGTAGGTAAGACACAGAATTTGGTTTTTGGGGATCAAGAGGGAACCAGGAAGGCGCGAGGAGTGGGATTAAGGGTTGCAGGTCAGTGACGAGTGGCGAGTGACAATAAAACAATTGCAGTTTAAGAGGTCATTTGCTGGAAACTAATTTTTCAGATTTATGATGAAGCTGGTTGGGATTTTTTACGGATTTGTAAAATTAGGGATATGGAAGTCAGATGTTTTTACGGTTTGAATTATGACGAGCTTTTGAAATATGGTTGACGATTCCACTTATGGCGGAGTAAATTAGTGGAAGATGTTCGTCGCTAGACAGCGTTGCTAGTTTCTCCCTGGCCGCTCTCCCGGTATGAGCTAGCCAGGGGAGTGGGGTAATGGGTATTTTTTGTTGCGTTTGCCTTTATAACGTGGAAGCACACTCGAGCAATATTCTTACTTTTATCCTCGTAATTTCGATATTAACGCGCTTCCCGTGGAAAATGACGGTAGCTACCGTGGACGGCGTTCGGTTCGCGGTCCGAGGCACGAACGCGATCGAAGGGATTTAAGGCGCGAAACTTTCCTCGCAGTTGCCGCCTCCGCGAGCGTGTTTCGCGGTCTCACGTTTGAGAGTGTCTGCGAAGTTTTATGAAAACCGGTGCACGCGTGAAAGATGAGCGTGGGGCCGTTTCGCGCGGCCTGATTTACCATAGCGCTCGCGCGTACACCATCGTCGTGATTTACCGCACGCTTACGCGTAGTAAATTTCGAACGCGTGGAAAAATTGATGCTACGATTACCAAATGAAATTACCGCGCGCTAATTACAGTGCCACTTCGCGAGCAACGAAAGAATCGAACCTGCTGGGGGCTGCCAGTGATTATTCTCCTAGCATCGCACCGTGAACGCGTACGCGTCGTCGAGGAGAACGCGCAAGGACACCGACGTGATTCGGTGATTTACGCGGGCCAGGAAAAACCGACGAATTTCCCTCGACCATCAAGCGCCGAGCAAATGCGTTCCCCAGCCGTTGATTTACGGTTCCACTCGGAGGAACTCGCCGACCCGTAAAATGCTCGGATAATTTCGAAGAAATCTCGACCGCCTCGCTCACCGTCGCTCTATCATTTTCCCTAGAACCTGGCGCGGAGCAGTTTACGCGAATCGTCGCGCTCCGTCGATCAATTAGAGGAGCTCGAGTCGCGATTAACGATCGAAAAATGGCACAGGTGGAGACAGGTGGAAATCGCGAGTCGACGCTGGCCACGCAATTATCGCGCAACGGTCGCTCGAGGGTGTTGAATAATTGAGAAACGAGGCCGCGCGGGCGATAATTCGAATTTTCGCGAACGGCCGCGATTAAATAGAATTAAAGGACAGACGCCGGTCGCTGAGCGGCGCGCGTTCGTTCGCGTGTAATTATTTCCGATTCACGACAACCGGCAGTGGGAGTTCGCGATGAAACGCGGCCAATAACGTTTGTCGGTTTATCCAGGCCGGGGCTTTATTCCCCGCTCGAACAATCGTTCCGTCCAATAGCCAGCTAATGAAGAATTCACCGGCATCGCCCGCCATTCAACCCATTTTCATCGCGATACCTGTCCATCGCCACTTCGACTACAAACGGATTCGATTTCGCGACGGTCGCACGTTCAACGGGAGTCCGTCTTCCCGCTGTGGGAAAAAAGGAAAAAAAAAAAAAAAAAGAACGGGGCGTGTCTTCCAGCTTAAGTTAGATTCGAGATTTATGACGCCGTGGAAATGATCGCCAGTTAAAGTTGTTCGCGGCCCAACTTTCCAACGAGGAAGATAGGACCGAGAGGAGGGTGTGACTGGATTGAGACGATGTCCAAAAGAATTTAGTGGCTCGCGTACAGAGGGGAGCTATTAAAGAGATTTATCTGAAGCAACGGGACAAAAGGAGCTCTTAATCATTCCGTTCGACGATTATTTTCCGAGGATAGCTCGCCAGGCCATTAACGATGGGAGCAATTAATACGTAACCGGAAGCAACAACGGGCTGCCGTGTAATCCGCGCGACGTACTCCGGCCCGATCCAAAAGTACGAGGGACCGAGTCGTCGAGCAGCGAAACTCGTTCTCGCGTTATCCTTTTATTCTGGACGGCTGGAACGTGAAAATGAAGGAGCTTAATATTCCTGCGGAGCACGTAAATGTAAACGTATCCGGTGTTTTAAGGTGCGCGGCTACCGAGAGTGGATTACAGCCTCGAGAGCAAATAAGCATTCCGCGGCAAGAGCAGACCGATGAATCATCCGCAACAACCACCCCTCGCGCAAACTTTCACGGCCACGTTGCTCCATCTTATCTCATAAATTGGCGATCGCGATTAGCGATTACAGTCATTCCACCGTAGCTTCTCGAAAAATGTGAAATTTTCTATCGTTGGTAAGCGGTGCTGATGGAAACTGTTACTGGCCTTTTGTCAAAGGGTTGAAAAAGAAATCGAGCAACGTTTCTCGAGTAGCACGAGCAAACCGAAAGTGACGAAAGTCAGCCACTAGCCGGACTATTAATACCAGCGTGCGGCACACACCCGTCACACCCTAACAAAAGGGTGGCTTAAAAGCGAGCCACTCCCGTACAATTCTATTTCCAGACACGTATCGCACCAGAAACATGTGCCCGTAACCTGTTCAAGTCCCGTTCCTCTTCGTTTAACGATACCACCTGCATCGAAACTGGAAAAACTAGCGAACCTCGTCGCGGTTCGAATCGGTAACAAAATGGGGTCGTTTCTCTTGCGCGGTAAACGTCTATATTTTTGAGCCAAGAGAGGCTACTTTTATCAGCGCGTAAGAGGCCCTTTTCCGTTCACCATGCGAGAAAAATTCCACCACTGTTACCGCACACGCTGTACCGGTTCCCTTTTTCCCATCATTTTTTATTCTCCCAAAGACGTCGAGGACCACCGCCACGGAACCGGAAAACGCGCTCCCTGGAATATGATATCGGACCCGAACGAATCCTCCGTTACTGCTGAAATATCATTTCGCGAACGCTTAGCAAAAATAAACCGTTCCGCTTGTTCAAACTGGAAAATCTCATAAATTCAAGAAAGTGTCGTCCATCTCTTGTTTCTCTTTCCCCCGTTTTTTTTTTTTTTTTTTCTCCGTCAATTCGTTGCATATTCGTGGAGAACAATTGACGCGGGCTCACGGAGGAGGAAATCCATACAGTCGAAAGGAAAATACGTGGGAAACAAAACGAGCTTCAGCCACGTTCGCCTGAATGCGTCCCCCGACGATCGAAATAAAAATATACTTTCGACGATGTCCGAGCCACTCTAATGGCGTGAGAATCATCGTCACGTCGCGTCATGATTTCCAGCCGCACGTTTTACCATTCAACGGTGAAAAGCGTTGAAAAACAGAGAGAAAAAGCACCAGCCTGACCGTTAAATTCCGAAATTGTCCGGTGTAATCGTAAACAACGCGCGCGCTGCGAGAATCATTCACGTCGCGATATTCGAAACTCATTTGCACCGCGCGTAAAAATTGACCGTTGCGGCGTCGGAATCGCCTACGAGGCGACTCGCGGGGATAAAATGAAACCGCTGAACGATGAAAAACGAGAGAGGAGTGAAATAATCGAGTTCAGCAACCCCAAAAGACCCATCGAGAAACGGAAGCTCGAGAGAAGACGGTCTCCTCGGAGTCACGCGATCGAATTCTCGTTTCGCGTGTGTTTTGTTCCCATTTCGAGCGGGGAGGAAAATTGTTTGCCACCACCCGGTACTAATCTCGTACGCAACCCCGGTTTCTCACCCCGTTTCAATCGCGCGCCCGTGGAATCGACGAATAACGCGAGAATATCAGAACCGTGGCATCGAGGTACAGGAACGTCGCAAGTAAATCGATCGTCGAACGTCGATGATTTGGCAAATCGATTCGCGAGAGTCACGTACCCCAGATATAAGTTTCCCCCGGCGATCCACACGTTTCACGGTTCGTCGACCTATTTTTCGTGGTCCGTTTCGCGTCTTTAAGACGTTCGTGAGAGAGCGATCGAGGGTCAGAGATTCGAGTATCGGTGCTTCTTTTCGCAAGCGATAAATAATATGCAGAAAGAGCTTCCGTCCGCGACGGTAAAATACGACTCGTCGATTTATTCCGGACCGTTACAACGTCCGCAGATTACAATTCTTCCATAGGTAAACTGAGTTCGAGGAACTGCGCGCAAACTCGTCCACTTTATTGGTCATTCCGATATAGAAACCGAGCGATCGTAAAAAACAAACGAAATACGATATACGCGCTATGCAGGTTCGATAAATATTTTCGTTCGCCTATTCGTACACCCACGTTCCGTTTCCTCGAAATTATCCAGCGACGGTTCGACTGATTTCTTCGAAAAAATATTTCCGTTACGCGACTTTCGATCAAATTCGAAAGAATCGGCAGATAAATCGAGGTGGCGAAAAGGGGTGGGAAGACGAGGGTACGTCGCTTCGTGATCAAAGGAGTACACCTCGAATGGTGAGTGGGAATGCACAAGCGGAAAAGAAGATAGACACGAGTGGTACTCGCGTTGTAGCCATCGACGAAACGGGAGAAACGGAAGTGGGAAGCGAACGGGAAGAAGAAGAACCGATAAGACACCGCGCAAACAAAAGCTCCACCGTCGATCTACATGCCAGCATCCGCGTCGACGAAGCGCCGATTGTTGTCGACTGATTGTTCCAACTTTACAATCGCTGCCGTACGATACGGTACGCGTGTGCCTGTTTATTTAACGCAAACGCATCGAAACTGTCTCTCCGCCAAGGCCACGAAGCGAGAAAAACGGAAGGAAACGACGACGGAAAGTGCAGCGAAACGAGAGCAAAGTAGAGATTAAGAGCCTTTTTCCTTTTCGTCGATTTGGAATACTTTTAAACGACCGTTCGAAGGAAAAGCGCGGAGAATGTCGCTGGAATTCGAGAGTTGAAGCAGCGTAGGTAAAGGAGGAAACCATCGAATCCGTTTGGCGGTGGGGAAAAAAGCGAGGCACGCGTTTCGTATCGCGGCTAAGAGATTATTCATACGGGACAAGTGTGCTTCGCCTTCAAACTTTCGTCCCGCAGCGAGCGTTTTCGCTTCTGCCATTCAACGAACCCCATTTGCCCCCTTTTCCACCCCCGGCTGCGTTCCGCGCGCAGGCCCATTGTTCGCGTTCTTCACCGGAATGAAACTTCTGGTCCGTCCGCGATATTTCAATTCCCGTGTCGCGCGCAATTCCAACGGCAGCTCTCTCGCGCGATACCGCGACAAAGAGAGGACGGTGGTTGACGGAGGAAGGGAAACGGGGAACAGACGAAACGAAATGGAGTAAAAAAGGGGAGAACGAGCGCCGGTGGTGGACAAGGAGGAAGAGCGTACATAATCTTCGGTGCAACGCGTTGTTCGCCGCTTGCGCCGACAAGAATTTTCACTTCCCGCTCCTCCACGCTCCTCCACGCTCAGACTGCGAGGGGTTGCGCGATCTCTCGCAAAGGATTTCCGCCCGCTAGTTACGAAACTCCGCTCCCAGGTTTACTTAAGAAAACTTCCGTGTCGTCTAATTTTTTCTTTTCTCCTTTTTTCCCCTGGCGAGCCTGGCTCTCCTCCCCGTTGAATTTCACGAAACTCGCCAGCCCCGTACTAACCGCCCCCGGGAAGCGAATCCTCGCGACGCTACACCGACATTACGCGGTTCATTTACGCGCGAATTCATTTACGTTCGAACGCTCGAGGGCGCGAGCCTGATTTTGAAATTTAAATTCGCGCAGCAGCTAGCCGGCTGAAAAAGGACGGCTGCCAGAGGACACGCGACGCGCGTCTCTGCCAGGGTGGATCGCGGAAAATCCGTTTCGAAGTCAAACAATGCCGATTTTTCAAGTAAAACGCGACGAAAATAGACTCGCGAGCGTTGACGGGCGTAACGCGAATTAGAGAGGGAGAAAGAGAGGGTAAAAGCAGGCTTTATTGTACCGCGTTGGTCGTCGTCCGCGATCTCATTTCCAACCCCGGCTCTCCTCCGTTCTCCAACCGTGATTCGTTCGGAATCGAAATTAAATTCGAGAAGTTGAAAACCGTACCGCGACGGGGTTTCGATGCTTCCAACGATGACCCTCGAAATGTGAAAAATAACTTTGCAAAGTGAAACTAACTTCGACCGTCCGGTTACATGGTCCACCGTTCGTCGACATTTCTTTTTTCACAGTCGCGATTTAACGATTCGCGTGCACATGCTTATATACCGTCCGCGATGAAATCCTCGAAATTGAAAGGGAAAAGAAACGAAAAAGAAACGCGCGTTTTCATTTCAGTCCGCGATCTTTCAACGTGTCGCTAAATGGACGCGTTAATAAAGCGCTCGAGAGGCGAATAATAGCATCCCGCGCTCGAGATCCGATCATTTCTATTTAGAGGTAGTAAACGAGACTCTGGCTTTCAGGTTGTAAAACGAAATAGGAACAACAACGGTGACCAGACGGTGGGCGAGAGTGCATAAAAAACGAGCCCGGGCTACCGATGAAAGAGGTGGCCGACTGATGGTGATGAAAACCAGGCGCGCGAAGAGCTGTGGAAAATGATTTTTCCGGCTAGACAGGCCGATTAATACGCGATGCAGAGAGCTGCGGAACAGGAAGAGAAAAAGAGAGGGAGAGAGAGAGAAAGAGAGGGAGGGGGTGCGAAGCGGATCTCTTGCTCCCCACTTTTCCTTTCGCGTCCATTCACGGACTAATGGAAACTTCGCAAAGCGCGCGCGAAAAATATTCGCTGGACGAGATGCGCTGCCAGCTGCGCGAAAGATCAAGCGAAAAAAAAAAAGAAAAAAAAAAGGAGACGCAGCAGGCGCAACGAGGGGTGGTAGAGGGATGAAACCGACTGTAACGCGTATCTCGTTGGCTGTCGATGAAACTATCGCACCGATCGAGTATTAAAACGATACGACGATAACTTTGAACACCCCCTCGCGTTCGTAGATGGAAACGCGCGCTGTAATTTCGCTCGTTAATCGAGGCAGAGAGACGGCGAAATTTACAAGCCGGCTGAAAGAAGAAAAACAAAAAGTCCGATATCTATATTGTTACGCGGAACAAAGTGCTGGCGTTAATTCGCTGGCGAGATAGTTGGCGAGGGATGTTCCAGGGAACATCGAGGAGGCGATGAATCGAGACTCGCGGGCTTTCTTGCTCGCCCAAGTGGCTCGAGGGTTTTTCGAGTAAAGTATCGGCTCGGATCGATCCGGGAATTAAACGTCTAACAAGGATAATTCGCTGGCCGTTGCCAGCCAGAGGGCCGACCCGACGAGCAAATATTCGAAATGGGGGCGCGGACGGCTCGTTTCCCTCTCGCCATTCGGTTGCACTTTTTACGAGAAACTCATCTTTCCCGCAGCCCGAGGAAATTTCGAGGAAGCTCACTTTGCCTACCGTTTACTATCCGAGGCTTTTCTATTTCTGCCCCGTTCCCCGACTTTCCATCCCTCTCGTTAAAATCCACGGCGTAAATACAGTTTTGATACCGAAACGCGGCCGTTTCCATCCTTTATCCGCCGCCGCGTCCGCCCCGAGGCGCGCAATTTATTTCGCCATCCGAGTTAAATCGCGAAACGGAAATTTCATAAACCGCGCTCTAAGCCTTGGACGCGTGGATTTCCCTCCAACCCACCTTCCATCCCGAAATTAATAATATTGTAGCTTTTCCGGCTCTTTAAGAATTTCCACATCGCTCTCGAGCGTCAAAGCGGCGGACAGAGGCGACTGAAAGCGCGGCTCGTCGGTTCCGATTTCGCCATTGCTCGGGCTGGGAAAAATGCCGAATTCTAATTTGCGAACCGCACGGCCGCGGGGAGAGGAAAACGCAGAGGATATACGCACGACCGAAACATCGTTTAAAACGTCGGGGATGGGAGATCCGCAAATGTCCATGGGCGGTGCATTAATTAAGCACTTTAATCATGGACAGAGAGCGGAAAGGGAGCAGCGGATGGAAAACGCGTCTACGTCGGATCTTCGCGTGTCGGACTTTTATTTCATCCCTGGCTCGTTTCGTTTCGTATCTCCTCGATTAATAAAAGGAAACAAAGATCAGAGAAATATCGGACCCCGGTGAATATCGAGCGTTATTATAAAGTTCCGCGCGGTGCATGCCGAACAAAGCACTTTTTTATTCCCGCTACACTTGCTTCTGAAAAAGATTCGCGACATGGAGCGTGTGTATCGTCGAGTACATATCGTCCACGAAATTACTTTTCTAGTGACTCCAAACTTTCCAGGAGATAAAGTTTCCAGCGGAAGCTCTCTCGCCCTCCGTCTCCCGCCGCTGCCCTTATCCTTCTTTTTACACCTTTTCCCATCCACCTTCTTTTCTTCTTCAACCCTCTTCTCGCGTTTCTTCCCGCAGCACTGTTGCTTCACCTTCGTCTCTACCTTTTTTCCGCGCAGCCCAGACGGAGATACGAGAAGATGTTTCTTCCGCGTGCAAGAGAGCACGCGTGATTAAAATAAGTGTATTATTCACTTTCCTCTGCAGGTGCGCGCGCGATTCCGGAAGAGAAACGCCGCGTTCCGTATTTAATTTTTGATGAACGCAACGCGGTGCCATTTTTAGAACACTGCCCCTGGGAAATCCATAAAACTCGGCGGTCCCTTTTAGCGCGGCTGAAAAAATATTAGCCTCCGTCCTGGCTGACGAGATGAAAACGTTTTCAAGCTCCACGGATGATTATTTGCTCCCCGAAGAAAGGAAAGCGCGAAGGAAATTCGCTCGGTACCGGGATTCGTTCTCTTGACAAATTTACGAACGTGGCGCGAAATGCCATTTCTCGAGAAATCGTTATTGCTCCTTTGCCAAGAACGCGGACATTTATTATCAACGGCGCGCGCAGCGACGCGCAGCGACGCGCAGCAACGCGAACTTCCAACCCCCTCGAGCCGCGCGATGTCAAAAATTCAGTGGAACAAGAATCACTGTTTGGGAGTGCGCGTACACCGTCTCTGTTTCGCGGCAGTCTCTCAAGTGAAGGGAAAAACAGCTGCACCCCCGTGTCGGAGGGTTGGCGAACACTGGCTGCCGCGTTCCCACGAGTCCCCCACTCTCCTCTCTAACTTTTCTTTTCGAGCGCATTCCCGGGTATGTTCCGCCACGTATCCGCGTATATTTCATACCGCCTCGAAAACCAAATAGACAAGCAGTGTATAATCCGCTTTGACGAAGCGCGACAAACTGGAACGGCGGGATTACGCTCGTCGATTCGAATTTATGCATCGATAAAGTAGCCTCGTCTCTCTTAATTCACCGTGTAACAACCGATCTCGTTTTCCCCGAGCAACAACAAAACCAGCGAAAAGTGTCGGAGCGGAGCTTGAAAAAGGAAATCGAGTTCAAGTCGAGCCCCGTCCGGCCGCGTTAACCGAGCTCGTTAAAGAACAAAGCAAGAACGTGACAGAAACAGCTTTATATTCCAAGCGATCAAGCGCAAAACCTTCTTCTTCCCCCTATTATCCCTCTTTCTTCTCGACGAGCTAGCCGCTCGTACACGCTGGAGCGGAAGAACGCCGGCGACCAGGATCGATACTCGACCCATTTACAATTCGTCACAGAAAGGTGGGTCTCGTCGCGGCCGCGATCGTAATTATCGTGCCCGCCGGGTAACTTTATCCGGAACAAACCGCGTTTAATAGCGCACACCGACGTAACCGTGGCTGAATTCTCTTTTGCGGCACGCTCGAGGACCCCATCGACCCCCGTCGTCGTTCCACGTACACACGTGCGATATTTCTCGTAGCGGCGAGTATTACAAATAATCATTTCCACCTGGACAAAGTTCAACTCGTCCCGTTTCTCGTTATATTCGGAAAACAACGCGGTCAATTAGCTACAACGGACGGAAAGCAGCGAGTGGCTGCGAGCTCGAGGACACGCTCAAAGCAACCCTGCGCGGCTCGTCCTCGCGGCGGCGTTTCGATATTGGCAATCTGCTACCGAGTCAGCGCTTTTGCACAGGCGGGGCCGACTGGGAAATCGGGTTGCGAGGAAACAACTGAACGGGTTTATAAACGGAATTCCGTTCGCGAAAAATGATGAACACTTTTTAAACGGACACCGGTGAACGTGAACGAAGGCAGGAATTGATAGCAAAAGTTAATTACCCCGCAGTCTTTCTACGAACGAGGAAAAGTTGGAGAGAAAAGTAAGGGAAAAAAGGTTAACGGCGAAATAATGCTCCATTAACGGTATTAAAGAGGTATGGAGCGAGGAACGAAAATCGCCAGGCGAGAAGCGTAATTGAAAATTCAATAATGGTGTTGGATTGGTGGGAAATGAACGGACGATCGTTCGTCCATTTTCTCCCCGGTTCCTCGGTTATAAGTAATCAATCGCACCCCACGCGTATTCGTTATCCGACCACTTCGTTTCCAAACGGATTCGTAACGGAAAAACTTCGTTCGACTCTGTCACGAGTTTCGCAAGGGTTGCGTTTTATCGTTTGGCGCGCGATAATTATTGTCGAGTGTTCGTGGCGAGCGTAAACGGTAAATCGCAGCAGAATTCGAGACAGCGCGAACGTGTGTCGCGTAGCTGCCGCCAACAATCGTCCCTCGATAAATCCTAGATCGAGTGCGCGGAATTCGATACCTCGATATTCTCGACCAAAGGAAAAGCTCTCGAGCAAACATCGAGCCTGACCGTGATTCCCAGCCTTACAGAGTTTTTCCTCGATCGAGCGATGCACAGCTTTTCGGAGGCGCGCGAAAACGCCGCTATTGAAAGCTGATCCCGCTGGGATGATGGTCGGATAGAAATGCAGATTTCTCCATCCGTTGATCCAGCGCGATTAAGCGATCTTCGAGGTGGAATTTGAAAACGACGCGAGGCTGACGATACACGACGAATTACTATTTCTATTCGTAACGTCGGCTCGTTCGTCCTGGTTTCGTGTACGAACGAGGAGGCGGCAAAAAGAGTGGCCTCAGACGTGGCCGACGACGGAGGGCGGTTTCAATTTTCGTTAGCACGAGGAAAGTATAAAACGTGGCTCGTGAACCGCCTCGAGGGACCGTGGAAATAAGGAAAAATCGGCGGAGATTACCGGAAATTCTGTACAGCTGCGGAGCGGGGTTTACGACGCAGAGGCGTTGCGTATTCGTAAAATTTTGAGTAGCAATATTCCGGGCGCGCTAGCAGGGAATCGAAACCAGCTGTCGAGGAACGAGGAGAAAGGAAAAGGCGGAATTTTAAGGATCGACTCGTGGCACCGGTGGATTTCGTCGCGCTGCCGAACTCTCACCCCCGCGCGAAGGGTTGACGCGTCGTTGTTCTCTAACCGTTCGAGCGCGCCGCGAACATAACTTTCTGCATCGTTACCAACGCTCGTGCTTCTCGCTACGTCCGCAAAGCCCAGCAACCGGCAGCGTTATTCCTTCTTATCAACGACCGGCGAACGTTTCGTTTGATTACTGGCGCCGGAACGAGCAGAGAATCCCAGCGATCCGGTGTACTTTTCTGGACGCTGCGACTCACCTCTCGCTGTTCGACTCTTGTTTTTCCCTCGAATACCCGATAGCTGGATTTCACGGTGGAACAGGTCAGCGCGACCCCTTTGCGATTGTCCGTTGAATAAAGGGACGAGCTAGCTGCGAGCTAACGCTTACACCGCCGTGTGAATTGCAACCTTTTACGATTTCCTGCGCGAAACTGGCCTCGCCGTGGCGGAGAAAAAAAGAACGGACATTGCGTTCGAAACAAGAGCACGGCTTTTACGAGCGGTTTTCCACCGATTCGGTCATCTCCGGCGCGAGTGCGTTAATTGAAACGCCTAAGCCGTTATATACCGTCTCCGCGAGAACTTTAATCGGATGTTGATTAGTTTCACGCAACGAGAAGAATTTTTCAACGGACTCTTGAACGCGATGCTCTTCCTGTTATTCAAAGTCGTTAGAAAGCGGCCAGAAGCCATCCGCAGAATTTATCTCGACTATTTCTCACTTCTCCCCCGCGGATCGGATTAACCATCTCGCGGACAAACGCGGGAAAGATGAAAACGCGATGCCAAGGACGCCCTGGGACCGTTCCGGACCCTGATAAATATCCAGGGACGTCTCTGCTCGCCGCTAAGCTATTTATACGAAAGACAGCCCGTTTACCATCCCGATTTTCGCCATCGTTTCTCCTTCTTTCCCCCGGATTTATCGAGCTGTCGCGATTCACGGTTCCGCGAGTTTCCCGACGAGTTACACGCTCGTCGATGCGCCGCGCGAACTTTTTAACAGGGGCGCAACTTCCGTTCCGCAGCCAGCGTTTCCACGACGTTTCACAGCGAGAGAAAGAGAGAGAGAGAGAAAAAGCAGACTCGTCGAAACCGGAATCGCGGGTAACGACATTCATGGTTTCGAAAGTTCATCGAGGCAAGTTCCGCCGCGAAGGAACTCGATTCGCGGCCACCTGTTCGCAAGTGGAACAAGAGTTTCATTGGGGGTGACAGTTGCAGAACGCGTTTTCGCGTCGGATCCGAGGTGTTAGGCGTTCGCGGAATAACGATACATCGATAGGTCGAGCACGCTGACTGTCTCGAGGTAACGAGAAAATAATTGCGCGTTTGTTCCGTATCCAACCGATACGATATCGATTACGAGGTAAAAGACTCGAAGCAACCCGAGAGGAAGAGATAAAAGCTACATCCGAGGTAACACAGCTACGACCACTGGTTGAATGTTGTTCTCGCGGGCCGATGTTTGCGTTCTCGAACGCGGTCGGCGAAGATGGGAAACCGCAAGGAAAAGGTGCTCCAGCGACGAAACGATGGGAATAAAACGAGCGCAGCGCGAGTAGTCGCGTTCCTTCAATACTTTCGACACGACAAATCCGATTTTCAACGGAATACCGCGTTATCGATCTACGCAGTCCGACGAATCTCGTTGAACGGATCACATATTTCGGACGCATTAATCGAATATCAATCGAAATTAGATTACAAATTCTGGTTACGTCTGGGTACGATGCAGCGGTGGTGCTGGGTTCCTCGAAGCTCGTCGAAAGGACAATGGCGAAGCGCGAGAGGCAAAAAGCTTGTATCGAGGTCTATCGATCGTTTTTCGGTGGCGAACTCCAGCGAAATGATTCATTCCAGCAACGGTTGAAACTGCCGCGACGGAGGGAAGAACGGGGTGAATTTATGGCGGCACGGTTAGCGGGTTTCTGTAACGATCGCTTTGCAGAAACGTCCGCGGTCTCGTAAATTCGTAACTCGAAAACACACCGAGCGGAGGAGCAAAGATTGCGCGAAAGAAACTTCCGACGAAGGAGGATCCGAGATTTCTCGCGGTCCCTCGACTCGTCCGCTCGAACATCGTTGGCGTATTTATACGCCAACGACTGAAAAATGGTTAAAAACATCCCTCGCCAGCTTGCGAGATTGTTTCGCGATCGAATGGCCGTCGAATGGGGAAATTTTCGGGAAACAAACATCGCACGGTCGTTTACTCGCGATTGCCGGAAGCCAACGCGAGCTTGGAGGGATGCGAGGGCCGAGCACGCGTCGATCTCCTCCACTCGAACGGATCCCGTTGGAAAGACGAGATCGGGCGGGATTACAGAGAAGCTCTCATCAGCGCTAAAAGCTAATGGACCAGCGTCCTTTGAAGGCAGAGCCAAGGCTGGCTGACAGCGGCCGCTTAGCCGACCAGGGACTGTCCGGCAGAGGGAGTGCATCGGACCGTTGGTAAAAAGATTATCTCGCCGATGAGAAGCACGCCGGTAACAATTAACGTTCGACATGACAAGAGACGCGGCAAGTGAGAAAGAAATCGGGAAGGACGAGGAGGCAAAGTGAACGGATCGATATATGGGGAAATCAGAGAGCGCGTTTCAAGAGGACTTTGTTGGAAATTCGATCTTGTCCAACGAGTCGGGGAATTAACTTTCCGTCCGATGAAGTCCCGAGCTATTCCCTTTCTCTCCCCCTTTTTCCGCTTCCATTACCGTTTTTCGTGCTTTCGAGAAAAATGGAAAAACACGAAAAAATGGACCCATGAAAAATCGTGAAATGAGTTAGGTACACGGCGCCCCGCCGACGGCTAATCGAATCTGCTTTTTCACATGGTAATTAGAACCGACGACAGCCGTGTAATAAAAATTCCGTCGCGCCGTACGGAGCTGCGGAATTTTCATATTCCCAGTGGCCCTCGTCGAGTCGCGAGAGCTCCAGTCCCGAGGATCAATTAAAAGTATTCTCGAAATTGCACGGGAAACGATGATGCATCGGAAACCGCGGACTTAATAGGCACTCCGCGTGTCAAGCCACGTCGTCGAGTCTTCGCGGCGTTCTCGAGAGCCCGGAAAATGATTACGTCGTGGGAAGAAAATTGAATCCACCCCGCGAGAGAGGAGGAAGAAGCTCGACGAAATGAGACTCCTCTAAAATAACAACGGACCGAGTGTAATGCCTTCGAGGAGGAGGAGGAGGAGGAGGAGGAATCCTCGAGGAGCGACGCGTCTTACGAGCGCGAAGCCGCGAGCGAAAGCTCGCTGGTACGAATCGAGAGTGCGCTTGTCCGCTCGGTCGTTCCTCGAACCGCCAACTTTCCAGGATGCCAAGCTGAACGATGCGTACGCTGAGTCGCGCGACTTCGAGGCGAAGCTGCCGCGAAATCGGCAAAAGTAAAGTTACGTAGTCGGAATGCGCGGAGATCGCGCATCGAAGATGAACGAAAAAGTTTCCGCGATCCAGGCCAATTTATACGCGAAGCCTCTCTGCTTAAGCCGAAAGTTCGTAAAAGCGGGAACCGATAAACTTGATAGCAAACTCGGAGGAGTCTACGAGAAGTCTGATCGAACCGCGACTACCCTCAATTATCGGTACACGTCTCAACGCGAGGGCGGTCTACGTTTCGACTCGCGAATAAGTAGAAGCTGTCCTTCCAGAAAGTATTTTTTTTTCTTTTTTTCCTCGAACGCCAACATCAGCTGGCGCGTGATAAAAAAGAGAAAACTTCTGTGGCCGTCGAAGCGTGTCTATGTCCACGTCGACGAGTTGAAATGAGAAAGATCCGAAGGAGAAGCCAGTGATAAGAGGGAAGACGTCGAACGGCGACACGATTGAAATGAGTTTTCTGCTAAGATGAATCGCAACGCGTTGGCCAAGGTGTTCGTTACGCGCGTCGGGGAAAAAAAGGATCGGAGGGAAAAGCAGGAGGGTTGGGAGTGAAAAGATCGCGGTAATTTGCAAGGAATGAAAACGGCTGGGACCAAGGAGAAGAAATCGGCTCGAATCGAAGTTATTCGAAGCTCGAGATGGAGGGAGAGGCGACGGAAAAATAGCGACAGAGGGAACGAGGGTGTGTTTCCGTTGGACGAACGGCAAATCCTCCAGTGTTTGAGACGCAAATGGGATTGGAGGAGCAATTAGTTAAATTCGAGGATGGACCGGCACAAAGCCGGCAAAGAAACACGGAAAGGGACTGGGTTAGTCGAAAAAAGAGAGACCGCAGAAAATAGAGCTTTCACCGGCTACGAGTTTCGCTTTGCTGCGTCAAAAGTGTAGGTAATTCTATGAACGCGCAAAGTAGTCGAGCAGGTATTCGGAACACGCTTGAAACGAGGAGAAAAAAAAATTAATCATGACTTCCATTGAGTCATTCGTCAACAAGAAAAGTTTACACTCGAGCGGTCGAAAGGGCTCTCGAAAACAGTTCGCATAATCGCGATAGAAAAGGGAAAGCGTTCTCATGGTTTCTCGCAAATCTTGATGGGACCAGGTTCGCCAGGTATCTCTCGCGTTATTTCGTTTCGAATTACGGCGAATCGTAAATTCTTGACCGAGCGAAACACGCAGGCTCGTTGGATCGGGCATGTTTGCTCTGCGTGCGTAAAAGGGTAATCGTGGAGGGCCGATCCGGCTGGTAAGGGCAAGTTTGATCAGTTTATACGAGGCGAGCCGTTTTCTTGCGCTGTTTACGTCGGATAAGGCTACGATGTCCAACGAGCTATGCGGTTTACTTCCCTCGCGCACACAGCCCCGAGTATTCCCCCGTTGTAAAACCACCGCTGGGAACGTTCGACCCCTTTTTTTTATGTTTCCCAGCAAAAAATGTTCTCAAACTGAATTTCAGCTTGTCAACGCGAGAAAGTACTTTAGCGAGGGCAAGCTTGACTCATCCGCTGCGAAGGGTTAATTCGGAAATCGCGACTGGTCTCGAATGAGTTCGGTGACGCGTGCACCGTTTCCGGTGCGGAACGCGGGAATAAAAGTCGTCGCGAGTTAACGGATCGACGATCGTGGAAAACAAAGACGGATTTCGGCTGCGCCGACGTTGGTTTGCCTTTGATAAAATTCAATCGACTTTTGTCCCCGCCGCTGACGACTGGTAACTGAAAACTCGTCTCGCGCGGTGCGATAAAGCCAGAAACAGCTGAATTTGCCGCTCTACTTTCCTCTATTTGTACGTCAGATCCAGGCTTCCGTTCGATTTAGGAGACGAACGCGTATCGAGATCGTCGGTCGATCCAGACTTGTACTACTTAACTCTCGCTACGCGATTCGCAACCTTTCGTGATAGCATCGAGGAAAGAAAGACTCGTCGTTGCTGTTGGACCGTGATATCCTGCAGGCGATCCTGACTCAGTCGATACTAGATTCCGAGCGAATTCTCGAAAGCAGCTTCTCGTTGGCACGCCGGTAAAGGTAATGAAAAAAAACGGGTCAGCGATGTCAGAGGGAAAACAGTCGTTTAACCCGGTTTTATAAGAAGCCGTGTGTATTTACAGCACGAGCTACATATCGATCCCTCGACCTCCCTAAGGCCGAGCGTGACGGCGTCGCATAGTCCTTGGGAGACGTTCGTCTCTGTTCCGCGTTCGGACGCGTCATTTGTTCCCTCCTCGTCCACTAGCCGAGAGTCTATTATCTCCATCTTGCTGCCCCCGTCTCGCTCGATCCTGCGGGGGTTTTCTCGCGAACCCTTGAATTTGACATTTGGCCAGGCCAGCCAAGAACAAAGACCGCCTCGAGCAATTGTTTCGAGGTCGTTTCTTCTTCCTTGTCTCGTCGTTTAACTCCCAGCCAACGGCACCCCTTCGTCTTTGCCTTTCCCCTTTGCCTCTGCCAAACGTCAAGGGACGTGTTCCTTAAAAATTGCACGAAACCGCCCGTTTAAAATGGGCACCGTCGTGGTCGTTAAAGCACTACCGTTCGCCGCGCGAATCTCGACTTCCATCAGCCGCTGGATCGCGGTTAACAATCGTCAAAGAACGTTTGCCCACGCGCGTACCGTTTCCTGTGATTTCTCGCCCGGTATCGTAAAAAGAGTGCTCGAATTTACAGATTCCCCGATTTATCCGCGACGACTCCGCGACTAGTTTTAGCCCTTTGCACTCCGTAGGCGCCGCTATTGCGCCATATGCTTTCATTGCACTGACTCTGTGGTGGCGAAAGTTATTTTTTGGGGGATGGAAATCGTAGTGGATCTATAAAACCATTAAAAAAACAGAATGGGCAAAAACGAAAAGGGTTAGCGAAACGAGATTCCCTAAACAAACGGAAGCAGCAGCGAACGATAAAGCTCGACTATACTTTCGATACCCGTAATAAAATCAATGGGATCTGTAGAGGCGAATCATCCGAGGAAGTAACCGGCAAAGTTCCGAGTCTTTAAAGGCGGGTGAAGCGCGAATTCGAGCTTCGACTCGGTCAACGACGGTCGATGGAAAGAGACGGCGGAAAGTTCGTGTCTCGATCCATTACAAAAGGACGACGAAGGCTCCCGACGGGGCTTTCAAGGATTATCCAGGAGCTGCGCAGACACGCGAAGTCGTAGCGAAACGCAGCCCCGGCGAAGCCTTATTACGCCTTTGAGCCGACGAAAATGTTGTTGCGCCATATTACAATGCCACGCCTCTGCCCATAACTTTCGGCTAACTCGCAGTTTAGTCGCGCGACAAGTTGACGGACCGAGCAGGAATTCTCGCCCTCGTTTCGAGCCCGAGTTCGAACTGAAATTTATGTTTGAAATTTTTTAAGTCCGCTGGTCAGACGACGTTTCAAAGACGTCGGCGTGGTTCCCAATCAAAGTCGCTGCTCGCCAACTAATGTAATTTCGAAAGAAGTCCCGCGACTCTCGCGACAGCGGTCTGGCACCTGTGTCAGAAACGAGTCGGGACAGGGATAAAAATTACCGTCTGCTTTCCCAGCTGGAAACTCGACGCGACGGAAACAAAACGCGATGCGTCTGCTGAATGTAACGCGACTCGTTCGAAAATTGTTCGAATATCGAGGAAAGGAGCGAGATAATTTGAAAATTGTTAATTACCTCAACGACCATCCAGCCTCCGGGTTATTACTGGAAAGAGCACTTGAACGAATTACAAGTATCGCGAAAGAAGACCGTTCCCTTTGTATATCGAAATGACTTGCTAGAGAATTACGTAATTTTCATAGAATCGCCGTGGAATATCAGACAATAGGACAGCTCCGGGTGAAATTCCAGCAGGAAAGAATCAGCCGCTGGCGAAGGGACGCCGGGATGGAAAATGTTACGAAGGATGTAGCGAATTCTTCGCTCCGCTGAAATGCGCCCGTACGCATCCTTCGCGTGCTTGGCAAATAAAGTGAGGAAAATGTAACAACCCGAACCGCAAATGATGCCGCAAATGAATTCTCCGGCTCGACGTTAAAACAAATTTACTACCTACCAGAATAAAGTTTCCAGCGTTATATTAAAAATACTTGCAAAGTGAAATTGAATTCGTCCAATTAATCTCCCACCGGCGTTCGAATAATCCAAAGTTCCGGCGTCCAAGGAAATTAGAGATTCATCAGCATTCCAATCGCAAAGCACAATTTCCAGATGGAGTCAGAGACTCGACGTTCTCCTGGCAATTAAGAACAACGACCTTTCTAACCTTTCCCCTGATCATATCTGCAAATTAGACGATTATAGCGAAACTCGGTTCGTTCGTACAACTTGGAAAATAACTATCCCAGACCCCGATCGATGTATACGGGCTGATTTATATAGCGTTTCTACTATCGGTACGCGATCGAATCGAACGTCGGTCGAAGAATTAGTCGCTCGAGACAACGACACGAGGGTGGATCGAATTAATCGATCGTTCTCTCTTATTAACTCGGGAAAGGGTGCGGCGAGTGCAACGCGCTACTTTGCAAATCTAATTTCATTTCCTGGTTTACTTCTTCGGGAACACTTTCCGGTATCCGTGGAATACGAGCGACGCCTGGGATTTCCATTCGAGACAGAAGCCCCTCGGCTAAGAGATTAAAACCAGGCCCCACCCGCGGATCCTTCGATCTCCCGAAAAGCCCAGCGCCAATTACGTCGAACGAACCTCCAGCCGCATCCGGCAGCCTTCGAGAATCGCGAGAATACCAGAAAAACCCGTTCCCTTTCACGCCTCGCGGAACCTCGCGCGGTTTCGTGGGGCGTTTCGCAAACTCTCGCAACCCTTTCGAACGTCACTGGCGTCCCCCGCGCGGATAAATTCGCGTCGATGGATCAGATGAACGAGAACGAATCAGGAGTAGTTGCTCGGTTATTCTTGGCGGGCCGCGTCGATAAATTTCCCCCGTTCGGACGTTTAATCCTCCGAGCCCGATAATTCATGGGGCAACAGTTTCCAAGCTATGAGCTTCGAATTTTCATGAAACTTCCCGACCGGCAGAATGCACTTTAAAATTCTCTATCCTCCAGACACCAACACCGTAACGCCCTCGTCGAAATCCTCTCTCGTTCCGTACCGAGTTTTAAACGCGACTCTTAGTCGCGTCTATGACAAAGCGATGCGATAAAAATCACGTTGCCGGGGTATCGTCGAGTGGTTTCATCGGAAACTCGAATCGGAAAAGGAAAGGGAACGCGATGGGAATACGTGATATTCGCGCCACGGGGAAACACGATAAAAGTATCCTTAGGTGGGCCGCGAACGAGGGTAAAAAAGAAATTCAATATCGATAGGCCAATTTGGCACGGGGCTGGAATGTAAAGCGAGCCGCGAACGGTAAACCAAAAAGTGAACAGGATTCGAGCACGTTTCGAATATAACAGATCGTTCTGGTGGCGTTCAGAAACCCAAATCTGGCTCGATATCCGCTGAAAACTTCGCCTCGTTCAGATTTACTAAACCGCAGTTACTAGATTCCACGTCGACTCGAAAATGGCGGGGAAAAAAAAGAAAAAAAAAAAATAAACGGGAACGAAAACGCAGCTTCGACGTTTCGAATCAACTGCCACTGATTATCGAGCACTCGACACGAGGTAACCGTGTTTTTCGTTACGATCGTTATCTGCTACTGTGATATTCGTACAAGAGGAGGTAGCCAACGATGCAAAAGGTAAAACGTGCGATAGAATTTTAACGAAACAAGAGTGCGCTTTCTAAAGTGCACCGTGGGAATACGAAGGTTACGTTCGTGAAAAACGTCGAACAAATGTTTCGACTAAAAGTAAAAAGAGCTCGAGCATTTCGACGGCAGCTCTCCGAGCATCATTTTATCTCGTTTGTTCGTCGAAGGGGAACGACTTGGTAGCTTTTGGTAGGTACAGAGGGTGGAGACACGGGGAGAGAAAAAAAGGCTGGGGGTGAACGGGAAGGAAGCAAAATACAGAAGAATGGTTTTCAATTCGACGCGTTCGCAAATATTTGCAGAACCGTCGAGAGGCAGCCTCGCATGCAATCGGACCAACACTGTCGCCAAACGATCGCGACTCCCTCCGATGATCGATTTATCATCCGTAGGACGCGCGTACAAGAAGCGAGATTCCGAAGGGCCAGCGTCGCAATTTTTGCCGGTCGAAGCCAATTAACTGCAATCGCCAATACCGAGAGACCGTCCGTTGATCCGATAATCCGATTAACGGAGCCGAACCGTACGAAGGCAGTTCATTATCCAATTGCGTTACCTATACAGTAACAAACTAACGCCCCGCGAGATTGTATTTCTTTTTTTAGATATTACTCGATAGAGACGCGGAAACGAGCATTACTCGATCGTAGGAGGAACCAAGGCAGGCAGCCTGAAACGTGGGCATATTACGACGGGACCTGATAGGAAGCAATATCTGGTACGTCTAGACTAGCTTAAAGCGAATCTTAATTAATATTGGACGCAAACCGTGGCAAAGGGGAAATTCGCGGTAACTACCTAGGCGACAGCCAATGGAGCGCGTGTCGCAACGTTGCTTGCTCGCTTGCAATCGCGTAATTTACATCGGTTAGCAAAATAATGAAAGTGTCCTGCGTTCAGCTCAACGGTCTAACTAATCCGACGAATTCGTCCCTTTGATTTACACTCGGAACCATTTCTGCCGCTTCCCTCGAGGAACGCGCCGGATTGATAATTAAGCGTCGCGAGAATCTCTATTGCCTCATTAAGCTCGACTAGTTATGGAAAGCGAGCACTGTTTCCAGGCGTTCGCAGCGGTGCCTCTGTTAATGAACGTCTACGCTGCTCGATCAGCCAATTACAAAACTTCTCGCTCCAATTTCTGATAATTTCGAGCTACGCCAGCGCGCAGCCAGTCGAAGGAAGATCGTCGAGGTTGCTCGTCTTTGAGGAAGCAGCTCGTTTGCGTATCTTCCAGAGAATTATCGCCTCAAGGTTTCCCCAGGAATTATCGCTGTTGACAAATGTTCCAAAGCGGAGGGCCGTTTTATTTTGCGCGGTTCATCGAGCGACCGGGAGCGGAAATCGCGCATTCAACAAGTAAACACAACGATGGCACGATCTCAGACCGTATCTTCAACTAGCGCAAGTCAAACACCGAGAGCGTCGTTCGCTCGATTCTATGGTTGATGGATCAAGCTTAATTACGAGCCGCTTCGCAAATATAAAGATTTCAAACGCTCCCAGACTGATCAGAGGAAGCAGAATTTGCGATGTACCCGGAGAATTTGCCGACAAACTTGCTGAAACTTGCTGTCGCGGGCGAAACTAGTACGACTCGCAGCGCGACGCGCTCACCGATGCAACGCGGACAGAGTGCAAAGTAAATCGCCGCGATGCGAATTTAATTGACCGAATTCAGTAATCCCGCGTCCCTCGTACCTGTTCCGTTCCAAAATTTATGCGACTACGCGAGACAGAACAGGGCGTCCCGCTTATTCTCGGGGAAACACTCGAGTCCCCCTTCAAACGGACGCGACGAAACGTACAGCGTGAAAGAATGTCGAGGGGTGTAGCTACGGGGGAAAAAATGTAAATTTATTCCTCTCGGACGACAAGCGCGAAGCATTTTCGGGTCGCGCAGCCACCCGGAAAGTCGTAGCCATCTTTAGGGCCGCTACGTTCCAGCGTTAACGAAGAGTTCACCGTGTACCGTAACTTAAGAGACTGATAATGAGGCCTGTTGTTCGCGAAACGCTGACGATGTCTAAGCATCGTGTATATCAACCCTCTCTTGCCTCTCCTCTCGACTATGTTACCGTTCCACTTTGAGAAGAATTTCGAAAGAACGACGAAGGAAAAGGAAGGGTTAAAACGGAGGAGAGAATGGAGGCGCGAGTCTTTTCCATCCTCAGACGTGTCAACTGCTAGACCAGGCTCGATAATTATCTGGAACGGGTGAGGGTTGAACAGCGTCGGTTCGTTAAATCCAACGTGTACACGCGAGAACGAAGGAGAGAGAGAGGTCGAGGGTGCACGTGCGCTGGTGGTTCCCGCCGGGGTTGTAGCCAAGTTGCGAAGAGAGGGCTCGGGTCTGGCCTCCTCTTTGTCGAGCGAATTACGTCCCAAGCAGGCCTCGCGCTGTTTACGCAGAGGGCACGAGTCGACAATGAAAGAAACCGAGCGGAAACGGAAGTACATACGTTACGGGTTAACGGATCAAACTGCAGTCCCGTGAATCTGCGCGCACGGACAGTCTGACTCTAAGGGCGAATTCGAAAAATGCGACGGAATTAATCAGTAGTAAAAGCTTGTTTTATGAATACTATAAACAAGAGGAACAGTGGTAATTTTAAACACCGTGCATTCCTCGGCGCATGTTTAACCTAAAGCATTTATCATTTGATATTAATGTTTTATGTAGAAAATTTATAATTTGTTAATTTATTATGGAAACATTCAACGTACGTGTGCTCACGAAATTAATTGACTTTCATCAATATTATATGAAAACATACCTCGTATATTAAAATGTACCTCGACCCACGTACCACGAAACATACCTCGTACTCACGAAAATATACCTCGTATATTAAAATGTATGTTATACGTAGTACATTCGTCGCGAACATTTGTTTCCTTTGTCTACACCGTTCTCAATAATTTCGGCGCAGCATATTAGGATTACACGTAAAGGTTTACTGCAATAATTAAATTTTTTTATTAAATAGACTCTTGCGCCATTTAACATTGCACAACAACAATAAAATTCGTCGCGTACGATCACGACTTCAAAATTCATGGCGAACGCAGATTTGGAATTAGATATTTTTATAAATGCATCCGTCAGATCTCCGATTATTTCGCGTACTCGTTTTAGCAATGGTGATCAACAACTCGATATAAACAGGGTCGTATTAAACACGATTGATATTATTTTTAGAGTCAGTAAATCACTTTTGCTAATATCTCTCGTGAAAGTAATAACATTTACTTATTTTTGCTTCCCTATTTATCTTATTGTCGATCGACTGTTTTTATCACCAATGGCGGCTACTGGTACAAATGACACGGCACAAGGACTCGTTTCCCCCTCGAGACTCGTCGTACTTCCGTATTCCATTCAAATAAACATGTATACATATCTGCGCCAGTTAAACGCAATCACTGTTATGAATATCCCACGTTACTATAGCGATGTAATTATAGGGCGAACAGTTAACGAGAGCAAAATGTTACTCGAGCACGTTACAGCGCACACCGAGCAACTTTCAAAAGAGTTCGTTCAAGCTACTATAAGTCGTCATTAATGCAAGTTCAGTTCGCACCGGGACGAAGAATAGCGATTTATTACTACGCCGTTAGAGCTTGCACACCGATCGATTAAAAACAAAGGATCGTAGTGAAAAATAAACAAATTCAATTACGACTCCAATTTTTGCTACCGCTACAGTGAACGACGCAAAACCCTAAACATTGTAAACTATAAACTACGCCGCGACTAACCTCCAAAACTTTGTTTCGACGGTAAATGTTGATCTTAAAACGACAACGCGCGTGTTTACCTTTATGAGATTCGAGAAAGTCGCATAACGTACCGGCGTACGACCGGTACCGACGTAGTAAATAATATATGAAGAGTGAATGACTCACCGGAGCCGACGACGAGGGTGATCAGGAAGCAGACGATCGAAACGAAGAGAACGCTGCGCTGATCCATGCTTCTGGCGTGGGGATGCAGCTCGTGGCACGTGGAGGCTCGATCACTTCATCTCCACTTCGGAAAAGATACAAAATGTCCGAAACAACGCGGTATATACGCGTGCACGTGAACGATATGCAAATATCGCGAACGATACGCGAATAAACGGAGAAAAAAGTTACACGATCGAACGGACGTGACGGTCGAGCGCGTACTGACAGGTCTCCGTAGCTTTCGCGTGCTCCCACCACCTGACCCCCCACTACGACCAATCGCAACCCCCACTCCTACTTCGTCTGTTGCCCGACAGCGGGCGTAAGCGCTTCCTCGTCTGACCAACGATGTGTTTTCTCTACTGAAACTACTGGCGCGGTTTAAAAGGCCGCTAGTTACCGTTCTCAACTGACGGTAGTCCTGCGTCTATCGTGAAACGGGAAGTTTTCAAATTACAAACCAATTAAGTATGATTACTAATGCGATACGGTTTGTATTTTAAAATTGTCGGGCCTGTATTAAACGAAGGAAACTTTCAAGTATAATACGGAACGTAATTTTCCGGCGAGAGATAGAGAGCATTTCAGGAGCACGGTAAAAGGGAAGTTTACATTATATACGTTGACTATAATGGCGTATTTTTAATATTTCACTCCTCGTCACTTAGGAATTGTTCCAACAGTTAGAGCTCGAGTACGCGTTGGTATATCGCAAATGAAATTTTATACAAAAGCGATTTCGTACGGAATGTGAATGAATTCTTATTAACCTTCCAAACGAACGATGACGAATAAAATTATATCTCTGTATTAAATTGCTCGAAACAAACATTTATCGTTATTCGCAAATAAATTGCCTCGTTTAATTTTCCACGCTGTTTATTACAGTAGAATTTTGCCGGCTACAGTATTTTTCTCGGATAACGTCAGGAGAAACAAAAGATGAGAAGCAAAAATTTGAATATTAGTAACGCTTGCCTGCGAACTTGGACTATAAATTCTAACGTGGACCCAGCGGATTCGACAAGGAACGGAAATCTGAGCCAATATCAGAGATACGGGATGGTCACTACATTCAAAATGGACGTCTAGGGAAAGTGGAACGGAAAAACAGATTGATGAAGAGCAGCGAACAAGACTGACAGCTAGTTCATACGCTGCAAAGAAATAAAAAGAGCCGCAGCCTGCTTCCTAACGTAATATGTTTCGCGGACGACAAAAGCAATAACATTGATTTATTATTTTCCCACGGCCGAGAAAGAGAAAACGTTACGAAACACAGAGTCACGTTGCGGAAAGGGGCTAGATAAAAATTAAAGAGAAACTTCTTCCAGTTCTTCGAGTAAAATCGTAATTCGTTACGTTACTCGTGATAAGCGAACAGCTAAAATGGTTGAATGTAATTTCGTCTTCGGAAGAGTTACCACAGGTTTCCCCGACAGATTCTCTGTAACTTCGTTTACTTTGCGAAACGCTTCCATCGTGACGTGGAAATAACAGTGACGAAACGGAACGGCGTAAAGTGGAAAAATATGTTGCTTTAATGCAACAAATAGATGACAGTACCGCATTTTGAAGTATATTTACTATCTGTATCGACAATCGCTCAATTGATAGGTACAGCGGAATGAATGGCAGTCTCGTCGACCATTTGGTTCTGCACGATTGAACAGAAGCTTACGCGGTTGGATGGAATTAATTTGTAGCTGCGCAACAATATAACGGATAATCGATTAAATCTACCGTGCTCGACGGTCACAGTTTTAATCGGTTTATAATCGCATCATAACTGTCGTGTTTTTACCGCACGTCACGCTAAACTAAATTCATTGAAATCCGTCGACTTCCCATGCTCTGACCATTATCGCGACCGCAATAGTCACCGGCGTTTCTATCAAATCTTCGACATTATTTCGCCATCCACAAAATTCGTTTATGCTCATCGACCGTTCTCCAAACGACTCTCCTTTCGTTGCCAGGGTAAATCGCTTGTATTTCTAGAGAACATTTAAAAATTCTAAATATAATCGGTAACGCGATACGAGTAGCATTATTAACTCCACGCTCTGCCAATTATCAAGAGGTTACGACACGGATTTCTATGTCGAGTACGTTGCATCGCCACAGAACATCCGCCAATTATCATCCATGACTATTGTTATCGCGTCCAAGTCTAGTCGAATGCATCGGCAGACTCGTTCGATATTAAGCGACAACTGTTTGGCTGTACAATTTAATTAATGGTTGGCAAACGGCAGCTCATTCCTCGCGAAATAATATCTGGTTACACGCAAAGTGTAGTGAACCGTCTGACCAAGCGCCTGTTAGTACTACCGACTGAATCGTGGCACTGAAAGACCGCACATCGCGTGGACCGAGTTTAACCTCCGGTGAAGTTACGCTAAAGTTACTGCTAAGAAATTTCACGGAGTCCTCGTCGAACGCGGACGAGTCATCCGACGCGTACAGCGTTTACAAAACCGGGGACGAAAAACGCTAATGGCTGACCATTATCACGGCTCATGGGTCTGCAGAGCGTTGACCACGGTGTTAACCGCGTAGTTCAAATAATTCATGTGCAAGCACAAGTAAACAAGGGAAAACATCGTCGAACGGTAGGAATATGCGGATGGAGGGGTGCACACAAATGATCCCACGTAACAGAGGTGTACACGGTGAAACAAGTCGAAGAAGGGGACTGGACGAAACTAATTATACATCGGGACACATCGCGCATGTGTGCGTGTTAAACGAGGTGGCCAGAATAGGACGAAGTTACTTCGTTGCTACGCAACTTCTCCTATCGTGGCAGTGCCGCTACACACAACTTCCAGCTTATTCCGACCCTATGTCTGGACGATCCGTCCAACTTTCGGAACATGCTCCCCGTTACGCTAGGGACGAATATTTCCGTTCTAAGCGTAAGACTGAAAAACAAACGCCTGGGACGAAGAAGAGGAGGGAACCGGAGAAAAAGGTGAGGACGTCGCGTTACGGAATTATTAAGCTCGACTCATCGGCATTTATTATTTCTCTGTTCCATTCCCGTTTGTTAGGGAATAAGAACGCCGGGGAGAAAGAAAAAAAGGGAAGCCAGCAAAAATGCATCAGTAATTAAGAAATTGATGAGTCGACCCAGTTTCTCAGGAAAATCCCTGGTCGTGTGTACGAAAGTGTGCCTCTGTGTTACTGAATATTCAACGGGTCCTCATTAAATGCAAAGAGGCTATGAAACCGGAAGGAGCGTCCTCCGCCAGAGAATTCAGAACTAAATAGAAAAGTTTCCGGCCACGCGAAGCTTTCCACCGACAATAACTCGTCCGTGTTCGATGGACGCCTGGAAATTTCTCCGATACCTATTCTCTTTGTCCGTCATCTTCCCACCATTAGCTTCCCTTCGCGTTTCACACGCAACAGCGAAATTTAGCAACGCTCAACGTTTCATATTCACTCGCACGCGACTCCTTTTATGCAAACAGCTTCATTTACACCAGCGAATTATTTAACCTCCCGAAAAGCAGGGTAGAAGGTTGCCTTTTACGAGCGTTTAACAAACTTTCCTAACGATTCACCGTCTTGGAGAACTACTGCGAGATGGCAGTCGAGCGGACGAGATCGAATCGCTGCAATTTCCATCCGCAAAGAACAGGGAAACGATCTGAAATTACTAGAATTACCACTGTGCCCGGGATCGTTGGTGGCAAAAACACGACCGTGCGAGCGCAGAGACTATATCGCGGAGGTACGTGTCTCGAGATAAGAATTGTATCCGCACTCTCTTCGAACCCGTAACCGTGGTCCAGCGGTGCGTTAAATGGAGCGAACGAAAGTGTACCCGCAAGAGACCCCGATGGAACGAAGAAAGGAACTCGTATGGAGCAGTTGAACCGATTTCGCGCCACGCCGTGCCACCGTCGGTTCCCCGTCTTGCCAGTCGTGGCTAACTTCCGGTTACTCTACTTTCGACTAACGACCCATCTAACTTCGGAACGTTCAAAGAGTGGACCAGACCAGACCGTCAGTCGCAATGCTAGCGACGTGGCAATTACTCGGGCGTAGTTCGTGTCCTGCAACTAGCAATTTCCAGTGATAGCGTTAACGAGAGGACTTTGTGCACGGGAATCTCAATGGAATTGTCTAGCGTTGTATCGTCCGCAAATTTTTATTCCCACCAGCTCGCGTCTCTCGCGAGCATGTAAATAAAAGCGCGTCGCACGCGTGACGCCTCGTCCGACCACCGCCGAATAACTACCATCGATCAAGTCTGACAAGCGATTAGGTTATACCACTGACTGCTCCGGAATACCCAGCGGCGTCTGATTAATCGCAGGTGTTTACCACTGAGAACGTTACCGGAGTACTCTCGGAAGATCTCTATTCCAGACGCAAGCCAGGATTAATTAGACCCGGGTAACCAGGGTCAGTTTAATTAGCGTTCCATTTTTTTTTTTCTTTTTCTTTTTACTCGCATCCGAAGAGCGTAAGTGTAGAACGCGAAGGGAGAAGGTCAGGGCTTGGAATAAGAGGCAAATAAAAGGTGTGTACGGGCGGTCGATTTAAAAGGGTTGATTCGACGGTGGATAGGAGCCGGAAAGGTCGGTTCTCGGGACCATTTGCGGACGTTTCGAGCCATTAGGCGAAGCGGCGCAATTAACACGGTCGCCCATCGACACCCGCAAAAGTCCATTACGGCCGCCTTCGTTGTTTCCACCGTTCTGTTTTTCCTCCGCGAGCATCGCCAGGGAGGACCGTTTCCGCAGCACCCAACCGGCAAATCCTTCGAGCGACGATTGACCGCCAACATCTCGCCGCTGCTTTCGACAGAAAATTCACGCTCTTACGTTACGCACGGTCTACCGCTGTTTAATCGTCGACTCGGAACTCGACGAGAACGAACGAACGATTATAATTCCATGTCTCGCGCAACTGATCCCCAGTTTTCCTTTCTCCAAGCTACGATTCGACGAGCAAGAACCACGGGACCCTGGGCCGGGTAACAAGTGATACCACCTAGCCCTGGCAAATGATTTTACCGCGAAAAACTGCAAACGAATTTCTTGCACGCCGGCCAGCCGAGATCAAAAGTGCGAACCTTTTTCTTGCCCGCTGGAGGGGAGGAGTTGGGGGTGCAGGAAGTCGAGTAATAAGTCTGATCTGTCGCGAGATTGCGAGAGGAAAGTCTCAACGGTGGATAGTGGAAGGAAGGTGACTGTTGGTTGGCTCGAGACGGGAACAAAGGGAGCGCGACAGAGACAAGTGAAGGAGAAGCGGGCAGAGAAGGGTTGGCAGGTAGTTAGGTAAAAAAAAAAAAGGAGAGGATCAATTCCTCTCCAACCCCGCTGCCATCTCCCGCGAACGATCATTCTTCTTCTTCCTCGCGCCGCTTCTTTTTCTTCCGGCCAGCGTGACTTCTCGCCTCGACTTGAACACCCTTAATGTCCCATGATGCATCATCCCTTTAGCGCGGCTTCGTTCGTATCCTCCAAGGATGTCCTCCCGCCCGCCGATCCGTTCCTCTTCTTCGCGCCAATTGATTCACGAGCAGTCCGACAAATCGATCGCCCCGCCAAAAGTACCTCGATCCACGATCCCCCCGTTCGATGGAACATTTTCGAACGAACAAGGGCCGAGGATTCTTTCGCCTACCGTGATATTTTCAGATTTCACGCGCAGCACGATGTTTATCGCTTTTATACTTCCGCGATGTTCACGATCGTTAAACACGAACGATACGTTCGACGCGAGGGGGACGAGGGTGGAAACGTTTCCTGCGTAAAACAGATATTCACGGGACAATTGTTTACTTAACGGAGCGAAACACAGGCACGATCTATCGGTATCAATTCCGCTCCAAAGGATTATCCAAAAATTTACGTTCGTCGACCGATCGTAAGCGAATAATTCTACGGTACGCCGTCCTTGCCCTTCTGATCGAAAGATAATAAGCACGAATCTTTGAACCGTTTTAACAAAATAAAACGAAAGAACGTCTCGTGGTTCCTGGTCTTTGGTCGTTTGGATTTGTTGGTCATTTTGCCCTGCCCGTGTTCGAAGGTCGATTCAAGATAAAACATCGCGCGGAACGTCGATTTAAGCTGACGCGGTTGTTTCATTAGGACCGGTTCGTTAGGAATTTCAGAAAGGTGGCCGACCGTGTAGCAAAAATTCCGACGTGCTGTTAATCCTGATCTCCCTCGGCCCGATTCTTCCGAATTCCATTGTCGCGATTAAACCGTACGGACGTGGCTCCGAAGAATGGTCAAGAATTTGAATAATTTAACCGAGCAAATGACTCGTTGGATTATAGTCGAAGACACGCCTGTCTTCGCGAATTGCGTCGAACGCAGGACGATCGTCGGCTGTTCGGCGACGTTCGGCTGTTTGCGGAGTGGGGAGGAGCAGCAGTTGCATTTCAGTGAGATTCGCGAGGAGTCGCAGTTCCTTAGTTTCTTTATTATACCTTATGTACCTTTTAAAATATATCTCTTTTTATCTTTATTATTTTGTATTCCTCACATTACGCCTTACTACAGCTTCAGAAGTGGGATTGAACTATCTGAACGATCGCTATAATTGTGTCAGTTAAATCCGGTTGTGTAACGTGAATTGTAACCGCCATGTTCCTGAAAGATATACCGAACGTATACGAAAACCTCGGCAGAAGTGCGACTCAGCCGATTCGCGCTCTGCACAGGCTAGTTTTTGGGGAGGATGGCGACCGACACAATCGGAAACGCCTAAGAAGTTTCTCCGGTTTTGTGTTTCAAAGTGAAACGGAAATGGAAAGCATGGTCTCGTCGGTTGTGGCTTCGTTTAGCTTGGGCGAGTTAATCGGGATCGCGGGTGTTTTGAACGTCGATTCGGATGGGCAAAAGGAAGAAATTGGCCGGCGGATTTGTCAGCATTTGTCAGATTTAACGTTATTAAAAGAGGCGAATGCGGCAGTGGCTGTGTCGGAAGAGGAATCGGAAGATGACGTCACAAACGTGACGATGCGATCTGTTCGAGGGGAGGACGCTGGCCATCGTCTCGCACGGCAGACACCAGGGACCGCTGAGGGTTGTGCACCGCGTATGGCGGAAACAACTGATCGTCATTACGATGCACCTCGATTTACGCTGAACTTTCGAGATGTCGAAGACTCGATGCGCCCATTCAACGGAAGTGATGGATATCCCATCGAAAGGTGGATGGAAGAGTTTGAGGAGAATGCGATTTTATTTGCGTGGTCCGACCTGCAAAAACTTTTGTTCGCGAGGAAATGTTTGAGCGGATTGGCGAGACTGTTCGTGCAGGGAGAGCAGGGTCTTTCCTCGTGGGCACGACTGAAAAGCCGCTTGTTGGAGGAATTCTCTACGCGAGTAAACAGTGCGCAATTGCATGAAATGTTGCGCACTAGAAGGATGCAGCGGGACGAGTCAGTGCATGAGTATTTCTTAAAAATGAAGGAAATTTCGGCGCGGGGTTGGATCGAGCCCGAATCGCTGATCCAATATATTGTGGACGGGATCCCGGACGATCCAACGAAGAAGTTTAATCTTTACGAGGCCAAGAACTTGAATGAACTAAAGGACAAATTAAAAATTTATGAACGAGTGCGAAACGGGATTCGACCGGTGGCGAAGAAGGGATCCTTGGTACCGGTGACGCAGTCAGCTGATGCAGCGAGCGCGAGCAGCTCAACGGCGAGGACGTACGCGACGCCGGGACGCGTTGGACCGTCGCCCCGATGCTTCAATTGCAACGAGGTAGGACATTTGGCCAACGTCTGCCCGAAGCCAAAAAGGAGCCCAGGATCGTGCTACGTCTGTGGATCAGCTGAGCACCGGAAACAGTTTTGTCCACAGCGATCGGGAGCGTCGAGGGAAGCGAGAGGAGCGAAGAGCGAGACGAGCACTCACTTGGTTCATTCAAGAGCGTGCGAAATAAACCCGTGTTACACTATCGACTTAACATTAGATATAGGTAAGATCGAAGCAGTTATCGATACCGGAAGTCCAGTGTCCTTTTTATGTCAGAAATTAGTTCCCGCGAATGTAAAATTGAATAATTACGACCGTACAACTCGATTTGAAGGGGTGAATAGAAGTGCGATAGAAATATTAGGCCGATTGACGCAGAAAACGCTAGTTTCGGGTTGCGAGGCAATGCTCGACTTTTACGTGATTCCGGATCGGACTCTTAATTGCGATTGTTTATTAGGTCGTGATTTTATTAATAATGACAATTTAGAGGTAACGATCGGAAAGACGGTTAGTATTCGTCCTAGTTCAATAGCGGAAGTCATGAAGATAGATGTGGTAGAGGATCAAGCGAACAACGATGTCGTAAACAATTTAAAAATTAATCCAGATTTAGGGCACGAATGG
Organism: Xylocopa violacea; assembly: GCA_963969225.1. NCBI lineage: Eukaryota > Metazoa > Arthropoda > Insecta > Hymenoptera > Apidae > Xylocopa > Xylocopa violacea. The sequence goes on from CAXAJV010000012.1 coordinate 25,174,469, forward strand.
CAGGAAAAAGTATGCCAAATTGCTAACGAGCATTACGTAAAGCCGAGTAGACCGGAACTCCCAGATGTGAAACTAGAAATGGAATTAATTTTGAAACCTAATCACCAACCGTTTTACTACAATCCGCGACGTTTATCATATTGTGAAAAGAACGCAGTCGCGCAAATCGTTCAAGATCTACTAAGTCGAGGAATTATTCGTCCGAGTACTTCACATTACTGTAGCCCGATCGTGTTGATAAGAAAGAAAAATGGGCAATACAGAATGGCCGTAGACTATAGAAATTTGAATAAGTTAACCTTGCGCGATAATTTCCCTATTCCTCGGATAGATGATCAAATTGATCAATTGAGAAACAAATCATATTTTACTCGATTAGATTTGAAAGATGCGTTTCACCATGTCTTTATGAAGGAAAATTCAATTAAATATACAGCATTTACATGTTTTATGGGACAATTCGAATATTTACGTATGCCTTTTGGTCTGTCGAACGGTCCATCGTTTTTTATGAGATTTATAAATACCGCATTTCGACAATTATTAGATCAGCAAAAAATTTTGATATATTTGGACGATATTTTAATTGCCACCGAGACCGCTTGCGAAAATTTAAAAATACTAGCAGAAGTTTTTCACGTATTAGTTAGAAATTGTTTGGATTTGAAATTGGCAAAGTGCGCTTTTCTGCTTACGGAAATAGTTTACCTAGGCTACCGAATAAATTCACAAGGCATTAGACCCAGTGAAGAAAATCTAAAGGCCGTTTACGATTACCCTATTCCCAGAAATTACCGCGAATTGCAAAGCTTTATGGGCTTGGTTTCTTATTTTAGAAAGTTTATAAAAAATTTTGCGTTAATAGCAAAGCCGCTGTACGACTTGTTAAAATCGAAAGTCAAATTCCGCTGGGACGACGAGCTGTTGATTTGTTTCGAACATTTGAAAAAATTATTAATGTCAGAACCCGTATTAGCCGTTTACTCTCCACAGGCGGAAACTGAACTGCATTGTGACGCAAGTTCGCACGGATTCGGCTCGGTTTTACTACAGAGGCAGACGGACGGCAAATTCCACCCTATTTGTTATTTTAGTAAAAGAACCACACAGGCCGAAAGTAAATATCACAGTTTTGAGTTGGAGGCACTTGCTGTGGTTTATGCGTTGGAGCGTTTTCGAATATATTTGCAAGGCATACCGTTTAAGATCGTGACAGATTGTAATAGCCTGAAACTGACTCTGGAGCGAAAAGAAATAAACCCACGGATTTTGCGATGGTCACTAATTTTACGTAATTATCAGTATACCTTAGAACATCGACCGGGAGAAAAAATGGTACATGCAGATGCACTTAGTCGCGAATTTAGCGTGTTGATCATCACCGAAAATAGTTTCGAACAAAACCTTTCGATTTTACAAAATCAAGATCCGCGATTAAAAATATTACGAGAAGAATTACAAAACTCGGAAAATAAATTTTACGAATTAAACAACGGATTGATTTATCGTAAAGTTAACAACAACCGCTTATTTTGTGTTCCGTCTTCAATGGAGGAAAATGTAATTAGGAAGAACCATGAAGAAATAGGTCATCAGGGAGTAGATAAGACTCTCGAGTACATTTCTCGAATTTATTGGTTTCCGCAGAAAAAACAAAAGATCCGACAATGCATCGCGAACTGTTTAAAGTGTATTACCTATTCCGCCAATGCGAATCGGGTGGAAGGTGTATTGGAATGTCCGGATAAGGGTTCGGTACCGTTCTACTGCGTGCACGTTGATCACTATGGTCCGTTGGAGCGAACGAATCATCGCTATAAATACATTTTTGAAGTAATTGACGCGTTCACAAAATTTGTAAGATTTTACCCGACCGTGAGTACCAATGCGGAAGAAGCGATACGACATTTACGAACGTATTTTTCTGCGTATAGTAAACCGCGCAAAATTGTTTCCGACCGAGGCAGCGCTTTTACCTCGAATAAATTTAAGGAATTTTTGTCAGAGTTAAGTATCCAGCACGTATTAATCGCGACGGCAACGCCACACGCAAACGGCCAAATCGAACGGATAAATCGTTCCCTCACACCAATGTTAGCCAAATTAACTTCGAGCGCCGGTACATGGAACCAAGTGTTAGCCGACGCCGAATACGCCTTTAATAATACTATAAATCGTTCTACGGGAAACACGCCGAGTCAGTTATTATTTGGAATTAATCAAGTAGGTACGGTACGCGACGATTTGCGTAAAGTTTTGAGCGAAGGAAATGTCAATAATCGCGAATTAGTTACGAGTAGAGAGAATGCTGTTGCGAAAATCCACGCAACGAACGCATATAATAAAAAAAGTTACGACAAACGACATAAACTGCCGATACAATATAACGTAGGCGACTATGTAATGGTAAAAAACGTAGATGTTACGGCGGGAATTAATAAAAAATTGCTGCCGAAATTTAGGGGTCCGTACGTCGTTAAAAAAGTACTCGACAAAAATAGATATGTCATTTGTGATCCGGAAGAACATCAGGTGACTCAAATTCCTTTCGAAGGTATATCTTCCCCAGAAAACATGCGGAGATGGGCGAAACCAGATAGTGATAAAGGCTAGACAATATAAGTTTTAATTATTAACATTATAAGTTTATCGTATCATCTTCTACAGCATTTGTATTACTGTTTATTACCGTACACTAATTATTCCATTTATATATCTTTGTATCACTTTATATTACACTTTGCGTTACTTTATACTATGTTACTTTACTATATTTACTTTACTTTACTATATTATTTTGCGTTAGGTTGTAAGTTTATATGATAACGATTGAGGGCAATCGTAGGTCAGGATGGCCGAAACTATAGTCGAAGACACGCCTGTCTTCGCGAATTGCGTCGAACGCAGGACGATCGTCGGCTGTTCGGCGACGTTCGGCTGTTTGCGGAGTGGGGAGGAGCAGCAGTTGCATTTCAGTGAGATTCGCGAGGAGTCGCAGTTCCTTAGTTTCTTTATTATACCTTATGTACCTTTTAAAATATATCTCTTTTTATCTTTATTATTTTGTATTCCTCACATTACGCCTTACTACAGGATAAACGTTGCATCCATGAAAGTAATTACGCGATATTATTGCCAATTACCGTTCGATCGCGAACATAAAAAATGATCGTTCGATTCGTTATCCGGCTTAGCGACGAACCGCACCGTTTTCTAATGGAAACACGGAACATCGACGCGAACAGACGAAACGCGATCAAACGGGAACAAGGATGGAGTAGCGTTGAACGACAATTAACTACGCAGCTGCATCTGACACCGGCGGAAAACTACTCGATCAACCCGCGGTGACGGGTTTTCAAAACGCAGCCACCGCGTTGAACGCGGTCCCCCGTAGGCATTGTGCCTCGACGTTCCACCGATGGAACTCCCCCACTTCCGGTTCTTCCCGACAACTCGGAATTCGAGCGTCCTCGAGCTGGCTAATTTGACCAAACTCGAACAGAGATTGCAATCGGGGTACGCTAAAACGATTGTGAGAAAGTACTGCGTGGCACGCACATCTGCGACGAGACGGAACTGGCACGTGGCACCGTTCAATATAGAAACTGCTATGTTCGTTTTTAGTGGAACGGCATATCGCGTTACGAGCAAGAAACGTTATAAATCAATTCCACCCCCGGTACAGTCTTTCCCCTCTTCACTACTTTTCTTCCTCTCTCTCTCTCTCTCTCTCTCCCTGCGCGAAGTCGATATGCTGCAGCTTTCTTCAATTTTGTCAAACGATCAATTTTATATCGAGCCAAGTGTTCTGTAAAAACAAAAAGAGAAGAAACGCAATATTGAATGAATTATTTCATCATCGAGATAAGACCGGATTAAACTCGTTATCGAGCTGCGCTATGTCTCGGAGATACATACCTTGGAAAACGATATTAAATGAAGCTGGATATGGCGTGATAATAATCGTTTATTATAAATAACTATTAACACGTTCTCCTGCCACGTACATCATCTTACGTGTTTTCCGTTTTCATTTTTTTCTTTTTTTTTTTTTTTGTTTCGCTTCGTTCATTGCTTAGGAATCCATGCAATAGTATACGTTACATTGGAGCATTTTATCCAGATACTTCGGAATTACAAACATTTACTTGTAATGCGTTATAATTATTCGTGTGACGATTATTTACAGAAAGAACGATCATCGTTACTGGTGAGACAATTCGACCAGTAAATTTTACAACTAACCATAGTTATTCGCTGATAGAGAACGGGGCAATACTAATTATACGAGCAGGAATCCGATCGTGGCCGCGTTTTGTATACGCGGCGTCTCGCGGGGATCGCTGCGTCTTCGTTAATGCCATCGCCATACTTTTTTTTTTTTGTGTTTTTTCTCATTATTATCATATCAAATGCAACGGTGTTTCGGATTATCCGAATGTCCATAGCTCTTTTCATCTACGAGGAAGTGCAGGATCCACAGTGTGATCCTTCTTTTCCCTTTGTTTTCGTTAAAAGAAGAGAAACAAACAAGACTAAAAACGAAACAGAATGGTTGTAAGAAAAGAAAAACGTGTCATCGTTCGAATGTGGATATCCAAATTTCTGTTTCCTCTTTTTCTTTTTTTTTCAAGTGAAGGCTACTCGATAAAACCCGTCCGAACCGATCCGATCCAGTTCGTTCTTCGATGAAACCCGTCGAAAGGAATCTCGGTCTGTTGAAAAATATGCGATCGTTTTTTACAAGCCGAACACATCGTACTATTATTTCCCGTAAAAAATAGAGTGCGGACCGATAATCGATACAGGCACGATAAATATTTAATCACACTGCGCACACGTATCAAGTGCTAACCGCATCATGCATTTATGGAGCAATTTTCTGCATCGTTTTCTACTCGCGAGACGAGTGCAATGCGACGCTGAGCTAAACGGGTGAGACGATTTCCAGCGAATGAAAGAAACGAGAATACAACGGTAGGTAGTAGCAACGACGAACGAAACCGTGAACGCTGTAACGGGATTTGCGACAGCCGGCCTTAAATAAAATTGTTCGACTCGCGCAAAACTTACAATGCATAGGTACACACGCATATCTTTCGATAAATAAAGGTTCTAGGTTGTATCGTTGTTCTATAGCGTTCCGTGGTCGTTACCAAAATCGTCTCGTTCGATGGATCGTGGTATTTATGTCGTTTAAATTCGGTCGCATTGCTAATAGGGGGGAGATACCGGCTACGTAAACGAGGAACACGTATAATAAATATCGAATAACAGTTGTTACTTACAGTAATACGAAGTAGTAGAATGCAGCGTACATATAGCATAGCAGTAGCCACAGAGAGTACCTACTACGTACGAGTTTTCTTCACATTCATACTAGATTTTTAATCGTTGGCTATTTCTCTCTCTCTCTCTCTCTCTCACTTTCCCCCTTTTGATACCGATTCAGTCTGTCCATTCTTCGTGTTCGCTCTCCGTCCGCACGCATTATTATTATTATTACTGGTGCTTTCGAATCTCTCGCTCACGCATATATCAGGCAGGCAGGCACAAACACACACGCGCGCACGTACGTACATTTATTATCTTCGCCCCTCCCGATTCTCCTCTCGTTTCATCGACATCGTCATGTGTACAACAAAAAGATACAGCGAACCGCTTTCACTCACCAAATCATCCGCCAATTAAACTGAAATGTGACCGCGCGCTCGGATTTCCTCGAATCCTCGGTCAGTCTCTGTTATTAGTCCGTCCGTAACACAAACAATATAGACTTTTCAAAATGTCCAACAATGTCTATTAACATTCTTTAGCTATTCACACACTTTCGAAACCATCTTCTCCATCTCAACGTCCGTGTCGATATCGTGGTGTACGTGATTACTGGCACTGGCGTTGCTGATGGGACCGACAGAGTTACCAATCGGCGTGGAAAGTGCGGTGTCCGGCGGTACCGTCGTAGAGGTTGCTGGCGTGTTCGGGGTACCTGGAGTGCCAGACAGCTCGATCGGTGAGCCTGGAGACGCGAGCGGTTCTACCAGATCCTCTAAACCTTCCGGAGTCGGTAGCTTACTTAACTCTTCCCTCAACAAACTGTAATGTCTCTGGAAAATATTAACCGACAATTCCAGAACATGCTTTTTCAACTAAATTCATTTCAGGTATACTACAGCGAAACGTAGACGGTTTTATTTACCCTTAAAGCTAATGCGTTCAGAGAGAGAGTACGACCAAATCTACGATCTGATCCGTGCAATTCCATATCCCTTATCCATCCTTCTAGTTGTGCAACAATTTCGTGTCTCTTTATCCAGAAGTGAGTATGTATAACCTGTGAAAGTGTCGAATGAAACACGAGTTTGGATAAATATGCGACGAATAATTGTAGTACGAAAACGTATGATTGCGTTCGAAGAGTTACCTCTTTGAAACAAGGACATGGATTGCGAATTTGATCAAGCATCGCCCACTTGGCGGTAGCTTGGCAAATGTTCGCATTGTACTCTTGACTAGATTGAGCTCCGCTCGTTGTACCGCGTGACCGTTCGTATCCTGGTTCGTTGAAATAAGGCTCTGATACCAAAATCAATGACTGTATCGATACTAAGACCTGTGTCGACGTTAAAACAGAATTCGTGACTCGGCAACTTCTTCAGATCCTACGCTGCAGACGCTAGCTTACCTGCAGGAAACTACTAGTGTGCGCGCTCCATTTCTCCTCTGGACGACCGTGCCAAGTATTCAGTACGCTCAGGCAGACCTTTCCGTCGTTGTACAGGTTTGGATTGAACCGTACGGTGTGACGACCGGTAGTCTCTAGGTTTATTAACATCGGACTATTCGGATAGTCCGGGGGAAAAAATACGTCGAACTCGAAACATCCGTTCGCGTACGGCGTTTCTGCTGGCCCTGTTATGAGTACCTGAAAACCGAAATGTCGATAGAAACATCAAACGCGAACCACGAACTTATTTTTCACGCTTAAACTACCTACCTTCATTACGTCTAATCTATCCGCGTCGCACCTAACGAAAACGCTGCTACTGTACGATAAAGGTAACGCAGTGGAAAGCGTAGCTGCCTCTTGTGCCAATCTTTTGACTCTCGTGGGATGACTTCTTTCGCCAGCCGCTCTCATGGTAGACTCGAAGTGATACGAGACAGCAAACTTGTAACCACCAGCCTCTGGGTTCTCGGTAATCATTTCGAACGTATCTATAATTGCACGAAATTCGTTGAGTCAGTCTTGAACCGAAATATCGGAATTTGTCGAGTTAATCTCGAGAGAGCTGCATCAACTTACCAAATTGTAAATTCTTCATAACTTCTATGTATCGTTGTTCGATAGAGTGCAGAGGTAACTCTGGCGCTGTCGGACTAGGGCCAGGTAGCTCTTCCTCTATTCCTGCTAGTCTGGAGGTAGCATTTTGCACTATAGTAGCGCTCTCTTGGATGTCAGGAATCAACGTTGCCAGACCTTCGTCCTGTTCTGTATCGTCCGGATACTTGAACAACGTCTTCGCCTTGCTATTACTCCTGGTACGATTGATCTTGTGAACGTACGTGTCCACGCAAACCCTCATGCTGGACAAGAGAGACACGACGGACGGCTCGCTAGATTTTCCGCCTCTGGGCAGCAGGAGAGGAGCTAGCTGATTCGAAAGTGCCATAGCTCTGAGCAGTTGCAGCACCGCGCGATATAGAGGGATATGCCTCGCCATGTCCAACACTGAGTCGTTTCTCAAATACGAGGATAAGGCCGGAAGTAGACACGAACGAGCTAACAGATCAGGGAAAGATGCCGGCAATTCTCTTTGCGTTTGTCCACCAGAACCAATGTAACTGGCTAAAACTTGCAGTAATACTGTGACATGCTCTTCCTCGGATCTCTGCCGCATCAAGGCCTGCTCCACGTTCCACGACTGCTGTATGGAGCCAGTGCCGAATCCAGTGCCCTTTGCCCAATATAAATGCGAATTATCGTCGCTGCGCCCTGCCTCGCCTTGATTACCAGCTAGCTTTTGCTCCGCGTTCTCGCCCTGACTCGTCTGATGGGTGAATACAGCCAGACAATTCAATAGCAGAAGCATAGCGCCCACTTCGATCGTAGTCTTGCGCAGAAGAAGGCCGTCGTCCGTAGTCGCGGGCGTCGCGTCCAGTAATTGCTTTAGAACTTGGAATGGCAGAGTTGGCAGCAACGTAGCTAACGGGGACGTTAGAACGTCACCACCTTCGCCATCGTCCGAAACGCCTAAAGCAAGACGTAACAAACACTGTGCCCGCTTCCGATCTCTCAAGAGTACTTCCGCGTAGCCAGGAAGTCTGAGAAACAATCCAAAAGCAGCAAGAGAGTGTGGCGGCACGTAAGCAGCCGGTGACAATGCCCACGGGGAAGAATTGTTTCCACCTTCTTCCACGATCTCCCAAGAATCGATGGAGACATCGTTAAGCTCGACCCATTCTTCGTACGTTTGCTCCAGTGAGGGTAACGTGACGGGCGGAGGTCTAGAATCTGGATACACCAGCGGTAGATGTCGTGCCAACACCGCCAAACCTCCTCCGGCACTGAACACGCCTAATGAACTTTCTATGCTTCTATAATTTAATAATTCACTGTCGTTCTGTTTCGTTATGTCCTCTGAAAGATAACAGAAATTATCAATTGACGCCTGTCTTCGATTGACCTCGTTTCATTCACACGTAATCCATACCTTTCGAGTCTTTGTTACGCTGACGTAATATAAGATGCAAACAAGGTTCCGATAAGGATATGCCACTATCCTCGGCGATAGCCAAAAGTTGTGCTATGGTCAACTGCGGTGGTAGAGGAGTATTGGGTCTTGATGAATGTATCAAGTATTGTTGATTAGTAGAATTATTAGGATTCTGTTGAACATTATTATTCGATGTTTTGCTAGTGCTCGCCGCTCCGTCTGCTAAAATAAAATTTCGAGCGGGATCAATTTTATCGTACTTTATACTATATATGTAATACACACGTAAAACTATGTACATAATTAATGACTTACCAGAATTCATTCGCGACTTTCTCACAATAGGGCCGCGAGCTTGCGATCTGTTGGACGCTTCTTTGGCCCTTTTGTCTTTCGCTGTGTTCCCGGCAGCTACGCTTAGTGAATCTACTATAAAGGCCATACCAGACTCCCAAAGTTCTCTGGACCGATTGTTATTCGTTCCAGTTTCGTTACTTTTATACGTATTGGGTAATAATAAAAAAAGCCAAGTACCTTTAAGCACAAATTTACGAATTAAATTATAATATGTAACGTGTGCTTGTAATTACTGTTAATTAACGAGAACAATACTTACCAGATACTTGCTGCAATATATCCGCCACGGTTGATTGAGTAGACATGTACAATAACTGATGGTAATGACCGAGTGGATGAGCTGGGTGCGGAGGCATCGACAGCATACTGTAATTAGCTGCCGTGTTCGAAACTTTCATAGGTGCATCGGAAGTTACGGACACCAATACTTTTTCACCTTCCAGTAATAATTGCAAAATCAATCGTCTCGTGAAACCGGAAATTCCATGAAGATAGCGTACATCTGTTCGATAAATAGCAATTAGTATAAAGTACGCAAAATAAATGGAACTTTATCTTAATATAAATGAAAGCATATCTTACTAGAAGTTGTTCGTTGTTGAGAAATCACGTCAGTCAACAATTCCGCTAACAACTTTTGATTCTCGAAATGACACCAACAACATCTAGATAAAAATTTAATCATCGCACTTTCCAACGAGGCGTACGAGACACTTGTTTTAGAGCATCTACAAAATGTAAACAATTTTTTAGTATTCACAATTTGTTCGATAATTGTAAAATATCTCGTATAATTCTACCTTAAAGAAGATAAAGATGGATTTTCTATAGGTCGATTACTGAGAAGAGAAAGAAGAGGTAACCAAAATCCACGACCCTCTTTTCCAAGCCAATCGCGCATTCTGCCCTCGGAACACACGAGTGTCAAAAACTCTAACACCATCGCTATACTTTCTGGCTCCGTCATGCATAATCCGTCTAAAAAATGATCACCGTGATATTTTCAAGATCTGTAATATTTCTAACGATTACAAGTTTATAAAAGATATACTCACCAAAGTGATTATTCGTATCCATAGAGGCATCACCAGCTTTATCGTTGTCGGTTAAGCCACCTAGAGTGTTACTCTGGCAAGTATTCTCCGCAGACATCCGTCTACTCTGCGGCTGTTCTCGTTGTGAATTCTCCAAGTTACAAAAATCTATCGCAGCAAATTCAGTCTTATAAGTAAACTACATCCTACCAGCTGAAGTAATTTTAAATTACAAAATTCACATAGCATGCAAAAATATACAAAACATTCAAAGTAACGTACACAAATGAACGCTAGTGACGCTATAGTTGCTTCCGAGGAATTTGCGTTAGAAAAAAAGATTACTTACCGGTAATCAAGACCGTTAACAAAGTAGGAAGTCCAGAATCGATCAATTGCTGAATACCTGGTGGAGACCGAGCGGCTGCAGCCACGGTAAGCAACTGACCTTCTGTTAAATTCAATCGTTTATATTCTGGCAATACGTAACGATAGTACCACTCTTCGCCACTGAACTCGCTCTTTCTATCGTCCGTTTGTCCTTCTCTTTCTTTACGGTCATCCGATATGGATGCAGAATGATCCGTTGCGATATTGGGTACCAAGATTTGTACCCTTTGAAGCAGCAAAGGGAACAACGTCGGTCTCACGTAACAAAACGCGCAAAGAGCCGAATCAACTGCCTGCTTTAAAGCCGAATCCGTTCCCAAAATCAAGGTCCACTGATATAAAGCGCTAGAAAAATAAAAACAAGAAACATAGCTTGTATTAAAACTCCGTTGAGTGAAGAAAAATCTGAATAATATAAAAGTAAAGTAATTTACTTAAAAAGATCATCAGTCAGTAAAGCTTGCAAATCATAATTAAGATTTTGCTGTTGATGAGCTTCCCATATAATAGAAGATACGCAATGAATATATACAGCGGGTGGATTAATAGCGTTAGGGCAAATTCCATTTACAGCCGACGCATGGAGCCACGAAAGCACAGCAATCATACGAGCTTCCGTGCAAGAATCTTGAATAGAACATAATTGTTGCAATAATTCAACGACTAACTGAACGGTCGACGTTTCTTGTGTAGTCACGGCATCTGAAAAATAATTACAACATGGATCTCAGTTTTTCGTATGTTCTCAGAGGGGTATACGTTTGAGAGGAGGAGAAAAAAAAATGGTTCCCAAGAAAAGCAGTACCTTGGAAGAAAGAGGTAGACCTGTTGTTGAGTAAAAGACCAATGAGACGAAGTCCAAGCTCTCGAGAATGTAAGCCTAGTTGCAATAGAACCCTCTCCAAATTGGGAGTAAAAAGAGATGGTGCTGGGAGCAACAAGAGGTTACAACATGCCTCGACCAGTCCTTCGACTGAAGCCGCAGAATTAAGCACTTTAACAGCGAGATTGCTGTTCAACGTGCTTACGGATAAACACTGATGTAGTAATCGCAACCAACCCAAGCTAGACAGATACATATATTACATAGAAGTTTACAGTGAATACAATAAAAGACTATATCAATGGGAATGTACTATTTACACGATCACCGAAATATTACCTTGTCTTGGTAAGTTGCTCTTCGTCGATCGTATCGTGACTCGTTTTTATTTCGCCAAACGCAGTTGTACCTAATAATCTAATTTGGCTTAAACTTATACTTGCTGAGCCACGTGGTTTGTACAATCGTACGAGTACAGACGTTGCCACCTCCGGTTGAGATAGAGTGATGCGTATACATGTCAGGCCTGCCGTAGGCATTGGTGGACAAACAGGTGTCAGAGGGCTATTGCTTTCTCTCGAAACCTCGATAGCCACAGCTGACGGACATGCTGTAAAATATTAGGAAAGAAATTTTTAAGTACAGTATGTATATACGCACCATTCGCGTATCGTTACTATAGTAAAGGACACGCGCGTAAGTCATCCTAGACACTAACACGTACGTAGTAGTAACCGAAAGAGTTGAAAATGCGAAAGAAGGCGATCTTGAAGGCGATCTTACACTAGAGTCCTTTGCTATAAGAATATTATATGTATATCTTACTAGCTAAAGCCGTAAGATGTGGCTGCAACTCCACTTTTCTTAACAGTATAGCACACGGTAAAGTAATCGTAAGGTCAACCCATGCCTCGTCAGGGTAACAATGATACAACCACGCAGCGGTTCTTGCTCTTTTGTGTGGCGTAGAATTTTGTATGAGAACATCTGCTGGTTGCGCGGTGGGATTTAACCAAGATATTGTACCCAAAGGAGCAAAGTTTAATAAACCATCTTCGTAAGTCTCCAATGTATTTATGGACTTTTTGCTACTGGAGGAAGCTACTGGTAACACGTTGGGTACATTCGAAAGATGTTCCATTACTAACGCGATTACACCAGGTGAAGTAGAGTTAGTGTTGCCGCTGTTACTTGATTTCACCAAGTTCTCGCAAAGCACTTTTACACCGCCCATTGCTGTAAACATTGCCAGTGATACTTCATTGTCTAAAACCCTTAGGATATACCATAGAAGGGGTTCGGATAACTGCATAACACCCAGCTGACGATCCAACTCTCTCTCTCCGCATGCTGAATAGAGAAACGTAAAACATAAAAATATATCGCTTAAAGAATAGAATTTCTAAATCTAGTAATTCTTACAGGAAGAGAGATATTGATAAAGCGGATTCAGGACTAAACTGCGATTGCTTGCTTTTTTAGTGAGGGTAGTCAAAAGTTGAAATGTAGCATCTGGTATAGATGCAGGATCACCGAGTTCCGTCGCTGTTCCCGCTCCAGCACTTTCGCCCAGAAGCATAGCTAGAGAAGAGCCTGTGCTATGACCAAGAGCTCCCAATAATCTCATCATAGTGGGTTCGTGTTGCAAAACTAAACAACAATTGTAAAAATTCATCAATTGTTTCAACTAATATATTATAGAATTTCTATACATACCAGTATCCGCGACGCATCGTACACGAGGTTTATTAGATTGACATTGTTGCGTGCGAGATGAAGATTGTTGTTCTGCAACTTTGCTTTCATCCGTTTGTGAAATATTTACTTTCATTTGAGTATCATTCATATCTGTTCCAACATCGAAATTTGTCTCAGATAGATCAATTCTCATTGAGCTATCAGATCGACCTGCGGAAATCTGAAAATATAAAAAATTTCAAATAGTGTAAGGATGCATCGATTATTCTCTGAACATAAACTATATCCGAGTTTTAAAACATTTTAAACAGCGACACATACCTCTGGTAAAGGCGTTTGAACAAGACGGCATACCAATTTAATAAGAGCTACAACTAATGTGTCCCATGAAGCTGGACGACCTTGTCTGGTATCTCCGCCGAATACACAAGCAAATAAACCTCCGAAACCACCGGATGAATTTGCTAAATCAACGGTACTGCCACATTCAGCTCCAACTGTTGTAAATAATTCTTTTTAAATTGTGGAATAATTCAATGATACAATATTCTGTAGTAATTTGCAAAATTACCTCCAGAACCACTAACGTAAGTGGAAACTAATACGCCAACACATTCGGTTATGCTCATTGCAGTTCCTAAGTCTGTGTTTGCGAAATGTATGTAGGTAAAAGACGTTATAAGTTTATACTGTGCGTCTAAAGGTCCTCTCCTCGCAGAAAGCGCTCCACCAGGTTGTACAAGTTGATATATCACCCACAGTAGCAGTTCTTTTAATGCATTTCCTAAAACGCTATCAAACTTATTTGCATCGCACCGCATCTTTAATCTAACTAAAAAACCTTGCAACGCTTGGCAAACAGTTGGTCCAGCCTAGAAAAACAGATATTAGAGTAAAAAGCTACAAATTATTACAAACTACTTGACGCTTAAAAGACTTCGTGTACATCATACCATAATATATTGCTTGTCCATTGTATTAACATTTAATCCGCTGCCAGAAAGTAAACGCAAAAGCATATGACCCATATTACGTTCCTTTACAATGCACCCAGCCATACCACCCAGAAGACCATCTAACGGTTGCCTGCTGTTCGCAGCTTCCGCAGAATCGGTCTGTAATGGTTGATTACTCGCCAAAGTCAAACATTGAAGAGCAAGGCACCAAGCTCGTAAAGAAACTCCGGGATGCCTGCAAAGTAATTTTTGTTCCCGATTTTAGTTATTCAAATCTTCTAACTGAAATGATTTCTATTGACAAAATGAGAAAATGTTGAATTTTATATTTACCAGGATAATGCTGATATAAGACTTGAAATAGCTGTTGAACTCAACGGAATAACGGGTGAAAGTGAAGGATCAAATTGATTCGACGAACTGGATTGTTCCGAAGAAGCGTCCAAATTCAACGTTAACCAAAGCTGAAGAATGAGTTCCAGATTTGTCCCCGCACTCTATTGATAAATAAAAACAACTTTTCATATATCATGAATTTATAGAAAATTGTATAAATAAATACTAGCATTTTATCGCTCTGCACCTGTAAATATAATTCTGTAAATATTTTATCGAAGCATCTTGTCAACATCATTAAACTCGAAGAAGTTGTGTCAGGAGTGTTCCATACATCCTGACTCCTTTCATTCCAAGTAGATTCACCTTTCGATGTCGATTGCTGAGGATATTGATTTGATTCTGATGGAACCTTTTACGAGCAAGCAATAAAATTAAATCTCTTTCAAAATCACACTGGAAGTAAAGATAATAATCAGTAACTTACTTGTATCATGCCAGTTACGCTGTAAGGTAAATTATACATGCTAAACATAGATAATATTCTTAGAGATAGTTCTATTCTCATTTCCACTCCGTATTCCAATCTTGCATCCATTGCTAAAGAAATTCTGTAAAAAATATATAATTAATTTAACATTACATGTAATTAAATTATCAAGATCAGACCCGTATATCAGATCTGTGTATCATACACAACATACCCAGATGCATCTACGTTCTTAGGCAACGGGTGGCCCTTCTTCAACATATTTCTACCGCGTTCCAAAATATCGTCTAGAAAGTCTTCAAGTTCACTGTCATCCGACTCCAAGAGGGAAGGCAAAAACCCATTAGACTTTGATGTCGAAGCACCAGCTGATGGCACCACTATACTATCTTGAGCATCCTCTTCACCTTCACCTTCTGCAAATCCTTCATCGTTACCAAGCGAAACACCAGTATTACTTGTTTCAGCAACGCCGCTGTACTCCTCCTCTGGTGTTCGACTTTTCTCCGTAACTAGAGATTCGAAAGTTTCCTCAGTAGGACTTCCTTCGTGAGTAGAACATGTTTTTGAAATTAATTTCCCGCCTATAATAACGAATGATTAATAAAAATTGAGCAACAGAAACAAAATTATGATAGCAACAATAGTCGCAACCAAAGTTTATAATGCATTAAAAACGATTTCGTACCTTCTAATAGGTCCTGCAAAAGGCACGACACTGCGTGCGAAGACCAAGCCGCGTCAGAAGAACCCGTTGCCAGTCTGACTAATTTTAGGAGCTGTTCTTCACTCATAAGCTCGCACAAGCTAATTGCAGGACGTGTAGATATCACTAGCCTAGCGACTACCTATATAGTACATTATACAACAGTTCAAAAAGTTGCCTTGTAAAAAGCATAAACCTAAAACTATTGTGTATTAAATAACATCAAACAGGTCTACGAAGCTAGTAATGTTTCGATCATAGATATAGTAAATATTATAATACTAAGCGTTAATACAAACAGGATATTAGTGAACTAACGTTATAATTCATTGTTTCTTTTATAGATAGATAATACGTGACAAAAAGAAGAAATATATATATTATTACTTTTATCTAAAATAAAAAAAAAAACGCAAACATCGACAAGTTCTTATATAATACTTTTCAATCAAATTATTATACCTTGCAAGCTAGTAGGAACATATCCACGTTAGCGGAATTATACAAAATAAGAGCAATAAGTCCACGTGCGACAGGTAGAACGTGCTGATGCGATAAATTGGATATGTATTCAATATCCAAATCCGTTGGTTCTGATTTGCTAGAACTTGTGGCATAAAAAAAATATAAAATGTATTGAAAATTGTTGAATATTACGTAAGTTTTATTACACACCTTGAGGTTGCCTGCAATTGTGAATTACGAGAAGTATTCGGCGTGTCAGTTTTACGAATACTAAGCATATCTTTGACATGTTTAGCAGAGTTTTGCTTGAATGTCTTCTTAAAGAACTCTTGCGATTTTAACGTTGCTTTCATTTTATTGCATAACGAAGCCGCAGTATGCGACGAAAGGTAAGCCCAACCCTGAAAAATTGATGTAGCGCAAAGCAGTTTCTTAAAATAATTGCTCTATTTAGAGTAGTTAGAATATAAAAAATATCATTCAATTAACCTGCGATGACGTATGAAGTGCTTTCTTTGCTTGCTCCAATTCTTGAAGTTGTTGCTTGTGAAGCATTATATGTTTCTGTAATTTCTTACGATAATAACAACAAGCCAGAGAACGGCTGGAATTACCATATTTCCTTTGCATCGCTGACTCTCCTTGAATAAACTCCCATCGAGACAGTAAGCCTTTTCAAACAATTTTTATAAGTATCAAAGTTTAAGATATTAGCACAGTGCTTTATGTAAAATGTGTATACATGTAGTACCTTGATCTTTATTTTTCTCATTATTCCCTTCTAAGTAAGAAGATGGGATGGCTATAGTATCTAAACATACTGACAAAAAAAGCAGTACCCAGCCAATAAGAGTTATATCCAAATGATTTGTATCAGTAGTTGGACCGTTCGACAATGGTGCTAATAATTTGCCTAACGTACGAACCATCGCATCTATCACAGAAGACCTATTAACTCCAGCAATCAATGATTTGCGTCCAAGAAGTGTCAGTAAAATAAATACTCTAAAAATTAGGGGAAAAAAGAATGTTCGTGAATACAAATAAATCTTTGAATTTCACTAAAAAATTTAAAGAAGGATTACACCATACCTGTCTTGTGGAAATATGTGCGTAGACGATGATGAATAAAGATTTATTAAAACGTTAGACAAGAAGTTACCCCACCAAGGTTGATGACCAGCCATACGTGTTAAAAGCGCAACAGCTTGCAATTGCATACGCTGTGCTGGTGTAACGACACAAATTGAATGAAAAAGCTTTTCACAGATTGTTGGTGTGAAAATGTCACATATTGATAACGGTATCTGGAAAAAAAATATATACATATATATATATATAATCACTTCAAATCTTATTACATAAATTTGTACAACCTTTCATTATAGAAACTTATTAGTACTTATTAATCTAGGAACGTACCGTAGGTATTGAACCAATTTCATATACTGCGCACAAGAGAATATCGAGTAGAGTTTCTCCGAGTGCTCGCAATTTATCAGTAGGTGCATTTGCCAAAGACATTGTTGGTATCGTTTGAGAACCTTTCCATGATTCTAATCGCCTCCATACACCACGCACAACATTTAGTTGATGTTGAAACATTATGCATTCCTATAACACGAAAAATGCACATTTTTTTATACGTACATATAACTATACATTATAGTAATTAACTTCCATTAACTCACTTGATAGGTAGTCAATATTTTTGCAGATGGTTGTTCTTTATTTTCATTAGATAATTTACTAAAAGAAAGATAATGCTGCATATGCATAACATTAGTTGTTTCTGAACACAACAGTGGATCCAATAGGCTTTTTAATTTTTCAGTAGCTAGGCTAAATCTAAAATGGTAAAGAAACGAATCGGTATAATAACATATATTAACCGAAACTCACATCTTTCAATAAATTTATAGTAAATACCTGCACTGCACATCTTCCGCGAGAGCTGACAAAATGTTGCACTGTGTGTTTATAGTAGCTTGTACATTAGAATCAAAGGTAGTATCAAAAATTGACGAACTACTATTTAATTCGGCATAATCTTCTCCAGGCAAAACCAT
The DNA here is from genome assembly GCA_963969225.1 of Xylocopa violacea. Classification (NCBI taxonomy): domain Eukaryota; kingdom Metazoa; phylum Arthropoda; class Insecta; order Hymenoptera; family Apidae; genus Xylocopa; species Xylocopa violacea. The sequence goes on from CAXAJV010000012.1 coordinate 25,192,513, forward strand.
CATGTGTCCATAGAAAATTCCTAACGGTATCTTACACATAGTAGGAGTCATTCCGTATCGACCTATGATTGTAATCTAAGACAAATGAAAAGTTTTTTGTTATAGCATACAAAATACTCTTATAAAATTACAGTAATAAAACTATGTATTATTAAGTACCTTTAGGTATCTATAAACAGGTGGCGGTTGTAGATCGCATACAACCAACCACTTAGTTCCAATATCACCGGCAACAATGAGTCGTGTACCATCAATTTCTTCTCCTTTAGTCCATATATCTATAGACAATGATGCTAGATCACTGCAGCAAGGAATAATCAAGTCCGTAAGTAATACAGGTGATCCAAAATCGAGGATGACAAAACGACGTGCACCAGAATGCATTCGATCGACCACCAATGCCTGCTGAGGCGGCCAACACAGCAGTCTTCCCCATGGAAAAGTAACATCTTTTCGCTGTAATATATACAAATGATATATATTAATTTTTCAATATTTATTGTACCAACAGTTAAACATCTACTTCACTTCTACTTTCCAATGAAATGGGTCACTGTCATTCAAACAAATACATGAAAATGCAAAAATAAATTTTATTCTACGAAATATTACTTTAAAATCGAATGTTTGTTTTCAAGCATCAGAAATTTATGTAAAATCACTCTTCATTTCAACTTTTCATACTATTTTCATAGTATGTAGAAAAGTAATTTTTTATATATTATTATTGGATTGTACCCTCAAAAGTTCATAGTATGAGAAATATACATAATTCCATATATATATGATACTTGCATATGTAACATTAAAAGCATATAAACAGAATCAAAATCTATGTATTTTATTCATATTACACTCGCAAAGTTAAATTATGGAAGGATAGGTGTAGACAGTATTGTTGAAATATTTTTCGTGCATTGGATTTAAAATGAAATCATTCAACATAATAAAATCTGTTTGGCTGTAATCATTTTTTTTATCACACCCGTGTTTCGTAAATATTATAGATAATTTAAATGGTATGATGTGCAGATATGATAAAATGATATTAAAGTGACATTGATGTTAAACGCATGGTATCCTAAAATTGTGTCATGCAATTTGCAATTTGTGTATCTAGCTCTGTACCCGACACATGAAAAAAATTATATAAACTCAGTTACAAACAGCATATATTAATAAAGCTATAAAAAATTCATGGTAACGACAGGAAATCGCCGAACTGAGAAACAGAAAATAAAAAAAAGTGCAACTTTTCATCTATGTAATCTACCTTTTTAGAATTGCTGTCTTCAACTTTGTTTACGGTAGTATTGATATTTTGTACAGACGACTTTTCTTTCGTTACAGTAGAACTTAATATACGTGAATTAGGCATATCATTTTGTGTATTATGCCATGTCTGATTGTTGACAGACATATCGTTAGCTTCATCACAGTCTGATTGATCATCAGGTGTGAATATCAGTTGTGGAGCTGGCTTCTTTAATATTCTTCCTGTACATAGACTAAGTAGATCGCTTAATATAGGTGTTGGCTTAGCCTGAACATCTGCTCCTAGCGATCCAGCATCCAAGTTCTACAATGTATAATGATTTCTATCTGGATTATGTTCCCTCTACTTGAAAAAAAACATCTATACCATTTATATTTTAGTGCACATGACGCTAAATGAATGTGACAGATTAAACTGTCTTAATGAAAAAAGAACAGATATCGTTCAATTGCCTGTGTTCTATTTTACCATGTTGCTTTTGTTGTTGTAACCATTTTTGTTTGTTTTTTTGCCAATGTAAGTATATTGTCACGTTTACATCGAATATAAAAGAACATTACATGCTTCATGAAATCGTTCAGATTAAGAGTCTAACAGAAAAAGGAATATAGAAAGGATGGAGGTATCGTTGATACATTAATACAAAGAAAGACGCTCGGTTCACGAAAACTTACGTAAGTGTGATGAATGGTTTTGATGTCAGGTACGCCGTTGTTGTTTGTAGCTGTGCTATCATAGAGAGGGGCTCCGATATTATTTGTACTGGTGCATGAATCAATTTTTTCCATCTTGGTACCGTCAGAAGCAGCGAGACAGGTGAAGTGAAGGGGCTCAACCTATTATATTTACAATTTTCATTCATTTTTATTATGTCAAGTACGTCAGGTGTATCAGGTAAGATATCCTGTATTATCGTACCTCGCGGTACTCATAAATTACCTCTAACAGTCCTTTCATATTGTGATTAGCACAAAAAGCCTTCAACTTGCTAGATACCACAAGTTCGCTAGTTGGATGTGTAGGCAGTGTAAATAGGTCCCTCAAGTCGATAGCGTCCTGAGAATACATAGAACTCGATGAAGCAGTTGACGGCCCCGTCTGCTCGTTGGTAACAGCTGATACGTATGTGGAAGGTACTGGACTATATTTAGGAGGCATCGGTGATTCCAAATCGAACAATTCGGTCTCGAATGGAGAATTGTACAAGCCAAACCTATAAAACAATTGATGAATTCATTCCATCACATTAAACAACACTAAGATAAAACGTATCAAATTATGTTTGGAGACATAGTTGTACCTCGTAGCGAGTAATAAATGATAAGGATTTACTCGATTCGATATTTCAGCGGCTATTTGTTGTATCAGAGAAATACATTGTTGAGCAATACTATGATTTCTATCTCGTATTAAAGTTCTGCTAATTAATAGCTGCAACCATCGCAATGAACCAGCCCACTCAACCTCTACGATTGACGGTAACAACGTTACCAAAACAGATACCAAAGCTTCGTCAAAAGTTTGAGACGGAGGATCTTCTAAATTATAAAAACCACTGAAAGAGTAAATAAATAATGTCACAGAGCTGAATTTTATATTTTGCACCATTTTATATCGAACCGATGTTATCATATTATTCACTTACATGTTACAAAGCATAATTAACTTTATACATTTGTGCGCTATACTTCGACCAGCGTGCAAAAGGCAAGTTCTTAATAAACTTGACAGCCGTGCCTGCACTGAACGAATTGTTTCCAACTGAAAGTTTTTTATCTCGGCATTATTTTGATTGCTACGCAGCCTCGTTAATCTAATAGAGGCAATCCATACGAGAATATCTAATGCAATTGATTGTGCAATAGGAGACCTGTAACATTCAAATGTGCTATATAAGGTATTATCGTGCAATAAGTATATAATAATTCTGCTGATAATTGTCTTGTGCTTACTTTTCAGATGTCTCCAAACAAGCTACGCTTAATAAATTTTCAAGGCAATTTTTCGACTCTAACATAGCGCAACGCTGCGCTCTTTCATATGGTATATTTGTAGGATACACAGTGCGAACGGTAATTGATATTTCATAAATGCAATCGCAACCTTAAATGAACAATGGAATAGAAAGATTAAACCATATGAATTAAACATTGTATACGTCAAAACGATAAATAAAATTATATTCACCAATATAACCGTCTACTTTTTTACTATTTGCACCTTCTACAAATCGACGTACTTCAACTATTCTTAACTTTTTAGATGTAGGAGGTTTGTTGTCCGATGAATTTGTTTTTGATTTTGCCGTTGCCTACAGATAAAAAAATAATATCCATCATGCGTGCTTTACTTAAATTTTCTATGTTAGAAATTTAATTAAGTACTCACATTGTCTTTTGTAGGATCAATTAGAGCCTTAATGTGAACAAGAAGTGTCCTGGCTTTAGATCGAAACAGCTTTGGGCTAGTTAATGTAACACAACCAGAACGCCAAGACAAGTCTAAACTGCGATGTAAATCAATCGGTCCGCATAAAATTTCTGTGTTATGTTTCCGCTGAAATTCCTGTGTTATTACAGGATTTTCTCCCTTCTGTTCATTACCTATATTAAAATCTATTCGTTCGTCCACAGGTGTTAATAAAGATTCGCGATGACCAATTCTTTTAATATTTTGCTTTAGAAGAGTAATTTGAATTGACGGCAACTCTTGGCAAACAGAGTGCAAACTATACCGCACGTCTACGTGACCAATATTTCCCGCTGCACTTCGAGGGAGAGTCAATTCAAATATGTGCTCATCCCAAGTGGTCCTATATTTTCAAATCAAAGGAGAATAAAACTGTTAAGTAATATTTTCATTTTCCAAGATATTAGTAAATAATGTATATATACCGCTCATTGTGCAAACGCCACGTTCGACTATGATGTTGATCTTCTGATGGATGAAAATGTTGAGGATGACGACGCTGTCTTTGAGCTTGCATCATTTCATGCCAACAAGGAGGTACAGTAGCACTGTATGCAGGAGAACGATGGTCAAATCGTGTCAATTCATATAAAGCACGTAAATCCGCATAAGAGAAATTTAATTTGTGCGCAATTAATTGATCTCTGTAAAAAGATATAAAATTTTATTTACGATTAATTTAGAACATTTTATTTACTTCCGTTATTTTGATGCGAGTCTTTAATCTTACTGAACAGTGGCTGTCGATGACGTGCTAGGAGTTGTACTTTTATTAGTATTTTCTTCGCTCGCCATCATATTAATATCCTCAATGTCCTCCTTATCATCTACAGAATCTTCTTCATCCGTAGTAATAAAAAAGTGAAGTCCACCATCGCTTGTACACGCACACAATTTCTCTACACCTGAAAAAAGTTATACTGTAAGAAAAACAAAAATTGCTAAAAAAGGCACAAATAAAATACCAAAACTTACTATTACAATAGGCTGCAGAAACAAACTTTTTCCCTTCTATCCTTGCCTCGGTAACAGTTTTTAACGAATTTAAATTTAATACTCTAACAACACCGTCTCTGCATACTAAAGCCACTTGCCCGACAGGTTCTGATGTAGCCGAATTAGTAGTAGAACTCCTGCTAATATTTTCACCAGACTCTGTGCACTTATTTTTTTCTCGAAGAGGTAAAAACACATGTTCAACCGGAGCTTCGTCTGCAGATAATTCTCGTTTTGCTACTGGTTCAGAAAACACCTTTACCACTTGCCCCGAAAAATCCAAAGCGTACACAAGCAATATAGTATTCATATTATTCGTGTCGTCGTGTATTTTACCATTTATTAGTCTATCAGATTGTGTATCATTATGGTCCCAATACACGTAACCTTTCTGTGGAAAAAATTCACTATCCTCGTCGATATCCATCTGATTATTATTCGAAATCAATGAATCTGCATTATCTGTTGTAGGGCACATAGCAACGTATAAATGTCTCCCATCTTTAGAAGGTTCAATGTGTGTAATTTTAACGAAATCAGGGGCTTCAATAGATAGAGTCTTTACAACAATTGGTTCAGTCTTTGTTATTTTCATGATATCCAGACTCTTCTTGTTCACAGTTGTCAAATCAGATGTTGATGCAAAATGCTCTGGACCATTAATGGGATTAAAATTGGCATCGAACGAACTCGATGTCGGAGTTACTGGAATACCAATTGGGTTCGAATAAATCCCATTAGAAGATGACGCGGTAAGAGCAGATGTTGGAAAAATACCATCGAAATGTGGACCGACTACATCCGAATCTACATCCTCTATTACCGGAACTTCATAGAAAAATTTACCAACCAAAAATTCTTGATATAAATTTTCTTGACGTTCTCCGTTTGAATTAGCACTAGTGCCTGTTCCAGACAAAGTCTTCTTAGCCTTAGAATCCTTAGCGTTATCTTCTTTGATAGGTTGCATTGTCGCAGTTTTATGATGAAAATCATAGAATACTAAATAGTGCAATTTCGATGGTGTGTACTTATCACCTGCTACCTTCATTATATCTAAAGTATCACTGGCAGCACTATTTACACTGTTCATCGCGCGAACAAGAGACGAAGACGAAGCTAAATCTGTTGAAGCTGCCCACACGTTCTCTAAAGTCCTTAACTGTGATGGATTGCTAACTGTCACAGTAACACCACACACCACACATGGCCTGATTTTAGAGTCTGATGTCTCTGCAGGTAAAAGCGTAGAACCGGCCGTTTTCTCGTCACCGTTTTGGGACGTAGAAGTACCTACTACGGACAATGCCGTGACTTGCACTTTATGAGAAGCTGGATGCTTATAATCAGAAAGAGGATCCGTTTCTGAATTAAGTGTCCTTAAATATGATGACAAGTTTCTTGTAGAACCAAACTGAATAGAATCTTTGTTGTTTATCTCTTGATCTATAGGAGCCACATAAAATGATACCTCCCTCTGTAATAAATACATTGTATGAAAATGATTGCACGAAAAACATATCAATTTACAGTCATTGTGTGCTACATAACGACGTTTCGGTCAAATGGCAGTACTTTTACTTAGTGGTGTAGTCGTTGCAACGTTATGGCACAATACGTTACCAACAATTAAATAAAGGTGTACAGATGTATGTAAAATATGAGTAGCAGATTATATCACAAAGCTTAAGTTAAATTTTCACAATAACAAACGACATATCTCACCTTTAATTCATTTTTTACATTCCAAACGTTAATGAAACCACCGCTAGAAGCTGTAGCTACAAAGCCACTGACATTTGTAGTGCTAATCACATCTACAGTATCTCCCGCTTCGCGTGCAGGAGCAGTGGCAAGGATAACAGACAGAGGAACATTTTGCGTGTATTCTCCTTTGATAAATGGACACGCCGGAGAATGGCGTTCGTGCTCAGACCAAGGTTCATCCGTTGGTTCCCAACAAACTAAACAAACATTGCACGTAAAGCACATTATCCTATCGTCACCTGTTGCATTTGGTTGATGATAAAAACCAGCTTGAGCCATTTGATCAGGCAATGCCCATCTGCAAAACACAGCATGTGTTTGTATTAAAAACATTTATTAAATTATAATTATCATTTAATTTAACAAATAATTGGTAGTAGTTCAAATTTTATACTTGTAATTCATATGTGGCCATTTTGAAAAGGTATCTCGTCGCGTTGCTTCACTAAACATTAATGCTTTATCAGCAGGACCTCCTTCTAATGGCAGGCCTGGCAGTAGGCCATTTAATCGTTCATTAATGGCAGAAGCGATTGGCAATGCTGGAATATGTCGACTTAATCTCTTCAATTCCGTTACTAATCCTGAGCATACAAGTTTCAGAGAACCATGCGGTAATTCCAAACATACTGTATTCCACTGTTACGAATAAAATAAATACACAAACATTACATTAGATATTTATCCTCTTAATAGCTCAAAGTTTATCTTCTTCCTCTCTTTCTCATTTATTGTACTTACCTTTTGAGCTTTAATTCCCTCTTTCTGATTTGCTTCTACTATAAAAGTTTTACTTATTAGTTCTTCTTTTACTTCTTGCACGTGATCTACACCTGGTAGCTCTACGCATCGTAGACACTGATATAATAAAGTAGCTTCAGAAAACAATAACTCTAATTTTATAATATCTTCGCTTCTTGAAACAGGTGTTTGTAAAAGCGTATCCAAAAGGAGTACACCATTATAATCACTACGTACACCAATCCCCCTTCCATCTGTATACAATATTTTATCTACACCGTTTGATAAATATGTACCTTGAAGTTTCCCATTTAATTTTCCTACAAGAATAAGAATTATTATATTAACACAATTCCTTAATGCAAATTAAGTACATGAAGTTGTTAATGAAGAGGAATTTTTGTATTGTAAATATATTCTATAAAGTAATGAAGAGAAAGTATACGTAAACACAAAGAAACTGAGATAAAGAATATCCTGTAAGCATCACATTCCTTAAAAAGTGGTTCGAGTCAAAAACATTGTCAAGCTTCTTACAGATATTGTACTCGACTGACAAATACCAAGAATACTTTTTCCATGAAAACATAATTAAAATTGAAAAGAATAATAGGGATAACTAAAGCAAGTGGGCAAGTGAATATAGAAACTGATTTGGCAATACCTTAAACGATAAAAACTTGTTAAAATGGAAATTAATTAACATTGAAAGAATTGTAATCGTGTCATTAAAAGTTACTGAAATCAGAAAAACTTTAGTCACGCCTGACGTTTTATACACGTATACGACCTTGACCATGAGGCGTGATTTAAATATTACAAATAAATGATGTACAAATCTCGCAATGAAACAATTAGCTATCTATTACAAATTCTTCTTTACGAGGTGTAGGTGAACTAAAATGCTTACCGGATAGAGAACTTTTTTGCAAAATTACTCCTGAGTTGACATCAAATACGTATACTTGCGCACTGCCAGTAGTAATTAGTAACACATTTAGATTAGCATGATAGATTATACTTTTACACTTAGTATCCACATTTAAATAACCATCTTCCTTCAATAACCACGGATCATCATCAGCCATTTTGCTCATACAGATTACAATTCTCAAAAATTTACCTAATGCGCGAACATCACAAAAAACATGGCGTACTCATCACCGCCATCTTTGAGTAGAACGTCAGCAAATCGCTATGAAGTCAGCTAATAACTGTCAAACGATTAATCCGAGAGCAATACATCGATAAACCATTCGTCGATCTTTGGAAGTTTGACACATCTTCTTTTAACTACCTACGCGATACAAAAAATATTTGTATGCAATAATTTCTTGCATAACAATTTAAATAAAATATAAATGATATTTAAAAAATGTATATTATTTCATAGTATACAGTATTACGAAATAATTTCCAATACTATAATATGTTTAACTTTACAGTTGTATTCTTCGAAACTAAACTATTTTCTTACATCAATTGTTTTATTAAAGTTGTAAGTTTTTGTTATTATTTCGCTACAACGCAGGAAATGTACAAAATCAGTCGACCGCTATTGGTAGTCCCAGAAATGTCGAAAGTATAAATTCGAAATTCAGAGGCCTTGCGGAAACGTCACCAAACCAACCGTTAACCGTTTTCCAATCATAAAAAAACGGTGGAGACCTACTATTAATCTTTAAAGTTAATCTAGAAATCGACGAAAAAATTGCCGTTCTCTTCAATGCCAATTAATAACAAAGATTTGATCATTAAATTCGATCGGCAACAAATATCAAATGAGATTAACTATGCTAAGTTTTACCAAGCCTGAGAAGCAGTATGCGCACCTTTCCTCTGGAGAACCAAAGACATGATACAAAATTAGATTCTACGGTAAAACATGATATACCTGATGATAATATAGATAAGACAGTACAAAAATATGAACCGAAAGGAAAATCGGTAGGCGAGATAGACACACTGATGTTTAAGCAATCATCATCACATACGTAATTAAATTTATATAGAATATGAATGGAAGAAGGAAGAACATAGAAGTTGTAATATTGTATGATACTATACTTCAAATAAACTACGCTACTTTTATTGAAAATATATACAGTAAATAATTTTGATATAGTAGTTTAAGCCCTAAGTATTTTGGATGCCTTAGTTGCTTCTAATTCTTCTCTAAACAATTTAACATTTTCTTCTCTTTGTTTCATAAATTCTGCATGTTCTTTAGGATCTAAGGTTTGTACAATTTCAATGCCACAAGTTTTTGCTATACCAACAAGCATTTGACAAATCTGTTGCAAGGACAATAACGCTAAAGGCGGATCCTGTGCTTTAATACAGGCAATTTCATATAAATGCTTAAATGTTATTTTTCCTGCTACTTCCCCTGAAATATTTATATTATGTCACAATATGTTTATTACATACATGCACGTATAATACTCTTACATGTTTCCAATGTTTAACTTACCCTTTCTTTGCTTTCCTTTTTCAATTCCAGCTGCTTGTTTCAAGAAATATGTTGCAGGTGGATTGTGAATTACTAATTCGTAACTTCCATCCGATTTGACTACTTTAACTCGACACGGTAAAGGTATACCTTCTTTAATATTCTGTGTTCTCTCGTTGAAATCTTTGCAAAAATTTGCTATATTAATATTTCTCTAGAAAGACATCGCTCTATCAGAATCGTGTGATTTTAAAGAAGCGCAAATTAATAATGTTATTTAAAAGTATAAAGCACATTTATTATGTGATAAATAACAAATTTCTGAATGAAGTTTTCTAACCTGTCCAAGTTGTGATCCTAGAGGTGGTTTGGCACTCGCCATTCCGGCAGGAATATTTGTCCGCAAGGGTGAAGAATGGTTTATTTTTGGCATCAATTTCTTTAATCCTAAAGACCGTTTACTTATTTTAGACATTTCTCTTGATTCTTGCTTAAATGTTTCGAACCTCAAACTTACTTAATCCCTTAACTTATTCTTGTCAAGTTTACATGCATGTACATATGCGAAAAAGATCGAAAGATAGAGAAGCATCGACAATATATCGATTTCAAACTATCGGAAATAGTCGACAACTATCGATAGTTGAATATCAAAGTGTAACGCAGCTATCAATCGCATACGCATTAAGACTGTATAAATACGTAAACATTATGAGTGATTACCTGAAATTTTTGTCAAACTAGAAATAAGTATATATTAAACAATTACGAAATATTATTTAATTAATTAATTACAGTTTGATTATAATCTTGTTTGAAGAAGATTAGCTAGCAGTATCATCAAAATGGGTAAACGTCAACATCAAAAAGATAAAATGTAAGATGCACTGAAATTGAAATTAGGTTATGACGAAAAATTGTTTATTTTTCCTTTTTAAATTATTCGTAATTATTACGTTGTTACAGGTATTTAACGTATACAGAATGGACAACATTATATGGTGGAAAAAGATCTGGAAGCTCTGAAGCAACTGAAGACACAACATTTCGACGCTTGCCTTACGATCATTGTTGTTTAACTTTACAGCCTTTCCAACATCCTTATTGCGATGTGCAAGGAAATATATTTGAATTGGAAGCAATATTAGAGTATATAAAAAGATACAAACATAATCCTGTTACAGGAAAATCATTAGATCCAAAAACTTTAATAAAACTCAACTTTTATAAGAATGCGGAAGGACAATATCATTGCCCGGTTCTATTTAAACTGTTTACCAAACATTCTCATATCGTTGCTATTAAAACAACTGGAAATGTATTTTCATACGAGGTAAAAAAGTTAAGACAATATTTAATTTTTCTACTATGCACTCAAAATGTGTAAGCTTGTATAAAGAGATCTTTTTAGGCAGTGGAACAGTTGAATATAAAAACACGTAATTGGAAAGATTTAGTAAATGATCAGCCTTTTCTGAGAAAAGATATTATTACCATACAAGATCCAAATGATGCAATAAAATTCAATTTATCTACATTTCATCATATTAAGAATAATATAAAACTTGAAGATGAAGGTAATATTTTACAGTTTAGAAAATGGAGTTTAGTGTGTTGTAATAACAGTTTCATGCATATTAAAATGTTGAAATTAATAATTCAGAAATGATCAAAGAACGCAATAACCCGAATGCAAAACTGAAAACTGTATCTATGGAAACGAAAGAAATATTGGCAGAATTAGACAGAGATTACAAACAAAATGAAGTTAAACAAGAAGCTTCCATACCAAAAGCAGATAAATTTAATGCAGTTTGTATATTTATGTTAGCATTTTTATTTTATTCAAGCAAAACTTGTTATTTATGTGAAATGATTTCAATATGTAGGCACATTATTCCACTGGTGCAGTTGCAGCTGGATTTACATCAACAGTGATGCCAACAGAAACCACACATCAGGCAGCAGTTATCGCAGAAGATTTAGTGCGATACGAGAGAGTTAAAAAGAAAGGTATGTAAACAATACTATTACGTGTCTTTATATTTCACACATTTAATTACATTCACGTATGTTTTCTTTCCTAGGATATGTAAGATTAGTCACAAATTTTGGTTCCTTAAATTTAGAACTTCATTGTGACCTTGTTCCAAAAACATGTGAAAATTTTATAAAACACTGTCAAAATGGTTACTATGATGGAACAAAATTCCATAGATCCATAAGAAATTTCATGGTAACTAATCATATTTACAGATGAACACTTTATGTAAAAAGTTTATAAAAAGAAAAAAGTTCACATTCGTTTTTTTAGATACAAGGAGGTGATCCAACGAACACTGGTAATGGCGGAACATCTATTTGGGGTAAAACATTTGAAGATGAATTTAAGCCAAATTTAATTCATCAAGGAAGAGGAATTTTATCAATGGCAAATGCTGGGCCAAATACGAATGGATCGCAATTGTATACATTTTATTATTCATTTTTGTACATTTACAAGTACAGTACTATCGGTAATCACTAATATCTTATTTACTTTTAATTACAGTTTCATTACATTTCGATCGTGTAGACATTTAGATCGAAAACATACTGCCTTTGGAAAAATAGTAGGTGGACTGGAAACATTAAATGCCATTGAAAGAATTGAAGTAGATAACAAAGACAGGCCCATAGAAGATATAATAATACAAAAAGCTCAAGTATTTGTTGATCCTTTTCAAGAAGCAGATGAACAGTTAGCTGTAGAACGTGCAACCGAAATCGAACGATTGGCTCAAGAGGCTGCAAAATCTAAATCAGATAATAAAAGTGGAAAAAATGATATGTTAAAAGTATATCGGTCAGGTGTAGGGAAGTACATCAAACCCGAAAAAGGAGAAGACAAGTAAATCGCGTTATAATCGTGAAATATCAATGGACATTTTAGATCAATAGTAATCGTTAATTTTATTTACAGAATCGAAAAAGACGAGGGGAGCATAGGACCTACAGTTAAGAAGAAAAAGACTGGAAAAAACTCATTTGGTGATTTTTCATCTTGGTAGTTAAATGTAAAAGTTACACAAGAATATAATATAAAAACATAGATTAACTTAAAGTTACACACACGCGTCTTAAATAATGTTCAATAATATTCTCTATTTTTATGATTATATAAAACGATAAATTATCATTTTTTTGTTGTTATTTCAATGTATATATGTATAAAATGTATCAGAAAAGAAAAAAAGGAATGTGTAATCTATACACAAAAATAATTGAATAAAAAAAGAAAAAAAGACATATTTCTATATTGATATTACAAATAATAGTCTTTTATCAATGGAAACTGTATTTAAAGGTACTATTTGAATATAGCGGAAATACGTTAAATCATATAAAGGTTAGACAATAAATGATGGAAGCTAAGAATGGGTTCTCCATGTTTGATGTTTGGTTTGCTCAAGTGAAAGAAGTGAATTGAGCATTCAATTTTAGCTTACATTGTCGCAATTTTAATAAAAAATTGTTAAGCTTTCAGTGCAGTTTGTGCAACAATATCTAAGGGATCGATATATATTAAATATGGATGATTTAGGTGAGTGAGTTGAATTTTAAATACGCAATTCATAAGATAACCTCAAATTTGAGCTAACCAGGCTGTCAAAACTATCACTTCATCCAAATATTTATAATATTCTATAATTTACTAATGTATACCATACAAATTTATGTTGATTTTATTTCTTTATTTTCAGAAATTTTAAGGTATATATATTAATGTGCTATTGACCTGATTTTAATTGAATATTTTACAGGAATAATATCAATAAATCGATAGTGTGATTATATATCTTTTGCTTTTTCACGATACATTTCTATCTACATATATAAGCCTTATTTATAACAATTAAAAAAAACTCGTTTCACGTTCGTTAAGAACTGTTTAAATATGATTTGTTGATTTTAATTCTGTTTTATTTTGTTTCCGTTACAGTTTTTCTATACACTTATACATATAGAATGTATATAATAATTCATCTTATTGCTTATGTTCAGGATAATACACTATTCACAGTAATTTTCGAGTAAAACTATTTATCTGTAGAACAGTTAGTTTAAACTTGATTATCACTGAATTTAGCTGCAATATCTAGATGATATGTTACAATATGAAAGAGAATTGCAAGCACAAGCGAGGTATAATAATACATGTACGTTATGTACCCCCTGTTTTTTCGTGTTCTAACTATTTAATTATTAATTTATCAATTTCGATAGTTCCATTGAATACAATCCTCTTAAACAAGTTAAATCATGTGCACGGTCGGTATTTCAGTTCTTGTTAGGCGAAATTCCACGAGATGATAGGTCTATTCTATTTCTCTTCTGTGGTGCAACTATAATTATCTTAAATATTATCTTAATTTTCATGGTAACATTTCGTTGCGTCATCGTTAAATGCATCGTACACTAGTTCATTCCCAGTCGTGGTTTGATTAGTTGGTACGCGTTTAATTATTAATATCGTTCTAAAATTTAAATACGTCCTATATAACGTTTTTAGTGCGCGTTGTAACTACGTAATGAATTCGGTCTTAACCATACGTTTGTTGCAATCGTATGCAATTACACAGCGCGTTTAAATGTCATCGTCAAATGTTAAGTTTACCCTGTGCAATTAGAATTAATTTATTCGATCAATTATCATCCAGAGATACTGTTGCTGTAACTTTAATGGAATAATGTTATTATTTAAATAAAATTACGTTTTCCAAATATATTTATAAGCTGAGAAGTTGTATCGGTAAAATGTTTTAAAAGCATTTAAAAATTAGGTAATTACGCCGGGTCACACGCGATACATTTTACCGGAAGAGACTTCTGAAAGTCGGCATAATATTACAAATGTACTCTCGTTGTCGTGCCAACGATTCTACGTATTTTTAGTGTACTTCACGGTGTCGTTGTCTAGTTGTTTTATTGGCATTGCGGGCAGAGGATAGATGCCGTGAGAGTGCGGGCGAGCGCCTGAAATACACTTGTACATTTGAACTTCTCGTTATCCCTCTGTCGAATTTGGTCCATCCATAGAATAGTTTTATTGTATCGTCGTCAGTGCGTTCGCAGTATTTTAATTCATCTTCGTACATAATAAAAAATATCTTCGCACAGTTCTTTTTTCTAATAAAGTTTTAATAATACATAGTGTACACGAATATTGTTCGTTCATTTTAGCGATGTATTTAAACGTGCGCATGAAAAAATGAGAAACTTGATTGGAATAATGATTAATTGATTTACGTGGAAAAATAATCAAGTTGCATATATTTTCTCTCTTTTCTTGAACAAATTGACGATTTACTTATTTGTACATGTATGTGCGTACGTGTATAAAATTCACCGACAGCATTCAACAAGTGGCTGTTTGATGTGTGCATCATCCCCACCATCAATCGATCCTTTACGCAGCTCGGTCGTTCGCGATACATAGTGAGGAGAAGCATTACCGCAGTAAAAGTGCTACATAATAGTACTATATATTTGTACGTGTACGCAATGAATTCGTGACTCGATGTGATCACAAGGAAAATAAAATTCGTGGAAATTAGTGCGATTATATTTACAAGTGTTACGTTAACAAATTAGTAACTGCCATGGATCGAACGATGTACGGAAAAATAGAACCAACCGCTATCTATCAACCCTATAAAGTCACCATTAAAAAAGGTTCATCGCCAGGATGTGAGTTCATTTTTTTTTTTTTCGATGCGTTTAAGCTCTTCGCTAGTTCCGCCAGTAAAAATTTTTAATGGAAGGGACACGATAGAATTGTTTCTAATGGTCATGGGTATGTACGTGATAAATGTGACCTCTTTGCATATGTAATTGGAATGTCGATCAGAAATATGAATGAAAAATTGTTCTCAATATCTTTTCTTTTATAAAATTAGGCTCGCAATATTGGTTGCTATAGTGACCTAGTATCCATGTTCACGCAACTTTGTTTGATAACATAATGTACATTTTTAAATTAAGCTCTATTACACGCGATAGAATCGTTTTTTCGCCGGTACGTAATAACCGAATAAATTAGTGGCGGAGGTCTTGTATTCGTTCATAAATGTGCGTAAACGTTGCGTTTAGTTATTTTATTAATTTGATAATATGATATGGAACGCGATAACCTCTGACTCAAAAGTAACAGTACGATCGATCAAAAATGCGATTAGATAATTTTATTTCAACACATTTTTCTTTTCGAGTTTTCTATATCGTACTTTGAGAAATTTATAATAATATTCACCCGTATGCGGAAATGCATTTTTGGCATACTTTCAAAGGTTAACGCATAAAGTAGCTAATTCAAAGGTGCAAATATACATATAGATTAAAATTATTTTTAAATTGCATATTTGATTCTATTCGAAATAATGACTCACACGCTGCGACTATTTACATCTGTTCTTTTTCTTTTTTGTTTTAAATACCTTTCACCTACAATGTGGGTCGCCTTGACACTAAACTTTCTGAAATAATTGTTGAAGTCATTATTTGCAGACGATCTTTTTATGGAAATCTGTAAAAGAATGTGGTAGTTGATCTCTATACGGTATCGAAGGAAGTTTGAATTAAAAATACTCTGTCGATTTTGTTGTGTGGCATCATCTATTGGACCATACTGGAACTAAAGCACTACTTTATCGGTATAAGGAATCAATTTTACCGACAGTACATTAGCGTTATTTCGTCGGTAATTAATAGTTCTCATTCATTTCCTTTTAACTCTGTAAAGAGGAAAGAAGCTTAGAACATATTATATAGTTTCATATTATGTATACTAATTCAATACTTTGCTTTATACATATGTAAACTCTATAACAATATTACACAATGTTATTCATGTTTTTATCTACTAATTGTATTCTGCAATTTCCATAATAAGTGATAAATGTGGAAATTTTTTCGTTTTTAATCGAATTTGTGATAGCTTTAATTCGGCTAATAAAAACTAGCATACGGAACTAATAAAATAAGATAAAACAATGTGAACATTGTTACTTATACCGGCATGCATTCCTGTATACTTCAATTCGCAATGCATCAGTTATTAAAAGCACTCGTTTTAGAGATACAGGAAACAACTTATTTATCGTGCCTACTGTTACATAAAAGATCATATAATTATCCGGTATATGTGTAGGCTTGTCTTCCTTGATCGAACCTTGGCTCGATCTATACACATCCATATCAAGCAGGACAGTGCGTAATATAACATCCTACACTTATGATCGACGTAGATAACTGTTCGCGAGTAGGTTCCACCAGTAGGTGAACCATTTCGTTCGCAAGGCAATCTTTTATTTTTGTTTCTTAAATCACGAACGAATTCACGAATTCGAATCGATGCTGCTCTTTTGAGGAAAAATGAAAACAGTGGTAGAAAACCGTGGGAAGATAGGTTGGTAGACGCAGTTATTTTTGGAATGTTTGTCTAGTGAATCTAGGTGAAAACGTGCGTAAATGAAGGCGCCCAACAGAGATGGGCAATAACACGGTTGAAAAGATAGAGGGAGGGAAAAGAACGGGGACAAAGGAAGGAGAAGATGAATTCACGTAACACAAATTTTGTAGATGCAGTCGGGAAAACACGTGCTGTCAGTACCATCTGATCTCGCAGAACGTACTTACGTGTCTTCTATCGATTATTTATTCGCGAGCCCCATTAGCTAATATTTTTTTCCGTAACCACATTGATCGTGGTATCGTAGTACGATTTCGCTGATTTATTCAACGTATCAAGATGCTAGAAAACAAATGTCTCTCCGTACACGCGTAGTAGTAGCGTCATGACATACGATACGACTCTCAAAGTTCGTAATAAACGTAATTGGCAAGGAAGAAGTTTTATTTTTAACATTTTCTTTGGTCAAATTCCTCCTCTTCGTGTTTATATTTCTCTACTCGTACGTTCATAACAAATCAGTGTCTAGTGATCATCAGACTCGGACAGATTCGTCTGAAATCGATCGAAAGAAGTCGGTGTATGCCTCAAGATTTTCAGTTTTACATTCTATTCTTCACAGATATATCAAATCCTAGCTAAATCTAACGTTGTTCGATTCGATGTCGCATCGTTAAAAATTCAACGATATGACTGACATTATGAGATCTGTATCACCGATTTCGCCGATTCGTTTGGCAACGATCCAAAAACACGAACGCTGGGAACGATATATAAGTAAGTAATCGGAACAATGGGAATACGAGTTAATAACAGTAATCGATAACTTCGTGTATGAAAATCGATGTGCAAATTGCATCAAAGCTGTGCATCGGTGTTCCTTTAAGAATCAATATTTTTACATTTTTAAGATAAATTTTTTTATCTTACTTACAGTTTGTGTTTCAGAACCGTAATCACCACGTATACATTCAACACATTATCGTATTATACCAACAATTAAGATAAATGTTTTAATCAAATATACGTGTTATTGTGATGCTTTCACAGAATTTATTAGTCATCAAGGCCATTGAGATGCGTTCAGTCTCTTAGAAATTTATGGCGAAAGTGCGTTACGCACACCACGCAATATTAATGTCCAAATTGACCGTATGATTCAGAAGTACAAAATAGATGCGGGAAAGCACGGCAGGCGTCCTGCCAACAACGAAGTTCACACAAAGTGCACTGTTGCGTTAACTCGGAATTGACACGACTAAAATTCAAAACTCACGAAAAATGTTACTATTGTTCTGGACCACGAAAATCAATCTTATCAAGCGTACTGAAAAAAAAAAAACGTAACACCTTTCGAAACTCTTCGTTTCTATCGCCTCGTTCGAATAATTTGACTTCGAAGTATATACAAAAGTTTCGTAATTTCGACAAAAATGACTTTATCGACATTGCTTGGTTGAGACGAATATGATTGTCGACCTTACCATTGAAAATTGTAGATGGCAGAAGGAAACCTGCAATTTTTTCTACCCGGTATTTCAGTCCTTGCGATAAAAAGTTCCATATGGGTATTCATTTCGCTTGTGCGAGCTAGGCTGTCTCTCCTTCGTGCCGAAGCAGCCTCGAGTTTCTGCTTCCCTTGTTGCAAGAATCACTCCCTCCATCTCCTGTTCTTTCTCCTTCTCCAGGCCGGTTTGCCTCCTCCAGGCTTCTATCCTCCGGCTTCGAAGCCGGCCGCTTTACCGAGAACTTGATTGACAATCAGTACCGTTTTGTCGATCGTAGAACGTTCGCGCGCACAAGTCCTGACGATATTTGGATGAGCACGTGATGACCATTTTCTTCGTACGAGCGTGATTTTTCATCGACCTAAAAGAAACACGAGAGGAGGAAAAAGTGAATCGAAAGGATTTTATCATTCGTGCGCGAACGCGAATATTTGTAGACAAACGGACGTTGAACATTTGCGTGCAGAATCGGTGGGGAAATTCGAACGCTTCGCAAAATATCGCTGCGCACGTTCGATTTCGGTATCGGCGATATTCGCAGCGATCGTTTCGATTTTCCCTCGAACCACGAACGATTCTGCAGTTGCGGACAAGAGCGTAGGAACGACGTGACTTTGCGTATATCCTAGCGCGAGTTGCTTTCGATTCGACCGGAAATTCGTGGCGAAGTTCGACGTTCTCGGAAGAGTGGGTGTGTCGCGGTTTGTCTCGCGATGGAAGAAGGATGCGACTCGCAGACCGATGCCGATAACTTCTACGAACCATACAACTCCGAAAATACGGGGGCGAATCTTCTGAGTCTTGGTAAATGATCGAACCTCTATATTCGCGATCGTTCGAGTCGAGAATCTATTTGCACGCTTATCTCGAAGCCTTGCTCGTTAAACAATGCTCACGTGATCGTTTCGGTTTTTTCACTTCATTACGCTTACCTGCGTGTGCGTGCTTTAAGCGCAAATACTTTTTATCGCCTGCAAGCGTTGCGCGATATTCGATCGATCGTATCCAAGTTGGAATTCAGGAGGAAAATTCTTACCGAACTGGTACAGTTTTGGTACGGGTTTCCGGTGGACTAGCCTAAATTTACACTCGCTCGGTGTCAACAGTGCTTCTAAACTGTTTTGATCGGAACTTGTGTATACGTTCAAGTCGCAAAGAAAGCGTAACATAGTTGCGAAAATAGGTTGCAATGTTTTTCATTCCTTTCGTGAAAAATGATCCCGAGAAAGTATCTGAAATGCAACAAGTTCCACTTTACGGATATTTGTCGTCTAAAACGAGCCAATTTATCATGTTCTTATGAAAGTCGTTAATTCAGTTTTATCTTCTTAAGATCGTTAAGTATAATTGGCGATATTCTCAAGGTTGTTCACGGCGTTGAATTACTGATTTCAGATGCTTTGCTGGCAGACCTGCAAAACACGGTGTCGTCGGAGGGAAATCATGTCGGTAGTAACGCGACTCCTGGTTACGGATCGCTGAACGGAGCACGAACCGCTGCCTATAGATCTTATGATAATCGAACTTCGCCTCTTCCGCCGCAATCGGTATGTGAATTTTTCATACGATATTTCACGCAGTTTTATCAACAATGCGATCAATCATGGGTGACTAATAGCAACGAAATAGGAAATTTGTCACCATTTAAAATTACATTCATCTTCTTTACCGATGTCGCATTGCTTTACCGACTGACGATCAGAGGCACAGTTAATGCATTTTTCCAGCACAGATGGCGATCGCGACACGTTTCGTACTTCGCGCGATTTTCGCGGCTCCGTTTTAATTTTCGCGATGACCTTCTCACCGCCGATTCTCCATAACGTCTTGAAATAGAATAATCGAACGATCCGAAGATACTCTCTTCGCATAACGAACAATTGGTCGAGCAAATCCGCAAATAAGCAAGGTTAAGGCTAGAATTTCCTTCGTATGGTAAGAGATAAATTGACGGACACGCCCAATTGCACATATTTTTTGCGTCCATCGGAGCCTACTTTGTATCGCGATCTTGTCACGTATTTTTAGAGGCGGCCGTGGAAACGGTGCCGCTCGACGCGTTGTTAGTGCTTGTCCAACACGGACGACCGCGCGTCACGCGTTAAAATAAAGTCGAAACACAAGTGGAGACGTTTTCTTCCGATTTCAGAGGAAATTCGAACGGGTCTCGCTCAAAAGTGATACGCGTGACGCGAGGGATCAGCTAAAGTTAGGATCGATTTTGCCTCGAAAATTGACCGTGCAAGAATCCCCGACTGGCAAAAAATGATAGATTGCTTAAAAAATGTATTACATCGGGACCAAAACGTGGTCGGGTTGCGCGTGGCCAACTCGCATGTTTTCTCGTTTCAGTTGAACGATCGTTTATAGCGTACTTAGCTAAGTACAATACATTTGTTCAACGAGTTAATCATCGATTCGTAATTTCACGAATCATCGACTCTGAAATATGTTCCACGATGATAAATCGCGCCGGATTCCGTCTCGGCTATTAACACTCGAAACTATTAATGGGCGGCGTTCGATTATCTCACAGGAAATTGACCAATTACCTACCGATATATTCGTCGAATTAAATAGACGCGTAAATGGAATCGTTTCCAAAGCGTGCGGCTAAAAATAGCACCCGAATCCCATCTATAACCGTTACGGACTATTGAACGCTTATTTTTAGTACGTTATGTTACGCGTTACGATATCGTGCAAATACGTTCGAAATGATAGAAAAAAGGGAAGAAAAAAAAAAAATATGTAAGATGGCAGAAGCGTTGAGAAATAGCTACGAGTTCTCGAGTTCGACGCGGACGTAAATCGATCTCTACGGCGGAACACCTGTTACGTTTCCCGGCGGTACTATTGATTGTTTCCTGGTAGGAACGGCGATCCATCAATTATTCAAGTTTTCGACGGTCGACTTGGCTACAAGATTTCCCGGTTCGCGTGCAAAGCGGCTACGATCGCGCCAACTGCACAGTAACCAACTGCCAAAACCGATTCCCGCTATGAAATACAACTTCATCCCTAATTTAATTGCCGCGATTTCGTCGTCGAGCTTCTCGATCGTTTCGACCGTTCTTTTATTGCGTAATACGCGGCACGTTTTACGCGTTCCTCGAAATCATCGCGACGAATTGCTCCGTGCTCGCTCGAATATCTCGCAATAAACACCGTTTCGCTCTTTGATGGACGTGATTACAGCCAAAGAAAAAAAGAAGAGAAAGAAAAAGGAAAACAGGAAACGACCAACCGGGTTTTTACGTTTCATTTTGTATCCTACGACTTTAATTGCGCTGTCGAGCAAGTTAAGATAGATACATCGAAGCTGTTAAAGACGCTGTCTATCTCTATCGACAGTCAACTATCCGGATGACTTCTCGTTCGTCTTGTGCCACACGCGTCGATCTAAAGAATTTCATTAAAATTCATTTACCATAGCTGTCCACCGGCTGTCCACGAACTCGTCTGCATAGAATCTCTGGACCATCTTGCGCTTAATAATTTCTTTTCCGGCCATTTTTCCGCCAGCTGGTGAACGAGAGGATACAAATGGCCTCGCCATCCTCGCTCCCACGACATTGCATTAAATATAGCGCATGTCTTTTTGAACATCCCTGGAGCTTCGACTTATAAATAGATTTTATTATACCTATGAAAACCATCGTTTTCCGTCCGATGATAGCACCAAACAAGAAAACAGGCTCCGGGGAAGATGGCAAAAATTTGTCCAAGGTAAAATAGTCCGCGATAGTACATAGACGAAATATGCGCGAAGGTACACGACGCTGGTAATTTTCCTGTGCAAGATGCGCGCGTCCTCTCGTTGGAACGGTGTCGGAAACTTTCGTGGCACGATAAACGAAACAGCGACGGAAACCTGTCGAACCTCGTGGACGTCATCGGGATTCGCGACCATCGAGCTTTTCCTTCGATTCGAATTTAGCACAAAGCGAAACAAAACGGACGATTACGTGTTCGCGTGAGTTAAGACGCGATTTTCGAGGGCGTTGCGTAAACCAACGCGCACAATCGGACGAATTCGTCTCCTTTTAGGAAGATATCGGGAATTTCGCGGGGAAGTTCGCGCGGACCAGATTCCGTTCCTCGCGATCGATGATTTATAGGGTATCGCGTTAAAAGTGACCGTTAGATCGCACGGCGAGTTATGGGCTCGTGTTTATTTTTCGATCGACCAGCCTTGAGGAGCGAGACGATATATTCGAGGAGCCATTCGAAGAAATTTTAACCACGGTTCTGCAGGATATTCGGTGTACCGCGACATGTTCTCCTCGTCGTGGGTTCGCTATGGGTATTTTTGGAACGACAACTCACCGAGCAACCTAGTTTCCACCATCAGGATATGGATCGTTCCGATCGTTTTTCATTCGAAAAAGAAAAAACGAAAAAAAAAAAAAATGATTGGAAAAAATAAAAAACCTAGAATCGTCGTAACGAAAGATCGCGGAGTCGAGATCGAGTCGTGTCGGTTCTGGTCGTTGCTCGTGCCGGTTGTTTCCGCGGAACGAATTCGAGGCAGTTCCATCGCGCGCGGATTTTGCAACAAACGAGGAATCTTGGTCGGTTTGGCGGGCAAGTTTCTATTAAAAGTCTATGACGCCTTGTCCTCCGCGCGTCCACCTAATTGATAATGTATTTACAAATGCCCGCGCAGCATTTAATGACATCATGTTTTGAAATAATACGCTCACGCGGGGACTTGCCAGCCGGGCCGTGACATCTTTTTTCTTCCCCGATTTTCGGGGTTTTTCCCCCGAGAGCGATCGATTTCGAGCGACGAACTGTTGCAGCCTACGTATCAGAATCGCGAGGCCATCGAGGAAAGTATCGCGAAAAGCGGGACCGGTGGGAAGATGCCGTCCATTAACAACAACTATTCCGAATTGGACACGCTGCTCCAAGATCTGAGCAACGCTCGTTACAATACGCATTATCAGGAGAGAGGTCAGCATTCCGTTTCCCCAATTTTTCTACGACCCGATATAGGGTAAAAGGTGTATGTTTGACGATACGACGATTGACCGTAGAAAGCCGCGTATCCTCCGGAGGAATGAACGGGGACTCCAGTCCGATGCTTCGTTCTCCGAGTAGCATGTCAGCCTCGAGGCCCACCGTCGATTCCCTGCTCGAAGAGCTGAGCACCGCGGTACCGAACGGGTAAGCTATTCCCGTTTTTCCGTTAATTCCGTTTTTCCGAGATATTTCGTAGGCGCGAAAGTCGAGTCTAACCGCGATTTCCACGGCTAGGGATTATACTCCCGATGGTAGAGTGAAGGTCACCATTCAGGAGACCTCCACGGAGATTCAGCCGGTGTACGACGGTTACCCGTCCAGCCGACACGGATCGTTGAATCGCAGCGAGCTCCAGAGAAGCTATTCCAACGGCCACACCGCCAGTAACGCAACCAAGGAACTCGACGATTTAATGGCTTCGCTGTCCGAATTCAAGGTAACGTATCCTCCCGCGGTTATCTCGACGCGAGCCTACCCAACGTGGAAGAGTAATTATGTAATCGCTGGATTGTTTGATCGCGGGTGCAGCAGAACCGTTTCTGATGTTTGCTTACTATTAAAGTCACTACAGAATGAGAAAACAGTGCTGTTAAAACTATTCCTGCCCATTCTTGGCTCCCTGGGTTACCAAAATAACTTCCATTCCACCATCCACCATCTACCACCAGCCGACTATCTCTACACCTCCTCTCTCGTCTTCGTCCATCGGTCTTTTCTTCGCCTCCGCCGATTTTCCGTGGTAGGGGAGGGAAAATATAGAAGGTGGGGATTATAGTGATCCACGAAATCTCTGAAAGCTTTCAGCCAGTCTCCAAGCTCGCCTCTGCCAATCAACATCTCTCGCGGGTCCTTAACATTTTTTCGATCTTCATCGCTCTACCTTGACGCACCCTGACGTTCTCGATTAACCTGCCCCTTGTCGCGCTAACTTCGACACAGATCGCGCCTTCTTCACAGTTACTGCTAGTTCTCCTCCGCATTAAAAAGCTACTACCGCTTCTCAATCCGATACTATTCGCAAATATCGCAACCCCTGCTCCGCGATATGTTTCTTTTCATCCGTGGTACGTTTGCAGATCAACAGTAGCTCCCATCAACACCAAACGGTGACCGACTCTCCGTACGCGAAACCCAACAAAGCCACCAAGAGTTCGCAAAGCCCGCTACCGCCCGAGGGCACGCCGCAGACTCGTATCCACATCACCGAAACGCACACCACCCATCACTATCAGCAGCAACACGGGGACGCGACTTATCCACCGCAGCCAGCGATCCAGACCAAACAGAACCAGTTGGATTCTATGCTAGGGAACCTTCAAGCGGACATGAGTCGCCAAGGAGTGAACACTACTCAGAAGGGATGCTGCAGCGCTTGCGAGAAGCCGATCGTGGGACAAGTAAATCGAACGAACCCGAGGAACCTTCTTCGTGCCTAAACGTGCCTAAACGTGCCTCTCGTTTCAGGTGATCACCGCGCTGGGTAAAACATGGCACCCGGAACACTTCACCTGCACCCACTGCAACCAGGAGTTGGGCACGCGAAACTTCTTCGAAAGAGAGGGCCATCCGTACTGCGAGCCGGATTATCACAATCTCTTTTCGCCTCGTTGCGCTTACTGCAACGGCCCGATTCTGGACGTAAGGCCAAGCCCGCGCGTCTACGGTTACACCAAGCGGCGGCAACCCTCGCTTTTCATCCTCGTTTATTTTCAGAAATGCGTAACCGCCCTGGAAAAAACTTGGCACACCGAGCACTTCTTTTGCGCCCAGTGCGGCAAACAGTTCGGCGAGGAGGGATTCCACGAGAAGGACGGGAAGCCGTACTGCCGGGAGGATTACTTCGATATGTTCGCGCCTAAGTGCGGCGGATGCAATCGCGCCATCATGGAGAACTACATATCTGCCCTGAACAGCCAATGGCACCCGGACTGTTTCGTTTGCAGGGTAGGTTTCCACCTCCGTCCGCGCTCACCCGCGTAACAGGCTTGTTTCCGTTTACAGTGACGAGTTTCAGGATTAAACAGCCAGACTCGTTCGCCGGTTCGACTAGCTATAAAATGTTAAACTTGCAGGATTGCAAGAAGCCGGTATCCGGAAAGTCGTTTTATGCGATGGAGGGCAAACCCGTTTGCCCGAAATGCGTCGGTGTCGACGACGAAGAGGAAGAAGAAGAAGCATAAGCGATGCGAGCGATGGTTGCATCGCGTTGCATCGATTTCATATGTAAAAAGCCCTATCGTTCCCCTATTTATGCTGTCAGACCGCAGAAATGCGCACAGCTCTGACATTTCCCCCGACCTATCTTTTTTCAACAGGTGATTTAGGCGGTCCAGAAAAGAAGACGACGCACACCGTTCCCACCTCGTCATCGTCGTACACGTTTCCCTTCAAATTCCCATTCATTTACACAACAGCCATGTACACACATTACACGCATAGTTGATAGGTAGACGATACACAGCATAAACGGTTAGGGCATTGTTAAGGGTCACGATAGCATTCTACGCGAGAAATTCTTCGACGCAGCCGGTATTTGATTTTTGCTGTTAAACTACGTTTCCTAGCTAGATGAACATGTTATTAACAATATTCGATCGTTACGCTAATATCATTTGCTAGTATTGTATGCGATGAATAAAAATAAATTAGGAAAAAAAAAGAAAACAAAAAACACACGACACAACCAGAGTTAGCTTTTCACTGACTCTGATGGATGTAGCTTGCCACGTGTCTTCGTTGAAGGCAGGTGTGCCTGCACGCCGGTGTCCTATATCGTTCTAACGATGTTTATCGCGCGTACATGTACTGTGCTACCCAATTGCTATCCGTAGTCTGCGCAGCAGACTGCTTCTGTGTGTGACCGTACGCGAAGAAAGTAGAGGATTTATCGATATAGAGACCATTCCTGAAAATGGATAATATCACATATACGCAACACATACATATATACACGATAGGTACACATTACTGCTTGTACACTGCACGATGACGTTCCTTCGCGTCGACGGCCGTTTTTCTATCCAGTCCATCGATGAACGATTAGGAGTTGGAGAAAGAACGATAATCGATAATTAACGAACATGTTCGACTATTTTTTTTTTTTTTAATTTACGTATACGATCTTTTTTCTATTCGCAGGATTGTAGACAAAAATTCCAAGGTGGCTCGTTCTTCGATCACGAAGGTTTACCCTACTGCGAAACGCATTATCACGCCAAGAGAGGATCCCTGTGCGCGGGATGCCATAAACCAATTACAGGTTTCTGCGCTTTCAATTTTTCTTCCTGATAACATCGACCCCGTTTCCTGTAAACGACATCGAGACTAATCAAGTGAACGTTCTTCTTTCAGGTCGTTGTATAACAGCCATGTTCCGAAAGTTTCATCCGGAACATTTTGTATGCGCGTTTTGTTTGAAACAGTTGAACAAAGGTACATTTAAGGAACAAAATGACAAACCGTATTGCCACGTGTGTTTCGACAAGCTATTCGGTTAAATTTTATCGACGAAAAGTATTCGTATTTGTAACATAAAGACGAACAGGCTGATTCGCTTGGTACTATACAATATTTACAATTTTATAGGCTGCTCACACACATACAATACGTCTATATCGCATAGAATATGTAATCGCTTTAGTCGTTACACAGAACTATACGTATTTTGCGATTCCAATCCTCTTGAACCGTGATTCGAAACAGCCTTTGAGGATTTTTTTTATAAATCTCGACATGCAAATGGTGCGACAATTCAATTATTTGTCACGTATCGTTATCTATTCTTATCGTAAGGATAAGGTAATCATTAGGGTAATCATAGTCGTTACTATCTTCCATTGTCCTTAATAAGGGCCCGTTGCTAGTATTTTCACAGATATTTTATATTACGTACTTCACATTGACCGTACGATCTAAGGATTATCGAAAGGTGCTAATTAATAGCTTATTTTTATTAGTAACATTCGTTCAGAAGCGTATTGGAATAAGAAAGCTGCCGCTTGAAAACGATATCTATTTCGAAAGCAGAACATTACCAAATATCCAAAAATGCTTCTGTTAGAGATTTGATACATTTATATTCCCGACTGAAATACACGGTGAAAGTTGTTCTTTTCACTCGGTTCGTTTCTACAAGATATCGAGAGATTAGTATTCGCCGACCGTTCACGTTGGATATCCATAAGGAAAACGCGATTAATCGTAATTCTAATAAAATGAATTAATCAAAAGTAAAATACTTGACAGGTACATAATGTGTAAGAGCATTAAAAATATAAGAAATAAAAATTGGAGGGTGTGTTGCGTTCTCTACGACTTTCTTGTCCCGCATTTTACTTCATTCTCATAAAAACAAGCGTAGAATTAACAACAAAGCGTACAATTTTTTAACGTATCGTTTATTTAGCATACTGTTGCACACCAGCGTTCTATTTTGTTTTTTTTACCAGTAAACACTTAATAAATATTATATACAATAACATTTAACTGCGCCGTTTACAATACTTCTATGGGAAAACATATAAGTAAAGATAGTGAGAGTTAATTTTTAAATCGAACTTAACATTACGAATACATGTATAAAAATACGCACGGAGAATTGTATATTCAAATTCGATACGAGTGCTACGGATTCATAAAGTGATTTATACTGTGTCGTATCACGATTTGTGCTAAATTATTTTCTTTAAAACATCGAAGGACAAATGAATCTCTTCTCGTATAGCGGGCTTCTCGACAAGCACGGCTAACGCGTATCACAGACATTGTACTTTACGTATTTCCTCTTTTGAGGAAAATGTCATGCTAATGTAGGAAATAATTCGGAGAAACTTTCGTGCCAAAGATCCGTCAGATTCACGCTACTTTTTTCTATCCGTATGTCAGTATTTGGAGAACCGTGTGACTCGTATCCGTAATCAGACGCGTTACAATCTAGTTTCGTTTGAGTAAAATTGTTATCCACATCTTCGGAATGTATACTTGACGGTGACATGGAATCCGTGTTTGTACAAGACGGTGAAAAGTGATTGGAATAATAATTCTGATTCGTTAAGTACGATGCGTCTTCGCTCGGGCAAGTACCATCCGTGACTACTTCCTGAACGCACTCCTGAATGCCCACGTTGGTTTCGTCTCCGGGATAGATGATCGTCACGGAATTCGTTGCCTCGTCATAGGTACCGTAAATGGTATCCAGATCGTTCGTTTCGACTTCTTGTTTCACTTCGACCTCCGACTTTATTGACACAGGTGCAGGTGTGCTTACGGTGTAGGATGTACTGGCTGTGCTAGAAACAGAATGCCACGGTTCATGCGTACTCATGCTTCTACAGGTTCCATCGGCTTCCACATCTTTTGATGTCTGCCCCACCACTCCTTTTGAATGGTCACGTTTCTCTGTGGTATTTTCCTCTGTTGACATCTACACAGGACAGAATCGTTATGTCATTAACGAAAGGAAGACTGAGTTGTGAATGAAAAGCATGAATTTAGAAACGAACAAAATGTTGTTCAACCATATTCGAGAATCGCATTCTAGTGTCGTAAAGTTTAACAAGTTCAAGCGCAACGTAGGACACGACAACGAGGCTCTTTCAATCTTTCAAACAATTCATTCGTTTCTACGACGTTAAGTAACCGAATTGGAATTCAACTTCCTAAAACTCGTAACGCGACGTAGTTTGCTAACTATGAAAATGCTCACTTGTTCATTTGTTCTATGAGGATTTGTTTCCACTTCGGCGGTAACCTCTCGCAGAAGGCTTTCTGCAAGTTCTTCAAGTCGTTCGATGTAATCGTCTCCTTGGAGGTCACCAAATAATTCTTCAAGAGGAGGTAGATGGTCAGTATTTTCAGCAGAATCGCCGCTCCTGGGGTTAGCGTCAGAGACGGTGCCAGCTGTGTTGTTCCACCCTGCTGCAGAGGGTGAGTGGGGGACACTGTAGATCCCAGCGAGGACACAGCACAGCTGACACGACTCTGGCACATGGAGCAGACAAATTCTTCCGTATTCTTCGCCTCTCTTTCCTTCCTCAATCGTTTCGTCTCCGTGACCAGCACGTCGTTCTGCGACCTTAACATTGCGCATTCTTGCAGTAACAATTCATTCTGTTCCCTCAACGTTCGAACAGTTTCTTCCAATTCGTCCAGTTTAGCCTTCTTACGGTCCCGAGATGTTTGAGCTGCTACCCTGTTCTTCAATTTCCTAGAAAATATCATTTTCCGTTACTCTTATAGCACGACCAAGTGCTAACTCCGATAACCGCATTCGTTCGTTATCATCCGTACTTCCTCTGCAGTTTCTCTTCCCACGTCAAATGGTCCAACCGCCGCTTTTTTCCTCGTACGCAGACATCCGTTTTGAACAATGCACTTTCATCGTCTTGAACTTCCTCCTGTTTGGCAATTTTTTTCGAATCCATCCTCGACTTGTCACTCAGCACAGAGGTGGTGAAGTTTAATTTCGTCACGGATTTAGACAATTCGCTGGCCGAAATAACGCCAGGGGCCTTCGACAGGCCCTTAGGCAGCGTGATGATAACACTTTTCAATACGCTCATAATCAGCCATAAAATGTAGAATGAATTTGCTACTTGTTATCGCTTCTTTTGAAATTTTAACCTCCTATCTATGCCTCCCTGAACTTCTCGTTCCGCGAACTGCCAGATAGCGACTAAACCGATACATAACCCTGCCCCTTGGAGGGAAATTCCGTATGCGTTTTCTAGCTGATGTAATCCTACTGACGGGCTGCAACAATTGACCGGGCAAAGAACATCGTAGAATCGTACACTGTACCAGCTCACGACATGACTGGCCGAAGCCAAGAATGTTACATGTGGTGTACCGTTATTGGTTGCCACGTCGCGCTTCTTCGCGCGTACTCTACTACCACCAGCACCACTACAATCGACTAATTCCACTGACGTCATCCCGTACACGGTATTATCCCATTATTTCTTTTTTTTTTTTCTTAGTATTAGTTCCGCCCACTGTAGCGATACCATCATTTAGGAACATTCTGGTTGAAGCATGTGATGTTTTTTTTCTACGAGTTTACATGATCAGTTTCTGCAACTGTTGCGTCACCTAAAAGTAAACTCATTCCTTAAAATTGCTACGAGATAGCAATACGGAAAGTTTCGTTCATCTTTATGTAACGCGTATCGAATATTCGATAGATGGTATTTAAATCGACACGCATAAGTATGCAAATGGCATTCCAAAAGCGTGATGTTTTTCAAACGTGGAAAAAGACGAGGAAATAAAGAATTATAACGCTGTACCGAGAAAAATAGTATTGTTAGAAACAAAAATACGCGTAATACGGTAATCGACGTAAAAGAAAATAAATTTAATTTACTCGTCGAAAGAATCGAAAATTTAAAGTCGCTACCATGTTCAATATAGTGGCGACATCTACGAATCATTTTTCGTGTAGGTATTACAGATGGCTCGTTAACCGAGTGAGATAAGATAGGACGCTGCGTATCGCAAAAAGAAAGAAGGGACGAAAAGCGACCGTTAAAAGATGAAAAGTTACAATTTAAAGTACAGTTTCGTAAGCGCAACTATAACGTCCAGTAGAAGTTGTACGATTCCATTCGCGCGTCTGTCACGCGAGAATAAAATGAAAAAACGATTTTCCCAACGTACAGAAACCGCGAAGCGCGTGTTCGATAAAAAAGGAATCAGGGATTTTCGCGCTACGGGGAACTAGGTGTTCGCATTCAGGTTGGCTAACCCTGTGATGCATCGCGCGTCGCATTTCATAGATACTAGCCATTAATCTACGGAATCGACCACGCTGCAGACGAGGAAGCTTTCGGGGGAGCGAGATGGAGACAGGGAGAAGAAGAGGGCGTTGCAAAATGTCGTGAGCCGATACGAGGGTTCGACGGGAACTCGGCTTTCAGTCGCAGCTCGGCAGTCTGTACGAGACGATCGAGTTACGTATAGTACGGTGTACAGTTTACGTACATATACGCGTACGGCGCATGTACTAGTGCTCATAGACGCAGTTTCGCGTGTGTACGGGTAACCGATACGCCGGACGAGTTGACACACGCGCAGCAATGGCGTACCCCCCTGAAGAAGCTTGAACGTGTCCTCTCGTCGAATATTCCCTTGTGTCGCTGTGTGTGGTGCGCGTAAAAAGGACGGATAAATCGAATGAAAGCTCGTAGACGCAAGTCGAGGCTAGAGTCACGAAGCAACGTCCGCGTATTAGGGTGTTTCAGACACGTCGGAACGAAGGAACGAAACATTACGCCCAGTCGGACCACGTCCAAGCCCCATCGCTCGTTCCGATACCCGTGTCGGCACTCCGTTCTCACGGAAATCGTTCGAGCTTTTGCTGACGAAAAACCTGACCAAACGGAAATTCACCGAAGTGGGAGTGCGACATCCTGGCGTTAAACGCGAATGCGATACACGGATGTAGCAGCCGGTGCGATACGTGCGAGCCGTTTGTGACGAGAGTGAAGTGGATCGCTCCACGCAACGAGGGGAGGTAGACGAAGGATATTACGAATTCGACGAGGATAGAGAGAAGGGATAAAAAATCTGGAGGTAGGGACGAAAAATTACGTCCAGACGTGGCGAAGATCGGAGCTGGCAGAGATCGATGTTGCAAGGAAGCCGGTGGTGTCGAGCAACTCAGGACCGGCGGTGTTCGAATTCCTAGTTGGTTGTAAGCCTCTTTACTCGCGACTTTTTTCCCCATCCCTCCTGCGAAATATGCGATAACGCCGTTTTACTCGTGTACATTAGCGGGCTTCCGCCTCGAGGGCTTTCCTCGGTGTTGGATATAATAGCTGTTTGGTCCAACCCTTGGATAAGGCAACCCTCTCTGACGGGGCGATGAATCGTACCGTTCTTCCTCGCCTTGTCCCAGCGTGTACCCGTGACAACGAGAACCGTCATAATCATTGATAAATGACCGTATCCCGAGTAAGAGGATCGGGACCGAGATAGAGGACGGATCGTGAAGAGGGGGAGAAGAAGAGGGGGAGGAAGTATAAGGAGAAGAAGAAGGCTGTTCGGTTGTTCGGGGAAAGAAGTTAGCCGGAAGATCGCGAACTCGCGGCTCCGGCCGTGTGGCGAGAGATCGGGTAATCTCAACGCTGGGCGAGACGGAGAGCAGCGGATCGTGGTCGTCATCGGGGAGAATAATTACGAGGATCCCACGAAATGAGAGCCTAGCGTTCGAGCTGGGTCGTTGGTCAGCGGGCGCGCAAGAAGAGACGGTTCGGCGGCGGAAGCCTGGATAGTAGGAGGTTTCCAACATGGCCGCTGCCTGCTACGAGAAGGAAGTGGTGGTAGGTGCCGCTATGCATGGACACGGTCATCACCATCACCACCACCATCATCATCACCATCACCATCACCATCATGGGATCGCCGGCGGGTCTGCCGGCTGCGGCGGTGGCGGCGGCGGTGGCGGCGGCGGCGGCGGCGTTGGCGGCGGCGCCGGCAGCGGTACGGTCGCCGTGGCTGCTACCACGGGCCCGACCGGACAGCAAACCGTCCTACCGGCCGCATCGACCGGCATCCTCGACACCACCACAGCTGCTGCCGCTGCCGCCGTCGGCTCCAGCTCGACCACGAACAACGCGAACGCGACCACCACCGCGACCGCGGCAGCTGTCGCGGCTGCGGCCGCGGCCGCTGCGGTCGCAGTCAGCACCTACAAGGACTACAAGGATTACTCGCAACCTCTCCACGTCGACTGCAGCGTCGAGTACGAGCTGCCTAGCCAAGCGAAGCCACCGCCTGGCGGAGGTGAGCCCCTTCTAATGATACACCCGTGCTATTATCGACGCGCCGAGCGCGAGAGGAGAAGTCCGTTCGTCAACAATCTACCACCGCCGGCGAACGCTCCGATATCTTCCTCGAGGCGAAGCAGCAGGAGGAGCGCCACGGCCGCTGTCGTCGTCGCGACCGCCACCGCGGCCACAGCCGTTTCCTCCGCCTCGTCCGCGATCGCACCTTCCTCGACGATCGCCGCCGTTTCTACCTCGACCGTGTCGTCCTCGAGTTCCGCCGCCGCGGCCGCTGCGGCCGTCCTGTCGGCTACCGCGGCCGTCGTCGCGACGTCCGATTCCGCGTCCAATCTCGTCTCCACGACCGGTCAAATGTCTGCCGCGGCCATGGCGGCTTCCTATCGCGCGGCCCTCAACGCCGCCGCGACTCTCTCCCAACAACAACAACAACAACAACAACAACAACAAAGACGTCAGCATCATCCGCAACAACCGCAACAACAACAACCACCGCCACCGCCGCCGCCGCCGCAACAGCAGCAGCAGCAGCAACAACAACAGCAGCAGCAACAACAACAACAGCAAACTCATCATCATCATCATCGATCTCACGTTCATCCTCATCACGGTCAGCAGCCGCAACCGCAACAACAACCACAACAACAACAACAACAGCAGCAGAGCTCGGTAACGTCGACGACTTCCGGTACCGAATTGATCTCTGCCGACGAGAAAGCAGTCATATCAGGTATTTATCAACACTACTTCCGTGCGATGCGCGCTCACAATCATCAGCATCGGCAGCAGCAACCGCAACAACCGGCGCAACAACAAGCAGCGGCGCAGCAGCAGCATCGAACGGCTCATCAACTTCATCATCAACCTCACCAAAGCGATCGAAGTTCCTCCTCGTCGGTGACGCCGACGGCGGCCACCGCGCTCACCGGCATCCTACGCCAGACGTATCAACAGACCTATAACGCGACAAGTTCGAGTACCTCGAGTCATCTACGGGCAGCGACAGGCTCGGCAGTGGGCCACCATCCGTATAGACGGCCGTCGGCAACGTTGCTATCGCGAGCGGCGTCGCACATCGGCCATCAAGTTTCTTCCTCATCTTCCTCTTCCTCTTCGACGTCGATCGGTGCTTCCAGCGGCGTTTCCTCCGCGGGCGTTTCGAGCGTCTACGCGAGCACGATACACAGGCATCACGCGACCTCGTTGCACGCCCTTCAGGCGGCCGGTTTTTACGAAACGCCCGGTTATCACGCGCTTCTGCCGCAGAGTTAGGTGTCCATCGGCACCGCCGTCAACCCGCTCGAGACCGACCCCGTTGCCGCCACCGTTCATTTATTCATCTAATCCGGCTGGCAAAGCCGAGCTCTCTCTTCCCTCTATTGCGCGACTTATCTTCCAACGCCGGTTAAAAGGCATACGGGTTGGTCCGACTCTACCCATAGTACCACACGGAATACATCTATCTCTGCGACGTACACGCTACTTTTACCTATGTATGTATGTACACAGACGACGCGCATACGTACATATACGTACGTACGTGTATGCGCGGTCTCTCGTATGTATCGTCGACGCAACGATCGGACGTGCCGTGCTCTCTCCGTCGTTGCCAGTAGTGTGCGGGTGGCCGAACGGATGGACGGACGGGCAGAAAGCCACAGAATAAACACACGAACAACGCATACACACCACCGGTACCCGGTACACCGGCGTCGCGCACAGATACACGTTCGAGCCAGGGGCAGATGGAGGGTACCGACGAGACAACTGAAATGGTCGTTCGTGTACGCATCGACCGATTCCATCCACCTGCGATACGTGCGCGCTGCTCAGGTAGAAAAATTCATTTGCTTAGGCTCTCCTCCTATTAACGACATATTTTAACCGTACACCTCTCGAGCGAACAAGCCAGATTTTTCCTGCATAAATTCCTGAAACTCGGTGGATGCGCTTCCTCGCCAGGCAAATATCGCGTATACGCGCGTTCGCCCCCTTGTTTCACCACCACACTACCACCACCACCGCCGTCGCGTTGCCCACGATCATCCTTCCGCTCTTTTTCCCACCTCCGGTTCTCGGATCGCGGACGCGTCGGTCGACGATTAATACTTTTCGGACGTTAGGACGTTAAGGCAACCTTCGCGTATATTTTATTCGTACACTTACACACGCGTACATCCATAGATTTGTTCTTCAACGACTCGGAATTCCATTGACCGTCGTCGTTACCAACGTCGTTACCAAACCGAGCGAGTTTCAGCTACGCCTGTTTCTCAGCTTACCTATACAGACCCGATCGACAATCATCGTAAATCGCAAGTGCCAAAACCTGAATGCAACGGACGTACGTTATCCAACACAGGGTGCAACAGCAACTTTGCCAAACAAAGAGCGGATACAGAGATGCCTCTTTTTCTTTTCTCCTCTTTACTTTTCGTTTCGCGAGCACATACAGGAAATGACAGCCTGCCGCTCGTCTTAGGGATCGCGGTTGTCCTACGCGTCCCTCTCGCCCTTTCTATATACCCCTCTCCCTTTCTCTCTAGCCTCGCGTTGTTCGTTCCACCCGACCTCCCTCCTCGTCTCTATCCGTCTACTCGACGCACGGAACATCTCTAGAAACCCGAGTTCCGAGAGAACGAAAGAAAGAGAGAGGGAGAGAGAGAGAGAGAAAGAGACAGCGAGCTGGGGCAGGATTTCTTCTTTTTTGTCCTGCGCCCTTTTCAAAGAGCGCGCTCTCTCAAGGAGAAACGGACGGGGACCGTATTTCGTTACACGGTAACGATCGATCAACGTGACCGCACGACCGCACCGCGCGGCGGTACGGCCGAGCCGTGTGGCGAAGCGAGACGAAGCGAGGCGAGGCGAGGCGAAACGAGACGACGGGTCGGGATGAACGGGACGGGGACGACACAGTACGGGACGGGACGGGACGGAACGGATCTGGGCGGTTACGGGATACGAGGGGGGCGAGGGATGCCGCGGCCAGACCAGACGAGAAGGGGGCGCGGTCAAGATGGGGATCGGCAGAAACGAAACCAACAGAGACGATACGGGGCTGGTACGCGTCGGAGGAAGCAGGACGCGTCTACTCGTATTCCGAAAAACACCGACGACCATGTGCACAGACGGACGTTAGACTAACAGCCGCTAATGCGAACCTGCGACTGCGGGGCTCCGTATAATTTTCTTCCGTCGCGCCTCGCGGACTCTCGGAAAAGTGGCCAGTCCGGGGGGAGGGTTCCGGGAAAACTAGCCTCCTCGCGCTCCTCGGGACAGCGAGACAAAAAGGGGAAAGACGAGAGTCACGCGGAAGGCGTTTCGCCGCGTTCGATAAGAGAACGGAGGAAACCCGATAAATTTCGCGACAACCCCTTTCGGACGCGACCGACATCGACGACCGGTTCTCCTGCGCGTCGTCTTCGCGGACCTCCGTTTTCCGAACGATGCGGTTGACAAACTTCACTTCACGCGAGAGAACGTTTATTTTTGTAAGAAAAACTCGCATATTTTTCTGACGTCTCCCGACAAAGCAGTTCCTGGAACGAAAGACCGAGAGGAAAGAAAAAATAGAAAGCTTCGGTTTCACGGATAAAACGCGAGAGGAGAGAAGAGCCACGGACCAGGGAATTTT
Source organism: Xylocopa violacea (assembly GCA_963969225.1). Taxonomy (NCBI): domain Eukaryota; kingdom Metazoa; phylum Arthropoda; class Insecta; order Hymenoptera; family Apidae; genus Xylocopa; species Xylocopa violacea. The sequence continues at coordinate 25,229,616 of CAXAJV010000012.1, forward strand.
GTAACGCGTTCCGAGTTTTACGCAAATATATTTCGCGATCGCAGAACGCACGGTAGAGGGTTAAACTTCATCCATTGATAGATATTTATACGACGTGGAAGGAAGGAGGACGTTATTGTGCCTCGTTGAAACCCCCGTCGAACTCGTTATATAACGTGACGTCGACATTAGGTAATTAGGAAGCGTCGCAAGCAGAAATGTTGGCTGGTGTCTTTGAAAAGGTTTCGCTCGGTTAGTTTGCCGGTTTCCTATAACCTTTTTTCCACTCTTTTCCGGATAAACATTTATCTTTCAATTTTTCGTACCGCTCTCGCGGACCTATTCTTTCGTACGTTATTATTAAATAAGCGATCAATTTTGTATGTATCCGTCGTTTACCTAAAGAAGAACGCCCAATTTCAAGCTTCCGTCTGTCAGAATATACGAGAATAAAGTTACTTTTGCGTGACGCAGAAATCGACCGATTTTTTACATCCACCCGATACTTTGGAACGGATTTGCACAACGGCCGGCATTGTAGCGCGTTAAATCGCCCGTCGGTTACAACGGTTCACGCGTCGAATCCTGATTCGAGTTGTTCCAAACGTTGGAAACGCGAAGGCCGCGTAGAAATTTTCAGATTCGCTCCGTTCTTGGTAATATCCGTCGTCGGGAACACCGCTCGTTCCTGGCACCACTTACCCTTCGCTGTCCATCTCGCCGCAGCATTTCCGCCCCGGTGTTTTTGCTCGTTCAAAGGGAACGAACCTCTTAGCGGCAAAGTAGAGGGAAGCTAAACGGATACAGGGCCTAAATACAGTTACTCGGACCGTACACGACGACGACGTATCGTCGACGCGAAGGAGCTTTCGCGTTTCTTCTCGCCGCGCTCCTCCGCGAACAATTTGCCAACCGACAGATCCTCGACTGCAGCGACGAAATCTCGCGGTTTTCTCGCGGTTTTCTCGCCCAAAAGTCGATCGTCGACGGTGCACGGTCTTGAAAAAAGTAGTACTTTCAGCGGGGTCGAGGGGTGTGTCTACAGTGAATATCTCGAGCCTGTATCGTACGCGCAGCTTCCTTATACCTGCTGGCATCCATCTTTCCTAATTCGCTGAAAGGTCTAACGGATGAATGATACCATCCTCTGTTCCCGATGTGGTCGAGGGTGGCACGTTACTGCTGGCGTTTGGAATTAGTTGCCATGCTGTCGCAATAGCTTACTTCAGACATGGGCGTAGGACGTTCGACAAATTTTACGTCGTTTATGACAGGCTTGGAACCGATTGATGATTAAGTAATCCATCGGCCAAAAGTAAAGTTGCTAGAACGTAGAATCTGTAGGGACTTCCGGTTGAAGCATACGCGTTTCCAAGCCCTGAAATATCAACGCGTGTCACGGTTTTTTAAACGTTTAAATTGCAAACTCGGAAAAGCAATTATTTTAAGGCAGTCCGCAATAACCGTAATCGTTTCAAATATCGCGGCTGAAATTTCATCCGCGTCGGTCTTTCACGGTCAAAAATCGATGGATTAACAGCGTTTCTTTTTTGCCCCTTTCCGTTCGGTCGGCTTCTTTCCCCAGCTTCTTCGTAATCGGCCATCAGCCGCGTAACGTGCGCGCGTAACCTTCTCCCGTCCCCGGATTCGTCGCGTATTCCGTCGTAGATCGTGAACCGCTTACCATGCAAAGGGTACGCTCGTAGAATTCGATTGTCGCCGGTGTGTCCGAAGGAAAAAAGGGGTCTCGCGGGCGAGCAAGCGAACGGACGAAATGCCGTCGCGACGCAACGACGAAGCGGAGCTGTCCGGCTGATACGATCGCGCTACGCCTTAAACTTCTCCTCTCCACCGTATCAGCCATCGACGCTAAAAAGTGCCTATCCGGCGTAAAGCGAAAAGTGTTGGACGCGACGCGATTCGGAGCGTATTCGTGCCGAAAGTTTAGTCGTACGCTCTCCTTCTGGGACGTTTTCTTTTCGCGTCGATATGATTTTTTTCCATTTACGTATCCCAGGTGAAACAGCGTGTTTCCGTCGATCGTGCACGTACACGCCGTTTATCGTTGTGTTACTATCTCGGGGAAAAAACAGCTAGGAGCATTACGTAAGGGGAATATTGAACGACTTTCCGGGCAACGCGTATCTTCTAGGGGAGATAACGCGATAGAAGCGCGCTCCTCTTCTCTCGCAGTTGCCACTGGCTCGGTCTCTGGAAACACGTGCACACCATGCGCCGTTCGGTTTTTCTCCGCTCCTGCTCTCCTCGCGAGACGCACGATTGCTGCTCGATAGCGTTACACGCGGCGGAACCTTTTTCGACACCGTTCCACAGAAATTTCATCTCCGTTTCTGTCCGTTCTTTCTCGCGTCGCGCTTATTTATCCTAAGCGAGGCGTTCCTACTAGGTTAGAAGCGCTTCGATCGAAGATACGCGCGTATACGTATATATACGTATATATATATATATGTATATATATGTATATATATATACATATATACGTGTATACGCAGATATATATGTATACTTGACAATGAACGCTGTGTGCGTTCGCTTCTACTTAGCGTTTAAAGCGGCACGGATGCGCATCGAGACACCGCACCATGGCACACCACACACGACACACGACACGATACCGTGTGTATCGCGAGGGAAATAATACACGGCATGTGCGGTCGTTCCGGTCATTTTTTCTTCTCTTCTCTTTTTTTTTCTTCTTCTTTATTTAACGTTGCATTCAGTGAATGCATTTGTACACCGTAAGCGATTATTTTCTCCGTACCATGTTCCCTTTCGTTCTCTTCTTTTTCTCTTTTCTTTCTTTCTTTCGATCCGCAAAAATCTTCGTCGTTTATCGCGTTCGTAGTTGGCGAGTGCAAGCCGTGCGTTTACTCTGTAATAAAATGTGCTTCCTCCGTAAGCGGGTACGAGAAAAGAAAAAAAAAAAAGGTAAAAAGAAAAAAAAAAGTCTAACATCAAATATTTTGTCCTACGTAAACGCGTGTAACGAACTGTGCGTAAATATACGATCAAGCTTATTTCTCAAGATATACGGTGTGCATCGCGTTGTTTGATGGAGAGAGAGAGAGAGAGAGAGAGAGAGAGAGAGAGAACGAGCGAGAGAAATGAAAGAAAGATAGAGAATCTGTGCTCGAACGTGCCTCGCCCTCCACTATATACGAATGTACTTTTATGCGTATACAGTAGACACGCACCGAATAAAAGCTCGATTCACGTTCGACGGGCTAACCGGGAGAGAGAAAGATAAGGGGGGCACACAAAGTATGCCAGCGGTATATGCCAAGTATGTCTCCATCTAAAACCCCCGTAAGAAATGGTTATTCGCTTAATTCGGCCATGGATTTTTCGCGAGATAACGTAGCGTACGCGACGAGGACTCGTCACGGTGCTCGTCAACCTCCCCGGTTTGCCCGTTCACCGTGAATCAGCGACGAAGAATGGCGTGTGCACGTGCGTACGCGTGCGTACACCTTCTCGAACACATAGTTCACTACTATTAACTCGGCCTTAAACAAAATGACGTAAACTGCCTCAAATAATTAATATATTAAACGCGAGCTAGCGCCCTCACTTACACTTCGACTGAACGAGTAACGAAAAAAAAAAAAAAAACGCCTAATCCTATGTATATAATTATATAGTATTAAAGAGAGCAGACGGATCGCGGTAAGTCGAACGAGCGGAGTTACGCGATCGGCGAGTACGGGCGGGAGAGAGAAATGGGTGAAACGGGGAGGCGAAAAGAGGTGAAAAAGGAAACGACGACAACGGGGTTGTGCGTAGATAACGATCGATCGGAAGGAGCGTGTAACGCGTGGGTACGCGAAGCGGAGAGATTATTAAGTTAGGTAAAGGACGACGGGAGAAAGGCGAGGGAAAAAGTAAAAACGGGGCGCGCGGTGTAGCGCGCATTCCTAAACGAAAACCATCGATGAGCGCACCGACGGGTGTAGATCGGAGGAGGACGACGGAAGGTACGGAACGTATCGATCCGACCGAGTAAACGTTATTAACTCTTCGTTTATCGCGATGGGATTTATCCAAGGAAAGGAGAAACGTTCTTTCCGTTTGTAGCCGCGAGAACCAGAGAGTGAAACGCGTACACGGACGTGCGCGCGACATACAGTGCGCGCACCGTGGATCTGGGCGATGGCAGCAGGGCCGAGGGAAGGATGGGAATGGAAGGGCAGCAACAACACAGCGGCAGTGGCAAGGGGGAGACGCCGGGGGGTCGTCGAGGCCGCGACGAAACAAACGACGAGATCTCGTTGCTCTCGCGGACGAGATGCTTTCGGATAAGCGAGAAGCTCTCGAAGGTAGAGACGGCCGACGAGAAAGGTACGGAGGGACGAGTTCGAAGGAGAGATATTTAGTTTTGGTACTCGAATGCGAGGAGCCAAGAGGAGAAAAGGAAGGGCGGGTCGAGACGACGAGGGACAAGAAAAATTCCGTAGTGGATAAACGTTTGCCTCCTGGCGTTCGACAAAAATCTTCGACGTCCTCTCGGCTCGTGTTTGGAAACGACGAAGGCGAATGCGACGACGACGCGGACTCGGACGCGAACGATGACGATGACGAAGACGGGGTGACTGGGTGTTTCGAAGGACGGTAGTTCCTTCGTTCATGTATTATACGGGCTCGAAGAATATACACGACAATAAGGATCGTAGCCGGTCGAACACGATCCATACCCCACGAGAGTTAATCGAGAAACGGACGAACTCCTACGGCTTTTATGGCTCTGCTCGTAAAGATATACCCAAGGCTTTTTCTGTGGAACTCGGGACCCCTCCGAACACCCGGTCCAGGAACACTGGGGCAGAAACGACGACGGGGAGCGTACACGGATAGACGGTCGGGCGGGCGGGCGAGCGAGCGAGCGAGCAAGCGAGCAAGCAAGCGAGCGAACGAGCGAACGAACGAACGAACGAACGAACGAACGAACGAGCGAACGAGCGACCGGCTGGTCGGCCAGGTACGTGGCGTGGTAAAGGTAAAACTCTCTCGCAAAGGGACGCGGACCAGCCAGAGCGAGCGAACCAAGCGAGCCGTGGTGCGCCAGCCGTGGGCTGTGCGGCAGGTAGTTGCGCGCCGGAAAGCGCCGGCACTGTATAAAGACTGACCCGAAGCCATTTTTGATCCACGATCCTCTCTCTCTCTCTCTCTCTCTCTCTCTCTGCTTCCAGCCGAGACCCCGAATTACAATGCGCGCCTCACCGTGGGTGGACCACCTCTTCTCGGGTCTACGCGAATTTTTCTTAAATCGCCTACCCTCTCTCGACGGACGATCTCTCTCTCCGGCGGGGCCAGGCCTCGCACAGGCTCGGACAGCGGGACGGAGAGGACCGCTGTCAGCCGGCGAATGAAAAGCGCCTAAGAAGCCGCGCTCCGTGCACCTAACAATGATCCTACCTACCTCTGACGCACGAATTGTTCGTATACCAAGTGTACACCGGCTGATTCGCCGGCATACAGAACGCGCGCTATTTCGCGCTATTCTTTGTACGCGCCTCGTCGCACACCCGGTTTCATACATGCACGCTCCGGCCGCGCTCGACGCCACCCGACGAACACTCCTTCCTTTTACCCCTGTAATTCCCTTCGAGTTACCCGAGTCTTTTTCAAACTCGCCACGACCACCGCCGTCTCTATTCCTCCTTTCTTCTCCGTTCCCTCTCGTTCTCCTTTGTGTCGGTTACTCGTGGCCAGGCTCGCGAACGGAGTTTCGATCGTTCATCGCTACCAGCCGAGGCAATCGCGTCCGAATCGTTCGGAGCTCTTTGATACGCGTACGGTCGCGTTAAATCCGAATCACGTTGCGCTTCACGGTCGCAGGGGGTTTCGATCTTTTGATACAGTTAAACTCTCGAGGGGGAGACAGCGCGAGAGAGGGGCAGAGGGAGAAGAAGCACGACGTGGCAATGGGGAGCGGGGAGGATCAGGTTAGACGTAACGCGACGGAAAGAACGAAAGAACGAACGAGGAAATCAACGGGAGGGTGGAGGCGGCTCGAATCTGGAAAGAGCACACCGCGTGGTCGTAAAGAGGAGAGAGACACGTTCGTGTGTCACGAACGTCAGGATATTACGGGTTACCGTTCCGTCGTCTATCCGCGGATAGTCCGAACGATTCGAAACGATGGACCACGCCCTCGAAGGCCTGCCATCTCCGCTTCGGCGAACTCTCGACGATCGATCCTTTCCTCGCGACAAGCTGGCAAAAATTACCACCGCAAAAGTCGAGCACGAAACGGGACAACTGAATACGCCCCTGGAGCGACCCGAGGCCTGTGCCTCTCCGGCCAATCGATACCACGCCGTGTGCCTCCACCGTTTGACAGCCTCCGCCACGATTTCTTCCTCGTATCGGCCCTCTCTTCCTTTCCCTGTTTTCATCCTAGCCACCCGTTTCCGCCGATCCCTTTTTCTCGCCCTCCCGCCTCGCCCTCCCCCGTTCGTTCTTCGCCGATAACGAACGAGAAATAGACTCGCGTTAAATAGAGCGACGCGACTCGTCGCGTTCGAGCCGCGCGCGAAAAAAAAAAAAAGAAGAAAAAGCGGTCTCTTTTTACCGCTCCGAAAGACACCGGTGCGGCAAACGATCGATTCGTCGCGGACCAAGTCTGCCTGCGTGCCCGCGATTGGCCTCGCGCGCGCGCCGCCGCTCGCTTCCTCCGATCGCGCTGTTTCCCGCGAGGAACGTGTACATAACTTAACGAGCGATTGTTCTCCTCCCTTGGTTTCGTGATTAAGTCGAAAGGTTTACAATCGCTGCGACACTACCGCGTATCTGTCTGTTAACTTGGCCCTCGTTATTATAGCGGCGACTAGTGTTTGCTTTGCTCGATCGTTCGTTAAAACTCGAGCCGATGCGCGTGTTATTTCTTCCCGTCACGGTGTTGTAGGACTTTCGAGAGCTTTTAGTACGAGGAACAGAGAACGCGGCTCTCTGCGTACGCGTGTGCACGTTCGTACGATGTACACACCGGGCGAAGACCGTCCGTGTGTACCCGCGTGGTCTACCTTTTGCGAAACGCGCACCCTGTGCCGTCTTGTTTTCGCTCGACGACGGCGACGACGACGACGACGACGATCCTTTCCTTGGTTCTCGGACGACCACGGGATCCTCGTTTTTTGGGGTGGGGGGTGGGGGGTTGGGGGGCAGAAGGGGGTGAAGCTAGCTAACCAACTACTACTGTATTATCGGTAAAAATGAAAAAGAAAAAAAACAGAACATACCTATGCATTTAAGATAATGTACAAGTCTCTAGTGTGATACATTTCTACGCTTATTCTCTTAACTGTAGTCATGAAGTCTAAAGTAACGATACCTCGTTGTGGTTTGTAACGCGGATTAATAAAAAGAAAAAGCAAAAAATAAAGTAAACATACAAATAACGAGTAGTTCTGTAATAGTATTAAAGGACAAAAAAAAAACACGCAAAAGAAAGCGAAAAGGCTTAAAAAAAAAAAAATGAGTAAGTAAAGAGGGGTTAAAGGGGAAAAAAAGTAACGACAACGTGTAACGATCAAAAAAATCCGCTTAGGCTGACTTTAAACTGATAAATGAAAAAAAAGCTCGCGAAAAGCGCCAATGTACTCGTAGAATGGAATTATTCGGCGGTAGACGTCCTAATTAATCGCAACACTTGAAATTGTAAACGACCGCCAAGAGAATACCGCTCGACGTTAAAAAGAAACACTGGATAATAAAAAGGAAAACCCAGAACGAGCGAGAGAGAGAGAGAGAGAGAGAGAGAGAGAACGCGAGAAATTGACCGATGATTCGCGGATCCACGAATCGAATGGATGAATGCGCGCAGATCCGGATGAATGGATGACTATTTGAAAAAAAAAAAAAAAAAAAGAAACGCGTGTGGGTCGACCGAGTCGTTAATGTATGCATGCATGTGTGAGATGAAGCAGCAGAGTATTCGAGGACATAGTGTTCGGCATGTACATAATTCTGTATATACGAACGAATCACTGACTGTACAATACCACCCAAATATATTTATATTTCATGTTAAAACAATCTCGCTATTCGTCATTTCTAGTTCAGCTACGCGTTACGTGGCGACAGTTCGACGAGAGAGAGAAGATGTACACGGTTAACGATTTCCTTTCCCGTCGTTCCCGTTTTCCGTTCTCTCACGTGCCGCAGATCGCAGCGAAGGATTCGGAAGAAAACGTGGAACTGGAAGGGAACAGGAAGAAGAGGAAAAAGCGGAAGACGCGCGTAACAGTGATTTCCAGGGAACTGAATCGACGAATTTTACTAACGGCAATATGACGCGTGCGTATCGTCAAGGAGAACCAGTCCACCGGCGTCTCGAGTACGAAGTTTAATGATCACGGAGAATCTTCTTATTTTCGTTGCATCTCGCTGTCTCCTTCCGTTTTCCTTACTCTCGGACGGATTGCGTAACGCGCACGCGCGCCTCCGTCGCATAACGTATGCTTCCCGACGCGTTATTATTTATCGTTTCTTTGTGAAAAATAAAAAAAGGAATAAGGAGGAAGAAAGAGAAGAAAAGAAACGAAAAATGTCACGCGGTATATTTTAAAATCGCGTCTGATGCAAGATCTTTTAACCTTTGAGCACGTAACCTCTCGCTCGGACTGAATAAACTTGCATCAGGAAGTTGTGCGACCCAACTGCTACAATGAAACACAGGAACCACGCTTCCTGGTGCAATTTCAGCCTTTTGCTGCCATTATTTTTGTCACGACGTTTCATTCTATTTAACATTCCTCCGGTCCGATACCGGGCATTGTTTTTTCAGCATGCGCGCCATGCGAGCCTCTCCCGATAAATGTTTCCTCGTGCGTGTAACATTTTGTCGGAAACGCGTTCTCTTCCTCTCTTCCCCCCCCCCCTCGCCTAGAGTTATCGACGAATCCACGATTTTAAATACAGCCGCACAAATACGATGACTTTACGATTTTTGTTATTCATGACATTCCGACGAATACCGGCCACTTTCAGTGGTATGGTTGCCGTGACGTCATTAGTCTTCTATTGTATTCGATGACACGCTTCTATCGAACCCGATACGGAATTATAGTTGCCACGGGGAATTGTACGTTGCTGTACCGCGAATCGTAAAGCGTATTTTGCAAAAATTCCCTCGAGTTTCGCGTTTAAATCCGTCGTGCCGGCTCGCGCACGGTAAGTAACAACAAATAAAACCACGACTGTCGCAATTTAAAAAGTTCACTATCTCGCCGATAAAATTCAAGTTGCAGTTACGTGTCAGACGTACATGCATACGTATTACCATTTATCTCTGCGTTCTACATGTTAATGCATTCCTATTACGTGTGCGCGTTTCTCTTTTTTTTCTACAGTTTATTGATGTATCGCGTACGAACATAATTGAAGCTCGAAGCTTGCGATGCACACGCGCGCGTGTTTCAAGCGTCGTATCATCGATCGTCTCCTTAAATGAAAGAAGTCCGGTTCGATTGCATCTCGGAGTGCATCGGGCCAGAGAGATGCTCGGAGAACGTGGCTACATCGCGAGGCGCATTGATATTTTCGAGCTGCAAATTTTCACATGTTCTCGTGATTTCCTTTTAGCGTACCGCAAGTTTCTACGCTATACACTCTGACGACGGTGTACACGTACGCTATTCTCCTCCGCTCTTCTCCGCTCTTCTCCGCTTTAGCGAGCGCAACGAATTCCATTCAGCGTAAATTTTCACTCCCTACCTGTCAAATTTTCTGGAAAACGCGGTAAGTATATCCGTTTTTGGTATATTTTTCAACCAGACAGGCTCTCGCGACGATTCGCATCATTGGGCTGGACCTTGCATTCGCATCAAAATCCGTACGGAATAGCGAAAATGCGATGAAATTAGCGTCGTGATAAGACATCTCCATCGGTCGATAAAAGGTCGTTTTAAATTTACGCCCCGAAATAACAAATTTAGCTCTGCGACGTAGAGTTAAGCCTTTAGTCGTACGTATTTGCGACATGTTACGCCAATGCAGAAGTCTTACATACAGGACCCACATGGAACAGTGAAAAGGATAAGCATAAGGGTCTTGGGTAGCTCGCAGTGTTCGCAGTCGGCCAGCGATTTGAATAACACTCCAGGTAATCCAAGTGTCAATTCTTTCACGGATCGTGCATTCGAACGTATCCCTGGAGTTGTCAAAATCAGTCGGCATTGGAGAAAAGGAGGCCAGATGTTCCGAATGCCAAAAGAGTGCCGTAGCTATTGCATCGAGAACGAAATCTAATGCACTGCCGTTCCTCTTTCGCGATTCAATTGCGATATTATAAAAAACCAATGGCACGACGCGTGGTCGTATTCTTTTCTTGCGACGATTAGACGCAATCCCAAAAAATCGTCGAGGTAATTTTATTTTCTGTCCAGGAAAGCCGCAAAAATACCGCAAGAGCATACTTTGGCGAAAGTTTAGCGAAAGTTTTCTTTGTAATAGCTTTTAACCTTGACTATTGACATTAGCATTGACCTTGCGCGAAGAGGTTGCGCTTTTGAGTCCAGTTAACACATTTTCTTAAACTCGATGCAATCAAAGTTCTCGGTTTGTTCGTTGCTGCTTACGCATTTGTCGCAGTAATAAAAATCGGATCGAAATACCGATACGCGTACGAAAGCATTTATTTAGGGAAACGTGCAGCAAAGGATCGCTTCGTAGAAAAGAAGACAATAGACGTGGTTCGTGAAAAGCGATTAAAAGATTATAAATTAAAGCACGAAATGTTCAGGTACTAGAATTGTAAAGGTGCAATAAGGGTTAATTACCTATTGACACAGAAGAACTTTTAGGCCGACATCGATAAGTTTCCCATCCACCCTAACATTTCATAGAATTTCGCAGGATAAAGGCTGGTTCATCGACCGCTTTGCGCTTATACAATCATTAAACCTACTACCAGTAGAAGCGTTGAAACATTTCCTAGAAATCCAGCGATTCCATTGGACATCGCATATAAACGGATATCTCGTTTTTTTAACGATTCTTAGTTATTTAATAAATTATTATATTTGAAACAGCATATTTTTCTTGTCAGAATTTCGATCGAGTATTAAATTATGATTCACATATAAAAAACAATTGGCAATAATATAGTGTATTTGGAGGTGAAAGTTTCATTGTCAGCGATTGGTAGCGGCATCTATTCGTCGCGTAACGTGTTGTCTGCTCTCTATAAGAGAAACGTGAATGAAATGCCGGAGTGTTCGTACAAAACTTCTCCAAAAGTGCTGTATTAAATTCGTGAATATTCAATGTGAGTCGCGAGTTAGTGTCGTGTCTAATATGTATTACTTAGACGTTTCTCTGTTAGTACATTCAATCACATTTAATATTTTTGTCCATGCACATGTAACTTAACCTACAATTCGAGAACGGTCATAATTGATATAAGTCTGGAGTAAAAAGTTTTTAAAAATTACAGGCACCTCGAAATGTAGCGGTAGACGTAACATTTTAATGAAATGTCCTCTTTCTCGCTCATAGCCTTTGCTTGTCCTTTTTATAATTCGATCATAAAGTGATTACAATCAATAAATCTGATGTAATAGTTTATTTGCGATAGGTCACTTGTTTTTTTATGCACAGTTGCAATTGTTCGTTACGTCCATCGTTCGCATTGTAAATATTTCCACTAAAGGTTATACTTTTTTTTGTAGAACACTGCCACATAATCCTAGCCTTGAAGTATCAGCAGTTTATTTAAAGAAGAATATTCTTGAATCGATAAAGCAACTATTCGGCGAGGAAGGAGCTAAGTGCATGATCGACATCCTAAAATACAATCCAAAGGAACACAGGTGTGTTCTAAGGTGCAGCGATGAATGTTACGTACGATTAAGAGCAGCCTTAACCGTAGCTGAGAGGTACGAAGGAATACCTTGCACCTATATAGTACATCGTGCTTCTGCAAATTTATTATCGTTCAGTGCCGATAGCAGGAATTATCAGCATTAATACGTACAGACTCGGAACAATTTGCATTTGGATAAATTTAGTTTAATTCGCACTTGCGTTCTTTTTTTTTCATAAAAAAAGAGATCAAACATTTTTTTGTATGTTTTCATCGATCGCCCAACTATGCCATTGATTCACAAGGACGGTAAAGATACTATAATATTTGCTTCGAAGGAAGATCATGCTACTCCTAGTAAAATAGACCTTCCAGAACTAGAGCCAAGCCCTGGTCTCTTGTTATCCAATGGAGAAATCAATTGGAATTGTCCTTGTTTGGGAGGAATGGCCACAGGACCGTGTGGCCTAGAATTTCGCGAGGCGTTCTCGTGTTTTCATTATTCGACTATAGAACCTAAAGGTTCAGACTGTTACGATGCCTTTAAAACCATGCAAACGTGCATGGTGCAATATCCAGCGTTATATGGAAAGAAAATTGACGCTTTAGATCTTGACGACGAGGAGAATCCAATGGAGGACCACAAAAAGGATTTAGAATCCGAGAATAATGTTTCTCGCTTAGGATCGAAAGTGAAAGAGGTACCGCATACTTCTAGTATTGAAACAGGAATAGAACGAACTGATGTTAAATGAATGATTGTTCTCTTACCAGTGAATAAATAATTAATGCATTTGCATTGCAAGCGTAGAGTAAATTTTTACTGGGACTTAATACAACACGATCTCCGTAGTCCTTATAAGAAAAATAGGTTGTGCAAGAAAGTATTTTTGAACAAAATAAAGTACACCTAAATACTGTTTTTCTAGTTATCCATTCTTCAACCTCTGGTAGAATAATGCGCCAATTGCGATATGTTTATCGTTATTAAAGAACAAACGCTACTTTATAAAAATTGAACCTACATCGATGGAGTTATTTATTTTTCACCTAGAAAGACAGAGCGATACTCGAGCGTGCCACAAATCACTACATTTTAGTATCGAATTTTAGTTCGTTGTACATATCGTGTACATTCTGTCAATAAATAGTTCCTCGAATTAAATAAATTACTCCCCCTCCACTTGTATCATGACGCACACCTTAAGGAAGAAGATAATTTTTTTGTTGGCGATACCCGGTTTTGAAACGCCCTACTTGTTTGTGGCGCGACAATAAGGTGGTTGACGTCACGGCCGTTCGATGGCGGTATGTACGAGAAAGATGGAACGAAAGCGTTGTGACGTCAGCTTTACAGTCCCCCTCTCTCGTAGCAATCCTTTGGACGGTCGGTCTCGTGTATACAACCTCTACCACCACGCCGCGGTCATATACCACCACCACCACTGTTGTAACGAGTCTCACTACCACTACTAGCCTCACCATCGTCATCGTCATCGCCATCACACCATGAGTTTGGTGTTCGTCGAGCGTTTCGTACGGTTGTTTTAAGAACGATGTGTTTTCGTTTCGTAACGTTAATGGAAATAACCGAACCGAGGTGACGTCGTGTGTAGAGTGAAGAGCGTATGTTGGTGCATCGAATTCGATAACGCGAGAAACACGAAGGGGTCGGTGCGAGTACAGCACAGTAGAGACAATTGTAACGAACAATTTTGTGACGAGACGGCCCGACTACAAACTGGATACGTTCCTTGGCAGTGACCGAGAGTATTCCAAACTGTGGTGCCGTAAAAAAGATTTTACTTCCGATACTTCTATTCGCCATGGAACCTCCAAAGAAAGAGAGAAAACACAAGGAGAAAAGAAGGTGAGTGAATTGTACGTAAATTAAAGCTCAGCGCACCCGTATGGATCTAACGTTGCCTGTTTCTCGAGTTTTCATCATTTTCACCATAAAGCCCTGGCGTGTCGTTAAGTATGGCGTTCTATCTTCTACGGTCGCTCGATCGTTTCTGTGTGTGTATAGGCACTGTTTAAATGTCGGAATTGAGAAACTTCAAAGAACAAATTCAGTGTGTCGCGCGCGCGCATGTCGCGTCGTATATGCGTAAGTGAGTGCGTGCATGCGTGTTTGACGCAATCGCGTTTCCTCCGAGTTGCTAGCCTCTCTTTTTCCCTTACACTCTTTCTTTCTTTCTCTCTTTCTTCTCTCCCGATATTTTCTCTGTCCCCCCTCCCTCTCCCATCTCCCCCCCCTCCCATTTATTACAAAATTACTTATGCATGTCTCTTCTCTCTAATAATCCAATCTTTTTCCGTTCGCTCCTTAACCGCGATCGTATGAATTTTACGTTTACTATTCAGGGAACGCAACGATAATTTACCGATTCGTTTAAACCGACGATCTACTTGTTGTGTTACGTCGTTAAAACTAAAACCATTGGCGTCTCGAAATCAATGGGATATTTTAGGTGGGGATTTCACGATTTCTCTTTTCTTCTTCTTCTTCTTTTTCTTTTTTTTTTTTTTTCTTTAAACAGAGCGCCAGTCGATTGGAGGTAAACGCATCGAAGTCAACCATCATTATTGCAAGTGACACAGATGTCCTTGCGATATCAAGTTCCTTTGAGATAATTTCATTCGATGACCAAAGAGCGAGCTTTAGAACGCGAGATATACTCTGTGTCTCGCATAAATTGTGAACTCTGCGTTCGTTTGTTTTTTCCGCGCCTCTACGTAAGGTTCTCATGTACCAGTTAGATCGGCGCCAAACGATGAAATTATGCAACAAAAAGAAATGGTAGCGCCATAACCTAGAAATTCGCGACTGTCATGAGAACTCGGCTTGTGTATACGATACCACGCGCCATTACTGTACACGCAAACAGTTTTTCTAAGGCGCGAAATTCCCACTTGAATGTTGTACACGTGTGCGCTAGATAATTCCTTGCCGATCGTAAAAATAGTCGCATCGTTTTCCTGGTACTGTTGAAATTCAGATAAATCAAGAGTGCCTAGCGTCACGCGCATCGCGTATGTTAATTTTAAACGACCGCATAATCGAAGAAACCATACAAAGATAGCGTTGGTTTTACATGTGTCGATGCATGCCCCGTATTTTTTCCACGAATGTGCCGCCCTACATAAAGATACGCACGCATGTACGCGTTCCTCCCGTATTATTCGGTCAGCTTGCTAAATAATCGATTAACAAGAACTCGACGTATAAATTAATTTTAATTAAGAGACCATCAGCGCGCAGTCCAATTTTTTTTTTTTTTCTTTTCCCCTATAGCCGTCCGACACAAAGAGCACCAGTTATCTCGATTGTTATGACGGCCGATATATACACAAGTACACGCGTGTACGTGTACGAACGTAATTTAAGATGTATAATGGAAGATCATCGTGGCGTGTTGTGTTACGTGAATTCGTAATTACCGTTCGATTCTTTGTATAGCTCCACTTCGGTGGGAAGGGAGAACTCTCTCTGCTTCGGGCTAAACGTAGATATTTCCACGCTCACGTAGAGACGAACATTCGTTCGACAGCGCATATTCGAATGGCGATCAAACACGCGACCTTCTGAAAACTTTCTTTTCCCGATTGCCTTCGCGCAGGCCATTAACAGGTTGTTTATGCGTTCGTAGAACTATCGAATTTTAACTATTTTTAGCCGGCTCGTCTATTATCCGACCGATTTGGGTTGCGCGCGTTGATTTCAAGGAATTTTTCCTCTAACCGCGGTTCCGCTTAGTCATTCGTCAATACGAGTTCTTCGTATCGAAGAAATTGGGAAATGCGCGAAACGTCTCTGTAAATCATCGGATAAGATAGCTGTAGGAGTTGGTGTTTCCGATCGATCGTCGATCGACGATCAAGTTCAATGATTTGCAATCGGAATCAACTTTTATCCGAATGACGTTCTATCTGAACAACACGTTTCTTATCGAGACGCGTAGGGCCAGTACAAGTATAGCCAGATTGAAGTCAACAACCGCGTTTCGTGGGAGAGAAAGAAGGAGGTATTTGGGCAAATGGCAGAGGGGGAGTCGAGTAAAGTTTACAGAACATATTCTAAATGACGGTAGGTTTGTGATTTTGTATGCCGACCGTGGCACACGTATGACGTACACGCTATGAATTCGGTTAATTAGCATACAAAGTACAAGAATGAGTTTCTCGTAATAAATGCGGGGAACCCCACGGATTCCACGAGTCGAATCTAACCGAGCATCTAGCTAGGTTTCGCGCTGCGGAATTTCCGTCTTTTAACATCACACGAAGATGGCGTTTCTGCTCGCTTATCCGAACGATGATTCATAATTGCCCTTTGGAACTACACGTACAATTACCAGCTCTCTTTGAAGTGCATTCGAAAAAGAAGGAACGGTAGGCTGGTCGAACGATTAACGACACTGAAAGGCAGGTATCGTTTCCGTCGTTACACGAGCAATAATTTACCCGATCAAGGCCGGCGGCAGCCGTTGCGAACAGTTGATCGGCACGTGACACCCGTACCACGTTCAGTCTCGTTGCGATTTAGCGCGTTGCAAAATTGCGAAAGCGCGGAGAATACGTTTATCTCTCTATCCGGGGTCTGCGATACGTACTACTCTAATTCGAGCCGATCGATCGATCGGATCCCGTTGGTACCGTGGCTGTGCGCGTGGACGTATATCGGTCAAGGACTAGAAACAGGAACTTTTCTTTCTCTAAATTGCGCGCTGCAATGTCGCGCGTCATTTTTTTCGTTCGCTCGCGAGAACTCTGCGCGGATTCTTCGATGGCTGCGCTCTCCTCGTTGGAGGGAGACTAACGTAATTGGAAGATTAGCTTTGATTCGTTGTAGAATGAAATCAAGGGAGACTGGACTATCGTGTATCGCGATAGGTAGTATCGTTATCGCTGGAAGATAGCCATCGGGTTCCAAGTGTGCAAGACAAGAGGGTTTTCGTCTCCTCTCGACTCTCCAGTATAACGTGAACCGTCGAGTTGGCGGAAATTCGATCCTCCCGTGGACGATTTCGATGCGCGTATTCGGACGTTCCGCACGAGAATGTCACGAGTTCTCGTCCGGCGAGGTAAAATCTTCCACGGGATATCGTTTCGATGATATTAAAGCGCGAAAGCTGCGTGCACTCACGGATCGTTTTGAGGCTTCGAGTCGAGCGTACGTGTGCGAGATCGGTTTGACAATCCACCGTCGTCGCGATAACAGGCGTCGATCTTTGAAACGGACGAGGGCCAACGCGCGAGAGAGGAAAGTTTGACTCGCCGAGAGAGCGGAGAGAAGAACGAGATAGGAAAAGAGAAAGAGGCGAAGAAGAAAAGGAACACGCTTGGCCAGCGACGACGGCGGCGGCGGCGGCGGCCAGTAACAGCGTTCGACGATAAAAAAAGAACGCGGCCATACGAAGGAAAAGAAGAGAAGGTGCTCGAGCGAACCGCGGCGTGCGGGGGGAACTAAAATCGGGGCAAAGTTTTGTTTGTCGTCCCGTGTTCGCCGACGTGTACCGAGTAACGGGAAAAGAGGGCCACGGCGCCAGCGTTTATAGCGCGTCGTAAACTTCTCTCGTCTTCCTATCGGAAGGAAACGAAGGAGAGAACACCCAGGGCTTGGAGAACGCGGCGAACGATCAAGCGCAATGACCGCGTCACGCGTGCAGCCGATCGATACGCTGCTGCCCGATAATGAACCCGGTCGTTGCTCCGAATGGATCGACGGGGAGCCAACCTTAGCCAATTTCTACGACGATCGACCACCCGTTCTACCACCCTGTCGATTCGCCTGCGAACCGATCCAATCCGCCGTCGATCAGCGGCCCGTTAACCATCACGGATCTCTGAACCCGTTCGATCAATCTCTGGCCCCGAACCTCGACCCTCTATCGACGCTCTACCAAATCTCTCTTCCCTGCGTCGAACCCTCGGTTTCCATCGACCAGTCGCCGCCAATAATCGGTCAGTGCAACCAGTTTCGAGATTGCGCGCAAAGTATGCCGACTGGCGGTGTCAGAAATTGCCAGATGGGCCCAGTCGACGTCGAGGACCTCGCTCTGTACTTCGAATCCGACAAATCGCAGACCAATTGCTCGGCGCGAGCTTATCGACCGAGCAATTCGTCGAACCTTCGTCGAGGCAGACCGACCAGGTCCGGCTCGTTTTCGACCAGCGCGTTCACCAACGGCAAACAATCGATCGGTTTCGAGACGAACGATACCGATTTCTCGTCCAACGAGTGGCCCGTCGGCGGGGTTTGCGACGGTTGTCCGGACCCGTTCACCTTTTGCACCGAGGAACGATGGCTACAGTGTCCAGCGAGCGATCGTTGCCCCCTGTACGAAACCAGCTACTCGTACGGGCGAAATACGCTGCCACCGTGCGCGTACGAGCAGCTACGGGGCCAGTTTCCTCCTCCATACGGATACAACGAGGGCGAACAGCTTTTCGAGGACTATTTGTAAGTGCTCGCTCCACCAGGTAACACAAGGGGTTAACCAGTTAAGTCGATGGAAGGTAACGTTGAAATAGCTCTCGAGCGCGAACCGTTAAAAGTCCCTCGAGTTTGTTTACTCGATATTTGAATTTGAAATCGGAACGACGTTCGAATATTCAAGAGAGAGAGAGAGAGAGAGAGTGGTTCCGCGGTGGAACTTTTGACGCAGCCTCTCGCCACTGATAATGCGCGTAATCGTTTCCAATCGATACGGAGATTAAGTCGCGAACCTGTAATTAAGCGAAACGAGGCTGAAATCGGAAAAAATGAATCGAACGTTCCCGTACATTCCTAAGGGGTTCGTCGTGTCGTCTCGATAAGAGGCGCGATCGTTTCGTGATGGATGCGAGGGTGGAATACTTTGGGCGGGGCTGTAATGGCATTTCCAAGAAACGAAAAGAGAGCACACCGTTCGAAGGTCGATCTTCTCTAGAGGAGATAACGGCTTTTCGAGATAGTCGAGACGTGACAAAACGTGTTCGATGTAAATCTCACCTTTTGCCCGATATTTACGCAGTTCCATCAAGATGCTCGCCGTACTCCAGTCGATCGGAGTGTCGCAACGTTACGAACATCGAATGCGCTCGTCCCTGTCGTAAAATAGGCGTTCCCCTCTGGTTTCGCTGGAAACCGTTTAGCGAGAAAGATCGACTGAACGAAGGAACGAACGTGTCTGTTGCAGGAGTAACGAGAAGAGGAAGGAAAAGTCTCGGGACGCGGCACGATGCCGTCGAAGCAAGGAGACGGACATATTCACGGAACTGGCTGCCGCCCTTCCGGTGCCACCGGAGCAGGCCGCTCACCTAGATAAGGCCAGTGTTATGAGGCTCGCCATCGCCTATCTAAAAGTCCGTCTGGTGGTTGACTCCAGTAAGTATAATGCACCTCGACGAGCGCTCGTTGGCTTCGCTTCTAATTTCCACTCGCCAGTTTTTCATTCTCGTTCCTCGTATTCCTTTTTTATTGTTTGGTCGCTTTTCTAGTCCCAGGCCCACTGGCCAAGTCCGAAACGTTGAATCAAATGGACGAGATGTTTTCTAAAGCTCTAAACGGATTCATGTTGGTGCTTTCCAGCGATGGGAACATCATCTACCTATCGGAGAATGTCAGCGACTATCTCGGCGTTTCTCAGGTAACGTTTCGAGAGCGGGCAGAGAAACGAGACCGATCACGCGTCAGACTTTGCTCTTCTTTATTCCAGATGGACATGATGGGCCAGAGCGTGTACGAGTACAGTCACCCGTGCGATCACGACGAACTGAGGGAATGTCTGTCCTCGAAACCACCCGAGAACACCGAGAAACGTGCCTGCAGTTTTTTCCTGCGACTCAAGTGCACGTTGACCAGCAAAGGAAGGAAAGTCAATTTGAAGAGCGCTTCCTACAAGGTGAGCCGTGCTTTTTTTTTTTTCTCTCTCTCCTTTTCGATACGCTCGACAAATTTCACCAAAACAAGACGAACGAGAAATCGCATCGCTTTTTATCGATTACACAATCGCTGCTCTCTGCCAGGTGATTCACTGCACCGGTAGATTAACGTACGTACGCGATCCCGTGTCGAGTTCGTCGGAAACGGACGACGAGGAGCGCAAAAGCGACGACGAAGGCAGCGAACGAGACACCGGTGCTTCGCTGGTGCTACTGGGATGCCCCATACCGCATCCCAGCAACATAGAGATACCGTTGGGACGTTACACGTTCCTCTCGAAGCACAGCCTCAGCATGAAGTTCACGTACGCCGACGAAAAGTGAGTACGTTTACGGATCGACGAACGAGCAGACCGACACTCGTTCGAACGTTCAAAGTGATATCGTTCCTTTTCTGTTTCCTTTCGTTCTCGCGCACCAGGTTGGCCGAATATCTGGGCTGGAGCAGCGAGGAGTTAGTGGGACAGTCCGTTTTCGAGTTCTATCACGCCCTCGACAATTTGGCTCTGGATAAATCTTTTAAATCACGTGAGTAGTACCCAATTGACCGTCATTTGAATAAACGCGATCGTTCGCGACCCACTCGCTATTTCAGAGGCCAACCATAAATGTTTTATTTGCGCGCGTGCACGGACATCGCCACGGTTTCGGACGCGTTCGCGTGAAAATAGAAAGCTTCCTTTCTATCGCGACGTATAGAGATGTTGTAAAAAAAAAAAAAGGTAGAGGAAAAAAGTAGTCGAGGGCACGTTCAAACGTCGGGTTTTAAATCTTTCCCGTGACCTCGTTTCGCCGGTTCCTTTTCGACGTGATATTATGCATCTAATACCGAAGAAACTCGTGTCGCGGCATCGATCCACATAGGCTGCTGTGGAAAAAAAAGTTTGGTCGTGGGCGTCGAGTGGGGAGGGTACTGGCATGGTACAGGTTCGACCGGGACGGGTGAACGACATCGCGAAGGGAAGGACTTCGAGGACGGTAATCCGTTACGAGGATTTTCGCATGGGAACGAACATTTTTTACTACTCGCCAATTTGATTTCGCAGTCGGGGTAAGAACTCGTTTCGTTTGTTTAATCTCTCGAGGCGACGTTTAAACGGTTTCGCTTCGTCCATCCTCCGTGGCCTCCTTTTCAATGGCCGCGCAAAGCGGTGCTATATCGGTCTCGTAAAGTGCGTATCGTAAATACGTTTAATATCTCGAAGCGAAAAGCTTATTTTTACCCTTTTTTCCCGCCTCGCACTAAAACCGTCCGATTCGATCGTCTCCCCTAGATTTTATGCCCGCGACCGACGCGACGTGCCGTCGCAGATACGCCCTTGTCCCCATAATCTCTAAGTCCTGTATCAGCATTCGAGATCGGACCGCGCGCTAAATTCGCGTCAGGGACCAACGATATACGATTTCCGTTCCTCCTGCTAACCGCGATAATGGAACCTTCGGGGAACCTTCGGGGAACCTTCGGGGAACCATCCGGACCACCGAGCAGCCTCGATAAGCCGATCCACGGAACGGTATCGTATTCCCGATGGAAATGTCAAATCGTTCCGGTCAATTCTTCGAAAGGGCCGCGCGATATCGTAGCGAGAAATCTTCTCCGCACAATCTCGAGGAGCACATCTGTTACCATTAATAAAAACATCGTCGAGTTTTTCCGGTTTGCCGGCATAATTGTCAACTAAAATCATCGTCGTTTCGCGTCACTCGACTGAAATTCCACGTTCACCTGGATACGCGCGAGAAATTGGCGGTGGGGGCGATTAGTAATAGTTGCGCGAACCTTTCATCATCCGGAATGCGTTGCGTGCGCAGTATCGGTGCCCCTCTCGTTCGTATATAGGGCCGAAAACGGCATGGTGCACCAGGAGTCTCCGTAACGCCACTGATAACGTTGTTTCGAATTGTTTCAGTGTTCAGCAAGGGTCAGTGCGAGACAGTCGCCTACAGATTCCTTGGGAAACGCGGAGGATACGCGTGGGTGGTTACACAGGCCACCCTGATCCATTGCTCGAAGCAGCAGAAACCATTATCGGTCGTGTGCGTGAACTACGTCCTAAGGTAGGGCCAAACGATCTGTCATTCTTCTTCTTTCGTCCGTCTGCATGATTACGTTAGAGAGTATCTTCCATCCCCGCTTCTACGTGTGTCGCATGCTATTTATTTCGATACTATTTGCCCTTTATTTAACGCGCGATTCAGGTTCGACCTGTAATCGCGATCTCCCTCATCAAAAGCTAGGAAACTCGAAGCGTGTCGATCTTTCAAAGCGTCGAGAACGCCTTCAATTTGTTCCAGCCGTACTCTTTTAGCTAAAACACACGATCGCATCGGTAATCACGCAAGGTAAGTGCTCGCCATGCCTTTCTTCCGCTTGCATGCAGACAGACCCCTCGTATCGATCAGAATCTCGCGTCAATTTCGTCCGTTCCCTTATCCCCCCACCCTCTAGCCACAGTTTGCGGAAGATACTCCCGACTTTCGCCGGCTTTTCCACGGTCCGCGGTTTACGAGCGGATTTATCGTGGATCGCGGCAACGGGGATGAGTCCGGTTCGTCAGGATCGTCCCTTTTTACGTCTTCTTTTTTTATCCTCCGCGAGCGTCAGGATACACTGACGCAACGAGGATTACGAGAGTTCGCGTTAAGCTTTCAGACTAGAATCGGGCAAACGTACGAGGTTTAATCGATGGTCGTCGCTAGCTCGAGTTCGTGGTAATTCGTTTGAATCGCGCGTATTTCCGCGAAGCGTAGAAAAATGGCGCTCGTTCGTAGTCATCGGTGATAATTATGACGCAACGGGAGAGTAACTCGAGTCGATAACAGACCACGCGGCTTTTGCTCGAGAATATGCCAGCGAGATGACAATTGGTTACGTAAGAGACAGTAAAAATTAATGTCTTTATTCCACGGTGATGGACGTATCCAAAAGAAAAACAATTTCCGTGGAGCAAACAAACATGCCGGTCGTCCGTTTACGACTTTTCCCTATTGGAAAACAAATAAAATGGCTCCCGTTCTTCCCTTCCGTTCTCTGTTCTTCACCCCCGTGATATAATTTCAGGACGATGACATCTCCTGCCCGCGTCTTATCGCTCGCCAAGGTCCCTCGACCCTTGGAGGAGTAAAACGATGGTCGAGCGAGCCGAATCTCGTGGCCCATATAAAAGGGGTCCCTGCGCGAGCTCCACCTTAGTTCAGTCGATACTACTGGTCTTCCTGTTTCCTGCAATTTCCCTCTAGGTCTTTGCTTTTTCTCGCCGAGTCTCCTGCCTTCCGTCTATGCTTCAGTTTAGGGGGCTTTTTATCGCACCCCAGGGTTTCCTTTCGATTGTCTTTTAGAATTAACGGTGCCTTTGTTTCTTTCGCTTTCGAACAGTTCGAAGAAAGATGGACTAACGGCGGCCTGTTTATCGCATCGATTTCATTGCTCGTTGAACGCGTGGGTGTTCGTTAAGCAGGCAGAAATTTGTACGCGAATCGCGACGTGCCAAATTTTTTGAACGGGCCAATTCGCGTTGCATAAGACCCGGCGTAGACAAACGAGTACCATAAATGGTAACGTAATTTCGAAACGAACGGATAGTCTATTTTTTGTTTCGTAACCCTCGCACGGGTGCGCACGGATACACGCGTAACTGGAATTATCGCCAAGAGCTCTTTACGACTCGGAGGAGGCAGCAATCGTTTCGAAAAGAGCTCGCAAAACTGTCGAGATACACGCCCTTCTCGAGCACGAACGTAGCACGCTTCGGTATTTTTCATTGATTCGCACGGACCCTTTTAAAAAAGCCAGAATATAGGTACTCTTTAACCTCTTGAACTGCAATTCATTTCCAGTCAGCACTGCTCTTCTTAGTTTGAAAGGGAGATTTCACGGCTTTGTTCGCTAGAATAATTTGTTATTCAAAAAATCTGTCATTCTTCCAGTCATATCGGGTAATATCCCCTCAGAAAACATATAACAACTTCTGTAGACGAATATCACTGGTAAAATAACCGCTATTGCGCTTCGTTAGTACGTCGTGTGGTGCGTTTACTTTACACGATACTGGTTCCACCGGCTACTAGAAGCTTGCACGCGAGTGTATCGAAGCAAATAGACTCGCAGTGACTGGCATAATATCGTTCTCTGGTAGAAGAGCACGAGCTCGAATCGAAGGGGTTAACACCGAATTCGAATCCTCCAGGCACACACAGTTGCCCCGAGGACGTTCTCAGCAGCTGGTGGAGGGCCAGGCGTTCGATTCGCGATGGAGAAAAAGGGGGTTCAGGGAGAGAGTGAAAGCGAAGGGCAGCGGCGGCGCTTGCGCGACTTGCGTACTTAGAGAGTGTGTCTCGCGGCTGGTCCTCTCCGTTCACCGCATACCTACCTACCCGGGTCGTCGATACTGCTCTTGTTCGGCAGTGTCAGTTGCCGCGACCCCGAACGAAAGCGAGAGCGGTTCGAAAGGGGAGAAAGTCGGCCGACGCGCAAACTCGGTCGCGCGGCACCCTCGCAGACCAGCAGCCCCCAACGATCCTGCAAACGCGATCCTTCCGGAGACACGCAAACGAGCAACGCGGTATCGTAAGTGTCTATCCTCGAGACGCGAGCAACCCTCTGTCCATCGCTCGATACACGCGTCGATCGATCGATGCCACCGCGCAGCCGAGCTTTCATTCAGAAACCGCGGCCAGTGTTCAGAGGAAGAAGCGGGGAAGAAGGTTACGCGCCGTTCACGTTCGGTCCGCCCAGGGAAAAGTTCCGCAAATGGCGTTGGATGGTAGTAGTAGTAGTAGTAGGCCGTATACGCTCGCTAGAAGAGCTTTCGGAAATGGAGATCAGGCTCGGATCTTGTGGAGAGGGGACCGTTCGGATGGTAGGCTGTAATCGATTGTTGCCAGCGCGAAGGGGTGGACCTCGAAACAAGCCCGACTATTGTCGTCCACTTGTACATCCTTGCGAATCGTAGCTTCGGTGATTGATCGGTGTTCGTCGAATATCGGGGAAAGTTTACTCGCGCCAAAGAGTGTCGGTTGTGTCTGATCGCGCGCGTATTCGTAAACAAGCGAGCTGCAAAGTTTCATTGAGAAAGAATTCAGCTCGGTTAATAATAGTCGCATCTGCGAGGAAGGTCGCGAAGCGGAATTTCGCACTTTCGATCGGAGAGCAAAGGGGAAACAACGCCGCGTACATACGTGCAATTACGTACACGTGGGTTCATAGTGTCCAGTGAACGCGCGATGGTAAACAAGTTACCGCGCGATGTTAATGGATATTCAGGTTTGGGAAGCTCGACTTGCTGTCGTGTCGCATCCTCGCGCGTGGCCGTGCGAAAGCACGATCAATCGGTGATAATCGACCTCGTTATCTCGACGACATCGACGATCGATCTCGAATTTGTCGCGATTCGGTGGCGTAGATAGGTGCATTCGTCGAACGTCAGAAACGGGATGACCGCGTGCCACGTCTGAAAATAATCGTCGTCCCGCGCGCGTCACCGATGCGTAGCGCGACGATTTCGATCACGACCCGATTACGCGATTACGACCTCGCGAGTCGATTAGCGAGCGTGCGGCGCGCGGTAGCTGAGAGAAAGAGAGAGCGAGAGAGAGAGAGAGACATTTTTATCAAATTTTTCTCGACTCTCGATAGGCCAGCTGTCGAACACGCGACAGACACGCTCGTCGCGATCGGGGGAGACGGCGCGGGTCTTTTCCATCTCGAGGCCCGCGGCTCGACTCTTATATCATCCGCCTGTTACGCTCCCAAATAGGAAGCTAACAATACTCGACCGTTACGCAACGGTATAGATAAGGTTTGCACGGCAACCGAGAGTGCAGATACGCGTATCGTACACGGCGAATCGATCACAGTTTTGTCACGTGCTCGGGCACATTAAAAAGTTGCTCGACGCAACCATCTTCCCCGAGAGCGTCGCCTCGTATCGTCGCGTACGTCAAGGATAGAGTGCAATCGATTGCCGCGAATAGTAGAAGATACGGAACTCGAGGATACAATAGTCGATCGCGATTCCTTATCTCTGCTACCTCGGCTGGTAGCTTTAAACCGGCTCCTACTGTTTCTATCCGTCCCGATGAAATACAAGTATCGTTCGAACGCGCTGTTGCGCTTAACACTCGCGTCCCTCGACGCGATGCGCGATTATCGTTCCAGTTCTCGATTGTACGATTCCACGGTTCGTCCGACGAGAAGCGCGCAGAGAAGCGAGAATCGCGAGGCTCGCGGCCTTGACAATCACCCGACCAGATTGCATAAGAATCGCTTTCAACTACTTGCAGGAGTGGCTCGCGGTCGATCGATGCGATCGATATCTCTCTTGCCAAACGCGACAGCTCGATTAAAAAGAAATCGTACTTCGACTTTCGAAGTGTCCTTACTCGGAGAAAGAAAACGCGTCATCTTTGTTCCGCACGCGACTCGTTCCAGCACGAAAATGCTTTCCACCGGACGGGGCTCGCGATAAACGCCGCGCAGGAAGCGCGAACAGTCACAGCGGAGGAAACGTCCCGACGAGTTGTGAAATTTTATCGGTTCAGGGTTTTCCCCGGTTCTTTCACCTTCCTCGAAGCAAACGAAGACCTTCGCAGGAGCCGATCTCCGATTCCAGAAGCTCTTTAAAACGGAGTGATTCATTTCTATTAGACCGCGACCTCACCCGTCCCTCTCGCTGCCCCTCCTGCGATCTCAGCCCAAGAAAGCTGCACAATTGCCATCGCTTACGTAATCGTTGCTCGTCTCTGAACAAACGGGATACAAACGCGAAACGGGCCAACAGAATAGGAAGGGAAAAGAAAAAGAGAGTCGCGTGGTCGCGGAAGAGCCGATGTCGGCTCTTGTCGTAGCGATCGCGGACAGATGGTTGGATTAGCAGGCGCCGCGTGACACACATTTTAACGTCGGCGAAGCGGTGACTGATTACGCGGGAGCCACCGGGAGGAACAAGTCCGAGAAGAAGAAGGGGGATTCGCGGTGTGTGCGTGTGTGTGTGTGTGTGCAGAAGAGCAACAGTTCGAACGTAGCAACGACGTTGAAAACCGTGCGATCCTGCTAGCGAATGGTAAGGCGGGGTAACGCCACTTCGTCATCGAGTTGGCGCGACTCTTTCGATCACCGATCCTTGGGTTCGCGGATGCATCCTCGTCGTCGCAGTTGTCGTACGTGCGTTCGATCGCGTAATCGCGAATCGTTTCCTCAAATCCGGGCGTCGTGCCGTATCGCACGTGCTCGCCTCTCATCCTTCGATCGTTCCCGTTCCGTCTCGATCGGCGAGGAACAGTGCGGTGGCCAATAAAGGCGGAAGGATCGGTCCGCGGACGCGAGAAGACGACTCGGTTGATTGGCGAATCGAGAGCAAGGCCAAAATCTACAGAAATGGTTAATAATAGCTTACAAAGGGCTATTAATGTTTGTTCGGTTCGTGACTCGATCTGGCAACGCGGTTCATCGATAGTGTTCGTCGCGCGGATACGATTCGAGACCGCGATCACCGACAATTGATCGGATCGCTGGAACTGCATCGATGCCTCGTGATCGATCTCGTTATCGAATTCCACCGCATTCTACGGTAACGAGTGGCGAACGTGAAATGCGTACTAACCGGATTCGTTCTTTTCAGAGATCGCTTCGCGTCGCGGATGAGCGTTAGAAATTCGATAATTCGAGGACAGAAAATTTCGGGGTTCCTCGCTGTCGCAATAAACGTCCGGCAGGCTCTTAAACTCCTACGGATGATTTACGTTTATAGTCCGATTTCCACCGCTTCCCGCTTACCAATGCTCCTCGCTCGCTGCCTCTGCTAATATTTTTAACCTTAATGCCTACGATACGCAACCGCTCTCGTAGTTACTCGCGAATTTGTACAATTTACGATCGTTCGAAGCGCGGAGATTCGAAGGAGTGTCCGGCGAGGCGACACCAGTTTTCAGGTGTGCACCCGATGGCATCGAAGCGGCGCGACGCGTCACGCCCGCCCGCGAGTTCGACGTCCTCGATTAAACGTTCGACGCGGGCTTCGGGTATTTTTAAGTTCGTTCGCGATACCCGCGATATACGAGACACCGGTGGTTCCTCGAACGCTATCGAGTTTTTTTCCTACCGAAAGAAAAGGGGCTAATGGGCTCGGGCGATGGGAGATGTATCGCGGCTAACTGTTCGCTCTCGAAACGGAAGCCGACTACGAAACCCGTGAATGCACCGACTAATGCGAGGCGAAACGAACGATCACCTTTGTCGCTGGTACCTGGATTTTCCGCCTGCGAAGCCTCGTCGTAAACGGCCGCCACGAAAGGGGACAGGCTTTTATCTGGAATCTAGGTAGGGATTATTTTAGGGGAAGCCAGGTTTGGGTGTTAACGGGAACCAGGAGCCACGGACGGTGGTCCTGGATAGGAAAAAACGATGAAAATAGCTGGAGCGGAGACGGAGGATCTCGGGAAATCAGGACGTCGAACCGCGCGAGCAAAGTATTCTCGTTTCGACCGGAAGGCGAGGATCTCGTTGTCTGTTCGCAAACTTGTTTGTCTAGTTTGCTACTCCATTCTCCACCCACGTGTTTCTTCTCTCCCTCCCTCCGACTGACTTATCTATTTTTTCACCGTCCACGCATTTTTCTGCTCGTTTTTCTCGCCGTTCCGCGTTGCCATTCCGTCCGTACCGTCGCTATTGAGCAACCCACCGGGCCGATAGCGACGATTCGTCGATTCTACGGCTGGTTTCGTAACGCGGAAAGGTTTATCTTCTGCTCGCAGATAAAGACGCAACACGCCGC
This sequence comes from Xylocopa violacea, assembly GCA_963969225.1. Lineage (NCBI taxonomy): Eukaryota > Metazoa > Arthropoda > Insecta > Hymenoptera > Apidae > Xylocopa > Xylocopa violacea. The sequence continues at coordinate 25,258,119 of CAXAJV010000012.1, forward strand.
GGCGTGACGGCCGCGTTAGCGGAGATCGCCGCGCCTCGAAAGAAAGCGTTCGCCGTCGATCGCGAACCGTGTTTCCGTACGCGTCTGTCTCGAGCGCGTCTCGAAGTGGGGAACGCCGCTCTTCCGATCGAGTTTAATCGCCGCGCCGCGATCCGATAGTTCATAGTCGTCGCTCGTCGGATCTCCGCGAGCGCACCGTGTTTCACCGCGCGAGTCGACGAAGCAACGCCTCGTTGTCGAGAGCGAATCACCGGTGATAACCCCCGATTCGTTCTCTCCAACGATCGAATCCCGTGTTCCAAGCAACCTGGGTATGTGTCGCTACTACTTTGAACCATCATTCTTACGCCTCGCTTCTCCAACTTGTCGTTCGCCAAAAATTCCCCTCGAACAGCGCGCGTTTCCGCAACGTCACGCGTGCAGCATTCGTTAAGCCGAAACTGTACGTGCGTCAATGCCCGTACGTAACAGCCAAATTCTGCATCGCTCTCTCTCTCTCTCTCTCTCTCTCTCTCTCTCTCTCTTTCTCCCGTTTTCTATACGACTCCGCTCCATATATTACTTGTAAATGAACTTTTTCTACGACATCGCCGCGTACAGCCGGACATAAATATTCAAACGGCTCTCCCCGTTTGTCGCGCGTCCGTGATTTTGCTAATAATCTTGCGAGCGGTTATCGAAGAATTGCGCGGCGTGAATTTTCACGAACCAGCGGAATTAATTTTTGCTCGGAAAAGTCCGCTATCGGAAGTCTGGTAACGGACGATAAAAATTAGCGGGGATCGATGTAATTTGCGCGGCGGTTATCGAGCCGATATCGCGAGTATCGTCCGTTGCAGGCGGCGAGAAGGGAGCGGGAGCGGAGAAAGAGAGAAAGGGAGAAATTATCGAGCGACGGTGCGGCGATCGCGAGATCGCGAATCGGGACGGGGATCGGTCGTTGCGCGTCGCGACGCACACGCTCGCGCGGCCGCCGCGACAAGTGCATCGAGCGCGGACTCGCGGCCAAACGAAACTCGTCAGTGCGTGTACAACGTTTCTGCCGCCAGTGTCAGTGCCAGTGCTAATCTCTTCGCCGTGTGCAGACATTTGCCGGAAGGTGCGTTCATCTCCGTCGTCTACCATCTCGCTGTTCTCGCGCCTCCTCCCTCCCTCCCTCTGCCTCTCTTTTTCGCTGTTTACGACCGCGGACAAAGTTCCTCCAGTGTCGCGCGAGGAAAACGAACGCGGCGAATGGCCCTTGAATGGCTCGTAGCGCGAGCAGACTTCCCTCCTCCAGATTTCCCCGCACCGACGAGCTATCGAATTCATCGAGACGAACCGTCGAACCGGTTTCCAACGATCCGCGAGTCCGGACCCCGTCCGGTGGTCGCGAGACGTCAAACCGGCGTGACAAAATACGACGCCAGCCGATCGCGATTCGTTCAACACGTTCGACGCGATATTTTCCTCGCGACGTATCGAAGCGATCGACGAGAGGACTCCGAGTCCGACGTACGGCTCGCGCGCGATCGATCAATTTTCACGGGGAAGGGCAGGGCAGGCTGGTGGTAAGGCTAGCAAGCAGCGCGATCGAGGTTCGCTTAATTACATAACAACGCTCGCTGGTCGAACGGCAAACCGCTGGGAAACGCGCAAAGTCGAGGCATCTCTTCCCGGCACGGGGCCGTGTCGCGAAATCGGAGACGACCCTTTACCCATTCCGAACTCGCGTAAACACGCCGGACGTCTCTCCTCTTTAAGAGGCACGGGTTCTCGACGTCCACGCGAACGCGCGTCAAACGAGCTTGGCCGTTGTACGCCAGCCAAACTTTCAGGAGCCGTCGCGTTCACGAGCCGCGTATTATTTTCGCGCAGGGGTAAACGGAAGCGGGCGAGCGTGTGCGCGCGTGCCCCATTTCCGCCTCAAGGGCAGCCAGGTTTCCCTTGGAGACCCCCACGCGATCGCCTCTACGGTCTAGCATCGAGCGTGCCCCCGCGATTGTCCAGCCGGTTGTTGTCGTCGTTCGAGTCGTCGTCGTCGGTTCGCTGCCAAAGCGACGATACGCGACCGAGTCCCTTTTTCTCAGGACTAGGTGCGCGAACGAGGCAAAGGCCGCGAAAGAGAACGCGTGCCTGATGGCGATTCGTGCCAGAACCGTTGCCAAAAACCACGCCGCACCTCTCTCGCTCTCTGATCTTTCGAGATCCGTTCGTTGGTATGCATGCGCGTACGCGAAAAAGGGACAGGCTAGAGCGACGCAGTTTTTGCGAATGGACGAGGATCGTCGCACGGGCTGCCGTGGCAGGGGTGACGGAGGAGAATCGAAAAACGAGGGGACGACAGGCATCGATGGAAGTCCGCGAAGAGGGGACTGGTCCCACGTGCTCGATTGCACAAGTATCCCGGCGGTCGGCCGTCACTCTATTTTTAACAATACCGGCCGCATATTTAACTTGGACCTAACTCAACCCAATATCTATCTCTCTCTATCTCTCTCTCTCCCCCCACCCCCCAATGGCGTTCGATCGCCTCGTCGCGCGTCTCGCACCATCGCTCGTCTTCCCTGCTAGAGACTTGAAATCTCCGCGACGTCTTCTGCTCCGTCCGCGTCGTCGTCGCTCGCCACCCGGGAGACGCTGGAACCGATGATACAAGAGAGAGAGAAAGAGAGAAGAGACGTTCGTGTTCGCGCGATCGTTCCACCTAACCTTAAAGATCGCGGGTCGAGCACCTTGTCGCTGGTCACGAGTAGCTATCGTCACCGTATATTCTCCCGCGCGAACGGTTCGACAGAATTCGTCCCGCTCGCCAAACTCGAAACAGTCGAAGACGAACGACCCGTGGCCACCTAAAAATAAGCCAAACTCGAAGCCGCGTTTTTCGATCGCGCTTAGAGCCGTTATGCAAGTCGACTCGCGAGCTCGCGCGACTCTCCGTCGTCGACGGAGAAGCGAGCAGGCTTATTCGCGCGCACAAAAGCATAGCCCATCGACGTCGAGATTCTAGCGCGCCACGAGACCGCCGCGACGACGCTCCCGTCGTTCCACGTTTGGGGTCCCGCTGGTCAATTTGCGACAATTACCGAGCCGTTGCGTCTGGTTAAAGTTAGTTAGCGCTCGACTCGGCCCGTACGATGCGCGAGACTACACTTTTTCTTCCCGTCCGCGCGCACTTAACCTCTCACTCGGGGGGAATCGAGTACCATTTTTTTTACCTTCCACCGAAAATCGGCCACCTCGTGTTCAATATTTGCGCTACGAGTCGCACCGTTCGCTCGAAAAAACGAACGTTTATCGTTTAGCGGCTGGTTCGTTTACGCCCGCGTTATTACGCGTTCGCTAGCGTTCGATCGAGCGGTTTAACGCGGGCAACCTTAACCTTCGAGATAACCTATAACGAGCGTCGAGTGACGAGAAAGCCGCGGCTTCGCGCCAGAGATCAGCGTACGAATTGTTTTTCTACCAATCGTCCCTGGCCCGTCTTGGCCCGCGGAGATGTCGCTCCACCGTTATTATTAATGAAACGTACAGCGGAACAGTACAAAATAAAACGTATATACGCGTGTACGTAGCTCGAGCCGCTCGATCGAGCTGTTGTTTTCCCGCGAGTGGTATTTACGACGGACTAATCGCGCGGAGCATTCGTAATTATTACAAAATGCAATCTTATCGTAGCCGCGCATTAAATAATAACGCATCGTTTCGTCTATTCCGCGCGTAATGATACGGAAAGGGGGGAAAAATCGAATCGAGTCTGTCCGCGCGTAAGTAACGAGCGGTAGGAGAAATTAGCCGGTAACGGCGAGAGTTTAAGGATCGATCTCGATCCAACGGTACGCAGTCGTCCCGATTCGTTGAGGGAGGGGGGGAGTAGAATTTTCATTGAGCAAACCAGATCCCGTCGCGCCGGTCGAAGGAACTCGTTTCGCGCAGTTTACCAACCGATCGAGCGTAATCGTTACGTAACGAGAGGGGGGGGGGGGTGTGCGAGCCACGCGGCCATGTGCTGCCTCTCTCCCTAACCGGGCCACCGCGAAAGTCGCGGACGCGTTCGAACAACACCGGCCACGCCAGTTTGCACCAGGTAGGATTTCTGTTTCCAGCGGCGTGGAGCACGAGGATGAGGTGTACAGCGCGCGACAGCTCGCGGTACGTGACACCGAGAACGCAGTGAAGTCCGAGGAACCGGTCGAATCGAACGAGCTCGTCGAACCGCCGCCGGTTCGAACGCAGATCAAACTCCAGGTGCTGGTGAACGCGAGCAAACTCGGCGAGGAGCAACGGTGCTCCTTGCCAGCCGCGAAGCCGGAATTGCTCGCCGCCGATTCGTTGACGGTCGGCAACGAACCGACCAAGAAGGAACCCGCTCAGCTACGGGACGGCTCGCGGAAGGATAACACCTTCCCGAGACCGGTCCAGACTCCAGAGAAATCGTTCGTCGGCGTGCAGGCTCTGAAAGAGTCGCTCGAGGAGTCGCTCAAGGAGAACGACGAGCCCAAGCGGAAGCAACAGTGTCGCCAGCCGTCGTCCGCCGGTACCCGCGTTCCGTTCGTCTTCCAGGTACGTCGCGACGGGCAACCAGTTCTTTTCCAGCTTCTTCACGAGACTGTGTTTCAGGGTAAACCCGCGGTGGACTACGATCCGAAGACCGCAGCGCGCCAGGACAAGCCTCGCGTCGTTACCAAACACCTGTTCGCGCCCATCGACTCGCAGGAACAGCAAGAACAGATCCCCTGCAGACCACCGCCACAGACTGCGACTGCGAGCATCTTCGCGCCTCGTACCGAGGACATGAACAAAGGCTTCTTGACTTTCAGCGAGGATCAACCAGGACTCACGAGTGGGTGGTCTCGGCTCTGCCGCGAACCGTTGCCTCGTCTGCGAATGCTATTTTCCTCCTATTCCGTATCTTCCCGCGCGCGATACTCGTCGACGCGATAAACATTGGAACGCGTAACTGCGAGCGTCGATAACGGAGCGAACGGCGAAGCGAAGAGAGAGAGAGAGAGAGAGAGAGAGAGAGGGAGGGTGTAAGAACGGGAGGAAGCACGCATTCGCAGCCGAGACGAACGATTTCGTAGCTAGGATCATTCCCGAGGCAATAAATCTAGCCAGTCCCGCGGTGCTTGGAAGCAAAGAGAGCGACTGGCTGGTGTTATTTATTGGCCCGGAAGTAAACCTGCCCCTCGTTTGGTACATCGTGCACGGTTGCTCGAAACTCTTCGGACGGTTGCGTTCAGTTCGAAACTGGCAAGGAATTTTCCAATAATCCTCGATCCAAAGCGAACGTACTCGATCCGTTGCGACGGTCCAGCAACCGTTGCGAGACTTTACGCCACGGGTGAAACAAGTTAGGAACAAATCGGAATGTTACAGTGCTGAAGGACGAGCCGGAGGATTTGACGCATCTGGCGCCCACGCCTGGCGACGTTTGCGTGCCCCTGGAAGACACGCCTTTCCTCACGGACATGCTCGACGAGTTTATCCTTGGCAACGACAACTATTGTCCCCTGTTGAGCCCGTGCGGCACCCTGGCGTCCGAATTACGGTCCACGGATTTCGGCGACTCCCTCAAGGACGCAGAGCTGGTCGACACCGGGAGAAACAAGGGCCTGGGGGAGTCCCTGGCCGACAGCGATCCGTTCATGTACGGCGACTCGCCGAGCAGTCCTTGCAGCATCGATCCGAGCGCGGTTTCGCCGCCTCTCGTCAAATACCGTCAAGTGAGTGCAACTGTGCTTCCTTCCGAGACGCGCGAGCCTCGGTTGCACGGGAGACCTTTCTTACGCGCGAAACGTTCAAAGTTAATGCTACGCGTTGCCGTTACAGAGTCCCGAGCGAAGCATAGACTCGTTAGGTAGCCCGACAGGTGGTAGCGGTGCCGAGGGATTGTCCGAGGACGAAATGTTGATGTTAGGCTTGAACGATAGCATGGCCGACGACGAGTTGGCGTTGAGAGCACCCTACATACCGATGTCCGATCAGGACGAGGCGTTGGACATGCTGATCAGCAACGACATGGTCATGTGGAGTCCGCCACACGCGACGGATCAGAAAAACTATCTAAAATGGTACGAAAACGGCGGAGAACAAGGTTGGGGGAGGGCTGGTGGGTTTTAGAGCAGACCAATTTCATTGACGCCGTTAATTCGTTTACAGGATGGTAGCGGAAAAGGAGCAACGAACATCCGACTCCAGTTTAGCGCAGCTGTTGAAAACGGACCAGGTCGTTTCGAGAAAGTACAACGACCACGGCGGAGGCCTGGTGAATCCGGTTCAAGTTCTCGGTCAGATGCCCAGAAAAAGTAAGCTCCTTCAGCGTATTACGAAAAACGCGTAACGGCCTCGCCGTACCTGATCGATCGTCGTTGTTCCTGCCCCAGATACGAGTCTAGATAGTAACTGCCAACAGTGGTCCAAAGTGGACAGACCAACGAAGCGCATTCACACTGCCTCGATAGACGCCGCGAACGTCAACAAGCGCATCAAGTGCGAGGTGTCCTCGAAACGGAACGGCCATCTCACCCTGGAGGATCACCTGCTGAACAAACAGCAACAGTCGCCCTCGAGGAAATCGTCGAACCTTGGCGGCAGTCAGCTCCTGCGTTGCCTGGTGTCCCAGCAGAACGCCATTCTGCGAAGTAATTTCGCGAACGAGCCGTTCGAAGGCGCGATCAACGGACGACAGAAGAAGAATCGAGTACACACGGACTCGGAGATGGACGAGGGCGATGGAGGAGACAGCGGCGGTGGCGGCGACGGTGGAGACGGTGGTGACGGCGGCAACGACGAGGGTGGAAAGTGTCGCAAGAACGCCGCGGAGAACGGCGAGCCGACCAGTCAGACCTCTCAACGGAATTCGGCGTGCAACAGCGTGCTAATGAATCTCCTGGTATCCGGCTGCGACGTGAGTGCGGGATACGTTTGCTTCGCGAAACCGAAACCCTCCAAGAGCATGGCGAGCACGTGAACCAGGGCGGTCGTATCAAACCGCGATCGTTTTCAAATAATGTCTTCTGCCCGGAACGTTGGGTCTTTCCTAGATCGTGAACCGCGTTCTCAGACTCTCGGTCGCTTCTCGCCGTTGACGGTGTGCGTCGAGCGAACACCGCCAGTCGCTCTTCAGCGAAACTCTCGAGGACGCCTCCACGATCCTCGATCGAACCTTTTTCTGTTCGATTACGCGCGCACGGTGTACGCGTGACAGTCTGAAAATCTGTCCTGGGCCCGTGTTCCTCGGAGGCTGAGACACGACGGGACGGTGAATGTTTGTACAACGCACGGTAGGATCGGCAGATCTCGAGAAGACGATGTTTTCGAGCCGCGTTAACGTTTTACGATTCGGTAGTCGCAACTATGATCGTCCAGAGAGAGAGAGAGAGAAAGAGAGAGAGGGAGAGAAAGTGCGAGCGAGAGTGAGAGAAAGAACGAGAGAAAGGTAGAGCGAAAGATGGAAGAATCTATGCGAGATACGAGTAACTAAAGAGTATTTAGGGAGTCGAAACGATAAAAGTACAAAAAGAGAAACGGAACGACGATGCTGGTAGAATACGCGCGTTTCGTTGTACCCTGAAACGGGTACAGGACGAGAGTCGCGTTCAGGCAAGGCGAGAGATGTAACTAACGCTCGGTCGTAGTTCGTTTAACCGTGTCGCTGTTTAAAGTCACGTTATGTATTCTACTTCAAAGTATATGAAATTGTTGATTGAAGATATTGTCAAAATACATTGAACATTGAACATCGAATCATTTCAACTGCTGCGTTTCGTTTCCTCCTTTCTCATCCACCCGCTCCAATCACCCTCCATCGAATTTTCACCGAGAAAGAGATACGCTACGCTACGTTCGCGTGTTATGACCATTATAGTTGGTCGACGTATCAGCGAACGACGCTGTTCAAAGAAACTCTATCGCGAGCAATAGCGAGAAAGTATCGATCGTTATCGATCGCTCCGATTATTGAACTGTTTTTTTTTTTTTTACTTTGCGTGATTTTAACGAGATTACTTTGTCAAGTATCGTATCGATCGCTACTCTGTAATCGCGTACAATAAAAATTTTACCCGATCGCGAGTGATAAACTAGCGTTATGTAACGCTCGAAACTTTTTTAATTAAACGACTAATAATAAAGTTAGTTTTAAACCTTAAGTTTCACGACTGATTTATGTCGCGCGATACGTCAACGGTTATTCGAATAATAAAAGCAATAAAAGCACTCCTACTTAATTAGATTTTCCGCGTCGAACTTTTCGACGCGCTGCTCGAGAAATACAAGTATAAACGTAAAGAACGTAGTTCGCGGTCGAGTGTCACTTCTATACGGAATCGTCTCCCATTCTCCTAGTCTTTCATATACGAAACGCAGCACTCGGTTCGCACTCGGCTCGACGAGAGACCGTTAGAAGGTGACGCGTGCTGACGCAATTGGAGGGCCGAGGTTTACCTTGGTGCGCCGTAATGGACATCGCGATGCGCTTTTCAGAGCAAAGAAAAACGAAACCGTCCGACGTTACGATAAATATAGTGGTCGGCCATCTGTCGAGCATACCAACTCCACCCTCGCGATTACGTAAACGGATATCGCACGGTAGCCCCGTTCAGGGTTGATTAAAATACCCGGGTAACGTTCGAGGGTCACGCGATGGTAAACGGCGCACCGTGTATCGCGAAATATCGATCGACGCGCCACGAAGAGTAATAACGATTGTTGGTTCGATTGTTCAGGAAAACTTGACGGACTCGAGGAGCGTGCCGTCGATGTACCCGAAAAGCCTGACGTCCCCGTTGTCCATCGACCTGGAGAACCAGCACCAGATGGTACCGCAGTGTCCGGACTCGAGAGGATCGAGCTCGTCGTACGATCAGCTGAGCCCCATCGCGAGGAAACAGTTGGCCAACACGTTCATCAACGACGGAGGATCGATCGTGTCGCCGTCGTCGTCGATCATGTCCTTCGACGGCTTCGATTACGATCCCAGCATGTCTGCGAGCGGGTTACTGCAAGTCGAGCCGGACCTCTTCGGCAGTCTGCTGGATCGGAATCTCGTTTAAGCGTACGCGTTTCACGCGAATCGATCGAAGACGTCGGAGCCGCGCGTCCACGCGAGCCTTCTGCAACCGTACGACGCAACCGACGGTTGCGTCGAACGTTGCACCGCGCTCGCCTGGACGCGTAATTAAACATGATTTACGGCAGAAAGGAGGAGAGACGCAATATCGAGGACGAGGGGAGAGGCAAGCAGGATCCGGCTTGTGGTTTCCATTTATTTCTTCTTTGTACCGTTTCACCGCGCGTATCGTCCAGATATATATCGATATTTTTTCATTGGTAATCACTCTGCTACGTATAACATAGCGTATCGATTTGTGGGAACGTGGTTTTTACACGCGAAAGTGCCAATGCATTTTTAGCTAGTTAGTCGTGTCGAGTCTTTAGTACGGAGAACGAACGGTTGACAGCGCTACCTGTCGCCTCGATCGGGAATCGGTCTCTCCGTCTGATTTTCTACCTGCACGGGACGAGTGCATTCGAGTGCACGTTTCTCAACGTCCATCGATTTGGGTCGTTCCCGATTTGATGATCGAAAAAGAGGGAAAAAAAAAAAACAAACAAGAAATGTAGTTAAGGACAAAGAACAAACAAGATACAGCCGATGCTCGTCGCGAGCTACGTAATCGAGAATATCGTTGAACACGATGAGGAGCATAGAACGATAAGATGACAACGTATGGCACTCGTTTCTGTGTTGCAGCCGGTTGATACGGCACTTACGTATATATGCGACGAGCCGCTCGCGATAGTCACACACGTACGACTTATCGCGATTCTCTCGTCGTTGTTGTTACTGTTTTTTTATAGTTTTTAACGAGGCCAATCCGATTATCAGTTGTTATTACCATACGTATTTTCTAAGAATATTATTAAACCCTAACGCAATATACATATTTTTACTTATTCACGTATCGATTACAAACGCCACTCTAATAGCGTAACTAATTTTATTACTTTGCTATCGTCTCTGTATTTTTATTATCGTAACATCCATGATTATTACTATTAATCCTATCTGTATTACAGTGTTGGTATAGATCAATATTATCGAGAGAGAAGAAGAATTATTATTACGAATAAACAAATAAATGGTCTTTCTACTGCGCCAACGGTCTTCCTTTTTTTTATTCTGCTCTACGGATCCTGAAATTGTTCCGAATCGAATTCGCTCGAATCGAATTTACCGCGCAAAGATGCGATTGTAAGAAGAAGCGAGCTTCGCGTCAGGACCGACCGACGCAGTCGATTAATACGAACCGCATAACCTGTCTACGATGACAGGTTGGATACGAGTGACGATCGTCCATCGTCGATATAAAGCGAACGATACATGGGCCTGGTAAATGCCGTTTACAACTGGCCATCCGTGAAAGCACTCTGCTTAACCGTATTCTCTATGAACCTGGCCGGGGTGCTCGCCTTAGCTCTGGCCATTTTATGGGCCGTACGATTCGAACGGGGCTTCGGTGATTACCTGAACCTTGTCGCTCCAGGTTAGTTTTCGATGCTCGAAAACTTTTGTCTTCGTTTAAAATTCATTTTTACTGACTCGCTTTCTTGTCTGTCCGTTTGTCCGTTCGGTGGAAATTTTGCAATTGATTTTGAACAAACTCCCCGATGAGCTCAGAAATGAATGACAACGCGATATTAACTCGCTATCCTGTCTGTTTGTTCGTCACGGTTCCGTACGGAAACCCTATTACTAAGCTCGCGTTACCTGTCCGCCCGTCTCTGACCCATCTTCGAAAGGCTGTAATTTGCTAATGCGTGGAAAAAGTGACGAAGTGGTTCTCGAGGTGTCGCATTCGCAGATATACGCGTCGATATGCACAGACGAACGGACACAAACATTTCTCACGCACAAGACTGAATAGCCTAAAAAGCGGGAAATTAGCCTAAAATTTGTTCGTTTAAGTAATTTTCTAGAACTTAACGACATATCGAGGACCTGGTCCGCCATGTAGACTCGCAAAAGAAAATAATAATAATTCGCGTAACACGTATCGTTTGTATGTGTGGGTTAACGAGCAGATCATCACGACGAGCAGGTGACGGCCACGCGTGGACCGTGGTGATAATCCTCGCCGCAGTTTGCTGTTCCCCCGCCTATTACCTGGGAATCAAGTCTTGGTTGTACTTGAGACTAGAGCCAGCCACCAGTGGCAAGCTCGACGACGCTGTCGATCCTCACGACGCGAATCGACTATTGTTCGTGCACGTGCTCGCGTGTTTACTCTCCGGATTCCTCGTGGCGATCCTGAACGCGACTTACCTGGCGCTCTTGAGCGGATTCCAGCAGAAGAGCCGCGATGGCTTGGCGGAGGCGATCGAGAAGTACACCAGCGACGTTGCCACGAAGGCGAGAGTGGACGCGGTTCAAACGGAACTCGAGTGCTGCGGGGACAACAGCTACGAGGACTGGTTTCGAGTTCCCTGGCTCAAAGTCTCGATAGAGGGACCGGAGGACGTTGAAAAGGGTCCACGACTGGAAGAGCAGTGGGTATAATCGAACCAATTGCCGTTTACCTTACGTATCAAATTCGCTTCAAACTTTTCGAGCTGCGCCATTTCTAACGCGGAAAAATCTCATTGCTTAACCGTCTTCCAAGTAGATCGGTACCAGAGGAGTCGGAGGAAGACACCACGCCACCCGTAGATGTCCCCTTCTCTTGTTGCTCCAATGACATTCCCAAACCCTGCGTCCATCACGATATTCTCAGTTCCAATACCGTCTACAATTACGACCCTAAACACTTAACCATCTCCACCGCGGGTTGTCGCTCGAGGATTATCAGCCGAGGCGAACTCATCAGGACGTACTTGGCGGGATATCTTGCACTCTTATCCGTGTACCAGGTACAGTGGTACCAGCGGAAGAAAGTAACTTTCGATAACTCTAGAAATCGTCTCGTCTACTACCGTTTCCCATTTTCTAGATGGTTTTATCGCTCATGTCTCGACTACTGCAAACTGCCCATAGCAACGAACTGTACATAGGACCTCGAAAGACTCGTTATCACGTTTGGATATTCTTCAGACCGGACGATTTTCCCGTGAACGAGACAAGGGACGGGGAACCGCGTCCGCGAAGGAAACACGCGCGACGTTCGAAACCAAAGTTATCCGCCTCGTTCGTGGCTAGTTCCGACGAAGAAGAGACGAGTACACACCGTCGCAGAAACGGGAAGAGCAGTGCGAAAATTTTAACAAAGATTCGCTCGAAAATTTCCTCCGTAAAGTCGAAAAGCCTGCCCGTTATTAGATCTAGTTTCCGTTCGAACAACTCTAGAGGTAAAACGAGAAGCGCTCGCAAGTTGGAGGAACAGATCGATCAGGACGAGGAAAGAGAGCTTCTATCGAATCACGCGACAAAGTCTGATATCGTTACGAAGAAGAATCGTAAATCGGTGTACTCTTTGTTATCGGACGATTCGTCGACCACGGAGTTGCCGTCACCGCCACCGCCACCACCACCGCCATTCGTGGCGACTCTCGACATGGAAAGCGAGCAAGACCGAGTTCCCGTCGAAACTGTGCCCCAAGTGGCTTCGAAATCTTCCAAGACAGGGTTGAACGCGGTCAAAAGAAAGTTCGTGGCGAATCCAAACTCCGGAAGGCGTTTAAAAGTGTTGGAGAGATTCGTGAAAATTTGGGAGCGCAGCGATCGAGCCACGCAGCACAGAGAAAGCGGAGGAGCGGACGATTCGAACAGCAGTCGACGCAGCTCGAGGACCAACTGTTCGAGAAGAAAAGTTCGCGCAGAGCTAAGCTCGACGGATATTTACGACAGATTCCGTGGCAGTCTTCAGCACACTCTGGCCAGAAGGGACGCCATACGAGCTCGAAACGAGTCGAGGAAATTTTCTAGACCCATAGTCGAGGAGGGTTTCAACCGCGAGGACGTTAAACGATCCAACGTTCTAGCTAGACTACGATGCAATAACGTGCCGCCTTCGTATCGTTTGTTGGCCGAGTTCGAGGTCCACGAACGAGCCGTGCTGCAAACGCATCCGGTACCACCGCCTCCGCCTCTGCCACCCCCACCGAACACGTGGTCTCGAGATTCGACGAGAATCCGCGAACCAAAGTCCCCGCAGCGAGAACAACGGCACTGCAGTATCTGCAATCGTCCTGTTCGTCAAAGTCCGAGCTCTTCACGCGAAGAGTCTCTCGACGAGACTCGCGAGGATGCTCGAGCCTCTTCCTCTTCACCGCGAAGAAAAGCGGCCCCCGCCACGTTCTTGCGTCGCAGGGACTATCCGAGAGGGGATTACGCGCCCTGGAATCGATCTACTTCTATTTCTAAGCCCGTCCAACGCCGGTGACTCGTTGCTCTGTAAAACGTTCCGGCGATAACCATTAACGAACTCGTCGGGAGTAAACAAACGTAAAAATAAGTAAATATACGTTCTCGTTCGTAAGTCGAGCGGACATTCGTTAAGTACGAGTGCACGATGAGTTATGAACGAGAGCGTAAGTAGGAGGAAATAGAAAATAGAAAATGGTAATACCTGATAGCGGATGCGAACGGCAATCCAGTGCGAACGCGGTCGTACAATACTTGATGGTTTATTTGCCGAGAAGTAAAATACACAGGCATTTGTTATAATGGTACTGCCGAAGAATACTTCTTACGACTCTGTAATACATCTAGCGACAATACATCGGTACTAAAAAGAGAGAAGCTGATACTTTTTTTTTTTTTCTTCGTCAATTCGTCTGTTTACCAAATACTTTACACGTTGTTCGCGTACTTCCTCTCTCTTTCTCCCGCCATCTTCGAGTTTCGTTACTCTGTTTATTCTACATCCTCGTCAGGCATCGTGTTTACCCTACTTAAATAATCGCGACTGTTTTCTGTCGTCTCATTGTTTTCCGCTTCGAAGAATCGGAAAGCGGCGGCCGGTGAACGACGAGTCTCGGTGTTTGTCGTCGTGAGCAATGAAAGGAACAAAGAAAGAAAGAAAGAAAGAAAAAAAGAAAGGAGAAAGGAAGAGGAGAAGAAGAAGAAGAAGAAGAAGAAGAAGAGGAAGAAGAAATCGACAACACTCGACGGTCGTTCACCGTAGTCGTTTTCGTCTCGACACCTTGCACTTCGGCACGGTGGTCCCAATATGTGTTAAATCATCGCGATTGTTACTCCGTTTGTCGCAACACGTTAAGACGTCGGCTGCTCTCATCGTCGCAATTTAGAACCCGCGCTTGGCATCGCGCGACAATCGCCGTCAGGGGACAGTCGAAAGCCTTCCCTTTCGCAAGGGTAACGCGGAAGAAGTTGCAACGCGACCCCGTAAACTTTGAAACGTGCCAACGGAACGGAATCACTACGCATTAACAATCGAAACATCCATTTTCCGTCGCGAGCAACCTTCCGCGAGAGCTTCCGTCTCTCCCCTTCCTTTTTGTGTTTCTCCCCTTTTTAATATTTCCGCGATCGTTGTTCTCGCGGTTTCTCGCTCACGGAAAAACCGCCGAGTTCTCTCATCCATTCGATCTCTAATTTCTGCTCTCGTTCACTCGATCACTCATTCACACCGTGGACCATTTCCCTTTCTCCGCGGCCACTACTTCTCCTCTATTCAACCTATCTACGCGTCTATCTACTTACGTCTGCGTCGTGTTCTATACAAGTTCCTGTGAATTGGGTATTTAAAAGTACGCGTACCACATTGACCCATTATTAGGTACGATATCGGTTGCTCGCTCGAGACACGAGGTTCGTTACTTTGTAAAATAGGTACATAATTATAATTCCTCGAATAGGCGGTGATAAATAGTAACAACGAAGTAACAATACAATATTGCTCGATCCCGTATTGTATATATAATATATATATATATAATATAATATTTATATAATAATATAACGGTATATTATATATATTCGTTCGCGAATAAAGTAGCCTCTTCTAGCACCCGACTCCCTCTTTCTTTCAATCTCTTCCGTTTCTTCGTCCTCTAAAAGGTCTACGCACACACATAAGAAGGGGGCTCACCGCGCTCGTTTCTTTACATGTACGCATATACATATATGCTTTTATCGTACGTAATATATATATATTTTTCACAATATATATATATTTATATCTATTTATAATCGTTTTGTATATCTCTTCTCTGTCAAGGTAAATAATTACGATAGGCCTAACGATCTCGAATAACAATCGTAATCATCCTAATCTCATCCCTCTCATTCACTCATTTGCTCTGTTCCATATCGTTCATCAAATTCTCTTTCACTCTGTCATTCTTTCTCTCTCTCTCTCTCTCTCTCTCTCGCTCTCTCGCTCTTCTTAGCACGTTCGTCCGGCGAAGCGTCCAAGGATTTTTGCAAGCCATCCGCGATCATTCTTCTCGCAGTAAAATGCATCGTTCTTCCAACGAAAAGAAGCAAACGAACAAGCGAAATCGAAAGGAGCTACGCGTATTATATTGTGTTTCCTTTCCTCTTTTTCCTCGACTCTTATACACGGCGCAAACACGTCTCGAAGGCGATTACATACCCTTTACAAATCTTTATACAATATCGATATATATATTTATGTATATGTATATATTAATTAACGTGTTAAATTCAGAAAAAAGTTTGCACGTATAATGCAACATGTGTAATAACGTGTATCGAAATCATCATGCTTATCGAGGGTATTAAATGCGATACACGCGTATCTCTGTTCAAGGAATGTGCTCTACGTACAAAAGTCTGCGTCTCAAAATCTGCTCTCTTATACATTTTTTTTTTTTTTCTTTTTATTCATTCTTTCGTTCTCTTTCTCTCTTCTCTATGAACTAATTTTGATGCTACTTGGGTTGGGGGGGGGGGGGGGAATTCAACGTCAGCGCTGGCAGCATCTCTGCTCCCTGTCTCTATGCATTCTCTTAAAGCTAAAGAGGTAAGTATAAAGGCGCCAATACTGCTAATGTTGACGACTGTTACGACAAAAAGAATTCCTTATCCGCGGCTTTGAATCCGACCAACGGTAACCACGTCATAAACCCCTTCTTTTCACGTTCGTTTTGATCAGCAGTCGCGCCTGTTACGTGTCTAGATTTTGCAAATGATAGTCGAAAGTGAAGAGAAAAAAAGCGAAGGATCGCGAGAGTAATGGTGGTGGTGGTGGTGGTGGTAAGCGGTGATGGGAAATGAACATCGACGACGTGGATACTCGCCGATCGGGGAACGTAAACTGAAATGGGGGACAAGATGCGGGGGTGCGATCTGATCCCTCGGCGCCGTGGCGTGCACGACGTGCAATGGACATTGTTCGTTCGTTCGTTCTTTCGTTCGTACAATACAAAGTAGAGGTACTTCGCTTCGTATAAATACAATAATGTACAATCTTCGTTTACTCATTTTTTAATCGTGGTTTCTTTTCGCTTGGAGTTAAACCTTACAGTGACAACCCCGCGTTGCGCACTGAGCGTGCGCGGGGCCGCTAGAAACGGAATCGATCTATGCTCTACGGTGAGTCGACAGACAAAATGATGAACAAAATTCTATCTATACATTTAACGCCTTTCTTCTCATTTCCTGTTGCTTCCGCGACGTCGTTCCCTTCGTTGCGTTCGATCCTCGAATCCTCTTCTTCCAGTTTGTCTTCGCCTCTCTCTACCTCCACCCTCTCCGCCGCCCTTTACTCTTTCTTTCTCCTTCTTTCTCCTCTTTATTTCCGCCTTATTCGCCTCTTTGCGAAGCTCCGACCCGCTGCTGCCGCGCTAAGCGTCCTCCTCCGCTTCGACTCCCTCGTCCCATCCGTCGTGATCCCTTCCGGTTTCTCTGCAGTTTGCTCGCGGGAAGCGAGATTATTGGTTGGTCGCACGGCGGTTCGACGTGGAGCGTGGTACGCGTCGAGGAAAAGGTAATAATAACGTTACGTACAGCGTTCGCGACAATTCCCGACAAAGCTCCCTCGATCCATTCCACGTACGCTCTCGCGTCTTCGAACCTTCTAGGGTAGGTAGGTACCAGCAGACAGACCTACGCTCGCTACGAACTGCTAGATGCGTTTGCACATACACAGACGCCTCTCTGGATCTCTATCTAGTATAAGTATGTATGTATGTACGCACGTATGTATCGACTCTACTATACACGGATATCTTGGTCGTAACGTTAATCGTGATAACAAATTACGTGATACGTATATTACCTACGGGGGCTCGCTGTGCGTATGTATCGTTTACGCGTGCACTCCCACACGCTGTGCGATCTACACTACTCTCGTTCTCGTTTTCTTACTCGTTCCCCTTTCCCTCTCCCTCCGTGTTCCGTGTCTACACGTAATCCCGTCTGTTTTGTACCTGGATGTTCCTACCGTCTACGTAACGCACATGTACCCATGGAAATGTTCACGATGCAGAGAACACTACAGCGTGTGCGTGCTCCCGTACAACCGATGTCTCCTATCCTGTGTACATGCTTCTGCTTCTCGTTTCAGCTGTGGGTAATCTTTAACCCTTAAACAGGCGCGCAATACTTGACTGGGTATCGTTTGGCTAAAGGTCTCCTATTCCTTTTTACTCTGAATTTTATTTAATACTCTTCTTATCTTTAGAAACTTTGTCTTCTTATTATTTTTTTTTTTTTTTTTTTGCCTTAGATAAATCGTTAAAAGTGTAAACGCTATATCACGAGAGGAAGAACTTGGATAAACGTGCAATTAAGATGAAAAAATTCTTAACTTCTTTATCGTTTGCTCTATCATCTTTCTCTTTCTCGCGCGCTCTCTCTCTCTCTCTCTCTCTCTCTCTCTCATTCTCGCTCATTGTTTCTCGGCCTTTCTTACTTACTCCTCAAAACATTTGCTCGTCGTTTTTTTAAAAAACTTTGCTGGTTCGCAGAATTGACTTGACGACGCTGCGTCGACGTCGACGTCTTCGTTACGTGTAAATATTATTCGTTAATAAACTAACTTTTTTTTCTTTTACTCTTTCTCTCTTCTAATTGTCTGCGTTAGATACTTCTAGTTTTTAGAGACGAAAATTTGCCCTCTTAAGGGTTAAAGATGGGTATTGGTTGGTGGTGGTGGTGGTGGTGGTGGTGGTGGTGGTGATGATGGTGGGTACGCTCGGGAGAGAACTCGAATGAAAAAGAAAGATACCGCTCGGGACCGGAAATAACCGGAAATAACCGTAAAACGAACAAACGAATGGTGCGATGTAATTGAAACACGTGCGTTGCGAATAAGTTTAAACAGAATTTACTTTTCACGTTCGTTGAAAATAAGACGCACAGCAGCTGACAGTATGGTACAGTTTATTTTCTAGAGCGCAAAAAGTTTTTCTAAGGCGTCGAACGAACAACATTGGATCGACCGTTTGTGACTAAAACTGTACGCGAACCGACCAGAAAATATCTCTGTTGCCGTGTCGTAAAACGTACGCAATTATCGTCTATATAAGTATTCGTAAACTAAATGAAAAAAAAAGGTTAAACGAGAAAAAAAAATTAATTGAAACGGAGGACGGAAACCAAGTAAAAGTAGAACCGTGCCGTTCAGTTTCTTCGATCGCCTATTCGTTCAACCGGATCTCTACCATTAGATCCGAGATAACTCGAGGTATAAATAATTGGTAATAAATAAACTGCAAAATACGTGAGCATGAGTAATTGAGAGTAATCGACTGTTTGTGTGTTTGTAATAACTGTTGGTATTGTTACTGTTGTTGTTGTTGTTGTTGTTGTTGTTGTTGTTGTTGTTGTTGTTGTTGCTGTTGTAATAGTGGTTGTAATAGTAGTGATGGTTGTATTAGGTGCTGTTGGTGGCCGACGGGGTGCAGGTGGTCGAGAGTGGCCTTACTTGAGTAGCTGATGGGCTCGCTCGTTGGCCACCTTTATCCTCGTCTCGTTCGATTCGCCCTGCGTGCCAAAGAAACAAACAAACGAAAGATCGTAACTAAAAATTAAGGCGTGTATCAGCATCATGTTATTGTCCACCTCGTTAACGCGGATTACGTCGCGGTCTCCTTCTGCGCGTATCGTTCGTCATCGTCGACATCGTTACTCGCGATTGTATCGGGAGAAACGAATCGGACGCTCGATCGAATCGTGGTGGACGTTGAAACGGAAACAGAACCCGTACGTAAAACGTCGAAGACGATGCGACGAGACGACGACGACACTGCGAGGTTTCATCCGACAAATAAGATTTCGAAGGTTCGAATGTTAATATCAGCGTAACACGCGTGTGTAATAAATAAATAAGTATATATACACACACACACACGCACACACGTACGTGTATGCGTGTGTATGTATACGTATGTAACTATATGTACGTATGTAGCGATAACGTATAATCACCTATAAAACTAGCGTAGAAACGAACTGGACACAACAACGGCAAGAAATGATGACGCGGTTACAAGGAGTCAGTAATTAATGTAAAACTAAACGACGTATATAAAAGGAGATTGCACTAGGTACACGAGACATAGAGACACACGTAATATATAAATCGATGTAACCGGAAGGCTCGATGATTTTCGTTGTAGCACAAACAGGTGGATCGAGTTGGAGATACGAGTTGGGTTGACGGGTTGGCGGTGTCCGACCGACGACGAGAAGGCAGAAGAAGGGGTCGTGGGCGTGTGGTGAGCGTACAACATTTTTTCGAGCTGATATATATATACATATACAGGTTTGTATATATATATATGCTTTTTTCTTTTTTTTTTTTTTTTTTTGGTTGTTTGACTATTTTTGGGGCTCGGAGGAGACGGGTACGTGGGCAGAGAGACGCATTTTACTTGAGTAGGGCGTGCGCACGCTGATTCGCCACGGCTATCCTCGTTTCGTTTGACTCGCCCTGCGGATTATCATAGTTTGGATTTGGTCACAGGCGGCACAAGATAGAGAACCTTCAAGATAGAACGTAAGGCAAGAAGAAACAGAGAAAGAAACGACAAAAATAGAGAAAGACAGAAAAAAGGGTCAACAAAGCGTGTGAAACGTGGTCATCGGATCAACTACCGACGGCCGTATAAACGTAAGGTGCAATCGTTTTCCTTTCGTTCTGATGTTGCTTTTCAGCATCGACTATCCGTTGCGAATCCTTCTTTCTCCCTTGCTATTCTTTTGCATTCGATATTGCAATGGTGGCCGAACACAGAAGACAGCCCGTGAAAGTGGCAAACAGAGAAAGAACATTGGTGGTGCGAGATGACGAGAAAGGGTTAATTAAAAAGGGATGGTGAGGGTGGGGCAGAGGGGGGGTAGGGAGGGGGTGGCTAGTCGTGCGGTGCACGTGCGTACGCATGCCAACGTGAAAACGAAACGATCGTTCGCCTATTATTATCAACCCTTTGCGATCGGCTAATATCTTGGCAATAGAAAATTTCCATTTCAATAGAAAACTTCAGGGAAACGCGTATTTCTCGAAAAGCTGCGGTGAAATGAGTTTAACCTTCGTAATTATTAATCAATGCTGGTGTCCCCTCGGAGAGGACATCCGAGTGCAAAGGGTTTTAAACGACTCTGCGTGCGTCTCTTTTTATTCGACGGATCTCCCTCCCTTGAACGCAACCCTTTCGCAACGATCGTTTCGTCTTCAGCAAATAGAATTTCCGTGCCAACACAAAAATAATGTGTTTACTATACGTATACATTACATATATTATATACGTTACGGGCAATGTGTTTAACGTGGGCATTTTCTAAAATTACCGGGCATTGTGTAGGATGGTCAATTTTTTCGGCAATGTATATAATGGGCAGGTATTTCACGAATGGCCCGGATATTTTACATAATGCCCGCGTTGAACGCATTGCCCGTAACATATATGATATATAGAGATAAAAGATCGATAAAAGTAGAGAAAAGGTTCGTTTTATCGAATGCGTTCTCCAAAAAGGAGAGATAATCCCGTCTTAGAAACGTTTTAAGCGAAGGAAAGGGTGCAAATGCTGCGTATAGACTGAAAACGTCTGCTCGTACCGTACTTTGCCCATCGTCGGCGGACAGAAGTCCTACAATCGAACAACCCTCGAAAGAACCGTAAACTTTCGCACGAAACCAAGACTGGCAAACCGTCCCACCCCCTCGCGTACCGAGATAATTCGAACGCGCATAAGCTTCGCGCGTTACGTTTACCTCGATCCAATCAGCCTCCGAATCGTAATCCGATCTATTAGCACGGTCTGACGAGGCCAGTGCGGAAATTCTCGGGGGACACGAGAAACGTCGACGACCAAACATTTGGTTCCGCGCCAGGAACGAAGAGAAAGAGGGTGGCTCGGGATTCGGGGTGAAACGAAGGACATGTAGGAGAAAGCGAAAGCGACGACGTGTTGTGCATCGCTCTGAGCGCGTGCATCGTGAGAGAGATAATCCACGCATGCTCCGTGGAGAGAAAAAACATAGCGGAGCTAATCGTATTTGTTTATAATCGTCATCTCAATCAACAGCTTGTTCGACTAACTTCAGACCTTGCTCGTTCTAAGAATTATCGGTCCTTCGACATTGTCGAGTCGAATTTTCTTTTTACCAATAGAAATGCGAATAAAACGAACAAAGAAAAGTCTGAAGATTCGCGATCGAATGACTTCTCTGAATACAAGTCCGACTCGTCGCGTCGTCGTTGTCGTCGTCGACGACGATCGAAGACGCGCGAATCGTTTCCTCACCTTGCGATTGATCCTGTCGATCTGTCGGTTCTGATTTTCCAATTCGCTGCCCATGTCGATCGCCATATTTCTCAAGTTACCGATCATCGTGTTCACCTGGCCCATATTCTCCTCCATCTCTCCTTCGCGGGCGTCGTTCGTGATCTTCGCGATGTAACCACCCTGAGGGCCAAGCCCGTTGCGATCGTCCATCACCCGTTGGGGCTGGTTGTTAACCACCTTACCATCGTCGTTCCCCTTCCACGTTCCCTCGTCTTCTTTGAAACTGGCACCTCTGCGGAAAGACACCGTTCGATCAACGATTCTGTTGCACGCGTGATCCGTGTCGAAAGAAGTTTCCCCTTTCGGAGAAACGGAAATTTCTAAACGTTTAAGCTACAAAATTGTACGAAACTTTACAAAATTGACGATAGAACGACTATTGTCGAGTTAGAAAATACAAAGAGAGCAAAGAGTAAAATGTAAAGCGATTCGGGACAGCCCTACTTGTTGCATGGAAGAACGCAGAGACCGCAGCACTTTTCCATTCCGGTCAGATTTTTCTCGGCCTCGCGCATATCGGCGTTGATCTGATCCATGCCCTCTTCGATTCTGTCCAGTTGCTCTGTTTCATCGTACGAGAAGACAACGTTAAAATCCACCTTCTACCGTTCTCGCTGTGAAGGGTCTCGAAAGAAAACAGACAGTCGCCGGAAAACAGAAATCCCACGTGCCGCTGCATTCTACGTCTCGCTTGTACGTAACGAAACAAAAATTTGTTTGCTAAAAATCGGATACTCGGAGAAAGGGAACTAAAAAGAGAAACCCACTGTCCGATTCTCTTTCGAGAGTTTTGTATACTTTGCTCTGAAAAAATTTAACTGGACCATCGTTTTGAAACCAAGTTTCAAAAGTGTTCTTCCGCGCAACACCTCTTTCAGTTGGACAAACTTCGATTCTTTTATCGAATTTCTCGTCTCTAAACGAGGACCCAGTCGTTTCATAACACTCTACGAGGATTCATCGAGAGATACTTTCAGCGTGTACGCCTTCGAGGGAATAATTTGGAAAAATACGTGCAACTAGCCGGTGCTACGTGTGTTCGTGTTTCGATCATTGCGAATTGACCACTCTCTCGATGAAGAATCGTTGGGAAATAAAAAAACGAGTGCAACGAAAGTGCAATAGCTAAGCAAAGAGTCTCCCTATTATGCTAAGGGTGTCCTAAGATCGGGTGAGTAGTTTTGTATGTACTTGGGGTGTACGGTGGATTCTAAGGGTACTGGGTAACGAGTCGAGCCAAGTATAATTTACGGTAAAGTAAACGCGTTGATGCAAAAATGTGCCGGTCAACAAATACAGTAGTATATTGCAAACAGGTTTGACTTACACCGTGCCGGAAGTAACGGAGGGAGGCGTTTAAACGTGGTGCGCGTGTCGTGCGACCCGGTTTACATCTGTATTCTATTTCATTTCTTTTGTTTTGTTTTGTTCGTCTGCTTGTTTTGTTTCTGTATATATATATATAGATAGATAGATAGACAGATAGATATATATTTGTTTCTTTTCTCTATCTTTTTTGTTCGTTCGCCTTCGTGAGATTACGTTCACGGAAGGAAGCGGAGTTAAGAGTAGGAGGAAGCAAACGGACAGAACGATAGGACGCAGAGAGAAAGAGAGAGAAACAGAGTGGCAAAAAAGATAAGATAGAAAAATCGGCAGAGGAAGAGACAGTAAACGAGATATCAGAGAAAGAGAGAGAATGCGTAGAAAGGCTGTGAAAAAAACAGTAAAAAGGACAGCAGAGTGGAAGAGAGCAAAGCGATGATCGAGAAACAAGATCGAGAAGGACCGAGGAGACAAAAAAGTGAATGCATCGGAAGGAGATACCGTTGAGGTGATAGAGACCCGGGAGATTAAATAAGAGATGCAAGATCGGATAGAATAGAAACGTAAGAACAAAAGGAAAAACTTAATCGATGATTTTTCGAACGCAAAACGATCTGAACGTTGAGAGGGCGGCGGGTGGACGGGGGGGGTGAAAGAAATGTCGATAGAACGAATCTGCAGTCTTTCGGTGGTTTTGGTTAGTATCAACCGTTCGACTGAAAGTTAATTTCAACGTACAGGGGTTGCATAGTGTCTGGACGATATTACACGCAATTAGTGTCGTGCGCGTCGATATATAATATCTATATAGGCGCAAGACAAGCCGTGTATAAATATTATATACGCCTGCGGGTGGAAAACGTATCGGAGAATGACGAGAATATGCATATATGTATACACATATACGTATATGTGTACAGAAATTGGTCGTCGGTCGTTGCTTTTGTGTCGATCAAAATCAGATAAAGAAATTTCTTGTACGAGACTTTGTACGTAAGTTTAATGTTTGTATGTCTAGATTGAAATGGCTTACCGCCTTGCTCGTCCAGCATTACGAGGGTTTTCATCCCGACCTCGTGGCTCTAAACAGGCAACCGACCAATCAGCGGCGTGTTAAACGTGAGAAACACAGGAAGAACCGTCGAAACGCACCCTCGTTACGCTCCTCGAGGATATTTTTCTAGTCGCGTCGAAAAGACTCGTCCGCGTGAGACGTTGATCAACGCGGAGTATCGCGGACCGTCCTGTATTCGCGCACCCCCTTTATTAAGAAAAGCGTCCTCTAGAGAAAAAGGACGGATAATCGTTCCCGTTCCATCCTTTTCTTTGCTATCATTACTGTGAACCGTTCTACGCGCTACATCTCTCAACGAAGTAGGGGCGACGACATCGGAGGAGCGAGAGGGCGCGTACGACGATATTTCATCCTGATTAGTAATTCTATTGCGGGTCAGGCTGCTGGAAGACCAGGATAATCTTTCGTACGTGACGTAGCGAGTAGATTCGACGAAAAGTTGGATTTACCAACTTGCGAAGCGACGACACTCGACGACGAGACATTGGATGAACGAGAGGGAAATAATTAGCTCCAACCTGGTTGGAGAACCCGTCGAGCGTGTGTAACGCGAAACAGGGATCGTCCTCCGTTAGTCGCTCCTCTGCTTCGTGCACTGTGCGCGATACGCGCCGGATGAAACGAACGAAAAGGCTCTCGAGAGGCTGGGAACATTTGCCGGAGAAGGAGTAACGAATTCACGATGAGCTAACTATCATCGATTCGATCGACGAAGCGAAGAAGCGACGGGATGACAGCAACGTCGAGTACGATCGTCGATCGAGCGGTTGGTAAATCCAACGGTTCCCGGCAGGAGGGGTCGAAGAACTTTATAATGGGTATGGGGGGATAATTAGTATGCACGTCGATCTGTGAAATGTCCAAGAGCAAACAAATTAGCCAGTTTAAGATTATTATAGCGATACTAGAATACGGCGGAATGTGGTTACACGCTCTAATTATACTTCTGTTATCACGGTGGGCTAAGGGGATGATGGTTCAGAGTCTCGTCGAGAGGCTGGATAATCGAGTCTACGGTCGAGTAGTAGTAGTAGTAATAGTAGTAGTTAGTAGTAGTAGTAGTAGTAGTAGTAGTAATAGTAGTGAAAGGATGAACGGATGAAGGAAAACAAGATGGAATTTAATCGATGAACCGAATCGAATTAAGGACAAGTAGCGCGGTGGCGATGATGCGAGAAGTCGAATGTTAAATAGGAGCAGACAAAGGCGTAGAAGCAGATTAAAGGAAGAAAAGACACGCTTCATTTCCAGTGTAGGCACTCAGAGTACCGTGGCGCTGTAAGATACAGAATTAGAAGGTTGTTTTAGCTGAAGGACAGAAAAAGAGATCAGAACCAGAGATATACGCGTATTCAGTTCCCGAACGGACAAGCGGAAGTACACATTTGTAGTCGGCATATGTAGTCGGTGGTGTTCGATCAGTCGTCGATTTTTCCGGCCAGAGTATTTGTACGATCTCCCAGAAAAATAAAACAAAAAGATCCCCCAGACTCTCTTCGTTTCGTCTTTAAATCGCAAATCGAAGGTTCGTGTGATTCATCGAACGTGTTTGTTCCCCTGCTGGGAGAAGAACGCGCGCTCGTTTCCCCGGGGAAAAATTGACTAATTCGTGAATCGACGGGGTCTAGAACCGGAAGCTGTTAACGTCGTAGACAAATATGTGTCAAAGTGTGTCCTGTTTCAGTGAACCAGTCCCGTCAACCGTGGAAAGTGTACGAAAGAGCTCAGTTTCTTTTCTTTTGTCTCTGTTCTAGTACTTCTTTACGAAACAAACAAAAAAAAATACAAAAAAAATTAAAAAAAGATAAAATAAAACATCGTCTAACAATTCGATATCGAGCGAAATGCACTTTGTACTATTCATTCTTTTTTCCCCGCTATTTTTTTCCCATGTCCCGTTTCCATTCATTCCTCGTCACTTTGCTCTCGTCTTTGTTCATTTTTTTCTTTTTTTAATACTTGTATATATATATATATTCCCAATTTTCATTCTTCAAGAGAAGAGTTTCTTTTACATTTTTTTTTTTTTTATAATTGTTGTTTTTGTTTATTGCTGAGGGAACTGCTTACCGCCTTGATGGTCTAACATCGTCAGAGTGTTCGCTGCGACCTCCTCGCTCTACGACAGGGTCGAAGGGCCCACACGTTAACGGAAATGAAAGATCGTTCAGTGATGCGCGTGAACAACTGCGAAATTAAGTCAGAGACAAACAAGCAAACCGCTGGCACGTTTTGCCACATGAGTCACAGACTTTCCCGGTCTACCCTTTCGAAAGAACGATAGCGAACGATCGCGATGGTGATCGCGACTCGAAGCTGCTCGATCTTATACTTGTCTTCCAACGATTCCCCTCGTCCGTGCGGTTCGACAGAATCCGAGTCGTGTGTGACAAAACGTGCCGGGGTATAATAAAAATAAAAACTCCATACTTATCTATGAAAGAAAATAAGTGAACTCAACGTGTAGGTCCGTGCGAATGATCATTCGGAAACGATTTCCTTCGCGTCTCTAACTAAGCGATCGAAACGATAGCTCACGGACGGACACGTTGAGCACGATGGTGTAAATTAGAGAGAAAAGAAAAATATATGAAAATACAATAATAACGAGAAAAAGATAAAGGTGTGAGAGCGCGAAGAAAAGAACGATGAGTAAATGACGATGAGATCGTAGCTAATTTCGAGCGAAACAAGTGGAGCGAGTTACTAGCTACAATTTACATGGCTAACTTTAACTTTCACACGGCGACATCGACGTAACACGCCTGCTTGCACCATGCGCATCGCATTGCTAAGTATAGTATCTAAGGTGATACGCAGGAAACTATATAATATGTATATATACATAATGTATGTACCGACTTTTGGCAGCTTCGAGGATGAGAACGTAGCACTGACCTACGTACAAGAGAGTCAGAACTCTACGGAATAAATTACAAATGACAATGGACGATGGACGAGAACGTCGTTCCTTTCCCTTCGTTGTTGCTTCTCTGTCGATCACCGGAAAAGAGGCATACGCGAATCGCGCGCTACTTTCTTCCGACTCGAACTATAATCGACAGCATCGACTATAATCGCACTATCGCATGTATATATGCACGATTACCTATATACATGTATATACATGTTGATAGTAATAACAATAACAGTAATAATAATAATGCTAATAATAATAGTATATGTACACGCCGGCAATTGATAAGTTCGCTGGTAAAAAGCGGAGGGCAATATAATACCTAAGTACTTGGTAAGACGACGGTCGACAAAAAGTACGTTCGATGCAGAAGGATTGAAATCAAGGTTAAAGACAAAGAAAAATACACGAGTAGATATATATAGATATATGTACATACATACAATCATCTATGCGTGTAAAGTATATATATACATATATATACATAGAGGGGAAAAACGAGAGGTTGAGAGAGAGAGAGAGAGAGAGAGAGAAAGAGAGAGAGAGAGACAGAGACAGAGGAAAATAAAAATTACGATAAGAGAAACGGAAAGAAAGAGAAAGAGACAAACATCTAACGCTAAGAAGAATCATTGGATATATATTTGTCTGGGTTTTGTAAAATAAAAGGAGGAATGGAAGTTTATATACATATACGTATATGTACATTATATATGTATATAAACGATATCTAAGCGTATAGTTGATATGTTAACTCGTAATATGAATAGATATACTTAAATGTACGTATTACACGTTCACTGATAAGCGACACAGCTAGAAGCTTTGTGTTTGGCTACGAAGTAAAAAAAAAAAAACGAAAAAATATATAGTACACAATCCAAGGAAGAATGTGTGTATTCGTGAGTAGTTAGACAAGGAAAGAGAGAAAGAGAGAGAGAGAGAGAGAAAGAGCGAGTGAGAAAGACAAAGAGAAACTGACAAAATACGTACGTATGCGTCTAATCGAGATGCATACATATACACACGAGATACACGTCTATGCTCCGAGTATTTTATTGCTGTGTGTAGAGAGACAGAGAGAAAGAGAGATGAGAAATATCGTCGAGAAACAAAGAGGTAATGAGATAATTAGAAATAGAGAGAGAGAGAGAGAGAGAGAGAAACACGAAGATGGGATTGTTAGAAGAGAAGCCGACGAAAGGCAAAAAAGATGAAGAATCGCGGACACACAGAGGGACGTTTAAACATAACAGGCCGTTACGGAACCGAGTTAATTTAATTTTCGCGTACGATGCTCTGTACAAATTCGATTCGACAACTGCGTTCTTGGATATCGAGTGTTGGTGTATCTACTGGCAGTAGCAGCAGCGATAGCAGCACCAGCAAGTGATGTTTGTGCTAGTCAATGTCTTTGGTAGTATTGGTAAGTAATTTAGTGGAGAGAAGAGTGTCGTTTCTAGTAGTTGGCTATTACAAAAGTCTAAGGAGATCTGCTCTTTCGAATTCTACGATGCCGCCCAGACGTATAAATATTAGGAATTCGCCAATGATGATTCCACGATCAGATCATTTCCCAATACTTTTGCATTCTACCGACTGTAGCGAAAATTTAATAATGTTCAGCAGTATTAGCAGTGTTAATAGTGTATGTAGTACTAGTACATATATTATATATACATATATAATCGTAGTAACGGTAGTAGTATAGCAATAATTCTAGCAGTAGTAGTAATAAGTAGTAGTAGTAGTAGTAGTTAGTAGTAGTAGTTAGTAGTAGTAGTAGTAGTAATAGTAGTAGTTAGTAGTAGTAGTAGTAGTATTTTGTATAGTACGGCTGTAATAGGTACAGTGGTAGTTGGCTGTCGCTTTTCTTCGTCAACCGCGAATTCGCACTGTCTCGTTCGCTATACTTCCGCTATTACACGTACGCATTCTAACCCGTACTGGAAACAAATCTACCGCTACTATTCGTTACAAAAAAACTTGATCGAGCAGGGAGTTGCGTGTATTATGATTCTACGAGTATTCGTAGCAGTGTAGTCGACGTAGTAAGGGAGAAAGAGAGCGCCAGAAAAGAAGAAAATAATAATAAATAAAAGAGAAGGGAACCAGCGAAGATCGGCTGTTCGAACGCGAACAAGTTTGGTCGTTGATTAGTCGAGAGGAGCTCGACCGACGAACGAATCTCGAGGGGTAATATCTGGTTTGACATGACGAGCGTACGGAGATGATGCGAGCGATCGATCGAAACGTGATCGAGGGCGTTCCTTCTCGTTTCACGACATGTACGCAGACCGCGCTATTAAAAGAATGCCTTTCCACGACCTGTAACGTAACGACGACGAGTAAACATGCCCGCTGGAAGAGCAGAAAGGGCAAAAAACTGAAGAGGGTAAAAGAGGACGCTACATCGCGGCTGGATCGATCGATCTCTCGTGACTCGCTTTCTGTCTCTTCGGCCGTAGCCAGCCTATGAACCGCAACACGTAAAAGGAACGTGTGTACGCGTTTAGCGGCCGTGTTAACACGGTAACGTGACGATTATCAGCGACGCGGACACTGGGCGAACATTGACGAAAACCAGTGAAAGAAAGAAAAAAAGACGCCCCTCGGAATCGTAGAAGGGTGAATCGGAAAGTAAGAGAATGGATCCGCGTAGAGTCGTGTCAAACGATTCTCTCTCTGCGAAAAAAAGGTCAGGAGGTCGCGAGGGTTCTCGAGATAAGCGACTCATGGGCGAAGTGCCTATCGATTTTCGGAGCCGGAGTCGGAAGAGTACGGGGTGACGGTGCGTTCTCGAACACGTCGGAAATCAGGCTGGACGAAAAGGAAAACGGAAGAAAAGAAACGAGACGGAGAACGGTGAAAGGAAAATAGAAACAGGAACGCGATCGATCGATGGCGGAACGAGAGGGTGGAAGTCCGCGAAGAAGAAACGCGACATCGGCGTTCGC
Organism: Xylocopa violacea; assembly: GCA_963969225.1. Classification (NCBI taxonomy): domain Eukaryota; kingdom Metazoa; phylum Arthropoda; class Insecta; order Hymenoptera; family Apidae; genus Xylocopa; species Xylocopa violacea. Next base: position 25,288,097 of record CAXAJV010000012.1, read on the forward strand.
CTCGTAATCTTCCGTACGATCGAAGGTTCTCTCGAAAGGAGAGGAGGGTTTGCTTTGTGCTGGGTTCAGGTGTGGCACAAGACACAGTTCGTTTGTACATGTAATGTGTGAGAAAAAAAGGCTAGGTTCCTCGTTGTTGTTGTTGTTGTTGTTGTTCTTGTTGTTTACTTATATGGCTAAAAAGCGATTCACTCACCTCCCTGGTCATCGAGTGCGACCAGAGTACGGATGCCAGCCTCCTTGCTCTACGACAGACAGAGGCAGCACAACACAGACAACCACCACCAGTGTTAGAGAGTTGTTTTTTCTTTTTTTCTTTTTTTTTTTTTTAGTAGTAAGTATATAGTATAGTAATATTAGTAGTATATTAGTAGTATATAGTATTACGGTAGGTAGAGACGGAGGGTGTAACGGAAGTCGGTGGAGAGAAGTGGGCAAAGTAAGTCGAGGTATATCTTTCTGCAAAACGATGCTGGATATAACGTGACCGAAACGGGCTTTGTACGCGCGAGACACCAACGAAAAAGATTTGCTAGTTTCGTTCGTTTTGTTTGTCTATTTTTTTTTTTTTTTTTTAATGTTTGTCTTTCTGTTCTCGACGGATCTAAGATTGGACGCTTTTTTTTTTTTTAATTTCTGCGGACTGTTAAAGCCTTTGACGCGTTCACGACGCAGGCGATTGCAATAATATATATACGCACGTATTTATACAAGTATATATATATTATCCTGCCTGTGTGTATGATGCAGAGACAGGTGGGCAGACAGGCGGACAAGCAACGAAACGTTTACGAACTGACGATATGGAGACACGTTATCGATATTATTATATTCATATTTATACTTTTTCGGCTCGAATGAGTATATATTTCTCGATCTCTAAATTAGGCTTGTCGCTTGTTGTTGCTGTTGTTGTTCTTGATGTTGTTATCGATCATGACGATGTTGTTGTTGTTGTTGTTGTAGTTGTTGTTGTTCCTGTTGCTCTGTAACTGTCGTCGCCATTGTTGTAGGTTTAATTAATTATTTTATTATTTTACTTTTTTTTTATAGTCATTTGTCAGATCTTCCTTCCGGCTAATCGGGATATCGTTACAGGCGTGAAAGCTTGCACGGACTTTCTATTCGTTTCTTTGTGTTATTATTATTATCGTTAGTTTAATTTTTGTTTAATGTTTTTTTGTATCACGTATCCTTTTTGTTCCGTTTCGATAGCGCGCGACGAGTTTTAAAAGACCGCTCTTTTTTTCATCGGGAGGAGAGAAACTCGCTCGCTTCCGTCACCGGTTCGTCCACCTTTCTTCCCTCCATTCATCGAACGGACGCGAAGAACGGCGTACCCTCGCGAGGAAGAGAGATCGAGAAAGAAAAACAGATAGAAATAGAAAAAAAGAGAAAAAGAGAGAAATAGAGCGAAATACTACTCGAAAAGCTTTGGAGTCCGAATATCCACGGATGAAAAGAAAATTCACAGTGTATATATATATATATGCATACACATATATATATAAATAGTGTACGCAAAAAGAAAAAGTACCGCAAAATACAGAACGATACACGGATACATGGTCTTTTTTTTCATGGAGAAATCATGTAAATTGAAAATGCGCAAGGCAAAAACGAAAGGTCTTAATCGCGTTTTGAGTCGCGAGAAATGGAATTACTTTTGTTTTTCTCCGATTAAACGCCGTCGAGGACGATTACCACCGGAGGAACGAAAGAAATATACACGTGCCGAATTCCTTAAGCAAGTACATACGTACGCGGAAGCGAGAGAAATCTCGGGACTCAAACGTAGACGAGAGATACCTAAATAAATGCAAAGTAGAACACACGCACACAGAGAAACGGAAGGGAGAAATGGAAAGGAGAGCATGAAGAGAGCGGCGAATGACCGAATGAGAAAAAGAGAAGAAAGAGAGAGCGAAGAAAAGGAGCCGAGCTTTTCGTCTGGGTAAACCCACCGAGGGATGAAACGCTGCAGCAATTGGCGTTTTTAGCAAACGATACTTATCTTTTTCTCTTGCAATTCAGCGAGAGAGAGAGAGAGAAAGAGAGGGAACGTTGCAACCCCGTCCCGCTCCTCTCTGCGGTCACTCGTTTCAGTAAAACGAACGGGATTTAATTCAAAGGAACCGAGATAGATAGAGAGAAGCTTTGGAGTGGAATAAAAAAACAAAAAAAAAAGAAACATATAAAAATAGAATCACAACGCTGCAAGAGAATCTGGTTATAAAATTATTATCCATCAAATTAATTAGGGGGTAAGTTCCTCTAGAAACGCTTTCGTTTGATCGGTCAGTCACGGAAACGGTTATAAAAGAAATTCTTTGCTCCTTTCCTCGTTCAGCTTGAAAGAGAAGCGTGCTCATTCATCCGCGTGGAAAATGTGCATAAACTATCGAAAAAAAAAGGAAAAAAAATGAAAACAAAATGAAAGATTCACGCGGAGTATTTACCAGAAACTCGCTTATTCTCGCTGTTCCGTTCGAAAACAGTCATCGTTGCGCTTTTCTTTTCTCAGGTAAATACTCTGTCGATTATCAGGTGCACATAAAGATCGAAAGAGAGAAATAGAGAGAGAGAGAAGAGAGAGAGAAGAGAGAATAACGATTGCAAAGGAGTTTGATCGGCCGTGTGGTTGTGATGCTGATAGTGGTGGTGGTGGTGGTGGTTGTGGTGGTGGTGGTGGTGGTGGTGGTGGTGGTGGCGGTGTTGGTGGGTGATGCATGGACACGTGAGCAGCATCTTCTCTACACGATGACGTGAAACAAATGCCGGAGACAAGTGGAGAACGAGTCGACTAGATTCGCGACGAATCCCCGGCTGAAAGCAAACTAAACAAAGAAGAGGAAATAAATGAAGAAAACAACGAAATGGCATGGAGATTTCGCACAACACCGGCGAGTCTGTACAAACAGCGACGTAGCTTGTCCTTGATTTCGATCGATCGAAAATTTCAGTCTTGGACCAGCTACCTCTCTCTTCGCGATTGATACCTCATACATATTTATGCGAGCTGCGTTTCGATGATTGGTGAGTGAATATGGCTTGTGCGCAAGAGAGATCGCAAAGTATCGATAGAATGATATCGAACCAGAAAAGTGACAGCACGATGCATTGAAAGAGAGAGAGAGAGAGAGAGAGAGAGAAAGAGAGAATGAAGTGTGTGTGGCGGAGGACAGGCAAACACACATATGCAGCCAGGCAGCCAAGGCAAACGGCAGCAAAGTTCGCGAAGGCACAGAATGCTTCTCATTAATTTCGCGAAAATAATTTCATCGATATCCCCTGCGTCGAGATCGTGGCAACGATCGCATCGTCGATTAAACTTTGCTTCGAGAACTCTGCAAACGGATAAGCGATCAAGTTGTTCCAAAAGAGATAAAAGATACACCGGCTGCTACGAGTCAACGATATTAATAGTAATCGCCTCTTTCCGATGCACGATAAAGATGTAAAATTCGGCGAAACGAGCACCGCGATAAGCTAGAATGCACAGTGGGATCGGATGGAGACACTATGCAAGCCGCCGGTGTAGATTTTATTCGACGAAATTTGCAATGGCAGGCAGGCGGACGATCGAGCAAGCGAGTGTAATCTGTCGAGTTTTAAGCAAGCGGACACACACGCGGGCACACACCGCACACGTGAAAACACGTACATACACAACAGCCAGCAACACGGACAATATCGATAAATGCCCGGTTCAGCCAGCAACACGGATTACACACTGGATAGCAGCGACAAAATTTGCCGTTCAGCACCGTGTTACGCGCGCTCTTTTCTAGATTCGTACTCCCCAAACTCGAGAAACGATCTTGCTACTTTCTTTCGTCGAGATCGGAGCTGTTGTTACATTGTCGTTTACCTGTCTCGGTCAGCTTCTAACGGGTCAATTGCTCGACAAACTATGGGAGAAGAGAATAATAGCGTTCCCTAGAGGCTTTCACGCTACAGTCGACACGAGCCCTTCCTTATCGGTTCGACGATCGGTCCTCATTTTTTCCCTACTATCTAAGCTTCCTTCGAATAATATGTAATCTTAATTTTCAAATATTTCCTGCGCAACTTGTACATTTTTTAAATTCGAAATGTCAGTGCGAGAACACTTGAACTAAGGAGGACTTCGTCGAATTCGCGACGCGTGCAAAGAGTAATTGTCGTCCCATAATTCTTCGAATACCGATCGTCGAATCGATATTTTCTTGAACGTGATTCACAGTTGAAAAATGAAAACGTTCTACACGTTTGTACACAGGTTGCACGGAGACAGAGATATAGAGAGAAAGAGAAAAAAGTGGTGGAGGAAGATCGAAGCGCGTAACTGAAAGAGAATTATGCACGTATGTACATATAATACAAGAGGATCGTTAAATTCTTCCGATATGCGCGCGTTGTTCACAAACGTTAAACGAATGCGCTCGCAACTGCGATTATTTTAACAATCGTAACGGCACGATGCGATTCCTCGCGTTTCGTCCGAATTTCATCAAACGTAGACGACGAATCGACAGATCGAGAAGAATTTAAACCAGGAAAAGATTGGGAAAAAGCCGCAGGAAGAATAGAAGAAGAGAAGAAGAGAGAGATGCAAGAAGTGGAGACACAAGAAAACCCTGTTACCCTCTGTCTTAATTGCTACGAGCGTGATCATTGAGAAACGCTCCGCGCAACGCATGACAAAGCCGAAGCACACCGTTTTCCCACACGATGGGATCATTAAATTCTTCGTTCCGTCTAAATCTCGTGTCGCGTCAAAAACGTTCGCTGTTTTCTGCAGCGTCCTTTCACCCAACAGACCAGCTTGTGTGCATTGCGCTGACATTCACCGTTGCTGAAAAAAAAATATCCTCCACCACTGGTAGCATATTAAGAGTTTTCCCTATTGTTCTTTTTGTTTCCTTTTTCTTTTTTTTTTTTTTTTTTTTTTAATAAGTTTACGCCACAACTGCTCCCGCAGTCCGAATTCCCGCGTTCAAAGTTCCCGTATTCGACAGCGAGAGCTCGAATAATTCGACTGACATCGACGGTAGTTTCGTGTATACATCTAATACGTGCGGGCAGTATTTTTTCTTTCTTTTGTCTTTTCTTTAAGTAGCATCCCGCGTGTAAAAAATGTATATAAACTAAATAGTCGTTGACGTCTCCAGTGCTCGAAATGCGACACGTGCTAGTTAGTGCAGCCACAGATAAGTAGCAAAAGAAATTGGAATGGAGCGGCGCAACGACCATTTAACCCATACCAGATCGTTTAGCAACAACAGTTGCAATAAAATGTAATATTAATGGGATCAATTTTGCGTTTGATCGAGCATTGAAAAAGAGAGAGATATATATATACGTGTGCAAAAATACGATCGACAGATAGCATCGTTCGGGTTGTCAGGTGCCAATTGCGCGTTCGCTCCTTCGACAATTAATAATAAGTTAAACGGGAAAAGAATATAAAGACATCGGATGTACACAGTAAAAATTCCGCACACACACTTATAGAGACGTACATACATGTATCGAGAATAGATATCGAAGGTACGAGCACAGACAACGAATAAATAATGCAATGGGAAGAAAAATGCGGAGCTGAAGAACGTAGACAGAATAGACGAAAATACACGCGCGCACACGAACGCACGCGTCCCATTAGTTTCGCGGCAATAGCATTAGTCAATCGAACAGCTTTCTTCTCGCGTGGAATATAGATATGCGTACACCAAGGTTGGCACAGGATGAATGCAATAAAACAACGCTGCGACCGTCGCGTGCATTCGTGCTGCGGTTTACCGTCTCGACCGCGTCGATGCGTCGTCTTACAATTCTTCCGAGTACATATTCGCGGCAATCTCATTCGGAACGAACATAGAAAATTACTTGGCACCAGTGCGATACTTTTCGCCCTCGTTTCCATTTTTCGAGGGAAACACAAGGCCACGGTATCCCGGATATGGCCATTATTTGCTTCTGCTGAACAATATAAACCGTTCGAAATACATCTGCATACGTATATATAATGTATAGACGTTCTACGAACGAAGGATGCTTCTGGCGCCGGAGCTGGGTCAAATACTATTTCAAGAATCGTTAACGCCGTACAAATCTGGCCATTTTCACCGTACACTTGAAACGATTTCATTCGATGTTCCCGTTCGTTGTAATTGCGCGGAACGCCGCTCCATTTTACCCTCTGAACGTGTACAATTTTATAGACGCATCTATGCATTCTTTAATCGGACTAGCCGAAATAGTATTTTGGCCACCTCTCTCCAGCGCGTTTCCATCGGATTCTTAAAACTTTATCTCGTTTTGGCTTTGCTCCTTCGACTGCACACACCGTCAACTTTACCCGAGGACGGGACCATGACGCCCATATCTTTGTCCCGCGGTATAACACGTAACGATTTTAACCAGCGACGATTAGACCTCTAGAATATCTCTACGAAGACCAAAATCGGGGAGTAAAAACTCCGGGAATAAGAATCGCTATAGTAACGAGGATCGAGGATTAGTACCGAGGATGATCGAGGATGAAGGTTAATGCGTTAAATAGAAGAGAATAGTTTCATAGGGACGAGACGAACTCACCTCCTCGCATAGCGCCAGCATACGCCTCGTACTCTCCAGGGACTGGAAACAGAACGAATCCCAATGGTTAAGCGATGCATCGCGACATCGTTATCGAGATCGATCGTACGATTTTTCCGCTCGACGTGATTGAGAAGGAAAAAATCGTCGCGTTGTTCCATCGAGCGACAGACAAATGTTCATCGACCGGAAACTCCACGAAATCTCTTTGATCGATCGTACGATGATCTTCCGATAATGTCGAAAGTGCGCCAAGTGCACGTAGACACGTACCTCATCTGTAGTTTGATCGGCCTTCAGCTGTAATTCTTGCAATTCGGTGCGAGGTGGGCCACCCTCCACCGGGCCCGGTGCTGATGTTGGAGCAGGCATCTTGTCGGGTGCCTGAGGATGGTAGCTTTAACCTAGAACCGCTCTTCCTCTTCGCAGCCGGGACAGCTCCCTGGTCGGAGAGATACTCGTTCGTTCTGCGACATTAAAGGGTAGAACGCGCTAGATTAGACGACCGCTCTTAAATCGCTGCCTCGCGACTCGCTTCGATCGCTCTAATCAGATCTAGACTCTCGATTGCAAAGTGTCCGGGACAAAAATGTGAGAAACAGAAATTTGGACCATCGAAAGAGTTGAAAGATCGATTTCGTTAGCGTTTCGTGTACCTGCTAGCCTGAGAGGATAAAAAGAAAAAAATACTGCGCGCGGTTAGTGTACTGAGATTCGCAAGAAGAGCGAGAAGATGGAGTAAAATCAGAGTCACGCGAGACGTATTTTCCAAGAGAACCCTGACGAACAGTCGAAAGAGGAGGACTAAACGAAGCGACGTGCGATCGCTCTCTCGAAGACGTAATACCGCGTATTGCGTGAGATTGGAGGCGTCGTGAATCTGCGATCGTGAAATTTTACGCAGAGATTCGACTACCGTCGGACAGCCGGTCGTAGCGGGTATGCATGTACACGCGTTTACGTAGCAGAGATACGTGTGTACCGTTGCTCCTATGAAAATCAATACCCGACGACCGACCGACCGACCGACCGACCCACCGACCGAATCGCGCGCAGACGCACACGACCGCGCCTGCTTCTCGTCGTGCTCCCTGCTTTCTCTCTCCTTTTCGTTCGAAAGGTTGCCTGCCGTCTTTCTTCCTTCGAATACCACCGCGAAAATCTCTCCGCACCCCGCGCGTACACCCGCCCACCGCTTCTTCAATTCTCGCAGCAGTACCGCGAGAACCGATCAGCTGGAACTTCCATAGACGCATGTACGCGTGTATGCGCCTACGCATGTACGTGTGTATGCTCCGAATAGCACCGCGAAAGTTTGCCCTCTGACAATTTTTTACTTCCCTTTCCTTTTACAACGTAGGCGTTTTCAACAGCCTCCCGAAGGACTTCCGTGTTGTCGCGAACAACGCTCTTTCAGCCGCTCGTAGAGAAACTTTCGTCAAAGCTTGTTGAAAACAACTGAATTGATACCGTTACTGCTACACTCCCACGCAATGTAAGAGTTGGGGAATTGCGTTGGATCTCGCGATCGAACGTCTGCGTGACGATCGGTGCTGAGGTAAATAGTTGCCGAGTTAACGGTCTCGATCGTTTCGTCGATTCGAAAATGAAGTACGAAGCGCAGAGAAAACCTCGCTGATTCGTTAAGAGAGCGCGAGAGCGTGGTAATTGGCACTTGTAAATAATTAGTCACCGAGAAACTCGGCGTCCCTGTTGAACGGGGCAAGACAGGTTCGATATACGTCACGCCTACTTGCGACCCCTAGGAAAATGAAGTGTTCCACGGGGCGGATAATAGGCCGCGGGATGAAATCGAATGGCACCAATTTCGTAGACACGAGTTATGACGGTGATCAATTGACCGAGAGCCTGTCCTTGCCCTCGAGACGAAGTTGGCTCGTTTCCAGGGTAAAAGGTACTGTGCGCCGCTTCTTCTGGTCACGGTGCACCTCGCCAAGATCACGGACGACTAGTCAAACCTGGAGGACGTTGCCTGTGTAGACGTCTCTCGTTCGAAAAGCAAACAAAACAGATATTGGCGTTCGATTAAGCAGAAATGCGCGAGTCCATTTGAAGGAAATCCGGCGTGTTCAGAAATCAATAGGGGCCCTCGTCGAAAATACTGGTATGCGTTTATATCTATAATAACCTCGAGTCCACGTCGAAATACGTACAGACGATGCGTCGAAACGAACGGCACCCCAACAACGATTATTTCGCGACGATTCGCGCGACGCGATACAAATCGCGACCGGAATTCTCGATTAGAACGCCTCGTACTCGTATCACCTCGCTCGATACGCTATGAAATACGCGTGATCGTGACCACATCGCGTGTTACTTTCATTCACGTTGCCCAGCTACCCGCTGCTTAACTTCCTAATACCCAACTACGAACCACCACCGTGACGGACAACTTTGAATCAGCAATTAACCGACCTGTATCGGACAGAATCGCGAGACAATGTTGCGAACTTTTCCACGTGGTTACGATCAGTTGCAACCTATGTCGTAACCCTGACTTCGCCGCGGAGCGTAGTCGCATTCGTCCGCAACCGATATCACGGGAATAAAGGAGGTCAATGCAAACGATTATCCCGCGTTCGCGCGGGAAAAAGTTCGGCAAAACGTTTAAAAACAACTTGCACGGAACATCGATAACGCCGCTGAGCCACGTCACGGTGTGCATTTGCATGCGCTTGCACGCGCTTGCACGCGCTTGCACGCAATTGCAATCAGCACCTCGTCGCGCGTTTTCCTATCTCGAGGTGATTCAACGTGCGAGTCTGATGTTCCGCGAATGATATTCAATGTTTAATGTAAGCGCGTTCGCTATACGTTGACAGGAAGCTTTACGAAAGACGTATCGAGACAGAGCTGATTTCGAAATCACGACCGATTACGAAAGAATAATGAACTTGTTGCAAACGACGATGAACCGAAAAGTTTCACCTGGACATTTCGTGTAACAAATATATCGGCGGTACACGAGTGATCAATGATCAACGTCCCGCGATTTCAATGAAAACTCGTGCCGCTTTAAAAAAAAAGTTGACGACATAAACGTAGAATAGGTGAGAAAATCAATATTTTAGTGCATTTCCGCCAATGACTCATACCTCCATCGTTGCAATTATAGAGTTCATCTTCCGCCGTCGAAGAATAAAATACGAATATTCTGACGTCATACATACCCTTCCGTCATCTGGCCACACACACACTCGTAGAAGTACACGTACATGCGCAGGAGCGCGCGCATACGCACAACCGTACATGTGTATACAGTCGCTTATCGCATACGCACGTACTTAGATGTTTTTTATCAATGACGCTCAGCTGTTAACGCCGGTAGAGAAAATACGAAAAGTCTGGCTACCGTTCGAGGACACTCGGCGTTGGCGACAACTTGGAGTTTCCACGACCAAATTCATGGGAAGAGCCACGCGTATTTAGAAAAGTTTCGCGTACGTACTAAGTAGACCGCGCATACGTGCGACATTAAGAAATCAATAAATAAAATAGCCGATCTGAAACAGTAACGTTGATACGATGTCGTTCTTCTATGGAAACAACGATATAAATAAACATTTCTTAAATGCCTGACAGTGGTAAGGTAGCAAGACGGTAAATATTATACTAAACAAATTCACTTTTACGTCATCGAACGCATCGTCACGTCTTTGAGAAAAATGTCCAAGTTGTGCGGTACAAGGACGTTGCAATCTGATGCGAACAACTGATTTCAAAGCTAATGAATTTGCGATAAAATCGAATTAGCTTGTACTATACCGGATAAATCTTTAATGATACTTATCCGGCTTCTCATTTTCTTTTCGCATAAGAAACTCGAAAACATTCAAAGTATACTCACGCACATTCATATTACGTGACAATCAGAAATAAGCGATAATTTAAATATTATCACTTTCACAATTGATTGATCGTATAGGTAAGTCAAGAACGAATCGAATTATTCGTCGATGCTCCTATGAGTATCGGAATAACTTACATATATGCATTAATGATAAAAATAGAAAATGACAATGATTACTATTCGCTGCAACGAAACAATATTCAACCGTGACAATGAAGAGACGGTATAAGACAATAAAAAGAGAGACTGTGCAACGACACCGGTCTGGCTATTATTACTAACCGTAACTCGTCGATAAAGCTGTCCTCGATGGGTGTTTCCACTGTAAACAAACTCTGTGCCGGTTTGCTCGGAGAAAAACGACGAATGAACAATCTCAGAACTATCACTAACACTCTTTCTTTTCCAATGAAAACCGGTGAGATCTCTAGCAACGTTTGCGGAGCTACGCTCTCTCCGCCTGTAAGATTAGGAATCAGCTACTGAGCAAGGAGCAGTCGCAGAATGTCAGCTCGGCGCTTGCCTCGTAGTGGGGGTAAAATGTCGTCGACAAGGGAAAGCACCAATAGGAAGACGAGATTACAAAACTGCGAATTCTAGAAGCGAAAATACGTATTTTATACCAAAGTATTTATTTTATCAAACGAAATCGTATGCGATGTAATATTTAATCCCTCTAACGATTCATTATACGTGTTAACAAATATTAATTAAGATCGATCAAAGCGGTGTAAATACAATGCACAATTCAATTGAAAACCACCGATTATGTCGATTTACATGCCATTCAATATCAGAATCATATCAGATAAACAACTACAGGTTAGAGCAGTTTATATCGAATAATTTTACATCTCATTTATCGTTTCGTTCTTTTACCCTTTTATCCAATGAATTTCATATTATTCTGAAGGTAATGAAAAACTAAACGAATAAGTAATTTAAAAACGTAACATTGCGTTATGTTTGGAAAAATGTATTTATTTTTAAATCTGTGCAACTGCTTAAATATACTACACAAAATTCATAGCAATAGATTCCTTCTTTAAGAACGAAAGCCGCCACATAAAAATCTGATATACTAGAAGAAATGTATATTAATTTTAATTGATAATCTATTTACACGACACGAAACTGTGATAATTTCAAGTAACTTGAACAAATTTAGAAAAAATCAACCGCTTAGATGCACATGTGTATACAGCATTAGGTGTGTACAACAGAGCATCGAAGTAATAGGAAAGAGCTGAATGTTTAAGAAGAAAAAAATTAAATTCGTTACAAATATTACGTTGAATAAAGTTAGTAACAGAAAGTATGCACTACTTTAACGTGGGTCGAACGATGGCTAGAGTAATGTAGAAAATCGATACAAGTTCACCGCAATGTGAATACTTCGTCAATCTCTACCTATACTCTAGTTTTGCTTAAAGTGAGTTAAAGTAAACAATTTATTCGCTTACCACTTATATTTAATGATCAATCACGTATCACGGATGAACGTATCGCGAAATCCCGTTAAAATACCGTTTCCTCGAGAATACTGCGGCAATTACAAGTGATCACATCGATACAGTGAAACAGCTGCTGCTTTTTTGACAACCGGAACTTAGGAATGGTTAAGTTCAGTTTTTAAATCGGCGGGAAAATTTGAATGTGTATACACGTACGAATAATTTTCAAACGGTATAAAAAATCAAATAATTTATACTTTGATATAGAAAATATTTTCACTGCGCCTGATACAATGAACGTAAACAATTATAATTGATTTGATCATTGTGATATAATTTTAGGCACGCTTAAAAGATTCTTTTATTATTTTTCAATTTTTATGCCGTATATGATACCTAACTATATATATATATAACAAAATTTTAATATTAACCTAATCGAATTATACTTCGTATATAATTTAATAAAATTTACGAGTTCGCTATGCATGCGTGTTAAGATTTATATATGTATTAACACTTTTAAACACTATTGTAGATTATCAAATTTGATTAGAAAATTATTTAGAATATTATACACCTCTGCACATAAATTCTACTTTTAAAATAAAAGTTTGAAATTAAAAACTTAAATTTTCAACACTTCACGTTCTAAATTATGCTATTTTCTATTTTGTTACATATTTTTTATTCGACAAAACACAAATAAGTTATAATTTCATATTTACATATGTACGTGTATGAAATAAATAATTTGACGCAATCTCATATAAATACATATATAAAATCATAAACTTAAACCAAAATATATGTTTTAACTTTTATTTAGTAGAAGATATAAGTTTTTAATTATAAAATTTATCTTATCTGTGGTACAAGAATGAATGTTTTAACGCAATAAGTTGAAAAGCTACGCGTATTTTTCTTAGCGTAAACAATTATCAGCTTTTTAAATACGCGTATATGTCATCTCTATTTTTATTGTTACGTTGTATCACGTATTCGTCCTTGTCAAAATCCTTGTTAATGCACTGCCATTTAGGTTGAACGAACCATTGACATAAAAAGTGCTGTGATCAAATTCACGCACGAGTTTAAGAATTGATTATCATTTTTAACTCGATAATATAAAGGAGCATAAAAAGACTTGACTAAGGAGTTAACTGCGTCAGTTAGAGGTCAACATCAGTCAACATCGTGTCGTATATGCAGTAAGATGGCAGGCTTACTGCTATGTGTTACGCGCATATTATTTCTATTTCTCTTTAATTCAATTCTCGTATCCTCGGATCCGGTCAGTAAACCAATACAAAATGTACCCGAATCTCTAATTCAAAGTGCCTTGAATTCTTTGAACAAGGATTCTCCGACACATCACACATATAAGGGCGGTAACCTGATTAGCGCGCAAAAATTGGTACGTTTTCTACCAGTCATTTAAAGAAACAACCTTTGGTTACCAGTAATTATAAGAATTGAAAAATTACTTGTCCTCATTAATTTGAATAAAAATTTTTGTTTGATTTCTTTGATATCATTTAGGAGGAGTCTCCGTATATAATATACAGACTCACGTTTGACTTGAAGCCTGTTTGCAAAGAAGCATTAGAACCTTGCCCTCGAGAGGCATGCACCGTTGAAGTGAAACAACATGAAAACGGAGATATCGATGTTTCGAGAGAGTCTATACAATGCATGTATTTGTATCCTCAATCGATACAGGATGAACCGTTGCAAGCACAAGAAAATAATCAGGACCGTGAGCAGATTATTGAAAATATAGACAAACAAGTTGTTACTAATCAAAGCGTTGAACTGGATCATGAAGTCCAGAAAAATGGAGACCATAACGATAGACCATTCATAGCAATGAGAGCCTCTGCTCCAAATTATTGCCCGGGATGTCCATATGAACTAAACCCAAATTTGTCCGGATTAACTGCTTTTGGAGAACAAGTGGTACGATCGATGGATGAATCGATACAAAATGATTTCAAGCACAAAGTGATCGATATTGTTAAAGTAACCCGAACTGTACCACTTTCGTCAAATGTTATACAGTACCAAATTTTATTACATGTAGGAGAATCTGATTGTTTAAAAAATGCAGTGGAACAGCCGAAATGCTCTATACAATTAAATCTTCCCATCAAAACATGTTTAGTCACCTTTGAGGAGCAACCTTGGCAGCAATCAACCCGAAAAATAACAAAGAACAATTGCACTACGCACGATGACACAGAAATTAAAGAGAACGTCAATTCTTATTCGATACCAAATAGCGAAGCACTTGTAACACCATCACCTCAGGGAGAAGAAACAAATCCTGAAAAATGGGAAACCATAGAGAATTTAAGAGATATTCTCGATAATTATACTTACGTTACAACCAAAAAATCAGAAGAGTCAGATCAATCAGAAGTAACGGAACATCTTATACAAAAGGTTTCGGTAAACAGAAGCGATGATGATACCACAACATCAGTTAAAGGATTCGAGGACAAAACTAAAGAATTTAATGAATTTCTGAAAGATTTTGATTTACCCACAAGAGAAGCACGTTCGAATTCGGAAGTAAATAGGGAAGAAGTTAAAGAAGAGATCATTTATCCAAAAAAAGTAGATTCTACGATCAAGCAATCACGCGACTCTTATCGAAATAAAAGAGAAATGCTTACTGGTGCACCTAGTAGTAAAGACGTCAATGACCCTCAAATACAAGAACTTGCTACTAAAGGATTGATGAAATTCTCTGAAAATTCTGAAGGTTCAAATGAACCTATGATAGTACAAATTGTTGAAGCTTCTCAACAAGTAGTAGCTGGAATGTTATACAAAATAAGAGTTAAATTGGGTACAAGCGATTGTCCAAAAGGTACCAAACTTAACTGTCAACTAAAAGAAGGAAGCGAAATTAAAGAGTGCTTGTTTACCATATGGTCTCAACCGTGGATAGATCATGGATATCCAAAAATTACCATTGACTGTAACTTACATGATCGACGAAAACGATCTTTGCGGGGAAGTCAATATAATCAAAAAATGTTGAAGTTAGCTCAAGAGATCAAAGATGAAACCTTATTCGAGAATTTCATTAAGGATTTTAACAAATCATACTCTTCGGCCAAAGAAAAACAGGATCGCTTTAAAATCTTTAAGCAAAATCTAAGAACTATCGAAGAATTGCGAACATTCGAGCGAGGAACAGCCGATTATGGTGTGACGATGTTTGCGGATTTAACGCCTAAAGAATTCAAAGCTCATTATTTAGGTTTTCGACCTGATTTAAAACAAGAAAATGATATACCTTCTGCACAAGCCGAAATACCAAACATTCCTTTACCACCCAAGTTCGACTGGCGTGATCATGGTGTAGTTACACCCGTAAAAAATCAAGGTCAGTGCGGGTCGTGTTGGGCATTTTCCGTAACTGGAAATGTGGAAGGACAATATGCGATTAAACATGGAAAACTGCTGTCGTTATCCGAACAAGAATTAGTCGATTGTGATTCTTTAGACGAAGGATGCAACGGGGGGTACATGAGTAATGCGTATAAGGCTATAGAAAGGTTGGGTGGACTCGAATTAGAATCAGATTATCCGTATGACGCGGAAAATGAAAAGTGCCATTTCAATAGAGACGAGGCTTTGGTGCAGGTTGTTTCATCTGTAAATATTACGTCCAACGAAACGGAAATGGCACAGTGGCTAGTTAAAAATGGACCGATTTCTATTGCAATTAATGCTAATGCCATGCAGTTTTATATCGGAGGAGTTTCACATCCACTCCACTTTTTATGTAGCCCAAACAGCTTAGATCATGGAGTTTTAATTGTAGGATATGGCACGAGCAGTAAGTATTATACTTTACAAATTTGATTATACATTAGACTTTGCATATTTATATAATATTATTTTCCAGAATATCCTCTCTTTCATAAAGAACTGCCATATTGGATAATAAAGAACAGTTGGGGCCCACGATGGGGCGAGCGCGGATATTATAGAGTTTATAGAGGAGACGGTACCTGTGGAGTTAACACACAGCCTACAAGTGCTATAGTTACATAATAAAGATGTTTGATAAGCTAAAGTCTTCTAATAAGATTTATCTTCTCCGAAATAAAATTATATTTTCTTTTTTTTTTTTTTACTAACTTAGTATGAATGTTAATCGCCTATGTTTCAAGTATGTTTCGTATAACATGTATCAAACGATCAAACTTCATAAATATTTTGTTTCGCGAATAAAAAAGTTACAACAAGCTTTACAATAAATATTATGCATGTATAAAGTTACCACAATTATAATTATTTAGAATCACAATGTTTCCATAATAAAAAAAAAGGCATATTTGTTACAAACATTGTGTATTTTTTATGTTACGCATTTACCTTGACATCCAGCACTTGCTTACACTTTAATAATTCCTATAAGTAATTCGAACAATACAACCATCGAATATTGAAAATTTATTGTAAACATAATTGTTTAAAGATATTAATTTAGTAGCAAGTGAATTGAAACAACAGTTCAGATATAATTAGAAATTAATTTCTCATTTTCTCAATCATAAATATATGGAGTTCTAAATTAAGTTATTATCAGAATTGTTTTATAATTTTCAAATTTCGTTTAGGTAATTTACAAATTATAAAACTTTACATACAGAAAAAATATTTGATCGTGTATATAATTTATATACACCAATTTACGGCAAACTCCAAATCCAGAAACGGAGAACAATTGTTATAGAAATATAGTTTTATGCCTCGACTAATACCGTTTATCAAAAATGTACCGACAAATGTTAACAATATTTATTCCGTGAATATTTCATAAAGTGCGCTTACATAGTGTCTTTAGGACATTCAAATATCTATTTTCTCATTTACATATATATCCTTATTTTCTTTAAGCAATACGTTCAACGCACATCAGCAAAGGAATCTATAATATTACGAACTAAGTACGCGAAAAGATACTTATTATAAGTCGTAGGTAACGTTTATGCACTGTTAGCATGTTGTTTTGAAGAATTACGCAACGTCACGGAATAAAATTAAAAACTGAATGTTACGTCATATAAATTCAATGAAGATAGTGTAGTTGAAAAATATTCCACATCACGTACTCTATTTTCATGCCGCATGGCAATTTTTGTCAACTACATGTATTATATTATAACTATAATAATATATTCAACATCAGACGGAAAGAAAGAGCGAGAGCGAGAGAGAGAGAGAGAGAGAGAGAGAGAGAGGGGGAGAGAGAGAGAGAGAGTCGAAAATTCTTTTCTTTTCGTATTTCCCGTACTGTTGTATCATTTAAAATACCTTCAGAACTTCGTGCAAAGGATCATTTGTATTGAAAAAGAACATCAGTACGATATGTATTATTACTATTCGTGTCAGGTCACTGATGTGTCATTGGAACTTCAAAGAATTTTGTTTCTCTTTTTTTTTTTTTGTCGATCATCCTTGGACGAAAAAATAAAGATCGTAAAATGTACAATAGATACAATAACGCAATGAAAGCTGATACGAGAGAAACGTTGTATTATCCACTAATAGTAATTATAAGATCCCCATTGATTGTACGGACCATATGCTTGTGGTCCACCCTGACCATATTGCCAGTTCTGATAATTGGCATAATTGGGATCAGAAGGAGGAGGATACTGTTGATAACCTTGCTGGTATCCACCTTGACCACCATATTGTCCACTTTGAAATTGTTGCTGCGATTGATAGGGTCCACTTGGACCACTGCTGTACTGATACGATGATTGCGAGCTTACCGAGGGCGGAGGTGGCACGTTAGACTGATCTCCAGTTTTAACTTTCTTTGGAGGGGTAGTGTCTCTGTAAAATAACGCATGAGAATTATTTAGCAAGCTTCATCGACATTATTTTGTAAATGTAATATTTACGTTTTGGTATCATCGCTTTTCGTCTTCTTTCGTTCCTTTGCCTGTTTGATGCACTTTTGGAACTGTTCATGCGCTTTTAAAACTTGTCGAATATCCGGGCTGAAATCTTCAAGAAATTCTACTTTACGTTGTGCAAATAGTACTCTTTGTTCAAGATCGGCATGCTCTCTCTCTATGAACATATCCATATATCCCACGATTTCTTGAGTATCGACGGTAGTTCTTTGCATTCCCAAATCGATCAATTGTAAGTAGAGTCTTGGGTTATCTTTATCTTTTTCTGTGGCCTAATAAATACGTAAATGTGTATAATATATATAGGTGAAATGCATTGCAAGGATTATAAATATCAACATACCTTCAATAGTACTTTAATTGCCTTGTCCACATCATTTTTTACTTTACACAAAAATCGTGCATATTTTACTACAATATTATTCGCGATAGTTCTATTTTTACTATTGCTAATATAATTTTCATATAATGTACAGGCTTTATCTAAATCTCCTCTCCTACGTTCTAAGTTTATTCTTCGATATGCCACTTGTAACATGTTTGGTATTACATTATCAATATTTTCTAATATGCTTGCCGCTTTCTCGAAATTACCCTGGCCTTCTTCAAATGTTGCCCACTGTAGATGTAAATTTGGTTTCTTTGGGTGATGCACCATACAAGCTCTAGTGTACACATCTCTTATTTTTTCAACATTATCGCCTTTTAAGGATTCCAAATAACGAACGAACTATAAAATAGTATTTTAAACACTTAGTGAACTAATTAAATATTAAAATATTTATGAATCAGAAAAAATAAGTAAAACTTACTCTCATCCAAAATTCATCATACAAAGCGCAAGCTATTAAACATCTTTCAAATAAGATGACTATGCGATTCTGATCTTTTTGTTCAATTTCAAAATCTAAATATTCTTTCCAATTTTTTAACTGACATCGTTCCAAAGGTTTAACATGAAAATATGGTCTTTTAATCTGTAAAGTAAAATTTAAAGATTACACGTGGTATATACATACATTAACATGGTATCGCATTATGTATGTCTATACTTACGCCTTCCTCGTACGACCATCTTGCGGCCACTGCATTAATGTTAGCTTTGTGCATTTTACGTCTACTGCTAATAATTTTTTCTCTAATAGCACGGGTTTCTTCGTCAGTTGGTGGAAGTTCATGTGGTGGTGGCTCTTCCCCGGGTGGTGCATCATCGGCTGCTGAAGTAGAAGTATTATCATCCGATTTCAAAAGTGCTTTCACTTCAGCACGCAGTGCAAGAAAATCGTCAACATTTAAAATACGATTCGGTAAATTCGAAGAAACAAACTCTTGAAATGCATCGAAATGAGAAATATAACCAAGTGTAGGTGTGCACAGTAAACGATCGTACAGTGCTGTTACTCTGCTTAGACGTTTGCCTTCCAACTCCCATTTTATGTAACTTTCCCAGAGACGATCGGATCTAGGTAAAAATAAATGTACACATTTATTTGCAAATATTTAAATACATTTAAACAAGAGTGGATAAAGTGGGAAGAAATTTGCACCTGAATTCAAGACCACATGCCTGGATAGCTCTTTCGTATTGTTCTCGAAGTTTCTCTTCATCCTTTTCATAGACGGTTTTGCAATGGTTGATGTAATGAAGCCAAAGGTCGACACTGAGCGAAATAGCTTTCAAGCCTTGGTCGAATACCTGTAGTAATTGTTTGTAATCACATTTAGAACAGTTTACAAGCGATTGGGCTGGTGGCGGGTAGACTTATACCTATTTCTTTTTTGTTTTTTTGTTTTTTGTTTTTTTTTTTAGCTTTCGATAAGCATTACGGTTTTTAGCAACGTATACTCACATATCGTACGCGTACTGTAAATAAAGAGATTTAATTAACACAGAGATTGCAGAGCATTGTGCATTCACCTTAAAGTCAAGGAGTGTTCCAATCTGGGTGCCTCTGTGTCTTCCGCCACTTTTTCTTGCTCCCTCTCTGGCATGTTCACGTCCTAAGTCTTTGTTTCTGACTTTGATTTAACACCCAACCCAATCTTACTTACATTAAGTAAGGTACCGCATCTTATGCTTAAGTTACAATACTTTCTGTAGGTAAGCTATGTGTACACAAATGCTTACAGTAAATATTACACACAATTTCTTGCACGGTAATATCGCAAATTGAAACAACTAGCCTTCGCTTGACTTACGTATCGTACGTAGAAATATCGATACAACGGTATAGATAAGTAAAACAGTAATATTCGCAATAATATTTGTAGATATCGCAGAATAATTAAGTAACTAGCTATTTGGTAAACGGAGAGAGTCGTATAGGTGCCGCAAGACGTGCTAGGCTGTTGGAAGGGAAAACCATATTTACGTGCGTGCACACTGCCCACGCGTCTTCCTAACTCGAGCTATTTTCATTAGATTGCGTTAATTAAATGATATCATAATGATAAATAGACCTAATAAAAATGGTAAACGAGTTGACTCACCCTTTGGACATTATCGGGGTTGCCCTTCTTCTTCTCGTAATCAGCAAACTTTCTCCAGTAACCGTAGCAATATGGATAACGCTCCAAAAATTTGGTATAAGCTTCGCGTGCAGCCTCTGCGTCGTTCTGCACAACAAAGTTGTATATGTATATGTATGTGCATATATCTCATTTTTATGTTTTTCTTAGTTGCTAACTTACTTCTTGGTCGACGTATTGAAGAAGATACGTCCACCCCGTGAAATCAGATGGATCCTCATTAACGGCCTTCCAGTATTTTTCCAATTCCGGTAACGTTTTCTTCTTTGGTGATGCTGGTTTAGCTTCTTGCTTACTATCTCCTGCGTCTGCCTCGGTTGAAAGTGCAACTTTTTTAGCTGGCGTTTCATCATTATTTTCAGACGTCGGTGAACTAGGATCATACTCGCCTTCTGCGTTTAATTTACGTTTATCTGTAGAAAACACATATAGCTTAATGTAAACAGACTTTAATACAAGAATCAGATAACTCAAATAAACACATTCTTCTTGTCACTCACTTGTGCCTTCTATCTTATTTTTCTTCTCAGGCGTTTTACACATTGCCTTTATTCCACTTTTCTTCTTCTTTTCGCTGTCCAATGGTAATTCATCTTCAGAAACTGATTCAGTTTCCCCTAAATCTGCAGGGGCTGCTGCTGGTAATTCTTCATCGGACACTGCTTCTGTTTCAGGTTCCTGCATATTAAATGTTAAAATATTACAAACTGCAGATATTATACGGTATTTATAACATCTTACAAGAAAATACCTTTGCTGTAGCTTCGGTAGGTAGTTCGTCTTCGGATACAGCTTCTGTATCAGGCTCTTTTTTCATAGCATTCTCAGGTAAGCATTCCATATCAGCATCTGTTGTTTCTGCTATTTCCATCATTCCTGTTGTGTCCGTATCAGGCACAATTTTGTCTGTAACCGTTTCCATACCTTCCGATATTTCTTGTTGACACTCTACTTCCATGACTTCTAATCCGGTACCATCGTTCATAATTGTCTCAGATTCAATTTCCTCTGTCTCTAATATCTCTGTTACTTGCGTTATTGTCTCCCCATCGTCATTCATAACTTCTTGGAAATCTATTAATACACGTTGATTTGTTTCATCGTTACTAATATCTTGCCCTTCCATGTCCATTTGTTCTCGTTCACTTAACATATCAACTTTATCTACGCTACTTTCTTCAATAATCATGGGATCTGATACCATATTAGAATGATCCTAAGGTAAGCATAAAAAATGATTCCATTAAAATATTATCTACAAATTAAAAAAGAATCAAATACGATAAATTATTTACAATTTGGGATACGGATGTTTCTAAATCAGGTACAGCTTCTTGAATTGATATTTCTACATTCTGATTCATATTAATTTCGTGAACAGTGGTATCACTAGAATCTTCTAACTCTAAGTGTAACATAGATGTATCATCTTCACTTTGCTGTTCAATAATAATGTCACCAAATCTTTGCACTCCATTCTCTGGAATGCTTTCCATAACCACCTCCTCTTGTACTACAGGTTCCTCCTGAAAAATTACAACCAAACGAGTTATTTCTATTAAATAAAGTCGTCGGTTACATCGTCTCGATGATTACTAGAACTATCTATAGTATTGTGGAATGTACGCACCTCGACTTCTTCGATTTCTTGCACTTTTTTCGGGGAACCTGCCGCCCTTGCTAAAAGTTTCTTCACAGGAGGTTTCTTTGCTACCACCGTAGTTTTACGTGTTCGGCTAGATCTTGTACGTCGCACTGAAATGGAAAATAAATACAAAATAGTCGCAAAAGTTTGACTGAGATATTTACAACGTTACATGCGTGTACGAGACGCCATTCGTTTAATGGCGGTTTGCAAGTCTTTAGTCCTGCTGCCGGGTGTACAAATATTTTTGTCCCATTTCACGTAAATTGTCGTAAATATAAACGAAACGCAATATTACAGCGTGCTAGATATAATTTGTTTCAAAGATATCATCTTCTTACCGAGTTCATTTAAAGTGATCTCACTTTCATCACCACTTGCGGACGACATCTTGCCTCGCGATGCAATCTCTGGAATGTAAAACGCAGAACTGAATAAAATGGCGGCAGAATGTTAGGAAACACCCTCTGTAGACTACTTGCGCACTAACGTGTATAATACGACTGATAAACTTATATGTAGTTTACCATCAATCGATAATAACCGTGCCGGGAAATATGAAATACATTTAAATATTGCTTCTTTTTGTAAAAAATCAAACAAAGAGAAATGTTCGATAGGACAAATGTTACTTTTGTGTTGTTACATACTTTTATATAGTATTTCTATTATGCATATCTATAAATCTAGACAATGTATATATAAAGTTTGTACACATGTATATATCGAGAGAACTTAACTGTTGTAAAACCAAACAATAAATGACCAATAAAACGAAATATACACGGAAATCGGAATTGTCCAAATAAACAGGATGCTAAAGATATGTAAAGATATGTAAATACATACACGCATGTGCAAGAGGGTAGGATAAAGGGCGCAAGTGCGTAAAGTAATCTATCTCGTGTCGAATACGTACGTACATATAATAGTAAACCAAGTAAATACTAAGGTGCATATAAAATAAGTTTTCTGTGTATATACTTTTGTATACACACAATTTTCTATAAAACTACGTTTATTGATGTTTGTAACTCCATGTTATACATCGATGCCTCAAGTAAAACGTGAATCAAAACAAGCAATGCTACAGAAGATCACAAACGATTTTGTTTCACTCGTAATTCGTCAATTCCATGAACCTTGTCGTTCTTTTCTTTCGTCAGTGAAAACGATTGTCTTTATTCTACAATTATTTCTGGCAAAACCAATGCATTGAGCTTCCAAAATGTCTTTCAAAATGATGATTTAAGAGAAATTGAAAATAATTTTTCGTGCCTAAATATCCACCGAACGTTGGGAATGTCAAAATGTTTAGCACAAATTCTATTTGGCGATAATACGTGTACTTTGTACCATACGAATTCAAAAATTTGCGATAGGAAATGTCTTACAGCGATGGCGGGCGTCCAATACGAAAGTACGGTACCAAGTCGCCAAAAAAACTTTGCGTGACTAAGAATGAGAATAGCGATAAAACAACAACCACCATTAACTGCAGCAATCATCATCATAATCATTATCATCATAACCACCGCTTTCTTGACGCCCCTCAACCGTCGGTACACAAACGGAATCTCTATATTGTTTCTTTCCCTTTAATATTGCTATTCAACGTTTTGAGGACACTTCTTTATCAATTATTTGTGGTATTTAAGTATTTATATACATCTACGTCTCAACTGATTCAACGAAGGCAAGCTTCCAAGCAGACCTGTCAACTAGAGATTGTAGTTGGTCAAAAGTCTAGCGAAAATTTAAATAACAATTTAACTAATACTGGACAAATTGAGAACGAGGGGATGTCGCAAGTGCCTAGAAGATCTATTGGTCCTGGTCCTGGAGATCCGTTACTTGCCAAACAAAAACATCATCATCGCAGAGCTTTTGAATTTATCAGTAAAGCACTTAAAATTGATGAAGATAACGAAGGTATAAATTATATCTAAAGTACTTTTTCATAGCGTACGGTTGTTTTTTCATCTAATTCCTTTTTTTTCTCAATATCTTCTCCACTAGGTCAGAAAGAAATGGCAATTGAACTTTACAAAAAAGGAATCGGAGAATTAGAAAAAGGAATAGCTGTAGAATGTACTGGTGGTCGAGGAGAAGTGTGGGAACACGCGCAAAGAC
This sequence comes from Xylocopa violacea, assembly GCA_963969225.1. Lineage (NCBI taxonomy): Eukaryota > Metazoa > Arthropoda > Insecta > Hymenoptera > Apidae > Xylocopa > Xylocopa violacea. The sequence continues at coordinate 25,312,262 of CAXAJV010000012.1, forward strand.
TTCACGACAAAATGCGCACCAATCTGGCTATGGCAAAGGACAGACTTGATTTCCTTGGTTTGTACAAATATATATTTAAATGTAAGCTGCATTTCTTAAGCTGATCCGATCACATTGATATAGTATAAAACATGGTTCTAATCGCAAATTATTCTCAAATGAAATTATGGTACAGCTTAAGAAATAAAACGATATTAATGTATTTAGCATGCTCATGTGTTACTTGTTCAATAATGTCGTGCGTGTGTGAAGTGTGTGTGTGTGTGTGTACATTTATGCGTGAATGTGTCTGTGCGTGTATGCATGCGCGCGTTATCCTTTTTTTCAATGGTTTCATTTTTGGCACAATATGTTTCGTTCTCATAAGCGATGCAAACTTTTATGTACAAACTAGTAGCCAAACTTCGTATAGCAGCATTCTTCTATCCAGCCATTTTGTGAGAGCATTTATTTCAAATCTAAATAACTAGTTAAATAGTTTACAATTTAAACTAAAATTAACAAAATTTCTGAATCAAATTTGTAATTAGCTATTTAGCCTACTGCAGCATGGCAGAGAATGTTTTTCCTTTTTGTAGTGAGTGTGTGTGAGCTGAAAAACCTGGATATCTCCAATGAATACCATGCTCCTGGAAGTAAAGTGGACTACGAACATCCAGGAAAGAATCTGAGGACCCGACGTAATATACACACATTACAAACAACTCGATCTTCTTTAAATACAAATCATACTAAAAACACAAACAGTACACAAACAGTGAACATAGGGCAGAATACATGTACCCAAATTCCCAAGTTAAGGCCACGTTCACCAAAAAACTATTCTGCCCATTCTGAAGGTACTGTTTGTCTGAAGTTTTGGGCTTACAATGCAGACTTTCAGCGTAATTTTTTAATTGCTTCCTTAAAAACGTTGCCTATATTCCATTATTAACATATGCACTCGATATTAGCTATTGATGTAATGCAACAAGTAGTAAATGTAAGCATGTTGTATTAATTCTTGTAATTAATTCTTATATTGTAGTTCTGTCATATCAAGTAACATAGTATATTTACTTAAATAAGTAATTTAGGAATGTAGAATTATTTATTTGTACGTGACAAAACATATATATATAAAACAATGAATGAATCAAAAAGAGTAATTAGTTCTGTACGCATGAATGTATGCTTTGTATAAAAATTTAAAATTTTATTTGAGAGAAACATGTTAAAATAGTTTTCAAATATATATCTGACATTTATTTTCTTAGAGTAATATATTTATACTTGTTTTATTACATTATATTTAGCATTTCCATATATGTCATGAATTGAAACAAATTCTAGTATTTACGTACATGTATATATATAAAACTTTTTAATGAGAAAGTATAATATGCAATATTAACATTTGAATGCTCTTAATGTTTTAATCATATATTTTATGCATATTGCTATAATAAATATATTTTATTCATTTTTTTAGTTCGACTTTAATCATGTTAACCATTTTATATCTTTTACATTATGAAATGTTTCTCTCGTATTTTATTCTTTGCGATAGCTCTATATAATAGACTTGACAAAGGAGTGTACCTAATATTAAAGTATATTATAGTTTTACTTTTCGTGTCTTACTCATTTTATGTTCTTATAGCATCTGGGAGGAAACTGTCTGTTCCTGGAAAAAGAATGGGTACAGTTATAAGTAAGAGTCAAACATTACCACGCAGTATGGGACGTTCGGTACCAGTCCAATCTTGTCATCGAGTTACACCTATCAAACCGTCATCTACACCACCATCGGTGAAGAGACAATTATCTGTACCTGGAAATGGTTCACCTATTAGAAGACCAGGAACACCTACCACATCAAACAGTAATAGGGGAACACCTACAAGAAAAGTACCCATTTTAAAAGGCGTAGATCCAAAACTTGCACAAGTTATCTTGGACGAGATTTTGGAGGGGGGAACGGCGGTACATTGGGAGGATATTGCTGGCCAAGAAGTTTGTAGATATTTCACATCTATATTTTATATTAAATAAAGAAAAGTGTACAATATAATTTATATATGTATATATTTATAAAATAGACGGCAAAGCAAGCACTACAAGAAATGGTCATTTTGCCTTCGTTAAGGCCGGAATTATTTACCGGCTTACGGACACCAGCGAGAGGATTACTATTATTTGGTCCACCAGGAAATGGAAAGACGTTACTTGCACGAGCTGTAGCTACTCAGTGCAATGCTACATTTTTCTCGATATCTGCTGCTAGTCTTACATCAAAATATGTTGGAGAAGGAGAAAAACTAGTACGAGCTCTTTTTGCTATTGCGCGAGAATTACAACCATCTGTAATCTTTATTGACGAAGTGGATTCATTGTTAAGCGAACGCAGAGATAACGAACACGAAGCTTCAAGGTTGATCTATTTAAACTTAAAATTTCGTGCAAAACAATTGATATTTATCTAATTTACAATTAATTGTCACCCAGGCGATTGAAAACAGAATTTTTAGTTGAGTTTGATGGTTTACCGTGCAATCCGGAAGAAAGAGTACTTGTTATGGCTGCTACAAATAGACCACAAGAATTAGACGAAGCTGCGTTGAGAAGATTTACAAAACGTGTATATGTTACGTTGCCAGACTTACGGACAAGAATTATGTTACTGAAGCGACTTTTAGCTAAACACAATGATCCTTTAACATCAGAAGAGCTGAACGAAATGGCAATTTTAACCGAGGGTTATTCTGGGAGCGATTTAACGGGTCTAGCGAAGGATGCAGCACTTGGCCCTATCAGAGGTAAATTCAAATTTCATTATGCTTTTTTTTCTATTTTTTTCGTTCATTTCTAATTATTTGAAATGGAAGACTGAATGGATAATAAGAATTTGGACCAGACAGTCTAATAAATAAAAAAATTATTGTTCATTATACACAAAATATACCGTATTTTATAGTTCGTAAACAATGATGTATTAATATTGTACAGAACTCAATCCAGATCAAGTAAAAGAATTGGATCTTAACTCCGTACGCAACATTACAATGCAAGATTTTCGCGATTCGCTTAAAAGAATTCGTAGATCTGTATCACCTGCAAGTTTAGCCGCTTATGAAAAATGGAGTTTTGAATACGGTGATGTAAGTCTATGATTCTTAAAAATCAGTTGAAGTACAAGGCTTTTTCAAAATGAGTTATGCTAAAATACTGGCACCTTCACACTAAAGAAGAGCAAAGTATATAACGATGAAAAATAGAACGAAAGTGATCTTCTGCGATATTAATTATTACAGAGTGTAAATATAGCAGCTTTTACATTTTCTATGCTAATTTATGAGCATAAATCTATATATACATATATAGAAAGAAAATGTTATAATATTGAAAAAGACGCTCTTGCTAAGTACTGTTTTTTAAATCATATTGCAGCAGCAACACTGTAATTATTAATAGCTTTATATTGGTAGCATTATGATATTATTAATGATATATACATAATATATATGTACACACATTCCATACTCCATCCAGTAATCAGGTATCATAGATTTAAGTCCCACCCTTAAGTTGTTATTAGACTTCCAGTGTTCGTAGTTGTGTGGTCTATATAGATTTTTATGATTCTCTGTTTCTTTGTTTCAGTTTTGATAAATCCTGTACTTAATGTTTATTAAATTGTAATTTATATTTTGCTGTACAAATATGTACATCGTAATATAAATAACTCTAACAGTGCAAATCAAGGATACAATCTTACGGTCAACAATTACAATGTATATGTTGTATCGATAAACATAGTATAACATTTTATTATTATTTAAGCACAATTGATTTGAATAATATTATACAGTAGGAAGACTGCATTTGCACAGGAAACAGCACACGTCCAGTCAGATAATAAAATAAATACTATACATTGGATATAAACAAACTAACCACTTCTGTGGTTATGTTATCAAATAAGCATAAAAAATAAATAAAAATCAGTAGATCTTATGTACAAGCACGTGCTAAAAGCGAAGTACGCAAAATAGAGTTATTTTAGGCACATGAATTCTGTAAAGTAATGAATTACGCACTGTACAACATATTCGGGCAAAGTAATACAGCTATTCTTGTTACTTTTGGTGATATTTAAAATGCTCGATTTTGATAATTGTTGAAAAGACGTGATATAATAAAAATCTCTTAAGGAAGGAGAGGAGAGGGAGGGGAGGGACACGTTTGTCGTATCATAGATAAATTCTTGGTTTGATGAGATCTCTATAAGACAACGAACTGGATATATATTTAAACTTTGTGAAATTAAAAGTGCTTATTATTTATAAGTAAAAAGGAAATAATATTACGATAAATATATGCTGCAAAAGGAAATCGCATATATACATAACTTAACTTTTTGATATTTATCTATTGCTTCAAATGCTCAAATAAAAAGTGATTGTGCTTGTACGATATAAAACGCGTTTACTGCATAACAGTACTACTAAGGCATCAATGTTAGTCTAATGTTGTTTTCACTTTCAAATTAATTAGTTAGACCTCTGAATTTTACTTGACGCATACTAATTTATATATGAGAATTGGAATTATTTCCTCACATTGTAATACATTAGAATTTATTTTCAATGACGATAATGCAACGAGTTTGAAGCTTCTCTGGCGTAATCGGTAGTAAATACTGATCAATAGTAGTAAATATATATGCGTAATATATACTATGGAATAACGTTGAAGATTCATTTTTATTTTCATCATGTAATTTGGTGGAAGAAAAAAGAATTGCTCATCTAACTTGTTAGAATATCCAACATAAGTTGTAATTGATCCAGTTGTAGGGAAACGCTGTAGTTACAAAAGATGTACATTCGTGAGTGCGCAAAGTAGAGCGTCTCTTCCCCTATTGAACTCACGAATGCAACTAACGATACAAATAATGCCAAATATGTTCTGTTTCAGTAACTGTATTAAGTTTGATACGTTCTGCTGAATGCCATATGTAATTCATTTAATTGAAAAAATTATGAATTCAATAAGTTAAGTTAATATTAAAACTGTTTACGTTACACAAATTTAGTGCCAATTGTATACTTAAGTTTTACTTATTTTAGAATACTCTCTTCCTCAGATCCAAGATGGATTTATCGTAATATACGCGTTTGCGTTAAATAATTCATAGCACGCATAAATAGGATATTGTTAACTGAACTTTTTCAATGATCTTGCACAACAGACTGTTATCAATATGGGTATATATCTATTTACAACCCTGGCCTTTCACGTTAAAAACACGCTCAGCCTCGATTAAGTTATTTTGCTACTTTTATAAAATCTCGTAATAGGAAATCTCTTAAGGATATAAGCAAAGTAATAGCTCTAATATTAATTATCGCTACTTAAACTAAAATTAATGTGGATTGATTGCTAACAAATGTTTGCACGAGTTACGTTTTTCTTTTCATTGTAAGCTTTAACACTTTTCTTCTCTTTTCGATGTTACGGAGAGAATGGAATATACTGATAATCGTTTAGCACTGATTTGAAACAATTCATATCACTTGTAACACGCTTTGATATGCACCTTTTCTAAAAAGATAATGATTACTAGCAAAATAAGTCGTAATTTATTTCATAAAGCGTAACAGTATTGTAAAACCTACATTAATTCGTGTGTGAATGGTATTCCTATTGATTTCTCCAATTATACTTCGATTAAAAATGCGGAAACAATATTTTTCCACAACATTTATAAATTATGTAAAAAATTATATCGAAGCACGCGTAGAAGACAGATTATCGATCGTAGATTGCAAACTAAAATTTTTGTTGAGCAACTCCTTCCAATATATTATATCGTAGTATTCCTCGCTTAATAAAACAATTAACATTTACATATTTAATTGACGTTGATATCATCCGATTAAATAGTAATTTTTGAATGTAACTGAATAGTATAATGCCACCTATTGTACAGAAATACAAAATACTCTATTTAGTATTTCGTCGCTGTGTGATTGAAACTGAGGAACGCATGTATTGTGTTGTAATAAAGTGTACAGTACAAATTATTCTAACGCATTTCATTTTAAAGAGGAATGCTCTCACAACTTCCATGTAAAAAATCAGTTACATTATAAACAATTTTGTCGAGTTATAAGTCATTTTTTTATTATAAATGTTTATATGTTTTCACTTAACATTGTTAATGTTTGCGAAAAAATTATTCTTGCTGTATCCAACAATGATAGCCTAATCAGCGTAACATTTTACGTAATTAAATCGGCTATAGGCAACGCTCCTTTTTCCATATGGAAAAATTGAAATAAAATCATATTACTTTTAATTAATTGCAAATATTGTACTTAACGTTTAATTTTATTGCGTTAAAAATCAGACAAAATATTATACCCAACACACAAATCATCCACTCGTCAAGTATTTCAAACGCTTGACAAGATGATTTGCAGGAAAAAAACATGTTTAGTTAACATGAACGATTATTGTAAAAGTATGTCGGCTGAAAATAAAAATTACCTTGTATGTACTTAAAAAACGTATTATATTATCTTTACATTTAACCAGTTATAAACGAAGGTACTACGTTTCTTATAAATTTAAAAAATCACTTTTGATATTATTTCATAACTTTTATACTTTATAATAACATGGGCTATGAAATAATACAAAATATTGTGTATTTTAAATATTTATTCCTTTTTTTTTTTCATTCAAAGGACAATTTGTTTTTATTATAAGATAACATTATCCTAAGCATTTTCGAGGGTTCCGCACCCTGCTGTACCTAAATTACTCTTTATATAACATTTTTTTTTTTTTATGTCTTCCATCGGTTCACTGATTATTATTAATCCATAGACGAGTTTTTTTTTTCGTAAATTGGCTCTCCGTAGTTCGATATCACTTATCGCAGTCAATTAATCATTGCTATATTCGACTTTATGTTTCTCCTGTTATTACATTCAGTACTGACTTTATACAAAGTGGTTTTGAAGGGTTTATGGCTTTTTATCGTCGGTGGTGAAACAAAGTATCGATAGTTTCATTATTCTAGTCCGTCCTAATCTTTTTATTGTTAATTTATTAACTTAAAACGAGACACGTTTCGGAACATTATACTTTTAAACAATAACCAGAACGCGAATATGACAAATTTATTTAAGGAGAGAGAAATCTATTAAGGCTAAAACCCAAATGAAAATCAAAGAATAAGATCTTATCAAAATTGTATAACAGATTTCATCTGCAAATTAATTGGAAAACACGAAAGTATAAGTATCGTGCCATGCAACAATTGCAATAATGTGAAAATATCAGGTAATATTAAATATGATTGTCAATTGATATAATGGTTGTTGTAAGACAAAAATGGAATATTCTGTGGCATATTAAAAAAAGAAATGATGTTCAACTTTTTCGAGTGTGCAAATTAATAAAGACAGAACAATAGTGACTCCAACTCTTAGTGGAAGTGTTTTTATCATTATCATTACCATTACACTTAAATTACATTGTAATAATTACACCAAGATTCACTATTTCTTTGTACAAACGGAGAGGAGTCACTTAGTAGTATAACAAAGCAATAGCATTTAATTAAGTCATATCGGGCATAAAATATTTTCAGTTTTGTTTTGACACTTCCAGGAATATTCTCTTTAAAATTCTTTATAAGAATGTTTTGTACATTTACCACCGACGATAAATATCACAAAACGAGGAAAGTTTACAACTCGTTTATCGACTCGCATAGTTTACTTTAATAAGGGCCCTGCATACGTCAAAGCATGCATCCGAATCTAGCTACATCACAGGCGCCGTGTCTATCTATACTCTCTATCTTATACTATGTTCAATGTCATACTCTGTGTTTACTATAAATGAACATTTATCTTTGTTCATTAATGATTCAAAGTTAAACTAAAAGACTGGTAATTGTGGCAAAAATATTAAAAATATAACAACGCAATGGTCGCATACATACGTACACCTTACGCAGCGCAACGAATGCAGGGCTCGTCGAGGGGCTGCAATTTTAAGTTCAGAAATATACCTCATTCAACATTCTTGGAATACAAATTGTTTCGAAAGGATCATTATATTACACTGATGGATTGACTGCTATGATATTTCATTTTTCAATGAGCACTGCAAGATACGCTTGCATTTGTTTGAATGAATATATACGTTTCTATTGTTTGGCAAGGGAAACGTATAAGGGAAATGTATATTTAACGTGTGTGTATAAGTGTATATATGTATATATATATATCACTTTGAACTTTTGATGGTATTTAGTCTCTCGAGATATTACTTAATATCAGTCGATAATTGGTACAACTAAATTTAGGATCTTATCTTTGCAATGTGTGGTACTTCAATTGAAGTAAAAAACGGAAATTTGTACATATGATGCTGCAGTCAAAATACCGATAAACTTGTTGGAATAGGTATATGACAGAACAGTTTTTTGCAAACGCCCCCAGGGGCAAATGTATCATATGTAACAATTAGTTGATGCTGATCAATGATCAATTTCATTGCGTGGGGTATTGTGGCATGGTGTACACCTGCTGTACCATAGCAGGTTGCTGACCTGGTGGCAACGGCGCAGTTGCAGTCGGTGGTGCGGCGGTCGCTTGTGCAGGTTGCCATGTACCTGTACCAGGAGCAGGCATTCGCATACTATTCATATATTGAGCCTGTTGTCCATAATATTGGCCATAATATTGAGCAGGCTGTAAAAATTGACCCTGCATTTGTGGATATCCTTGTGGGTACCAGTAACTCATTTGTTGGCCATATCCATACGCGTATTGTCCAGCTCCAGCTGTAACCTATAGGATAAAAAATGGAATTAAAACCAAAAAGACAACCTTAACATCGTTTCACTTTATTAAGAATAGAATACGAATGATATTTATATAAAAATATTGTATAACAATGCAACAGATTCGTTGGCTTTATGTCTTTTGTATTCTATAAAATTTACTCAATGAATAATTACAATTAATCGCAATAAAAAATATGTATATTAAAATAACCTGTTGAGCTTGGTGATTTGCATTAGGGCCCACACTGTTAGGATCTCCATTTTCTTTACCCCAGAAACATTTAACAATACTACCGTTTATTTCCGTATTATGTGTTGATTCTATAGCATGCGTTGCTGCTTCTTTAGTAGTAAACTTTATGAAAGCATATCCTTTGTCCTTAAATACTCTTATATCTTGTATGGTACCAAAAGGGGAAAATGTTTTGGTTATCAGTTCGTCTGTAATGCCATTTGTAAAACCTCCGCAGTATACTGTGCAATTAGTTGGACTACTTTGGTTATATACCTGTTAACAGTAATGTATTTATAAACTTAGATATAAATTCAAGCGGTCAATAACTTTTGCATGTTCTAAATTACATGCAAGTATGATTGAACGTATTAAAAATTCTTTGACGATAAATTATATCGTACCTCTTCATAGTTAGGTTTACTATTATTCGAATGTCGTGGCCTTTCGGATCTTGGTGGTGGCGGTTTCCTGGTTGACCAATTTGTCCTGATGCTTCTAGATCCAAGCCACTGACCATTCATAGCTGCTATCGCTGCTTCAGCTTCAGACTTTTTGACAAACGATACAAAGGCATATCCTTTACTTTTCATTGTTTGTGGATCGCGGACAATTCTACAATTGCTAATTTCGCCAAATGGCGCGAATGCCTCTTTTAAGGTTTGTGTTTCGATTTCTGGCGAAAGATCGCCGACAAATATGTGGTGATGATTACTCGTATCCAACTTCGGCTGATTTCCAGGGCTCGTTGCCCAGTTAACCTTCATTTCCTTATTGAGGAAGGATCGCTTGTTCATGGCGGCTAGCGCTGTAGCCGCGCATTGATGACTCGTAAATTCGACGAACGCATATGGGTCGTTTCCTGGTTCTCGTATAATCTTGCATCCTTTAACGGGACCTATTTGGGAGAAAAGTGCGCACAATAGTTCCTCCGACACCGAAGCGTCTAGATTTCCCACATAGAGCGTTCGTGGATTGCTTTCTTCGCTCATGCTCGCTCTTTCAGGACCCCTGTACTTCCTATTTAACTAATTTCCTTACGTTCCTCAGGCTTAATTTACAGTTCACACGTTCAGTACGTGGTACGTGCATTTACCTCGACCACAGCATCAGAATTCAGATTTTCTTGCCTTTTCCAAAGAACACGGACGGTTGAACGCGAAGCTACACCCAGCCTCTACGTCATACTAACATAAAATGGCCGCTCTCCTGCCTCACTACTTTCCCTTCAATCATGCACATAAACTTTCCAGTTCTACCGATTAACTTACTTAAAACTATTCTCCCTTCACGCCTGTTCAATTCCTTTTGCCTACCTGCCTAACGCTCTTTAAATCTACTCGAATTACTTCCAACTTTGTCGGCTAAAGTGTAAAGAACACGTGTTTTTGTATCATCCGTCGAGGATTTCATAACAGGTAGCGCGAAAACGCTTGTGAATCATTGGCCTACCAAATTTACTAGACAATCACATCTTTAGGGTTGATTTCCACCAAATTTCTACTTTTTTTTCTTCCGAATGCTAGATGACAATAATTGGTCGACAATGATTTTTACTGCGTTCAAAATTCGTTTCAACATTTCAAAATTGAAAATTGTATGTAATAATTTTTATTTTACATTAATCTTCCATAAAAAGTGCGTAACATATTGAGAAATAAGTGCAACTAAAGCTAATTTTCCCTAATAGTACGTCATAATTTGAAGAGACGGTATCAGATTTTAAAGAATGTGCGCAATATCTTTATTTATGTAAACTATAATTTACGATAAATTATGAAACGTCGTCAACTTTTTAAGATTATTTTATTATTATGTACTTATAGATAAATGTTTTAACGGTAAAATACGTAAAAAAAGAAAAGGTGGTGTTGCATATGTATCTTTGGATATGTATATATAAATTTTTTAAAGCGATTACATTTTAGTAACCATATTTATCAATGAATATACAAATAAAGTTTGTATTAACAATAACGTGATATTTAATTTTTATTAGACTGTTAAACATATAATCCTAACATCAATATTACAACAAAAGGGAAAGTCTTAACTTAAATACCTTAGTTAAAACAATTAATGTGCATTATTATATATGGCCACATTAATTAAGAAAAAAAAAAAAAATATTTTTTCTTTTACTGGCGACGAATTTCTCACTTATTTGTATTGCTCCAATATAAGCTGGTTCATTTTCATATAGAATGAAGCATTATTCACGAACAAAACGAATTACCTACTGGCATTTCATTGTTATGTACAACTTACTATTAAAAGTATTTTTACTAATTCATTTTTTAATCATATATTTGTAAATGTACATTAAATCAAAGATCAATTTTATGATCAACACTAAGATGAATAGAATTTAATATCTGATGTCAACAAATGATTTATTAGAAATACCTTACCATTGCACTTATTACTTTCGGAATTACATTGCCAAGTCAATTTGTTTTTTATACACACCAGCTTACATAAGCAAAAAGTACATTTATAAAAACCGAATGTACAAACTTAAATTGCGTATTAATAAAATTCATTGGTTTGTGGCTATTCAGTCTTCATAATATATTAAAAGTTATGTAAATAATATATTCAAAAATGTCATGTGATTTATATTTTTTTTTTTTAGCAAACTATAAGAATTGCCATGCGTTAAAATTGTCTCATTATTTACATTACAATAAAAATGTGAATATTAGTCAACGAATCACTTTTATGTAGTATAAAGCGAATACTTATGAAATATATAATTTTTTGTGATGATTTTGAGTATTACGATGTTAAGCGTCTGTACAATTTATATACATCAAGAAAAAATTATTTAAATTGTAATACTTTGCCTTTGTTTTGTTACATTTGAAACTGAGTAACAAGAAGCTTTGTTGCTTTGGCAATGTCGTAAGCACATGAACGTACTTGTTGAAGGCATCTGTCCATATGTTCAATATCGCTAGTACATCTTTGAAGTCCAGAACATTCTGCTTGAAGTCTCCCTGTATTACCATTTAGTTGACGTAGAGCAGATCTGATGTTTTCCTCAATGGGGTTCTAGAGAGTGGGGAGGAGAGGGGAAGAAAATAATTTATACATATTACTTGTTACAAATCTATAGCTGAATAGTGTACATAAAATAGAAATGTTTAACCTTACTTGGGGAAATATAGCTGTGAGTTCAGCAACAGCAACACGAATTCTTTCTGCACAAGGTACGAAAGCTTCTCGTTGTTTTGGATCTTGCATTGCCATCCATAGTTCCTGAATTCTTCTTGTAACTTGTTCAGTTCTTCGAGTAACTTCCTCACTAGGGGGAAGATTGGGAGCACCACATTCCCATAAACTTTGTGTATTACTGCGTGGAGCACCACATTCCCATAAACTTTGTGTATTGCTGCGTGACATGGCCTCTGAATCTCGTTTTGACTACATTTTATATTCATACATAGAGATAATATACAAATCGCCTATGCAGTAATACTCATAAATATAAAATAAAGGACATCCGTAGTAATACCTGACAAATAGATGTTGACCATGAACTTGGTTTTCGCAAACCTTCTCTTGTTTCATACATAGATGCAGGTCGTTGATTGTTCCTAGTGAGAGACGTTTTTATATCAAGCACTGGCTCTAATTCTGGTTCTTGTTCTCCTCCAACATGACCATTAACAATTCCATCAGTGGATCCTTTTACCTATATTTTTTGCACATTATACTTTAAATTGTAAAACACTCATGTAAATATTAAATATTCGTCTTACATGAATCATTTGTTTTAATTCATTATTTTCTCGTATCAGTTGTTCTATGTTATTCTGCAAAGTGTGTATCTGTTCACGGAGATCCCTGACGGTAGCTTCAGAGAGAGTTAATTGTTTTTTCAAAACTTCTACAACAGATGGAAGCCCCTTGGCTAATGGTGCAAAGGCTTCCTGCAATAACATTTCAATTTATGCAATAAGATTTTACTTCAATGTGCAAAAAATGAAAAGTATTATAGATCACTCTATATGGTTGTTATAAAACAAAACACATAATCAATATAATCGTGTTATAAAAATTTTAGTGAATTATGTATTATAGAGGGTGCACAAGCACTTTCTGGCAAAGGCTGCACATGCACTAACAGACCTGTGCACTTGCCTAATAGCACTGTCTACAGAAGAGCCATGTACTTAGCCGATTCCTTATTCTTCTTTTCGTTACTAGAGCCGGTACCTTTAATACGTTACCATAACAAAATTTTATCTATTTTCTAATATGTAACTTATCCAAGTTCATCTTGTTTTATATCTTATAATTCTTGTGTGTTGCTAATATTTTCATATTGTATGAATTCAATATATACGTATATATGTACCCCACCTCGTTATTGACTTTAAACTGTGTCGAAAATTCAGGCGCTGTATTATCTGTCGATGTCAATGCATAATCGTCATCAGAAGCTACACTGTCATACAAAGGTTCATCATCAGACATTTGTGACCCATACTTTCCGTGTTGTTCTTTACGAAGTATTGACACAGCAGGATCTAGAAGCAATATATATATATATATAGATATCTGCTACAATGTATGCGTATAAGTAAATATATGCAGTCTTTTACAGACCTTGAAGTGGTGCATTATTTGCAAGCATATGTCTTCTACGAGCCTCGATAAGAATGTCTATAATAAGTGTAGAAAATTCCTTTGGTGTAAATCTTGCTAATTTTTGTCTACCTTGATTTCTTGTCGATGATAGTTGCGGATTAACTGGTAGAAAAGGCACTGTACATTTTTCTGGTAAAGATACAGTTGCAAACCAAACTATTTAAAAAAAATAAAAACGATTAGTATCAAATTAATTATGTAACTTGTATTATTAAATGATTAAAGCATAATATTTATAACGATTATTTTACTACTTAAATTATGCATATATTTAAAATTAGCACGCTACAACTTAAAGTTAGAAGCTACTATTGAAAAACTAAAACTATTATAATTCAACTCACCTCTCCTTAAAAATGATGCAATAAAAAAAAAGCATGCATGTTAATAAGACGCTATATAAAAAAGCACGGATTAATTACATTTATGTATATATGATTTTAGCCGCATTTTTTATTACTATCATAATTTGTATAAAAATTAATCACTAACATAAACATAATCATATATCACGTGAAAGCTATATATTGAATTCGAAATCAAGGATTATGAATACTATGTAGAATTATTCATTTATTTGCTTTTTTTAATGCTGATTTACATGATACAATAGTTTACTTACTTTCTTCATTTTCTCGACGATCTACTTCATCGTAAACATCCATTGCCAATTCTTCCAACAAATGATTTGGTAACTGAATAAACAGAAAGTTCACGTTTTGTTTTTTATAATTATGAAATTTACAATTTACAAATATACTATTGCATACCATTTGTAACTTATTTCTTCCTTCCACGCATAGATTACTTTGCTCCAATAACAATGAACATTCAGGAATAATTATATGCTCATCCAGTCGATGATTTGGCTTACGTGAGCATATGTAATATATCAGTCTATCTGTTACTTCATACATGCATTCAACTATACGATCAGATAACTCTATATGACCTGCCATTCTAAGAAATAACAATTATCTATTATATCTGAATATTTCTTAATATATGTCAGTAAAATGAAAAACATTGTTATATACTTGGCAATTTCAGCAGGCGTCTGCCCATTTGAATCAATCATGCTAGGATTACCACCGTTAGCTATCAAAAGCTCTAATTGTAAAGCTTGACCAGCTCTAGCGGCTACATGTAAAGGTGTTGTACCTTTTTCCTGTAAAATTACATAATGTATCACATGTTTTCATAGTTAAATTAAATTACATGATGACAATTTGTTTATAAAAATACCTTGTAAAAATAACTCGGATTAGCACCTTGTGCAAGCAACCTCAAGGAAGTTTCTAAATTGCTTGTACGAACACTGCTATGTAACTGTCTACTTAATTCTTCTTCGCTACAACATTCTTCCTTACTTGGACGTATTATAAATGCCAAGTGTTGATGTTTTGCTTTAATAAAATCAGCCTTTATTGGGCTACGAAAGAAAAATAATTATATTATCATCTAAACATTTTATCTTACAATAACTTTGAAAGAAGTTTATACTGACTGTAATGGATCTTTAGCCTGTGGCTTTCTCCTACTAATTTTTAAGTTGCTAGGATCTAAAAGGGAATGTTCCCAAATACTGTTTGCTCCATTATCATTTAATGTATGCACCATCTACAACATATTAACCATTATTTCTTAAATTATACATTTTTCTAACTTTGTTATCAATTTTTACTAACATTAAGTAGATTCGTGTGCCAAAGGCTCTTGTGAAGTGATTTTATTTGAGATACATGACGACCAAGGCTACGATGTATACCACAACAATCATCACATAATAAAATTGCTCTGTTCAATGAAGCCCATCCCGGTTCTAAAAATAATTGTACAACTTATGTTCATATAGTTTTTAAAATAAAAAACAAATTATAAGTGATAAATTAATATATTAAACGGTAATGATTAGGATACATATGATAAATATGGAAAGACTTATGCCTGATTTTAAAAGCATAAAAGTAAAATGATGGGTAACAAAAAAAAACATTATTTTTTTCCAAAATTTATGCAATATAAATTACAGAATCTGTTAATAATAAAATTTAAATATAAAATATAATTTTCTGAAAAATATACTAGGTAATTAATTAATCGATTTATATATATGTATATATATATATATATGTGTAAACCGATTGAAAGAATAATACAAATACGTAATCAACATTAACCTTTTTTAATTAGATCACCCTGTTTTAACAAGTTAAAAATAAATTTTTGATTGACATCTGATTTTACACAATGTTAATAAGAAATTTGTAAAGTGCAACAAAGATCACATGTTAAGTGAATCATTTAAAAACAAAGAATACAATTACCGAGGGCTCCGCAATCAGCGCATATATCCGTATTAACCCTATGTTTCGGACGTGCCATTCTCTTTACGTTTATTTCGCTGGTACACAGTAGTCAGACTTGTTATGGAAATCTTAGAAAACGTAACATAATGCACAAGTTGTTTTAGCAATAATTATATCCGAAACCAATTTGGAAATAGAAGCTTTTGATTTCGATGTCATTATATATTTAACAATTTCACCGTGACAGGACTCATCCCAAGCAAACTTGAGATACCTAGTTATACCATTGATCGAGCATCCTAAAAGATACGCAATCATACGATACACTATCGCTTGTATTGCTTTATTCTAACCTATTTCATTTTCTTGTTATATCTGTATATATGTATATATATATATTTTTTTTTTCAAGTTTACATTACATAAATACTTTCATTCTTTTAAAATAATAATTATATTAAATAGTTACAACCAATATGTTTTTACTAAATACCGTGTAAAATTTACGACGTCGAACTGAAACAGTAATTTCAATTATAACTAGTTAGGTAATTAATATGAACATTTTATAAACTAATATTTTAGTAAATAAAATAAGTAAAAAACTATATATTAATATTTATTTTATAAAAAATATACACGAACATCTAAATTTTCAACTTAAAAAATATGCACACATTAATTCTACACATAAACTTATTGTTGTATAATCAATATTAAATACATTACCATTACATGTTAATTAATTGTAATTAATGTTGCGTTAATAATGCATACATAAGACATTATACAATTCACCAGTTTGTAATTAAATAGTAATATTTATATAAAATTTATAGATTTATCAAGTTATGAATATCAGAGATAGATTAGAATTAAATAAATTAATATTGGATGATAATTTGTCAATTTATTCACATTAAAATAAAACAAAAAAGAACAAACCAGATAGTTCATAATTAAGAATCTGGTGAATCAGAATATAAATTATGAAGATCTCTAAGTAATTTATTTGATATAGATTTTACACTGAACATAGATTTATCTGTGTCATCTATCTGACACAGAGATTTAAACTTTTTAGTATCTGGAGTTAACAAAAAACTTATGTTTGACTTTAAAGCCATGTATTCTCTTAATGATCGTTTTTGCTTATGTCTTATAACCATAGGTAGCTTTGGTTGAATTGAATTATTTTCAGTAGGCTTTGTATGCATAATGTTAAGTTGATTTTCTAATTCTAGAAAACTGCCATCTGTTGCTGTATCAGACATACTTGATATATTTAAATCTTCAACATTCTCTTTATTATCTTCATCATTTTGCGTTAATACGTTTTCATTTAACAGCTCTGTATTTTGTACAGTAATATGTGGTACATTCGTAATAGGTGTTTTGAATTTCTCACCACTAGAACACTGGAATGATTTGCAACAAATTTCTACTTGAACCTCTTTATCTATCATAGTATTATTTTCTTTTTCTGAATCATCATTAATATTATGAGCAACTTCTTGATCGTTAACTACTAACAAGCTTGCAATAAATGTTAAACTTGATTTCAATTTGATTACATTTTTTTCCGTTTCTTTTAATAAGTCCTTTAAATTACATTCCAACTGAACAATTTGATCTTTGCTTACACAGATCATTTCAGGAAGTCTACGTTTCACATGTGTATCATTTGCAGAAGCTACTAACTTCGAATTTTGTAAATCATTACATAAATTTTGTACATAATCATCTTCCTTGATTGATTTCATAAACGTTTTGCTTTTTACATTACTTCGTATAAATAACTGATCTTTGTTATTTACTCTTACTTGTTGATGAGTTTTACACTGGGAAGAAGGCACAAACTGCTGCATAGCACGTGAAGTTGATTTCAAATAACTGGAGGATCGAACAGTTTCATTTGTAATTTCGTTCTTTTTTTCAATGATGCAATCAGTATTTGTTTCATCCATTTCTTTGGTAACCTCAGGCATTTTTGAGTACCAGCTTATTTTTTCATTGCACTTTTGCAAGTGTTTATTTTTTATAGCATTTGGCGCTACTAATAAACTTTTCTTTTTCACTGGTTTAGAAACTTTATCATGAATCAGCACATTCGCTACATATTTATCTTTGATTTTTAACTGATTTTCAGTTTCATTATTATTTTCTAATGTATTAGCAGACGTCTCATTGAAATTAAGAACTCTGCGTACACGATTGTTTGTACATGTAGGTTGATTGGATACACATACTCCTGATAAGAAAATTAAATTATATGTTAATATAAACATTCAATTAAAGTATAAACTATAGGGATATACTAACTACTTTCTTTCTTTGTACTTCTGGTTGAACCCAATTTTTCAGGTAATATTTTTTTACGTCCTAAAATACACGTATCATTAAAAATATATTATTTATACAAAAAAATATATAATGTACTGACCTGTGCTTTTTTGAGCAGATTTTAAATTCTTAGATTGTTTAATCAATTGTGCAATTTTTACTGGTTGTGGCCTTTCATAATCTACTCGATAAAAATTCATTCGACATTATTGTACCATTTGAACTATGTTGATGAAAAAGATTATATTATAGAAATTACCTTTCTTTTTCGTACTATTGGGTAATGCCTTTGAACATGTAGATGGACATTCTGTCAGTCTTGTTAATTGCGAACACTTGAGTTCTGATTTGGGCTAAAAGTATGTAATTACATACAATGACATTTATAAATTATTTATATATCTAAAAATGTAATTTGTACTTACTGCCGAATTATATTTAACAGGTAGCATATCTAATCCTTAATTGACTAATAAAATTTTTACAATAATGTTGCATCTATTCTATATTTTATAGTTTATATTTTAGGTTACAATTTTTGTATAAACTATACATTATTACTTAACATACTATATGGCAATAATATGATTTCTTTCAACTATTACAATAGGAATGTCAATAAAGTTCAAATAGAAATGTAATGTTGACAAAGAAATTCAAATTTATTTTAACATCTAACGTATTACAATCATAAAATACAACATTCTATAGATTCGTAAACGACAAATATATGTTTCAGTTATATAGAATGGCGCATTTACATAACATAAACACACAGCATGTACCAACGAAGAATTGTAAACTTACATCCTACATATCCCGCGTTTACTTTGCGATTCTGAATGAATAGGTTGTTAAACATAAGTTAAAGATCAAGCAATGGTAATTTTAAGAAATACCGATATATACAGAATATACAATTGTATGATTACGTGCTACGAACAAGTACTGTATGAAACGTGAAAGGTTTTGCGCAGATTTCTTATCTATAGTTGGCTATTCCCCAAAGTCACATCTGTCGGCCATTTTGTTAAATTTATTTCTAAACGTATCCCCTCCAAATTGAAAACAACCGAAGGTTGACGCTGTTCTCAATCCCAATAAAGTATTTTTGGTTAGGTTAATAGCTGTGCAGAGGATATTTAACAGTAAGTAAACTGTTGTGATTGCGTTTGCTTCTATTAATATTGAATCGAGATAGAAAATTTCTACGCGTGCATGAAAAAGTATCGCTTTAGGACAGTTCGTGAGGTGTAATTGGATGGAAGGAGGCTTGGCATAAAGAGAGGCTATGGCTACTGCTTTGATCATATGTAAAATACTGTTACCTGATCGGCCACACTTTGTTTTTCATTACCGATCTATTTGGCACTTTTTTCAATTGATTCGTTCGCATAAAACAATTTTCTATCTTGAAATGCTTCTTATAACCTCTAAAGTCATAACCTATATAATATAACCTTAGATGTCAACATTTTAAATATTAGTTGTTTAAAGAGTTCAGCGCGGAAGCGTTTATAGAAAATCTTAAAAACGTAATTGCTATATAATTATAAATGACTGTCTAGTGTATTTTCTAGTGTAATTTCATACGCAATTCTTCGTTAATATTATGATTTCTATCATTAATATTATAATGTCTGTATCGTTAATTAAATGTAATTTATAATTAGTTGAAAATTTTGGTACATACATTTTTTTTATATACAAATTGTAATGTGAATGTAAGTTAGAATAATGAAAGTAAGTTATTTTCTTATTATGAAAACACAGTTGCTTAATTCATAGCATATTTCTATTTTTATTTGAGAATTAAGTAAATAATTTATTCCTAAAAATAAACTTTAATCCTAGTCTACTTTGAATTTTGTATAATAAATTTGTTATATTTATGTATTTATATGTATTGTGTATAAGACATTACGTATACATTTTATCTGAATATAATGTTTGTGTATATATATGTATTATATGAATTAAAATGAGAGTAACAAAAAGAATAAAATTAACATTGTTATCATTGCAATTAAAATTAAGAACAATTTTTTAATTTTAGTGATTTCAGTGATCAAATAATTTTATATAGTAACAAAATGGATGTCGCTGGAGATTTAACGTTACAATGGGTGGAGGAGGTCGGAAATGTGATTCACGAAGAGGTAATATGTGGTTTGGAAGCACAGCTTGTTGGAGCAGAGGAAGAAGTGATAGGAGCTTGCGAAGAAGTAGCAGTGGAGGAAACAGTGCAGTCTGTTTCAAATATTACTCCTACAACAGAATCAGAAATACTGATGGTACCTCAATCCAACGATATGGAATCTATTTACATAGTTCCACAGGATCAGGGGCATGACTATTTAAATATACAGGTCACAGAAGAAGTAATTGCAGATAATTGGGATAGATCTGGTCCAGACGATGGGTAGGTGTTAGAGAAAATACTTTTTTTTTTTAAATTCGGGATCATATATTAGGTCGAACGTTTGATTAATTTTTTATTTTCAAAGGGTCGAGATATCAGAAACTAAGGTGTCGCATGAAAATTTGCTTGAATATGATGACATGGAGATACCATTGCCAATTGATCAAGATTCTTATACAAATAGTAGACCTTATCCGTGTGACTTTTGTAGCAGAAGATTCAGGAAAAAAGCAAATTTAATGAATCACATGGTAGCACATCAGACAGATCGTCCACATGGTTGCAATTTATGTGGAGCACGTTATGCAAGAAAATGTGATCTTATGAATCATTTGAAGATTCACGCGTATGCACCATCTCGAGTTGGTTTAGAAGATGATTTAAATGATGACGACTCATTAGCACCAGAAGAGGAAGAGTCTACCAAAGGTAGACGTAAAAAGGTCCAATCAAGTGTACCAAGAAAACGTAAAAATAATTCTGCTCTTACAAAGCGTAGCATGGAGGATAGTAAAATGGAAATGGGCAAGTACGTCAATAAATCTTATGATTATGTTGACGAGGACATGCGTCTTTTGGAGGAAATGACTAGTAGAAATTCTGCGCGCAGTGGTAATTATGCATCGAGCTCAAGATGGACTGAACAAATATCACCTGTGTCAACTGAACCTCAAGCACCACGATGGCCTATAACTGATCCAACAAAACCATACGTGTGTCAATATTGCGGTGTTGGTTTTGCAAGAGAAAAAGCTCTTGCATCCCATGCACGTATACATGGCGGTGACAGTCCATTCGAATGTACATCATGTGGTGACATGTTTTGGGATGTTAATAGTCTAAGAGAACATGTTCGTATGAAACATGGTGGTACAATACAATCAGATCTAGAAGAATATGATAATGATGCTACATATACAGGCGATGAAAGATTTGGAGAATTTTATTGCAATACTTGTGGCGTTCCATTTCATCGTTTGGATCTACTTAAACGTCATCAAAAGTAAGATTATCTTATAACCATAATAAGGTAGAGAAAAGATTTTTATTGAGATTATGCATAACTATTAAAATTGTTCTATTTATTCATAATTATTAAAACTTTTTTAAAATTTTTCGCCGATTTTCAGGAAAATTAATAACAATATGATATTAATTTTAATGTTGATTACACTAGGATTCATGTCAAACAAGAAGTCGATATGGTGGAAGGTCCAAGTCAACATCATGTTTGCAATGTTTGTGGTGAATGGTTTGAAGAGGCTTTGGCATTGTTAGCTCATGCAGAACTTCATGCTAGGTATCATTTATCGAAAAGTTAGCTTTTTATTTCAAATTAATCTGATACTTTGTAATAATTGCAGTATTGGAAATTTATATCTAATATTTAGTTGATGTATCTCGTAAAACATTGATAGAAAGATCTGTTTAACCTGTTCAGATCACCCAGTCGTCGATGCTTATTGTGCGGTGAAAGATGCCGTGATGACGCCGAAGTAGCTGAACATGTTCGGCAAAATCATGCCGAAGATGCTCCGCCAAATACGTGTACACTTTGCGGAAAAACGTGTAAAGATAAACGCAGTTTATTAAAACATTCGTGGGTTCACAATGTTGATAAAACTTTTGGATGTACAAAGTGTGGAAAACGTTTTCACAGCAAAGCTAGATTACGAAGGTATTTATTGGAATTTTTTCAATATTACGTTTGTAAATATCATTACTTATTACTTATTACATAACTTGGATTTAGGCACATGGTATCACATCGCAATAAAATGGTAGCTTGTGATGAGTGTGGAGAAGAATTTCCTGATGGTAGAGCTCTTGTTAGTCATCGTCATTCACATAATAAAGATCTAGGCGGTCGTTCTTTCCCATGCCGGGAATGTGGAAAAACATTTGGTAGTCGAAGTTCACAGCAAATTCATATTCGTATTCACACTGGAGAAAGGCCATACGGTTGTAGGTTCTGTTGGAAAGCATTCGCCGATGGTGGTACTTTGAGAAAACACGAACGTATTCATACGGGAGAAAAGCCATACGGATGTGCAATTTGTCCACGTGCTTTTAATCAAAGAGTAAGAAATTTTAACTACAGTCTAATATACTGTTTCATTTGAATATATTATATTTCAATTTTTGCTATTTTTTTTTTCTTGTGATTTACTTAGGTTGTTCTTAGAGAACATGTGCGTGCTCATCATTCAGGTCCTGATCCAAAATGCGTAGGTAGCATTACTCCGTATTTATGCAAAGTATGTGGTGATGCATATGGAACGTCGGAGGAAATAGTTGCTCATATCGTGCAACATTGTGATGATAATACTGCGTTGCGGCGCCAGCCGCAAACTGGACCTCGTAAATATAAAAGAAGACGTAAATTGAAGCCTCACGAAAGCAACGCAATGTTGCGCATGAGTGAACAGTATGATTTGATGGAAGGAGGTTCCGACTCGGACGACAATACGAAAAGAAAACTTGGAAGAAAGAACAAGCAACATCGATCGAACGTTGAGGAAGGTTATCAGAATGTTCTTAAGAGCTTCGAGAGTTCTTTACAAAATATAAATTCAATCGTCAGTAATTCAAAGTTAAATCCAGGAAAGTCCAAGCTCTCTAAAAAAAAGCTTAGAAAAGAAGAAAAAAAGAATGAAGCTCAAGGTTCGTGTCAACCTGGTAGACCAAAAATGATTCATACCCAAAAGACAAGAGTGCCTGTAGAAATTGGTAGTGATGGGGTTAAAAAAGGACAGAAAACTAAAACAATGGTAACGAGGACTCCAAAAATGATGCCGCAAGAACATAAGTTAGGCGTTTTCCCAGGTGGAGAAAGAAACCGACCAAGGACAAAGAACGTTAGTTATCACATTGAAGGGAAACTTCAAGCACCACCCGCAACATTCCCAAAACCAAAAGAAGAAACTCCAGCACCTCCTATACCGACACACTATCAATCACCACTGACCAGTATAAAATTAGAACCTAACTTACAAAAAACTTCAAATAATAATCACAGAAACAACAATGGTAACATACTTGCTATCAATGAAAAGATGGAACCGACGCATAGGAAAAGATCAGGTGTTTTGAGAAGAATTAAAAAGCAGAAAGATGGAATTAAGCAAGAACCAATGGATATCGAACAAGAAGAAATACAAAACAATAATAATACAGAGAATACAGATTCGACAAGATTAATGGATCATACAGTAGATGGAAGTAATTTAGAAGTTGCATTCGAAGCAAGTGTCACAACCGAGGAAGAGAATATTCTTTCCGACGTAGGCGGAGTAAATAATACTGAGGATGTAGGAACTGGGAATGTAAAACTTAGTGTAAAAGTTGAATCAACACCTCAGCGAATGTTAGCTGTTCACAGCGTAATAACGCCTGTGGATGATATTCCAGAAACTATAATACCGGATGCTGTAGAATATACATGCGAAATGTGTTCCGCAGTATTTTCCAGCCGAGCAGAATTGTTGGTCCATGTTCCAATACACATTTGATTTAATTTGTTCAATGAAATTAAAGGAGGTATGCGAATTTGTTCTACTTTAAGTATATTTGTTTATTAAGCAATATTTTAATAATGGTCAAGTGAAGGTTTATCTGTTTATTTGAATTGGCATATTAAGTTACTATGCCTAAATGTCCTCTACTCGTTGCTCTATGAAATATATCAGATTTTTGTGTTTAACATATATTTTAAAAGTTGATGCTGTCTTTAGTTTATTTTGTCTAAAATATGTAAAAATTTTTTAACGAACTTGCTTTCGATTAACATTATCACTACATTCGTTTGACACTACTCACGTGTTTCTCTTTAATTAAAAGGAAAAATACTATTTGCCTCCAAATTTGTACACATCTATGATGTAATGTGTAATGTTACAAATATTTGATATGTTTGCAATTTATGCAGCCAGTTATCCTGGCCAGAGAATTGAAATCCTAGACCATTTTCTTTTTTGCCACCTACAATTTTACAATAAAATTTAACGAAAAATATGAAATAATGGCACGTTGTGTACATAAAAAACGCTAAGGTAATATTAATGCGAGGTGTTTTATAATATTACTCGTTTATATATAAATTAAATTTACTTTGTACGTTTGCTTTTAGCTCCTAAGTGATTAGATACGTGACAACCAATGCATTAAAATACTATGGTAGATAATTTGTATACAATATTATCATCTGAACCCAGATTAATTTTTTATACAATTTTTATCCTCCCGGCAACGTATAGAAGTTAACACGGTATAATTGGAAAGTTGGATATCAAGTATATGATTTACATACCTGAAGAGAAACGATTAAATTTTTAAACTTATCTTAAATCGAGTAACTTTAATGGTGTAATAATACACGTATTTTGCACACTTTGCATAGAAACATTTGTACAAATTAATTTTTGTATTCTGGAGCATTTTTTGATTCACGGAACGCGAATGCATTGTTACTGTTTTGATAATATTCATGACAAAATAAAATATGTTTGTTGTTATAGTAGACTTTGTTTATGATTCTATTGAAGTAATATAATTATTTTGTTACATTTGGCATTACAACTAATTATACAAGGTATGTGTAGAATTTTACAAAAAAAAAAAACAAAAAAAAGGAAAAAGAAAGAAACATTAAAGCTATAATATTATTGAACTTCAAAAATGTTTTACTTTAAGTGCTGTTGGACTATACAGACTCGGATCTGATTTTTAATTTAATAGAAACAAAGATCAAGGTTCTTTACATCTTCCATCTTATTTGTTTCTATATATTCGTGTTGCATGTTGAAAATACATATTTCATTGTATTTAATTTATCTATCTATATTTTATAACTTATTACTGATGGGTGCTATCATAGTGTTATTTCAAATAGTACCATAGAAAAAGAAAAAGAGTTATATCTTGTTTTTGATAATATAAACCTATATACTATCATAGACTCGTTAGAGTTTAGTTTTACAGATTAAGAATCTGAGTTTGGTTATTGGAAATAGTGTACATAATTTCATACAAATATTTTAAGTGTATTGACAAGTAGTTTTCTCATCTTTGTTTCACACAAATAAATAAATATATACGCAGATACTAAAGTTTCTCTTCCAATTACAATTTCAAGGTTTGATCGTTTTATTTAAATAGCACCATAATTTAATAAAAAAAAATAATCGTATTAATTTTTACCTTGTTATATTTTGTTTTACGTATACGTTTAAGTAATTTAAATACAGTTTTTTTTTTATCATAGAGAGAAATATTTAATATAAAAAAATTGAACTAAATTGCTTTTCTAATTATTTTACATAAACGGTTACTGTTTGCTAAATTAAATGTTAATATAAAATGTAAAATTTTTTTATTGCTTTCCTAAAATAATGGATATTCCATTCATTACTTTCTATTTAATATTATGTTAAATAGTAAGAAAAGAAATTAAATAATATTTCAAATTGTTTAATCATGCAGGATCATACAGTTGAATATTTTCATTTTCAATTACTTAAAACTTTCATATATTTTCTTATATACAAATTAATAAACACACAGTTGTATTACATTCTATGCAATAAAATATTGTAATACCTTTGTAGTATCTTTCTTAGCTTCAGGGTAATATGTACATATGGATGTGTGTATGTATATATATTTATATATTCCAAAGAAAAATTAATTATATTTCAATGGCATTATGTGAGGCAATCAATCAAAAACAGTGTGTGCTCTATTTTTATAATCAAGAGATATTTTGAATATGATGAAGAATATAATGAAAATTCCGATACCATTTGTAACATTTTGCAAAATAATGTATATACATATATATATATATATTTTTCTTTTTATTTTGTATTTTCTGTGTCTTTAGGAATGGTGCACAGTGTCCATTATTTGGAAAGGGAGTCGATAATTTTCTTCAAGAAAAAAATGTTTCCAAAGAAAGTATCACTAAAAATGTATTTGTTTAATAGAAAAAGCGTTTACTAATTACATTATAGGACAGCATCATATTTTGTACATATACACTTTAATGGTGATTAATTTCTATAGTTATATATATAATTATATTAATGCTACAATGTTAAAAGAAACATTTATAAAATCAATTTGAAAATATTTAAAATGACAAACTATGAGTCGAACTTTGTATAATGTCAAAATTATGATATAAGGTATTTAAGAACAAAAATTCATATTGCGACCAATGTAAAGTAACAATTTTTGGATAAAGAATATGTAAATATATATTTACATACAAGATATCGAAAATTCATACAAAAGTCAATATATTATGCATAAATAATTTTTTTCAATATTACACGTGATTACATTCCCGTTTAACTGTAGCTTTAATATTATTGAAGAGTAATTTGGGAGATATGCGAAATTTTTTTAATTAATGAGTGCATAGAGCAGCTAGTGCAGGTGGCAGTAATTGCAAAAAGTGTAACGTGGATAAAATTTAAGAACAAAATGGTCAACAAAAGAGATAAACATAAGAACATGTACACAATTTTTTGTTTTTTATTTTTTGTTTTGAATTATAAGATGATTGATTGTTTGTAAGTATCCGTGGCTTCTAATGATAGTTAATCTAGAATAATTAGTGTATTATATAATACTATTTTGCATGATAAAATTCTGAAGAGTTGCAAAAGAATTCTTACATGTATTACTTCAGTTGTAACTACTAAGTGAGCTCTAAGAATATGTATAGATTTATAAACTTTAAATTAGCATTTTCTTGATAAGATTGTTTATATGTGTCTGGGACAAAATAATTAAAGAAAGGAAGTGTACATACTATTATCTTCGATATGGTATGATGGTTTATTGTTAATCGTAGATATATATATATATATATACATATTTTTTTTTAATAAATTGTCAACGATTATAGAGATATAATTAACTACGTCCGCACAAAGTCACGGATAATTCAAAGTACATATAATAATGATGTATGTACAATTGTAAATATGTATTCATTTGTGTACTTTAAAAGTTATACTGTTTCATCTCTATCTCACAAGAAATTTCAGAAAAAGAATTATAATTATATGTGCATGATATTATATCGTCAATTTATTTAGTTACATTATCAAGTACTTGATTCTTCTGTTTTTATCTCAAATGAAACTTTTTGCGTGGTACAAATTGCGGTGAAAAGAAGTGTAAATGAATGGTAGTGACATATAATTCAACATTATACTGTATAAAGTTTTGGAACTTTATATTATAAAAATCATAATAGAATATATGTAATAACAATGTTTTCACCATTGATAAAAACATGTATAAAATTATCTATGTTTATGTTAAGAACAGGTAAATAATTTAAGATACTGTATCTTTGATTAGGGAATAAAATCACAAACACTATAAATTTCTTTCTCAAATCCCATACATATAACAGAAACTATGATTAAAAATGCTCCAATGATGCTGGTTGATGTAGGTTGATCACCAAAGAAATATATTTGTACAACATAAGCCAAAATAATGTCCAAAGATCTAGTCACTGATACTTTTCCAGCACCTTCTATTTTTAATGCATTGGTCACTAAAATCTGACCCAATAATCCAGTTAGTGCTATCAATAATATTTTACTCCAGGTGATCCAATCATGTGGCAACTTCGATTTTTGTTCATGATTATCTGGTACAAGAAAGAAGAACAATATTGCTGTAATGAGTGAATACCAGGATAGATTGAAGATTATTGTTGAATAATGGATTTCTGAACATTTTCTCATAATAACTATGTTAAGAGCTGTGAAAAGAGTTGCTACAATAGCACATGCATATCCCATCACATTGTACGGTTCAGTTCTATACATCTGAAGAAAAAAATATTTTGTATAAAATCGTCGGTTCATAAAAATCATATGTGAAAAATATTTCTTTTTACCTGAAATAAAAATGGTGGTTTAGATACTAAAACAACTCCAGCAAAAAGTGCACACATAACTATCACGCGCAATATCCCGCAAGGTTCTTTTAAGAAAATAAAAGATAATGCAATAACAATCACCGGAGAACTAAATATGATTGTTGTAGCATCTCCGATAGGTAATTTGCGAAAACTATAATATAATAATGATAGAGTTGCACCACCTACTATCCCCTAAAAGAAGATGAAATCCTTTGTTTAGATTGTTCTTTTACTTATTATTATACGAAAAGCATAGTCGTTTTAAATTTCGCAGTTAACATACTTGAAAATGTAAGAGCATTCTTTGCCCTTTCGGTCCAAAAAGGCTTTTGGAAGCTTTAAGTGCTACAGCAGCCATAACTAACATTTGTAGAACAGATCTGATAGTCAATAATACCATAGGATGTACATTTTGTACTGCTTTGACTAGTGCAGAACTAATTGTAAAAAATGTACCTGATAAAAATGCCAAAAATACTCCAAACCATTTGGTTCCCTCTTTGTACGTTTCAGCATTATTTGCAAACTGTTCTGTGTAATGGTATGCTGGATGTATACTGCTGTAAGAAGCAGTAGATTCAATGCTGATTTTCATCGTTTCTGTCTATTTTAACGAGCTACGATAAATTGAAAAAAATTGGTATGAGATCTACAGCTATACTAAACGAAACGTTTATGATATGCTGCCTTCTAGTATTCTACCGCTAGTACATCTGTTGTTTGAGGGAATTAGCGTACAGCTTGATACGTCAAACAGCTTATTACAGATTAACGGATGGTAGGAAGATTTAGAATCGGATCGAGACTCGTTTGGACGCGTAACATTAAAAAATGTTAATTATCGAAGAAAGATCAGTTTTGTTGTAAAAGTTAGATGGTTGATTTCAATTTGGTTTCTTGCAGATTATAATTTTTCATTTTCATGTCTATTTCATCATGATTAAAATAATTATAATCACAATTACGTAAATTAATATATAAATAATTGGAATGTAAATTTTTTCTTAAATGAACCGTATATATTAATTATGTTATAAACTTTATGGTGATTATAAATACATTTATATGCTTTAATTTCATTTTAATAATTATTTATATGATATAGTAAAAATACATAATTAGAAAAATATATTTTTTCTCTTAATTGACTGAATTACAATGACATTTACATGTAATCTAGTTTTAATACAATTTATGATTTGCAATTCTATTATTCAGAGAAAGATTATATTTATAAATTCATTATATAATCATTCATACTTTGCTTTTCCCTGAATATTAAAAACCGTGTATATAATCATGTATCCAGATTAATCCTTTCCAAACTGTACACCAGTTAGTGGTTTATCTACACGGTAAAGTGTAGTACCTAAATTGAAATATCCCAGGTACTCGATCGTTTCTGGGGTTGTATCAATATGATAGTGACCTCCTTCACCATGATGCGAAAAGCTATGAAAATGCTGAACACGGAGATCCAAATCCTAAAATTACCATTTATATCCATTATATTATGGAAGCATATATATATATATATATGATTATATATATATATATCGATATTAAAGTGCACTTATAAATAGTTTATTCTGTAAGATTAAAGTTTGGTTTCACACGATTCTACTTACACTTTCAGAACTGACAAATGTACCAACAGCTATAAGAGGTGTTGACATATTATAAAAACGTAGCCAATTATTCAGTTGTGCTTCAGTATTCAGGGGAGTTATTGAGAAATCTTGCATAACATGCTGTTTAATTTTACCATCTCTCATCAAAAATGTCCCACCTAATCCTGTAATTATTAAAGATTAAAATATAAATTTTTAAATATATATGTATATATGTACATATATACATATAAAATTAGTAAATTTATTAATTAGGAAAACGCTATTTACCAATAAGATTATTTTGATAATGTTGTTCAATGGCCTTTTGCATAGATGCAATGAAATCATTATTTCCAGTCCGTTTCTTAGCATACACTTTCAAGACTTTTCCAGGTTTTCCATCGGTGGCAAACAAATTCGCTAATAGAGCCAATCTTGTTTCATTGTTAGGTAAATTTTGGAGAATACAATTTCCATTTGTTTTATCGACAGATGCAATGTGAGTTCCATTTTGTACGTTAGATGGTGAAACAATCATGTCCATTATAAGCTCGCAATTAGAATTTATGTATGGCCATGGCCCAGCTCCTGCTCCAACAACAAAGGTATCCTTTTTGAATCCCAAATGATTCAAGAGTTGTTGGATATCATATAATTTGTTCTTTTGCACGGTAGGGAGAAGAAACGATGGACCACCAATTTCGAATATTGTTGGGTTACCATTTAATCCTATATGTGAAATGTAATATAACATTAAAATGTGGTAAAAAACATTGTTATGTACTTTGTATCTCTAAAATGTGTTACTTCTATACCTGATGCAGCAAGCGTAAAGGGTTCTTGTGTTAAATCCGGACAATCAATGACTTCTACCTCAACCTCTTCAAAGTTTTTAACCAATCCTTCTTTCAAGACTGTTATAAAATAAATGTTGTTATTAATTCCTTCTTTTAACAATTGAGATTATATTTTAACTAAAAATTACCATTTTTTATTTCATCAAGAGAAGGAACATGCAGATTTCTTTTTACTATGGCAAGTGCACTGGGATCCAAGGTAGTCATAATCAATATTATTTACTAATACGTGAAGTTTACCCAAAAAATTGTTTGCAAAATATTAATACAGTTTTGTAGAAATCAAAAAATATAAAATTAATACGTGCAGTTTAAATTACCTTTAATAAGTAAGAACTATATTATTGGCAAGAAGTAAAAGAACTGATACAACTTGGAGTATATTTTGCCAATACGCACTTTCTTTATCTAATCATGTGTAAACGTATCTGACCTAATGTCGTAAGCAGATATAATCAATTACATGTACTTTTAATTGTAATATCTAATAATTTCCTATTTGCTTGTACGTTTGTGGTCGTGATATATTTCATAGCGTCTTTTTTAGATTGTAATTATCTCATTCATATCTATACCAAGCGCTTAACTATGCCCTCGTAAGTAATGTATACACATATAGATATATGTCAAAGGTGGGGAACCTTTTTACCATTAGAGGCCACATTTAAATTAGGCAGTAATAAAGGAGGCTGCTATAATCATTTATATTTCACCGTTGATATTTTTATGTCGTAATCCATACAATTAAATATTAATTAATACAAAAGCTAGATTTTATGAAGGCTGCACAACAAACTCGCGGAAGCCGAACATTTCCCACCTATAGTATATATTTTAAGGTATTTCAATGC
Source organism: Xylocopa violacea (assembly GCA_963969225.1). NCBI lineage: Eukaryota > Metazoa > Arthropoda > Insecta > Hymenoptera > Apidae > Xylocopa > Xylocopa violacea. The sequence continues at coordinate 25,344,344 of CAXAJV010000012.1, forward strand.
TAATAAAATGGACGATTTAAATTAAAGGATACACGCACGCATACAAATATCGATAATAAAAAGGTATAAACAACGTACTTTTATGAACTAATTTTATTTAGAATTATTTATAATTTTTTAACAAATTTTACATTAAATTACGTACAAAATTAATCTCCCGCAAAAATTAAAACAATAATATATAATATCTATGCAAGGTTATATAAGAAAAAGATATATTTATATATAAGTAAAACGTAGAAGTTAAAAAAATCTTATTGATAATCAATGTTTAAAAAATGTAATAATCGCAAACAATATAAATGGGAAGATTCGATCATTAATTTCTTTATTTTGTACTTTTACGAATGATTTCAAGTATGAACAAGATAAATCCATTTCACAAAAAAGAAAATTTTAAGTGCTAAATAAATAAGATAGCAAAACTTTAGACTGACGTCAGACTCCGTTAGATATTACTTATGGTTCTCTTCAGAGATGGCAACACGATGCATTTGTACTCGAGCAATTAAATATTCGCGTGTTCGAAAGACGCGCGTGTGAAATACCAGAATGTAAGTCAATTTATGTAGATGTAATGAATTGTTGCATAAACAATGACGAGGGATACAATGTAGGCAAATCTAGTACGTTACATAGCTGGTGTATATAAATGAAAATGTGCATTTTAAATACTTTTTAAAACTTATCCGTTTTACGATTTATCTCATGGATATACCCAACAAATGGAAATTTAATGGTATTAAAATATGAATCTTAAAAAATAGATTCTTTTTTTTTTCTTTACATACTAAATATATAGGGCAGTACTTTTGTGATCGTAATAAAGCAGTGTGTTCTAGTTTAATAGAAAATATTTCAATACGAAAAGTCGGAAAAGAGGGTTAGATGTGTCGATGGTCGGTAGGGTTGTTGTGGATGCGCATTGGACGTCGGAGGAGTCTATCGCGTATCATTGCCGACGTTCCTGGATCGCATCGTCAGTACGCGGTCGCGCATTCCATGCGGGAACACCTGTTTGCTCTTTCGGCTTCTCCATCGCATTTTCGATCTCAAATCACGCCAAATATCTTTGTACTGTTGATCTACTTTATATAATACATAGAATAAGAAATAGAAAAGTTTTCAAGTAACTGCGTTCAAGCTTTGAAAAGAAAGAAGAAAAGCGGACGGACAAAAACGTAGTAGGGATATAGAGGATATTTGTACTAAAATTTGTTTATTCAAAGTCGATGTAAAGGAGCGAAGAGTAAAAGAAGTAGAAGGCAACGAAACACACGTCGAACGAAAGAGTTCACAAAAAGTTATCGTCCGACAAGTATAATTGCCCGACGATTAGCAACAGAGGTTGGAGGAGAGAAAGAGGCATAAATTCTACTTATCGGTGTACCCGCGAGACGTACGAAAAGCAAGAGTAGAGTATTATTGAGCACAGGGAAAAGGAACGAAAATCGAGAGAAAGAGCGAACGAGACGAAGAGTTTTAACCGCGAGAGAGGAACGTCCTCGTGACTTCAACCACGTGTCTCTCGTGGTCCTCGTTTAAACACGCGTAAGAGCAATTTTCTTTATTGACGTACGTCGGTTGTTCGTGGTTGCTCTTATAGGCAGTCACTCTTGTCTCCTTTACTCCAAGTTTTACTTTTTAAACGCATCTGTGTGGATGAAACAGAAATTGGCATGCGATTTCCTTAAAATCAACAGTTATTTCCATTTTCTTTCGCATGAATCTTTTTCTTTGATTTTTTTCAATGTAAACGATTACTTGGTTCGCCCTTATTACTGCTCTTCCCCGTGGCATGCAACAAACATTGTAAGTGTTGCGATATTCCATCTGGATCCTAGATTGGTTTTTTGCATGCCATTCTCGCCCCTCCAATTTGTACGATACCACCAGCTACGATCGTAAATTAAACGCTCGTTTTGACAATATTTTCGTATAATAAATGACAAAAATCTCATTATCTAGATGATGCGATAATTAGCTTTATTATTTTCGTATTCGTATTATACGAGGAATGATTGTTTTTTGTCCCAAGACAGTTTGACACAGGCGACATTGGTGAATTTCTACCGAGAGCTGGTCAAGAGTTAACAACGTCGATCGTACTAGATATGACTCTTCCCGCACCGAACGAAAATATCAGTTCTCTCTTGGACTTGGAATTTTCGTCCAAGACTTAAAAACAGATTTTTTTTTTTATCGACCACACGAGTTTTCCCAGAAACGCTTGATAGCGATGATCGGACGGTTTTACTCGATATCGCTAGACGCGAAGAGGAGTCGTCTAAATCCGAAATGAGAAAGGCATTGAGTTTGGTAGCGTTTAATCGTACGCGAAAAAGAGCGGAGCACACATCGTATGTACGTAAGATTGCAGCTCGTAGATTATTTGTAGTCGTTGCTATTGAGATGGTTTGATGGTAGCCCCTTCCCCGCGTACCTTTATATCGAGACTGAATGGACAGAGAGAGAGCAGCCTCCTCTATGAGATAATACGCCTGGTTATACCTAAGCCATTCAGGCCCGAAGTCGGATCCATCGAATCGCGAGAGATCGCGTGAGGTGAGGGTGGACACCGTGGCCCCTGCAGTCATGCTCACCATACAAAACGAGTGAGTATATCGGTTTGCATGCGATCGAATAGATACCACACGATACCTGCCATTATTGTGCGCTTTCACCTCCACTGGCTTTTCAGAAACCGCCGCCATGCCGATGCTTCCTATTTCGAGCTTTTCGTCACGATCTTAGGGGTCGCTGCTCGATTCATTACCTTTTAGCGGTTTTACCGAGCTTGTACAGCCGAAGATTAAGCAAATATTACCGAGCTAGATCCGGGGAGGTTGGCCTCCCTCCAAGATATCTCGTCTGAACGGTCCACTTTTGTAACGTGTTCGGCTCTTCTCGGCCAATTTTCTACGCCTCGTGTCTCTTTGCTCGTGTACGTTCGCTAAACGCGTCATTTTTCATCGGTCATTTATTTAGATCTCCTCGAACATCGCATACCTCGCATCCGACTCCACGCGCTTTAAGAAAATTCCGCTGTCCCCCGGTGCCAACCGGCTATTCGTCTGCTCTTTAAATTTTCTTTAAGCACCGGAAAAGTCGTAGCCCCATTCGTTCCTTGTTGCTGGATTTATGGTTTCGTGATGATTACATGGGGCTTGACGATACAATGGTACATTATAAACGAGTATGTGAGAAGCCCTTAAAAATAAGCCCCTGTGGCTTCGTAATTACACGATCTTCGATAGGGTAGTTCGTTCGATACGATCGATGGTTGGTCATACTTTAAAGCCGTCATTTATGGCCAACAACATTACTCTCTATAGTATTATATAAATATATAATCTCACGAATTCTCGCGTATTAATTTCGCTTAAAGTGGGAAATCTGTGACGCGACAGGCATAATTTAGAAAGCTGCGGTTCCTGATAGATACCGTGACACGGTTCCTACGAGCGACGTGAATTCCCTTTGCATCGCATGTAGTAACACGGCAATAAAGCGCTACAGTAGCAGTGCATAATCTAATGGCGCGTTGTCTTCTGTGACAAGTATGGGGCAGCAGAGGGACGGCTTGCACCTTGCCTCCCTGCTGTTCATTAATTGCGGCCTGCCCTCCCGACTAAGTAGTATCGCGTTATTTGTCCGAGCGACAGCAACTAGTTGAGAGGTTGACAGAAAAAAACCTCGTCGCACGTTCTCGCTTGCGTTCTCGCTTGCGTTCTCGAAAGAAAGCGTAGAGAGCTACGCTTTTTCTTTGCTACGGATCCCTTCTTAATCTTCTAGTTTCCTTCCCGATAAAGTCGTTGATCGATCATCGTGTCTAATAATTCAAGCGTGGAATTAGTTTTCGTTTCTGCACCGTGTATCTTCGATGCTCCGGAACCTTTACACTCTGATCGATTTAAATCCGACCATTTCAACAATGTTAGATTTTTTTTCATGCAAAATTTATAATTGCGATCTTTGACAAGAATAATCCACAAGATGAGAAATACGCGTCACGGTCGTGGAAACGAGAGAGAAATTCGGCTTTTTCTGATTCCCCTGAGACGCTCCATCGTCAATGTCAACAAGTGCATCGCGTGATGCACTTTCATATCCACTCGTGTTAATGTACAATTTACATTGCAAATAAAACCATTCGTTAGAATGTACTCTTTGTTGGAGAGCAATTTTTGTCAAGGAACAATAGGTTTTCGAGGGAAAAATATAGAGAGAACGTAACATAGAGAAGAGTGAAAACTTTCCTCCGTCGAAGATTCGATGTCACAGCAGTTAACTTCGTTCGTGAGCAAGTTTAGGGAAAGAAAGGAGTCCTCATCTTAAACTTGCTTGTCTCTTGTAGGATATTGCTTCGTATACGGAGAATAAAGGACAATACGCGTGCAGCAAGGATCACTTTGTTTTGCTGCGGTTTACTGAAGTCAGCTGCAGACAGCGACTCTCCCTTACTGTTCTCTTACGATCGTACAAATGAATTGAATTCGAAAGTGCATTCAACCGAAGAAGTAAATTAAAATTAAACCAGATCTGTTTATTTCATTTCTTCGCACTCGACTGTTGCGTTCCACGGGACAAAAAGATAGAACAAGTTCATCGTGTTTGCAAGCATTTCAATAGATAGTCCCCATCGAATCTAAAATATAGTTTGTCGGTTCAAAGAGGGAAAAAGGGACGTACTTACTAATTTGTGTCTGAAGGTATACTTGCGACAATCAGTCGCCATTCAACGAATAGCTGTCGTTCGATCCTCTCTCCTCGGTCCTTTGATTTCTTTTCGTGACATGTAAAAGAAGGAAGTGTTGCTCGTTCATTGCTCGTTCATTGCTCGTTTATTCGATTATTTTATTTCTTTGATGAATTAGAGGGAAACAGTGGGTACTCGTGAGATAGAAAAGCCGCGAATGAATATCGTTGTGCTCGAGCGTTGAGAGGACTTAACGCGTAGGAAGATGCGAACACTTGTTAAATGAATAAAATAAGAAGAGTTGTATAGGAGCAGTGACATTTTAGCAGCCACTGAATTCGTGGCCTCGTATCGGGTGATACACAGAGGTACAAAGTGACATACAAAGGTTGCACAAATTTATACCCTAACTGTAATCTACTCGTCGAAGTTAAATGTATATCTAACTTTCGATCGGTCGAAGAATGACTGCTATGTGCTGTGCAGTGGGGCGTAAAGAGTCTGCCTTTTAATGTAGTTAAGTGTAAAATAGCTCGTATAGTTTAATTACGATACTTGCCTCGCTTGTTGCGCGTGCATGCACACCTACCTACACAACCTTTCCCATAAAGCTAATAAAAGGTTTTAATGCGTATGCACGTTCCGCACCTGCAACTAAGTGTATATAACGCAGCCTATGCCCGTTCAACGAAAATTCGAGTCACTTTTATCGATCGTCTCAACCGTTGTGCGTTGAAACGCATCCCGGTATTTTTATATCAAACCGCGTTGATACAACACCACCGTTGTCATCACGCTCGCATGTGTGATTATCAGGACTATCGTGGTGTTCTTGTTGGTGTGTCCTAGTCTCAATGAAATGTATCTAACCGTGTCCTCGGTTTCGGACTGAAATTTAAAACGAAACGCACAAATCATTTCAGCATGTCACCCCGTAATGGCTCGTGCGTGGCGGAAATAAGCTCGGTGAGGAGCCTCTCGTCAGACGATGTCTCGGCGACGAAAACGAACCGAAAGAAGTCCTGCTGGGCACGTGCCACGGATCCGGCTCATCGTCGTGGACGTCGAATTCAGTTATTGCAAATGTTGGTGCTACCATTCATACCGATTCTAGCATTGATCGTCCAGACGGCTAATACCCTCCACGACATCCTGATCTATAGGCAGGAGGTCTCTGACATTGAGACGCAGGTAATACTAAACTAATCGCTAAACGATTTCTATTATTAGCCTTTTAAGTTCACAATCAGATCGATCTCCGGATCAATTTTTCTTCGTATTTCTCCTAATTATGCAACGAATTAAATTATGCAATTAGGGCGCGTATAATTCAGTGGCAATCGATCGATGAACCGTTTAAAAGTAACGAAGGAATGAGTAAACATCTACCACACCTACGCACTCGTCCTTTCGAGCGTAGTCGATGTCGTTGCGTTCTCGATTCTACCGTTCATTTCTTCGATTGTTTTAGCACACTGGGCATAGATCGCGATGACCGTCGGTTCAACGATTCTCTTCGATTGCGTTCCTTCGGTAATCACAAATATTATTCATTACAATTTCAAAGATTACAACGTAAGTGTATGCGGTAAAAAATTGCTGCGCGAAGCAAACGAAGGTTACGAACAAATTCGAATAGCTAAAAATCAAAATGGCAACATTCGCTTCCCGGCGTTCGATCGAGAGTGTGTTTCATAATTACAGATATGGTCAAATCGATTAATTAAAAATGTCCGTTATCGATGTTTCAACTTCCAATAAAATTGCTTTTAAAATCGATACTTTCGATTAGCATACCATTGGTAAATTAACGAGATGCATAATAACGAATGTTTCACGTTGAAAGCTCGCGTTTCGAACGAGAGTAAAACCGTTCTTTGATGGAACATATTCCGAGGTAAATTTCTCTTCTTAGTGTAAATTGAAACACGCTGACGAGGCTTTTGATGACGTTTTTTATTACGAACGATAATTGTTTCGACTCGCACCGTTTCCATTTGCTCATCAATGTTGAGCTACCATTTTCATACCACCGAAGATGATATTTTCTATTGCGATGTAAATAACCAGCAATAACCAATTCTATCACAAGACAATACGTTGGTCATCGACAAAGGTAGACCGATATTGTTTCATGGTGCGTCAGGTTCTTCACAATGGTTCTTCATACAAAATCGTATTGTTGTCAGTAAGCGATCGGTTCTCGAATATAGATCGAATTCCAATTAATAGAGGGAGAGTGCGAGTATACGATGGGTACACTTTCGACGATTCCGTTACATCGATGATACTCAATCGTTTTAAAACGAATCTAATGAAAAACGGTTGAAGCGCAAAGTAACATGTTAGACCCTCGGCCTCGTTGGAGTTTAATGTTTTGTCAACAAAAGGCCGATCGTTACGTAAACAAACGAATACGAATGGGGTAAAGAGGATTAATAATCCTTAATTCGATCCTGAACCGCTGTCAAAAAAATGTCCATATCAGAACGAAGGAGTCACGTTTCGTTTGAGCACGGGCGTTATCGCGGCACAGCCCTAAAAGGGACGACGAGGGGAACGAGTGGCAGATCTGATCGAAATTCATCGAAACCGGGTGTAGCCTGGAGTGCACCGTTCGATCTCGAGTTACTTGTTTAACGAGTACGGTGGCTTAGCACGAGGAAGGGCGGCAAAGAATGGACGTACTCTCCTCCTCGTTTGTCCTCGTCCCTGTCTTCATCGGTCTCGATGTTTGCCATCGTCTTGGTAAGCGTCGCGTCGAGAGTTTTATACCCGTTTGCGCCGCTGCTCTGCCACACCCTCCATAATTAAAAAATAAATCTATAGGAAAACTCGAGGAAGAATCTCGTCCGTGGTTCACCGACTACGCCTACCGCGAACCACTTAATTTGCCTATCTAAGGGCATTTTGCTCCACAAAATTAAATTATTCGCGGTACCGAGCGACGAAGTGATTACATCGATTGCTCCGGCACTCGCGATATATTAAATTTGTTCGTAAAAACAGCGTGGCTGTGCCACGACTACAACACGACTTTTAGTCATTTTAGCAGGCAAAATGTTCGAAGCGTTTAAATATTTCGCTGGCCGTAATGCTCTTTAAAAGGTACCGTGACGATGATCCATACTGATTTGTCAACACCGTCGCGATTAATTTTGGCGTAGTTGATGCGCTTACAAAGTTTACTCGTTCTTTATGAACGAACGCGCCATCAACGCCTGAATACGTTATCGAAAGCCATTAGGAAACGTTGAAGTTCGATCGATCATCAATTATTATGCATTGGATTGGAAAATTTCGGCGTACACATTGATTTCGCAAAGGGCTGTTTCGACTGCCATCTTTTTGCGAACCTTTACCAAGACAGCTGATCTATAATTGTCGGAATACTTTATGACAGTGAAACATAGGAGCGTCACAAATATAATAGAAGGCCATTTAGCCACTTAGAAGTTCGAATGACCGCATGACGTGTATACGTATATATATATATATATACATATATATATACGTATATATATATATATACATATATATATATATATATACGTATATATATATATATACCTGGTAAGTGTTCATCCACTCTATCCTGTCCACTTTGTCCTTTCGTCCCTTACGATTAGTTCCATCTCCCTTCTGAAGTTCCATGGACGCGAGAATAACACTGGCCATTAACTGGCAAAGCCTCGGTCCGTGCAATTTATGATACTCTAACCGTCCGGCCGGAATGGTTTTCAAGAGGATGTCCGATTCCCAACGTTACCACGTCCTTTGCTCTTTTCGTGGTTTGTAATATATCCTTTTGTCTCCATCTTACAGGTAACGATCGCCACGGATTTGGGGAAGGTTGTCACACGGATGCAGCTCGAAAGGTCCGAGGTTGCCTTCTTTATTTACACCAATGGCAACACTCTGAGGTATCCGAGCGTCCACTATGTTCTCGCTTATTAATTCACAGGAAATGCACAAGATGAATCCGTACGCGTTGCCATAGAATTCATTAGATAATTTACCCAGGACTCTTGAAGCCAGTGTACGTGACTGAATGGTAAAGCTCGCGTTTCTTTCAAATGGTAGGGACCCTTTAACGTAAAGGCCAATGAAAACAGATGGGCAACAGGGTGTTCTCTAATCTACAAACCCCCGATACAAAACACATTTCCAAGTATTTTAAGGAAACAATCTCGGCACGGGAATGCGAGAACAATCATTGATTCGAATGGCTTAGGAACGAAACGAAGATTTATTTTAAACGGATCGTAACGAGTACAAAGATCATGCGGAACATCGTCTAATATCGTAAATGATGAAACGAAATTCTAAGACTCGCCCCCTATAATTATTGGCACTTGCAAATTCAAGGTTCGAGACTGTGATTAGAGCCGCATGATCAGCGAAACGTGACATATTGACCTGACCCTTCCGCTTCGGTTCTCCTATAGAACCAAGGGAAACTCTATGAAATATTAACGAAATTTTCTTGATAAAAATAATATTCCGGGATCGTTCGGAAACGTCTGGGCTTTGTAAATGTGACGTCCTGAAATATTAAAAACGAATAAATAAGCTACGAGCCTCTCTACCAATTTATCGACGCAGCACTAATACGTCATGGTCTTTTGCATCTATTCAAGGTCAAACTTGACGCAGAGGTTCGCCATAACCGATCAGGCTCTTCATAACATGACTACGTGGCCCCTGGTCTCGGTGCCGAGGGACGAGAGCAAGACGCAAACGTATGACGTGGTCAGCAAAGAGGCCTTCCAAGCACGCCTCGAGGATTTCAGGTAACGAATCGATTAGCAAATACTCGACAGGCTCTCTTTACTCTCGATAGAATCCACGTGTATTATATGCTAATGACGTCAGAGGACGCTCCATGCGGCTGGTAGCTTCACCTTAATTACCACCACAACTTTCTTTACGTAACCGATTAAACAGTTACGCGTGCGATTTTCTTCATCCTTGGCTTTACACCTCTTTTGGCAACCATTCTAAATTAAGCTCCGTAGAGACCTTAAAGCGGAAGCTTTGAGTTAATCGTTCGTGGCGTGTCAAAGGGAAACCATTAAAAAGAATAAAGACATTTTTATGCTAAGTGGATAGCCATTACAAAACCGTTTACGGGTCTAAAAACGCTTGTGCATTTGGTTAATTCTAACGCCATTCTTCATCGAAGCAACGCTCGATTGTACGGAAAGTTACGACCAAGGCCTCTTCTATTCCCTCGAGCCTTCGTTCCGACACTTGTTGAATTTCCATTCAGCCTCGAAGTGGAGACTTCTCTTCCGCGTATCTATCCCTACTGTTCGCGATACGATAAAAACTTTCGTTTCTCGATGTCCGATAAATTCATGAACTTTTTATACAGGTTGTTCGCGACTTAACTATTTTATATCAAAAAGAATTGCGGTACCGTTTGATAAATTCTAATAGCATCGTGGCGGTACAGCGGGTAGAAAAAAGGCAATATTTTATATCTCGTATCGCGTGTACGTCAAACAGTATAGATTTTCATCAACCGTTCTTCTTTATCTCGCGTCCAGAATAGTAAGTTAACGTGAAAATCATTATAGCACGCGCATATACGCGCGTCGTGTAGTACAATAGAATTATTCGATTATCTAATTAGAAAGGGAGAGCCGAAAGGCGCGGCAAAAGGAATACGTACGATATGGTAAAGCGGTGTATGCTTTTATAATAGCACCGCCGTGTCACATTCGTCTTGGCATATCGATCGATTATAAAAATACGTATCCAGGATCCGAGTTTTCCAAGACTGTGTTCGAGACGAGCCATCGCTACGTCTCGGTAAAACGTAAAGGTCGAATCATTGAGAGATAACGGAAATTTGCCAGCTTTCATTTTTTTTCGGAGCATCGTGTCGTCGATTTCACGTGAACTTTATCGGGATATAAAAAAGAAATTGATATTCGAATATCGGTTCGACCATTACATTCTAGAGGTGGACAGAAACAGGATGGGGCAGTATTAATGTGTTTCGATCGGGAATATTTGCAGAAGGCACGTTTTTCACTTGGACAAACTGAAAATGAAGAGCGACTCGGCCACCGGGCACGTACATGTGATAAATCGATAGAGGCAACCAAATATCGGTATGGGCAATTTCGATTCGTTACTCTTGAAATTAATTTATATTATAAAGACCCGCTTAACTTCGTTGATCAACGTGGTCTGATCATGAAATATTGATGAAAAGATGTTAGGAAAGTATTATCGTTAGAACTTTAACTGACGTGTTACTAATCTATCCCGCAAACGGCATCAATTAAGGGCGTTATGTTTCCCGTATAAATTATGTAGGGTGACTCGTTAATGCAGTGGAAATTTCCCATCACGTGGTCGCAGACCTATGCTATTAACTTTTAATCGTCTATTTTCGAGATTTATCACGTGAAAAACCATCAGCCTTAACACCGTAAACAATTTGTTTCGCTTTTTTCTTCGATGTATAAGAAATATTCGAGAGAGAGCGAGAAAGAGAGAGAGAGAGAGAGAGAGAGAGAATTTCACCCAATCGAGGTGCAAATTACGCGTAAAATAAGGACCCTACTCAATTTCTGTTCGCGATGGTAGTAGCATGACTCGAAGCGATATCGTACCCAATGCTGTTGGATTCTAGGCGTTCTTATATAGGAAATTCTCCATTGATCGACCCGAGAGCTTGTGGTTTTCGCATGTAGCTATTATACGGGCATATATCAGACAATCGGACACATTTCTGTCAGCGGGAGCACCGATAACAAGCTGCTAACAATCCTCTTCTCCTGCTAGCAAAGATATTACGCGGTTGACAAAACTGAGGGGGATGGACGGATGCGTACCATGGTAACACCATTTCATCGAGGACAAAATAACACCGTTCAATTCCCGATGTTCTATTAATCATCGATAGATCGAGCGATCAGTCGCTGACCGAATTACATAATTATCGTAGCTATCTGGGTGATTATTTTCAACGTTCCAACGAACTTCTGTCATCGCGGCTACGTTGATTTTGGCTAATTAACGTTCTAATGGCATTCCTTTCGTACATCGTCTCTACGCAATTAGCTGGACAACAAGGCTGCTGCATTGTAATCGAATCATCGAAAGTTCTTGGGGCAACTATTACCGCGTAACTCGTCGTAATTCGTGGTTGTTAAATACGGAAATGGTTAGCGGTCAAGAGAGACATCTTGGCGAAATCTATTTCGGTAATGTCCAGAGTAGCCCAGCAGTCCGAAAATGGGTAAAGTTTCGATACCCAAGGATGTCTATTCCCCGGCTCCGAATAGAGTAGAATTTCGAATGAAAATAACACACGCATAACATACGAGCACGTATGGAGCTGCGATAAATTCCCTCAAAGAAATCGTACGTCGTTTTTCCTCAGCCGCTTCGCAGTCTTCTCTGTCGAACTACCTTTATGAGCAATGGATGAGGTTGTCACACATGACCGCGCGACCGCCCATTTGGAGCAGTAGACAATATTTTTAGACCCCTCTACCCATCTCCCTCTCTCCGCCCCTACGCTGCTTTCTCTTTGTCGCTTTACGATTATCGTGTCTCTGACTAAAAGCCGCCCTGATACGTCTACTATCTGTTGACTCGACTCTGAGCACCCTTCGCGATACACGTAGGTGTCACTTTGGAGCAACAAAATTTCCAAATTATCGTTCTTCCGTTCGCAGAAGACGGTAGATATCTAGCAACGAAAGAATTCCAACTGGAGCTTCTCTTTGTTAGGTTTCGCGTAAATGCTTAAACGGAGGACTTTTCCTCGATAATCAAATGCGGAAGGGATAGTGGCGAAGTAATTTTAAGGCATCAGCGGAGAAATCAATTTCTGACGTATCGACAGCAAGATTTAGCGGAAGACTTTGAGTACAAAGTTTGTTCGTTCCTCAGGCAGAAGATAAGTTCGGAGGAGAGCACCAACATCACCGAAGTGATGGCGTGGTACACAAGCGTGAACGCGGCTATGCTGGACCATCTGACTAATCAGATCAAAGAGACGGACAATAGCGGAGTTTGGAGGTAAAGAAACGTTTGTCACCGCCTATCATTATGGCGAAAACAATTTAGTAAAAATGAGAAGGAGAGAAAAAGAAAGAAAAGATGAATAGTTCGCTTTTTTGCAATTTCTTTCAAGTAAATCAATTTTTCGAGTACCTCGAGTTTACCTCGAATTGTCCAAAGTAACTACTTTCGAGTAAGAATCAGTTTCAGTAAACTTTAAGTAATGCAGTTAAATTTTCTTCTATTTCCACAATACGTAAGTTGTAAAATGGAATATCTAAATTCGTATAAATGAGAGCACCTTGCGCGTTTCAGGTATTTGATAGCTTTTAAAAATTTGCTGAGGAGCATCGAGAGCTTGGGTATTGCTTCCGTGTACGGAATCAATTACTTTGGACGTGGAATCCTTCCGGAGGACAATTACGTCAGCTACGTTCGCCACGATGCTCTCGGACGTGATCTCCTCAGTGGATCTCTCACATACGTGCCTTCTCTCAAACATTTTTATGCTGAACTTACTCGCACCATGCCAGATTATGGAAAAATTAAATCTAGGTACGCGTCGATCATATTAAAACGTACTTAACAAACAGAAAGGGATATGTAACATAACAGAACGAACGAGAGAACGGTTCGAAATGCCTGCATGTAAAACGAGTGAAACAAGAGAGATAGGTTTTGCTTGGAAAATATGCATTACAGGCGAGATGAAATTCTTCAGAACCAGAGAAGGCAGCCAAGCGTCGGCGACGCGATCGCCTATTTCGACTCGATGGCAACCTACGTCGACGAGCTGCGCAAACTTCAACGCGAATTACGTCACATGATCAAGTAAATTTTTTACAATGAAATATCTTCGCGTTGCAATTCCAATTGATACACCATTATTTCTCAACAGGGATTACGTGAACTCAACTCTGCAAGATGCGAGTAACAAAGAAGTGGCAGGGATAGCTATAGTTGTGTTAGTGCTGGTCGTATCTCCTATTATTATAGTACTAGTACGTAACGCGGTTGCAACGATACAGGTAAGTAAATTAATTATCCGATACAGTTTCTGTGTATCTTCGAAAAAATTATACAAACTATGTTTCTAAGCTTTGGATAGTCGAATGGATATATTTAATATTTACGATAATATAAAACGATAAATATCTGTTCTTTGCCGGAAAATTTAGATATACGCATCAAATTTAGCGCAAAAGGCACGAGAATTAAAACAGGAAAAAGGGAAAAGCGACACGTTGCTTTTTCAAATGTTACCCCCAAGCGTTGCCCAACAATTGAAACAAACGCAACAGGTAACGAACAAAATGTTATATCTACAATTATTATCGAAGACTATTCTATCGATGTACAAACGATTCGTTTGCTCAAAAGGTTCCAGCGGAATATTATGAAGCAGTAACCGTATATTTCAGCGACATCGTTGGATTCACAGAAATTGCAGCCGAGAATACCCCTCTAGAAGTAATATTTTTTATCGTTATATACAAAACAACACCCGATTCGATATTTCAAATGTATTTTAAACGTTATTTGAAATTATTTTAACGTTATTCTAGGTTGTCACGTTTCTAAATTCAATCTACAAACTGTTCGACGCGCGTATCGAATGTTACGACGTATACAAAGTTGAAACCATCGGTGACTCGTACATGGTTGCATCCGGTTTACCCGTTAGAAACGGTAAGAGCATGCATTCGCTTTATTCGATTACATCAATTTTCCATATTCCTAAGCAAAGATGACTTTGCTTAAAGGAGACAAACACGTATCCGAAATAGCGACGATGGCTCTCGATCTTCTGGCAGCATCGTCGGTATTTCAAGTGCCAAAACGGCCTGGAGAACGGCTTCAAATACGGAGCGGTGCTCACACGGGACCCGTAGTTGCTGGAATCGTAGGAAGTAAAATGCCTCGTTACTGTTTGTTCGGAGATACCGTGAATACGGCTAGTCGCATGGAATCAACCGGTGAAGGTATCCCTGTGTATTCTTATTAAAAATATACCCTTCGATTAATCTTGTTCAATAAAAGTGTACATCTTGCAATTTTTATTTGCTTATACACGAAGCCCTGCGAATACATATTAGCCTGGAAATGAAAAAGGCTCTAGATGCTGTGGGAGGTTTCAAAATCGCACATCGCGGTTTGGTGGACGTAAAAGTAAGAATTTGAGTAACGCTCGCGTTGAACGGCGATGAATCGATACGATGAATTTTCTAGGGGAAAGGATTGATGGATACCTACTGGCTGGAATGCAAAGACGGCGGAATCGCTCGTGCCGCGGAATTAGATCTGCCATCGTTCTTTGAGGATGTTCGTCCAGTTTTCATACGCCGTTTACGGGAGGAGGGTACCCTTTGATGCGAACCGTATTCCCGACGGGACCTCTGGTACCTGAATCGACCACCTACACCTTACATCCGCCTCTCGCAGCCCAACCTTATCGATCACTTGAAGAAGCCTACGCAAGGTCGGAAGAACCGACTGTCCACCCCAAATCTTCACATTACACCCGTTAAACCACCGCCTCAATCACAGTCCAGCATCGAGTCTCAGGATTCCGTGACGTACGAGGGAACCCAATCTACGACACCCTGCCCACCGAGTTATTCCCCTGCGAGTCAACGAAGTCGTTACTCTCAACCGAATCTACCCACTCTTCTGATATCCTACGACAAAAGATCCGGAAGTTCGCCGGATCGTCGCATAAGAATGTCTCAGCCTATACTGAACTCCAGTTTCAGCGGCATTAATTTCGCTGGGATGAATCGTGGCTCTAGGCTGTCTTACACGAGCCTCAGAGCAGCATCTGGAGATAACAGTATCAACGAGGAGGAAAGATTATCAGCGCCAAGCGTGCAGGGCTTCGGTGGAAGCTCGAGAGGTAGCTTAACAATGGATCACGGTTCCTCGAGGCTGTCCCAGCCGGACGTGAGGCGATTCAGTTTACGCCAGGACGCGCCACCGAAACGGGAACGGCTTTCCCAGCCGACTTTAGTTATCGGTGATTATCATCCTGGTCGTGGTCAACAGAGATTATCTCAACCTTGCCTAAGTACCGGAAAAGATCTGAATTTGCCCACGATGGTATTCCACTCACCCTCCCCGCCGCCAGTGAAACATAAAAGGTTCTCCCCTGCTATACACGCCAGTCAGAGGGACCGTTTGTCGCAGTTAGACATTGGTGCTAAATATAGAAATTTCAAGGAGTCCGCGGTGACAAAATTCAATCGGGACAGATTCTCGATACCAGAATTGGAAACGCAGAACGATCTCAGGTTAATTGCTGGTACGCCCAAGCAGCGTTTCAGTTTGGACAGTCAACTCACGCGTAACCAAGACATGACGCGATCCAGGTTACTGCCAATCGCTAGTTCGCCTATCAGTGAGCACCAGCAAACTAAGATCGAGGAACTGACCGGTGTCGCTGGAGTTAAACTGAAGAGTCCCACTAGAGAAGGCCTCGGAAGCGTACTGGTGGCGAGTACCACTCCCGTATTGCCACCAAGCGAGAGGCAACGGTTATCGACCGAGTTAAGCAGGATAGCTACCGCCGTCAGTCCATCGGCTTCAGCTATAATTGCTACCCAACAAAAGGGCCAGTCAACGTTAACGGCAACCAGACTTCATAGATCAGTCTCGCCGATTCCTACCAGAGAAAGGATGTCGGTGCCTGAGATAAGGAATTCGAGTCTGCGACGTTTGCTCGACCCGCCGATGAGGCAAAGGCATAGTATCACGGGTAATCTAAGGCAGTGTATCATCTCTCCCATAAAGCCTCTCGACTTTAGCAAGAAGTCACCGAAGCATCTGTTCGAAGAGGCTTTAGAGAGATTTCGAAAAGAGGAGAAAGAGGAAAATCGAAAGACTGAGATCTCAAACTCGGAGACCATCGTCAATATAATCGATGAACCTAAACATATCCAGAAACATTACTCGTACACGTATGAAAGTACAGACGATGGCACTTCGGTGCTTGGAAAAATAAACATGTCGACGATATCGAAGAAGAAGTATTTAGAGAGCAATTTCGACGAGAACGAGCAAGTGATCACAACGGTGATCGAGACGGACGTGCCAATGATAATGGCCAATCCGAAGTACGTGAAAAAGTCGTCTTATTCGAGCGAAACCCCAAAATGGATTAGAAAGTATTTAGAAAGCGATAGCCCAAAAATAGGAAGAAAGACAACGAGTAATAAAGAGAAAAGTACTAGAAAGAGTAGCAGAAGGAAAAGCTCTCTGGAATCGGTGGAGGATGAGAAAATTACGGACAAAGTTCGTTCGAAGTCGGTAAGTAGCGGTGAAAGAAGTCCGATGCTGAGAAACACCGGCATACAATCCGAATTGAAGAACATGAAGAACACGTACGTAAGAATCGTTCCCTCCGGTAAAACTGAAGAAAACAAATACGAGGTGAAAATAGAAAACAATTGGATCGATGGAAATATTCATGGACTCTACGGCGACGAATGCGATGATACGGACTCCGATGATTCCACGTCCATTTAAACTAAAAATAACGATACTAATGACATAATCACCGAATAGATAGAGCAAAAGGAATTTGTCCACTTAAACTATGAAGATATTTATAAAAATTGGTGCAGTGAAATTAAAAAAAATTTCATATTCTGTACTTAAACCATTGAAACGCTACGAATTTTATGAAATTGATATTACATTTTCACTAGTTACCAATCAAGGACACCATGTAATAGGAAACAATTTGATTAGCCTAAAGCACAATTTTAAGAACAAACTAATGAAAGCTGACATAACTGAGATCCGAAATATTTTCTCATATTATTGTATATACTGTGAATTAATAATCGTAATCAGTAGACATTAACAGAAGAAGAAAGAAGAAATTTATATTTGTAACGACGATGGTGACTTCAGAATCTGAATGCATTCGAGTCGAGGAGTATTGTTTTTATTCAAATAAAATTAAGATAATAATCTGTAAATATGTTAATTATATATTCAGTTGTGCTTATCGCTAAATGCATAGTTTACAAATTTTAGAAAAGTTCAATGTGGACTTTTCATCAATTTCTATTTTATTTCTAACATTATACGAAACTTGTCTTTCTAAAATATAACATTTTTTAACGCTTACTGCTGTGAGCGAAGTGGCAGTAGAAATGTATTCTAGCTAATATATTAGCTAGTATATTAGATACATAAAACATACAAAATGTACATCTTCTCGTTAAAATATACCACCGACATTAAATTGCAATGATTCTACAATATGTGTGCTGGAAAATTTATATTTCTTTTTTAAACTAATCATGAATAAAAGATTGACGTATGAATGCAGTCACAAATTCCTATTAATGAATTTTATGCGTTTGAATAAATACCTGTGAAAACAATAATATTCGGATAACTTTATGTAAAAAATTTGTATCCTCTTAAGAAGTTATATACCAAAAGACTCGTTTCTCGAATAAACTTTACATCGTATAAGTAATGTGTACTATAATGTTGTGATATTATAACAATGAAACGTAATCGATGTAATGTTATAATATCGTAAACTCGGTATGAATGTAAGATTGCGATCGGGAGTGTGGAACTTAGTTATTGTTTATTGTTAGCGTAAAAGTGTTAGTTCTTTACGTATGTCGTTGAATATACAAACAGTATGTGTTACACTCTCAAATGTAATCAACATGAAAAAGTATATAAACTGTATTTAATTTTTAATAAGCATGAGTTTTTTGCATACTGTTCGCTCAGTTTAATCAATCGTTCGGTGACGGGGGGAATGGATGGCATTGATAACTTTTTAAAGTACTTCGTTATACTTTTTTGTCAAAATGCATGTATTGGAAAAATTTCTGTACGCATATCAAGGTGTTTGTATATTTTGTTCTTTCAAATACTTGGAAACACATGCAAGAAGTGCTATTTAAATTAGACAATAAATATGCAACATGAGCATTGTAAAACATAACGCACTTTAAATTTACATATGTGTATTATCTTGAACCTACATGTTTGAATTTCAATCGGTACTCTTCACGAACTACCAAATAATTTTTGAAAAAGTTCAACTTGACGAAAACTATATAATTATCGTAGTTTGTACGCAGAATGAAAGAAATAAGGTTAATTCATAATAACGGCTAAGTTTTAAAAAATATATGTCAATTAGCGTTTTAAGTGTAAAATACCATCAGATAACTTTGTTATGGAGGCGATGTTCTTTCAAGCACGGCATGGAGCAGAAACGATTTAAATTATACTCGAAAGGTACCTGACCCGCCATATTGACACCACATTGAAAGCATCGAGAAATCAGAGTGCAGCCTTGCTTTAAAATACGTTGTTCTGCAGCCAATGCTCTCTGCAATACACATGTATATATAATATTTAACCATTCAGCTTATTTAGTAGTTGAATTAAAGATAATAATTGTTCTTTTATATATTTACCTTTTCTCTGTCACTGAGGCTAAGGAATCTTTGTTTTGAATCTTCTTCTTGTTTTTTAAGCTCAAACTCTTTCCTTTTCACTTTATCTTTTTCCCGCTTTATTTTCTTTTGTTGCCTCTTTTTTAATAACTCTTCCTGTTCTATTTCATCGGTAAGTGGTCCAGGTATTTGAGACTATGTAACAAGCGCATGCATCAACTTATAAACAGTAATAATTGTGGCTTGATAAAGGAATAATAAAACAACACCGTAACAAATACCTTGCTATAATTAAATTTATTAGGATTAGCACCCATAAACCTTCTGAAAGTATTTCTAGTTTCCTTGTCATTTGCCGCTGCATACGGTGTTTGTAATTTCTTATTCCTATTGCAAGGATCTGATCCGATGTCAAGTAATTGCCTAAAACGAAGAAGTCAGTATAAAAATTCCTTGAAACGAAACAAATTATATTAATAAAACATCGGCATACCACACTAATTTCAAATGTCCACCTAGAGCTGCCAAATGTAGCATTGTATTACCATCTTCATTAGGATCATTTACCAATTTTGTCACATCGCTGTTGTTTATAATTGAAGAAGAATCTGCATTTACATCATCCTTATTTTGTTGTTCCAACTCCATACCTTTTTCTACTTCAATGAATAAACTATCAATAATAGATGACAATAGTTCACTATCACCTAATTTACATGCAGACCATAATTTAACCTTAGCATTGGCTAACATTTCATTCATTATGCCCTCTGAAAAAAAATTTTATTTCACTGTAAACATGAAACATAATCATTCAAAAATAATTTACCATCTTTCTTCGCCTTCTTCCTCTGACGACGAGTTTTTTTATTTTTCATATATCTCGGCACCGTATCTTGAAATGCGAGCAAATTGTCGTGAAATTCCACTTCTAATTCTTGTTCAATTAATGAAACATTCATTGGAATATTATCAGTATCTATTTCCGATTCCGAAGATGACTGTGCTAATTTAGCAACAATGTCTAAAAAGCAATACGACTAAATAACGATTCATTTCAATTATATCACCGTATTGCTATATTATATTTATTATTTTGTACCAGGTAAAGGTCGGCATGGACTTTTTCTTGGTTTGGCTCTATCTATGTGAGATCGAGGATTCCTATGTTGTCTTTCGGGAGACGATTGTTTAAAAACTTTACTCTTATCATTATCTTGCAGATAACGTGCATTATTGGCTGCATTAGATTCACATTCTTCATTTTCTGGTTTCTCTAGAACCTCACTGGATACTTCGGTTTTTGAAACTTTTTTCCTAATTGGTTGACGGGGTGAAATAGGAAAAGAGTCTGTAAAATCAGCTGCAGAACCTTAAATAAATAACATTAATGTGGAGTTAGTTTAGATGTATTCAAATACTTAAATAAAAAACATAATAATTAATGTTGTACCATAAATTTCCATAGTACTTAATACATCGTACACTCTTTTTACTTCGCTAAATGTTGCTCTACGAGTAGGAAATGGCAATGGTCTCAATCTTAAATCATTTTTATCTAAAGGGGGATTTTTTCCTCCAAATAATACAGTACGATTATATGGTCCGACAGCTCGATACAGAATTAAGGACGAACTATTGATGTGAGATGACCACGATTCGAGAATATCCTGTACATGCTGTAAAAAAAAAGTGTTAATACATACGAATGAACTATTTCTTATTCAAATTAATAAACCAGATACCTGTAAGAGTGATGCCTCGTTATAACGACGCAAACTAGCTCCAGCGCTCTTTGCATGATTGGTCGTTGTACGTGAGCTTTGGGCAAAGCCTTGCTTTGCCCGTACTGTATACGAATGAAATGTTTTGTGCACAATGGGCTCTCCATCTACAATGAAAGGATAACTTTACAATTCCAACATTAGAAAATATTTTTTTACAGATAAAATGTCAATACCTTGAAATACAGCTGCAGCGAAATGTCCTCCTCCAATCATGATTACAGTCCATGTCGTTTTCCTTCCACTGTCTAATGCCTGAGCAATCATCTCATTGTCTACCTCTGGAATTTCCTAAAATGTAATTGCATCTCTCCTGATCAGGCAAGTATAGACACGCCAAGTGATTCTAACAAAGTAGATTAAATTACAAGATAAGATTATAGACAAGTATGTCTACAGTTAAAGAGACATATTTGCAAAACTATACTCTCTAAGCAGTATGAAGGAACAGACCTTTTTATTGTGAAGTAAACATCTGTATATACTAAAAATGTTTCCATCGTCATTCTCGAAGAAAACCTTTGAATGACGGCTTGCAGTGACCAATAAAGTCTCAATTTTTTTCTCCTTCACAATATCATCGCCACATTCTATATCAGAACTATCAGAAACTGATTCTGCACTTTTTCCTTTCTTTTCAACTTTCTTATTTCTATTAATATTACATTTACTTTCACAATGTCCACTAGATGGACTTGCTGCTTCAGAGACATATGTCTCATCTTCATTTTCAGAATCTACGTCGCTTCCAGATAAACTTGAAACATTGCCTACAATATATTAATCCTGTTATATCTATCATACCGAAAGTTACTTTTAATATTAGAGCATTAACAATTTTTTTAGTAATACCTTCATCAGCTAAGAGATTAAATTTTTCTTCGCTAATAGATTTTAATCCATGCAAACGTTGTTTTAAATTATATCTGTGCCAATCTAATTTGTAATGAAGTCTTTGCTGTGCTTTATCTTCAAATATGGTATTACAAAATGAACAACTTAACGAATCTGATACAACTAAATCGTCAAGTTGACTCAACACTTTTTCAGTTTCTGAAGCTAAAGTAATAAAAAATTTCACTTTACAAATTATTTATTTATTGATAATCATTTGTAATTCTCAAATTTATAAAAATATATTTGTATAACCTTGAACATATGGAATTTACATATTTTAAAGGGGTTTAAAACATTAACAGATTCGTGGAATGATCGATCGATTAAATGACGTAATTAAACAACTAACAAGCAAAATGGCTAAAATTTCATTTTAATAAAATTATTTTAGTAAAAGTTAATGATCTAAACGTAATTACCTGACGATGATCGTGATTGCATACATTGCGCAACTTTAATTCCCCTTGTAATTTTATTGAAGTCTTCCTGATTGTATATTTTAAATATTTGATGATCCATCGTTCAAGTCGTATCCTAATCACTTAGCTGAAAACGATGTTCTTTTAAAACTACCCTAAAAGAATAAAATACAATCATCAATGAAATAAGGTAAAGAAATAATACAATCGTAGTTGAAAAATATCATCCAAGACAGTATTGCTTACTCAAGAACGAGACACGAAAACCACAACGTTCTACTAACCTTTTAACATACGTATATTTTACTTCGCGATGATCAAGCGACAGTATCGAACAAAGCAGTTTGGCACCCGAGACAAATAAAAAATTATTTATAATTACATTTACAACATCGTTAATCTACCATCATAAAAGAAAATGGTTAATTTTTTTTAAATAAAATTCTACTAATGTGAATAGCGCGCACAATTTCAATCTTTCTATTATATTAATCAGATCACATAGTGTACATCTTAGACTAACTCAAACCTGGTGTAAGATCACCACATATATTATCTTCCATACATGTATTGAAATTAGATCAGCGCAATATTTGAACGACTGCAAAAATTTGTAATTGAATGAGAAAGATGAAATTATTCCACATCAAAGATTTCTGTTATTTCTTCGAAATTCCTTCATACCTTTAATATACATGTACATATAAATTTCTTTTAAACGATAGAACTAAATCACGCGTGAAAATAGCAAGAAAGGGGAAAAAGTGCCGAATGGAGGGAACGTATGAATTCATAACATAAATTATTCTTTACAGTTTTATTTTTTACAGTTATGATAAAAAATGTATACTGATTGCTATTAAAAATTACTACTAATAATAAAAAAATATGCTTCAACATATTTAAATTTATATATTCTTGAAACAATCTCTATACATATACATACATATATATTTAGTTAAAAAAATATTCTGCACGTTGTGCAATAATCATTACAATGTCGTAATCATATATTATATATACATAAATTACATAACACTATGAGGTACTACATATAATACTTAACGTTTAGCTGTTCGCTGCTACATAATAACTTTTAACTTATTAATAAATAAATATTATATTAACACATTTAGTCAGTCTTAAATAATTACGCGAAATTAATACAAGCAAAAGTTAATTTATAGTAATGCGCAACTTTTGTACTTTCTAAAACTTCATATATTAAATATTATTTCACATTACTGTTTTAATTTATTTTAATTTCACATAACATGTTTCATCACGTACAGATTAAATTAATAAGACTTGTCCGTTTGTGTTATTAACTATTACAAGCAAAGCTGTTTACTTTCAACATTGGTTTAAACTATAGATAGGATTTACATTCTTTTCATTTAATTCTATTTTTTTTTACGCAGAAAGTAAAAGCATTACTATACATAACATTAGTTTTTTCATTATGAAAAATTTTTATGAATTTATACATGTACAACATAAATTATTTACTTTACTATTATTAAATTAAAGTTATTATGTTAACATAAATAATAAATAAATACAATTATTACAGAACGTTATAAATTCATTGAAAATGACAAACATTCATTACTGTAAGTACACTGTTTTGATACTTTTAACACAGATATGGACAACCTTTGCTTGTATAAACTACATTTTTAAAACGAGTAGTTGTGAAAACATTGTGCATGGCAGATCCACATAGGTACTATGCCTGACTAATTTAGAGCATGTATAGATTCAAGTATACATACACCACATATTACTGCATGTTTTAATATTTTTCAATAAAGATATAGTTAATACTTTAAGCGTACAATATACGTCAATTGTAAATTTAAATCAGTTTAGTTAGTATCAATCTGTTTTCTATTCACTTATACATTTCTATATACTTATAAATTATTACTATGTGTCTATTAAATTATGATTTAGTATTGCTCTTTATTAAACATTGAGGTATTTACCATTATCATAACTAATCTTTATTCTAAAAGTAAAAAAATGGCACCTCTTGTGGTACTAACACAAACACAGCTAACTAATGAGAAATAATACTACTACATAAAGTCGTATCCTATTGGACAATTGTCAGTCTGTGATTATGTTAATGTCACACAAGGAGTCAGAATCCAGAAAAACTATTTATGAACAGACCTCACTCTGTCCTATTTTTTCACGATATTGCTACTTTCATGTGATGTACGATTTCTGTTCTTCTGTATAAAGAGACTCTTAATTCTGGTGACATAAATGACCTGTATGGATAAAGGTTGTCCATGTCTGTTTTAATATACTTATTAGAGACACATATAGATGAAGAGTAGTAATCCATTTAAAATTGCAATTAAATAATTTAGCTGTGCTCCTATTGCCTTTGAAAGTCTGAAAGTAAAATAAAATGTGTATTTACACAATGCAGTTATGTATGCATATAAAATTGACACAAAATAGACACACAACCTAAGACACCCAAGTTTCATAATAAATGTTAATTCAATGTGATGATAAATTCTTTTCAAATTCTAACTTACCTTTGCTTTGAAAAACTAAAAGGAGAAGGTGGATTGATTCCAGGAATATTGCTATCTTTGTAAATTATGTACAAAGACAAACCCATCATAGTAATACCACACACTGCAGCTCTTAATAACCATCCATATGTTTTAAAACACAATATCGTTACACTTGCAACATAATCGTATTGGGTAATGTTAACAAACTTTTCACTCATAGCTGATAATTGTTTTACATTGAATTGTGACACATCAGGTATATGTGATAAATTAAATACATTGGATGTGTTTGAAAACACTGATACTGATGATGCTATGTATCGAAAATTATTTTGCAGCTGTACAGTATTCCCTAAAGAGACGATACGAAAATATCAGCACCAACAATATTTATAAACTTCTTAGCATGCAATGCTGAAGCAAAGTTGTTTTTATATGTTCGATTATACATTCTGTGCTATTAAATATGTACGATCTATGTTTATTGAAATTTACTAAAGTAAAAGTTTACCAAAAGTATAATTTATTTAAAATAATAACTCATAGATTTGATTACGAACTCGCAGGACTGAACAATCACATTAAATCAGAGCATAAATTTTGGATTATTGTTTGAAACTTGTCAATACGAGCATATTAATTAATAATTAATCACACTCTCATGATTAATCAATTTTATAACAAAATAGATGTTCAACAGTGCACATGCATGCAACACATATGTATTAACAGTTTGATGAAAAAAGTTTCATTTAAATGACACTTACCGTAATTTATGTATAATTTTCCCAAAACAATAGACAACGATATTGTGATTAGTAAAGAGATAAATCTTCTTTCGTTCATTTGTAGTCCGTCCCATAACCTTGTTGACGTAATGTAATTCTTGGTTTTCACTATATCCTTGGTTCCATTGAGACGTAAATTTAACTTCTCTCCCATTTTTATTTCGAATCACAAAAGACATGCGCTTACACCAAGCATTCAACCGATTATGAATGACAAATGACACGAATCGCCAAAAATAACAGTTAATAATAATAACAACATACCTAAACACACACACAAATATGATAGATACACATGGATATATAATCTGTGCGCATGCGTTTTAGAAAATTTTATTCTCAGGGCTGTGTCAGTAGTCATTTTTATACAAATTTGAAAAGAGCGAGAAGGAGAAAGGAGAGTTACAAGATTTTAAATAGAATGCAACGTTTTGCCTACAGTCATTTGTAAATGCTAAAAAGAGATTTTGAATGTGATATAAATGTTACATGAAATAAATAGAAAATAAGAACAATATTTAACAACTGTATATTTTCTAATTATATGTCCGTTATAATTTCTGCTACATTTTATAACTAATTTTTTATTTACATCAGCTGTGCATCTTAAATATATGTAATTGTGGAATGTTAGATTTTGGTTATTGCTTTAAAAATATAGATAATTATAATGCACGTTATAGTAACGTTACTGCAATTACAAGAATATGGAGGGGTGAAAGATAGGTTGGAAATTTCAGTTAACCGCATTCGTCATTCGCTTGGTGTCGGAGACGGTGTGTCCAAAGGAGCTGGTCTCCAACAAAACAAAAGTTTTATATACGTATACGTGTGTAAGACCTAAAGTTCTGCATGTGCATGAATTATTGGAAAAAGAATGGCAACGCAAGAGGAAATTGGTATTGGAGATTTAGTTCTGTTGGACCAAATCACAACAGAAAAGATTGTGGACAATTTACGAGTGAGGTAAGATTATACTTTGACTAACGATGAATATGGTAGTAAATCAGAGAATTGGCGGGAAATTGGGAAATCTGAATTATCTTTTTGTTTGTTAAGAATTATGACAGGTGTACTGTTGTGTTCTTCGATCTTAATACTTCGTAAATTATCCACCAAGAGGGCGTGGCTAACCGTGTATTAGCAGGTGGTTGCAATTCAATTTTTTATTTGGATTTGAACTTGACCTATAAAACACACCATAACAAAACATAGCTTAACTTTATATTAAAATCACTCTCGGTTGATAGAGTGTGTTTAGTTATCATTTAAAGTTCGATAATCACGAATTTTAATTTCTGTACACCTTCATATTTATAAAACATCTATATAACTATAATTTATGAATATACCCAAAATTGTTATCTTCTCGAACGGGAACTATAAATATATATGTACTTGTTAAAATACGACATTTCGTTTTGTAATAAATAATGTTTAAATCTTATCAGAGGTTCTGTATTCTATGAGTCATCGTCTTAGGTTCGCGTATATACTTTACGTTACACACTGACTATTTCTGACAATGACAGTGTTTCGGTTTCTTTCATTTTAGGTATGTGTATACGTATAAATATAATAGTATTAAAAAAATATATTTATTTATTTATTTATTTACTTATATTTACAATATATACGTATACATACATTTCCATACAAACTTAATTTTTATATGATTCGGAAAAATAGACAATTTTAATGCATTATCGTTAACGAAAATCGATAATTTAATAGATAAATAGTGTAAATTGTACTATGTATTGTTATATGCGCAGTATTTCATAAATTGAACATGTATTCTGTTTTTAAAGCATTCTTTTGTAAAGAAAATTGTAACAGAGCAATTTCAACAGATAAAAGTGATTATAAAACAGTTATCTTTGTTATGTCTACTCTAGGATTTTCTACTTTTAAAAGATAGGGTATAACGACTGTGTGATATATCACAAACGGTAATATTTAAAATAAAAATGAAGATAAATACACAGCAAAAATGAAGATATTGATCAAGTATTTCTGATAACAAATTAGATAGTTTCCAAACAAAAATTCGTTTCTGCAATAAAATATACATATATTGAAGTTCTGTTAATATATGCTTTTTTTAGTATGTATTTATGTAATACATATTTTATTGTTTTAGATTCAATGGAGGTAGAATTTACACATACATTGGTGAAGTATGTGTCAGTGTAAATCCATATAGAAGCATAAATATATATAATAATGATTATATCAATAAATATAAAGGTAAAAGATGTTATGTGTCCTGTTTGTTAATTAAATAAGATGATAATCAATTATAACATTGGTAAAAATTACATTTTAGATAGGGAATTATTTGAAAATCCCCCACATATTTTTGCGATCGCTGATGCAGTCCATAGAGAAATGAAACAACAACGTCGAGATACTTGTATAGTAATAAGTGGGGAATCTGGATCTGGTAAAACAGAAGCAAGTAAAATTATTATGAAATATATTGCTGCTATTACAAATACAAGTGGTCAACAAGAAATAGAAAGGTACAGGAATCACTTTCAGAAATAATATGTTCCATTGTAATTCAATTTTTGCAGGACCTAGTTTTATGTTAAGCGAATTAAAATACGATGAAACAATTGTCCTTACTTTGCTTGTCTTTAAAATTTTATATATTCACCATTTAAAATAATTTTTCTTTATGTGCTAGAGTCAAAAATATTCTTATACAATCTAACTCTATATTGGAAGCCTTTGGAAATGCAAAGACAAATAGAAATGATAATTCTTCTCGATTTGGAAAGTATATGGATATAGATTTCAATTTCAAAGGAGATCCAATTGGTGGTCATGTTACTAATTATTTGTTGGAGAAATCAAGAGTTGTGTATCAACAAAATGGTGAACGTAATTTTCATTGCTTTTATCAGGTATTAACAATAGTTTTATATCCTCTGCTTTAACGTAACATAAAATATTATATTTACAAAACATTTTGTTTGAAATTTACAGCTATTAAATGGCTGTAGCGAAGGAGAGTTGAATAAATTACGTCTGGTACGAGATCCAGCTGCATACTTTTATGTAGGTGCTGGAAATTGTAATAAAGCAAGTTCCACAGATAAAAGTGATTATAAAACAGTTATCTCTGCTATGTCTACTCTTGGATTTTCTCAAAATGAAATTCAAATGATCTGGAATATCATTGCTGGCATCTTACACTTGGTTCGTAATAATAAAAATAGTAAGCAAAGTTGAAATTTTATAATATTATACTTGACATGAAGTTTTGTTAATAGGGAAACATCACTTTTAAACTTGATGATGATAAACTTTTAATTCAAAACAAGGCTGCTTTAAATGATACAGCAAATTTATTTTTTATCAGTCCGCAAGAATTAAGTACAGCTCTTACACAAAGAGTTATTGCAGCTGGTGGAGAAGTTATGCAAAAAGCTCATACTTCTACAGAGGCAGAATATGGTAGGGATGCCTTAGCGAAGGTAATATGTTTTTGAAAATTATTTGTGATATGTGCGATTATTTATAATTATTTATAATTATTATATATGTTATATAAAATAAATTATTTTTCAGGCCATATATGAAAGATTGTTTACTGACATTGTATCACGTGTTAATACCGCAATTAATGTAAATAATACGGAAACCTATAAAAGATATAGAACGGTAATTGGTGTGCTCGATATATATGGATTTGAAATTTTTGATGTAAATAGCTTTGAGCAGTTTTGTATCAACTATTGCAACGAAAAATTACAACAATTATTTATTGGTAAGGAAGTCTTATATATAAACTCGTTACACAATATTCATCATTACATTTACATATGTATATATTGAAAAAATAAAGTTAACATTTGGTACTTCAGAACTGGTGCTAAAACAAGAACAAGAGGAATATAAAAGGGAAGGTATAGCATGGCAAAATATTGATTATTTCAATAACCAGATAATTTGTGATTTGGTAGAACAACCTCACAAAGGAATTATAGCAATTATGGACGAGGCTTGCCTCAATGTTGGCAAAGTTACAGATGAAGTTAGTATTCTTAATTTATTACATATATATTCTTCTCGATACAAGTATCATGATTTTATTGCAACAAATCTATTTTTAGATGCTTTTGGAAGCTATGGATCAAAAATTACTTGACCATAAACATTATACTTCTCGACAATTGAAACCAATGGATAAGGAACTTCAACATAAAATTCAATTTAAAATTAAACACTATGCTGGGGATGTAATATACAATATTAATGGTTTTCTAGACAAAAATAAAGATACATTATTTCAGGATTTTAAACGTTTACTTTATAAAAGTAGTAACCCTTTAATTAGTAAAATGTGGCCTGAAGGCGCACAAAATATCTTGAAGGTAACTAAATACACACTAACTATATTGTTACAGGTATTATGCTATACCGTTACACTATGTTTTTATTGGTATATTGTGTTATTTTAGACAACAAAAAGACCTTTAACAGCTGGTACACTTTTCCGTAATTCTATGGTAGCTTTGGTTAAGAATTTAACAAGCAAAGAACCATTTTACGTTAGATGTATTAAACCTAACGAAGTCAAATCACCAGTTGTTTTTGACGAAGAAAGAGTAAATCATCAAGTACGATATTTAGGTCTTCTTGAAAATGTATTAGTCAGAAGAGCGGGTTTCGCTTATCGTCAACGATATGATACGTTTTTAAAACGGTAATTTTATTTTACAGTCATCTATTACTAATCATCTATTTCTAAAATTGTACGATTACATACCATTAATGAAATTCTCTTTGTTAGATACAAGATGATATCTCAATATACTTGGCCAAACTTTAGAGGTGGCAGTGACAAAGATGGTGTACGTACATTGATGGATGAAAAAGATTTTAGTAATGATGTTAAATATGGTCACACTAAAATATTTATTCGTTCACCTCAAACACTTTTCGCATTAGAAAAGGTTTGTCGAATGTTATTGTACTTGTATCAGTAATTTTGTCAAGAATTGTGTATGTTTAGAAGAATCAATTCGAAAGCTTATTTATTTCTAGGCACGTAGCGATTTAATCCCAGATATTGTAATATTGTTACAAAAACAATGGAGAGGATATCTCTGTCGTCAGAAATACAAGAAGATGAAAGCTGCACTTGTTATAATGAAACATTATCAAAAATATAAAATGTGTGCCTACATTAAGGAATTAGAAAAAATATTTCGAAACGCAAAGTCGTTACGAGATTATGGAAAACATTTAACTTGGCCCTCTGAAAATTTCGCCGTGAGACATATAATACATGTATTAAAGGTGATGTACGAAAGATGGTGGGCATGGATGATTCTCAGACTTATCCCCAGAGAAGATTGGCCTCAACTACGCTTAAAGGTAATGCATATATATTTCATTAGTTAGCTCATCTAACACTTGCAATTCCGCTTTTCGATGTTAATACATTTAATTTCAGATGGCTGCGGGAGTAGTTTTACGTTCAAAACGACATCATTGGGGACAAGATAGACGTTGGGAAGGAAATTATCTCTCCAAACCAGATGAAAATCCTCAAAGTGATATTTTTAATTCTTCCATAAATAATCTTCGTAATACCGATCATTTTAAAACAGTTTTATTTAGTGCATTTATTAGAAAAACCAACAGGTTTGTATGAAATGTATATCACGTACTGAGGTATAAATTCTGTTCTAAATAAGATGTAATTACAGATTTAATAAACCAAAGGATCGTGTATTGGTAGTTACTGAACATGCTATATATAAACTTGAAAATTCTAAATTCAAAAATATGAGAAAAGGTATGCCAATAACAGAGATAACAGGTTTAAGTGTATCACCTGGAAGAGATCAACTTATAACAATTCATTCAAATCGAGGAAATGATTTTATTATGACAATTATCGCTAAGGATGACAGAGTTGGAGAACTTGTTGGTATTTTAAGCAATAAATACAGTCAGTGAGTATATATTTTATTGCTAACAATTGCTTTTTTAAGTTTTTGTTTCTTGAATATGTGCAAAAAAAGGTATATCTTCTACTAGATTACGATCTGCTGATCTACATGTTACGGTGGACGTGAAATTTAAATGTATGTTAGGAAATAAAAGTAAGGTATTACGAGTAGAAGTGCATCCTGAAGTTCAAGAATCAACATTTAAAAAAGATGGAGACAATATTATATATGCCATTCCACCGACGATCGGTATAATTGATGGAGGTGCTAATACAAAACGTCATTCGAGGACCACGAATTAAAACATTCACCTTTACATTAATTTATTGCATACGTTAATAATGCTTTTACAGAAATATTTTTTTGGAAACATTTTTATTTATGTGTTTTCTTTATTTTTCTTCGCGCGCATTTTCTTCGCGATGTACAAATAATATTAAGAAAATTTATTAGATTTGTAAGTTAAAAGCGAATGACAATACACATTAATGTAATAACATAAAGCATTTTCTAGTGAAATACGTGAGATAAGTTATAACTACCGAATCATATAAGTTATTTCTGAATAGAAAGTGCTTAATGAAATTATTTTCTGTAAATATGTTTAAAATTAAACTCATTTAGAGTAATGGATTTCAAACTATAAAAACTAAATACGTTACTCATGTGAATAAGTTGTACATTTTTTAATTGAAACGATAGATAGAATTTAAAAGAATTTGAATAGTATTGCATTAAGAAAGTATCATTCTTTGATACGATAGACTTGTATACTAATGTGGCATTCTACTTAAAATATTTTTAAAAATATATTTTTATGCCATCGTTAAATATTTATACATATATTATGTGAAATTTTATAAAATTTGTAAATTTGTAAAATTTTTAATCCCGCGTTAAAATTATTATATAAAGAAATCTAAATTTTACACATTTACACACAAATAATAAGTAACATAACAAATAGTTCGCTGTTAATGGGTAATTTGTCATGGTTGTCACATTGGAAGTGTTTTAATTGTGTTAATGTTACATCTATATTATATGATATTTGATAAAGTGATATTGTACGTTATCGAAACAAAAAATATCAAATAATATAAAGCACATTCTAAAATGGTGCCATTGTTACAATGTAAACTAATAAATATTTTTATATATTTCTATTCGTGTATAAAATATATATAATTATATCACAGCAATTGTATACAGAAATAATAAATCATTTATATTTGATGAAAAATATTTTGAAATTTAAAACATATCATTACATAAAGTAAAAGAATGCGATTTTCATTGTTTATTACATTTGTATTGTTGAAGTGTAATAGAATACATTTTTATACAAAATAATTGTATAATCTAATCAATGCGTTGGTATAGATATATATATCCCAATTCTTTTGGCGGATTTTCAGATAGTGCGACCTATAAGATACAATTAATAGAACATTTTTATGATATTGTAACTTGTTTTAGAGTACATACTACATACAGTAATACATACTTTGTCATCATTGTATATTACCCATCGATCATCTTTCAAAAGATGGCACACATAATGGCCTACCATTGTCGATGTACCCATGTGTGATATAAAGCCTACTAATTTATATTCTAAAAAAAATATAATCGTATACGAAATTAATTATAATCATTTCAATAATAATACCCATATAGTATACGTTCAGTTTGTAAACAATATGTAAAAACGTACGGTGACTTCCATCTGTAAGTACTTCCTCTGGATGTATTTCTTCTACTTCTATGGCATCCAATTCAGCTTGATGACTAAAAATCCAATCTGCCGCACGTTCTAAATTGTTATCAGTCGCTTTAAGAGCTTTTGTTGCCTGTTCTTTTGTGAAACCCATACCCATTACCATGGCAACAGCTTCCTCGTTTACTACAAAGTTATCTTTTTCTAAAATTAAATACAAATGAAATGCAAACATTAAGTTTCATTTATACAGGAATTTGATAGAACAATATATTACTTGTACTGGCATTGATTCCAGGAGGTACAAAAGGATCTGCGAAATCTGAATCTGCAATGTGTTCCATTAACCAGTTTGTGGCCGCATCTAAACCACGATTCTCTGTAAAATACAGAGCTCCTTTACAAGCCTCTGGCGGAAATCCCATATCTATCAACTGATTCAATATGACAGTATCATAAACAAATGGCGGAGGTTCGGCACCAACTGTTTCTGGCAATAGCTTCTCTCCGGGTTGCAAGCCAAAACCTCGAAGAGAACTTAAATCTAATATATCTGGCATTTCCACGGCTACATCTAACTTAACTGGTGTCCAATCTTCTTTCATCATGAATTTTTTTAAATGAATTAATAGATAATTCGGGAAATTAGCGAGTCTAGTTGTTCTATAAAAGAATGTTATTGTTCAATTATGTACAGCACGCACTATAAGTATCGTTACTTACTTCTGTGCCGTAGTTTTTTCATTTAGAGCTGTACTATAAAATTGTTCCACTATTTCTGGTCGAGTAAACGCTTGTAAACAAGACGAAAGCTTTATGCGAGGTCTGACAAGAGCATTTGAATCTAATTTTTGTCCTTTTGCTTCAGCTTCATTCTTTAATGCTTCATACGCTGTGACTTCATCCTGTATGTAGAATGCACTACATTATAGAAATGTAAATTTAATAAATAAATCCAAAATATTATATAAATCGTTTACCTGGTTTATGGCAGCTTCTACAGGTATCGGAAGTGGTAATAAGTATTCTGGACGATAAGTGTATTTCACTTTGTTAGAACGACTGCATTGATACCTTTCTTCGACTTTAAACTTAAAACAATCAGTAGGGTTCATTTGATGACCTCTGTGACGCTACACGATCAATTGCCTGATATTAGTATTGTAATTTCGTACGAAAATGTGAAGTAGATTTTCTTTTATTATAGGATATTCCAATACCCAACAGGCCTATGTTTAAGGGGATGTACTTGAAGTAATTTCAAGCAAATTTTTGAACTAATCACAGAACTCGTACAATGATCGAGCTTTAGTAACTGGCCGACGCGTATTAATGTAACTTGTTAACAGAATCGAAACAAACACTTCCACAAAGGAAAAAAAATACTGAAATTATTTTAGAAATTATATCTTAAACGTTGTCTGTTAAATATTAGAACACCCGTATATGTGATTGAAGATATAAAATGCAATGTAATTACATCTATGATATTTATAATGTGAAGAATGAACTCTTGTGCATCTTGTTGTCGATTTGAAGAAAATCCCGAATGTCCACGCCCGACTAACGTTTTAAACATTCGTGGGGGAATACCTTGACGTGATTCGTTTTCATTGTTTGTAGTTGGTGGAATTGAATATTTACCAGAAAGTAAACCAATTCCAAGTTTAGCCCTGGAATGTTAATGTCTTATATTACATAAATCTGATACACGCAATGCATTTTATTTCTCAACTTACATTTGAACATTAAAGTCATTTGCTGGATCACTGTAACTCTGTTGAAATATCTGTGGCGCAGCCTCTACGTATCTGAAATGCAGCTTCAATTATTAAATATCGATCCTATTATGAAGAAAGACGTAATGTTTCATACAAAAATGTATTAATTCAATGATTATTGTAACGCAAAGAAAAACTTTGTACATCATATAATGTATACACTAAAAATCAATTTGCAAACCTTTTGATAAAATCTGGAATCACAAACAACATTTGCATCACGCTATTTAAATAACACGAGTTCCCTAAGTTAGCAAGTCCCGTGTGCCCAGGTCCGTACAAAGGTGTTAATTTACTTGCTGTTTCTTGAAGTGCAACCCATTCACCAAATCTTTGATTGAGATCTAATTCAAGCTCGATCATAGATTTGTCAGTTTTCTCCATTTGAGTGATATTAATACCCCAATGTGCTAAATGCAACACCAAATTTGGATCTTCAACCATATCATCTTCATCGTATGAAAATACATCTCCCTTTCCTTCCTTAGTTATGGTTCCTAATTTCACTGCCAAAGGATAGCCAGTGGCTCTGTAGTGTTCAACTGCGTGATCATTTCCTCCGGTTCCATCGTAGAATTTGCGTCCACAGAGAATACTGCCATCGGTTAAATTAAGCCAAAGATTTTGAGTTAAATCACATTTTTCACATTTCCAACCACTCGGTGGTATCTTCTTCCCATTATCCAATTGTTTAAGATTTGCTGCATGTCTAACAATTTAATAGTTATATCGAATAATAATAAAAAAATATACTTTATGTTATATTATCTATATATAGTTTTCGTTCTTACTTAGAAACTACTTTTATTTCTCCATCCCAGGTTCCAGCCAATGCTTCTACTTCTGCTATTTTTGCTGCAGATTCTGCTTCTAATACAGATTTAATTGCAAGTTCAACCTATACAAATTTTCCATGTAATTTCTTGTTTCAATTTTCTTTTTTTATTTAATATACAAATGCATGAAACTTACTTCTTGGGGTAAATTATCCGTTGGATATGGTATCGTTGTGAAATTTGGTAGAATAATAATTTGGTAAGATTCATGATAAGTATATTTCTGTTGATCTGGTGTAAATCCATCAGCTGTTCCTATTGCTAACCGAGTAATTTTCTTCTCAGGGCCATCTCCTTGGTGTTTAGAAGGAATCTACAAAGATGAATAAAAAATGTTATTAATGATTCGCATTTTGTAACTAACATATCTCTTTTTAGATAACCACCTTTAAATATGATGCGACTCACCTCTTTTCTGTTTCTTTTAATGTGTAAAAACACTGGATTTTCTGTTAATTGATAGTAATGTTGCACATAATCATGGCCTAATCCCAAAAACGTGGTAAGATTAACGTATAAACCGGTAGGAGTATCCTAAAACGAGAAAGCAAAAAGAAATTATATCGTATTGTCATTACATTACATCGCGTTTTGTGACATCTTACCGGAGTATCGAAAGAATATACACACTCATCCTTGTATATTTTATCATTCTTTTGCGGTATCCTTATTTTGGATAAATGTTTCATCAACTCTTCCATCGTAAATAAAATGTGTAATCACTATAAAAAATGAGGTGTTCGAACAAATTGAAAATAGGCAGTTTAAGAATCGCCGGTTTACGATAATGATAGTGTACGAGTATGTGTGATTTGTGAAATGAGACGAAGGGACAGAAATATATTCGACTTTTCTCGATTCTCTTTAAAAGCCAGTGGTGCTCAACAGCAATTACAACATTTTTCTGTTTTATTTCGATATAAGTTTAGTTGAATCAATCGTAATTGTGTTGAAAAAAAAAAAAAATGTTTCTTTAGAATTTTGAATTAACTACTTGTCTGGTCTTTAATTTGTATAGATTTAAACCTATAGGTATGTGTGTTATGACAAGCGTTGCTGTTTCATTGAACAATCGTTCGAACAGACCGTACACTCAATTGCAATAATTTCTTCCACACTAATACAAACGTGCGGTAGCCGGCATTCCGCGTGAAGTATTATGAGATGCGCGAATTCTTACCACGATTCATATCAAAGATACATTGTTTTTGAGTATCGCGCGGCACTTCATGCAGAACCTCCGCTGCTTCATGTTTGTGTCAGTAAGGAACGAATTAAAGTGATCTATTATACATGTGCGATGATTCATATTGTCATCGATGTGAAATAAAATTTGTACTTTACGTATTTCGAAATATGATCATGTAAATTTTACTAACGAAAAATGTTCCATTGAATTATACGTATCAGTTATTATATATTTTAGTTATAATTTATATTTATATATTCTTTCGCAACAATGGAAAAAGAAAGGTAATTTTTTCATTATTCTTTTATATAAGACATTGCATCTTACATTTATTTGTAAGTATGACATATGATAATTATTTAACGAATATTTTTATAACAAATTATGCAATAACTTCTTAACATGTGTGGAAACTGTATATAAAGGAATGTACTATCATTGTATTAGGTTTACAATGCTTCTTTTGGAACCAGGAGAAATATTTTTTGAAGATTATAGTGTTCAAATGAAAATACTAGATACTTCTGTTTCTGAAAAACAGGAATGGATAAATGGAAGATTAAAATTATGTTCAAAATCGTTAGTATTTGTAAATAAGGATATTAATCAGCCTTTAATTAAAATTCAACTGAAAGAAACTATTGCTATCGATCAATATCAATCTTATAACGATCTAGCAAAGTTAGTATTTCTCAAAGTTCTTTAACGTATGATTCTAATAAATTTTTTATCTTAACAAAAATTATTTTACATGTATAAGATGCAGCAATATATTGTCAATTCAATGTAAGCAGTATGTGAAAATGTTAGAGAAAAATATACTCGCACCGTACAAATTTATACACCAGAATGCTACATTTCACTTCTACTTTAATTACGCAAAAGTAGACGATTGTCTTCCACAAATTTTGCAGTTATTTAGAGCAACTACTTTGCCAACCGCTGAACAAAATGCTATGGTACTTTTCACAATTGATGCTTTTACTCTTGGATCGAAATGTAAATATATCAAACTGTTATTATTACACAGATTACAGCTATTGTACACTCTCGACAATCTAGAGTATCATTTGACACATCATGGTTGGAAGATTTATATGAACAGGTAGTATTGGAAACTCAGGCAAATAAAGTGTTACCTCTTATTATAAATCCAGGTAGAATACTCTTAACAACTTCAAGAATTTATTTTCAACCCTATAATAACTTGGATCAAGTACGTATTTTACAAAAGCAAACTATAATGAATGATTCTTATTTGGATTATTAAAAAAAAAGGAATCGTTTTATTATTTTAGCATCCAGTTTTAAAAATACAACTAAAGGATATCATTAATATCATTAAAAGAAGATTTCTTTTAAGACAAATTGTAAGTCTAATTTTTTATATCAATGTATAATCGATAAACTTTAATATATGATAATTGTTTTTAAAACAGGGACTCGAAATCAAATGGTTACGACAGTTGGAAAATAAAGTTGAACATCTGTTTATATCATTAAAAAGCCAAAATACTAGAGATGAATTATATACAAGTTTATTAAATCAATCTGCGGTTTCTTTAGAAAGGGTACCTCAAGATCAAATGACAATGAGGTGGCAAAATGGTTCTTTATCGAATTATGATTATCTCTTGTACATTAATAGGTAATTTTTATATACGTAAACAAGAGATTAAAATAACAGATTGCTCTGATACATTTTAAATGAAATATATTTTTTTCAGTTTGGCAGATAGAACTTTTCATGATTTAACTCAGTATCCAATTATGCCTTGGATATTACAAGATTACACATCTGTTAAATTAGATTTAAATGATCCTAGTATTTATAGAGATCTTTCAAAACCTATCGGAGCACTTGAACCAAATCGATTAGAAAGACTAAAGGTATTTCAATTTTCTGATGACTTATACACTTCCAGAATAAGATTACATTATTATGATATCACAGGAACGGTATTTGGAAATGTCGGAACCAAAATTTTTGTATGGCTCTCATTATAGTGCACCCGGATTTGTTTTATTCTACTTAGTACGGAAGTATCCTCAATACATGCTTTGCTTACAAAATGGAAGATTTGATCATCCAGACAGAATGTTCAATAGGTATGTATTTTTTTTACAAATGTTTACACGTTTATGATTCCGTAAAAGCAGAAGTTAGACTTGTAAATATACGTCTATTGTTCAGACTAGTAATAGCAATAAATGTATGTGAATGAAATTTTGAATCGCACAGACAAGGCAAAATTTTATGGTAATTGCTTTTTATACTGTAAAAGTACATAATTACTCTGTCGACTCTGCAGAATCGATTTTTTGTTTCACTCTTACCAACAAAAACACCTAACAGTGTAGCTGACGTATGGAAAAATGTTTTGGTGAACATGTCTGACTTTAAAGAACTCATCCCGGAATTTTATGACACAAACAATGGTGGTGATTTTTTAGTGAATAGTTATGGCATTGATTTCGGTTATCGACACGATGGTACGAAAATAGGAGATGTACAGTTACCACCATGGGCAAATGGTATGTGCTTCGTAGTTCATAAAATGACAATTGTACAATAGTTCAATAGAAATTATTTGCCATTTTAGATCCAGCTCATTTCATACAAGTATTAAGAAATGCTTTAGAAAGTGATTATGTTTCTCAAAATCTTCATTCTTGGATTGACTTGATTTTTGGATACAAACAAAGAGGAGTTGAAGCAGAGAAAGCTGATAATGGTAAATTAGTATATTGTGATAAAAGCTAACCTATAAATAACTTTTATTTTATAATATTTTGCATTTCAGTATTTTTTCATTTATGCTATGAAGGAGCAGTAGACCTAGACACTATTCGAGATATTAACGATAAACATGGTTTAGAAATACAAATTATGGAATTTGGCCAAATACCGAAACAAATTTTTACGCTGCCGCATCCAAAACGTTCTGTGTTGTCTACTCTAGATAAATTACCTACTGAAACAGTTTTAACTAAGTCAGTTGAAAGTGGAGCAAGTATGTTACTGACTTTTACTTTGATACAGAAATTAAATTTCTGTAAGAATATCCTTATATACAATTCATTATAACTAATAATATAAAATGATTTCTACCAGAAATTGAAGAAAATCCTTCAGAGAAAGTGTTCGAACTGCACGAATTATTAATATTTCAATCTCACAAAGAAAGTGTAAGCAGCATTACTATAACGAATAAAGAAGAAATTAATGAAATAATATCAGTTGGACAAGATGGAATGCTTAAGTTATATAGTATAAAAAATAAAAAATTAACGCGTAGCGTGTCATTATCATCGCTACCACTTTCTTCTTGCATATCGTATTATACACCTTCTCATCGTAATATATTAGTTGCTGGATCCTGGGACAATTCACTGTAAGCATGTTGAAGAAACATTTTGACACGTGTATACACTATTTTCTTATTAACTAATCCTGTTTCTTTACAGAATATTTTATGATATTGAATTTGGTAGAGTGATAGATATA
Organism: Xylocopa violacea; assembly: GCA_963969225.1. Taxonomy (NCBI): domain Eukaryota; kingdom Metazoa; phylum Arthropoda; class Insecta; order Hymenoptera; family Apidae; genus Xylocopa; species Xylocopa violacea. The sequence continues at coordinate 25,384,936 of CAXAJV010000012.1, forward strand.
TTACAAGGACACGAAGATGCTATTTCTTGTTTGGCACTAAGTTCTACCCGTAGAATAATCATTTCCGGTTCATGGGATTGTACAGCAAAAGTTTGGCAAAGCTATAAATCAGGGGCAAAAATTAAACCAGCCGAATATCTTATTGCACAATTAGATCATGACTCTAAAGTAACCTGCATTAGTATATCAGGGTAAAATTATTTCTTGTTTCCTAAATTACAAAATTAAATGGTGCTATTATATGCTCATAATAGTGAAATTATTTGTAGAGATGAAATATTATTGGTATCTGGTACAGAAGATGGAGAAATTTTCTTATGGAATATGGATACTTATAATTTACAATTTAATGTAAAAGGTGCGTTTTAAAGAAATTACTTCCTTTGTTTTTAAATGTACAATTACTTTTGTTTTGTACAGCACATACTTGCAAAATAAATGCAATGGTATTTGATCAAAAAGGAAAAAGCATAATATCATGTTCAGAGGACAAAGTATTAAATATAATCGACGTTCATACAAGTACTCAGATTTATCGTACAACGATAGAACATGAGCCATTAACACTGACATGGTTCAAAACCTTTTTATTGATAGGAGATAATAGTGGAAATATTAACGTATGGAACGGTCAAGGGGGAATTTTTATTACGCAAATACATTGCCATGATGGTACAGTATAACACATGTTAATACATTAATTGCTTGTAACTGTATATTACAATATCTATTATCAAAATATATAACATGCATATTTTGTTTTTTTTTTTATATTTATTAATTAATTATAAAGGTGTGTGATTATGTTTTAGGACCAATTAATGCATTAACAGTATCAACGGAGAATAATATAGTTTTAAGTGGTGGAAAAGATAGGAAAATAATTGTATGGGATTGTAAAAATGTATAATTCCTTTTGTAATATTTATAGTACGATTGAAAGATTTGTTTGATTATAATTTTGATTGTTAAAACTTGCAGTAAAATTTCTTGGTAAATATAACAGGAAGGTTATATTTAACATACTCGCGCACGCGCTCATGCTGTATTAATTTCAAATTGTTGGAATATTCGTTAATAGTCTAACACCTGTTGCATGGTTAGAATATTTTAGTATATTTTATATTATACCGTTATTCACTCCTAACAATTTATAAAAAATTTCAAATATAAACATTACATACATTTATAGTACTGTTTCTTTGTCAAATACTCAACTTTCTTCGCAAACATCTTTTCACAATAAATGTTTGTGCGTCAATTTATACGTAATGATGTGTAGTTTATAGTTTCTTTGCGAGTTCTTTGAATGTAGTTTATAAATTTTAGTACACAGTCTTACTGTTTTTGTAAAAATACAAATCTAAACATAAAAAATTTTAAATTAGTGCTACTTTCGAAGAAAGCTTACGAAAATTAAAGTTACACAGAACTTATAACACAAAAATGTAATATGCACTCTGTAGGATTGTAGATATTTTAAAGAGCTAACGAGGACATTCACGTTTTCTAATTATATTTTTTACTATAAATACTTTCATTATAAAAATTGTAATTTTTCATTACCATCGAGCAAAATAAATTCCATTTATTTTTAAACAGTTCTTGTGTAGTGTACTTTTTCATATATATATCTAAATAAACATTTCAATATGCAAAAAAATAAATTATATAATATAATCATATAATTTGTTAATTAATGTTAATTATGTCTTGTTTCAACTGATGTTTTATCGCATATGCACATATACATACTTCCGTATTTTGTCTACTGTTTTCCACTTATTACTGTTCACTTGTATTATCCAACATTTTATTCAATGGTAAATTTGTATGATCCAATTGTTTTAATTGTTCATATGTTATAAAAAATATGATATTCCACGGTCCCATTCTGAACCAAGTAGGTACAAAACCTTTGTATAAGGCTAAAAAACCTTCGTTTTTAAAAGTCTACGAAAATAGAACCATGTAGAATATTGTTAATATGAGTAAGAGAATATATATAATTAATGCTTGATATTATATACCTGTACAAAACAATCTATGCTACCACTATAAATGTAAGATGGTAATGCACCACCAACTCCTGTATGTATCCTTCTTTGGTTCATTAATCGGGTCTGTAATAGTATTGTCATTTAAATAAAAAATGCAATCGTAATATTAAATTATTATACTTACACGAACAACATCTATAGGAGTAGAAGCTATTGCACTTCCCATACTGGCTATAAAACTGGACCTGAAATGTGTAATTACGTGTACATACATACATATATATATATATATATATATATATATTTATATTTATATTCAGCATCAATTTTGAATCCCTATTCTCCATTCTGAAGAATTAAAGCAACCCTTATCCAGGCACTGTAAATTGAGATGCACATTGTGATGTCAGCAATATTATGCAACATAATTTACCTAAGTAAACCTGTAGAATGTACTTTCGAACAATGTTCCAATACATGAAATAAAGGCAAAAGAGTATAGAAGAAATAAAAGCGGCACTTCTTTTCTTAATTTTACAATTGCAAATAAATCCGTATAAAATGCTAACCAAAAAGGTTCATGATGTATATTCAAAATGATTAATCATCTGGATGACAATTTTAATAAGTTCTATATAAACAAGGAATATTAAGCGTAATTGTCATTTCAATTCTCTGTGGTCATCTCAATGTCCACGTATTGTATGTGCCCTTGCGCACCACAGTGTGAACGAACCTGGAAATAAAATTTTTCACTTTTAGAAAAATATTACTTCCTCTTTAACGTACATAAAACCATTATGCAATTAATATCATGGGGCACAAAATGTTTGGCTGATTACCTGCCACTCTTATAAAAAATGTTTATGTTCTACAATACAAATATAAATTTTTATTTCTGTTAGGTATATTTATATAGTACGAGTTTAAACAAATAATCAAAATACATGGAATAAAAAATGTTTATCAAATAAAAAGTATTTATCAGATTTCATATGCAATTTTAACATAGAAGAAGACAAAGTATTGTTTCAAAAAAAATTAAAATACGGATAACATATAATTTTTCATTTAGATATACTCACATGACATCACATACTGTAAAAAAGCACATGAATTTTGTTTTCATTAAAAATATTATTCAACAACTGTTAGCACAATAAGAGTGTGATAAATATGTTATATGATAAACAGAAACAGCCCGGATAAGGGTTAATTTATTATTTTGATAATGACACTAAAAACACATCTATATACACATTTGAAATTTGTTTCAACATAAACTGTTTTTAGTGATAGTAATGATAAAGAGAAAAAATTAACGTTTATATTTACAATAATAAAAAGAAAATATAATGTGATACAGCGTACAAAAATATAATTTACTTACACAAAATGATTACTAACGCTATCTCCTAATAATGTCGTAAATTTGTTTTTACTATAATCATATATAGGTAATTCTACAGCTGCAATAATAGCTGCTCTTTGAGCAGTAGGTCCAACACCCTGTACATAGAAGAGATTTGTATGTAAGATAATTGTTACAAATGTAATTGAAATAAAATATATTTTTTGAAATACTGTTAGAATTCATAGTCAATTTGTATACCCTCCACAGACCACGGACACCTTCGTGTTGATAAACATCTTGAAAACACCCAAACAATGATAAATTTGAATTAATTCCAGTTACTTGCATACGAACTTTTACAACATCGGTAGGATTAGCTATAGCGCTTGAAATAGCACCAGCTAAAGCAGCACATACAACATTTATTAAAATTAAATCATCTGTTTCCCACTTATCCATGGCTGCTTTCTTTAGAGAATAATAGCTGCCAAATTTTATGGTCCCATAAGTAGCTTGTCTTAAAATAGCAGAGCTGATTCTATATAATAAAACTAGTTGTTAAAATAGAATATTAAAACGATGTTAAAAATAATATTATATGTATTAAAAGTTTACCCAGAATATAGAGCTTTAAAACCTTCTTGTTGCGATATTTGAAATAAAGCATCAGTCATACCAGAATATTTTAAATGTGTATATCTTTGATCTAATTTTTGTCCTTGAATTTGAAGACGTGTTTTTGTTGTGTCTAAAGGAAAGGTACCTAACGAAAATTAAAACAAACATGATTAAATAAACTTCTAATGTGTGTAACACGTACATATAAATTTTACACTACCATTAAGTATTACAGACCTAATTCTGCAACAATTGAAGCTAAACCCCCATAAACAAAAGGTTTCCAATCTCTCCACTGGCTTTCTCCCATTACAACGTTCAGCACCTTTTGATTTTAGCAAGTATATAAATTACTTTTACATAGCAGATTTAATTTACAATTTTTGTAACTAAGTTGTCAATAATACTGCTCAGAAATGTAGTTAAAAAACAAATTAAATAAATTTTACTTCAGTCAACTGAACTCAATTTACTTTGAATACTAGTATACAATCTTTTATTATACCTTTCTTGACGTTAGTATTTTTATTAATATGAATCAATATTTTCTAAAAACACAGATATAATTTGTACGTATATTAGAAGTGTTGCATAAAGTTAAATGGAATCAGTAGCAATAACAATGAACTGTTACGTTAATACTTTTACACTAATTGAAAATTCGATTATATTAAACACAGCATGTAGGTAGCATCGTTTTCCGACCGTATTCAAAAAACTTGTAAGTCGAAACTGAATGCAAATGCTACACAACGAATCGCTGTGAATTGAGTGCAATTACACACACATAGCATAAATTCTAAAAGTTCCTATATACTACAATGTATCGATATGTAGAATATATCGATAAATAATTTTTGTTTTCGACTATATTCAGATACATGAATTTTATAGTACGTAAGCACATGTTTTGTTAAGTATTTATAATTCACAAGGGAAAAACCCGAATTTTTAGGTGTTTATAATTTCAACTGTTACATCTAGTATTTTACATGTGTAATTAAACTAAATCATGATTAATCAGAACCGTACCGTTGTCTCTCTCCTTTTCTCTTTCTCTCTCCCCACAAACAGTAATTAAATGTAATTTCAATCAAATTCAATTTTCCTTGCTGTATGAATAAATTTTATTCAAAAAAATTTGTACATATGTTACTATTGAAATGTATAAAAAGTTTGATTAAAAAAATATGGTTTATGCTTATTCTACAAGTAAAAATGAGAAATATTGGTTTAATGTATGATTATTTATAATATATTGTGCATTTTATCTTGTTTTCCTTTTTTGTACAATCAAGTATATATATTTATAAATATTTTTCTATAACACAGATAAATTTTTTAATTAATAAAATCTGTACATGAAATACTTAAAGATTTATATATTCAAAGTGCCAGACTCAATCAACTCGAACTGGAACTCTTGTATGCGATGTACTATTTTGATAAATATATACCTGCATTAAAATTGCAATGTCAATTAGAACTTGAAGAGTACCACAAACTTGAAATTGAATTGGAGCTTCTCTTATAATAAAGTAACACGTTTTAAATGCATCACCTAAAGTCCACATTGCAACCATAATAATACTGAAATTATAATAAACTTGCTACACATAGATTATTTGGATAATTATGTCTCATAAATATTATAATTAAGATAACTTCGTACCTCATTCCATTGGTAGATTTGTTACAAAAGTTACGAAGAAATTGTGGTACCCCTAGCATAGCTTCTGTTAATACTGCAAGTAATCCTACAGTTTCAACGAATATCTGTACATCGACTAAGAGATATGTCAGAATTCCTACTAATGTAGCAAATAATAAAATAAAATCTATATAAGATTGAAAGTCTGTCCATTTCCAAAAAAAGTTTGCATCGAAATCTGTATGAATTAATTGACAACATGACATATATTTAGAACAGATTATCAATTTGCATTAAAAGCCATTGTCCTTTCTTATTTACTTTAACTTACCCGAGAATACACGTTCTTTAACTTTTATCACTTGATTCCTATTTTGTACATTTATGCAAAGTTTGATCATTATAAACATTGTAATAATCATAAATATACTTTGTAATAAAAGAGGTATTTCATAATGTTTCCCAAACCTGTAAGAAATACATGGTATATCGTATTCAGATTGGTTAGTACAAAAGTAAAGTAAATACGCACATACCAGAAATAAATGCGTAATGTATTGGCTATTAACAGTGTAAGGCAAACATAGAGAGAAAATCCTTCTGCATTATCTCTCTTCTTAATTTCTTTATACTGTGGTACATATGGAACGATACCACCAAATATTATTGCTCCAGATGCAATCCAATTTGCTATATCTTTAATGGTTAGCTGCTCATAAGCATTATACATGGTGACAAATTTTTGTTATCTACATAATGTTTCACTATCTACAATTCATCGCACATGAAACATTCTAGGTTATAGCTCCGAAACTTTGAGACGTCATATTCATATCGTTAATGAATCACGCAGACTAAATAAACCTACGACATAGTTATTAAGAATTGGTATAAAACCACGCTAAGACATAACCATTAAAAAATACTGTTATATAGTATATAAGTATGTACACAGTGTAACAGAACGTGTAACATAACCAGGTAAGTGGTGATTAATATAAAAATAAGTTAAAAAAGAATTATACAAATTGTATCATTTTAGGCCTTGTTTTCAAGAACATCGAGTTTGAATATTTATTGAATACACATGTATTTAATTATTTTCAACTTTTATAAGGATAGGTATTATAGCAAACAATAAATATACCTATAAATGTTACAGCAAGAACAGTTTTAGTAAATATCCTTTTCGTTTGTTAAACAGAATGTAATCCATTACGCATTCACCATTTTGTATTCGCTCGATACTCAAAAATCACCCATTGCAAAGTACGTAACGAGAAAAATTAGAATATTAACAAATTTAAGACGGTCAATATGGTAAAACATTGAATCTTATTTTTGTATTGGTCATTCTGTTGCTTTTATTTAAGATTTTGTTATCTTTGTATAATACATCTACCATCTGTGCATAAGGGTTATCTACTTAAAATGGAATTAGCGTCCATGAGAGTATCGTGCATTTGGTCACCATTGCAGTAAAACGTTACATTGTTACTTTAGTGACCGTAGCGCTATCTGTTTAAAAAGTGATCAAGTTAGTCGCACATTGTTATCGACAGCGAAGTAAACTATTGACAAGCAGGTAGCGACATCTCTGCAAAAAGTGCTGAAACTGCTTGACACTAAATTTTAATTCCAATCGGAGGCATCGACTTCCGCACGGAAGTCCGAAAAGTGCAGTTCCAGTAAAGAGTTTTTACCACGGAAAACCAACCTATAGTGGAAAAAGTATGCGTATGCTCTCGCCATTTTTCGCCAGGCATCGCTTATTTTTCCTTGTATCACCGTGCCGTATATACAGGTCAACACAGATATTTCTGGACACGACCGATAACGTAGGGCACTTCACAAGTTTCCTTCGCTGTCGATAACGGTGTGCGACCAGTTTGAGCACTTTCCACAGAGATGGCGCCACCAGTTCGCCAGTAGTTTACTTCGTTATTGATAACTATGTATATAAATATTGTGTGTAGAGACGGTACTGGAGGTAATAAAATAATATTTTGCAGGAGGTAATAGAACGTCAGATGTCAGGCATGTAACAAGGCATAATTTAATTTATTGTTTCATTATTTAAATATTGATGTATTAAAAAACTACAACGGTCACGATTATTTTATTTATACCTACGAAATGTAAAATTGATATGTATAATATGTGTATAAGCTAGAAGATTTGTAGACATTTAATGAGAAATAAGAGAGACACATTGTTGCTTAGTAACGTACCGTAACAATTTTAAGATTGTGTATGTACTTAAATACGTATACATATGTGCATACGTATAGAGACATTCTTACAGTGTTTTCCAAATTAATAAAATATTAGGATAAGAATTTTTGTCGGTATTGTTTTATTAGTTGCGCAAAATTCTTAGTGTAAATCACATTTTGAACTTGTACAGTAAGTTTAAGTTAAACTTTGAAATATACAAGGTGGGATATTATTGTTTTCAAAGAATGACCAAGTTTAATAAGAGTGAAGTTAATCTTAAAAGTACTGGTAAGAAAAATATATTTTGTCTATTGTTCCATACCTTTCGATTCGATTGAAATTTCTGTTTTTTACATTATTTGATTAGTAATGTACACATATTTCGAGATATTTTCTTCGTAACCTGTAAATTTATATTGAATGCAGCGTATAATCAAAATGGACAAAATTACTTCGAACAGTTAACAGCATATAATTCTATGAGTGCGCACTTGCGACGCATTTTACTGACAAAGTGTGCTGTTGACGCTAAAAACAAAACTTATGTACGTAAAAAAAAGCAAATGAATGAACAAATTGATTATAAACCACGATTTGTAAAAACAGAGATTACAGACAATATGATTGATAGGTTGGCATATGATACTTTATATCATCCAGTGGTAAATTGTTCATTTAGCTTATGTTTAATTATTGAAGTAATTGCTAAACGAAACTATAAAATCTAATTGTTTACCGATCAATTAATAGGAATTTTTGAGACTGAACTATGATCAAAAGTTTCTCTGCCAATGTGATGCGCAAAAGCATTTTGCCAATTGTTACGATTATGATGCAATCTGTTCCCAAACAAAATTACAGAATCACGTAATTTATCCAAATTCGTCAACGTTTAAAGCAAATAATTTTTCGAATGATAAAAATGTAAAACAACGATGTTACGCGCAATCGAATAGTAGTTGTAAAAAGATATTTAAACTTGTGGATTCGAAAAATGGAATAGAAGGTCGAAATAGGTGAGATAAAATTTTGCGATAAAAAAATTTACTTTGTAATTTAAATTCTCTTAAATTGTGCATATGTATTATTTGTTATTCTTCCTCTTTCTCAAATATACACAGATATGAAGAAAATTCGACGTCTTATGAATCTACTTCTGATTGTTTATCGCAAAACATCAACCATCTTTCCTCGGTAATTAGTACACCAAGAAGCGGTGTAACTCATGAAATTACTCAAATGCGTACCAATTTTATGGATAATCGAACGGTGTATACAAAAGATGAAGAAATTAAATATATAAAATTCGTGTACGAAATTACACACGAAATAATACTTAACGGTTTATACACTGATAATGAATTACAAGAACTATTCAAGAAGCATATCAAGAAAAATGAAACAATTTTAGATATGGTTGGAATATATTATCTTTTGTCGTTTAACTTTAAATATGTGTATATATAAGTACATAAAATAACATACTTTATATATCTGTGAACAGAATCGAATGCTGTACGAAATTTATCAATTAAAACGTGCTTTGAACATGTCAAATAATTCGGAGGACAAAGAATTAGATGATGGTGCGTATGTTCAGTATTTATTAAATACTGACACCACTAAAAGTTCCAGATGAAAATGAAGCGAGTTAAGAGTTACTAAAATCACAAAAAACAGTATAGACAATATTAGATACAGTAACAGTATTAGATTCATATTCGTTTTTCTGTAAAAAAGTATTATGAAAAACAGTATATCAATATCGTTACATTTGTTTTATTAATCGAAATGATCATTACATCATTATTCTCGGCCTGTCGATTTCTTTACACTGTCATTTTTGTTTGTTATATTTCAATAAAGATAGTAAAAAAAATATATGTTACAAATATACATACATAATTACAATATATATGTGTATGAAATTTGTTTAGAATATGTACTTTTCATATATTTGAGGTATATATGGACATAAACATCTGCTTTCTCTCTTTTCTAATAACTGTACTTGCAATCTCATACAAAGATTACTCTACATAATACATATGTACATATATCTATATTACACATAAACTATAAAACAATTATTTTTCATTATTTCTATTGTTCATTTTGTGCACAAGTTGCATTGTTCTCATTTCTGATAAATTGTATTAGTATAAAATTTGATTGTAAGAACAAAAATTCATTACAAAATTATGTAGTTGGTACAAAAAGAAATGATACTTTTAAACGATAATTAGGGTAATTAAAATAATTTGTGATCAAATTATCCACTAAAAAATTGAATTACATAATCTTGTATATAAATGAAGGAGAGTTCTAAAGTAAATATAATTTACAATATTTAATGTTTCCAGGTGTAAATACCGTCCACTAAATATTGGTGAAACATCGGGATATTACGTGCTGTTAACGAATACGCTTAAACCCGATAACGTTAAATAGTTATAACTATGCAAATCTGGGTCATAAGAATGCATAAAAATGCGTATATTTGAAATATGTTTAAATCGGTTATTTTTTAAGATCCGATTAATCCTATGATAGGCACGTGAGTCACGATTATAGTTCAGTGCTGTGCGTTATTAGGTGAGAAAAAGAAAGATACGTCTATTGTAAGATTAAGTGCTTATTATCCTGCAATTAAGAATTTCATTCTTTTCTATTCGACCGAAATAAAAATAATGTAAAAACTGTTTAAGTGACTTTTAAGGTGTGTAAAATATGTTCCAAGCTATAATATATAGCAGCTATAATAGTTACTAGATACAATATGTAAAGAAATATTGGTAAGTTTTATACAAATTTTAACTCCATCAACTGCTATATTTTAAAAGGACCTAAAAAAATTTGCTTGTACTTTTATCAGCTACCATCGGATGCATTTGAAGAGGAATCTTCAAGTTCTGGAGCATTTGGACCTCTATTTAAAATACTTAACAGATCTGTGATATGATTTATGGTAAAGTCAGGTTGCAGATCTTCCCTTAGTAAGGGTGGCTTATCCGATATTGGAATCCAAATTGTACCCTTTAGACCAGCTTCTATTCCACCTAAATAAAGAGTAATGCACTCTTATAATGGTCTTTTATGTAATATTAATTCATAGAGATAGAAGAATTTTAAATCAAAATTAACTTGCAATCTTTGGATATATCATACTTTAATATTTTGCAAATAAACAGTATGCTTGATAAAAAAGAATATAAGATAAAAATACATTACCCTGAATATCAGTTTCCAATTTGTCACCCACCATTATGCATTTATCTGGTTTTACGTTTAAAAATCGACATGCTTTGCGAAATATTTCTCTTTCTGGTTTCTCCCATGGTAAATCTCCCGATACAAGAATGATATCGAAGTATTGTTCAAGCGAAAGTTTTCGTATTTTCTCCCATTGAGCATTAGAAGGGCCATTTGTGATCAAACCTAAGAGGTATTTTAACCTCAATTGTCGGAGCATAGAAACTACATCCGATGTCAGCGTCAAATAATAATATCGTAGGTACAACCACCGTTCGTAAATTTTTCTCGCTAAGTAGGCGTACTTCTCTCCGAGTGCTTTATTCCATAAAGTTATGCGCCAAGCATCCAAAGCATGAATAACATTGTCAGGGCATTTTCTGAAGAGCTTCAAATAGGTTGTTGTTATCTTGATAGATACATCTTCAGGAATACCGTACTCCTGTGTTAGTTCCTCAGCCAACTGTAGATAAAGTTAGAATATTATGTATTAGATATTTCTTTACTTTATGATATTCGAGTCGAATAGTATTACAAAATAATGAACAAAATATAAAGTACACAGTAGAAGGAGAATGAAATTGATTTCCACGTTCAACATGGTTTATAATAATCCATTTTGATACTTGGAAAAGAAAATAATGAATGTTAACAATAAAATCTTTCAGATGGAGTAGACGACATATTGAAAGTGAAAAAATTCTTATTGAATGTAGAATTGAATGGCTGAACTAAGCTATTAAGGGAAAGGATACAAACGATCAGTTAGGAATTTAGGTCACTTAAGTCAGTTTTTGATGATTACCTAGAAAATGCATTGATTCATTGAAATACTCGAGCCGATTAGTGGACACTCGAAGTGGCACCCGCGGTCGTTGCTGTAATCACAACAAAATCAGTTGTGCCAACAACAAACTTATATTATTTCAATCCTGAAGGCCTTACTCAAATTGTTATTGCAAGTTAGTATTTGTACTTAATATTGCAGATTTTATGCCATGTGTTAAATGCAATATAACAGGTAATTTTTATACAACTCGATAAGTTTATCTAATGCAATGTTTTTTATTGTTCTACACCAAGGTGTGGGTAATGATTTAAAGGATAAAATTCTTTAAAAAATGATTTACTTTAATAGAGAAACCACTTATTATTTTACAAAGCCATTCGTTGTACATAAACACTTTTTTAATGTATATACATTCTAAAACTAATTCGAAGTTGCACAATTCTAACTTAAAAAATTTTTTGATAGTATAAAATATAAAAAAATCTTTCCTGAACATTATTTCAATATTTATGTTTTTGAAACCATGTAGTTCATGAAAATATTAGTTAACTCTCCTTTGCTTGCCAGGAAACTATTTCCAGACATGATCGTCACCTAAATTTACATTTGATCTATAATTATAATATACAGTTTTACAAAACTGTAGCTAAATAAATAACTAAAGTATATGAATATTATTTTAACGAAATAAAATACTACTAAATAAAATTATACTTTAAATCAAAAACTCTGTATTGCTTTTTCTTATTAAAAACATTTTTATATGTTGCTCATATATAATGTACAAAAAAAAAGAAAAAAAAACAACACATATGCAGAATAATGTATTACTAACGTAAGGCTATATTAAATCTCTTCGTTATTGATATACAAATATATAGTTTTTTCATGTAAAACATTAGAAATTAAAATAGAATATTTGTATAAAATTTTTTTAACTGTTTTAGTCTCCAAAAAGATGTTTTCCAAGTTCCATCATGCGATGATTTCTGCACACAGTTAAAGCTCCACGTTTCTTTAAAACTGTAGCAACATTTTCATCTGCTTTAACTAAATGGCATAAAAGGTCTTCAAAAGCAGATTTTACATTTGGCTGAAGACTTCCTATTTTTACTTTCTTGAGGATTTCAATAATTTCTTCTGCCCAACCTGATTCAAGAGCAAATTGTGAAAGCCAAGGTATAACTTGTAGCACTCCAGCCATTGTTTGCATTCCAAGAAACCATAACTCCATAAGTTCTGTCCACCGTGCTTTATATGACATGGCAACAACAAGTTCAGTTGGATCATTACTTTCATCAATTATATATGCATCCCATAAAAATCTTATAGTAGCCTGAATGTATCGGCAAATAGAAAAATCATTTTTCTTAACACGTGTTGCTTGTTGTTTTAATAACAATAATCCTAAAACCGCGAGATGACCATGCAGTACCAAGTTTTCTGGAATCTGTTTAAGTTCAGGAAGATTATTGAAAATAAATTTCAATAAAGCAACGAAAGTAGGCGATTCTTCCACTAATTTTGCTTCTAATACAGTAATATTCATTAAAACATTACACACAGAAACCATAGCTGTCCTTGAATCTTTCATTGCTTCCGATACATGAAATTCTAATTCTTCTTCTTTCTCCTGTTCCTTTAATACTTTTAGCCTTTCTGATTTTGGAACTGGTGGTTTCTTATAATGTACAATTGTCCAATGATAAGATAAACATTCAAATAAGATTTCTTCTTGTTTTTGCTGAAGTAAGATTTTCCTAGCGTCTTCTTCTACAGCCAAATAACATAACGCTGGTAACAGAAGTCTCAGTAAATCAACCTCGCTTAAAGGGTCATGAGTAACTGGTTCCCCGGATGACGTTCCTTCATCATTTTTTAACAATTTAGCATTTGCTTTAGCTTTCTCTGCTAATTTTCTATTTCTATGAGCATAAAATGTGTCATTGGCCACAGTTAAGACGTAAGGTAAAATTGCATAAACTTGAGATCGCATGGCTGTGGTTTCTTGAGCAAGCCATGCTGCTAGCACTCTTACCACAGCACAGATAAATATTTTTTCTTTAATATCTGTTATTTCTTTCATCTTGGATACTGCTGTAAGTAAGCCTATAATTGCAGCAAAAGCTCCCTTCAGAACTGTATACAATGCCTGTTTCTCTTTTTGATCTAGATCTAATTGATCATTAGTAATATATGCCAAAGAAATTTCAAGAATGGTAAAACAAGATGTTATTAAATCTGCATTTGCCGTTATAGCTTTCAATTGTTTGCCTTCTAATTGCATTCTAACTTCGATAGACGCCAAATGAATCAAGAGTAGGAAACATACTTTTGGCTTTTCTTTATCTAATAAAGCCCATTCTGCTCCCAATAAATCCATCATTACCGAAGCAAGTTTTAATGCTGGATCACGTTGATTTTTGCCTATCTTTGATCCAAGAATGTCGGACAAAGCTTTGTGAATACTAGAAGGCCAAGATTCTTCTTTAGCAGTTTCACTGATAATATTTCTTCTACAAGACATCAATAAAGCTTGTAAAATTGTGCACAATTGAAATTTTCTTTCTGTATGATCTGTTTCAAAATCCAATGCAATCTTATCGATAATTGCATGAAAAGGAGCGGTATCTGTTGCATCCCAAGCTTCTGGACCAAATCTTCCAACTAGTGTAACCAAAATATTCAAAGCTTGATCTGTTTGAAAACTTTTTTCTGAATAAATATCGCACATTTTTGTGATAGCTTTTTGTTCGAGTAAAGCTTTCTGTCCAGGAGGATATTGTGCAATATTCTGCAAACATGTATACGCCTCGCTAACAATAATTAACATATCGTCATCTGCATCTTCATCGGCTTGTGAGACAATTTCAAGCAATGCAGGGACATGAGTAATCATATCGGGATGAGAAGCTAATTCTGGTTCTCCACAAAATGCAGAGAGTATAGACAATGCTACGGACTTGTACACTTGTGGAGGACAGTCCACTGGAACTACTTGTGGAAGTAATAATTTTTTTAAGAAGTTTGTTCCAATAGCTTCGAATAATATTTTCTTCACTGCTGCTGTACAATCTTTGCTATTGACCAATTTTGTAACCATAAATAAAGCAGCAAATTTTTCTGAATCAGTTTCAACAGATTTCAAAATAGCTACGCACTTTTTCACACTCTCTGGGACACTCATGGTTGCTTTTTTTATTTTGTTGCAATTTAGAAACCAAATATCCCTTTTTATATACTAAGTATCTACTTTTATTTTTATCGTATGTCGATGGCAATCCTCTAAATAGAATTCACAAACAATTTAAGAATACTGATATTTATTAAACAGTATTTAATACAGTTTCACAGAGGTTTGCATGTTTCACATGTCACAGCTAACAGCCAACTGGCAGTACTCCCAGATTAAACCCCTTAAAACTAGCCTTGCCCTTTGACACACTCACTTAGTGAGACAAAAATAAATTTTTCCTACCACAAACGAAAATTTCACGAAAGTATACACATCTAAATTCTATCTAAATATGAATTATCAACGATGTGAGGTTAATTACGTTCTTTCATTTTCTTTCCTTTGTTTTTTTCTTTTTTCAATGCAATATTAATCAATTGCTGTATATTAGAAATAGCGTTAAGGAAAGTAATGGTAAAAAATACTCAAAATAACTTCATTTCAGAGAAATTCATCGGAGAAAGATTATAAACATAGAGATGATTTTAGCATAACCTTTTCCACGTAACACAATGTGCGAATGTTTTAAATGTAATTACACTGTACGGTCAACTGGTATCTGAAGATCGTGAAAATCTACAGTAACATGCTTGTACGCTTTTTCTACGTTGTGCCGAGCATCTGGACAGTTCGGAAGGATCGGCCAAAAATAACCACCCGAGAGAAAGCTCTATATCAGGGAGTCGGCTCATATTACACAGAGGATTCTATTTTCGTACGATCTTCGCATCCAAACGGAAATGGGAAAGTATATGTAAATGTAACTACCATAACATTTTTGTTGGAAGGAAACAAAATGTATCAGAAAATTAACCAGTAAATTATCGACACGAGTGACCTTTTATATTTTTCTTTTTTATTTTACACCGAAGATTCAATCACACACAGACTTTGCTCTTCGTGTATTCTCCAAGAAGAACACATGGCATATATACACACACATATATTTAGTACTACAGTGACAAATACTGACCGTTTATATACGCGTGAACGGTTATTGACATCAATGTAATATTAAATATTTTAGCGTACCTTTCGACATGTTTGATTGTCGCCCTTTCTAGTCTCGATGAGGGTATTGTCCAGATCGAAAAACACAGCGCTTATAGTTATATTTGATGAACAAAGATGCTTCTCATGCAAAGCCGCCATTGCCTTTCGGAGATTAAGTAAATCTATTGTCGTTAATCCAACGATGTTTCAACGATAAATCGTGCATGAAAGTACGCAACGTTCATATAATTCGATATTTAATGATTCCCTTTTAAAGACACTTTTGGAATGAATATACAATTATCTTAATGGCCACAACGGTCTGGTTTCGATCTAATATCCTTCGTTTTTTATCTTTTTTCTTTCTTGATTTCATTTCCTACTATTGAATGAAGAGAGACATCTTCAATAGAAATATATAATGTTGATCGTCGATAAATACGTAATCTACTTTTTATAATCGTATTCGTTTAATAATTCAGAGAGTTCTATATATTTTTATGTGAAACATTAAAACTTCTACATGTTCGTTCACATATTTTATACATATGTACATATCGTAATTAGTTAGATATAATATAGGAAATATCAATTTTTAAATAAACAACATAACTATAATGGCAAGCAAATTAATAAATTATACAATTTATACATAATATTTGTTCATAACAATTAAGTTTATATATACATATAATGTAATAGTAAAAACTAATGAATAATGTGTATCAATTATTTTAAGCTGCTTTAATATTGATGGCGCTACAATGCTTTGGCGCGAAACTTCTAAATGCTTTGAATTCTTATTTTTTTATACAATTGTCACAAAATTGAGAACAAATTATGAAATATTATATGATTTATATGATAACTATTTATATACGTTAACTCTGAAGTCGAACATTATTTTGTGTTATTGCTCGAAATAGTAATCAAACAAGCACGTAATGCGATCTGTGTATTTTGAAATTGCCCTAGTATTGGTGGCAGCATGTAAATTTTGGCGCAAAGTTGATACTTCCTTTGAATTCATCTTTATATTGTTTTACAAAAAATTTGTTACGCAGAGTGAGTTCTATTATATGTAAAAATGTCGGTTATGGCAACCACAGCTACTCTCCAAGAAGATGAAGAGCTAGTGGAACATAATCCGCAAGCGACATTAATAAAAACTCTCGAAGTAAGCTATTTCTGTAACCTATGTCATACTTGTTTTTATAATGCTTCTTCAGTATTTTCGCGGAACAATTTATATCATTTATCATTATTGCAATTAATATATACAATCATATGATAAAAATATGTTTTTTATTCAGGGAAATGGCATAACAGCAGGAGATATAAAGAAATTGGAAGAAGCTGGTTATTATACCGTAGAAGCTATAGCTTATGCTACTAAAAAATGTTTAATTGCCATCAAAGGCATTAGTGAAGCAAAAGCAGATAAAATTCTGCAAGAAGCTTCAAAATTAGTTGTAATGGGTTTTAAAAGTGCTACTGAAATTCATCAAATTCGATCAAATATAGTTTACGTGACTACTGGGTCTAGTGAATTAGATAGATTATTAGGGGGTGGTATAGAAACTGGTTCGATTACAGAAATATTTGGAGAGTTCAGTTCTGGAAAAACCCAGTTGTGTCATACATTAGCTGTTAATTGTCAATTACCTATAGACATGGGAGGTGCAGAAGGAAAATGTCTTTACATAGATACAGAAGGAACTTTTAGACCTGAAAGATTGATTGCTGTTGCAGAAAGATACAAAATTGCTGGAGATTCTGTATTAGATAATGTAGCTTGTGCAAGGGCTTTTAATACGGATCATCAAACCAAGTTAGTAGTTCAGGCTAGTGCCATGATGACAGAATCTAGATATGCATTATTGATAGTTGACAGTGCAACTAGCTTGTATAGATCAGAATACTCTGGAAGAGGAGAGCTAGCAGCCAGGCAAACACATTTATCTAGGTTTCTCAGAATGTTGCTTAGATTAGCCGATGAACACGGTGTTGCTGTTGTTATAACTAACCAAGTTGTGGCACAAGTTGATGGTGCGGCTAGTATGTTTGGTGGTGATCAAAAAAAACCAATTGGTGGTCATATTTTAGCACACGCAAGCACTACAAGATTATATTTACGTAAGGGTAGACGAGAAACAAGGATATGTAAGATTTATGATTCTCCTTGTTTGCCTGAGAGTGAAGCAATGTTTGCAATAAATGCAGATGGCATTGGAGATGTTAAAGAGTAACAACACATTTGTTACTTACAAATGTCTATGCTTGTAAAAGAATCTAATCTAAAATGTGCCTTCCTTAGGAAACGAACATATTTTAATATTTATAATGACACCTTAAAGATATATAATTTGTTTAACTACATAGAAATAATAAGTAATAAATATTGCTCAGTTAACTGATTTTTGTAGCATATAACAAATACTAATAAACTGAGGAATGAAATATTTAAAAGAAGAAGGGAATAAAATATCAAATGTACATATTAAGTAACATATCAAACATACATACATAGTTAAATTAGTTTTTATACCGTTAAATTAATATGAATTTGTATATTTTATCAGGAATAAATTATTTGAAATGAATAATATTAAATTTGTTTAATATTATTAATTTTCAAACAGACTATTTGTGATCCTTGTCGAAATATTTTTACTTGGTCAATTATTATAAATTATAATAAGTATTTAATTTATTCTGCATAAAATAAATGTAATAAACGTTATAATATTGTGTTTTTTATAAATTTAATAACAAAATTATTCATCACTTAGATATTCATCGTTCTAATATAACGATGACGGTAAAATTGCAAATATGTGTAAAATTTACAAAACAATATCACGTGATAAGTATGTTTTCATGTATCTTATGCATTTATCATAGCATCCCAAAATTATTACTAGGTTTAGAACTATATAGATTACCTAGAAAATTCTGGTAATTGTCCTTATAAAAATTTACAAGTTTTCATAATACAATAAAATGTCAGAATGAATCCTCTAATTATAAATTAGAGTTTAAATTACATAGTACATAAACGTTTAGAAATCATTATTCTTTTTTATCATAAAGTGCAATGTTGAATTTGCACACGTGGCCATTTTATTCACATAGGATCCTTTCGAAAACTGTGGTACAGCATTTTCTACGGCATTTCTCAATTAACAGTAATTTTAAAGAAAGATTTATCCGTAATTTTGTAATCTTAAAAGTGAGTAGCGAAATTAAGCGTTTAGAAAGAAATTTTGTTTCAAGGTGGGTTATGTGTCAAGTAATTTGTCATTATGTACATACACATATATGTATGTTCTGTAAGTTTTCCCTTTATTTATGCTTGTCATTAACATTTGTTGTAAAGCATTGTAATTACGAAAATGTTTTATGACATTATTTTAATAATAGCATATCGTTTACATGTACAATTTATAGTATAGTTTATATATTTATTTATTTTGGAATTTCAATACGACTATTCTTCAGGAAAACAATGAGTGAAGATATTACTTTGTATACATTACCGAATAATCAACCGGTGGTTACTTTAGAATGTGATACTGCATTTAATGCTTTAACAAAAGATGAAAAATTATATGCACATTATTTAAGTAAAGCTGCTTGGAACGGTGGTCTTATTGTATTTGTACAAACTTCACCGGAATCACCGTTAATATTTGCTCTTGTACATAAAGTTTTTATTACTGAAACAATAGATGAATTAAAAAAATCTGTACTTAATATTGGCATCAATGAAGATGAGTTCACAGTAAGCTTAACACAATGATATAATAATTTCATTTGTTAAAAATAATTTTTAAGTAATACATTTATATAATTGTAATATTGCTGTATATTTTCAGGCATTTTTAGTATATACTTGTGGAATTTTTGCAAATGCTGGTAATTATAAATCCTTTGGCGATAGTAAAATAATTCCTAACTTGCCTAAAGATAAATTTGAAGCTATTATAAAAACTTCAAAGGCATACAAAGATAATCCAAAAGATATTGAAGAAATTTGGGATAAAATTAAAAATATAATATATTCTATAGATGGAAAGTTAAAATCTTTAGGATTGGGTGAAAAAGGAATTACAACTTATTTTTCTGCTAATTGCACGGATAAGGATGCAGAGTTAGTTAATGATTTTATGCAAAGCAAAGGATTAGAATCTTATAACGCGAGATGCTTTAAAACAGCACATAAAAAAAATAATTCAGAGAATTTGGATGTATATGAAATCAGGCTAGCTTCTATGAATACTAATGATGATCCTAATATTACGTTTTCGGAAGAGATATTTAAAAATGCAAAATTTCGAATTACAAGAGGAGATTACGCAAAGCTTTTGATTCCCGTTGTTGATAACCTTCAAAAGGCAAAGAAATATGCTGCAAATGAGAATGAGAAAAATATGTTAAATAAGTATATAAAACACTTTGAAACAGGCTCTTTACAGGATCATAAAGATGGCTCTCGTTTTTGGATTAAAGATAAAGGACCAGTTATAGAAACATACATTGGTTTTATTGAAACTTACAGAGATCCAGCAGGTCAAAGAGGAGAATTCGAAGGGTTTGTAGCAATGGTAAATAAAGAAATGTCTAAGAAATTTGCTACATTAGTAAGCAATGCAGAAAAATATATACCAAAACTCCCTTGGGGTAAAGATTTTGAGAAAGATGAATTTCTAAGGCCTGATTTTACCTCATTGGATGTTCTAACATTCTCAGGATCTGGAATACCTGCGGGTATAAATATTCCAAATTACGATGAAATTAGAGAATCTGAAGGATTTAAGAATGTTTCCTTGGGTAATGTAATTCCTGCAAACATGAAATTAGATGTGATGCCATTTTTATCACAAAGTGATCAAACTTTGATGAATACTTACAGAGTGGCTAGTTTTGAAGTGCAAGTTAGTTTGCATGAACTTCTTGGTCATGGGACAGGTAAACTATTTAGGAAACTAGAATCTGGTTTGTATAACTTCGATATGGGACAAGTAAAAAATATTTTAACTGGAGAATTAGTAAATAAATTTTTCTTACCTGGTGAAACATATGATTCAAAGTTTGGTGCAATGGGATCTTCTTATGAAGAGTGTAGAGCAGAAGCAGTTGGCTTATATTTATCTTTAGAAAAAGATATACTGAGTATATTTGGACATGAAGGTCTTAAGGCAGATGATATAATGTATGTGAATTGGTTATCTTTGTTGTGGACTGGTTGTGCAAAAGCTTTGGAAATGTATCAACCATCAACTAAAAAATGGCTACAAGCTCATTCTCAAGCAAGATATGTTTTACTTAGAGTCTGTTTGGAAGCTGGCAATGATTTTGTTAACGTTATCGAATCTGAGCCGGGAAAGAATTTATTACTAACTGTTGATAGAACTAAAATTTTAACAGTTGGTAAAAAAGCAATTGGAGACTTTTTAGCCAAACTGCAAATTTATAAAAGTACAGGTGATATTGAAGCAGCTACAGAAATGTATGAGAGATATAGCGAAGTACCAGAAACAGGGCCACATCCGTGGGCACGTTGGAGAGATATAATTTTAGCCCATAAAGAACCCCGAAAAATATTTATACAATCTAATACATTTGTAAATGGTCTGTATTTTTAAGTAATTATTTATATTTATACATATGATAAAATATATTGTGGTTTTACTAATATATTAATCTTCTCTTCGGAATAGGTGAAAATGAAGTACAATTAAAAAATTATGAGCCCACTTTTGCTGGACTGATTCAATCTTGGACAGAAAGATTTCCTTCTGCAGATGTCTCACAAATTCTTATTGATCTTTGGGAGAAAGATAGACATCATTTTCCACTTGAAAGTAACTAATTATTTAATACAAATATTGTTAAAAATAAAAACTTTTTGAATTGTGTATGCGGTAATAATTTTATGTACTCGTGCATGTATGTATATGTGTGAACGAGCATTATGCACACATTTACGAAAGATCACTGAGATTTATTGTTCTGTGTTAATTACTTTAAGTGGATAAGAATTTTGTATAAAATAAAGTATTCATTTTTTATTTACTTAAAATATAGTTTCAAATCATAAAAAAATTACATAATTTTGTTTTTTCTCTTTTTAATTACTTAAAAAATGTTAAATATACAAATACATTATTAATCAAATTCGATGCATACTTGAACTGAATGTATAGCTAGATAGTATGTAAATAGGTATATATCCTAGGGACAACAGGTTATAACGAAATTACTGCGCATGCACACGCAGTGATTTATCTGAATTGGCGGGAAAAACCTGAAGAACGTAGTGTTACAGCAAAATGGTATCAGAGGAGACGTTAATTTTGTGCTTCTCTAACTTAGGTTGTGATGTTTCAGATAAGTCTGTGCTCGACAAATGTAAGTTAATTAATTGTTTGTTATTTCAAATGAATAGTGTTATTATTAACCTATATGAACTTTTTAATCTGCTGTTGATGAAAAATTATAATAGATGTTTTCTCATAGATTTGCATTTTTTAAACTCTTTATGTCTCTATCTTGATCATAGCGTTATTAATATTGTTATACATGTTTTGATATAAATACAACATATATTAAATTTTAATAATGGTTGTCTACCATTTTATAACCTCATTTTATGGAATAATATCATTGAAATCTTTGTGTCTAATTGTAGGCAAAATATATTTATGTATCCAGAATCTTGTATATGTATTTGTTGGTGTAATATACAAATATAGTAATAATATATTAATTATTTACTTTAATTTATCTTTAAAGGATATATTTTTTATCTAGGTATTCAGCTTTGTGATGCTCATAATTTGGATGAAGAATCATTTGTGGAATTGTGGATAGCATACACAGTTCCACACTCTTTAAATATTGATCCAACTATAGATGATCTTATCAAATTTGAAAAAGAAGAATTAAATAAGAACAATAGAAATTCTCTTGAAGATTCTACGCAAACAGTATCAAATTTGCATATTGATTTGCAACCTAAGGAAGAAATCATGTATCCTTCTATAACATTTTATTGAAATTGAATTTAACAAATTTGTTCTCTTTGTTTTACACATACACAAACACACGCACACTCGCATTATCCTTACATACAATTATTATATATAATTTTAGTAACAATGTTTTGGATCTATATAGCACTGGAGAATCATCCACACTAAAGGTAAGTTTTTATTTTGACTGTAAAATATTTTTTTAATTATTTTGACATTTACCAAGTTATAGTTTTATTATACGTAGATTCTTAATAAATATTAATTCACCATATATTTGAGCTCTTATTTTTAAGATACATTTTCTAAAATATACTTGTTTACAAGTAATGAGTGCAGTCTATTACCAAAAACAAATACTTTATCATTTTGCTTTAATAATTATTTGTAAAAATATTTTATTTCGTGACTGGAACTTACGGTTAGATTGTATTTTCCGGTAAAGCGTGACCTATTGTCAAACTTCGAGCGGGCTATTTTGATGATTTCAAAAGCTGCTTGTTCACCTTATTCTTTCTTTCGAGAGGGAAGGTCTCTACCCCTGCAATGGGTCTTCCGACATTGTTGCCAGATTTATGAAATTACTTTTGACGAGTAGTATGTCTGAATTTTTTACGTATAACTAAATATTTTCGTAAAATTTTACTCGTGTTCTAGAATTTATTAGTTTCACCGTTTTTGTAATTTGTCCAAATACTTGCATTTCATTGAAAATATCTTTATTTACTTTGAAAATAGATATTTCGTATATTGCTATTTTAATAGATAGCATTTATGCAAATGATAAGTAAAAGTGCGATGTGTTATATATGAAAGATTTAGTAAATTACACAGATGAATAAAATATAATAATCGTAAACATTTGTATAAATGTAACATAAAAAAAAAAAGAAAAATCGCTTTTTTGGTGCAGTACAACACGTAATAAGTATTTTTTCAAGTTTGTAATACTTAGAAAAATATTGAACTACGTTAAAAGGGTACGTTTTATATCGAACATCAACCTTGGCATTGTAATAATTTACGTCGCTTTGGCAACACTGTCACACATTCTTTATGGTCGATCTATGGTCTATAGTAGCAATGACGTAAGGTTTCTACCTGAGAATCTTTTTCTTCGTAAAATGTCCGGAATTGCACTTAACAACGTTATGTGAGCAATCGATAACATATTGTAAGTTTATATTGTTTTTATTTTTAAACTCATTAATCAACTATTCGACTCGCTTTTGTAAGTTGCAGTTCCAAAACATGTGTATATCATTTTTAATGTTGAAAAATTGAATTCTGTTAATTTTATTTTTGTGTTATTATCAAAATTACTTATTTATGAAATTCATAAACTAGGGATTCTGCTAGAATTGAATATTAAATATAGTTGCATCATTCTTTTTAAATTTTCATTATAAAGGAAGGATTTTTTTGTTATTTCAACTTACTAGTTTCAAGTATTCTTTGTCTTAGGTCTAAGATGTATATTGCATAGCATTAGCAAATACTTTAGCATTAGCATTTCTATAATTATGTAACAATTAAAATTTACTTCTGGAATTTTTTTGGAGGATATATATATATATTTTCATTATTGTAAAAAATAAGAATCTTATAAAAGACTGCACAATATACACTGTTGCTAGTAAATTTCTATTATGTAATACGCTATGTTATTGTCAATGTTGTGTGTTTACGAGTGAAATTTTCAATGCTGTTTCTCGGCAGGTGGTTTCTTATCCTGTAGTGAAACGCTGGTGTAGAATCTTGTTGCAGCACCGTAATTCCCGCCACAAAAATCGTCCAGGTAGATCGCCGCCATTATCCCCTCTCCTTCCTTTCCTAGTCTCCCACAAAGGACATTTTATCATGGAGGGGGATCTTGGATTCATTCCTATTGGTGGAAAAAGGACAGTGTGCCTTCTTGTATCGTGTAGAGAGGGATTCTCCTTCCATCTAAGAGAGTTGACCAGATTTCTTCAAAGGGTACGATTTCAGTTTTCAAGGACCCAGGCTCCATTATCATCCTGATGTGCGCGTGCGCGCGTGCTTACAGAGTTTCCGAACAAAGCATTGTTTCTCTCGTGTACTTTCATATTTCAGTATATCAAGTTATACCGCAATAGTTTGACGAGCTGTTGTTTCGCTTGAGTGTAAGACATTTATTGTTCGTATTTAAAAAAAAAATCAGTACATACAACCAATTATCTTGATGGCGTCGAATCGAGACGCCATCGCTTTGCTTGTCAGCGCGTCACGCGGAATCGGAGTGTATTATTCAGTGATTTGCCGGCTGGTTGTGGGTTTTACACTTTACCTAAGCTGTAAATTGTGTGTAAAATTTGTTGTTGTGAAGCAACACGCAATTTGTGTAAAGCATTATTATAGAACGGAATGTACAATGTGTATTACATGTTGATACGGCTGAGCAAAGCGTCAGCCATTACGGGATTCGGTTTGAATGGATTTCATACTCGAAAGTCATTCCGCCAATCGTGTAACGTTCCGCGTCATAGAGACCTGTTGCTATTGTTACTGCTGTCGTTATTTTTCATATAGCCTTTTTTATTTTCCTATTATTTCGTTCTAAATAGTCTCATGTTCTTATTGTGAAAATATGCCAGGCTAACTCCATAGGCGCAGAAAAGTTGCTTATTCACATCAAACTTATCATCAGATGTTGTTACAAGAAATATGCGATAAATATATTTGCTAACATTAGTAAGGTTTACGGATAACCTTGTTCACATTGATACATACACGCATACATAAGTACACACATTGGATGTAATAAAAACAGTATTATATACGAGAAAAAGAAATAAGATCCATTGAAATTGTGTGCGTGCACGCGAATGTCGTCGACCGTTCGTCGAGAATTCTGAGCGTCGCGTCGCTACAACCTGTTGCTGCGACTATGTCGCATACTTGAATATCTTTCGTTCAGTCAAATCTTTCGATCTCTTTCGAGTCAATATCTTTTCCGAATTTTGAAATTTTTTTACCAAAAGATGGTTTTTTCTGTTTATTAAGCCATCATTACAACAACTCATTAGTCTGATATTTCTTATCTTCAGATTATGTATAATTTCTCTTTACAATTGTATATAATATGATGGTACTGGTTTGGGGCTACATATTCGGACGTTGTAACCCCATTGAGAACTTTACATTTTGCTTATGTCGAAGAATAACTTATTTTGCTCGATTTAACGTAAATATGTAAAACGTATACAGTTTATTCATATATTTGAATGTTTTAATATAAGATATCATACACAATTATTCTTATAAGCACACATTGCACGTGTAATGGTACATGCGATTTGGATAAATAGGTAATTGATAGGGTTAGTAAAATTAAATATATATAAATTATAATACAAATTTAGCTTTCTTAAACAGCACTCGGTCGAAAGATCGGTTCCTTAGGGAGTTGCTCGCATCTACCAATTAAGTACAATTGACCAACAACTGACAGCGTGATCTTCCTCTCTTTGCTCCAATTTCTCAATGTTCTCTCTGGTATGCATCCAAAGTAAGTGAGAAATACGGAATATTTATGAAACGGGGGAGAACGGAAAAAATACTTCAATACTTGCATCGGAAAAGTGAATGAAATATTAGCACTTCTTCTGACATGTTACAACTGTATCTGGCAAAAGCTCCTTGTTATTTCCCACGGTATCTCTGTGAACAGTGGGGCGAAAGATTGCCAGGGGCGGATAGTTTGTGGAGAGAGGGGTAGAAGGAGAAATAGTCTTCTGACTCCGAGTGTATTCGTCAGAAAAGAGGGGGAAAGAGGACAGCTCGGTGATCGACCCAAAGTTTCACATGATCTGGTACAGCAAGTATCGTTCAAATAAATTTCCCGTTCGCGTCTCCCCTTAATATCCAACGGAATATCGCATGTATCAATGTACATTCCGTGAGTGTAACTGTAGATATTTCGTTTTTATATAATTTACCCTTCAAAATAACCAATGTAAAGACACAAATCGATCAGAGGAATGGATCGTTTTTAGAAAAATTGAAAGTACGCGAGCAACTTGGCCAGATATTGCGAAGGAAAATGGTTCTGATCAAAATATAAGAGCATTGAACGCAAAGTACAAAAAATAGCCAGAACTTGATTGAAAGAATACGTAATAAAGTAAGTACCACGAACGATCAGGTTAACAACAATTAACCCATCTCGTTATGATGACTCCCGAACGCGGGCTCTGTAATAACTATTTATTTTTCATCGCTGTAACGTTATCAGTTTGAAATTATCGTTTATGGTGTTTTTCCTTCGTTTATTCGAACTTAATCTCGTAGTTATAGTAATTTATCATTTGCTCATTGACAGTAATAGTTCGAAACATACACGGCATTACATGATGCAAATATGTGAAGGAAGAGGACATAGGCAGAAAAAGAAGAAAACAAAAAAGTTCCCTGAATTTGCCAAATGAGTGAAGGTCTAGTGCACAGGTGATTAAATTGTGACTAGATCCACACTCATTAAGCACGTTTAGGTGCAGACATCGCTGTTTCATGAATGATTAGGATATTCAGTCGCGTACACATGTTCCCAAATTTTTTAATTATTACAAAATATTGTTTATTCATCTAGTCAACGATGGTGTAAAACAGATAATTCCATAGACGAGTATGAATGTGGTGCACGTTTTAATGTGCTTCGTGACTAGATACATACTCGTCTACGGTTGTCTGTTTTGCTCTTGGAACATTGTGAGATATATGTAGTAAACGGACTATTACGATATTTTGTTTTTAGTTAAATTTATCCTAGTAATATTATATTATTATATAGAATTCTATTTTGTTGTTTTTAAGCAGATTAAAAGGGCAAGAAGTCCAGTAACAGAGACCGAAAATGATAATAAATTACGGGCAGTGGACCAAACTTTTGTACCGTCAATTTATACATCAAAATCGTAAGCAAACTAATCGCTTATCGTTATATGTGTTTGTAATTTTATACTGTAATCAGGATATCTTACAATCATTTTTATAGGAATGTGCCTAATCGTGCTCCGAGCACAAACGTTAGGGGCAAAGTTCTTTTATATTTCGGTCAGGATCTTAAAGACTGGAAGAAACAAAATGACTACGAAGTATCGATCGTTAAGGCCAATATACCCCATGTACCCAAGGACGTAATGTACATGTTCGAGTTGATTTCCAAACAAGGAATTGCTCTTAGTAGCAGGTGCCAAAGTTTTGGTGAACAACTGTGCTATATTTGGAACAAAATAGAACCCGCTGATTCCAAAGTTCGTTACGTAAGAAACGTAGCGTGTAAAAGTCAAGTAACGTTTAGAACATGGGGCAGAATATGTATAAAAGTTGATAAATCGAATGGTAGGAAAAGTGTTATGCTGGAAGGGTCCAAAAGACCAAAAGGTGTCAAAATTGCTCCCATTGTACATTTGGATCTTTATGAAATTAAACATTACTCAGTTTTTTCGGGTCAAGTAGTGGCAGTAGAAGGCGTATGCACTAATGGGCAGGTTCTAGTAGCTAAAAAGTTGTTCGTTAAGGGATATGCACCATTATTTGACGTACCCGAATTGTCGAAAGAGATTAGAATTTACGTTGCGGTTGGTCCGTTTACACCTTCCGACAACTTGAATTATCAACCGCTATGGGATCTTATGGAACGCGTTGTAGAAGAGGAACCTAACGTGCTAATATTAATCGGACCAGTTGTAGAATACACGCATCCCGAAATTGCAAAGTGTACCTTGAAAGATAATTATCAAGATTTTTTTGATAAAATTTTGACGAATATTTTACAATATCTAAAAGGGTATATTATCGAAGAATAACATTGTTTTACTGCTATGAATAATCATAAATCGCTATTAAAGAAAATATTTTTATTCTAGGACAATTACGCGCCTTGTACTGATATCTTCGAATCGTGATGTACATCATGAGCCTGTCTTTCCGACACCGGAGTATATTATAAATGCTAATAAAGTTGGGCCAAATACGGCGAACCTCTATCCCTTACCAGATCCCTGTATAATGAACATAGAAGGTTTGCATATAGGGGTAACATCGGTGGATGTATTTAGACATGTCGCGCAGCAAGAAGTATCGTAAGTGATTAGACAGTATGTATCTAGATAATATGTTAGGTCAGTTTTGTCAGACTCTATTCCTTATTTTTAGGAATACACCTGGAATGGATAGGATCGGTCGTTTGGCCGACCATATTTTATCTCAGGCTACATTTTATCCTGTATTTCCTCCTTTTCGTGGTTTAAATTTTGATGTAGCACTTTGGAGAAAATACGGTTGTTTTGAACGACAACCACATATATTGATTTTACCTTCTGACATTAAATATTATATTAAATCAGTGAATGAGTGCCTTGTTGTAAATCCAGAGCGATTACAAAAGTATATCTACGCTAAATTATGCATACGGCCTGTATACGATGGAAAGTGGAATCCAAACAAAGTGGCTTGTGAAATTGCAAAAGTTTAATAGGACGTTAATGTTTTGCTTTTTATTATTGTACTTTACTGTTCTAACTGTTATAATCTCTCTGTCTCTCAAGTATACCAAATAAAATTCAGGTTCATGTCTAAATTATAATGTTAATAAAAAGAAGCACTGTATAATTTTTATTCTTTGCTTTGATTTCATACATTGACTGCCTTGTGGGTCTTTTTTATATCGTATATAAATAGATTAGTTATTTTTTTTAGAGGGATGAACGAAGACTTGGTTAGAAGTAACATGTGGAGTTTGTTGTTTATCCGTTAGAGGTTAGCACTCGTTGTATTCGAGTTCGTAATTCTTGTCTGCGTCGTAAACGTGCGATGGCGCCACACGCGCAACAATCGGAGCCATCGAGTTTTCTGCTTTTCGTGAGTTGTGGAATCGGCCATTGATCCAATATTTTCCCTGTGATTGAAAATTTTAAATCTCTGATGGATATACAAAAACGCGTATGAGTACTGAGGTAAGTTGTTCAACTTTCTGTTACATTTTTAATCTGTTTCCGTTGAGCTTTTTTAGGAATAATGAAAGATAATTAGGCATCAGCGATCTGCCAAATTTTATTCCGCCATCTTTGTTATAAATTCGTTTACATCTTCCTGTGTATATTTCATTTTTTGCAATTATTTCATGTTTCGCGGTTCACTTTAAAATTTATTTCGGTCAAATCATCATGTATGTTACGCATCGTTACAATGATACAATTTAACATTTCATTTTATTTTGTAATCTTCAAATCAAGTACGCGGGTTTCATAATTGCTGTTATGGCCTTGATTTTTTTCGTCCAAAAAAACGAGAGTTATGAAATCAAGCATGTGGCGATAAATAAGAATTCGATGTCCTTACTGTACTACGCTTCTTATCACTTTTAAATTAACCTTCTAATGCCAAATATTACACTGTTGTTGATTATTGAATTATAATATTTCATTTGATAATTTTATTATTCAGTGAAAATATGTTGTATCGAGAAAAACGAATTATGTTTTAGACATACATGTATAAGGCATTTAATTTTTGTCAATGGTTACAGTAACTACATCGAAGTTGAACTAAAATGTACGTTTACTTTTTCGGAAAAATTTCATTATTTTATAGGCAATCTTTAATTATGTTGTATTTCTTTTCTTCTCCTATCTCTCTCTCTCTCTCTCTCTCTCTCTCTCTCTCTCTCTCTTTCTCTCGATAATTTGAATATTATTTAAAGATTTTTAATATTTCTATTTATATGACTGGAAACGCGTTTAACTTATATATAATTACTAAATATGATTTTCTACTTTATAATTAATGTTATCTTTAAGTTCATTGTAGCATTAGGAGTTAAACACACTGTCTACTTAGTTTTTTAAAAGAAAATTAATTGAATGGCAATATAATTTAAAACATTGGTTTATTTGATTTTATAGTATTAGAAATGATACCGACAGATGAAATTAGAAGTTTCTCTATTACCGACTGTTTATCGCTTTATTTTTGAAATTAATATTGCATTAAATTCAACGTATTATTGTTATTGATTGAACGAATATTTTATTTGTATATATTTATACAATACTTTGTTTGACTAATTTATGTATGGAAGAGAATAAAAAGATCATTTCTGTAAATATCTTTTATAAAAGCGTTTTATTTTCAATAATATATATGCGTGTGTATGTGTACGAGAAATTATTTTCGCTACACTACATTTTACATAAAAATGCAATTAATTACAACATGAATTACATATGTGTGTAGTTTCAATTCATTGTCCAATTTTGCTATTCATAGGAGTGTGAAAAAGTACAAAGTCAAAATAATTCATCTAAAAACGTTCTTAGAAATGTATATAATAATTTTAATGCAACTTTAATTTTGTACGTATACGAAGGCTCGGTTTAGGCTTTAATAGGTTTCATAGAAAGTGTCGGAATTTGCGTAGAATACCAGAAACACGGCACGGTATTGAGAAAATAAGAAAGCGAGAGTGGCATATCGATCCGGTTAGTTTCAAGTCTACCTACCTCAACCCTTGGCCATATTTTTACTAGTTACTTTCATTGGCATAGATTTGGCTTCTCTTCCTTAATCAGTTTCTCAGGTGATACATTTGGATTATTGTGTGAAAATGTTATTCTTTATATCGTTAAGTTTCCAATACCTCCGCAGTCCATACAATATCTTTCATGGTGCACAAAACTATAATATTAATTCGAAACTTGTGCGCTCGGGGTCACTTTACGGGGACATTTGATTCAAACACATCGATTCTGACGAAAAACTTCCGTATTATGTGTATGTGGGAATATAAAAAATACGCTCGATACAGTTACGTAATAGTTGTTATTATAGATAATCTGTTCAAAAAGCAATAACTGTATCATCAGAAATACATACGAGCGACTTCATTTGATACGTATGCACGTAATTTCTTTTATTCACGCTTCTATAAGGACAGAAAGAAATAACTCGAGGAAGCGTCGTAAGATCTTTCAAGGAAAATATAAGATACTTGAATAATCTGAACACGTAGATCATAAAACTTCAAACGTTTTATGGTATGTTGTTTACGAACGCTTAGTTTTTCTCTAGAATGTTTATCAAATTTTACAACGCAATGCGATCCGATGCGTGAAATGTAATTTCCGACCATGGTTTTCGTCTTAAGTTTTTTATTTACATCCTAATTCTTGTTACTCCTAGAATGCCATTTTTTTGCGATCGACCGTGATTTTGCCAACGAAAAACAGCCAAATACTCGACGTAACGAACAGGGGAGATGGGTGTTGGCAGATGAAAACTCTAGAGTCTATGCTGGTGGGCTGTTTTGGGCGGGCGACGGCTCTGCGTTAAAACGGCGGCAGTCAAGTTCAAGGCCACCGACTACCTTCCTTTCCCTTCTCGTCGGCGGAGCGGCCGCCGCCTCCAATGCCACCACCGCCGCCACAGTCACCGTCACTGCTCTGCCGTCATAGGCCCCACAGCCACCGCCCCCGCCTCCTACTCACTCTCACCCTGTTATCGCGATACATATATACTTGTATCACGCATAACGCCAGTAGCGTATCAACCTAAGCTCAACGTCGGACTGCTTCGACCATGGGGGTAAACCAAGAGTTTTGAGGCTCGATCGATCTGCCTGTTCGTCTCTAAAAATTCATTCGCCCTATACGCGTACGTAGTGTTGCTTCTTGCGCTGTTTCTTCTCGCGCTGTTTACCTTTCCCCTCTACACATCCTCCACATGTACCGCAGAAATCTTCTATGTAGTTACGTCTACGAAACGCATTTATGAACGCACTAGGAAATGATTTATTTTGGAGTAGCTTCAGACCCAAGGGTTTATCGTAGATTGATCATGACTATATGTTCGGCCTGTATTCGCATGGCATGGTAATACGGTTTGCTGTATATCGTCGATAAATACAGTCCGGTTTAATTCTGTGTGCGAACGAAAACGTTTTGTTACATATACCAAAGAAGATTATTTAAATTGACCACGTCTGAAGAATTTCACTTATTTTCTGTGTGCGATTAGTCTATTCTTTTGGTTAACGAATCGTTTTACTTATTACAGAATTGTAATAGAGAAGATTGAATATGGGTGGGATAGTAGATGGAGAAATCTTTATCAAAGACATGCCCTAAGTGATAAGGTAATTAGCGTAAGAAATGTGTTTCGCGAGATCGTGGCGCCCGACGTTAGAATCGGCTCGCTCCGTGTGTTACCGTATCCTCTGAATTGCCGTCAGTCGTGTACGGCTCGTCGCGCCGTTAAGGTCGTGGAAGGGGTATAGTGTGTATGTACGCGTGTGTCTATCCGTGTTCTTCATGAGTGCCTGGATCTTCGGCATCGCGATCATTTTCCCTTTTCGTTATAGAAAAGTGTAAAAGGAAACAATAGCCTCGTCTCCTCTGTACAGTCAAAATTGAAGACCATGGATGCCTGGATGTACGACGTGGTAGGTGCTTCCGACACATAACCTCTCTCTTGTTCTTGTTCGATCTCGTGGCTTTGTTTACGTTGCTGCGCGCGCGTCGCCTAGTAGTTTTCTATTAATCCGTTGATCGAACGTCGAATAAAATTTCGATCTTTTCGAAGTAAAAACCCCTAAAGAATTATACGATGCAATTCATTTTAGAGCAGGTCTTGTACTTTTTAGGTCGAACTATAAAGATACATAGATACATTGTTTTTAATTGTGTGGAGAATTTTCTTTTTTTTTCCCCCATTACTCTACTTGAACGAATTTTGATCAATCCGATGAATTTTTACGTATGGATAGCGCGTCGATTACAGCTGATGCTCATGGCATATTTGAACTCGTTTATTTTCTGATACAATGGAAATATACATATACTACCTTTGTTCGTGTATCGTCACTTAGCTTTAACGACAACTCGGTTATTACGTTACGACGTGTCTGTTAGGTAATCTATCCTGTAACTCGCCGATCATTTTTCCACGCCTGCCGGTTTTTAGCGATGTTACCGTTGATTCGCAATTGTTTGATTTTATAATTAGTTAATATTTCTAATCGAAAGGTTCATCTTTAATACAGGTAATATGGAAAAAAACTACTCAAATACTCGAATATAGATACGATAGGTGTAATTATTTCACTTGCGATACCTCCATATGAATATGTGCTTGCGGCTTAAAATATTTTACGTACACCGTATTATACTATATTATACGGCGTATATATACTATCGTGTTCTATACGTGTATCGTTTGTAAATGTTGTC
Source organism: Xylocopa violacea (assembly GCA_963969225.1). Classification (NCBI taxonomy): domain Eukaryota; kingdom Metazoa; phylum Arthropoda; class Insecta; order Hymenoptera; family Apidae; genus Xylocopa; species Xylocopa violacea. The sequence continues at coordinate 25,419,329 of CAXAJV010000012.1, forward strand.
ATGAAAAACTTGTTTGTTTTGAGTATTGTGAAATAGCACGGCAAGTGACTGCGGTCGAGAAACTTTTACCAAATACGTTTTCCAAACTCGCTCGTACTCGCGTTTTAATTCTTTCTTGGAATTTCATTTAATTCTCGTTATAATTTTCTTCAGATTACAAGCATCGCGCGAATAGCAATTGGTACAATTCGAAAGGTAGAACATAGAAAATGCGTGCGATTAACCTTGAAATATACGAAGGAACGCGCAACGATTATCTCGTGCTTTATTTTAAATCATTTCAATCGTTTTCCGATCAATTACTTTTGCATGTTCCGATATACACGAATGATGTTCAACGATAACGAACATTTTCCTCAAAATTTATTTCAAGATTACATATATTTGTTACTTTCCTCTATAATTTTTACGACGTACAGAGGAAGAAACTACTGTTCGCACTAAAAGAATCGCTTCTTTTTCATTTCGTGGCTCGTAGAGCCACACAGCGGTGTCCAACCGGTTGAATGTGTCAAAATTTGCGTATATGCATCTACACCCACGCGACATCGGTCTTACGCAACTCCACGTGCGTAAATTGCAAAGAAACAATCGGATTCGTTTGTTTTACCTTTGACTTTTTAACGTCTACTATTTCGTCGAGCACGAAGGTGACACGTTTTTGAATCGACATCTATCGGATGTCGATATTGATAATACGATTTCTTTTCTCGAAATAAATATTAGCTTATTTTATCGTTGGCGCGGAAGATAATTTAATCTCGCGAAATTTTAAGTTCGATGGCTCGCGAAACGTGTACAGGTAATCGGCGGATCGCCACGATTGGCTGAGACTGTAACGAAAATAAAATCATGAAGTGCGGGTTTTAGGGGAGAAAGGATCACCGCGCAAAAGAAAAGGAAAAAAGTTCATCACGCGGATGATACGTCAGCCGATATTTTTGGATTCCGACTCTTACCTTTACGTTAGAGAAGGTTTTAAATCGTTCAAATCTGATCGCTTAAGTACAACCCTTGCACTAACGCTTGTGGATTCCAAACGTGATAGAGACGATTTATTTTTCCTATAAACGTGTATCCGTTCGAAGCTATCTTTAATAAGCTGTTGCCGATATCGTTCCACTTTGCTAGCCTGCGTCGTAAACGCGTTCGTTTCACGAATATTGGATTTATAGGAATTCGGATCAGATGGGTTAAGGAAAGGAAAAAAAAAAGTAAAATCATACGAGTAACTTTACGATGAAAGGAAATTATAAAAGATGGTGTGCTCGCACGTGGTATCAAGTCCCCCGGTGCACTCGTAACGAAGACCTTGCTTCGGCTTAATTCGTTCTCTTCGTATCTCGCTTACCGCTTACACTATATGCGAAATTACGCGCGATACTTGCGAACACTCGCGTATTCATTCACATTCAGACTAGTGCATACTGATGTGTCACGCGTATACAGATTGGTTCCATGCACTGTGGATACACTATCGCGAAGATCCATCAAGAGATGCATCCGTCGTAGCTTTGGTAAGCTTCCGCGGCAAACGGAAACAGCGTGTGCTTTACACTAGACGTGCGTTAAAATCGGACGAGCATCGAGATGAAACTTGAAAAAGTCAAGCTTATCGATAGAGGCCTGTTTAGAGTACGCGATCTGGCAATACAAGCGTAATTGTCCGCGAAGTACGCTGTTCGGTTTTCATATCGAATGGCGGGCACGGTGGGGCGCCTGCTGATAGACTACCGCGATCGCCGATTGGTCGCGCAGGTCGCGGTGATGATGCGATGTCTGGTTTGTTAAGGAACACGCTCGATAAATTTCAAGCTACGAGACATGTCGGTGACGTCATTTTAGAGTCAGCCCTAACCTTGGACAATACGCGAAACAGACCAAATTCTCTGACGTGTGAATTTTTATTTCGAGAAAAGTACGCGTCCGCGCAACGTCTGCCTTCTGTTGTCGTTCTTCTCTTCCTTAGTCGCAGACTTGCCGAAACGGGAAAGCGAACAAAAAATTTTCCGATCTTATCGAACGATTCGAAGTCGAAAAGTGACGTCGATTAAAAATGCTCAAGCGCATAAAAAGTTGTACGTAAGAGCAAAGATATTTTTTACATCTAACAATGGCGTTTTGACCGACCTACGTATATACTTACATCTGTATCGTGGATGAAACTTCTGAACGAAGATGAACGAAAGTGAGAGAGAGAGAGAAAGAGAGATTCCTACATAAAGTAGCACACGATAAAAGTGACAATTTCTGGTTATCTGGCCGTTGCGTTCTTCTTTTCGTTTTATTCGATGAATTTGCGGCGAAATCGGAACATAGTTATTACCAAAGGTCTGGCCTTGACCGCGAGCCAGGGTCTTCATCCCTAGGGAAATCGATTTGTTCTCTGAACTTCTAATTCTGTAACCACCTACGTATAGCCGTAATATTGCAACATTGAGCGCTGTAATAATTCAGGATTGTCGCGATCAACTCGTTGCGAAATACCGCGTACACGACGTGTATGCCACGATTTTCTTTTCTTTTGTCAGAAATTTATCCGAAGGAAGTAAACATCCTCTGTAACTCGAGAAAATAGCATGGTGTCCGGTTCCTCTTCATCATCTTCGATCTCGTGCTGGTTTCTCGAGTTATCCGAAGAGGATTACGTAATCCAGGAACAGTTCCGTTCAGCGAGAGTATCGTTTCGCAAAAAAATTGGGCGTCATTCAATCGAACGACTAATTGTAAGGATATTCGGTTCCACGTATATCACCGAGTGCGACCGTAAACGTTCAGTTTGAGATTCACGTGTTACACGCAACAGTAACGCATGCTATTTATTTATCCGAATAGAATGTCGCTTCATTAGTATTTACCAGTGTGCATTCGTACATGCCCGTTTCTATCAAATTCTAATTAGTTTCACCTGTGATACGATTAACTCGATTCGAGTGAAACGCGGCGATCGATGTATTTTTACTTTTTCATTGCTAGTATGTACAAACGGGGCGCTCTTGCTTATGATAACGCGTTCGAGATCGGGAACCACGAGTTAAAATGAAATAGTCACAGTTGCAAGCGACGGCTTCTTTTTATTTATTTCGCTTCTGCCACCTAAGCTTCTTCTTTTACTTACATAATCGATCAGTTTAAAAAGAAGTTGGACGAGTTTAACGCTATGTGCGGATACCTTGAAAATTTCGATGTCTACCTACAGAATTTTTCTACGTCGGTATTATACTTTCGTTCGTTGATCGCGATAGCACCGTGGAATGATCGTCAAACATCGTCGAATATTGAATGGAATTGTTATCGAGACTTTTTTGATAACGTAATTAACACCGCGTAATCGCGATAGGAAAAAAATTACGGTTACTAAATATCGATGCAATCGATATTTAGGTCAAGGTCTATTCTAAAAATGGATACTCGGTTACAGGCTTCATTTTTCTTTTCTTTTTCTTTTTTTTTCTATTTTATTTCGTTTAACTGATGCGTGTGTGCGCGCGCGTATATATGCCAAATAGCACAGAAATGATCGTGAAACGAAACAGCCTTAAGGACCTTGATTCTCCTTCGTGTCGCACATGTTGAGATCGCTTTACTGGAATAATGTAATATAGTCAACGATTTCAGGGGAATTTCAAGGTATGCAGGTCTTAAGGATTCAACGATGAAAGCATTGGTATTATCGAACAGAACGATCGCTAAGGAGATCGCGTAAAACGTGACGGTTCGTCGAGAAAAGTGTGACGGATTCTTCTGTTTAGTATAAATGAATTTTGAAATGTTTCAACTACCGGAAGTAAGCGATAAGTATCGATAGTCGAGTATCGTAGCTGTTCGACAATTATCGATTATCGCGACTGACGATATTTATTGGCCATCTTTCGCACTAAAGGAATCTAAACACGAGACAACTAACTAAACAGAGCAATATACGTGTACGATATATATGTATAAAGAGAGTTTAAAATGAGAGACGAAGCGAGAAAAAACGCGTACGCGTACGGGTGCGAGAGAGAAGATAACGTACGGGAGAATCGGTAAGGGATGGAAAGAGAGAGAGAGAGGGAGAGAGAGTCAGACAGAGGTACTCAAGGTCGCGAGAGTCGGCCGTTTCCGTCGGAGTTCGGCGGCTAAAATTGTGTGTTAGCGCGGTTCTGCGGCCTTCGCGAACGTGGCCGCTTCTCTCACAGAAAAGTCAAGTTCAAGGCTAACCAGATACCAAGCGATACGTTCACTTCTCTCTTTTTCCATTCCATGATCTTTCCTTCCGTCTGCGCTTCGGTAACTGCTTAATCGAACAGGCTATAAAGGAGCCTCGAAGAATGGGAGAAAATGCAAGTCGCTGCTGACTCCGAACAAACGCGTGGTTACGCAACCTCTGTGCTTGCTCTACTTTGTCTCTTTAAACTTTCTCCTTTTTTCCCCTATCCGACTCGCGTCGGTGTTTCACGTTTCCGACTCTTCTGGCGAGTCGTCCGGAATTCGCAGCGAGTTGTATCGCTATCGTTTACGGTCGCCGTTACGTATCTCGCTCGCAGTGTACCGTGCACGGCGTCAGTTTTTATTTCATTAATCTGAACGTGGGAGACACGCGTGCGAAGCAATTCGCACGACTAGTCAGGTTCGAGGTTAACCAGATGCTTTGATGCTTTGTTTTTTTTTCCTTTTTCTTTGATCCCTTGCTATCGTGCCACCTTGTTGTTTTCGTTCGCTCATCGATACTCGCTTTAGTCGCGAAGTAAACGAACAATCGGAAATGTTTCCGCTCGTTAGCATACGGATAATGACGGAAACCGTAACGAAATCGACGATACGCGTTTGCTCGAGCGAACGACATATTGGTTGAAAACGGTGGTCGCGTTCAAACGCGTGATAAGGGTTCGCCACGGTAAGAGATAGATCGTGTCTGGCGGAGCGCATAAATCTCGAGACGCGCGTCCCGAGCTGTTGCAAACGATGGTAACTGCATCTCGCAGAAAAGTCAAGTTCAAGGCTAACCAGACGCTACACGCTCCTTCCTCTTTCCCTCGACCCTCTTTCTGTGTGCATTTAATATACGACACCGAGGGGCGGAAGGGCGCGCAGAGGAACAGGCTTACGCAATCCTTTCACCGTTACTTTGTTCACCATAGCCCCTAACCACCGTTCGTTTAAGGATTCCTCCTTCGTCGGGAACTCTGTTCGCGCGGCTCCCCTCTTAATAAATTCACCTCCTCGAACTATCGATGGTAGAAGAGAATTTTTATCGGATTTTAATCAACATCATACCCGGATCAGGGAATTAAATAAATGTTCTTAATTTCTCTTTCATAGAATTTATAGAATTTTACGACAACAGAACAGAAACGACTCGACGAATAACTCGCGCTCGTACTCCCGGGGAACATCCCGGGATGCTCTACGTATCGCGAATTTTCTGAAGTCAATTCTAAAAATGCTCGAGGCGTTGGTCGTGTTTAAAAATAGCAGTAAAAAAAAAAAAAAGAAAAAAAAGTGCAGCTGACTGCAAAGCAGACTCTGTCTCTTCTGGTTTTCGGTGTTCGCCGCGATTCGCCTAACCCACTCCACTGCCGTATCTCTTTACAGCTATGTACGTACGTATTAGTAAAATAGGTTCGGGTGGGAGGGTTCGTAATCGTTTTCACGCGCAACGTTGAATCGGGAACAAAACAAATGGCAAACGCCGGGTGAAAAGATGAAGAGAACGAAACGTTTCGTACGATTGTTTTAGGTTTATATGATGCCCGGTGGCGGCACCGAAAGTATGATCGGAAACAATCGGACCATGGCGAACATTAAACAAGAAGTCGAGAATCCTACGACACCCACGCAAAACTATCAAGTTTGTTCACCGACCACCACGCTTCAACATCAAGAGGTATTTCGGACATGTACTTTTTACGGTCGAGTGAGACCCGATTGAAAATGTAAAACAATTTGAAAGAAATGGCATCGCGTTCGCGTTCGCGTGGTCATCGTTGAAGCAACTTAGATCGCATTTCAGGTGATTTGCAGTAAAATAGAGGTGCCGCCGGATTACGGTGGCGGGGGAGGTAGTCCTGGTAGTCCGGAAATGCATCACTGTTCGTCGACCACGCAACCCTTAGGAACACCCGAGGTATAGATTGGAACTTTTGCGATCGTTAATTTTTTCATTACTCAAATTACACGAGGCGATGTTTCATTTGATTTAGGAAGGCGTAAAAGAGGAGGACATGATACCTAGAAGGCTTTGCCTGGTGTGCGGGGATGTAGCAAGCGGATTTCATTATGGAGTCGCGTCTTGCGAAGCGTGCAAAGCTTTCTTCAAAAGAACTATACAAGGTAACGAGAGTTTCTCCTCACTTATAAATATTTCGCTTCCAAAACAGTTTTCCAGGTAGCACCACCGCGTCTTAACACATTTTTCCTATTTCCATCCTATGGTTTTGGTTGACACTCGGAATCGATTCTGATCGCGTTACGTACGTGAAATTACGACACATGTACGTGTACTCGTGTACATGCCCGTACATGGAACGAACAGATCGGTGCTATCTGGACGAGAACCACGTATATTACAATAAAATAGCGAGTAATTTCACAGGTAACATCGAGTACACGTGTCCCGCGAACGGGGAATGCGAAATAAACAAACGCAGAAGGAAAGCGTGTCAAGCGTGTAGGTTTCAAAAGTGCCTTAGACAAGGCATGCTGAAAGAGGGTGTCCGATTGGATCGTGTCCGAGGGGGGAGACAAAAATATAGAAGATCCACCGATCCCTACACGCTGGTGAAAACAGAACGGTTGGAAGGTGATTTTTCTCTCTTTTTTAAATCAATTCTTGTGTTTATAAATATCACGTTTCGATCGCGCGATCGCATCAGTATAGTAAACACGCACTAGCACATCTTATAAAGATAGACACGATTAAGTGTTTGATATTTTATTGTTTCTAGCAAACGTAACGACGGGAGCTTCTAACGAAATAATAAGTAAGCTATCTAAGGCTCCTTTCACTTTACATATTATATTCGAAGTCGGATACTTTGATTCGTTAGTAAATTTCTTCGGCGTGACACGAAATCATCTTGCATCTAACGTAAATACATATAAACGCGTACTGCATGTTCAAATGGTAAATTGTTCTATTCGTTGATAGATAATAAAATGCTAGAAGCTTTGGCTGCCTGTGAACCCGACATGCTACAGGTTTCCAATGTTTCGCACACACTCGACACAGATCAGAGAATACTCGGACAGTTGTCCGACTTGTACGACCGAGAATTAGTTGGTATAATCGGTAATGTATATCGTTCGATTTTACTTACCTTTAACGTAAAAGCGTATCCGAAATATACGACTAAACTACTCTTATCTATTATTTAAACCATTTCTAACCGTAGGTTGGGCAAAGCAGATTCCTGGATTCAGTAGTTTACCTCTAAACGACCAAATGCGGCTTCTACAAAGTACATGGGCCGAGATATTAACGTTTAGTTTAGCCTGGAGAAGCATGCCAAATAACGGTAGATTAAGGTTTGCCCAAGATTTTACCCTTGACGAGCGACTGGCACGCGAGTGTCACTGTACAGAACTTTACACGCATGTAAGTATCGTTTGCTCGTTCCCAATCGTTCCGATTCCTCCTCTACTTTCTCGTCTCTTACGTACACGCACGCGTGTTGTTTCTTGTTCAACAGTGTATTCAGATTGTCGAAAGGCTCCAAAGATTGGGCTTAGCCAGAGAAGAATATTATGTGTTGAAAGCATTGATATTGGCGAACAGTGACGCGAAGTCGGACGAACCGCAGGCGCTCTATTGCTTCCGTGACGTTATCTTGAATTCTCTGTCAGATTGTGTGGCGGCACTAAGACCGGGGCAAGCGCTTCGTGCCACCCAAAACATGTTCCTAGTGTTACCTAGCCTCAGACAGGTTGATGGAATTGTTAGAAGATTTTGGTCTAGCGTCTATCGAACGGGCAAAGTACCGATGAACAAGCTCTTCGTAGAAATGTTAGAAGCTGCTTATTATCGATGAAGTTCCAACACGAACGCGATCTTAAACAACATCCGTATTAAGGACTCTATAGAATCACTGTTACCGAGTAGTATCAACGTTATACTTATTATACGTTGACGCGACAGTGAGTAGGGCACGCGTTTTGTTACGTCGGTACGTATCCACGATACGTATCTGCGGAAGACAGTGAGAGTGACAGTGAAATGCAAAATGAAACGAAGACTGTGCAGTTTATATTCGTTTCCTTTAAGAGAAAAAGGAGAGAAGAGAGGGAGAGAGGGAGGGAGAGAGAGAGAGAGAGAGGGGGAGGGAGAGTGAGAGAGAAATCGTCTCTCGTAGAAATGAAAGAGGAAAATGAAAAAAAGAAAAAAAAAAAATAAGAGAAAAGAGAAAAAATGAAAAGTCTTTATTTTTCAAACGCGAAAGCTGTTGGAGCGCGGAGCTTTGGCCAGTGATTTCAGCGGTCGTTGAAACTCGCGAGACACTTTAAGATAGCAGGCACATTGTTTCGTCGAAATAACCAAACTTTCCTTTTCGAGTACCCCTTTTACAGGTACAGAGAAAAACGATGTTATTTCAGGATAGGATACGTAGTACAAGACGCGAGATGCTTTTATCCGGAGCTCTCACTTTAGAATTATTTATGAGAAACCTGTCGCCAGACAGAAGAACCTACCAAATAAATAAAACGTTTTCATTTACGTACTGATCGGTAAAGATCGTAACATCGAGCCGGTGATATGGTAAAAATCAAACGCAAATGTACTAACTGTGGGTGTTTGACGTTCTAGCGTTAGCATCGTGTTAACAAACTACTGTCTTAGTAGTTTAAGAGTTTTAAAGTTTAATCAAAATTACATGTAGCTCCGATTCGAATGTTATTTTAGTTGTGTCTTTTCTCTAAGGAAAAAAAAAAGGAAAAAACAAGAAACAGGAAAAGTACAGTCAATTTCGAAATTAGAGGAACGTGAACTCTCTATTTTTAATAGCGTTGATAAAAGGTATGCCATTTTATATAGAGTAACACACTGCACAGTTTAATACTATTAAATGTAAAGACCGATAAATGTAAATCGATGTGGTGTACTGCAGTAAACATCCATAGTTATATATGTAGTATCAGGTGAATGAATTTAGTATGTGCCGTTGTACAAATTGAACCAATTACGCGAACAGAGCTGTGAACAGTGAGCAAGGGAAAGCGAAAGAATGGCTGGATCGTTCTCTAATTAGCGCCATGCTGTTTTGTACGAGATAACGTGGAAAAATAATGTTTCGAGATTGAACCTTTGGCCAGGTTGCCAGGTTCTTAGAAGAAGTGGAAGAAAAATTTAATTGATTGTTGAAACGATTGCGAAATGTTATTCGCGCGTGCCACACACACAGAGAGAGAGAGAGATAGAGAGAGAGAGAGAGGAGAGCGTGAGAGGGAGAGAGAGAGAGAGAGAGAGAGTGTGTGTAAGAGAGGAGAGCGTGAGAGGGAGAGAGAAAGAGAGAGAGAGAGAGAGAGTAGGAGAATATATATTATATATTATATATTATTATATTATATTATATTATATTATATTATACGTATTCAGGGATCTTTATTATCTAGCTATTATTGTTACGAGATCTGTGCACAGATCTTGCGCATAATATCGCTTTTTTTAAGCGAGAAATCGTAATATCATGTAGGAGCCAAAAATCACACGCAAAATTTTATTTTCTAAAGGAGGAAAAACTGTTTGTAACGAAATTGAAAAAAAAAGTGGAGTCTTTTGATTTGTTAATTACACGCGAAGAGACGCAAGATTTCTAGCGTTTTAGATTCTAGCTTTCGTTGTTTCGCGATCAATCGATATTAGAGAAAGAAAATTCAGAAATTATTTAGTGAAAAGTTAAGAAGTAGTAAAATCAGATTAAATTAGATGTTAAGGGAATCGAGTTGCTCGAAACTTTGTGATCTTGAAGTGCGTTGTATTCGTGTGATGTTCAGAGTGCAATAATATCGGAACATGCGAGTGTATTTTTCTCTTGGTCAATCGACCGCGACGGTCTTTTGAGTTTTTCGTTATTCGAGTATTATTTCATCTTCGTGTTTTTCTAACGTACGAAGCTTTGTTTAATCCTCCTGCATTTAAATACACGATGCAAATATTTGAAAGTGAAAGCTTACGTATTGCGTGTCCTTCCTCCATTAGTTTTTCTCGATTACCTAAGTAGATTCGTTCCTCGCTGTTAAACAGACGACGCAACGAAAAGGAAAAAGAAAATGGCCGTTCAAGCCGCTGCGAATTTTTGTTGTACCGCCCTTTTCAGCTTTCTTCTGCTTTTCTTTTTTGTGTTTCGATGATAGCGTATTCTTTCTTTCTTTCTTTCCTTCTTTCTTTTTTTCTAATTAACGAATCACAGCAGAAAAGAAAAGAAAAAAACAACAATGAGATAATGTTTGCCTCACTGCCTTTCAGGTTGCGATGTTCGGTAAAGAACCAAATGTTAATTGCGAATTGGGAAATTAATCGATGTTGATCGTATATTATTGCGACGAGTGCTGGAAACTATCTGTCGAAACATTTATCCTAACAGTTTATGCGAATATTTGTTAAAGAATCAATATTTGATATTTTTACGATGTTCGTTGTATATCGATAATATTGCGCATTGTTTGTTTCGAACAAATCTGTTGAAAACTGATGAAAATATCTCACAATCTGTTTCATTCACATCGAACGAACAAACATTTTTTTAAAATCACCGTTAGCAAACGGTTTGCGTATCAAATTGTACGCGTCTCAAGTGCGCTTTTACATTTCAATAGATACGTAGCATTTTCTTTTTTGTTCTCTCCTTTTAAAAACTTGCAAAATATCTAGTTTCTCTTGTCTTCTTTACTTTCTTTGTTTGGTCGTCATGTTTCTTTTTGAGCGAACGAATTTCGAAGAGGCCTAAAGATATCTTGTATTCGACATTTGAACTGTTGAAGGTTTCATCGAATTTAATATAGCGATCGAATCGTTGCCGCAGGGCATAATCTATCGCGCAAAGCCTACGGGCCAATGTTTGATCAACGATGTCAGTTGTAATGGAACGATTCGATTCATTCTCTGGTGTGTGCTGCGCGAACGAGAAAATAGGGCCAGGAAAACATTTTTATGAATCAAAGTAAAGATGCCGGTTGAAAACGTTGGTCTTTGCGAACATTTTCTCCACATAATATCTATGTATTCGTCGATTCGCCCGTGGCGGTAGAATCATGGTCTCAGGGTTTCAATAAATAACCAACAAGCAAACAAATGATACAAATTTAGACGCATACAAATGCATATAGTAAAGCGCGCGAGTATATTTGTGAAGCAAAATATTATAATAGTAACAACATAGAGTAATAACGATAAGGGTGATGATGATGATGATGATGATAATAATAATATTAATAATAATAATAATAATAACAACAATAATAATAATAATAACGATGAAAAGAATATTACTATTAATATGATGATGATGATGATGATGATGATGATGGTGATGATAATAAAGATAACGATGACAAGAAACACTGTACGGTGATTTCTTGCATTGTAAATCGAGAGTTGCGTGTTTGCTTTGCATGCTGGTGCATGCACTACGAAAAAAGAGATAATAATTCAAATGTTCTACGGTTTATTTCACGATACATAAATATTAACCGCTTCGCGAGTTTTCCAACAACAAATTCGACCAGGTTCTGTATTTTTCTCGCGCTACAACACGAGACAGACCGTTTACTCTTCTCTCGCGGCACGCGCGAGCGTTAACAAATATAAGGAATGTGTACGCCACAGCGAGTAGTGTTTTAGAGAATTGGTAGATTCGTTTCCTCTTCGAAAGTACGTAGAAAGCGGTTCTTTCGAAGGAATCTGCTCTTTTCCTCGTCCGTTCGTTCTGAACGAACTCGCCCACCCCTCGGACCAGCGTATAAATAATTGTACCTGTTGCGAAGAAAAAAGGAACGTTGCTTCTGCGGCCGATTAACGAATATGTGTACGGTATACGCGTAATTATAATTTTTATACGAGCAACGAGACAATATACGTATAGTTGAATGATGGTATGTCCGACGATGAGCATTACGGAGCAAATGAATAGAGAATAATAAAGTGGGAAAGAAGCTCGGATCTTTGTTCTTCCATATACATGCAATCTCCAATTGTACGGGCTCCCCGTTCCACGAGCTCGTCGCGTGTCCGGTGCGACGAGAAAATTTGCGAACATTCACGTTTGAAATGTGCCGATTCCAACGAAACAGTAGATACACGCGGCCCTCAGTCGGCGTAGCAATCATGTCGCGAGTGGCGGTTCCGCGTGCGCTCTTTTGCTTATCAGCCTTCTTTTTCTCTACCTGCTCCAGTAAGTGTGTTACTTTTAATAACATGTATGCGTGTTACCTGCGTATTAAATTGAGAAAAAAAAAAACCGGTATTTCCTCTCAGAAGCGAGCACCTCGTACACATTGGCGGACGATTGTCTGGAATTCGATGTCGAGGAGCTGGAGGATTACTTGTCGAAGCTCAATTTCGAGAACGTACCAACGATCGATATGATGATCGGCGGGTTCAAGTGTCCGGTCACAGCTTTACCGTTCGGGGCTCTAAAGTCCGACTGGGCAAGATTGCTGCTCCTGCGAAACGCGCAACCGAGGGAATCGGTTCTTTTCGAGAAACTCGGTCGTCTTTTCAGAATCTTAGCGATCGCTTACTTCCGAATGGAAGAACGCTTCGATATCGAACAGTTTGGATCACGGAGTACGAGCAGGTCGGTGCGCGATAGCGAAATGTAACGATAGTTTCACTTTTCACTTTTAAATTAATCGAATACATATTTCGGTAGCTTAAACGTATCGTCCACCCATGAGACCACCGTCAGCGTTCACTCGGGGAAACTCGATAACTCGATAATCGAATTCACCACCGTGTCAAATCAAAATACTTTGCGGAATTCTTTGATTCCTAACGTTTCGCGAGCTAAGGTAAAGAAACCGATGATCCAGAAAAAGGTCCCATCGGATAATGGGTTTTGGAAATACAGCGTAATATCGCGAGGTGGTACTCGTACTTCTTCGGTACCGATGTCGACGTCCGACATGGAAGAGACGGATCGATCGAAGGAAAGTTCAACGAAATCGGAAAAACGCGAAAGTTTGAACGTTAGCACGGATAAAAGTTGGCCTTTCAGGTGGTTCTATAATTTCGGCCGCGAAGACAAAAACGAATCCAGGTATTTCATTCTTTTACACGTGTCGTTGCGCACCGTTCTCTTTCTCCTTCGCGTCTTTAATTTAACCGTTAATTATTTTATTCTATTCACAATTACAGGAACGACGCGGTTAAATCGCCAGGTATCGATATCCGATGCAACGAGAAGATACTGTGTAAAGGCAAAGAATAAATTTAAACTACCTCTTCTACCGTGTAGCTGGAACCGCAGACGCAGCTTTATTTGGGAACGATAAGCTCCGTTCACGAGAGATTTTAAGAATGGAGAGAAAAACGAGAGAATATACGCTGTTTGTACCGTATAATTTGGTTGGATCTGATCGTACCGCGTTCTAGACGATCCGTGGACGACGCGTACGCACTCTTATCAGCGATATCGTGGGCCAGTCCATAAATTCACGAGTCTGCTCCGACTTCGCTGACCGATATTTACGAGTTCCGCAGCTGGCGGTAGAACTACTTACTTACTCTGTAGTATAGAGCGTAATGGTTTACGAGCTATCGTAAACGAATCCGCTCGTTACTCGATCTTCTTCGTAGGATTCTTCTCTACACGCGTAAGTATACTCGGTATACTCGCGCAATGGAATCGTTCGTGGACGCGATACAATTTACACCGTCGATGATCGTCGAAGGGGGGTATCGTATGTCGGATGCGATTACGATCCAGTTGAAATTACACGCTGAAAATATTCTCGTTATTCGCGGGGAAACGGAATGAAAATGGTCGCGTCGGGTGTCGTAATTGGCTTTTCGCAAACTATCGTCACTCGATGGTTTAATAACGATTTTTCGCGATACCACTCGCTTCGCGATTAATAACCAGTCGAAGGTATGCGAATAAATATAGACGTGCTCGATGAGCGCGCTCTACCGTTCCGAATAATTCCGCGATATTTTTGTTAAAATACCCATCTCGATTCATCCCGTCTGCCGAATTACAACCTACAATGGTCCCTATGTAAACGGATCTTGCGCGCGTACATTGTTGAAAATATATTACGGTTATGTACATAGAACCACCGAATCGAGTAACTTTATCGCTTATGCCGCTTACGTTATTCGGTACGAGCTAGATTTTCATCTATAAATATGTTTGAAAATTAAATTTCCACGGTTCGTTTATCGTTGGTTATTACGTGGTACGTAGACTCGAGTAAACTCGAGAGAACCCGTGCCCGTCATCGATTCCAACACGGATGAAATCGATGTAAACGTCGCTGTAATTTGCCATTATCGCGCTTATCGCGGTACCTTTTACGCGGTTCCGTTCTCGTTGCTCGCATCATAGAACCGCGTCTTCTTCAGAGGGGCAACGAGCGACAAATTAGAGTAAACAATTTCGCTGGCTGCGTCCTTTCTCCTTCCGTGGAAACCAATTAGCCAGCGTTCGCCGAGACGAAAATCGTTTTCGAATTTCGCGTCCCTCGTTTCTCGTTTCTGGAAACGCGTGTCGGAACTCGAGTAAGGATAACGGCGATTAATCGCGGGTGAAAATTTGTTGTTGTTTTTTTTTTTCGTTCCGATTACACGCGAACCGGATTGGGATGGCTGGCTGTACATCGTTCCTCGGGACGAAAACAAATTAGTTCCGCTTAAACGGAACTCGACTCGGAGAGATTTCTAGGATGTTCGTGTCGAGCATACGGGAGAATAGCGGAACGTTCGTCTGCTCTGACCGTTCGTCAGGATTACTTTAGCCTCCTCGAGGAGGTTCGGGAACGACGGATGGTAGCAGACAAGCAGCAGCAGCAGCAGCAGCCGAGAGACGAGAGCAACGTCTAGGGTGGTACACGACGACGACCTGGAACCGGTGCGGGCGGCGCGGTGGAGAGCTCATGGAAATCATTTAACTGGGAAAGAGCGGCGAGGTAGCAGAGGAAGAGAAGAGGGCGAAGAGGCGCTGGGTAATTATTTTACCGACGAAAGCGAAGGGATGAGAGAATGCGAGTTGCCTCTTTCGTCTTTTCATCCAACCCCCCACCCGACGGCTTGATGCTAATTCTTACTAATTGGTTGCATTACCCCCGTTTCATTCACCTGCCGTGGTTGTTTCCTTTCGTTGGCTAACCTCCGTCTCCGATCGATCAGAATCGGATACTTTCGTATGAACGTATCTCGCGCGTCTCGTACGTGGAGCGCGGGTATAATCATTACGATTATTAAGAAACTCTGTGTAACGTCTAACGATGTTAACGGCTGTTAGACGAGCCGCTAAAAGGCGAGCGATGTTACCGAGCCGATCTCGGTCGTTTAAAAGAAACAGCGGAGAGGTTTGAATTATGACGGAATAAAGCAACGCGGCGCCTTACGCTGAAACACGAGTAAAAGGGTGGAACGTTCTAAATGGACGGCCGGTGTTTGTCCCCGGCAGCGTACTTTGTAACGATAAAAATTCCTCGTAAAAGCGAGGAGTTGGGAATATTTTCAGACCACGGATCCCCGCGTATAGGTATCGCGTGGATCGTCGGACACGCTTCGCGAGGATGTAATCATCTTTCCTCGGTGTCCTCCGCGAGAATCCATTCCCGTCACGTCGAGACAAACGGGCGCCAGTTGACTCTCCATCCGAATCTACTCGTCTAAATCTACTCCCTTTCGTTCTCCACCTTTACTCTGGTACTCGGATAAGAAATGAAATTAAAATTCTCGAGGAGACCGGGAACGTCACGTTCCTCGTCGACCGTCTTATCTCGTTCGATGCCTCGTGGAAGGGAGCGCACCGACCGATCGTCATCCCTCCGAGTCTGCGAAAGATAAAAGGGACGCGAGAGCTCCGAATAGATATGGATATTAGTTTGAGACTCGATGGGAAGTCGTCGTCGCGTTTGGTCGCGACGCGGTAAAAATGTTCTTTAATCGTGCTTTAATCGCAGGGCATGGAATAACACGAAGGGATTATAAAAGTTGCCGATTCGGAGCGTCAGAGTTGGCGCCATCCACGGAATGCATTCAGCGAGGGAACGTCGGACAATTAATTATTCTCTCTTACTTTTACCTCTGTTGAAGGGGGGATAAAACAAGAATATGTAGGCGTCCGGTTTCCACGGTCGCATAAAGCGAATGGAATTCTCTTCCCGTCCCGGATGAGTTCTAGCCGGTTTTTCCAACGACGCCTGTGACGCGACCGTTTTGTTCCGTTCGTAAGTTACGCTTTCGGGTTTCTTCATCGCGGTGCGATGCGGCAAAACTTGCCCGGCTCGTTAATACTTTCGCGGCGAACGAAACCGGCCATAAATTCATTTGTCCCGCGTTACTTGCTATATCTTTCGTATAAAGGATGGTTTTCATCGAACGAAAATTCAACCGCTTTTTACCGCGATCGTTAATTCTTCGTCCGCGACGCGAGTCAAACCGTGAGTGAAATTTCGCTCGAGGTTTCCATTGAAACGGGAGAAAAATGGGAAAATGAGCGTGTCTTATGGGACGTTGGAGCATTCGCCCTCGCGCGCGATATTTTCACCTGGCCAGTTAATTTATCGCCTTTTGTTCGGGGACGCACACAACGAGAGAGAGAGAGAGAGAGAGAGGCGTCCCGACGCTAACGACCGTCGTATTGTTCGAGATTTAATGTCGCGTCGATGTTCCTCGGTGTTCCCTCGACGGTTTCGGGATCGCGTCGAGAACGATCTTGGTCGTTGGTCAGGGTTAGGCTAAACCGCTCCGGCTGTCGGACCCTCGCCTTCTTCGCCCGTCTTCTTCCGTCGTGTTACGACGGTGTCCGAGCAATCCGGACGAACGTTTCGGGTCCCTCGTTTGCACGTCGATACGTGGCACCGTACCAAGAACCGGAGTCAGCCTCCGAACGTAGGAGATCGTGCCACGGGGCCACGAAACTTCTCTCAGACCCACCACCACGTTGCTCCTCGGATACCTATAAACTCGAGGTACGTACGAGCCACCACTAGATTCGTACAGGTGTATAGTAGGTAGGTAGGTATCGCCGGGGATGATGCCTCGCAATTTCACGCGATCACCGCAGGGCTCTTCCAATTTGGTCGAGAACTTTGCCCTTATCGCGGTACTCGCGGTGGTGGTGTACGTACGTGGCGTAGCTGGCAGCAGATCGATGATACGCGGCGTTCGGCGAAAGAGCGCGCGACGATTAATCGGAAAAGGTCCAGCCGTGGAAGCGAATCGATCGATCGACCGCTCGAGGACGCGTTCACGGAAGACGGGTCATCTTAATCACCGATTGATCACTCGCCATTGCCCCTCGGGGCAATCGCGCGTGAACCGAGCCTGATAGACGCGGACGCAGACGATACCAGCCGATGCGTCGTCGCCCGCGTACGCTCGTCCTCGTCCTCGTCCAAGATCCCTCGAACCAGCTCGAAGTTCGAAACGCCGAAGGCCGAAACGCTGACGCGGACGCTTCGATCCGCAGTTTCGTTTCCCGATAACAACCCTTAAATCATTTCTACGAACCGGAGATTGCTTCGTTGCATCGTTGCGTCTGTCCACCTGAAACCTGCGATTCCCCGTTTCCGAGCAAGCTGTCGCGAAGAGAGAGAGAGAGAGGAGAGCGCGGACAGGTCTTGGTCGACTGATTCGGGTGTTGCACCCGAAACCATACGACACCCCGAAGTGGTTTATAGACGAGGACGGCGGCCCTTGGCCGAGGGGGGGCGGGAACGCCGAAGTAGGATCAGCTACTTTTCCAGGAAGGGATGCGTTGGCCCGTGAACTCGGCGATAACGCAGAATTATAGTCCCCGGCACTGGCGCGGAGCCGCCCGCCCTTTTCGAGCCAACCATGCGACTTGCCTACCACGGAACGCCTATCGCCGCCGCGCGTACCGAGGCGTGAGCAACCGAGGTTTGCACGCGTGTATCGTACTCGAACCGCGTACCACGCTCTCCCTATTTTTTATACCCCTTTTCTTTTCCGTTCCTTCTTTTCTTCTTTCCCTCCTCTTTTTCCGCCCGAACGATGCATCGCGGACGATGCTGGGGAACGTTCGCGATCTCGTGCAGCAGATAAAGGAGAACGTTTTCCCGTGGAAACATCGTCCGTCGTCGACTTATTATTCCATCCGACCGAGAACGTTCCTGTTCCCTTACGGTTCTCCGCGTCGAATTAAAGCCATCGCGGTAAAAGACTGTGAATTCCGGGAGATTTTCATCGGACAATTCGCTTTTTATTCCTCGCGGTTCCGCAACATCGGACAATAAGATTATCCCCTTAATTAACGAGGCTGAATTTTGCCACCGCTCCGTGGCTATCGACTCATCTGTGAATCCTGCGAATCGGAGTAATGGAAGCGAATCGCGCGTGCATTTCGCCTCGAACAGTTTTACCTTGCAACTCGCTGGATAAGATCGGCTCGCTAACGCGAACGTGACGTTTTCGGAGGGAATTAAACGGAGAGTCGGGGCGGGACAAGCGCCCGTGGTCCTACCTCCACCAGTGGTAAATAACATCGCCCCGTAATTACTTTCGTTTAGCAAGAAACGTCTCGCGCGTTTACCGTGCTTTAAGAAGTCCGCGGCGACGGTCGCGCGACTTTTTGCCCCTCGCGGCCGATTATCGAGCGCGTTTTAATACCGCGACGCGAAATCAGGCAAATGGACGGGAGATTGGAGATATTTCAAAGAGGCGGAGAAAGCGCGCATCTATATTTGAAAAATTTCAAACGTTTTACGGGAAAGTTTCCCTCGTCCGTGTCGCGTTTCCTTTGGCCCTTTGGAATCTCGCGACTCTGTCGCCATTTAATCCGTTCGGTTGTTTTTTTTTTTTTTTTTTTTTTGCGCCTTTTTACCATCCTTTTTCACTTTTTTTTTTCCTCTCTCTACCACCGCTGCTTTTTCCCACGATTTCGAACGGGAGACTCCGAACTTTTGTGTCGTCAAACAGCGTAATGTCTGCTGATTCGCTCGGCTCTTTTTTCAGCCGCGCGTCGCGCGTTTCTCTCTTTTTCGCGTTGAATTTTTCGCGCGTAGTTGAATCGCGACGTCAACGACAGGATCGACGGGAAAGGAAGAGCTTTGATCCTGTGTCATCGGTTTGTTCGAAACTCATTTCGAAAGTGATCTTCTGGTCCGCGTTGCGTTCGGTGTCACACGGGCTTTAGGCAAATCGTAACGGCCGCTTCCGTTCAGAAGCCGAGCGTTACTCGTTACTGTTACCCCGGATTATGAAACGCGTTAAGGAACGCGATATGAACGTACCGCCGTAGATTGCTTTCGGAATCGTGGCGGCTGGCTTTGTGCCCGTCCAACGCACGCAACTACGCGACGCGGTTCTTTTATATTATATTTATTGTTTTCATCCTTTCGTTACGACGCTTAAAAAGATTTCATTGTTCCCTCGCGTTGCCGCGTCTTAATTTATTGAAATCTTCCGGTTGAATCGTTCCACCGAGACGCGAACGTTTCAACTCGGTCGGTCCTTATTTAACCGATCCGGTTAATCTCGTCCGCCGCGTGGAACACAGCGACCGGATTCAGGAATTTCAAGAGTCGCGGGATGTAATTTTTATTCGTTTCACCGAGGTAACTTAATACCGAAGCAACGAAGCAGGCGAAAGATATTCGAAAAGATTCCTGCTTTTGTTACTGCTCGCTTCTCGTCTCTGTATTTTTTTTGAATCCTTTTAAAACTAACGAGCAAGAGGGCTCGAATCACGCCTCGGCGTTGCGTGTTTAATATCTGGGAAGAAAATTGATATTCGCAAACGGAAGGTTCCGAGTCGGTTAACGTTATTTGTCTATAACTCTCTCGGTTGGAACGAGCTTTCCGGCTCTTGGAAGAGGTGGAGAAAGTGGCGGCGAGTGGCGGCGAGTCGCTGCGAGTCCCAAAGGGGCGAAAGGGGACTAGGTCGCCCCCGGTAGACGGCAGAGGAGGGTTTGGGGTTCGGCGCAGAGACAATAGTAGGCGGACAAAAGCGTGATATACGGCGACCCCCGGAGCAGTGGTATTAAAATCATATTTTTAAGCCCACCCTCCTACCCCGGCTGGACCTAGCCCCCCTCCCTGCCCAGTCCGAGTGCTCCTCGTTGCTACCGAAACCCTGTTTCCTCCCCCCTCGTTTCGTGCCTGAATCGAAATGAAAATGGCCGCGAATCTAATTGAATTCGATTTTTATGTTACGCACCCGCTCCGATATCGATTCGCGATTCTTCGCTAGCCCCTGCTTCGTTATTACTCGATTCGGTCGCACTTGATTTCCCACGCGAAAAATATACGGTACGCTGAAGTAACCGCTCGTCGATGTCTCGTGGAAATACATAAATAGCGGAACGATTGATACGGGAGATACAGGGTTTTTTCACGCTAGCCTTCGTACGTTACGGAAGGTTAAACGTCAATCGAATTCGTTCGCTTCCGATCGGTCGTCCATTAACTTGGATCGTTAATCTCGTGAAAGTTTCTTGCTCCCGCAAAAAGAGCGGGTCCAGGAAAGTTTGACGGGAAAAAGTCGGGGCTCCGCGCGCTGTATCAAAGCTTCGAGGAGCAGCGTATTTTCATTTGAAATTCCGTGTATCTCCGGGGAACCTCGAATCGGTGGGTTATTCAGACCCCGGTCTGATTTAAAGTCCTTCGAAAGGGATGATATATGTGCGGGCCTGAATGTACGTACCTTTGCATTTACACGCAGGCACGCGTGAAATGAATATCTCCTTCCTAACCCGCCGTGCGACCTACCGCAGTCGCATATATTTCATGTTGCCATCGCCGTTTCAAAGACGCGACTCGCTTTTTCTTTACCACTTCAAAGGATCCCACTCCGCGCTTCCTCTCCTCTCCTCTCCTCTCCTCTCCTCTCCTCTCCTCGTAATCTTTGACAATTCGTTACCGATCCAGACGGCGCGGACCTGTAATTGGCGCGTTCGCGCTAAAAATATTCTACCCTCCTCGAAACGATCGGATCGTCGAGCGAGATTAAATGAAATCAGCTGTGAAATGGAAAACGCTCGACCGTTCGCGCGTTAATTCAGCTCCGAGCGATGATTATCAAGTATTCTCTTAGGCGAAGACCCGGCGCCGGTTCTCGAAACAGATATTTTTTCGCGATTCGCGCGGCGCAGACGGAGCGTAAAAAAACAAAAAAAAAAAAAAAACAAAAAAAAAATGAAAAAAAAAACGAGCAGAGTGAGAGAGGAAAAAACGATCCAGCCGCGTTCAAATGCGTCGCAGCGCACGCAAGCTACTCCGGATGCGCTTCATTAGAACTTTTAAATCTCGTTTCGTGTCGCCGTCCGCGGGCTAACTCGCGGAACGACCGAGTTTCGCAACAGCGAGATGAATTTACCGGTCCCTTGAACGTCGTTATACGCGCGACAGCCACCGATTCTCCGTCGGTCCAAGCGTCGCGTTTTGTTTCCCCTGGTTTTCATTCTTCTCCGTCGAGTTTAATTGCCGCGGTGGACGTAGGATCGATTTACGATCGGATAACGTCCCGTTTTTACGAGGTTCTCCCCTCTCGTCGTCGACTCGACGACGCATCTCGACGGGATGGGAAACGTCGAGGAAAAATTGGAGAGGTTATGCAAAATTGAAAGCTGACCGGGCAACAAGTTGTGGACGTTCGAGCGCCGCGAACGATTCGAATCCGCGAAGAATCGGTGCCAGTAGCGCGGAGTGGAGCGCGCGCAGCAACGGCGCGGCTGGCAATTAGAATCCGAGAGGAAGCCTGGACAGCTCTCACCGGCAGTCGTTTAGTCGAGCGTTTGCATTACACGGCCCATTAGGAATTACTTGGCGAGCGTCGTGGCTTTCGGAAAAACGTTCCACTTTGTATAACGGCCGGTCGAACAAAGTTCCGTTGTGTGTACGCCTGCACGCGCGCGTCTACGTTCGCCTCGACTATTTCATTTTAAAGTCAAAACGCCGCGTCGTGCCTGCGCATAGTCGTAAGAGGGTTGCCATACTATTACAACTTTCTAATGGCCTACTAGCGCGTACTTTGCCCTGGATATTGCCTTAAAGGGTGCAACCGTGAAACGTCCCCTTCGTAAATTTAACTTTCAAACTCGCCGTCGTCCGACTCTCCCGTTTTCATTCTTCTCCGAGCAGATACCGCAACGCTCGTCGGGATTACCGCCCTTTATTTACCACCTATCTCGTCGATTAATCTTCTCGCTCGAGGTATGACCGTCGTCTTGGAAGGTATTGCGCGCGGTGGCAATAATGCGCGGTGGCTAATGGCGCGTTACGGTTTATCAAATTTAGATTTTCATTATCCTTCGATCTCGAGTTCCACGGCGCCGAGTAGTCTGTAACGCGAGCCTGTATCCCAGATCGAGCGTAAATTATTCGCGGTCCGTCCTTTTGACTCGAGCGACGACGACTCGACGCGAGTTTCGAACTTGTAAAGAAGGTCAGTGGTACTTAACGCGGCTTAATTCGGCCAGCAGCTGGGAGAAGCGCGACGTCGCGATTAAACTTTCACCGATAGGAGGGACCCACCCGCGTACAATGTCCGGCTCTTTTCAAAGTTTCCCCCCTGTGTCGGGACGAGGCTTCCAGGATAATCTAATCGGTCCGGTCTCTCGCCTCGTCCTCGCCTCGTCCTCGCCTCGTTTCGTCCGGCTTCTTTCGTCCGTTCCACTTTAAGGCGGGTAGGTGGTAGGTATTCGCTCGCATATGAATACGAGCCGTAGAGAAGACGGAGAGAAGATGGTTTCGAGCTTCCATTCGGGCAAGTTCGTTCGAATAGGTAACGAAGGACGTACTAGAAATTTCCGACAAATTCCAATTTACGGGGACATTGTCGCGTAACCGGCTGACTTAACGACCCCGAACATGGAGACGTTCGAGATCCCTGGATTCGCCCACCGTCCGACCGTGGAACCGATTTACCGTTTACCACGCGTGTACGTACGCGTGTACGCGAATAATCTTACCAGGGAATAAAAGAGAAAACGGTTGAACGTTTGATTTTCCAGCGGAATTTCTCTTTCAGTTTTTCTGCTCGTTCGAAGGAATTCGAATCGCGAATTAAATCGACGGCAATGTCCGAGCGAGCGTGGAAAGGAAAACGTTGTTTCGTCGTGGACAGTCGTCGGACGAATCTATCGATTCCTCGGTTCCTTTCCTCGGGCATTCTTGCCCGGTTACGAGTAGTAGTCCGGATTGTTGGCGGAACGCCAGAAGGCCAAGCGAACGCTCGTCCAGGTGGAAGCAAAAGGTAGCCAAGTACCCCGAGCGAGCAGGGTTCCGGGTGAAAAGGGTAGCAAGGGAGAAAATATAAGAGGAGGAGAGACGACCACGAAATATTTGTCAATCGCAAAGCCAGGAAGACCGGTCGGGAAAGTCGATTTAACGCCCGTTAAGGAAGCAATTCCTTTAAGAAGGACGAACGGTGGTGCGCAAGGGTGGCGCGACCCGGAGATCCTCGACCTTCCTGGACTTACGACCTTTCACCGGAGAATCGCTTCCGCCCGCCATTATCGGCGGACGAATGGAACATCAATAACCAATTTCGTAAGACTAATATCGCGAAAATTAGTTTCCCGAGGTCCCTTTTCCCTCTTGCTCCATTCCTTCCTTCCTTCCTTACTCTCTCTCTCTCTCTCTCTCTCTCTCTCTGGCTGTACCTTCGTTAAAAGGTCTACGACCTACTCGGCCGTTCATGCTTTTCTTAATGCTCACCCATCGAGCGAAAACGATCGTGAATCTCCTTTTATCGTCTCGCGCTACACGTTTCCGGTCGTATCTACCTTTTTTTCTTTTTTTTTTTTTCTTTTTTCTTTTTTTATCGCGTCGCTACGCTCGCTGTCGCGTCGAAGAAACGATAATATAGCATTTAATCCGCGTCACCCAGATTTACCCGGTGAAATATCTAGCCGGACAGGTTCAAAGCCCGTTGAAACGTTCGTTTCCGAACGACTGCTTGGAAATTCTTCTTTCGCGTTCGGCATCGGCATTTTTTCGCGTTCCCCGTCGTTCCTATCCCTTTTTCTGCCGTTTTTTTCTTTTTTTTTTTTCTCGCCCTTTTACCTCCCTCCTTTTCCCATTTTTCTGCGCGCTTCGCGAATAAACGCGTATCTTTAATTACTTCGGAGAAACCCGATGAGAACGATTCGTTTGAAAAGGACAGCCTCGGTCGATGGAAGCGTAGCGCCGCTAGCTGTGTCAATTAGTCGCGGCGGGTTCGCGTCGGATGACGATCTTCCTCGGGACTCGCAGCGGCAAAAGGACCAGGACAGATTTCCGTCGGTAGGTTCAGCTTTCTCAAAAGTTGCACGCTTTGCGAGGTATTCCGTGACTAACGCGGCTCCTTTTAATTATAAATTAATTATTCGCCGAGTTATGGTCCGATTCTAGGTTCCCTTTCCTACGCAATTACCGAGACTTCAACAGCACCGAACTCGCGCTCCTTTTTTCCCTCTCTTCATCCCAGTATCTTCCGAGTTCTCTTTCATCGGTGTAGCTCGAACTTTTCTTCGCCGAGGAATCCACCGTTCCTACCGTAACGTCATCTTTTTGCGCGAAACCACGGTGTTTCGATGCTTCTTTTTAACCTGCAAATATCCTGTCCGACGAGAATTTCTTTTCGACTCGGAGTATATTTTCCCGGCTTCTATTTCGCCGTTCTCGCAATTTCCCGCACCCTCCTCCCCGTGGAACGCGTTTCGTCGACCGCGTTAATTGGTTCACCGAACGCTCGCCTATCAAAACCGACCGACGTAAACTCGATCGATCGATCGATCGATCGATCGACCGACCGACCGACCGACAATTTCCGAGACGATTCCATCCGTCTTTTTATCGCGCGAGACCGGCCATAACGACCATAAAACGAGATGCTTCGAATGTTAAAGTTGATTTATCAACGTTTGATTTATTCCTGGATCGATCGCGAACGTAACGTGCGCGTTTACGCTGGCGGCGTGGCGGCGGCGTGGCGCGGCGGGGCGAGATAGCCGTGCCTCATCGACAGCCTCATCGACAACCTCGCCGATCGACCTTTCCATTTCGCGCGCGTTGCTCTCTCTTTTTAACGCGTACGGGCCATATTTTTCGGGCAACCTCTAAGGGTGCTCGGGTAGTCTATTAATAAGCATATCGGACCGGTGGAATCTCGCGATAAAAGTGATGTATGTACGTATGTCGCGGGAATAACGGAGCATCCTGCGAGCAGCGGTTGATACGAGCCGCTACCGATCGCGAACAAGTCTCGCCATTTGTTCGCGCCTCCTCGTCGACGAGCTGCCGCGTTTACGAGAGCGAACAAACAGCCGGTAAAGGTTACATAAACACCAGCGACGTACGAGCCTGTCGAATGCAAATTTCACCAGGAGTTTTTCCAATGGCGTTGATGAATAAGGAATCGCGAGGAAAAAGTGTTCCCCCTTCTAATCTCGCCGCCTCCTCTCTATATCTTCTCCCTTATCGGCAGCCACCGGAGACAGGAGAAAGAACGAAACTTGACTAAGCGACCGCCATACGTAACGCCGCGGGGCTTTTTATCCCTCGCCCGAATCGAAATGGAAACCTGCGTGCTACCTGGTTGGTAGCTGCTACCGTTTTTTGTCACGAGAAGTCGCAGTTCCATCGAATCGAGCTATCGAAAGGGGGGGGGAGGGGACAGAATTTCAAAGTTTCCGACCGCGTTGCGTCTAATCGGTCAAAATTCTCGCGACACTCGCCTGATACGCGTATCCAGACGATGAAACTTTCCGAGTTGCGTTAACCGACCCGTTTGACTCGAACCATTCTCGCGCAAAATTCTTCGTCACCGTGCAAAAGGGAACGTCGCGAGCTATACGTCGCGAGGTTATGCGATGCAAAGTGAACGCGCCCGTAATCCCGACGGAAGTTTCGTTAGATTCGCTGCAAACAGGTATATTCTGGTGAAACTATTCTCGTGCCTCGAGGAAAATGAAGAGAGGGACGAAATGCGTCGCGCGGACCATCAACTTGTCCAATCCGGAGACGTGCGTAAGACCGAAGAGGATCCAGAAGCTGGTGGGACCGGAAGCGTCGCACTCGTGTCCGAACGGTACCGGCGCCTCGACCTATTGGACTCCGAGGCCGGTGCCCGTTAAAATTTGCACGCGGAAAGACATGGAAAGGACTTGCCCGCCAAAAGTGAGCGAAAACCAGGTTCACTCGTCTTTGCTTCGCCACCTCTGCGGAATCGATCGATCGATACACGGGCAGGCCGTTTACCCGAAATTAGTCCGACGGTCCGGTATACACGCGGATACGCGGCAACGCCGATGGCTCTCTAATGGAGGAGGACGGTTTCGAGTTGGCGGACTTGTTACGGACACGTACGCGTACCTACGTGACCGACCGACCGTTGTCGCGTTTAACAGCCTCCTTCGATTCCCACTTATCGAATAAAGGATCCACGGTTCGAACACGGTTCCTAAAAAAAAAAATTCTGAAATATCGATCAGTTCCTTCGAGTCACGTACGCACGTTTGTCCTAGTTCTGCGAGTGCCCGCGGAAGGTACCGACGAGCACGATTGGCCAAAGATTGCGCAGAGCTCTGTTCTTCCTGTTAAAGAGCGGCATCGCAGCCGGCCTCGTTTACTGGACGCGTTCCGAGGGCTTGTGGGGTAGCAGCGAAGACGTCGAGGACCTGTATCGGAGAATAATGCTGACGATCGGACCGGCCTTGGCCGAGGGCGAACAAGTAGCGACAAGGAATCCAATCGTATTCCTATTCCTATTCCTATTTATTCGAAATTTGTCGCGTGTTCGCAGATCGAGTTGCCTCGCGTGAGCGAGTACAAGTACCGGATAATAGAGAGATACAATCGCTGTGTTTTTACCTTGATCAATTATATCGTGGCCGCGTCGACGACGCTGCGGACTCAGCTAGGACGTATCACAGCGGACGCCGAATCACCCGAGGCCGAGACATCCGGCGAGCCATCCGGCGAGCCGACGGATACCGAGGAAGAAAGCTAACGTTCTAGCTCGTTATTAAGTCATACAAGGCAAATGCCGTCTCTCTCTCTCGCTCTCTCTGAACCGTCTCGCGACGGGTTTGAATACCCTAACGCTATACATATATGTATAAATTATAAATATGCTTTCGAAAGTGACGAGCGTCGAGTGCTTACTCTCGGGCACGCGCGCGTATATGGATTCAAGTTGCGCGTAAGCACGCGAAATACAAGCGCGGATTAAAATTCCGTTCAGGCTGCTTCCATTTTTTCCCGGGACACTAGAGGGTACACCAGGGATTTCTCACGGTACTTGCATCTTAAGCGATTTTTATGGTGCCTCTTTCTATAGCCGTAAAATTCCCACCTTCTCTCTCGTGTATTTCGCTTGGCACGAATTTATTTTCACGAGAGGGAATGTTCGTTGCTTACGAACGATCGTATCGTATCTTTTGTTTCTCTCGTTGCGTATTTCAACGAGAGCATTACGCGTTACTTTTACTTACGCTCGAGATGAAATCGGAGAGTTCGCCTCGTCGTTAGCTTTACGATCGATCGGTAATCGTAGCCGAAGAAACGTCGCTGGGTCTGCGGGAGCTGGGAAGGAGGGTGATTAAAAGTACAGCTCGCAGTTTGGACAGTTAAACAGTTTATTCGGATCGAAACTTTACGTAGTGTATATATATATACATACGAGTTAGTAGACGATATGGAGTTTCCGATATGAAATCACCTATACAGTGAACTTAAAATATAGTCGATTTACACGGGCCTCGCGTCGTGCTGATTATGTACATATTCGTTAGTCTCCAAGTTTCGTTCTCGCGTTCGATCAGAATCGCTTGCATCGGCACACCGGCGCGTCGTTCGTCCACACGGTCGTGGAGGAGGAGACGAAGGAAAAGAAAAAAGGAACGAGAGCACGAAACGTACATATTTTCCTGTTCCCCGTGATCAGAGATAAAATGTTAAAACGTTGAGCGTACAAGAGTCGACGCGGATTCGCCGCGGGTTGTGCGTGTGTACCGTTCGAAATTGATTCTCGCCAGATCGACCCCCGGATACCGTTAGGCTAATGTTCGTGGACGTGAAAAATGTGCGATCGCGTCGATCAGGTCGGTTCTTTCCGTTCGCGATGCGACGATTGGTCGTGACGAGGGTTTGTTTTTCTTTTTTTTCTCTCTCTCTCTTCTCTCTCTCTCTCTCTCTCCCTTCTCTTTTTGTCGACGGTTTCATAGAAAAAGGCTGATTCGACCCGATCCCGGAAACGCGACTAGTTTCTATGTTGCGGCGAGGATAGCGCGTACTCTAATTAACAAAGATCGTTGCGTTCGTCGAGCGTTCGTTGGGGGAAATAACGACCTGTCGACCTGTCACTCGAACGAGAAATCGATGTCGTCCGTGAATCGTCCCCCGTGAACGATGATACCGGACGCGTCATTTCGAATCGCCTCGAGTTTCTATTCGTTTCGAACCATCCCGGTGAGTCGGACAAAGATCGAATCCCCGAGCTCGCCCTCTCGCACACGGACAACTCTTTAACGATACATACTTATGTACAACATGATACGACATTAACTAACGAGCAACGACTTTTAGTTATTTTATTTATTTTGTTTATTTATTTATTTCTTTCTTTACTTATTCGCTTACTTACTTATTTACTTACTTACTTACTTACTTACTTAATTAATTACTTATTCGCTTATTCGTTTATTTATTCATTTACTTTTCGCTCGTTTCCCGTTTCCGTTGGTTTTTGTCTATTTTATTCCCGTACCTCTTGTATTATTCTCCCATCCGGTCCATTCTTATCTCGTTTAAAACATCGAAAGAAACACTCGCGACAGTTTGGTTCGGTGTGAACATCGTAATCGAACCTTTTTTTTTCTCTCTCTCCTTTGGCGCGATAAAGTCTTGGACGAGACGCTTCGTTCTTTTAGGAATATACTTTGTCACTTTTTACTTCTAGTTCTTAGCCGTCAAGCTTCGTGACTTCGTCGCGAAGTGTCGCGTGGAAGCCCGGTTTGTCTGACCTTATAAATTCAATTTTTCACCTCCCGCTGCCTTCGCTGCCGTTTATTTTCCTCCCGTTCGTCGCGAGAATCTAATGAAATTAGAGATTTCCCCTTGGCCCGATCAGATCGCGGGAAACTTTTGCTACGTGATCGTTGCGCTTGTACGCGCTGATATGGGTTTCCCGAGCGCGTACGCTTGCGCGGATATGCGTATGTAGATATGTATATTTACAAGAGTACTCGAATTACGTGTTAAGAGTCGCGTGGAACGCGATTCAATTTGCCATCTCGTGTTTCCATCCTCGATCCCGGTGCTTATTGTCGAGTGTCGCTTCTTTAAGCAACTTCCTCCCTGCGTCGTCCCCGATACCCCGCGTTGGTGGAGCACGAGGAATAATCGAACGAAGCGGTCGAGCAACGTTACACGGTAGAAATCGTGTACCGTACAAACTACTTCCGCCAACGAATATGTTTTCCGCCGTCGAAACTGATCGATCAGCCTCGATACATCGCTTCGCGATCCCGTCCCGCGCAACCCGGCAAAGTAACATCGCGTTATCTTTTCATTCCCCTTTTCGTTCGGCTCGCATCGTATATTTTCGCGCGGTTTCCTTCCCATCCATCTTCATTCCGTGCAACCGGAAGAGGGGGGGGGGGGGAGTTGGCCTCGAGAACCTTTTATCTTTTCTCGCGATTCTTACCCTAATGCCTCGTCGTGTCCGATTCCGGCGAACATCAGGGAAATCGAGTCGAATCGTTTCGCGGCACCCTAATACCGTCCGATCAAGATTCGGACGTTCTCGCGCGGCGAGGGTGCTGCGAATCACGTAGCCGCGGAAGAAGTATGCGAAAAGACAGCGTCGAAGATCATTGGACTCGGAGTCGGGCGAGCGAAACGAACGCGGGGGAAAAGTTACGTCGACGTTCGAAAACAGAAGAAGACAAGTTCGCAGCGTCCTCCTCAGGTGGAAAACTCGCGAACCGGGCAAAGTTTTCACCCAACTCCTCCTTCTGGTTTTTTCCCCCGTCTAACTTTCGTTTAGAAAAGAATTTTTACGCGGACGCGACAGTCCCGTTCCGGCCGTAGGTGCGATCGATATCGCGCGCTCTCGCGAACGATACAGTGGATTGTCTTCGAATCGGCGAATCGTTAGATCCGATCGCGCGCGCCGGCAACCGTCGAGAAGTTCGAAAAAGAGGGGTAGATCGCGCGTTAGATTCGGTGTCCACAGGACGTCCCCGCCGCGGTAGCGAGTCTAAACGCAGCTCTCCGGCAGCCTGTTCGCCATCAGTCGTCTCTTGATCGCTTCGCCGTCCAAACACTCGCCAGCGACGACGACACCCTGGCCACCGCCGAGCACCACCCCGCCGCCGGCGTCGCCTACGCCCTGTCCACCGCCCTGTCCACCGCCCTGTCCACCACCCGTCATGGGCATGCTCTGTAAACTCGGAATCGCGCTTCTCGATGGTAACCTCAGCTCCGTCGGTCTTCCGGTGAATTTGTGGCAGAGCTCGTCTATGCTTGGCGTAGGTCCGGGCGTGACCCAGTGTCCCGGGGGATATACACCTGGATAGCTCGGCGGGCTCACTTCCACCAGGTTGCCCTCTGCAACATGCCAGACCGGGACGTCAACTCTTTTGGGGATCCCTTCGAAACGTTACGGAACCGTAACCGGCTCTCTGCCTCCCCGTGACAATTAGCCACGAAGTTTTTTTTTTTTTTTTTTTTTTTTTTTTTCTTTTTCCGCTAAAAAACGACCGCGTCGCCTCGCCGGGGGAAGTTTGCGTCGATGCGTCGCGACGACGCGTTTGCCAGGAGTTAGGTTAAAAGCCGTTCTATGTCGGAGGGAGTCGTTAGTCGGTTGTCTTTTTCGGTATACATTTTTAATACGAGACGAAAAGGGGGAGTTTGGCTCGATCGAAGGCGTTTTCCGGCCGTTTTCTGCCCACGCGGCAGCCCCGTACGAACGGGGACGAAACTTGTCCACTCGTTGGAAATTAAAATTGTAACGAGTCGATTTTTTATTTTTTTTTTTTCCACCAGAGATGGCACAAACTTCCCTCGCGGAGGATCGAAAAGCGGAGGATCGAACGAGATCTGCCGCGATCGCGTCGGAGGGTAGAGTGAAACCGAACGGCGCTCGACGAATGGAAAATAATTGTGGAAAATATCTGGCGTATTTGTCGGTTCGCGTTCTCTTTTGTCGCGATGAAATACCACCGCGACACGGCTCGCCGTCGGCCCGGCGGCCGTGTAAGCCGCGGTAATTGAATAAAATCTATTCACGCCGCTATTACAAATCGTACCGGGGCTCGTAACTCGGCGCAATTAGATTAACTGGGCGCGGGGGCATTTGCGAGAGCGTTTCCTGGCCGTTATTCGAAAATCCAGACCGACGATCGATCCTCCTGCACGGCCGCCACCGCCACCGCCACCGCCGCCGCCGCCGCCGCCGCCGCCGCTGCCGATCGTATCGTTTCGTTCGTCGTGGTACAGGAGAGACGAAATGGGATACCTCTCTATTCGCGTTTCGGCCCCTCGGAACTTACCAAATTTATTCGGAATTACGTCCGGATCGGTTTCCACGGTTTGCTGAGGATTTTGCACCGGGTACGGCTGCGGCGGTAGCTCGCTGAGCTCCGCCGGTTTTTCGTGCCGCGGCTTCGAGACTCGATCGCGTCGGACGCGCACAACCACCACCAGAATGATCAGCACCAGGGTGATCAACGCTCCGACCACCACCCCTATCAGCGGCGACAGCACGATCCCAGCGTCTTGTCCTTGAACACAACGCATAAATCCCTATTACGTACATGTATTATATCTACTACCATCTACTCGGGACGCGTGTGTACTTAATTAGCGCGGTTGACGCGAGACGACGCGCTTACGAGAAGGGGGGCGAGGGGGGAGAGGGGAGGGAGAGAGAGAGAGAGAGAGAGAGAGAGAGTAATTAACAAATTCCGCGCGTTCGCGCCGTTTCAGCCAGGCCTCGATGAAATTTACGAGGAACCGGGGATTGACAAATGAACAACGGTAATTTATTTAAAATTATCGCGGCCATAATTAAACGATGCACGGGCCCTGTAATAATCGCGCGATCGTTCGCTCGACCACCGAATAAATCGTAATATATCCATACATTAATAAACAGGTAGAACCGCGGGACGTTGCAAATGGCACGATAATAATCATTGCGAAACGGTAGACAAGCTTTCCGAGGGACAATCGAGTAGGTAGGCGCGGTGACTCGCGCGATCCATCGCGTACACACCGCGCGCGATTAGATCGCGGCCAGATTTTCTTCTTACTTTTTCTTCTTCTCGCGCTCGAACTTGCGGCTTAACAGTTGGAGAGGAAAAATGTACGCAAGACGGTAGAAAAGCAGTTACGGAGTAACCAATTGAATAACGCTTGGCGCGAGTTTCGTTCGTTACAATTTTCTTAATTGAACTAGTTACCGAACTGTTGTCATCGCGAAACTTCAATTAGAGGTGCACTTCGGCTAGAATTATCCTCCGGATGACAGGTTCCATGTGACCACCTAATTAAATGAACTGTCCAATTAAGAGAGTGCTTTTTAACGTACATTCGCTTGGTCCTTTTTCCCCTCGGTTGTCAGTTTTTTTCTCTCCACTTCCCGGCAACAGCGTCCCCTCTTTTCGTTTACAAATATTTGTCGCACATTTGTAGACCAGAAATTTCCTTTTCCTTCCTTGCTTTTTTCCTTTCCTCCTCCTCCTCCTCCTCCGTTACGCGAGCGTTCGAGCTCCAGTGGTATTCGTTGGGAAAACAACGGATGAAGAAACGCAAATTAGAGCAAAGGATTAATCATACCGCGTGACACAGCACGGACTCGACGACTGCTTTACAGTCCTCCCCGGCTGTTTACCATCTTCCATTTTTTCTCTCTCTCTCTCTCTCTCTCTCTAACTCGCCCATTTTCTCTGTACGCGCCGCGGTAAACCGTACGCGCACACGCGCGTACAAGCCCGAGAAAACAGCCGGTGCAAACGGCTTTATACGAATTTTAGTTAGCTTTGGACTCGACTCTAATGTTTGTCGGCTTAAAATTAAAGGGAAAGATTCCGCAGGGGATATACGTAATACGCCGGTGGCCGGCGTAACAAGTTTCCAGCGGGTAGCCGTAAAAATGGCGGCCCCGGCAATATCGGTAGTAGGCAGGGTTGGCTTTTTACCAGCTTTTTTTAAAGGTGGCACGAGAAATCTTGCCGGCTAATTCTTGGTTCGCGTTCGCACCGTGGCGCGCGCTCGCGCGCGCACCCTCGTCACGTTTTAGTTGATAGTGGCCGAGCGTGGGAGCCGGCCTGCTGTTTTCGCCGGATAATTAACAAAACTGTATTCTTCGAGGGCGGCCTGGCCAGCTGCGCTGGAATGCTCGTGCATTCGCAGTGTGCCGCACGCCGGTTTAACTAGGACGGAGCGGCAGCGCGCTCGTTAGCCTTCCTCGTGACGAACGTTTTTAATTCTCGAGCGGCAACGTAGACGCGGTGGTACACACCTGCGCGATATCGGTGGACGCAATCGCGATTAGGATTCCGAAGAGGATGATCGGGCGAAAAGTTTTTTCGCGGTTCGGGTTTCTCGGATGAAATTGAGCGGGCGGAGAAACGCGAGAAGGAAAATCGTAGCGAACGCCGCGGTGGCGGTGTTTACGGAGCGCTCGATGCTGCACACAAGCATCGTTCTGGTGTACGCGTGGTGCATAATACAGGTATATTTATGCATGTAAATGGATCGCGAGCGCGCGTACGACGTAGCGTACGCGTACGCGTACACCCGTGTATTTACACGTTGGAACGCGCAACGCTCGTAAAACCGTGGGTTTAATCAGCCACCGCGGCCGCTCGCGCCCTACCGGAATCGCGCCATAACCTAAGGAACGTTCCGCTCTGTCCGGACGGTGTTGCGAGAGAGCGTGGATCCTCCCTGGATGGCTACGATACGCGTCGGTTGGTATTAAAATACGGAACAGAGAACACCGTGGCAGACGTCGTTGGAAATATCGTTGCGTTTTATCGCGATATCCTCGAATCGACGCGTTCCGCGACCGCGTAAACTTCTCGTAAAAGCATCGAGCGTCGAAAGGAAACGATTTTTCGTTCGCGAATCGAAAATTGCCGGCGTGAAATTTTTCCTTTGGTAACGGCGCACCGTGGTTGGTCGGTAAAGGTCGGTGGTAATCGCGTCGTTAGGATAATTTACTCGTGGCTCGCGGCGGCTGTCACGCTCGCTCGCGATCGTATATTCTTCGAAAGCGTCGACGGTTTCTCGTTAAACTCGCACCCGGCAACCTCTCCGCTCCCTTGTAACAACTACGCCGCGAGATATATAGGGTGCTGCATATATTTCGGGAACGCGCGCACGATTCGTAACCTTTTTCTAATCGATCGACGGGCTAATAGAACAGTTTTTAGTAGATTACAGAGTTGGTTTGTGTCTGCGGGGAGCGGACGCAGTTAGCGATCGTAAAAGTTGCAATGGAAGTTTAATCGAGTTCCACGCGAAGAAACGTCTGGTGCCGAGGTAGTAAAGATAAACCGGTCCTTATACCCCTCGATTCTCGAGGATGGTCTAACGGGAATCCCGTTAGAGAAGAGAGAGAGAGAGCAGGGTAAATCGCATATCCCGGCGGGCTCCCGAACTCGGAGTTCATCCAAGTTTAGATCGCTAATCGGTCTTAACGCGGGGTCGCGAAAGAAAAAAAAAAAATATCGTCCCCGCCCTAGAGGCGGCGACGCGTTCAGTTTTTCTCTCCGAGAGGAAAGTAATCGGTGGACTTTCAATCACGCGTCGCGCATCCATCGAGGTAGGTACTGGATCGGTAGGTCTGCCGGTAAGACGGGAGGAGCTTGGCTGTCGCGCGGTCGGCTAAGTCACCAAAAAGCCGGGCTTAGCCGGAGTCAGATCTAACTTGGGCTCACCTGGATTAATTTCAACGTAAAGCTAACCCCGAATCGATGTTGTCCTGCCCGCTTCCCCGACTAAGACGACTTACACGCGTGTCCCACCGAGTCTCGACCGTTTTCAATTAATGAAACGCTCACGCGAGCCTCTTTCGCCTCCGTGACCGATCGCTTTCGACCCGGATTACCAACGGGAGAACGCGTCCGACGTCGTCTCCGCGGTGAAAATTATTCCATCCCTCGCGCGGACATATTAACCGACCGAACGCGATTCGTTTCAACTCTGAGCGAATCTTGCGAATCTCGCCCATAATAAACGGTTATCGAGGGTTATCGAAGGGTTTCGCCCATCGTCGGAAGCTCGAAAGGCTTAAGGCCAAGAGCTGGTATATACCTCTAATCTCAATTATCGTACGATCCAACGCCAGTAGTACTACCTACCCAGCGTCGATGGAGCTCTCGACCCTTTATCTATCGCTTCGGTATTTCTCCGTCGTCGTCGTCGTCCCCTTCTCTCCCCCCCCCCCCCCCCGATTTCGCTTTAATTCGACTACCCGCGGGCTATCGGTTTCACCCAAAATTATTCCCGTTACCGCTAACTCGAGTTCGCGACCCTGCTAATACACCGGATATTCGAATTATGCTTCCTCCGTCTCGACGAGGACGACGACGACTACTACTGGAGTAGACAATTTTCGATCGGTCGGAATTACCTCCGGCGATTTAGCTGGTAAACACACGATCTGGTTTGCCGAGTTCGCGCAAGAATACGCACCACGTGACACGCGGACGAAACGCGAAACGATCAGGTTCCGGGCGAAAACAGAGGCGATTTCGCGTGCGCGGGAGAATAGCGGCGAAGGGAGGAAAGGGAATTTCATGGCTGCCGGTAATCGGATTCAGAATTCGGTGCAGCTGACGTCTTTCAACCTCAGCCGAGGTACTACTACCTACTCTCCCGTTCGCCGTTGAATTCGCAAGGAATCCTGTCGTGCAGACGCGTGCGGATCGATTTGCCTATAATTTCTCTTTCGAACTAGGCGAACAGCGAGGACGGTTTCCCGAAATTAAGCGGGATTCAGTGGGCTGTGCAGATAGGCGACGTTGGCGCGCGTCAACGTCACCGCCTGTTTCCTCCTCTATAACGCTATCCGCTTCCTCCGCTACGAATTATTTCGTTTCGTGATCGATGACGGGCAAATTTCAC
Source organism: Xylocopa violacea (assembly GCA_963969225.1). NCBI lineage: Eukaryota > Metazoa > Arthropoda > Insecta > Hymenoptera > Apidae > Xylocopa > Xylocopa violacea. The sequence goes on from CAXAJV010000012.1 coordinate 25,455,564, forward strand.
GGGCTTTCGGACGAGCGTTCCTCGAATCAAATTCGAAATCTACTAGCTGCTATCGCGGCAGTGCTAAAGCGTAGCGATCGTATAATTAACAGCGCTGAAATAAACGGCCGACTCCTCGAGGGCTGGTTTCGAACCAACCCCATCCGATGGACGTTATCGTCCCGCGGTATTAGCCAGCATTTCGCAACGTTAACAGATTTCGGTTGAGAACCGAGGGCAACGGTCGACCGTCGACCGTCGACGGTCGACGGTCGTATAATCGCGACCAGTCGTTTCCCGCTTAATTCCGGTGCCAGTATTTAGAGACGGGCTTAGAACGGCTGGAGAATGGCCCGTTATGATACTTCCGGCAACATTACCCGTTACGAATGGCGGTGACGGTGGCGTTGGCCAAAACCGTTTGAGGAATTTCCACGGCCACCCGTTTCCCGGCGTAACCCGGCGAAATTCTTGGATAACGAAACCGCCGCTGCCGCTCGATATAAACTCCCCTTCGAATATATTACGCCGCGGAGAATATTTCTTAAGGACTTAACGGTGACTCGCACGCGGCGATAATAATCGTTTTCCTTCCGACAGGACTTTGCCCGCCGCCGCCGCCGCCGCCGCTTTAATGGAATTTAAAGCGAACCCACCCTTTCTCTCTTTCGCTAGGAGGCGCCGACCGAATCTTCCCGGTTAAACTGATTACCGTGGAATAATGAAAACAGAAAGGAGGCGAAATTCATAATTCCGCGCGACCGACCAGCCGCCGACTCTGGCTGGAACCCGATCGATCGATCGATCAGCTGGATTTTAAGACGAGGCAGGCTGGATTTGCGGTTCGAGCACGTACTCGCCAATCAGCACGCGTTCTCTCGTATCCGTTCCGCTGCCGACGTTCCACGACGCTCTTTCGTTTCACCAATTTTTAACCGATCGACCCAACTTTTCGTCGAGTACGAACAGAGAGAGTGGCCGGTGTACGTGCGCGCGGGTGTAAGTCGGATCTCTGCGAGAGACGAGAGACCGATCGATACCGTCACTTTCCTCGCATCTACGTCCTTCCTGTCGAAACTTTCTTTAATCTTTATTTATCGTTTTTAACAATTATCGGTGACTGTTCGACCCGTGTGTGTGTGTGTGCGCGCGTCTGACCTCGAAACGTTGAATCATCCGGAGATCGAAGCAGCGAGCGACGAGGAAGAAGCGGTTGCGTAAAGAAAAAGAAGGGAACCGTCGACGTCGGCGAACGAAAAAAGCTGGAGAGCCGGAGCGAGCTTTCGGCGACGTCTGACGAGGACGAGGGGCGGAGCTGGAGAGGAGAGAGAGAGAGAGAGGGAGAAAAATGACGACGGGAGTAAACAGAGCTAAGTGAAGTTAACGACGGAGCAAGAAGAGCGGCAAAAATGACCTCGGGAAAATTACCGCACGCGAAACGGCTTAATGTCCAAAAAGAGGAGCGAAGGGAGAGGAGACGGTGCAGCCGCTTAACGACCACCCTGTACATTCGTATCTCTTCTGGATAGCCTCTTCTCCGTCTCTCCGCTGGCTCTTTCTTTTCGCCCTCACCTCTCCGCGTAGCCCTTTCCGACGTCTGCTCTACCGGTTCCGGTGGTGGGTGCCGTTGGGACCATTATCTGTAATTGCTTTCCTTAATTCGATGCTCGTTGCTCCGCGTGGCGAATGGGAAAAAATTCTTCCGACGCACCGGAGAAACGGGTTAACTGGCGTTCGGGAAAAAACGGATACACCGACGGGGCCCGAAAGTTCGTTAGCCGTGTTTCAATTATATTTTCGCGTTTGATTTTTTCATTCGGATGCGTACCACCCGCGCGTGCTTACGGCCGGGGTTCGTTGTTGTCCGAAAGGCGTTGCCAATTTTTAGCCCCCGTTCGAGTTCGAAACGAAAAGATAGTCAAACGCGATTCGTTTCGCGGGGGGGAGGGGTAGCGAGTAAACGGGCAACTAAGTGGGTAAGTAATGGCAGTCGTTTGTTCTCGAACGTCGAGTAGTTGATGTACGAGGAGGAGTCGCGGCGACCGTGTACTACTCGCGCGTGCGAGCATGCAGAGTAGAGACGTGGCCGACGATGCGGTGTACTTACGCGCGCGTTCCGCGCTTGCCTCGCATTTCTCGCTCGCAAATTGATAGACACCGCCGCCGCCGCCGTTGCCGCTGTAAATCACTTTACTGACAATTGATTCGGTGCCCTCCGCTTTACCTCGTTGTAAACTCGACGCCACGCCGATATTTACGATCGCGCGCAGTACACACGACGTCATCCGGTGACACACACCGGCGCTCTACCCGCGCGACAAATCCTTTACATTTTTCTCTCCATTTCCGTGGCAACTTTCGACCGGAGCTTTCGCGATTATACGATACCGAGTAGGAGTCGGTCTAACGATAAGTGGCAGAGGGTACGCGCGGAGACGCGTACACGCTCGATGCGTTGTCTCGGTGGTGGCGATTCGTCTTGCTTACCGACCCAGTCGTTGACACCACCCACCCGGAAACAGCCACCATCTGTTTCGGGTAAGCGGCGAGAAACCCGCAGAAACCCGCAGAAACCCGCAGAAACTCGCGAGCGACCATCCCCATCCCCCCCCCTCCCCCTGCTGCCAGATTCCTGAAACGTTTGTTAATCTGCCGGCAATCGGTGTTGGGTGTCGGTCGCTACATCGATCAGAGTCCGTCGTCCACGCCTAACGCCGCGCTCGTTCTCTTATTCGATCGAGCTTGAACACGCGTGAAACACGCGACGCTCCATTTTTCATTCCGTCCGCTTCGGCGATCCCCCTTTCGCTCTCGACTCGTTTTGCAGGTCGGAGGGGGGATACCGAAAGAGAAACGCACTTACCCGTTCGTTTTTCGGCGTCGCGATAGGTCACCTCGCTGAGAATTACCGGCTGACTCCGTCCTTTCGCGTTCACGGCGTAAACCGCGACGTGAACGCCCGCCTTGACGGGCGCCTCCAAGTCGGCGAGAGAGAAACTCGGCTCGTCGCCGTTCGAGACGTTGTACAGGGGCTGGCTGCTCGACAGGAAATCCACGTCGCCGTGGTACACCTCGAGGATGAATTTTTGCGGAAGCCCGCCATCGTAGCCAGCCACGCATTTCACCTCGACGCTGGTGTAAGTCTGGTTCGCGAGCGTGCAGTTACGGACCGGAAATGGTTTCCCTGAAACGACAAACGTCACCACGGGTTAAACACGGTGGCGCGGCGCAGCGTCGCCATCGACGGAAAAGAAGGAAAAAAAGAAAAAGTTGGTCGACCGACCCGCCCGTTCCGTGCAAAACCACGGGCAAGAAAGGTCGCGACGCGTTCTTTAGCTAGTTCCGAATATTAAAACGAGCCGGCGCGTGAAATTGCTTCGCAAAGGATTTCTCGGTCTTGGCCGGCTCTTTGGAACGTTGCGATTGCCCGAAACGGCCGAGGTTCGCAGAGCTGCCCGCCCTTTTAACCCGCGATATTCCACCCGGCTACTTTGCGCGAGTCCGTACTGCCCCGAGAGAGAGAGAGAGAGAGAGAGAGAGAGAGAACCACCCCATACCGTTCTCTAGGTATGCACGCGCCAACGGTTATTATCCGTCCTGGCCTTTGCCGAGCGACGGACCAATCGGCGGCGGACCCCTGCGGTTCCCTGCGCGATCTGCTTTGTTTCGCTTTTTCTCTCTCTCTCTCTCTCTCTCATCCTCCCCGCTGTCCGGTAATATTTCCCGGACAGTTTGCACACGCTCGACAGGCTCCGCTCCACAGGTTGCGTCCGAAATCGTCTACGAGTGGCGTATTCGCAATTATGCAGTTCGCTTCGAATCGAATGGACGGCGAAGCTATCGAGAGAAACGAAAAGGAGGAGAAAATAAATACCGTTCGTCTTCTTTACCGTTGACGCGAACAAACGGCTGGAACGGGAATCGATCCCTCGGCTGACCTACCCGACTTTCGTTCGTTTCCACGAATCCTTTCCGTTTCTCGAAAGATTCGTTTAATTTCACCGAGGTTCAATTTCGCTGTTCGTCCGAGGGCGACACGGCCGTCGCGAGTCTCATTTTTACCACGGTCGCGGTTGAAAATTCCATTCTCGACGAACCGCGGCGGAGCCCGTTCGAACGACCGCCGCGTCTGAAACACGGGGGGGGGGGAACGCGAAATGGCCAGCGAATACGTTTTTCACGGTTCGAAGCTGTTTCCAACGTAGGAGCCCGGCCGTCTGTTATTTAATCAACATCGGCCCGAGGTAATGACGTTCTCGCGTCAGCGATTCCTTTATTTCGTTTTTAAAATCGACCTACGTCCGTCGGAAATTCCGCGGAAAATAGTTTTTTACCAGGCTACGCGGCGAACAATGCTCGGAAACCCCGGCGAATAACGAGCTTAACTTTCTTTGCCCCTGGCTCGACTTTGCCTCTCTCCTCGTCGCAACATCGAATCGCGTTTTCAACGACCACGCGCAATATCCAATACCGGTAACGACAGCTTTCAAAATCGTTTCGTTCCGTCGAGGGCCGCTTCACGGGTCGCTGCGGATGAAAGAAGGGACCGGCTTCGATTTCTTGCGAAATTTTTACCCATAGACGCGTCCTCCAAGCGTCTTCCACCGCCCCCCCTGATACGCGGTACGTTATAATCTGTCCGCGTTGCTCGCCAATGATTATTTGTAGAAAAAAAAAAGAAAGAAGGAAAAAAACAACAACGACGAACCAATCGGAACGGAGGACGTCGATTCGACCACGCTTGTGTACCCGTCAACGTCGATACGCCTTTGGCAGGTCGTCGCGTCAACGTCATTCTCGATCATACGTCGCGCAGCGCCGCGTCGGGGTTAAAAAAAAAAAAAAAAAAAAACAAAAAAAAAAAAGGCGTCGAGGCGCGGACCGGGCGGTGAAAATCCGCTCGCGGATTAACGTCGGTTTACCGTGCGATGATTGGTTGCATCGTATTGTACGCGTGGCGATAATTCCCGAATATCTGTCAGGATTTTGAATTCCCAACGAAATTACGGGAACCCTTGGAAATTGGCCGCGTCGACGCGCCCTTTTCCCGCCTACTCGATTCGGCGAAATATTTTGGAGGAGCGAGCGTCTTATTTACACGGTTTCACGGGCGGTTGAAAGGTAACGCGGAAAGTCGTAGTTTAGCGAGCGGTAAACGGGCTCGTTTCTGGTCCGTAGAAAGGATTTTAACTCGATTTCCTGACCACTCGAAGACTCGGGGTCGAGGAGCGCGCTAGCTCTCGCCGCTTCACTCGGCTGTTGTAACGTTTACCGAGAGAGATCCGGTAAATACTCACCGGCGGCTACCAGCTGGAAGAGACACGGTCTCGCTTGTGTACCGACGAAATTGTCCGCCCAGCACGACAGAGTACCGTAATCCAGCTCTGTGGACGGCGTGTACCTGAGCACGCTCACGCCGCTCGACTTCTCCATCGAGAATCTGCCCGGCGCTACTTCCAGCGTCTCGCCGCTGTTGTTGAATTTCCATCGGAAATTGTGCGCCGGCGGATCGGCCTCCACTCTGCAAGCGATGTCCAACGACTCGCCTCTCGACGCTCCGACCACCACGATTCGCTCCTCCTTGCAGACTGGCGCGACTGAAACATTTCGTCGCCCGTCACAGATCTTCCTCCTCCTCCTCCTCCTCCTCCTCCTCTTCTTCCTCGCTTGTGGTTTCGCGCGCGCGGCACCGATTAACCCTTCGATCGAAACTGATTTAAGTCGCTAACTACTCATTCCCAGGTTCGGGGCGACGATCCAACGAGCCGAGAAACTAAATTCAGCCACGAGGTTCCCGCGATTCGATTCGGACAACTCCCGCGAGATTCCCGGTTCCCTTTACGAGCCGTTAAATATCCAAGATCGCGGCCCCCGTGTCCAATTAGTTAGCAGCGTAGTTTTCGGCAGAGAAACGAAAGGCCATTGGCTTGCCTTGGTCCCTTAAAAATCAAGGACATTCAATTTGTGTACCACCACACCGGCGCGCACCGGAAACAGACGGAGCGTAACCCCCGGGAATTGGATATAAAAAATGTAGCTGGAACTAAGCGCGGGTGAAATATTCAGGTTGAACCGGAACGAGCGGAGAGTAGTCGGTTGCTACTACCAGCTGAATACCGGCTTCGTTACCGAGTGCCATGAAAAATCCTCGATTAAGTCCGCTCGATTAAAATAAAGTACGCTCCGCGCCGGACCGGTTGAAGGGGCTCGCGTGAAGAGAGCCGCGGAGATACTCACACTTGACGCGAAAGTGAAGAGGCTCGCTGCGAGTTTCGTTCAGGTCATTCGTTGCGGCGCACACGTACTTTCCGGCGCTGCTCCTCGTCACGCTCTGCAGCACCAGACTCTGATTCGACCAGATTATCCTCGCCGACGTGTTGTGCGCCAATATTTGGTTCTGAAAACAATCGTTTCCTTCGGTTCGTTACCGGCACCGGATATTGCCGGATAGATTCTTTATTATTGCGAGCACGTTACCGACTCGACTCCGACCCCGTACGAGACTCGTGGGAGGAACGTGCCGCTATCCCGATAACTTTTACGATCCGGGATCGGCCGCCAGTCTTTATTACAAATTTATCCGTTTCGACTAGGGTGTGGGGGGGAGGACTAGCTAGGGGAAAAGAAGGGCGGAGAACGGTGGTAAAACGGAAGTCGGCGTCTCCCAACCTCCTCCGGACGAATAGCGTAACGCTATATTTTTTATTACCTCGAATCCTTTGACTCGGTATTTCTTTGTGGAGATTGACAAGAAGAGCGACGGGAGAAACAGAAGCCAAAGCTGAGGGCTTATCAGCCGTTGCGCGGGTAACAATGATACAGCCGCGCACTTAGTTGTTTAATCAGACCGGATGAAAAGAGCGCTAGTTTCGTTATCTTTTGTGTGCCGTTCTTCTTTTGTCCGCCGTTTCCTCCGGCTAACGAGGAGACAAAACGAATGCGTTTGATTCAAGAATTCGTCGTCCAAGCTTCTCCTGGAAAATTAACACGACAGCGGCGAGCACAGGCGAGTTCGAAGAAAGAACCCCTGACGCCTCGCGGAGAGAGAGAGTACGTCGACCGATGGCAGGTCCGTACACGTAGGTACGTTTAATTAGGCCAGCTTGTCAGAGAGTTTCGTTACATCTTATATTTCGTTCGCGTTCGTAGCGCTCCGTTATTGCGATTGTCGCGAAAGTTGCCGCGTCCCGAAAAAGTAATACCATCCGGACGATCGCATCGGGCCATCGAACAATAGCTCCGACCGAGACGCGGCCGAGTCGGAGAACGAGACACGCCCAAAAGTTTCTTCGGGGTCGTTCGTTCGCCTCGTTTCACCGGATCGCGTTTCAATTAGCCGGATAGAGAACGCGGGACAGCCAGGGGTTAAAGCCAACAAGTAGGTAAAACCGGGACACGACTTGCCAGCCGGGAAGACCTTGCCAAATGCAGCCGCGCCTGTTTAATCGGAACCAGTCGGGACGTACTTCCGACCCGTTCTTTGTCTTTCCTCGGTCCTCTTTTTCCTCGCCCGAATTCCACCTTCCTTTCGTTTCGTTTCGTTTCGTTTCGTTTCGTTTCATTCATTCCCGTACCCGCGCGCTCGCGTCGAAATCCGTTCGACGTAGATAATTCGAAATCGATTCGAAACGAGGCCATTTGAATCTCGGAGAAGGTGACGCGGACCGACGGAACGGATCAAGATTTCCCTCTTTTTCCCATATCTTTATCTCGAGGAACGCGGCTGGCTTTTTTCTTCGATCGCGATCGAATTTCGGTATCCGCGGGGACAAATTAAAAACCGAGACGCGGCTGACACGCGTGTTTGTCAGGGGGATCGGGTAAGGGGTGCTTTAGCTCGCTTAGCATAGGTTGAACCACGGTTAAGGCCAGGGGTTTACCTTCGATTTACCCGCGCGCGCGCGCGCGCGCACAGGCCGAGGCTCGTTAACCGTCACGCTTGGTGCAGGCGTCTAGAAAAAATTTAGAACGCGTAGAACCCGCGCGTTTCCACCAACGAGAACGACGCCTCTCCCGATTTACGGGCCGACCGGGCATTCATTTTCTCGCCGAGCTTTTCTCGGACCTGTTAATTTCGTGTTGCCAATCTTTTATTTACCGACGGGCAGGTGCGCGCGCTCGGGGAAATCGGGCCGAGTCAACTCCGATTCCCAATCGATGGATCGATAACCGTCCCGTCGCGACGTCTCGCTTTGAGAAAGCAGCTGCAAAGTTTAATGTTTCCATCCGAGTCCCCGGCTGCCGTTCGCTTCCCAACCATTTTCTCTCTCCCCCTCTCTCTCTCTCTCTCTCTCTCTCTCTTTCTCTCTTGAACCCCGTGGCTCGCGTAGAGCGGAGGGAAACGAACGATACAGCCAGCTTCGGAGCTTTCGTTTGTCTTTTATCGCTAGCGAGCCAATTCCGGCGAAAGGTAGAGAGTAGTAAAAGTAGCGGTAGATAGTTGTAGTAGTAGTAGTAGTAGTAGTAGAGTTGCAGTAGTAGCGGTGGTAGTGGCTCAGCCCTGATCTCTTTTCTTCGTTCGTCGCGCGTGTATTAGCCCGTACCGTTTCTTCGCGTTCCGTTACAACTAAATAGGTGCATAGGTTATCAGCGACGGGGAGGGACGACCTCGAGATTACATCGGCTGTCTACATAGTTCGTTCCTCGAGACAGCATGCATAATGAGTCGGTAAACGCGAGAACGTTAATTAGAACCCCTTAAGGATCACGCCCGAAACTCTGGTTCGCCCTTATTAATTCGATTTTCCTCCACGGTTTCCCCGAAAGCGAGCCAGTCCTTTGACAGAGCCCCGGGATCCGGGATCCACGCGAAACATTTTCCTTCCGCTAATCAGATTTCGCAGGGGTGAACGAGGATCGGGCAACTTTGCCATTAAATCGAACTCCTCGCGATTCGGACGATGCCGTGCATCTTTTTCCTCCGGTCGTTGAAACCTCTCCGTTTCGCACCTGAGAAGAGCACACGGTGGAGGGAGAGAGAGAGAGAGTTTTATGCAACGGATCTACCCGCGGGAAGAGACGGTTGGAACGGAGCCCAAAAGCCCGTAGCTTCATTTTCAGAATATTCCGAATCCGGAATAAGGGTGGAATTACTCGTAGCACGTGGTACGTACAACCATCCGGGGTACAATGGGCCAACGGCATTGTCTCGCGCGTCGCCGTTACATAAAGTAGGTGTTAACCGTCCCTTAGTACGTCGGTAGTACACGCACCCTTCCAAGGTTAGCCTCTTGGCGCGGTTCGTATTGTTTTTTCCCAGCTGCGAGCGACCGCGACCGGCTGGTTAAGCCGCTGACCGCTTCCGGTGACCGGACTCGAGCAAGATGCTATCGACGACAACCGATTACGAGGAACGATCCTCCTAGGTGGACCGTTCCCGTCCGACGACAACACAAAACCTTCGAATATCTGGCTCGTTCAATCTCACCGCCGAAGCTACCGGATCCGCTTCACCTATCCGAAAGATTCATCGAATTTTTTTTCTCGCATTTCGATCTCGGGAACGTTCGTCGGTTCGTCTTGCCTGGCCCGTTCTAAAGCTTAGACGCCGGAATTCTCCGGTGAGAATTCGAGTTGGTCGCGAGCCGGGGTTTCTTCTACTTTGCTCTCTTCTCTCGATGGTGGTAGACGGCAGAAGAGAGCGAGAAAAAGCAGCTCGAGTGGATAGAGAAGGAAAGAGGCTAGGGGCGTTCATTCCGGTCAGACGGCGCACTGATTCCTTGAAAAATTGCCAACAACTCGTGGCCGTGCACATCCTTCCTTCCTTCCTTCCTTCCTTCCTTCCTTCCTTCCTTCCTTCCCTCCATCCTTCCTTCCATGCCTCCATCCATCGTTCGCTGCTCTCTTCGCTTTTTGCTCTCGCATTCACCATTTTCGCAGCTCTTCGGCCCTATCTTCTCGCGCACCATAAAGGCTAAGCGAAAATCATTTTATCTCGCCCTCGCTCTGCCCTAGAAACGAGTGTTCTCGAATGTTTTCCCTCTGAACGATTCGCGCGACATTTATCCTCGTCCGCGCGATCTTATCCCCGGAATTACGTGAAATCGACGAGCAGAATCGGAGCCGCGGTGTAGATGGATTATTCCTGTTTCGGTTTTTCGCCGTCAGGTTGTCGCCATTGCGACCTCGTTACCAAGGATTGTTGTTCCTATTGGATATGCGTGTACCGGAACTCGGTGTTTCTACCCTTTTATCGGCCCCCCGGGACCGTTCGATTCGGGAATTCAGTTATCGTCCGCTGGGCAGAAAGAGCGGAATAAAACATTCGACGACGCAAAAAGTAAGTAGAGCAGAGTCGGTGAAAGCGATTACGCGTTTAAACTTTTTCCGCCGCATTAAAGGGAGCCATTATCGTGGGCGTGGATCGTTCCCGGAAAGGGAGCAACAAAGAACCAGAAAGCGCGAGGAGAGAGAGAGAGAGAGAGCGTACTAATGCGAGCGAACGACCGACCGTAAGTGTAAAGACGCGTCGCGGACGGAATTTACGCAACGTATCGATGTTCCACCGTTGATTAAGCGTGAATGGCGTGTAACAGTCGTAGGACGATGTTCGGTAGTCTTCGGGCTGAAAAGATCGTAAATCTTGTCGCCGTTCGTTCGACGCGCGGCACCGGCTAACGCCTCCGGGTTAGACCCGGAGCCGGAAGAAAAAATGCTTCTTCCTCTAGCGAGCACCCTCCCCGCCCAACGCGCTGGCAACACCTCTCCGGAAGATTTGTGACCAGGATTTCGTAGCTCGTCGCGCGGGGATCGGCCGAAAATTTTTCATCGCGATTATATCGGTGGTAGTGTCGTGGCGTTTTCACCGGAAAAATTGTTTCGCCTGCCACGGTCTTCGCTCTTTCCTTTTGTTTCGAAACGATTTATCACTGGCAAGGAAGATCGCGTGCAGCCAGCCAGACCCAGCCAGGGATTCTCGTTACCTTCGAACTTGCTCGCTTGGTATTCCATGCTAATTTCCTTGGTTCGTTTCGCTTCTCGACGGCATCGAAACTTTCTTTTTTTTTTTCTTTTTTCGCCCCCCCCCCCCCCCGTCCCCCTTTCTCGTTCTTCCAACCCCCAAGGCATTCGGAAGCGAACGCGCGCGGCTCTCGGTCGCGTTGAATTTCTTTGAGGAAATTTTTTCCAACCTTCCGGCGGCGGTATCTCGCCGCGTCGATGATCGATGAGCGTGCCCGGCCGATTCGCGAAGAAATCGGACGCGCAGCTAAAAGATGGGCGGCTTTGACGCGCGGATGCGGCGGGGTTCGCGACCGGCAAGGAAAGGATGATGCATCGCGAAGAACGAAGATGGCTTCTTCTTCCTCCCTTCGATCGTCGACGCCGTCGAAACTCTTCTCGCCCACCGGAAAAGTTCCCTCGTTATCTTTGATTACGTTTTCGATTCTTCTTCGCGCCGCGCCGTCCAATTTCCGAGTTTCTCCTACTCGAATTCTCCAAGTTGCAGGGGAATTTTGTAATTTAGTCGTTTGTTCGACGTCCCTTTGATGTTCCCTCTCCGAGTCGCGAGTATTAATCGCGACGAAAGTATTCCAAGACTTTTCCGCGCTGTAGATGGATGCGCGCGAGTGTACTTTCGTCGTTCACCGTTGTCGCGGCGCATCGTATGCACGAGCTACGCAGACTTGTTGCTCGTTGGACGGAGAGAACGGTGGCGGAAATCGAAACGACCCCCGATCGAAGGTGATGGTTTTTTTGTTTCTTTTTTGTTTCTCCTTTTCTTTCTTCTTCCTCTTCTTCATCTCGGCTCGAACGAGAAGGCGGACGGTCGATTCGGAGCGGAATTCCGGCACGACTCCGTTCGATCGCGAAGCGCGCCCAGTGAAATTGATCGATGTACTTTCCGGTCGGTGCAACCAGCTCTCTGCCCGATTCCTTCCAGCCAGTGCCCCGCATTAAGTCCCGGGGACTCGTCGGATCGAATCTCGCAGCAGAGGGGAATGCACTCGACCGATTCATTGTGAGAAACCCCATTACCCTTGCCTCGTTCCTACGACTGATCGGTGTACAGAAGCAATAACGTCGATTTGGAAATCAAATAACGGCGCAACCGTGTGGAATTTCAAGTATCCGTTGTTCCTTCTAATATTCTTAACTCGAACCCGTTCTTTCGCTCGGTCGCGAGAGATTTGCAACGCTACGGAATCCGTTTCGCATCGAGTTTCGTTCGTGCCGAGAGATCCGGGAATTTCGCGAAAGAAACTCCCCGTCCGTCGCGTACGCGACATTAACAGGATTCTTTCGATCGTTCGCATACTTACTCGGGGTCCACCTTCCCGGATCGAACAGTCCAACGAAACTCCTTGGGCGCGTTCGTCCCCGAACGGTCGATCGCTCGATTGGCCGATTGCCCGATCGCCCGATTGGCTCCTCGATACTTTGCCTAGCTACAAAACGTCTCTATTGTCCCGGTGTGAATGGTACAGTCCGGTCTAATCACCGCGCTCCGCCGTTATACCGGTTATCTCTGCCTTCCCCTCTTTTCCTTACGCGCGCTCTTTCTTCGCCTTTACGATCGCCATTCAAAAGGTTACCGCCGCCGGCAATGGCCTCGAGCGTTTTTTTAAGACCGACCGTTCGGAATCCCGGCTCGATCGGCTACCTCGGGATCGATTGCCCGATAGAACGTGCCGATGGCCTCCCGTAATTCCTAGGCAAACCCTTCTAATCGAACCAAGAGCCAACTATTCCGTCTACCCTGAAACGAGTCGATGTATCGATTTCCAGCCATCGCCTTCCTCGCTCGTCCGGTCCGCCCTTCTTTCTACCGGTACATTAATAAGGAATAACCAGCGTGAGAGAGAGAGAGAAGTCGGATCATATTTTCGAGATGCAATTTCAACGGAAATCTCTTAGGGTGTAGCAGCTGTTACCGGGGCACCGTTAGCCCGTCGTCCGCTTACCGGCATTCTTTCTCAACTACGACACGTATCTACCCCGAAAGATACCCGGCGACTAAACGTAAAGAACGACCGGGTACGAGGAGCGGGCAAAGGGATTAAGGGAAACGAGGAAAAAGAGAAATAGAGGATGCTCGTATCTTTGGTCTCTCGCGCTCTTCGCCGCCGTCGCCATCGCCGCCGCTAAGCCGTTCTTAAAGGAGATACCAGATTTTTCCTCGGGCCCCTTTGCCCCGTACGTTACTTCGCGGTACGCTACTCTCAACTGCCTGTCGACACTTGCCGAACTTCTTCGCGAACTTCGACCCGTGTTCGCGCTAAACGAGTTACGAAACAGAGATAACGCTGGTATCGCGCGCGTCCCAGATTAAACGTTCTCCCTTGCGTAATCGAACCTGTACTCCCTATACGTACGTACGTACGTACGTACGTACGCGTCTACCAAACTCACTCGAGATTACATTCTCGTCCCGGAGAACGCAGAGGGACAAAGAAAATACCATCGTTCGTATCGCGTACGATATTTATATAGCATACGTACGTCGTGTATCCACGTCAATTTCGACCAGGCCGGATTAGCTCTGATGTGACATTCGAAGTAGACGTCGTCGCCTTCCTTTATGTCCTCGGGACTCAGCGTGGATCCGAGGTTCAGCGACACGATCGGTGGATCTGCAAGATAAGATTATAATCGAGTACAATTATTTCGCATCGTCCACGAAGAATTCCGTCGACTCTCTCTCTCTCTCTCTCTCTCTCTTCGTCGGTTCTATCTCTCGTTTACCGTCTTCATTAGTTTAATCATACCGGAGCCGGCCGGAGAGTTTATTCTTCGAGCGTTCTCGCAGGATTTTATCGCGTGCTCGCGCGCGCGCGCGCGCCACGATAAATTTACCCTTCTTCGTCCCGCGGCGCCTGCTTGCTCCTCCGCGCGTTGTACACCGCTCTTTCGAGATAGTATTAATTAGCTCGATCACGTCCGCCAGCCGCTGCTTCCATCAGCTTTTTAACTCTCGAACTCCGCCGCGTCCCCACGCCATTCACGTCCCATGTTCCCCGGTTGTCCTTTCCTACCTCGCTCCCGGGATCGCAATAAATTCCGCCCCCACCGTTCGTCCTTTTCATTTTCCTCTTCGTTCACCGCGAATCGAGAGCGCTCGCGTGTACGAAAAACGAGGCAGGACCTGAACCTGTCCAACGACGCTGCTCACCAACGGTCAACGTAATTGGGTACGCGACGTGACGTCCTTCGTTTTCTCCCCAAGAACGTTCCCCGTTACCGATCGGTCGTTAACGAACGCTCGCTCGCGACCGCCATCTTCTCCGTAAGCCGAACTACGATCGCGTCGTACCTAACAGCAGCAGCAGGTTAGAACTCTGTTTGCGATGTCGCGACTTCTTAACCAATTCCGAGACCGCTGACGGGCAGGTTCCGATAAAAGAAAGTCGTCGAGGAGGGTATGGGGGCGTGAAAAGGAAACCAACCGAGAGACGATGAAACGTCAGGGAGGATCTGAAAGATGTGGAAGGAAGAAAGGGAATTCATCGCTGCGACGGTACGGTTCCCCTCTTTACGAGCTGTCCGTCCCCGTACGCGTCGCGTCTCGTTCGGTTTTGACTGTAATTCGTTTCGAAATTCAACGGAGGCCGTTTTATCGCAGTCGTAAAAAGGGAAGGGAGAGAGAGAGAGAGAGAGAGAGGAAGCGTTGGCGTTCAACGTAAAAAGGCTCGTAAATCGGCCGATTTCACGATGCGGTTCGATAGAAGATGAGAATGCTTTATTTTTTTAGAGCGCTCGCACGCCGCGTATGCATACATTAAGAGGCGTCGGGCGAACCGAGTCTCGGAAGCATCGAATATGCATTTAACGTCACGTACGCTCGTAAAAGGTTCGGCTCCTTCGGAGGTAGGAATCGGATTCCGGACGCGAAAAGACCGATAGAATATATATTTATCGTCTACTTACAGACAACGTTGATTTTCCAGGATTTCTCGACGAACAGTCCCGTCACGTTTGGATTTTCGGCCCTGCAGGTGATCGATTTCCCGTGATCCTCGACGCCCGGCTCGAACTCCACCATGCTCACCGTTCGATTCTCCGACCTTTCCTCCTGCGTGACACACATATCCGTTTCCAACTTTAATCTCTAAACCCCTCGTTGGAACGCGGACAAATTTTTTTTAACAACATTAATAGCAAATTATATAGTAATAATAATAATAATAATAATAATAATTTGACGCGATTCCGTTCAAAGTCCTGTTGCAATTCCGCGTAACGGAGAGATAGAGGGAGAGAGGAAGAGAGGAGGGCGAAAGATAAAAATGGAGAAGGAAGAAAATGGGAAACGAGTTCGACGCGAACTCGGTATGGTTAATTTTGGTTATATTAAGGTCGAGAGGCGGACCGTAAGCAACGTTGGCAACATCTGCTGGAAATTCATTCCTGCTAGCCCGGACTCGAAAGGACTCGAGTCCTACAGCTAACGCCGGTGGATTTCACCGAGCGTGAATTTTACCGGCAGCTTCTGACGCTTCTGCCGCCGGCTCCGGGTCGCGAAAGCGTCGCAACGTCCCGTTGGATTTTTCCATTTATTTTCCACCGGTCGGGAGAAAAAACGGGCGCGCTGCTTCGACCCGGAATCCCGTTTCAAGGTGGTACCTGCCGACCGATACATACGCGACGGAACCACGCCAAGAGGTCGAAACCGAAAAAAATCGGTGGTAAAGCGAGCGCGCGCGCGCGCGCGCGGAGGCGTTGCGGAATTTCATTTCGAGATATTTATACGCTCCTAAGTGCACCGATGCGCTGGCTTTTCGAGCGAACGGGAAATAAAGGTAACGTATCGCGCGATTATACGCGGTTCTATCGCAGTTTTCTCGGGGCTTTCGCGGCACGCTAACGAAACGTTTCCTGGCATCGTGGAGCGGGCCACGTAATACGGGGGGAACAGCGCGGCGAGAACGACTAAAGACAGCCTGGACGACTATAGGATAATCAGGATGGTAATGCGATAGAAGCGGTCTACGTGTTCCGCCGCTTATAGGATCTGCTTACGTTAATATCTCTCTTGGACCCCTCTGGTGAGCGCACCCTTCTTTCTTCACTTTCCTTAACCAACCAGTGCCTAGCGTTCCGTACCATCCTACGAGCCTTCGCTACGAGGCTATATTTTATTATTCCTCGCTTAGAATCCGTCGCGTCGAGAATTTTAAGGAGACGACGCCGACGCCGCCGCCGCCGCCACCCTCTCCTCCTCGTCGACTTTCTCGAACGCGTTTCGATGATTTCCTAACGGGTTCGAACCAACTAGGATTCCTACTCGGGATTCTTCCGCTCCCTCCTCGTTCTTTGTCGTCGCGAGATTTAACGCGTCAACGAGCACCGGGGATGCCGCGAGTTCATGAAAATTCTCCGCGTTCCCTGAATATTCGATGCGCCGCGAAGGCCGTATCCGCGGTCACGATTCTCTTCGTTTCACCTCTCTCGTCGTCGTCGTCGTCGTCGTCGTCGTCGCGCGTGTATCAATCGCGAAATTAATTACTACCGGCCAGTCCGTGTGTGTGTGTGCGCGCGCGCGTCTCTTCGAGACGCGTCGCGACGCGCCGCGCCTCGTTGCGGTCAACGCTACATCCGCGATTCCGGATTATCGATAATGCGACCGCCTCAGGCCGGTGACCTATAACCGTCGTGATTTAGGTGCGAGATTAACTCGGACACGAACGAGATACGATAGGCAACGCAACCGAGCCGATAGGAACGAGAACGAGAGCGTTCGAACTCGCAAAATTCGACCATCTCTGCTTATCCGACTTTGCTTCTTCTCGTTCAAATTTCCCGTAACCAGCCGTTCGCGTCTACCGAACGCGTCTTGGCAGGTTCATTTCGAAGCCAATAGCAAATGCCCTTCGTAGCTGCGTTATCGGAAACGTCGAATATCGCGACTTTCGATAGACGCCCCCTTTTTTCTTTCTTTCTTTCTTCGCGACGACTCTTGGCCCGTTCGCGGTTAGTTTAGCTTTCGAGCAACCGGGCTTGATATTCGCGATCGAGTAGAGACGCGAGTCGACTACGGGAATCGTTCGATCGCTGGTCGGTTAAATCGGCGTTGGTTAATTGCCAATTAGCATGTCGGCGATGAAAATATCTGGAGTCGACAGGTGTGGTTGGTTAATTCAATCGACGCTCCTCGAAACCCTCTGGCCGGGTTCGAATCGCGGAGCTCCTCTTTTGAAACTCGCACAATCGACGGACGCAACTCCGAACCCCCTGAATCCGATCCGTTCGCGAGGAGAACGAGAGAGAGAGAGAAACGTCTTCGTCTACCCATCGCTTTGACTCTGTTTCCGAGCCGAGAATCTCTCCCAAGGGAAAGATTCGCCGCCAAGGGGTATAGTTATCGGTTCCCCGGAGCGTTTCGACCTTTTCAACCTCTCTCGCCACCTTTTCCTTTCCCTTCCTCTACGGGCATCCGGCAACGAACCTCGACCGAGTTCTTTTAAGAGAGCGCGCGTCTCCGATCTCTCGCTCCTCGTAACTCCGATTCGAGTCGGTAACGGAAAATCGAGCCGGAGCTCACCCCGGAGTCCACCTTCACCATTCCGGGTCCTCTACTCTGTTTCGTCGATTCTTCGTCGCGTGATCACCGGAACTCGAGACTCCGTTCGAAACTCCTCGTTAGCGAGCCTACGGTGTATATATGTATATACACAGGGGAGGGGGAGGGGGACGTCGTGCGCGTAATTTCGAGGGAAAAGGATCGTTCGCAAGTGTTTTTAATTGGCGCCGGCGACTATTAGCCCGTTGCTCGTGGGGAACATTAAACGGAAGAGCGGAGTGGCCGGAGGAGCGGTCGGGGGAGGGCGGAAGAGCGGTAAAGCGGAAGAGCGGAAGAGCCGGAACCAACCAGGCGTAATTCACAGGGACGAGGATATTCTGATTTAAATTTCGAGCAAGTGAAATTGAAATAGCTTAGTGTCAGGACGCGTTACCGTATTTCATCGTAGCTGGCCGTCCAACCCTCGAGAACGGGTCAGGTTAATTAACAAGCGGCGGCCCCCCATCCCCCTCCCCCCCCCAACGCCTGGTTATAATAAGCAGCTTAGCTGTTAATTAAATGCCGCGGCGTTACCTTTTGTTCCGTCGACCCGCAAACACGACAAATTTCGTTCAGGCGATGCGCTGATAATTTGAAACCGATAGGCGGCCGGATTATCGCCGGATCTACCACTCGCGAATCCTATATTATTAACTTTCGGCTTACCGTGGTGTGCTTCAGCTGTCTTCTGCGTCCCTTGTACCAAGTGATCACCGCCGGTGGCCTCGAACCCGTCGTCTCGCATTCCACCTCGTACCGTTTACCAGCCAACAGGGACTCGTTACCGACGCCCTTTTTCCCTGGCCTCCTTATGCTCACCGTCAACGGTTTCACTGGAAATCAACGAATGTGCGCCTCGATTACGTTCCAGTCTGCGGAATCACGCGGCCCGCGACCACGCTAATCGGCCGCGATAATTAAAGCGAACCGATAATTAAGAGGGACAAACGAGCGGCATGTATACGTGACCTCGATGCAAATCGTCCGACCGACCGATTTAACGCTGTAAACTTCGGTCCGGTTTTCGGTCCGCCTGGCCCGGACTGTCCCGCTCCGGTTCCCTCGATCCTCCTCATTTTCCGCGTTGTCCATCGATCGATCGAAAGCGATCGAACGCGAGAAAGAGATCCGATTCGATAAACTTTCACGATGCACACAGACGTATATACATATATAGGTATTGATTTTTCAAAGCGCGTGTAAACGCGCGGAACGATACGGTTCTCGGACGGGGCGACGAACGAACGCTTTGACGGACGATAAATTCGAATGTTTCCGATTGGCCGGTACCAACCAGATACGATTCGTTCACCCGTGAAATATGAAAACTACGAAAATAGATTCGTAGCTGGAACCACCGTCTGGTATCGGTGCACGTTTACCTACACACCATCGTTTTCGCCTCCGTTCCCATCAAATCGAGCGTGATAACGAGCCACGGTATTTATCTCGTCGTTTCGAGCGCGCGACGCCGCCGCGGTAGAAGAACGGCGAGACGACGACGACGACGACGACGAGCGTTGCCAAATTTTCAACCGAACAACACCATGCGGATCGCGGCCGCGTTCAAATATTTGATTTGCTCGATTTTCGGAATCACCGGCCTTTTCGATTATCCGCAATCTCCTCGATCCTTCCCGTTCCACGAACGCCCATCGACGGTTTGCCTCGTCACCGTTCAGGGCTTTTTTAATTTCTCTTTCGTTTTTTGTTCCGCCGGCCATGAGACGAATACACGCTCGATGCATGGTCACTTGGTCCGGCTCGCGAAAATCAAAGAGCGTCGAGCATCGATCAATCTCCCTTTTCCACCATCCCCTCTCGTCCCGGGGGCCACTCTAATCCTCTATCCCTCGTTCTCCTCCTCTTTTCCGCGTTCGCCCCCCCCCCCCCCTCCCCATTCGTTTCGTTATCTCTGCGCACGAAGCGCATTTTTTTTTCTTTTTTTTTTTTTTTATTTCCCTTTTTTTTTTCCACCTACCCCTCCGTTCGCCGCTATGATGGGTGTTCTCGTTCACCAATAACGGGTCTTCAATTTCGTCGTCCGCTTCGCCGTGTTCGGTGAAAATTTCTCGTGACTTTCGGAAGCATAGATCATTCTAGCGGCGATCAATCCCGATCGATCGTTTTCCTTCTCGCGGAACGGATTTTCGCGAAACGCGATTTCGCTTTGCTTTTCCTTCGAGTTTCGTTCCTGCTCGCGCGGCATGTGGCGGCACGACCGACCGTTGCCCCCCGTAATTGCTCCATGAATTTTTCAGTTTACCCGTGAAATTGCTATTTCGTTGCGTCTCGTTATACACGTATATATATATATATATATATATAAGGCGGTCGTGAGTTAACGAAGAATTCTAATTTTGAGAAAGCACGAGCTGGTTCTTCGGCTTCTTTCAGCCAGAGGGGTGGGGCTCGAGGCAGGATTTAATATATTTCCGGCCTTATCTCGCCTTATCTTCCCTTAAACGCGATTCACAGCGACGAGGAAGCAAAAGGATGTTGGCCCACTTTTGCTGTCTCGTAGATGTTATCGTTTACGCGGGACAAGATAGGCCCGGGGTGAGGCTTCTGATTTGTCGCTCGCGCGATAACAATTCGTATCTACTTTTTCCCTCGGTCGAGACGAACGAACGTTTAGGCATCGAGCGGTCACTCACGGTTCAGATCCAACGAAACGGAGGTCTCCTTCGGCTCGATCAGGTCCGTGTTTTTCGCTTGGCACGTGAAATTCGCGCCGAGCTCCGTCCGCGTGATAGGCTGCAGGGTTAATCTAGACGGGGCACGGATAAAACAGAGATATTACTCGGTATAAAAAAAAAAAAAAAAAAAAGAGGAGAAACAGAAGAAGAAGAATGAATTTCTCGATACCTGTTCTCTATAACGTCGCCTACGTTCTTCTCGTATTCCTCGTCTCTGAGCTGACCGTTGACGAGCCACCGGACCATCGGCTCCGGCTTGCCTGAAAAGCAAATTAACGAACCGTTAAGAGACCGAAGCGAATCGGGCGGTAGAGGGCGGAAGATTTAGGAAACGACGAACGAAAACACGGCGCTGGGCCACGAAAGTGGAGCAAATCGCGCGACCGTATGGAGCGTAACGACTCGTGGAAAGTGGTTTCGACCGAGGGGAGATCGACTTGGAACGGTTCGCAGCGGAAGCAAAGGAGAAGGAAAGGGAAGAGGCACCCGGATAGATAACGAGAGGAACAGGAACGACGAGGGGGGGGGGGGGGGAGCGGGGTGGTTAGGGGCGAAGGAGACGGGGCGAGCCCACTAAAGGCCAGATGAGTTCGCTGGGAACTTTTAAATTGGCCGATACCCGCCGAGAGTTTTGGATGCGGTGCTTCGGACAAAAACCTTCTATAACTCTCCCCCCCCCCCCCACCCCCACCCCCACCTCGCCTCGAGTCGAATCAATCGATAAATATCAATTATAGAGCGACAGACGGATCGACGCGACGACGCGACCGTAGAACGGATCAAAGCGGGTGAAATATTAAAAACGGATCTGTAACTGGCAACGATTTCGTCGGCACTCGAATATCGAGAACGTTAGTGGGTACGTGTGCGCGTGCATTCGTGCGATATACGTAGAGAGACACATAGACGCGAGACCGGAGAGGGTTCGAATCGATTGCGTGCTTCGAGAGAATTGGGCCGGAAGTGTACGTATACCTACGCGTAGCTATCGGATCGAATGATAAATAAGGGTTCGACTCGAGTACCTTCGATCTCTTTAACGTAGCTCGCCTTTCGCGATTCTACGTGCCGTAGCGAAAGTGGCGTTTATCGAAAATAAATGGTTCGTGGAGGGTGTGTATCGAGAAAAGTGTATATATATATGTATATATACGTATATATACAGCGTGTACAGTGTATCGAGGGTTCACCATTCGAAGGAACGCTCCTCGGATATAGACTCGGCGTTATATCACCGATTTACATATCTCTCGCGAATAATACGCGGCTCCGTGGCTATAAGATGCATATTTTTGTTGGGAAGCTGCCGGTTAGGGGGTGATAAAAATCGGTAGCTCCCGCGATGATATACGGGCGGGGCCGGTAACGGCTCGGAAGTCGAACAGCGAGAGGAGAACCGTAAAAAGGTGTACCGCGAGCGAAGCTCTTTCATTGTTATTCACGATGCCTCGCCACGCTGGAATTGCAATTTAATCAGACCCGACGCAACCCCGCCTCGCCTTGTCGCCGCGATACTTAAAATTGCGAGTCCGATCTCTGATGGGACCGAGGACTGGATTAGCTCCGCGTCGTTGTTATTCAGGATGCTCGTCGATCTAGATTGCGTTTTTCAAACCGTCTCGAGCCGCGGTCGCTGTCCTCGCGACCTCGCGACAAAAATTGACAGCCAAGTTTCTGGCAGTTTCGTCCTTGAGACGAGGGCAACACCGGTTGCGTTATCTGCACGGTCCGCGATGCGCCTAAAGCGTGGATTTTAATCCGCGGACACCGAACGATATCTTGCAGGATTAAGACCGGTCCGCAGCCACTCGGCCACATCTAACAAGTTTACCACCGTCGGTTCGAACTCTACTTAAGGCAAATACCCGCTCCGCCAGGATCCGCCAGGATCCGCCAGGATCCGGCAGGATCCACCAGGATCCCCGAGATCCTCGCCAGATTCTCCTCTCCGCAGCCACGGCGTCCAACCCTCGGCTCGTTTCATCGTCGCCCCAACTCGGGACCTCTTGATTCAGGATTATCGAGGAACCATCCGTTCCGGCTTTAACCGATTCGCAAAGCTACGCGACTGTATCGCAGTCGCGCGAAGAAAACTATTTCGCGGATATTCGAAGGTGGCGGTGACGGTGAGAGTTTAACCCGCTTTGGAAACGGCGAACGCAGCATCCCTGCCGGCCCGTCTTCGACTTTGCCTCCTCTCGAATAATTTTTAATATCTTTTATGGAGCTACCAGTTCCGGTTTCCGCGGGGGTGGATTGAAAAATAAATATTCCCCGCACTCGGCCAATACTCGGGCACGGGCAGATTGCGATCCCACGACATTCTGCGCATACCCCGGGGAAATAGGCAAAGTGCATCGCGCTTGATGAGGCGAAAGAGAAGGAAGACGAACGGAAGAAAAAGAAGAAAGACCGTCCCCCTTCGTTTCCGCAAGATAATTATCGGAGTAAACTGGCTCGTTGTGCGGACGAGAAACAACCAGAGAGAGAGTGTGCGTACGAATTTCGAGCGCGGTTCGATCTCGACGTTCCAATTCTCGAAATTAACGAAATCTTCTTTTCGAGAGAGAGAGAGCTTCTTTACGCTCGCCTTGACCTTCCTTCCTTTAATCGTTTCCCCGTGCCGGCGAAACGTCTCAAAGGAATTCGTTTCACGGCGTCCGCGGAAAGGGGAATCGGCTCTGAAAGTTCAAGATAGACGTCTACGTCTTCGTGATTATCAAGGGAACGAGAAAAAAAAGAAGAGGAAGAATAATACCGATAATGATAAGAAAGAAAGAAAGAAGGACGAGTAATTTTTCTCGATAAAGCGGAGAAACAATGTTCGAGGTATCGAGAGTTTAGTCGTAAAGTGAATCTGGAAACACGTCCGAGTTGGCATCGAGTCGTTAGGCCAAGGGGGGAGATAGGTGGAAGGGAAACCTCCTCGCGTTTACGCGCGTCGTATAGGTGTAGGTACATCCTCGAAGAAAGACCCTCGATTCTTTCCGGGCACGAAGTCGAGTAATTGGCAATAAATCCTACAAGCTGGCCGAGTCGTAAAATTTTCTCACCGCTATTCCCATAAATTATAGATAACACGGCGGTGGAGGAAGTTAGGCTTAGTTGTAAATCGCGTATAATAGAGCGGTTCGGCGAGAGAGGGATACGGATCGGGGATCAGCGCGAAATCATGCGAATCGATGCGAATCTCTGTAGAAAGATCGGTATAATTAGGGTTAATCGGTGCTGGCGCAGCGGTGTCGAAAACTAGGCAAAAAATATTTATCGTTCGTCGGGCGGAAGATAAAGCTCGCGTATTATCGCGTGTCCCGTGTAATTAACGCGAGGCGTCCGCGTCGGTTTTTTCGTTTTAAACGACCTCGTTTCACGGCGAGACCGGCCAATGGGAACGACGCGTCGAAGCGAGGACGCGTTTAACGCCGGCTACGCGTGTCTCTTCCCTTTCCTTTTTTTTTTTTCTTTTTATCGCATCGTTGCTACCTCCCTCCTCGGGGAAGAAAAATCGCGAGCGAGCGGTTTCTGCTTTCGAATTTCCTGCCGCGTCCGCTCGCTTTATGAAGATTAGACTGTCCGGTTGGCATATCTCGCAGGCGAAAGGCAAATGCGGTTTCTCCGCGGTTGCCTCTGAAATCGCGGTATCCCCTTATAAAGAAGAACCGAGCCAGGCCAGAACGCGAATAAAGCTGCCGATTATTCAGAGAGAGAGAGAGAGGGGCGAGATAACGCCGGGCAAAAGTTTGCCCGATTCCCCGTTGCGCGGTATCGGGGAAAAAAACAATAACGAAAGGGCTACGCGCCGCGCGGCAGAATCGATATCGAATTACGGTACGCGCCCACCAAACGAAACAAACTACCGGTCTAAATATCGGGGGAAGCTAAGCCACGCGGCAATAAAACGCGCGGTCGGCCAATTTTTTAACGCGACGCGTAAAGAGCGTGCCTCGGTCCTGTCCGCGTAAATGAGCTACTACTCGATTTTTACGACGCGCCCGGCCCGCCGCGCATTAACATTTAATCGGTAAAGTATACCCGGACGTAATTTCGCATCGACCGTTCCCGACCTCTCGCGTTTCCGATTGAATTGCAAATCTTTACCGGACCGCCGCTGCCGCCATTTCTGTCCTCGCGGCAGCGAGCACGGAACTTATCGTCCCGTCCCCGTTCGAGGAGAAGAAGCGAGGGGAACGGAACGGCCGCCGTGGCGGCGAACTTTCCTCGAAAAACCGGATCAAACAAACATCGATATCGGCTACCGATACGCTGCCGATACGCTGCCGATACGCTGCCGATGGCTTCGAAGAGAAATTTCAAAAAAGATACGAAACGGAAATAAACCCGATCATTTACAACTAAATGAAAACGAGACTCTCTCCCGGGAACCCGGCCGGTACCGGGATCGTTCGCGGCGTTATTGTTAAGGATAAGCCGATCTTCTCGATATTCAATTTGCACGCCGCAGTGCGTATGATCGATGCGCACCGACGATGCGATTTCCCATCGAATCTGCATAGGGCAATATTCCTGCCGGGTTCGAATTTCGATGCATTCATCTGCGCGCCAGTGGCGGGGATGAACCGCGCGCGTATTTGTATCGGCGGCGTAGTTCGGCGCGTTCGATGAAACGGAGTGGATTTTCGCGTCTTCGTTAAGAGATTCCAGAGGCGGCGGCGCACCTTCTCTTCTCTTCTCTTGGCACCGCGTCGTGGAAGAGGGAAAAGTGGCTCCACGGTTGGCGACGTGGCCCGGAGGGGGGTGGAGAAATAATCTTTTAAGGCACCCGAAGAAGTTGCCGCAGTTATAAACAGAAATTTAGATCCAGTTGCCAAAGTAAACACCGGAACCCTGCTGCTAGTTTGGTGCTTCCTCTCCCGCGTTCCGCTACGGAACGCTTGATCCTCCGCGTACTTACCTACTTCCTCCTGCCGTCGCGGCGTTCTTCCGAACGTGGAACTTTTCACTTAGCTCCCGTCGTCGATAAAAAGTTGTCCGATCTAATAACCGGCGACACCGGTTACTCCGTCGTGTCCCACACCACCACCCACCCCTCTTCTTCGTTTGGCGACCGAAAATCGATTCTCGAACTCTTCTACTTACCGCCGGTCACACGGCACGTCAGCGAAGGGGTGTCACCCTCCTCGTACGGGCCCGCCGTTCCGTTCACTATCCTGCCCCACTGGTCCAAAATGGTCGGCTGCTCCGGCGGCACTGCAACAGACCGAAACGACCGCTCGGTGGTTATAGACGCTCGATAGAGGGAAAAAGAAATTAGGTTTTCGACCTAGTGGTCGCCGTGGTGTGTGCGTGTGCGCGCGCGTGTGTATAGCAGGTAGGTGGTTTCGATGCGGTGCATCGACGCGCGTACGCGTACCCATGATCGTTCGCGGATTAAACGGGACGATATTTTTTCCTGGAATATTCGTTCTCGGACGGGAGAGTCGGTCGCGGATAAGCCAACCAGGCTTGGATATTTCCCTGGTTTTTTCCGTTATTTTACCAAGTTACGTATCCGATGCTTTATCAACGCCGGGGTTCCCAACGTTTCCTCCGCTCTTTGCCCGGCTGCCATCGCTCTTCGTCGCGGAAGAATTAACCGACGCGCGTCGTTTCCATCGGACATAATCGTAAACGATTGAAAACGAATTTCCGATCGTTCGCGACGGTTGTTTTCGCGTGATCTCGGGCGATCGCGTTCGTCCATGTTACCGCGAGCTACAGTTCGGTACATACAACCGTTTCCCTTTGTGTCAGCCGTGCAAAAATAAAAATCTACTGCCTCGAGAAACGATCTTGCTCTCGCGATCGATCCCAGGCTCGGTGTGGCCACTCAAAAAATTGCTTTAAGCGGATACGCGAACGGTCGTTCGGTTCGGCGATGTCGCGACGGAAAAACTACGCGAAACGATCGAACCCCGTCGTAAACTGCGACCAAATCCGAAATAACGTTACGATTCTTGCCGAGTGAACGCTCGTGCCCCGCGAGATACATACGTACGTACGATATATTCGCCTAAGCTCTTTCCACTCGTTTCGCATCGCGCGCGATTAAGCGTTACCGACCTCTGCGAACCTTAGCTTTTCCAGGAGCGAACCCATCGCCGGTTCGAAGCTGGAAAGGGGGAATAATTATCAACCTCCACGACTTTCGATCGACCGATTTATATTTAACAACGCGATCGTTGAAAGGCGGCGATACAAAGTACAATATATCCTCGGACTCCGTGGAGAGTGGAGAGCAAAGGAGAGAGAGAGAGAGAGAGAGAGAGGTGAGCGCACGGGGTTGTAATGGCAATTACCAGTGGTAATCAATGGACCTCGCTCAGACCGCGGCGATAATTTCAGGGCTGGCTGGAAAATAGACGGCCCTTTGTAGCATGGCCGCGCGCGTATACCTACCATCTACATAGATAGTGGGTGGCGTGGTACCTATGTACGCATAGCTTTCGAGCTATTCACTGCCGTTTTACACGGCCGCTACCTCGCGCCCGCCACCTTACACACCACCGCTTCCCGGTGAAACTTTTTCATTTTTAATCCTCACCGACCGACCGCTCTACGTCTTTCACTCTCCTCTTCAATTCGACGACCGCGTCGATGCAGCCACCATCAGCGTCGGCGCGTCGCGACGCGAGTTCCGTTTGTTTCGATACGAGGGATTACCCGCTAAATAGATTCGACCGATCGAGCTACGATTATAATAGCCGCCGCTCGAATTATAGCTGCTCCCGTTTAATGTCATCGTTCTTACATTGTTATGGAAATATCCTTTAACAACGCAACTAATTACCGATGCGCTCGTTTTCACGCTCGAATCAACGTCACGTCGTTCGAACGTCGATCGCGAA
Organism: Xylocopa violacea; assembly: GCA_963969225.1. Lineage (NCBI taxonomy): Eukaryota > Metazoa > Arthropoda > Insecta > Hymenoptera > Apidae > Xylocopa > Xylocopa violacea. The sequence continues at coordinate 25,482,584 of CAXAJV010000012.1, forward strand.
GCGAGATTCGACTGTTCCGCGTTTTGCCTTTCCAGGTTCGGGTTGCTCTTAGGGACAACGCGAAACTTGCCGCCTCGAACCGTTATAATATATTACGCACGGTAGCTTCACGGGTCGATCCTCGCATTACCATACGTTTCACGGTGGATTCGCGTGATGGAAGTCTTCGCGTCAATTGCCAGTAGTCCCTATTGAGAGAAATACCGCGGCGCGTTGATGGTACCAGCTAGCTACTATTAAGTCAGACAACTGGGAAGCGTGTTAAATTTCAAGGGAATGGTTCTCCAATAGTAGTAATAGCCGAGCGGTGTCAGACGAGCAGAAACATTATCGTAAGTGGCGCCAGAGAGAGAGAGAGAGAGAGGGAGAGATGTCCGATAGCCCAGCTTTAAGACCCGTCCGAGTAGAAATTGGAGTAGACTCGCGTTCTCAGCCCCCCCCCTCTCTCTCTCTCTCTCTCTCTCTCTAGACCTTCGCTCCATTGATCTTCGGCTTTGATCAACCCTGTAAACGGCTCGGCTTCCCGTAAGCTTTTTAAATATTTAATCGTCTATCCCTCGCGCTCCAATTAACCTTCTCGGTGTCGGCCGCGACGTTCTTTTTCGCTTCTTTTTTTTCACTTCCCCTTTCCTCGCAAACACTCGAAACGACGCGTTGCATCGAACGCCAACGACCCACTGACCCGGTCGAGGATCGAGAGAGCGGATTGCCACCAAATGTTATCGAGATCCTGGTTCGTCCCCCGCAGGCCAGATCGCGCTTCGAGATGGCATTCGCGAACGAAATTACATGTCACGAAAAAATTCGCTTATTATTCCGCTCCGCGGGCTCCGCTCGAGCGATATCGCCACGTTTCTCCGCGACGTTATTTATCTCGGCCACTCTCGTCGCTACCTCGGCACGCTTCTTTCCGGCAAGGCGAGCATCCAAATCCATCGTTACACGTACACGCATCGTCGTTCGTCTACCGATTAAAACCGTTTCTATTTCGTTACCTATTCATCGACGCGGCTAGAACAATTTACGATTTATGGCGTACACTTCCGCGCATAATAATTACCCACCGCTGCTCGCTCGGCCAAACAATTCGTTATTTGCATTTTTATTGTCCCCCGCGTATCTGAAAACCCGACCGACCGGCCAACAAATGCACCGTTAAATAACTGCTTTAATAAATTCAACGGCATCCTCGCGCCTCTCGCGCCTCTCGCGCCTTCTATCCGATGGGTAGGATCTACCTCATCGGCGAACACGGACGTCGTCGACGGTGTCCCTTCCTTCTTCCTTTGCGCGCTCTTAATGGAGAAAAGAGCAAAAAATAAGAAAAAGAGAAAAGAAAAGAAAGCAACCACGTTCGGCGATAACTCGTTCGTGGTAGAGGGTACCATTTCCCGGTCGACGCCTGGATAAAGTCGTAAAGGCTCCGATCGCTTCGCGTCCCCCCGCCTTTCCTTATTGTCGCGGGACGGTTAATCCAGGGCGAGAGAACGCGATTCAACCGTGCATACAAAGGGTAAATTGTTATCGACAAGAATATCATTGTTCGCGGTGTTCTTTATTGGTTAAGGCGACGTTTCTCCGTTGCAACGAGATAAATCGATTCTCGAACGGTTACCACCCTCGTAACACGGACCGTCTACTCTCTCTCTCTCTCTCTCTCTCCCCCCCCTTTCATTTTTCCTTCCTTCGAGCCTTTCCGCCGTTTGCTCGCCGTCTTTCTTCGCGGCTTTTCATCCTTTTCCTCTTTTCCGTCTTTTTTTTCTCTCTCCTTTTTTCTGTCTGCGGCAATCTTGGATTATCCTCTCGCGCGACCATCTCCAAAGGAACGAGCGCGAACACTGCCGGTAAAAAGGAGTCCCGGAGACACGGGGAAGCATTCTGGTTTCCACCGAAGGGAAAATTATTCGCCGCTGTATTTATTCGCGTTCGTTCTGGCTGTACGATCAACGAGTTCCTTTCCCGCGGTAATCCTTCCTGGATGGAAATTGATTTGGAGTTGTTTGGAATTTTTGCAGACTTTCCCAAAGGTTTCGCCGTTGAAACAGGTAAACGAGGAACGAAGTTCTAATGGATTGCATCCGCGCGGAGGGTAATATTCGAGTTAAAATCCATCATTCCCGTGTACTATTAAAAACCGTCCAACGAAGGAGATTGCCGCCGGTATATTTGTATATACACGCACAGGTACGCGTACGTAGATACTCTGTCAGAAGGCGACAAGACACGATGGCGCGCGTTGCCTCGTTCTTGGATTTCAATAAAAATGTCAAATTTTATTTTCAAATTCGTCGACGGGAACGTCGTCCCATCGTTCATGTTCCTTGTCAGCTCGGAGCGCGTCCTCCACCTCTTGCTGCTGCTGCTCCTCCTCCTCCTCCTCCTCCTCCTCCTCCCGTTCCTCCGGCAGCTAGATCCTCTTTTCCTCTTCGCGTTCCCCTCTTTCGCGCCGTTAACGGTAGCTCGCGACTAGCACTCGAGGCTCGATACGGAGCGGGATGCAAAGCAAAAAGGGACGGAACGGAAAATAATAAGGAACGTCGGTACGTCGTCGCGGATGGGAAACAGTTACAAGCTGGCGAACGGTTTGTCGCGGGAGGTCGCGAATTAATTCGCTTCGCCGCCTATTCCACCGTTCCGCGTTTCCGCCGTCACCGGAAAGTTAAATCGACGACTAGCGCGCGAGCTACACGAGTTTCCACTATCGTTCTAAAATTCAAACGTGCCACTCGATCGTCGAGATCGCGGCGCGATTTTAAAATACTCGGCTCGGTGCGACGCGACGATTCTCGTTTGATCGCGGAAAGTTGCAGAAAAGGTAACGAACTGGCTTGTAAAACAAGTAAACGCGGCGAAGAAAGAGCGGCTAGCAGCGAGCTGCTGGTCCCTGCCTTCCTCCGCGTCTTTTCTGCTCGACCATTTGAATAAGCCTCGTAAGCCCGAAGCTCCGACGAGTTGAAAAGCCGGCCGATGTTTGCCCGAATGCCACTTCGTATGCCGGTAAAACACGGACCCAGGGACGTTTTTCACCGGGTCGAGGTTTTGATACGCACGGATATCCAACCGAATTAATATCGCGGCGAGCAGTATCCGTTCCCCGCTCCTTTTTCTCCGTCTCGACCAATTTCACCGACGATGGCTGTTTCATTACCCGTCGGAGCGTCCGAGAGTAGCGCTTGTTAAATTTTTACGGCCAACAGTTTTTGCGAGCGGACAGACACGGCCACGGCGTGTCACCGACTGGCTCTCGTTCCTCGGCCAGATGTAACGCGAAACGTTCTCGATTAGCAGCCGAATTCGCATATATTCTTTTCCTCGCTGGCAGCCGATAAGTCAAAGCGGTGGACATTTTAATTATAACGAGGAAGGATATTGCAAGGCACACGGAAACGAACCTAGCCAACGTTAACCCGGCATCGTTACGGGCTCTCGTTAATTTCGCCTTCTACGTCTTCTTCTTCCTCTTCCTCTTCCTCTTCCTCTTCCTCCCCTTTCTCGGCAAAGCCCGGTTTTACCTTTGACTTTTTCCAATGGCCGAACGAAATGGGATCCGCGTTTTTATCGAGACCAGAGATTGAATTATGATCACCTCGCGGTATCGCTGACCGATTAATCTTCGATTATCGCGGCGGGATTCGGTCATTATGGGTCGCGCTTGCTAGATTCGTAAAATACGATCAGTTTTTTCGTTCGTCCAGAAAACAGTTGGTCGAAATAACGAATCGCTGCGCAAAGATAAAACGCAAACTCCGTTGAAATTTGATCTTTCGTCTGGCGTTTCGCGTTGAAACCAGCCGTTCGTTCGTTCGATCGATCGATCGATCGGTGCATTCGTTTAAAAGTTGGGATAACTTTGCCGAGTAGCAACGTAAGTGGTCTAATTCTCGGCGAGCAAATGGCTGTCCTCGTCGGATTGCCTGCTGGCGGGGCTCGTTAATCGAATCCATGCGAGTCGGAGGACTCGGATTTATTGGGGATCGCGGCGAGACCGGTTCGTAAATCACCGAACGAATCGTTTAAACCGGGCGCTTATTCTTCGAAGGCGAGAGCACGATGGTTGTTGAATAGGAAATTTTCAATTTCGGTGATTCCTGAGGGCGCGAGCACGAGAGCATGGTCGGTCGGGGTGGTTGATGACGCCACGGACATTTCTCCGCGCGTCGGATAATGCGACGGGGACGGTAAGAATAATGTCGGCGTTTCCAAAAGTCGTCGACGGCTCGAAAAAGTGGCCGGCAGATTCGTGCGAGTCGTAAAGTGATTTTAAGCGAGAGCCAGCTCGCCGGAAAGTTCGCCCGGCTGAGATATGGGTGGAAATATTAAAATCCGTGCTGGCCCGGTCGTCACCCCGTGAATCAGTGGTTGCCATTCGTCCGTTACCTTCGCGAGTCGCCGCGAGGGAGTCGCTGGCCAAGCAGTTTTCCCCAGGGGAGGAAACTCGTTAGATCGGAGAAACTCGCGATGGTTGCGGAGATGGTGGGGGATTTTCGTGTTCGTCTAGTTATCATTGTCGAGTTCGAAACGTCGAAATAGTTTCGAATTTCGGCAAGTAAACGAGTTCTCCTCTTTTCGATCGTGGAGTTTGAAACGAGTCGAGAGAGACGCGCGGCGTGGCGCGTGGCAGAATTGAATCGGGGCTGGAACGCGTTCGGTCCTTGGAATAAGGACGTATTCCAAGTTTGTTGAAAGCGCACTTTGAACTTTATATCCGAAGGTATTTGTACTTGGGGACATTTATGGGCATCCGTAGACACCGGCGCTAAGAATCTTGTTAGAATCGGAACTTTGCGAACGTTTGCATCCGCCCCGGACTTTGTAGGAGAGGTAGATCGCAGAGGTGCTCTCGACAACCGTCGAGAAGAGAGAAGTACGACGACAACGAACTCGTCTCTTCTCTCTTCGAGCGAATGTTTCGCGTTCGAAAGGAGACAAAGTCTCTCGGCGTAACGTTAATCGTCGATGGGTGTGCAGCGTTCGGGCAAATAATTTCCAGGGACAAAGATTCGTCTCGATCCGGAAGGAAGGAGGGAGGGGGGGGGGCCGCGCGTGTCTCGGAGGCAGACACACTCGAGGTATTCACGGTGAAATATTCCTCGACACTGGTACACGGTGAGGAAAATTTTGTGTACTTATCGAGTTATGTACTCGCTCCACGTTCGTCGGATGTATCGAGCCAATTTAGGCGTCTGCACAGCTAGATCGGGCCGCGTAGAACGGACTGAAACGAGGCCAGAACGGGGGTGGTAGGAGGAGGAGGAGGAGCGAGCGAGGTAGCTAGCAAAGTTGGTTGGTAGGTGGAAGAGCCGATTTCTACGTCAATATTTGCGAAACATTACGCTACGACGACGCAGCACATATTCAGGGACGCGGTGGCGGCGGCGGCGGCGGCGATGGCGACGGCACACGTACGGATCGCGTGGTAGAACCTCGCCTACCGTTCCAACCGGTGTACACCTTTCTCTCCTAGCTGGAACCGATGCAACAACGAATACGCGAATTCCGCATTATCGAATCATGCGCTGCGGCTAGACTTCGTTCGATACAATCTGCATTCTATCCGGCGCGACGCGAGCAATGTTCGCACGCGCGCGCGCGCGCGCGCGCCACCCACTCCCTCCCCATCTGGCCCTCCTCGTCGTTTCGACGTATCGACCGATCGGGCAATCCTGCAATGTCCACAGCTCCGCGTACGAGATCGTCGATCAACGTTTAATGCCGGTTAATGGCGTCCTATCTAAACAAGAATTCGTTGATCGAAACCCTTTAGCCATCCACCGGTAAACCTGGTAATTAGAGACGACCGTTTCGATAAAGAAGTCGCGCGATCGAGTAGAGCGGGGAACAGGTGGCAATCGTGCTCGAATTTTTGTCAGTTCGAGCGAATTGAAATTTCTGGGAAAGTTGGGGAGGAACCGCGAGTGCCGCGGCCGCCGCGGCCGCCGCGTTAGCAGAGCCGGGCCCGGGACACGTCGTCTACTTGGAATAATTCGCGTAGTTAGCGGCCGGCAGTTTATCACACCGCGGGTGACAACGCCGCGCTCCCCTCGTTCCAACGCTCCGTCGGTTGGTTGGTTGGTTGGTTGGTTGGTTGGAGTCTCCGTTGTGTCGGCACACGCATAGTTCAGCAACCCGAAACCAAGATCGCGCGGAGTGCGAAGTAAGCGTCGGCTTAAGAACGAGCTTTCACCCCCGGCATTCCGGCGCCTACCTATGAATTACCACGCCGATATATCGCTCATCTTTCTGACAAACGGCCGCGAAAATAACTCGCGACCGGTTAATTTCATAATTTCTCGTCCCTTCGATCGTAAAACTATTTCTCTTTCGGATAACGGAGAGTATATTTTCTAGGATTTAAGATGTCTTTCCCTTTATTGCGAGCTGCAGTCGTTCCACCGTGCGATCGTCGATCTTCCGGCTCTTTTTCTCCGCCCCGCTCGCCCTCTCCTGGGTTACGTTACGATCCCCACCGACGGCGCTTATTACGACGACGGTGGTAGTCGGAAACGTTCAAAAATTTCTAGTCGCGCAATCTCGTTGCGCGCTGAAAAATTTGCTCGAATAATGCCACCCGTATCGTACGCCATTATCTCGCCGTAGATTCTCTGGTAAATAGAAAAATTCAAGGTGCGCTGCTACTCGGATTTGCCGGTAATCCTGTTCAACGCGATAGCGACCGAACACTTTAAACGTCGCACGTTGGACGTTGAATAAACGATGCGTTTCGAATGGATCGTTTGATACAAATCGAATGGATTTTAATTCAACAGGCGAGTTAACGAATCGCAAAATGAATGAATCGTCCGACCGACAACGTCCAACGAAATTCGCTGACAGGTAACGCTTGCGTATCGAGGCCTATTATATTTTTCCTCGAGACGAGAGCGGCCGAGGTCTCCGAAAATCGTGGTTCGCGCGAGCCAGGAGGAGTCCCGGATTTATGCGGGTCATAAATTCATGCGACTACGCGCGAACCGGTTTTTCCGATCTCGGACCACCCAACCTCCCTCCCTTTTAACCCACCACCTTTCGCGCGGCGTTCACACCTTTTCCACCCTTGCCGCGTTCCGCGCGAACTCGCCGCCCATCTTGCCGCATTTTCCATCCCGTCGCCTACTTTCGCCTTTCACGATCGCGATGGAAATTTCGAGCATCGATCGCTCGGCTTTGCAGCCTTTTGTGATCGCGAAAGCCAGATTCTGCGCTCCTCCTCCTCCTCCTCCTCCCCTCTTTCCCTTTTGCTTTTTATTCCGGCCCAAGGTTTTTCCTTTTGCTCGTTACGGAACGGAGCGATGCTCGTTCGCTCGCGAAAGAAAGCGAACGCGCGTATAATCGCCGGTTTAATTCGATTTGAGAGCGTGTTCGCCGCGCCGGTGCAGCATTAGCAACGGCGCGGAACCGAGTGCCGGATTATCGAAAGCGAGGAGAAAAGCGACGAGAACACGGCAGAGGGGAAAAGTACTCGCGATTCAATTTATACGGTTCGCGAGAGGACAGGGCCGTGCTCTCGTAGACGCGCGCCCGCGTCCGCACTCGCGCTCGGGGGTTAATTATCCTCGCCACAGAGAGGCTCGATTATGTACAGCTATCCAGGTGGCCAATAGAGCGCAGCCAACTTTTATCCCCTTTCTTCTCTCTCCTCGCCCTTTTTCGTTCGCTCCTCCTCTTACTATTTTTCCCCATTAGTCGACGCGTGGAACACAACCCTACACCTGCGCCAACCGGATAAGGGTTGCCGACCTCGGGACAAACTCCCGTTCCGATGCGTGCAGCGCCCCGCCGAGTAAAAGGTTGCAAAAAAATTCCCGCTCGACGCTTTTCATCCGAAATTGCTGCTTGTTCGGCCCGAACAAGAATTGTTCGACGATGCTACGACGCTCGCTTCGCCGTTCCGTTTCGGACCTTTTCAATTTCGAAGCCTTTCCGATACCTTCCCGACACCCCAGAACCGCGCGGCTACTTTACCAAATTGCCTTCGAATTCGCCCCGAAACCTACTTATTTTACGGAACCGGAAAGCTTCGCTTCACCGACAACGATAAATAGCGAACGCGCGCGTGCAGGTGCAGCTTCGTTAGCTTCCTACGCGTACTTAAAGGGTAATCGCGTATGGAAAATGGATAGAGATTTTCCACGAGGAAATGCTAATGTAACCGGAAGAAGGCGCGGTGACGCAGAAGAAGAAGAAGAAGAAGAGGAAGAGGAAGAGGAACGGGAAGGTTAATTAAGGGAAAACGTAACGACGGGGGGTTTGTCCAGCAGCAGCCCGGTCCATTTCTATGCACGGTTCCATCTCTCCGCCTCTCTCTCTCGACCGACTTTGACTACTCGAGTTAACGCCAAAAGTTTCGCGTGCATTTTTGAAATTCTAATTCCCCTGACCGTCTAATCTCCTCGATCCCTTTCTCTCCCCTCGGATACACCGCGTTGCTTTCTTTCGCGGGGAATTCCCGCGATGGATGGTCGCGGAAAGGTACGCTCGCGGAGGACAACCGGGAGAACCCGGTGGTGCAACGGATGCCGCGCCGGCGCGACCGCCAGCTATATACGTATATATAGAGATATAGATATAGCGCACAGCCGACATCCACCTATAGAACCAGAACTAATTGCGCTGTATTTAATTAAGCCACGGATTATTTCCTTAACGAGGGCAGATCTCTATTCTTCCTTCCTACCGTTTCAGCGGCAGGCTTCGCTTCCATCTCTTACAATTTTCCACCGACTAGGAAAGCATATCTCGGAGATATGCACGGCTCCACCTGCCGGCCCCATAATCTCTGGTTTCGTCGGCTTTCTCGCGGTATACGTGTGTTCCGTATAAAAAGGAACCGCGGAAAAGTCGAAGGAGAAGCGAAAGTCCGCGAAGCCGAATTCGGCCGCGGTACCCCCTTTACTATCCGGTTAGAACGCTGCGATCCAATTTGCACACCAAGTTACACCTTGAGTGGCTTTTGTCACCACCGTCGCTCTTTTTTCTAGTCGCCGCGCCGCGGTTGAAAAGGCCACGCTTCCGTTGCCAGCGAATTAACATAGTTCTTGCCTTTTGTCCGTAAATTACCATAAACTGGCGCGGTACGCTGCGCTGCACGCTTTTCAAACCCCCTGCAAAGCTTTCGACGCGCCGCCTTTCATAGAGGGACTGCGGGTTGCCGCGGCCACGATTTCGTACCATCGAAGCTACCCCACCGGAATCGCTCCGCTCGGATCCCCGCGTTCGCTTTGCTGTCGCGCGTTTCTCTCTTCGCGGAGAGGAATAGGGTACATAGGGTAGGACCGTACGCCGCCGCCGTATCGGTGCCCGAGTATCATCGGCGATGGGAGGGCGGTGGCGGAAAGCAGGATATGAAAGAAAAGGAAATGACCGATAAAAAGGTGGGCCGACGTTGCAGGGATGGTAGAAGGACGCCGGTTACGAGAGAAAATCCAGTGGACGGACGCAATCTAGGAACTCTTGGGAACCAATCTCCTCTGATGAAAATACCTCGCTCAAAGCGGACGGTTTTCTAGCCGGGCCAATTTCTTCCGTGACTCCTTTTTGGAACATCGCGTGCAACCGCGCGCATCTCCTACCTTTGCCCGTGCCTTTGAAAATTTCACCGTTAACCGTCGCGAGTCTTCCGCGATCTCGCTGTCAATTTTCACTGGATCCAGAAACGACTGCACTGCGTCATTTAACTACACCGTTATTCCCCGTTTCCTCTCTTATGCCTCCCTCCGTTTTAGCCGGTTGCTTTCCAATCGTCGCGTCGATCGATACGTTACGAATGGAAGAAGGTATCTCGACGGACGGACGGACGGATCGGGGATTTTATTCAAGATTCGAACGCCCTTCGCTAGCGACCGCTTCGAATCTAACGTAATCTAACCTAATCTAACCTACCGGGTAGTGTTTCGTTTCGTTTCGTTTCGTCTCGTTCTCTTCTTTTCTCTTTCGTCAAGGAGAAAAGCGTAAACCGACGAACGCGATTCGCGCGGATTGGTTCATGCATTTTTCAACGACCGCCGTTTGTTCGATCGGACTCGGTTGTCCGCTGAGAAGCGCACTTTTCGCTCGACTCCTCGAGAGCGGAGGGGGGATTCGGGTACCGAGAATCGATCGACGGGGAATCGCCGACTTACCGATCACGGTCAGGTTGTAGCGAAAACTTCGCGTCTGCCCCTTCCGGAAGTCGACTCTGCACCTGTAGGTGGCCGCGTCGTGCCTTTTGATGTCCTCGATCACGAGGACCGCGGGGCTCGGGAAAGCTGTTCGAAAATACGCTCGTGGCCCGAACACGCCTGAATCCGAGGAGTGAAGCGCTTTGGTCACCGGCTTCTCTCGGGCATCGATCCTGCAACAGAGAAAAAAATATCCCCCGAGGTCAATAACCAGTCGGCTTGTTTACTGTCCGGTCGACGTAATCACCGTGCCGTTTCGAACAATGGGAATCGCGGGATTGTATTTTCCGGCGCCGCTCCGAAACGACAATGAAATTTATCGAAACGTCGCTTCGTAACTGTTTAACGTAATATAAATGTAATCTGCCATTTATTAAAGTTCGATAGTGCGACGCTCGGTAAGTGGCACGAACGGTTTCGAAACGTAATAACCATTATCGCTCGGGTACATACCCGCATTATTAGTTGGTAATCAGTCGCGATCGATGCCTCTGGTCGGGCACCTACGCTCTCGACGTTCGCTCCAATCGAATCGAATCGAATCGAATCGAATCGAATCGAATCGAGCGGTTTTATTTGTTCAACCTCTTTGTTAGTCGCCCGTCCGCGATTTATACGTACTTGGTACCCATCACGCTTCTCGCGTACGCATCGTGCACGCGCTCGGAGACTTTCCCGAGGGAATCTAACGCGTACGTACACACCCACGCTGCCACTTGCCCGCCTTTTGCCTCGCTTTGTTCGGCCTTTCCTCCGCATCAGTTGCTCGGCCAACCCCCCCTCCCCCCCGTTTCTTTTTCTCCGGCACCAACACCGTTCGAACTCGCATTCGCACTCGGAATCCCAAGAATTCGCGCGGAACGGCCTTCGCGGTATTCGATATGTACGTTGGAAACGATCGCAATTTCCGGCCAATGAAATTCAAGCGTGGCGCGGCGCGGAGGTTTCATTGTAAGGGGTCGACCACCACACAGAGAGGAACGCACGCCGAGGAGGAGGAGGAGGAGGAGGAGGAGCGTTTCAAAAACTCTCACCCATTACCGCTCGCCCCGCTCTGCGTACTAGAAGAGAATATCATTATTTCGAATCGATGGAATAATTATCGCCGGCCGAGAATACAACGCGCGGCCGACCAGAGATAACGCAATTAAACCGCTCCGGTATTATCCGATATTTTGCGCACACCGATACCTCTCGTCCCTCCTTCCCTCGGCATTTCCCTATTATATTATCGTCCGCTCTCTCTCTCTCTCTCTTCACCGGTTAAGAAAACGAATCCAGGCACGTAAGTAAGTAAGTAAGTAAGTAAGTAATGCAAGCAAGTAGGGGATCGAGCGATAAAACCGTGGTTAATGTACTCGTTGACACGGCAAATGTCTGACGAGCGTCATTTTTAAACGCGCCGAGCAGCCGTAGCCTGATAAAATTTTTCCGGTGGAGTGGCCATTTCAGGGTGACAGTCGCGCATACGGTGGCGGAAGGGTGTCGCGAAATAAATGATCGAGGCTGAAAGACGATGGTGTGTACGTAGGGTGGTGGCTGGAACGTACGCCGGAGATTGATGAAACCGGCCGGTTGTCGTCGCGTATCGTCGACGGATTAAAATATGACGAAAATTTCCGCGTCTTCGAAATACCGTCTCAATTACGATCGCGACCTTAATAATCCTTTCTTTTTTCCGCGACTCGATCCCGATGAAATTCAATGAAACTTTCAAATGCTCGCGTATAAAGGTGACGACGTATGGACGTTCGTTTTACGAATAAACAGGGAACGAGGGGACAAGGGGACAACGGTTGTTGGATGCAATAAGGAAACGCGACTTTTCAGTCGTTCGCGTCGAAGAGTCTGTTCGGTTCACGTCGACGCGCCGGCGAGTAATACGGAATCGATGTCTGTTTTATGAAACGTTTTATCTCACCGCGCAGCCCGTTTTCCAATATTTCGCCCCCGTTCTCGCTCTATCTGCTTTCTCGCGACCCCTGCGTCCTCCAACTCGTCCTACTTCTCCTTCTTCTTCTTCTCCTTCTTCTCCACCTGCAGCTGCACTGCTTGGCCGTTACCGTGCTGGTCGACCCTCGTCTCGTAAAAATGATTCACGCCCGCTGGGCGAAGGGTAAATAGCACCGGGGCATAAATATACCTAGCCACGGGCCTTGGTTCGCGGTCCGCATCCACTTTACAACCCGTTCTTCCGAGGTTTTTCTTGTCAATTAAGTTCCTCGACTTTATAGCGGACGGGCGTTGTCGTTACCTTGGCAACCGTTTCGACGAAACGTATCAATCCTGTTATTAATTCGGCTGGTCTTCCTTTTTCGGATTCCAGTCGGAAAGCGAGCAGCCACGCCGGCGATACAGCGATCCATTTTCCGTGACTCGGTGCATAATTACATACAACGGGGAACGCGCGGCTCCTTTTTTTTCTCCCTCCCTCCTTCCCTCCTTCTTCTTCGTCCTTTTTTCTCTTTTAGGATTTTCCTCCATTTATGTTGCTTTTCCACCGCAAGCTTCGCCGGCGTTCCATCTTTTTGCGTAGCTCTCCGCGGTTCCCTGGCTTCGCGTTCTCCTCGTAAAAATGATGCATGCCTTCCGGGCAAAGGATAAATAGCGGCGAAATAAATGGAGACCGTTCACCATTTACCTCGCTTACGTTTCCCTAAAGAATATTGTATATCCGTTTATTTATTGCCACGCTAATTTCGCGACATTCTCCTCGAGTTGTTTCGCCCGCGTCGAGAACCTCGTTCCATTTACGCAAACTTTGGACGTCTTCGAGCTTTAGAAATTTATACATTTACCCGACGACCGTCTCCCTTAACGTCTCTCCCGTCCTTTGTTCGCCCGTTGTTTTACGAGCTGCGCATTTTTCCATTCCGACCGGTAACGCGCGTTGTCACGGCCGTACGTTGCGTCTACGAGCGTCTACGAGAATATATTTTTCTTTCAAAGAAGACCATAGGGAAGGAGAATCGGGAACGGCGAAAAAGAAGAAAAGGTGTAAAACCTTTGCTACGGTCCGTTGAAAAATGTAAAAATGATTAGAGGCGGACGATTAAAAATGCTGGCAGTGATTTCCGGTCCGTTAGCCGCGCGGCGGCGCACGGTTTTTCCCTCTCTCGCATATCTCTCCTCAAAAAGCTGCTACCGCAAAAATGATAAACGGTCCGCGGTCAAAGAGTAAATAACAACGCGTCGCTATCGTACCACCTTAATTGTAAAAACCGCGAGAACCCAACTACTACTACTACTTTATCGGTTTCCTCGATTTTCCTCCTTGCCTCTAAACAGTTTCCCCGGTAATCGAAACTTTTACGATCGATTAATCGAACGCCGCAAAGAAATTGCCACGCTCGAATGCGCCGCAGCACCGTTCCTCTCTCCTCTTCTCCTCTTCTCCTCTTCTCTCCTTTTTTTTCCATTGTTGGATCCGCGCGTGGAACTCGATACCACCGGGTGGATGCATAGGTAGATGGGTGGGTAGGTAGGCAGAGGCCTCGCGAAAAGAGCATTTCGCCGAGGCAGGAATGACGAGAACGTTTGTATACGATAACTCGTATCGCGACGATTGCTATTTGTTTTCGCGTCCGTGCTGTCGACGGCAATGAGTCCCGTGGAAATGGAAGTTGGTTTCGATGAACATTTCCCAGCTCGTGCACATCGTGTGTGTGTGTGTGTGTGTGTGCAGCCACCGTCGCGCCGCTACCGCGCGTACTACCGTGTCGACGAATGGCGCGGCGGATTTCAGTAGAAATAACGAGACGCGGTCAGACGTATCGGAACGGGACGCGTGGCTCGACGCTAAGTCTTAAACGCGTGATCGAGACGACTGCTGCTCGCGCGGACCTTTTCACCAGCCAACCAACGATAAGGAACGCGTGATTGGCAACGGCCGGGCTTTCAAACTTTCATCGGACGATCACCTCTCGATAATGCCTGTCCTTAGAAGCAGAGGCCAACAGTCTGTGATAATACCATACCGGGTCGATAACGAAATTCAATATTTCCACGGTAATGGCCGAGCAGGGTGGCGATGGTAATGCCGCGCGATTCGCCCGCGCGCGAGGCCCGTGTTAATATTTAGGGTTACTGCTCGAGAGCACGCCATCCCGAGTCTAGCACGCACCCCGTTGCAACTCTTGAACGCGATACCTTGTTCGATCGTTCGAGCATCTCCGAAACCACCGTCGAGCATCGACCAACCCAACTTATTCGTTTATTTACTTATTTCGTTTCATTCGCCCACGCTTTCTTTCGTAAGCGGTCGATCGGTCGATATATCGTTTGTTTTTTTCCTAGACCCCCCTCTCTTTTTCCCCATTTTTTTTTTTTTTTTTTTTTTTTTCTCACCGACACTGGCTCGGCGCGTCACGAACCTTTGTTTTCACGGCTAAACATTGTTATGCAGATGGGACCAGACGGCATTGTTGTTCGGATAGACCTCCGCGCGCAGCCATGAAGCCATTCTCATGATAATTTTCCAGGATTATTTTTCGTAATTTCTCATGGAATACGTTGAACATCCCCTTGGCCGTTTTCTACAGGCGCTCGAAAGAAGAAAAAAAGAGCAAAAAAAAAAAAACAAAAAAAAAAAAACCCCCCCCAAAAAAAGAGAAACAGGAAAAAGAAAATAAAAAGGAACGACCGACCACCCCCTCGTCTCTCTCCTCACCATCCTGTTCCAGCGAGCAGCACGGTCAGCTTTTTGCATCTCTCTCCGCTCGGAGAGTGCTCGTTTAATTTATTTACTACAAACTGCCTTACGTTCATTAGCATCTCGACCGAACGGTAATTCCCGGGTAGGAAAGAGTAACGCGAGGTATTCGAGTAAAAATCACACTCGGACCAGGGTGACGAGAAGCAAGGTTGGCGGCAAATGTACTACTCTACCGTTGATCGCGACGGAAAATCGTGTTTCTCGAATCCGTAATCGAATTTACCCGGCATTCTCCTTCGATTACGCGGTGCCAACGGCAGCCGGTTGGAAACCGACCGTTCGATTAACGGTGTATCAAAATCTATTCGCGCGCTCCTGAACCCTCCCGGGGAAGAAAACGATTCCTCCTACCCCGTGGGTCGTTTCGTTAACGTAAGAGGACACGGCGAAGACAGGGGGCGGCGAACGACGGCGCGACTCGCGTCGCGCTCGATTAGAGGGACAGGCAGAGGCGGCGTAATTCACCAACGAGCGATAACAGAGAGACGGTAAATTCGAGAATGCTCCTCCTCGACGTGTGTGCCATCGACCGTTTACGTCCGGTATTATCCTATTACCGTGGACTTGGTCTCGCGACGAATCTCGACGAAATATTCTGCTCTCCGACAGACGGAGAGCTCGTTTAGATATGGAAAGGTGAAAAAATTGTCGAGTCGCGATTCGACGCGGCTTTGCGACGGAAAAGAAACAGATGCGGAGGCGAACGAACGCGCACGGTAACGAGAATCGATAATGGGTCTCGAACGAAATCGTGCCTTCGACGAGATTCCGCATCGGTTTGACTTCTATCAGTCGGCCGTCCAATAACCGGGATGCGGTTCCGGCTGAAAGGAGATAAATTGAACAACGACTGCCACTCGTACGAGGCTCTCTTCGATATCGTGACTGGTTTTTAAAACCGCCCGCTGGCGTTATCATCGTCCCGAAAGTAGGATTGGAATTAATAAAGAGAGCTTTGGCGATAATTCGGTCTCGATCGAAAGGGTAACTCTCGTTTCGGTGGTCGTGTGCTCGATACAATAGTTTGTCCAATAGTCGAAGTTGGAATTTCAGAGCCGTCGTCATGTTCGATTTTCGGGGCAGGCGACTGGCCAGACGTCGATAACGAGTATTGTACGCGAGAGGACAGGAAGCGACGATGGAGGACGCGGCAACTTTCTCGACCGTCAGATACGCGCGGCAGCTCGGTTCGGCCGCGAATTGAATACGTCGCGGCGCGGCCGGAGTAATCGGAGTAATGATAGCGCGAGCGAGCGAGGTCGACGAGGGAGGTTCAATTCGAACCGGTGCCGTTTGCCAGATGCGATCACACCTCGTAGCTCGTACAATTCCGCTGGGCTAGATTAGACGGAAGAGAGATCGCTGGGACGATGAAACGTCGAGTTGAAACGAGCGCGAGGCGCCGGTTCGCGCTAATTGATTAGTCGGCTTCGAACTTGCAATTAACCGGTCGACCTTCCATTGTCGGATTTTCAATGCGTAAAATTTATTAGCTCCGATCTCCCGTCTGGTTCGCCGGGGCCAATGTAATTTTCCGTAGACACGAGGTTCGCGACGCGACGCGACGCGACGCGACGCGACAACGGCGAAGCGTCGAATTTGTCGGGTATCCCACGATATACGCGCGTGCACGGTATACTACGACGCCTTTCTCTCTCTCTCTCTCGTTCGCTTTCAATCATCCTACGGAGCCGTCTTCTCGCCCCTTTTCCCTCTTTGTCATCCCGGCGTTATCGGCTGACACTCGCTCTCCGTCCTTCTCCCGTCGTTTATCTCGCGACCTCTCGGCCGTATTCTCGTTCGTTCGTCAGCCTCCCTCCCTCCCTCCCTCTGGCACCCTCTGATTTAGGTCGCAGCCAACCCGCTAACTGATTGAGGGTGATTGACGCTCTGGCTGAATACCGGACAAGCCCGAAACCCATTATTTACTGCTCGGGCCTCGCGCAACGTTATAATTGCCGGCAGCTATTCCACCAGCCTCTACCCCTCTGCCCTCGGTCTCGATTCGATTTACCTCGCCGGACCGGACCGACGTCGAACCGTCGAACGAGTGGTGGTAGTGCTAGTAGTAGTAGTAGTAGTAGTAGTAGTCGGCTTATCGGCTGATAACCTCGAATTCTTGTCGGTGACTGCGCCGTGCGTTATTAACCGCGCTATTCGAAACTTACCGCTGGACAACACCAGCCGTGTATACAGGTACGGGCAGAGAGAGAGAGAGTACGTTTGTCCGACCGCGATAGAAATGGTAACGCGGCCAAAGGTAAGTACGTCACGTCCGGCATACAGTTTACCTTGAGAAGGATCGATCTCGAAGGAGTTAAGTGGCTGCCGGTTCTTCGAAGAAGTAGGTATATACCCATCGACTCGAGCGGGAATCACGTTCACGGCCGACGATCGTGCTCCATCGGCCGGCCTCTGTCATCTTAATCCCCGGGATCCTTTTTACACGGCTTTCTCATTCGCGTCCTCTGTGTACCCGGGGCTCCTTGTGGACTTTGGAACCCGGACCAAGAGACCCCGGGACCATCTTCTCTCTTATCCGGTTGAATTACGGCGAGGCACGTCCGCCGCGTCCGTCCACCTTCCACGAGCAAAGGAATGTCCGCGCCGTCTCGTTCTCGTACGCAACGACGTCGGTCTCGGGGGGTCACGTATGACGAAGATGGTGTCGCAATCAGGCTACGAGGGAATCGATAAAAACTGCCAGAATTTCTCATCGAGATACATGCCCGTTTCAGTGAAATTCCTTCGCCTTCCTTGAAAATTCCTTCCGAGTAAAAATTCGTTCGCCTCGCTTTCGCCTGTCTCTCTCTCTCTCTCTCTATTTCTCCACGGTTCCCAGCTTGTTAGTTAAGGTGGCGCGGCGCCGCGAACAGCTGCGAATCTCGATTCATTTCTCATTCTTCTTCTCGCGGCTTCTTCTCACCTCCGCCTCTTATCTCGGGCAGGCCTGGAACTACACTCGACTTCGGGAGAACTCGGGTTCTGCCGTCTTTCGGCACGAGATAGCGGCCAATTGTTTGGTCTCCGGACGAGCGAACTAGGATGCGACGTGTTTGCGCGTTTGTAGTAGTCGGAGTACGAGTCGGAAACTTGGCCGAAACTAAAGACTAGAACTAAATTCAATTATCCAAATTATCCCAACGTATTACGAATATAGTTGGAAGAAGCGTGATTTTTAAATCGTCTCGTAAAACTCGTCGACGACAGTTTCCCGGTTACGAGCGGCGGCGGCGGCGGCGGCGACGGTGGCAAAGATATCGAACAATGACGTGGAAGTAGAGTTTCGCATTAAGGAAATAGGGAAAGGTAGTAGCGAACTTTCCAACTTTCCGCGAGTCTCGTTACTCCTTGCGAACCAACTTGCAGATTAAACGCGTAAGCAACAACGATGATAGCAATAATAATAATAATAATAATAATAATAATAATAATGCCCGTTATTCGAACGCCGCGCTCTAGCCGGTCGGAACAATGATTACGAACAATGACTCCGGGGCTGGCCCTGTAGAAAATTTATGCCCGATTTATTGGTACGCGCGAAACGGGAATTTATTTCTCGCGCGGAAGGCAAATTGCCAAAACTGTATCGCTGCAGGTTGGCGAATAATCGAACGCGTCGAGGCGCGTCCGATCTTTACTCCCGGAGGCGGTTGTTCACCGGTTTCGGCAATTACCGGGGAATCTTGTAACGCGGACGAATACGAGCGGAATACGTGGACGAGCGAATATTAAGGACTCGGTGCATCGTCGTAAAAGAGCGAGAGCGGAGCTGACGCAACGGTTTCCCGACGTTTCTCAATAACGTCGATCCAGCTTTTCCCTCCCGCGCTCGCGTTCCGTTACAGTCGTACAGTAGTTACGTCGAGCTATCGCACGGAATAACGACAGTGATACGGTAATGCCACGGTGATCGACGACAGCTGGTATATGTAATCGTTGTAACGCGCTCGTATCCGCACTCGTATTTTATCGAGGGTATTTCAATAATTCCGAATGAAATTCGATGTATCGACGCATCATTTTTCGAATTTACATACCCGCTACACATATATAATGTATCACCGCGATCTATCATTCGGTAACGTTTCGAATAAAGTGAAGTTTAATAAATTACGAACGCGGGGACACGTCCATTTCCATGATTTCGCTCGACTACTGCACATACGCATACCCGTCGCCTCTTTCGATATTATCTCGTTCGAGAGGTACGAACGAACTTTTCCGCTCGAACGCGACGAGGCGTTAAATAAATGAACCCGGTTGTCGTTGATATGAAATTTCTCGAAACGATTGCACCGTCGAACGTGAACTGGAAACGGCGAGGGAGGGAAAACCAGCGCCGAGAGTTGGCGCTCGTTATTTCGCGCTCGCGAAGAATTCCCAAAGAATTCGAGCAGACACGCGAGCCTGGCCGAACACGGCTCGCAGTTAGCCTGCTGCGTGTCGTTCGTTACCAGCGGAAATTTTCCCGTCCAAAGTCATAAAAACGCGACGAGGCACCCTCGTTACTTTCCAGATGCTTTCCGAATTTTTACAATTTTTACGTCCGAAACGAAGAAATCTCGTCGCTCTCGATAACGAGATTTCGCGCGCGCGCGCGCGCCCCTCGACGATGTACGCCGGTGGAGAGGGTCTTGTACGAACAACGACGAAACTTGGAAACGTCGAGTCGGCTGACGTTGACGTACGCAGCGTAAACGAGAAATTGATTGATTAGGAAAACTTTCTTACGCTAACGAGTGCAACTAATAACGGCCGCCTCAAAATCTCGTTAAGAGATCCTCCGGGCCAGCTGGCAAATATCGTCGTCCCGCTATCGCGTCGATCGCGAACCCCGGCGATCTTCCGTGAACATATAAGATAAAGAACGGCCGCCTAATTCGTTTCCGCGTCGTACTTTACCGGCCCCATTCTATTCCTTCTCTTCTTTCCAGCGTGCGCGTCGTCCCCGTTCCTACTACGGGGAGAGAAAAAAAGTGTTTCGAGGGAAAAGAAAGTGGCGTTTCACGATCTCGCGCGCGAGCCTTTATTTCCTCGTGCTTTTACCTTTCGAGCGCGGTACGAGTAATCCTCCCCTATCTCCTCTCCTCTCCTCTCAATTTGCGTCCCTCGTTCTCTCTTCGAGGCGTGACTTCCCGGCTTGTTGCCGCCCTAGAATCCTTCAATTTCTTTATTTCAATTTCTTCTCGCACAGGTATCCGCGATGCGCGGCAACGATTGTTTCCCGCGATCTTACGGCACCACGCTCGTTCGGTTTTCTTTCACCCGTTTTCATCTCGTCGCTCGTCGGTAACTTTATTCCGGCTCGGTCACACATTTCTCCCGTTGTTCTTTCTCACCGTGCATTTCCTTCCATCTACTCGGTGAACCGGGTCGAATACGTACTTGGGCGACGCGCGTGTTACGTACACGTGGCCCGTGATACCTTTTTAAATATACATGTGTACGTGGCTTTCAGCCGGCGATAGAGCCGCGGAGTGCCCGGGAAAATACAGTTTCACAGCGGTTTCCAGCGTTGTTCTTTGACCGTGTTTAACTTGAACAACACGGCCACGGTGAATACACGGGAACTCGCGCGATTCCGCTACCGAGGCACTAATTCAAACCCTCTCTCTCTCTCTCTCTCTCTCTCTCTCTCTCCATTCATTCGACAGTCGACGCGTAATTTTTTTTTTTTTTTTTCCCCTCTCTCTTTCGTGGCGTTTCGCGCGCGAGCGCGATGCCTAGCAGATTTATCAACCGCGTCGCGTGGCCAAATTATTTCCGTACATCTCCCCGGTAATTACTGGCAACGTGTGCGACAAAAAATTGCGTTCGTAACGGTTTACGAGGAAAGGTTGGTCGTAACGCGAACCCCTCGAAACGCGGGCGCTGATCGTTGGCGATTTTTCGCGCCCGAAATCATTATCGGCCGTTACCGTTAATAATCACGAGCTCTCTCGTAACAACGTGCCACCGCGGTGCGGTTTTGTTTCGCGCTTTTTTCACCCTCGCCGCCGTCCTTTTCTCTTTTCGTCTCGTGCCTCCTCCGCCGCCGCCGCCGCGTCTCGCGTTCCCGCGGTGGCGATGGCAACCTCGTTTAATTGCGAAACATTCCCGGCCGCGATACGAGGCGATGAATCAACGGCTCGCGGACTCTATCCCTGTTTAATTAGAAAATATTCGACGCGCGACGCTATAATCACCGCGAATTCATTATTTTTCTTGTCTCGGCCGATCGGCTGGAATTAAAGGCCGACGCTTCTTCTCGGCTGTGAAAATTTGCGAATTTCAGCAAGCGAGGGAAAAAGCTCGCTCGCGATATCGGGCCGCGATGAACTTTGATCGGATACTCTGGCGCGCGTCATCGTTTAACATATCCGCGGCAGCTTTTCAACCAACTTTGCCGGTGAGCGTTAAGCTGAAACTCCATTACTCCGAAACGGGCGTAAAACGCGCCGGGGCTCGCTTTGCCCGAAGCGAAAGCTTTGCCGTGGGTTTTGCCGGTAAACAACGCTCGGAGGCTGGAGCCGTGATGTGGGAAAAACGAAAAACGGGTGGTGGAGGGAGTCTCTTTCGAATACTGTACGTCGCGCGTTTCGGTAAATCGAAAAATTGTTACCTACGCGTTTACGTGTACGCGTGCGTCGTCCACTAACGCGGTCCGATGGGAACGCTTATGGATCGCGGAGAGTAAACGGGGTAGGCAGGACGCGCCACGCCGTTCAATTCGTAGGGTAGTTAAGGCCACTGACGTAACTACTGCGGCTAATGAGGCATAAACAACCAGGGTGCTGGCTGCTCCAGCCCCCGATTCTAACCACCATCCCGAAAACCCATCCCTAACCTCGGTTTTACCTAACCAACTATCCCCGTTCATTTTAGTGGCCGTCTATAGTTTAGTCACCGTTGTTCTCGTAAACTAATAATTTATCCTTCCCTCCCCCGTTTCTCTTTTTCTTAAAGAGCTCTGCCTCTTCGAGCCTCTCCATTTTCTAATCGCGCGCGCGCGACACGCAACAAGTTCGCGCGAACCTTTCTCGCGCTTCGACATCGCTCGAACGCGGAGCAAATCTCTCGGTGGACTTTTATTACTTCGACCGCCGCCGACCAACCCGATAAGCCCTCTCTCGCTGCCACGTAGCGATAATTACGTGGCATCGTCGAGCTATTCGAGCTCTGTTTACCTCGCGACGAAGAAATAGAGAGAGAGAGAGAGTAAGCAAGGGGACACGGATGCGCACGAAACACCAGCCGCGGTGGCACTTGTTCGCGTTTCAAAGTAATTTCGTTAAACGAAACCAGCTACTTATGGCCGTAGCGGAAACTCGGTTTCGTTCCTTAACCGTACATCTGTAACGTCCTTCTCGAAAACGCTTTCGCCTCCTTTTACCGCGTCTGACACCGATACGGAGTCAGCCATTTCTGGTCGCTGTTTCGCCAAAAATAATCTATCGACCGTCCGATGCTTTCGGTGTCTTAATTTCAATGCCCTATTCCATATTCCGGTCCGACGACTCGGTCGATAACCGTCTCCGTAGAATTTCATTAGTCGTCGCTGGGCATTTTCCACGTTTTCCACGTTTCCCACGTTTCCCACGTGTACGACGTGCGCGTAATCCGAACGGGAATCGACGGGAATATCACGTAAATCCCTTCTTGACTCGCGTCCCGTCCTCGGGGCTTGCCCGAATTTTCGACGATCAAACATTTGCGCGAGCCACGGCTATGAACAGAGTAGTATCCTTCTCTCTCTCTCTCTCTCTCTCTCTCTCTCTCTCTTTTCTCCTTTCGAACGTCTTATCTCGTTCGAGTTGGAATCTAAACGGTCGCGAGGGGATTCGCGTGTCGTCTGGTTTAATATCGATCGACGCTCGGAATCTGACGACGACTACGACGACGACGACGAAAGTCGACCAATCCCGCGAAACTTTTTATCTTGCCGCGA
Organism: Xylocopa violacea; assembly: GCA_963969225.1. Classification (NCBI taxonomy): domain Eukaryota; kingdom Metazoa; phylum Arthropoda; class Insecta; order Hymenoptera; family Apidae; genus Xylocopa; species Xylocopa violacea. The sequence goes on from CAXAJV010000012.1 coordinate 25,505,385, forward strand.
CGGGGACGGAAACACGAGATACGACAACGACGGTAAAGCGACGATGCTCGTGAAAGCCGTGCCGAGCATATTTTCCCTTGTCCTCTTTGTTTTCGAAGCCGCGGAAAACGCGGCCAGAGAATAACGACCGCGCGTAGCGACGACGAGACGAGACGAGACGAGACGAGACGAGACGGGAGAGAGATTGTCGATTTAATTGCGATCTCATTGTTTCCGGGACGACGATGGACGACAAAGAGATAGGCGAATTTCCGGTATATAAAAGTCGAGTGTTGTCGCAACGTCGAAGGATGATACTCGGTGGATACGGACGATTAACGTCGAGACACGAGGAGAGGGGGTAATTGGCAAATGCGACGCGAAAGCGCCTCGCGTGCCCACTCGCGTCGCAGCTTCGTCGGCTTCGGAGGGAAGAATTTTTCATTTCCGTTAATTAATTCCGGCGCTGTCGCAACGAGAAGCGCCGCGGTGATTAAAAGGGCTCTCGGTCGTTACAATTCCGCGGGAGAAAGGAAAACTCGACTCCGGGTGGGTGTTTCCCTTTGAGACGTCCGTCTGGCACAGTGATATTTAATCAGGCCACGGAAACGGTGCGCCGCGTCGCGACTCGTTCGTCGAACGGCGCAGCAGCGGCCGATTCGAACTTATTTACTCGTCGCACCCGCGTTACGTTCCGTTACGTAAAATTCACTCGCTCGGTCCCTTTGCATAACTCGATTCGGTGCAACGGCAGCGTTTTCATGAATACTCGTCGTCGAGTTGCTTTTACACGCGGATTCTCTTCTCTCGATCAAACTTTCTCGAAGCTGGTGCTCCCGACGCGATCGGAACGAACAGAAATCTCCGGGCGTCGCGTACCGATCAAAGCGGCCAACAATTTCGCCCGGCTTAATTCCCCGTCGTTATCCATTATCGAAACTATTTACGGTACCGAGCGATTCAATGAACGAGTAGCCGTCGTGCCGGGGCGCGCCGCGTTCCTAGTGATTAGGAATCAATTAACTCGCGTTGATAATTCACGTTGAATAGTCGGAACGCAGTTACTTTTAATCGATGACCACCGCCGCTCTGCATCCTATCGGCGATAAGCACCGGCTATCCCGCCTCTCTCTCTCTCTCTCTGCTATCTCTATCCGCGTATAGCGTATTCCCCGATTGTTTCCCCGCGTTTACAGATGGAACGCCGATACCGGCGGCGAACGTTGATCATTTGGGAATTTTCGACCGCCGCCGTCCCGATTCGATTCGAAAGAAGGACGTATGAAGGCAGTGGGAAAGGAAACGGACGAGAATTATCGCGAGATAATGGTACCGGGAAACCGCGCGCAACATTATTTAGACGCGATAGAATCGCGGACAAGCGCGAATCACGGGGCTAAAACCGGTGCTAAATAATATTTCTCTGGTACGCGGCGGACGAGCGATGAATTGAAAATTGCAACTCGCAACCGTCCGTCTCTGAATACGAGGAAATTGGAGAGTCGCCGGGAACCGACTCGTCCGACTTTCGTTTCTCCTCGGACAACCGAGCGCGCCTGGCCAACCACCACCCTCCGCTATGCCAATTTAACGACAAACACCCGACGACGGGATCGACGAAATCGTCGTGGACGGCCAATAATCGCGTCGTAACGGTAACGAGCTCCGGATCTGGCTCCGTTTTGTCGGACGCGCGTAACATTATTATAAAGGTCTGGTTCGACCGCGGAACCGGAACAGCCGGATGTCCCGTGGAGAATAAACGGCACACGTGTTGCAGAGATTTCGTTGAAAAAGTTTCCCCCGCGCGCACGAACGCGGGTAAAAAGAGGAGGGAAGAAGAAAAAGGAAATATAAATAAATAAACAAAAGTTAGCGGTCCGCTTCGTCAGAAACGTAACGGCTACGGGTACATATTTTCTTTCGCTTTAATTTCGCCCAGGCCGGTCCGCGTTTCGAGGGACGCGGAAACCGTCCGTCCGTCCATCCATCCGCGGCACTCGTTCGAGATAAGTCTCGTTAATCGCGCCGTATGTCCTCGTCGATATCGACTTTTCGCGTGGCGGCTCGTTTCCGCTCCGAAATCCGGGCTTCCACTCGAGCGAGTCTTTCTCGTTCGAGCTAGGAAATTGCTCGTTGAGGTCTACGAACGCAAAGGAGGCGGCGACTAGTTGTTTCTCGCCATGTCCAATTCGCAGGATCTTTTTCCGAAAACGACCGTGCGACGATTCGACTCCATTAGCGATCCGACTACGTTGCTCCGAGCGCCGGAGTCGGCTCTTAAAGGAACACGCGCGTCGTCCGCCCGCAGGGAAGAGAGAAAGGTTTTTATCGCGTCCATGGCGGGAGTCACGCGAGTACCGTGAAACGTCGCGCGAAAGTGGTAAACGACGTAAAAGATTTTATTATGCCGCGGGACGAATCCGCGCGTTAGTTTTGTAGAACGCGCATCGAAATATCCCATCCACCGGTAATGGATAAAATCGATCGGCTCCGGTAGTAATTCTTCTTCTTCTTCTTCTTCTTCTTCTTCTTTCGTTTATAAATAAGTCGAGCTCGCGTGACATTTACCGACTCGCGCGTCGGTTTCCGTTCCTCTTTGCGATGAATTCCTAGCATAAAAGGGTTCTCGGCGGACAAAAATGTAGTCGCGCACGGTCGCTCAAAGAGCTTTCCCATGAACGCTGGCTCGAAGAGAAAAGGGGATCCCGGGCTGAAAAGGGAAGAGGAAATACCGTGGACGCAAGACGTTCGTTTCATCGATCATGCGCTAAAGAGAAGTCGCCCGGTGGCCTCTTCCACCTTCCACCTTCCACCTTCCACCTTCCACCTTCTATCTTCGACCTTCGACCTCGAACGAGACCCCCCCCCCCCTTTCGAAACAAACGCGCAACTCGCGACTGCATTTTTCGCGATCTTCGACGCTATTATTAGCCCGTTCTCGGGACCGCGTATCATCATCGATCTCGTAAATATTTGATCGGCCGAGGGGATTGTTGTCGTCGTCGTCGTCGACGACGAGAGCCTCTCTCGGCCGTTCGCCGAGGAAACGTTCGCGGCATAATTTTAATGCCCGTCAACCGATACGTTACGTGCATACGCGTAACGCGCATGGGAAAATCGTAAAAGCTCGCACGGTTCGTCGATGGCGGCGATGGTGCCTCGCGGCACGGAATTAGGCCAATTGAAAATTCGAGCGTGCTCGAAAATGGACGGCGTTAAGCTTTAACGAGACACACGGACCGACCACGTTCGGTCGTTTACAAATACGAAGGGCTTTGTTTCGCGCTGTCATGCAACGCGCAACCTGCAACGCGCAACGTGCAGGGATTCCTGTAAGATTAATGTTTCGGAAGATGTACAACCGTTTTCAAAGGATGATAACTTATAGGAGGAGGAGGAGGAGGAGGGAGGGCGGAGCTGGCGTGCAAGCTGCCACTAAATTGTTCTCGCGGTGGAAAAGTGGATATGTCAACCTCCTCGTTAACCGCTAGTGGCCTTTAAATAAAGCGGTAAATCATACGCGCTCGCGGCGGCGCCGCCCCCATAAATCCGTCAGCCGAGATCTCCGGAAATCTATGATGCCTCTTTAAAGTAGCTTAAACTGTCGAATATTTCGGACCGCGCCTCTCCGAGTTTCTCCAGCATCTCGGAAAGATTTATAATAGACTCCGACCTTCTCTCTCCCACCGTTCTCTACTATATAATCGATACTCTCTGTTCAATACCTTGTCGCGAGTTGGAATCTTTGAAAAGTTTCCCTCCTCCTTATTGCAACGTCGGACGATGCGAAGAAAAATCAATATTTAACTTTCATCGAGGCGAAAGCGTAAAAAGTTTCCAGGAGGAGCCGTACGATTAAGGGAATGGATGGCAGAGCGGTACCTTATCGAGGATATGATCTCGGGGCTCCGTTCGAACGTCCAAGATGGAGATTAACGCGTTCGCCGATCAACGCCGGCTATTCGGTAAGAACTCGTTAATTACCGAGGCCGAAGAAACAGCCGCGTCGTACACCGGTTACCTCTCGATCTCTTCGAAATATCCGCCCGATTATTTACCGTACCGTACCGGTAAACGGAGTGTTATTTAAATATCGACGATACTCGTAATTAGTATAACGAGCCACGCGATGCGCTCGTAATTAAGCCGTAAAGCTTCGGTACTTCTGTCGCCGTACGATCTGTCGCGTCGCGTCGCGTCGCATCGCGTCGACATATTTTTTCCGTCTCGTCGTCGAATCGGCAGGATCGCGTAATGCGCGAAATACGCGCGATGCCCGTGATTCGCGTGATTCGTGTAATTCGTGTAATTCGTCTAATGGATGCCGGATGTTAAATACACCGTGCACGGCGCGACTGCGTTAACGCGGCGAGAATTTCATTCGATCTCTGATTACCACTTTTCGGACATGCATAAATAACGTATTCGCGTATGTACATACGTTATACGCGTTATAGATGTTGTAGATGTTATAGAGGCAACGCCGCGTCGCTTTTAAAATCTATCAATATTCCAGTGCCCGTGAGTGGAATTTAAACCGCGATCGTTCCTAACACCTCCTAGGTACCCTTCCGAACGATTCGATCGCTTAAAAAAAAAAAAAAAATCCTACGCGAATACGAGGGAATATCGCGGCCGGATTAATCCCGTTGGTATTAAATTTCTGTTTAATTAGTCGGCGCATCAAGCTCGTCGTCTGCGGAGCGGTAACTTAGACGCTTCGCCCTCGCCTCGCCGGAATCGCAGACATTTTAACGAGGCTTTTCATCTACCTGTCACCGGCAAAGCCGGTCGCGAGGCCTTGGCTGCCCCTTTTCCCAAAACCGGGGGTCGACGTCGCCGCTTTGTAATTACGAGCGACCGTTTTCGCGTTCCAGAGCACCTCGGTAGAACGCTAATTATTATCGGTTCGCCGATTCGTTTCAATGGAGTTCATTAGCAATCGCTGGACACACCGATGCGTCCGTTGCTCGGCTAACGTTACGGCTCCGCTTCAAATTTCGCGCGTTGCTCCCGCTGAACCGAGAACCGAGAAGAAAGAAAGAGAAAAAAGAAAAAAAAAAAAAAAAGCCACCGCGCGACCGCGTTTCGATAACTTACGATGATAAATTTCAACCAACAGCAGAGGAGCGCATCGATTAACGTTACCGGACGCGCGTTACCGGATGCGCCGCGGTGCATCGAAGGTAAAACACAACCGAATGAAATTACATTTTTATTTGTTCTGTATCGATTACCCCGGTATCTGCATATTAAACATTTACCCGATATCGACGTAACATTGTGCTCTCGATAATTTAATATTGCCATTTTATTAACGGTAAGTCAATATAGGGTTGCGCTTCATTTTACAATATCGGACGGACGGTTCGTGTCAACTCCTCCCCCCTCCCCCCTCCCCTTTTCCGTTACGAACTACGAATCTTGTAAAATCAACTTGCCGCTAATAAATATTTCCCGGACGATCGATCGAGCGTGTAAACGCGAGAACAAACGTAGCGTTAACACGATCGGTGACGAGCGTCGATCGAGGTAAACGCGTAGACGACGGCCAGAGGCGAAACGCGCGCGAAAATATTACTCCCGCCGTCTCGGTAACCGGTGCCGCGCGTGGCAGAAAAATTAATGACCCGCTCTTTATTACGCAGATGTGTTTTCTCCATAAATTACGAATTCAATAAAAGTAGCGGCCGCGGCGTCGGCGTCGGCGTCGAGTCTACCGGACGAACGCTAATGGCCGTTTCTGTTCCGGCCCTCTCGATTATTACCACCGCCGTCTCGCGGAATATACATTTCTCGTTACGACCGATCGAAAATTCGAGAATCCGTTCGAGGCTGCCGAGAAAGATACGGCGAAACTATATTTTCAAACCTACGGATCGTTATCACGGGCAGAAACAACGAAGCTATAAACGTCCGAAACATATCGTAATTTACTAGCGTACACGTTCCGTGCCTGTAGATCCTCGTACTCCCGCCAAAACGTGGCGCCCGTGCAAACTCCAACGACCCCCCGTCCTTCCTTTCGGGGGGAAGCACTTTCGCTTTTAGAATAAAAAGTTCAAAGGTGAGAGAATCTCGATGAATCCGATCGTACCGATCCGTTTATTTGTCTACCGTGAAAACGAGAGAGAAAGCTCGCGATGCGGAATAATTCACCGAAATTGCTCTCCGTCCGAGTGTTTTTTCCCTCCCTATTTTCCTCGAATCTCCAGTTGACGAGCACCGGTTGTTCATCGAATCGACGCGAACGATTTTCGACCGCTCCTTTTTTTCCTCTCTTTCCGCCGCTCACCCTTCCCCTGCGAACAGGAATCGCGGCCGTCGGGTCGAAACGAGCTGGCAATTGCCGCGTAATATAGTTTCCACTGCTCAAGATTACAAGGCACGCGAGCTTTAAGCTCGGCAATAATAGTTGGCTGGTTCAAAGCCAGAGCGCGACTTAAACGGTACGCCTGCCACGAGATCTGAAATTATACGTACGTACGCGGGGGAGGGGGGAGGACTCGGGAAATTTTTCGTCCCCAGGTTTCGGTTACTTTTCGCGTTCGGAACGCGAACGTACAGCAGGCCTCGGGACAAAAGTATCCAAGCCCCTTTGTACGCGCACCGAGTGCTCTCGCGTGAGACAACGAGCTTGTGACGAGGTGGACGAGATTAACGAGTGCGAGGGATAATTGCCGGGACACGCAAAACGGCGAGGCACTCGAGTCGAGCACTTCAGAACGTGGAACGACGCGGAAGAAAGGGTCGAAACGTCGAGTCGCGCGTCGTTACGCAGCGTCGCAGAAAAGAATACCAGGTCCGACTATTCGTCGATCCGTACCACTGTCGAGAACCCCAGGCGAATCTGCGAAAGATTTACCTATTCGGCGGTACGCGTCGAATAAATTGGGATCCTATCCTTTCTCTCTCTCTCTCTCTCTCTCCGCGGGCGTAAAATTGTGATGGACGGTTGGCGAAAAGAGTTCGGCTGTTCTACGCGCTCGTAAAATTTGCCAGCGTTTTAATAAATTTCAGGCATTACGTTAGGGGCGAAGAGTTACGAGTGCGTTCATCGATTACCTACTGGAAACTTGCTCTGTATATTCACGGGCTGCTAAAACTGGGATCGCATATAAAATAGGTGATTTATCTTTAGCCCGGTTTTCTAACGAGTTACTCCGTCTCCTCGCGGATGGTAGACGTCGCGCGAAACTTTCCGCAAACTTACGATAGGTGCTTATTCATCGATTACTTTCGCGTCCGCCGTTATACGATCGCCGGTATCGATCGAAAGTTACGCGTAGCCGGGACGGCCCCGACGAAAGCCAAGATAAACATTTTCCACGGAGCAACGTTTCGGTAATAAAGCCCTGAACAGATTCTTCGGCTATTGTGCCGAACGTCTTTGCGGAATTCCTGCCCGTTGGAAACTCGCTCGCGAGAAGAAGTCGGCTGGGTGGTGGTGGTGCCTTTCACGAGCGAGTCGCAGTTCGAGAAAGCGGTTCGGTCGGGGAGATCATCGACGAGATTATTATTCCCGAAAGAAAGGAGGAGCAGCGGCGGTCCTTTCCCGCCGTCGCTCTTTCATCGAACGGCGAGAAAGCAACCACCTCGAATGCGGATGCATTCTTTTTTCGCAGCCGAGAGACGCCGCGTTCGAGGTATCGACGGTCCATGGGTTCCGTGGGTTTTTCTAATCGCATTCGAACCCCGCTCGATCGCGTTTAATCCACGATTAAACTCCGCTTCGGCCGGCATTAAGCCGGAGCCAAAGGACACCGGAAACTGCAACGGCATTGCCGAGATATCGAGATATTGCCGAGATAGACGCGCGCGATCGATTCCCCGTTTAAGCCGTGCCTTGACTCTTCGGGCATTCACCGATCGTCCTCCTCCTCCTCGTTCCGCCGCACGTACTAAACCACGGCTTTACCACTGTCAGCCCGTCGCGCAACGCGCAGCTATGCATCCCTCCGCGCGATCTAACGTACCCTACGTTCTCGACGAATCGAAGCGGATCGAAACGGATCGAAACGGATCCCGCGAATTAAAGCGAAAACCGCATCGACGCAAATTATACTAAAAGAGTTAGTTAAAAGAAACGACCAACGAATATCGTTGTCCCGTTTCGAGTATCATCGCGGTATATCGATCAACTTCTACGAGAGCTCGTAAAGAGGGGAATAGCGGCTAGCGAGGTGTTAATATCGGCAAGGGCAGCGCGGTCCAATTGAAATTATAAACGGCTGCTAAGAGAGGTTAATAACGCCGGTTATAATTCTCGCGTGCCCTCTCTTATGGCGCAATTAAAGCCTGATAATGAATCGAATCAATAATACTCGAACGAAGGCATCGCTGGCACTGGAAATGGGTCGACTCCATGGAATTCATTATATCCAACCGATTTTTCCCCTTTTCTACCTCGTCCCCGGAAATATTAGTTTCCCTTTTCCCACCAGCTTTCGGTTCGAGCGTTCCGTTCTCGTCGAAGAGACGGCCGATTCCTTGGCATTTCAATTACAAATTAAGCGTTTAGCTCGTTTCGCGATCTTCTCTTTTACTCGCGCGAGCACCGGGAATAAGGGATGAATTTTTTAAAAACCTCCGGGGAGCTAGAGTGGGGGGTGGGGGGGGGGCGAAGCGATTCGAAAGTTTCGGAGACGTCGAGTAGAAAAGTTTCCACCAAGGGACGGAGGGATGGAGTAGAAAGGGTTATAGGGAAGGAAGGGAGGGTGGTTGGGCGCGAAATTGAACCGGCTGTCTATAACGGCTCCTGTTTCGGGGATGCGGCAGCTTACGCGAGACCGCTACCGGCCAGGATGGAAAAAGAGGGAAATTTCCCAGCGTTGCGGCCGAGTTTTAACGATAAATCACGGTTACGAGATTTAAATCGCGAAACGAGCGGCAGCGCCTCGTTACGCGCGCCTCGAAACTTTGCCTGGACGATTCGGTTTAATAATTAATCGAAAGTTACCCTCTCTTGCCGGATAAGCAAGCGAAACTCGTTCGAACGGCTCGCGTCGCGGGCGACGACGCGTCGCGACTAAAGGCGTGCGAGAAGCGCGATAGGACGGGAAACGAGGACGAGGGGAGAGAAAAACAAAAAAAAAAAAAATCGTCCGCTTTCCTCCGGGGTAAAATTCGAGAACGCGAAAGAGCGTGTCGGGGTGGTCGTCGGCATTTCCTGCCACCGAGGTGGTATCCGTGCGAGAACAAGTTCTCGAGCAGCCGCGTTGGTGGCCGAGCTTGTATATCCGAAGGGACTGCTCTCGAACGTTCCGCTATCCAATGTATCATCGTGCTAACAATACGATAGAAAGAGAGAGAGAGAGAGAGAGAGAGAGAGAGTGTGTGTGCGCTACGGGACGGCCTCCACACCCACCACTTTGTTCGGAAGGTTATTTATTACTTATCGAAGCGGTCTTGTAATTTCCTCGCGTGATATACTACTAGCGGAAAAATAATATCGGCCCCGTATGCATTATGTATCCGTGGACGCGGGAGCGGTCTCACCCTCTCGTCCCGCGATTCGTCCGGCACGAACCGCGCCGATCGTGCTCGATTTCGTCCGAGTTACCTTTTAACCGGGGGGGACTGCAAACAGGGAAACGCCGGCCGGTTAGCTCGTTTCGAGACGGAAGTCACGGGACAGTATGCACGTCGCGCGGCCTCGGGTTGTATTTAATGCGCTGAATAACGACGGGCAACCTCCGTTATCAATTATTCAACGGGACTCGGAGGTTGCCTAGGATTCGTAAAGGTAAACCTTGGGAAAGAAATTTGCCAAAGGTAAGCCACGCGTGGATCGATCAACGATGACGACGACGACGACGACGGAGCAACGAGAGGACCGCTCGGACTCGCCTCTGGTTTTCCGTTTCTCCGCGGCCCTTCCGGCGCAACGAACCCGACTGTTACGGGTAACGTCGTTGTCCCTGCCGCCGGAGCGTGTGTAGCAACGCGAACACTGCCCGGCAGCCGGCGCGTAGGCGCACAGCCTGCTCCGATGCGGTAAGCGATGCGAGCGCGAAACAGGTCAGCCGTAAGCGCGGTAACAAAATCCCAGTTCGCACCAGTTACGGCTCCCAACCGCGTCCACGGTTGCTCGATGCTCCGATGCCCCGTTGCTCGGAAATCGTAAATAATCGAAACGGAACTCTCTCCCTGTCCCTTCTGCGAGCGCGTCTCGGCCGTCGGTCGGGCAACCAGTGTAACAAAGCGCCGGGAAACTAAAGAATAATTGAAGGCCCGCCGCGGAGCCGACGCAGGCTGGCCGCGAATGCGAACGTTATTAAAGCCGGTCAGTCCGGCCGCGCCGCCGGGTGCTGCTGCTGGAACGTAATTAAAAATCTAATTTCATCCCACCGACTCGGAACGTTCGTCACACGCCGGCTGAAATTATGTCCTCGTAATCGTTTCGTATACAAAATTGCTCGAACAATCGTAGCAATTTCTCGTCGCGAGATCGATGCTAATTCCACGACGCGGCGCGACGAGACACGCGAAATATTTTCGAAGCGCTCGCGAAAAGAATGTAAGGTGGTTGGTTGGTTGGTTGGTTGGTTGGTTGAACCAGGATTCGAGCGTACCGGGTGGGGTTACGGCAGCCGGGCTCGCCATATTCAAAACGAGCAATAGCTCCGAGCCAGCCAGCCATCCAGCCACCGCTTATTTTATGGGTAATGCGTTTCGCCGTTCCACTTTTATTTTATTTCGTGATTTGCTGCGGCAACGTATTACTCTACGACCACGGACGCCGTAGTAGTCGCATCGCATCCGCACGCACTCCCACATCTCGCGACGACACCAATCCCCGGGTGTATATACCGTATGCCGACTCTGCCAACTTTTACCTCTCTTACCCGTCGATGCGTACGATGCTTGCTACATCCAAAGCTACGCCTACTGGAACATTTTAGGTTCCGATAACGTTCATTATCGCCGGGGTACGCATTGTCCCGAGCGTCGAAATTACCGGAACGTTTCGCTTTTAAAGAAGTTTCTGTCTCCGGTAGTACCCCTCCTACCGTGTACCTTGTGTACACATACACGACGGAACGAGCGTACGTTATCGTTTCCCCCTCTGTTTAAACGGAGTAAATAGGAATGCCAATAATACCCCGCGTCTTGCAAACTATCGAACCCCCGGAGACCGATATTACGTGTTCCACCACCAACGAGAGGTGGTAAGAACTCGCGGAACACTTCCGATTTCCAAGGGAAGCGAATCGCGATCCGACAATTAACGCGACTCAAAGAGAGGAAAAAAAGGGAGTAAAGTTGGCCATTAACGTAATGCGAGGTGGTGGTTCGAGGGAGGCGGCATCCGTGCAGCTAGCAGAGAGAAATCGATCGTCCCCTGCCGATATTAATCTCGTGGCTCGTCCATATACGTAGGTATGTTGGCGGCGGTTGAGAGTTGAGAGAGAGAGAGAGAGAGAGAGAGAGACCGTACTCCTCTAATTGGAAGATGAAACGGAACAACGACAGACACCGTCGCCACGGGCCGACTAAGGGGAAATTATTCAAGGTCGAAGGGCCGCGTTTGCTTCGTCACGGCTCCCATTTGTCAAATCCTGATGAACTCCGCCGCGTGTCACGAAGCCACGGCTCCCGGCCATGAATTAAAGCGACGACGGTTCCGAGTTCGCGCGTCGAGCATTGTTCCGAGTTACCAGTGTTTCGAGTTTCCACCCGCAGTTATCGAACTCGAAAATCTACTTGAATACCGCGCCTGAGCGTGCAGTACCGGCTTACCCTTAAACACAATTACGGACGGTTTTATTCGCGAACCGATTTTTGCGAATCTCAAAAATGATCAACCGCGATCCCTCTAACGAGGAGAAAATCGCGAAACCGCCGATACGCGGCGGCGATGCTCGTTATCGAATTTAAATTGTACCTGGCTATTATTCCGACTCGTAGCAAGACGCTGGCGCCGCGTTTTAATTAAGCGCGACGCTTAACCTCGAGCCGAGGTAGTCGAACGACACTCGACCAGACCGATCGTTATTATCGTCGCTAACGAGTAATTTGTTTACCCGGGACGATATAATTTGGAACGTTCGACGGGTCGGATCACCGCCAGGAATCGGCTGGCGCCAATGACGCGATCGCTTTTACATATTCATGATCGTCCGTCTCGGCTTGTTCCGATCGTTTTATTCTCTCCTCTCCTCCGTCTCGTCGTTACGTTGGCATAAATTGTTCCGGTTCTTTGATAATTGGCTCCGCGTAAGTAAGCAAGCACAGTAGGCTTCTACTACCGGCCGTACGAACCTACGAGAACCGAAACGACGACGATGAAAAAAGGAACGGAAGACGAAGATGCTGGCCGTCGTGGATGGAACGGACAGAAGAAGGGTAAGCCGCGGGGGTGAACCGAGACGAGTGAAAAGAGAGAAACGCGACAAAAGAGCGAGCGAGCGTCCCGGCGCTCGCCTTTCAAAGTATTTCTATGACGTTGCCCTTCTCTAACCCCCCCACCACACGCCGCCGTTCCGCGTTTCGTGGTTCATTAGCGAAAAAGGGTTTCCCTTTTGTTGCCCGCGAGATACCATTGCGAAATGCTCCCGGTGCGATTCTATATCGCCGTCTACGCCCAGCCTTCGCGACCATTGGCTGGTTATTCGCAGCGGCTGGGCTCCACTCGGCGCGGACTTTGTCAGACGTTCGCCAACGTTCGCCAACGTTCGCCGTGTACGTCGACAATGGCTCGTTTATCTTTTTATCATTTAACTACGGGGCCGCGAGAAGGAAGGATCGATGGAGGATCGCGCGCCCGGAGTATCCGTTAGCCGCGGACCGAGTTTGCGTCCGAGTTCGAGATCGAGGCAACCAGTTTTTTGCAATTAGCAAAATGGCACCGGATGAATGCAACGCGCCGAGGCATTGTGCGAATAATTTCTCGAATGCGCCATCGGCGTGCACGCGAACGAGCGCATCTCCAACAACCGGGATTTTATCGGGTTCCGCGAGCGGGCACGGCCCGAAATTTCGCAGAAATCTTGCTGTTTCCAGTCGCTCGGATCGGAGTTCCCGTTACGCAAACAGCCGCGAAATCGTGTAAACGACGCTTTAATCTACGCGCGACGATACGAGATTGCTCGTTATTAAACGGACAGGACAAGCGTCATTTATGCGACAAATATTTCGCAACGGTGAAATACGTCGATTAACCTGGCTGCCGGAATCGTACGGTCTCGATCCGAGTGAATTAAATTCTCCCACCGTTTTACCGCGACTCACCGGCACGGTGAATAACGTTTACCTGCTCCCTCCCCCACCACTCCCCCAAAAAAAAAACTTGTCCACACTTTGAACGTTTTCATATTTTCGAGGAAATCGGTTTTCACCGAATAATGACGGAGAAATCGAATTCATTCGGACGTGTACGTAAACTGGCGACCGTTTATCCTAAAATTATTTTTATTTTCTTCCTTTTCTCGGAACGGGACGGACGACCTCTGGACGACGCCTCGAAGTGGAAGCTCGCGAAGGCACCATACACGCGCGTCACGGCTACGACGGTTTTAGTCGAAGCCGGCTTCGCTCGGGACCGGGCTTCCTGCTTCGACGATGCATATTTATGAATCGTAGTCGCTGCCGCCGTGGGCCGCCGTTGCGGTGTCAAAAGATAACCCGGATCGATTAAACGTCGTTCGATATCGGTCGAGTTGAAAAAATAGATACGGTTTTGCTCGCGACGCAAAATATTTACCGGGAGCCGGGAGGAGATTCGGGCAACCTAATTAAGAGGAGCAAACGAGAGGTAACTTTAGGCGAAATCTTGTTACCGCTCTCGGCCGAATCTGGTTCACGGTGCGCGTACGACGCTCCGTAGGTGCGTTCGGTGTAAAAAGAAGGAGAGAACTCGGCGACGCGTGGCTCTCGCGACGGCGGTCCGATCGCGATCGACCGACGAGCTCGTCCGTCATGCTGTCCGCTTTTTCACCGGTTCCTGGCGCAACGTTACCTCCTCTTTTTCCCTTTTTTCTGTCTCTCTTTATTTTTTAGCAGACCCGAAACCTCTCCGGGAGACGGGAGATGGGAGATCGGCGAACGACAAGTCTGACGGAACACCGTCTATATAACACTTTTATATTGGAATCCATACGAGCCTCATAAATCTATCGAGCGGTAGCCGCGTTTCAACGGGGTCCGACGTACGAGGGAACAGAGGTAAATCTGCCGTCGTGAGGCAGTTTCCAGCCAGAGGATCGGTGCAGCGTGAAAATTGTCGAGAAATCACCGCTCTGTTCTTTTTGTCGACATTGTTTCGAATATCAGACGCGTTTCACGGCGTCCTCGAGGAGTCGGCCACTCGTGAAACACGCTTCGCTCGGGCATTCGTCGCGAGCATCCGCGTCGACGCGTCCGCCTCGTAATTTATAACGCGCGTTAGACATTTTCAACGCGCGTAACCGTGCACCTCGTCGGACAGCTATCGACGGATAGATTGCGTTACGTTTCTCTCTCTCTCTCTCTCTCTCTGTTCCTGGTACGCTCGAAAGGAGAGGAGAGGAGAGAAAAAAGAAATGAAAGCTCTCGAGGTTGCCGGTTGCAGCGGGCCGACGCGACGATTTCCGCATGATTATTCTCTCGGTGGCTCGGTTTTTCGCGAAGGGCACCCCTATTACGAAGCGGCTGCGCGAAACGGTTGAAAAGAGGCCTGCCTCGACGGGGTTAAGATCAAAGGAAGTGGCTCGAAGCGGCACCGAAGGGTCGGTCGGACCGACCGACCGACCGACCGACCAACCAACCAACCAACCAACCAACCGGGTCATCCTGAAAAAAAGCCACCGGCCAGCCGTTTCGTGTACGCAACGTTTGCCTAAACAACCCCCGCGAAGGGTCTCTCCGAGAATCCGATTAGAACCTGCCCACTGGCCCGTTCCGACCAACGGACGCGCCTCCTTCGCTCTTTTCCGTCAACGATATTCACGGTACGCGAACAATATTCTCGTACGTCCAAAGGAAACGTATCGACAAAGAAGACGAAACGAATGGAAACCGAATCGCTAGGGGACGAAACGCACGAATCCGAGAAAACGAGGATCGAGAGAGAGAGAGTTACGTTTGCTTTTCCTCCCGAGATCGAGCCTTATCGGTAGCCAGAAAACTGCTACGGGCTCGTTTCATCGATCTCCTTTCCTGGTAAGTAAAGAAACGTCCTCGTCCTCGACGACGTCGGGTATTGTTTGCCGAGCGAGCCGACGTTATCGTGCTCGGAATAAAAAGAACGTAATCTCGCGAGTCTGGCCGAGAAGAAAACGTAGAAACGGAGTGTTGCGTAAAACGCCGTCGTCGATGAAAATATTTAATTACCATCCGGATCCGATAGCGTCTTTGGTCACACTCGTTTCATTTCCCAGCGCATCGCGCCGTTTATCTCGCGGAAACCGTAGCCGAGCGACGTGCCAATGGCTCTCTTCGCACCTGCATCTCTCGGCAATGCGGAGATCCATAACTCCTCGGTCGAGGGCGATTCGCTCGATTCCTCGAATACGTAATTTCCCTCTTCCCGTTCTAGCTTCCGTCCACCGTCCTTCTCCTTCTTCACCTTTTCTCCGTCCACGTACCACCGCGGCGGCGCCGGCGGCGGCGGCGTGCATTAGACGCGCGTAGTTTGCGTACGGCTTCGATTAACACGGGTTCGAAAACCTAAGGTGCTGTAAGAGGTATCGCCGCGGCATTAGAGAAGCCTCGGTGCGTAATATCGAGTTACGCATAGGGCAGTCTGGAAAGAAAGACCGGGCCCGGGGTTTCCGATCGAATTTTCTCCTCCTTAAATTTATTTCGTCCGACTAGTTTATCGTCGTGCGAACTTTGGCAATTCTAACGCGTAAAGACCGTGGATGACCGTTGTTGGCGAAAATAAAGACCGAGAGGGGAGTACCCGGGGATATCCCGCGTGGGAATCGTTCGTTATTAGTTAGCCGGCAATAAGTTTCCCTTATTGCCGCGTAAACGATGCACTCGCTGGCTGTGTACGGTGTGCCACCGGCGCAGAGGGAGAGTTTAAGGGGTAGTAGTAGTAGATCCCAGGCCCGACTCGGAAACAGAGGGAGGGAACCGCGGAACGAGAGGAAGATACGTTGAGGAAGGGGAGAGAAGCGGTAATATACAGGCACCATTTTTAAAGTTAAGTATCGCCGAGCAACGCGATTTAAATGGAGACGAACGGTGTCCCGGCTCTCCATTGTTTTTCTCCCTCGATTTCTCTCTATCCCGTAGGTAGGTACGCGCACCTATTATTACGTGCTCCCTTGACGCGTCCACGCCGCGTATACATTCCTTTTCCTCCGCCGTAGGGTAAAATAATTTCCGTAGAATTTCGTCGAATCGAAGGAAAAAAAGGATCGCGTTACACGGAATATTCGTCATTCGGCCGGTAAAATTACAATGCGCCGTGCGCGGTTCATTGTACCGTTGGATCTGTCTATATACCCGGTTTATTACGTAATTTCAGTCGGCAAATTATTACAATTCGTCCCGGCGGTTTGCACTGTTAACGATGTTTGTATTATACGTACACAGGCGAGCGAGTAAGCGCGCGCGCGCGCTCGATGCGCCGGCATTGTACCGCGTGAACGAGAGACAAATAGTTGAATCGATAGAGGCTCGCCTTTGGTATTCAAATCAAACACTTTGCGCGTATCTACGTTTATTAACGTCTCCATTATCTATCGGTCGCCGGTCGAACGAATCGTCGTCGATCGATCGACGCTTAACCGTCGACGACGGGATAATCCGACGGTTTTTACCTTTCTCCATCGGGCACCGTGCATCTAAACGCACCCTCGAAATTATTCGACCGCAACACTGTCAACCCACGTAATTAATCCATGTTTCAACGTGCCGGCTACGGCCGACAGCAGCCTAAGATTCACCGCGGTCCAATTTTACACCTGTCCGTCATCCGAACTCGCGACCAGAGTTATCTTTCGCTTAATCGAATCCACTCGCTTCCTAAATAAATTAACGCAACATCTCCGGATGAAATTTGTCAGAATTTCTCGCCGGATCACGTTCCGAACGCGGGGACCGCGATGGGGATCGCATTTTCCATTTCAACGATCGTTGCACCGCGGACCACCGGAGCCGAGAGTAGTACTTGTGTCTTTGGACATACGCGTCACGATGTACAATAAAATACGGTACGTACGTACGCGCGCGCGTATATTCGACAATGGTTCGTATAACTCACGGAGGGCTTTGAATTTCACGATTTTCGTTGATTTTCATGAAAATGGATTCGTGTTTATAACCGGTGGGAATTATTCGGCGAACGTTTTTGCGGCGCGAAACGAACGGCCACGGCAAAGAGCAAAGGCCGATTCGAATTGTAGAAAAAAATGGTTCGCCAGGGTTTAGCTTTGCAATTGAAAAGCGAGTATCGCCGCTAATACAGGCAAGAATTCCGCGTTTAATGCGAAGCGATCGTCGAAACGGGATCGGCTAGAAACGAATTCAAAGTTCAAAGGTGTATTATTTATTTCTCGATCGATCGATTCGTGCTAACCGCGGGGCGTTCGCGTAAGCGTTAATTTCAATATTCCCCTATATTTTCCGTTCCGGATTTATCGATTCCGTCTGGTGACGGAAACAGGAATTTTGATATCTGATTCGGTTGTTATGCAGCTGTTATTGTTACTGCACCTGCACCGGCTCGTTGTTATTGCAGCCGACCTGGCATGATTGACGTCGCGTCGCGTCGCGTCGCGTCGCACCGGGACAACCCGGGCCAATGAAATCACGGAAAAATAATGCGCGCGGTACGACACCGTACGCGCAGTCGAGATTTTTTTTTTTTTTTTTTTTCGTTTCTCCTTTTTCCTTTTTCTTTCTTCCCCCTCTTCTTCTTTCTTCCACCAAAGGCACTATTCCCGTACGAACTTGACCGCGTTGTCGCGACGAACCGATTGCGTTCTCCGTCCAGGAATCGAGCCGCGCGCATAATGGCCACCAAGTTGCAACGATAACGACGTTGCCCACGGCTTTTAACCGGCTACGCGATCCTCTCTCTCTCCTTTCGGTAGGAGCCCGGGAACATTCGACGTGATAACGCGCGAAAGCCCGCCTAACGATCTCGCCGGCGATCCACCGCCGAGCTATCACCGCTATCGTCGTAATTATACGTACTCCATCCGTAAGTCCGTTCGACGCGCCAATTTTATCGCAGCACCGCTCGATAAAGCGTTCTCTTTGCGAAACGGGGAGAACGTTTCGCTGTACCGCTTGTTAAAACGATCCACCGCGCGTTGCAATTACCCACGTGCCGTACGTACGTCCGCCGTGCCAAACTCCGGATGACTTTTCGTCATTTACCTACGTCGAAACTACGCGTTACCACGCCTATACGTACCTATCCATATCTCGTTAGCTGCGACTCGACGTTCGTTTCACGGTCGATTCCGGGTCCGCCTATCCGTGCAGTTTTCCCCTAACAAATGGATCGGCGATAATTACGGTAATTGCAATTAATCAGATTTATGCGTGTTAATATATAAATCTGATTAGATTTGGGTACATAGGTGTAATAATGGTTAAATCTCTGTAAACGCGGTAACCTCGATTCTGACCGAGTACAAATTATTCTGCGAACGCAGCGCGCAAATCTCCGACCCTCCCCCCATCCCGTCGCCTGGCCATTGTTGATCAAATTCAATGCAGCTATACGCGCGCCTACGTACATAATACCGCGCGTCTATGTGCGCAACGTTTGAAATCGCGAATACTTCTTGCGAAACCAGCCGGTATCGTAAAACATGTCGCGTTTCGTTCGTCGAGAGACGTTCGACACCGAACGCGATATTTGAATGCCGGCCACGCGTGGATCGGATAATCTCGAGTTTAAGCGAGATTTTCAAATGGAATTCTTTCTCTCTCTCTCTCTCTCTCGCTCGCTCGGTTTCGTTGAATCCGGGGGCAAGACCGAGGGGCCAGAGGTCTCCGGCCAGTTTCGAAGCGACCCGACCCGACCCGACCCGACCCGACCCGACCCGACCCGAGGCGACGCGGCTGCACGTAATCCAGGGACGAATCCCTAAGATCAACGATCCGGTCCAGTTTCTACCTACGGTAGTAGTCCTCTCGCACAGGGTAGACCTTTCGTTTGCCGACCACTCCATCTCTTTACCGTTTAACGAGTTTAACGAGTTCGCGTTGCAACCTGCTCGCCTTACTTCCGGTCTAGCCAAAATCGTAGCCAGACCTAACCTATTTATACCAATCCGTGCCTCGTACCTTCTCTACGTATCGGTCGGTCGGTGGTTTCTCGGGTACCTATTATACTCGAACAACATCGAGACGCCTAGGGAGGGGGGCAAACGAGGTCAAGACACGGGGATTACGATCTCGAGAGGTGATCTCGCGAAACCCGACCCAAGTCTATATACGTATGCTCGATAAGTCATGTCCGTCCGGAGATCTCTACTTTGGGACGCGCGGATCGATTCGTCCGTCCGCTATACGCCGGGTAAATATCGAAACGACTAGGAGGCCGTTGCGCGAACGCGTTACTGCAACGTATTCGGACAAAGGGTCCGGGTACGCGTAAACGTTCTAGAACACGAGGCGCGTGTCGTTTGCAGCGACGCGTGTGTTCAGCCGCGCGCATAGTTCGCATACCGAGCCTTCCTCGCGTGGTATGTTATAATTAGTGCTCCGGCAGAACGCACGCAACGCATCGATAGGAGCTTCCGAATATACTTCCCGCCTCGATCGGACTGCCTCGCGAACGAACGTAAATTCTTCGAATTCGCCACTGCGAACGATTGAGCCTGCGCGAACGATCCGCCAACAACGGAGAGAGAGAGAGAGTGCGCGCGCGAAGAAAAGTTAAACGTACAACCGTGTTCGGTTCTCCCCCCCCCCCCTCAATTTTCAGGTTCATTAAGGGAAATTATAGAGGTGCGATCGAGCGAAATAATTGTCAATTAAAACGTTTCGTATTCCATCGATCCGCGCGGCGTAGGCGTTCGGAAAGGGACCGATGCGGTACCGCGGCGAGCTTTTAATTAATAACCGTTTCAATTGAGAAGCATCCGGTCGTTTAACGATTCGCCGGTGGATACGGCGAGAACGGTAACTCGACGTTTCGTTTCAGCGGCCGGAGAGAAGAGAGCGTAAAACCCCTTTATGAAGGCTTCGCGGCGTTATTGCGGTGAACTCGAAAGCGGTTGAACACCGTGGTCGCGTACGGAAAACGGAATGCGGAAAGGAATTTCGAGTTCGAGTGGCAACGGCCGGCGAGCAGTGACGTACGTTTAATAACGCGAACCGGTCGTCTCTGTATTCGCGGCGCGTTACTTTGGCGCGATGGGAAAAAGAGCGAGCGTGTTCGTTGCATATTAGTCGCGCGAGCCACGAATTCCTGAAACGCCGTTCCGCGCCGCGCATTTTTCGTCCCCGAGACGAACGCTCCGCACGGATTTCCATCGACAAAGACCACGACGACGACGACCGAACGAGAAACAGCGATTCACTCACGTGTACAGGGGTACTCCGGCCTCGTCCTTGAACCAGAAAACCATATGCAGGGTGTTGTCCTCTCCCGGCGGAGTGATGTCGCATGGCAATTCCGCTGGCTTTCCTTCCACCACGCTGATATTTACCAACGGCACTGCAACCAAAATCGTCGATCGTCGAGTTACTACTCTACGCTACGTTTTTCCGAGCGCGACGACGACGCTTATGAAATTCGGTTCCAGAACCGGAACCTCGTAAACCAGCGACGGCATCCCGCTCGCGCGGAACAGGATGATCGCATCGAAAGGGCAATTCCTTTGGGATTTCCCGCTAGGTTATTTCGAAGAAACGAGTTTCCATTCGATTCGGTTCGTTGCTCTCGTCGCTCTCCGCGCTGGACGACGACGACGACGACGACGACGACGACGAAACAAGAAAAGGAAACAGCTACCGTGCTCCGTTCGCGTGAACGTCGCTCTTTTTTACGTCAACGCACGGCTAACTACCGAGTTTATCGGTGGTGGTAACCACCGTGGTGGAGAAAAAAGCCGACAACCTCCGGGACGAACGATCCCTCCAGGATTCGTTATAATTTCATGCCGGCGATTTACGTCGCGTTTGCTTTCAGCCGCACGCGCGATTTCGCCAGCTCCGGAATTTTTCATAACCGTCACGCTTCTTCCCTCGCGTAAGCCGGCCCGCAATTAGATTAGTCGCTCCGCTGCTGCCGACGCGGCGCCGCGCCTCCGTACGAACGAAGATAATTAACGACGCGGACACCACAGATTTTACTTATTTACGGGCTGTTTCCACCTCGGCGAATACGAAAGCGACCGCGCCGCGGCCATCGATCAGCCGCGAATCAGCCGCGTCCCCGTCGTTTAAACGCCGGAGCGGAAGCCTCGAGAGCCGTTTCGATTAATGGAATTCCGCGACACGCCCGCAATTAACCCTCAAAGACCCGAGAGGCGTTGGTCGAAACGTCCGGTCGCCCTCCACTTGGAGAATTCGAGAGCGAAACGGTGGAAAAACGGAATCTTCCACGAAATCGATGATTCGCTCCGGGAGCGTTCATCCTGCAATGTTTTCGCACGTAGATGCCGACGAGAGGCGCGAGGAGCGTCGCGACAACGCCGAAGCGCTAATGGGGTTCGTTTTAACAAGGCAAACGTTACGATCGTCAAAGTGGGTAGGAGGAGTGGTACGCCGTCATGCTCGCAAATTAACTCGAGTCTGAGGACCGGTTGTTAGTCCGCTATTATGCTGGCAATTCGTACAGCCGGATGGATTTGCGACGGAACGTACGGAGAGAGAACGACGAGTCCATTATTTACGGAGAGTCGAGAGACTATGCTTGGCACCACACCCCCGTTTTAGTGCTCGCAGTTAAGCGACTTTGTCCCCGCTTATTCTCGCGCCTTCTCCTCCCTTTCGTATCGTATCGTCCGTTCGTGTGTGCTCTTCGCTCGAGACCCATCGCGTTTCGGAGAGTCTCCAGTTTTCATACCTTTCATTTTTCTCTCTTCTCCTTCTTCTTCTTCTTCTTCTTCTTCTTCTCCTTCTTCTCCTTCTTCGTCACCCTCTCCGGGACGACGGAGGGTGGCTTTCGCTTTATCGCGTATTTACATACCTACGTTCGCCGAATCCCCTCGACGTTTCATAAAATTCAACGTGTTCGCAAGGGTCCCAGGACGCTTCGTCGACACTTTATACCTTTGAATTTCCACGACTCCCCTTCGCCGGGGCGGCTGGCTATTCCACACTCGAGTACGAGATTCGTTTCTTACTTTTTCGAGCGGATGGTTTATCACCGCTCCTTATACGCGACCGCCATGCCTACCGCTGCTAACTGTATCAAAGATTCAGTTTCCTGTAGCACGCGAGAGCCACGGAGATACGAAGAAGAATCGAGCGGCGTGGCTAGCGGGCTAATTGAGATGTCGGCCTCTGGAGAGCAGAACGAATAGCTTAGCTTACCCCACTTCCGTTTCTTCCCCTTCGAGGGATTCACCCTCGGGCGGAGCAGTGGCGCGCTTAAAGCGTAACGACGACGTCGCTTCGGAATTATTAATAGCGCCTTATCCCACGGGAGCTCCATTGTTGTCCGAGGTCTAGTCCCTCTCGTCGTCGTCGTCGTCGTCGTCGTCGTCGTCGTCCTCCTGCTCCTCCTCGTAGCGGGTGACGAGTGACGAGTGCGTGCCAGCCGCCGGTGTCGATAGCGCGAGGCGCTTATTCACGATGGATGCATCCAAGTGCGCGTTACAGGGGAGCGACGAGTAATATTTGCTTTGAAATAATGCACGCATCGTTAAGGTAACGGTGGTGACGACGGCGACGACGACGACGACGACGCGCGATCGATAGTTCCGCTTAAACGGTTTGAAATTTCGGCACGCCGTGGAGGAACGTACGCGCAATTAACGCGGCCGCGCACGCCTTTCACCGACCGGACGCCGCCAAGTTCGACGCTAAACTGGAGACCCGCTAAGCGAGCCGTTGTAAACAACGACCAGTCCGTAGCCAATCCGGTTTTGTTATCGAGTTAATCGCGCTTGCCGCTTCGGCCGATCGATACGTGTACTCGACCGTCGAAATCGCCTGGTTTTCGTCTCGTTACGAGTTTCGGAACCGGTAAACCTCTTCTCGGTGCTATCTACGACGGAGTTACTGTTACGCGGACAGGAGCGTAACGTTGCGTCGCGACGCGAGCGTGTTACAAGGGTGCGCAGTTGCCGTTGCATTGTGCAAACCCGGCACCCGGGCCGCGAGACACTGAGTTACGAGCCACGGAAGGGAGGTCGCGACCACTTCCGGTTGTAATGCAGTTTGCGCAACAATGGGAGCCACAATAGGCCACGGGGGGGGGGGGGGGCACGGTACCACCGGGCCGCGTAACGTCGCCTCTCCCTTCGGAGACGTTGGCCTTTGACCGAGGATCAAAGCGTCGCTCCCTCCTCGATCCTCGATCCTCGTCCGATCTCGCATTATCCTGCCTCGAGGGACCCGATTTCGCGTCATTAACCGAATTAACTTGTCGATCGTCGCGCGACGCCTCTCGCATTTTTCCAATTCTGTTTGCGTACATCGATCGCGCGTTGGTAAATTTGCCCGCAATTATCGCGATATTACGGCCGCCGCCGCCGCCGCCGCCGCCGCCGCCGATTCGACCGACTCGTCCGAGAAAAAAAGAAGAAGGGAACAAAAGGAAGAAAAAGCTTTCGTCGAAACTTTGCCGATTCGGCTATCACGGCTATGGCGGCGTTGCACCGAAAAAAGGCTCGCAAGTATGATCATTTGAATAGCCGTCCGAGTCCCCGATCAGAATTTCAAACGAGCTCTCTCTCTCTCTTTCTCTGTCTCTCCCATTCCGTTTAAAGTATGCTCGATCAACGTACTTTTTTTCCCCCGAAACTTTGATCGTTGCTCGTTAACGACCTTATCAAGGACGCTTTTTACCTCGATATCGTTTCACTTACTGGCATCGGCGAAAAACCAGCCAGAACCACCGCCAGCTGCTTTCGTACCGCGCGCGGAGCGACGCTGCGCAAGTTCCGAGCGGAATCAATGGCGAAGTAAACGCGGACGTCGGTCGACAGCGTGAAATTGAATTAATCCGGAATTAAGAAAAAAAAAAAAAAAGAAAAAATAGAAAAACCGAGACGAGATAGACTTCTCTCCGGCGAGTGTTCTTCGGGAACTTTAAATAACGTTTGTAAACTCCGAGCAAAGTAATTCGTGTAAGTAGAATCGAGTTTTCGAAACACGCGACGTTAGATGGCTACTTTTCGATAATCTCGACGAGTTCGAACGTTCAACAAGTTCGCGCGCGCGCGCGCGCGTGCGAGCGAGTGGAAACGGTATCGAAAAATTAATCGTCGGTTTTCACCGTTTCCACGGAGAAACGTTGACGCGTGTTCTCGGAAAAGTCCGCGACACGGTCGAGTGCTCGACTCGAACGGGCACAAACACAGCCACGGTACTCGTTAATTAACTTGCCAACCCGTTAAATTGCTTTTTAATTAATAAAGCGCGAAAAGTTCTCTTCTTTCGTCGGTACCGGAGTAATTGTTCGAGCCGCCCGTTGCTCCGCGTTGTTAATACCGTCGGCTTGACAATCGAATGCCCGAGATTAGACACGATAACGGTTGGTGCGCGTATTTCTCGTTCGTAAGGTAAAATTATCGGTGAAAACGTCGCGTCTATCTCGAGGATAGAGGAATTTCGCGATTGATTTCACACGAGTTGGGAACAATAGTAGCCGTCGTTCCTCCTCGAGCTCGGTTTTTAGCTGCTTTCCGTAAACAGAGGGAAGCGCGCGCGCGCACGTTTTATCCCTCGCTAACGAAACAAATCGTATCGAGTAAGCAGTAGCTGGGGCGACGCTAATACGACGCGTGCATACCCTCGCGTCTCCTCCGCGGTGGAATCGGTCGATCGACAGCGCCGACCACCGCGGCGTGCTAATTAAAACCGTGAATAATTGACCGTTCGTCGCTTTCCAATAACTAATTCCATCACCGGTGATAACGTCACGATTCATTTTGCCGTAGCATAACGCGAATACTCGGCGAGATTTCTGTGTCCACGTCGAATACGCGTACCGTGCAAACGACGCGGCACACGGCTTTATCCGCGCTCCGATATTCCTGACACGCCGTCACGTTCTACCACGCCACGCCACGCCACGCCACGCCACGCGATTCCCCTATCGACTCGGCTGCTCTCGCGTTTGTTATTTCCATAAACTAATAATACCGGACCGTTTAACGGCCCGTCAACCGCGACTAAACTTTGCGCAAACCGCGCAAAATACGCGTATCGCGTATTCATCGAGCCCACCAGAGGATTTCATCGCGGGTAACTGCCGCGCGATCTTAGAACTGTACAACTTTTTCTACAGCCCCTGTGCCGTTAACGGGTTGCCGGGGTTAATTTTCTCATCGAATTAGGAACCGCGAGAGCGACGCGGCCACGCCTCGGGCGGGGGTGCTCGTAGGGTCACACAGGGAGGAGAACGAGCACTTTGTGATTAAATGGAACGTAGTTTCAGCCAGGAAAGCGATCTTTCACGCTTTCCACGCTTTCCACGCTTTCCCACGCTTTCCACGTTTTCAGTGGCAATTGGCGAGAGGTTCTTTTCGTCCCTCGATCCGCCTGCCTCGTGGCAGTAATAATAATAACAGTAACAACAATAATAATAATAATAATAATAATAATAATAATAATAATAATAGTAATAGTAATGATAATAATAATAATGATCCGCCTCGGTGACGAGGCTGTAACGTCCGGGCTTTATTTCGGTTCCAGCTCGTTCAGTTCCCACTGTCTTTCTCGTTATCTCGTCTGAACGTTACGTTACGTTACGTTACGTTACGTTACGTTACTCGTTCCAGCAACGCTCCGGCAACGCTCCGGCAACGCTCCGGCAACGCTCCGGCAACGATAGGGAGGATCGGAAAGGTGGGAAAAAAAGGATCGATTTTTGGGTTTTTGCCTAGGCGAGACAAAGGCAAAACCGTCCGAATCGCGCATCGGTTAAGCCGAGAATGATTGCCTCTAATTTCTGGCGTGCACCAGGCCACCGCGCAAGAAACTTCCTAATGCTTTCAACATGTTCGCCGGTAGTCGGTTTTTGCGGGCCGCGTAGAAACGTGGGAGTCGGTTGGTTGCCTCGAATCTACGACGCGTAAACGGAACGGTTCGTTCTCGCGGCCTCGATTAGAGCGGAACGGAATCGAAAAGGTTACCGGTTCGTTACCGTTCGATTCACCGGCAACTACGACCGAGATCGTCAGCCACGCGTCTCGATTTGTTTACCACTCGAAACCGAATTCGAGGCGGTTCGAAGGGGCGATCGAAAGAGGATCGGAGGCACGAGGAGGGACGAGAGCGAGGTTCGATGCGACAAACTTGGAACAAGTCGAGCAATCTGGAACCGAATGGAGTTTCGGAGACTTAGCCGAGTGAAAAATTGCAGGAGCAACTTTCGCGATGCTCTCGGTTCCATTAAGCGGCTCAACAAGTCCTACCGATTCCAGTAACCGTTTTCGCCCATGGACTTTGAATGGAGTCACGGAGCGAGAAAGTGAGTCCGCTAGGGAAGGAAAAGCGGTACGAGGTAGGTGGTACTTGGATAGAGGTAGAGGGAAAATTGTTGTTTGTTCCCAACGGAGGGGGAGATGGAGCCTGGGTGAGTCGCAGTTCGTTTCTCGAAACTCGTACGGTCCTCTCGGCGTTCGATTCGCTCGTTAAATTAACAAAGGTCTACTTTTACCGCTTACGTGCGCTCGCTTAGTCCGCCTCGATGTTTAATCGCCGCGATTTCGTCGATTCATCTCCCACGACACCGATAATTCCTATTGTCTCCGATCGGTGTACACGGAACTCGTTAAGATCCGATCTCTTTCCCTTTCGTCATCGCTTCTCGTCGAGAGAAGAAACGAAGAAGAATATTCTCTTCCCCGCGACTCGAGTAGTCTAATTCGATTTCGCTTCCCTCCTTCGCGCCATCGACGTTTCTTTCGAGAAAACTTGTTCGCGCGGCGCAAAAGGCGACGGCGCCACTTTCGGAGGACGTGCTAGAAAACTCGAGCATTATCTCGTTCCTCGGCGAGTGGTACGCGCCTACCTACGCTTCTCCGCTTCGACTTAAATCTAATTATCCAGCAGCATTTTCGTATCTCTCCGTACTCTACTCTCGTTCACCCGAGAACTCGAAGCTTTTTCGCGCTCTAATTGGCCGGCGTTACCTGGAAACTGTCGTAAACCGAATAACGCGGAAGGAAACCGCGATTCTCCGCGAACGGTCGAAATGCCCAGTTTTGCGAGGCGAACCCACTCGAACAGATAATTACCGAGTTCGGGACGCGCGTTTCGCGGCCAGCTCGAACGGAAATGGCGATCGAACAACGGGCCGACCGTTTTCCCATCCGCGCGACGGAACGAACGTTTGTCGTTGGCCCGATGCAAATTGAAAGCGTCCAACGAACCGCGACGTTTGGCAATAACGCCTTCGCGAAACGTTAATCGATTTATCCCTTTGAAAACGTCCGATATTTTTGTCTACCGTATTCGATCTCATCTCTCTCTCTCTCTCTCTGAAATATTACCATGTGAAAGTCCACCCCGACTACTATATAACGGGACGGGAAGGATAATATTTTCGCACCGCGAGTTTCGAATGTTCGCGCTCCTCCGAAGAAACAGCGACTCGGAGAGCTCCGGGGCCCCAAGTACGGTGTACAAGGAAGTACACTCAGAGGCGACGAAGACCGAGCCAAAGTATCCGTAGAAATGTTACCGCAGGGGTCGCGAGGTTCCGGTTTCGCGATGGCCGAACGATGTCGCCCGGGAGGCTGTTCCGCGATTCGATCGAGGATCGTCATTGTTTTCGCTCGATACGCGGTAAGCGCGGTAAAGGCGGTGGCCGTTCCGACGCTCGGGTAATATCCGAGTTTATTTTAGCGAACGATGTTGACGGTACCTACCTGCTCTTGGAAACTTGCTAGCCGCGGCGGGAGGAAATTATCAGGTGTTTACGAAAGGTAGAGAGAAGATTCGTAGTCGTAGACCAACAACCACGGCCAACTAACTTACTCGAGCCAGCGCCGCGCTTTATTTTAGCTACGAGCGGAAGTGGAAAAAGTTAACCGCTCGAACTCGTCGTCGAGACGGATGCGTACGGAGTTTCCAGGAATACGGACGGTCCGCGGGACGAGGGATCATAATTGATCGTCGGTTTATCCGCGCGAGCTCGATTAAACGTCGTCTCGTCGAACGTCGCGAGTTTACGTAATCCGTGCGCGTTTCGAAATTAATATGATGTCACCGACGTTTTATCGTCGTCGCGATCATTATCGGTCGAATGCAAAACTGAAAATCATACGGTATCGATTCCCGGGAACGGAGCGCGCGCTCGGTTGTTTGTCGAACAAGCAATCCGTAGAAAAAACACAATGGGAAACGAGAACGTATCCCTGTTTGACGAAACGGGAATACCTCGCGCAAATACGCTCGTCATCGATCCACGAGCAGCAGTCATCGAGTAAAATAGACCGGTGCAAAAACGAATCGCTGGTCGCGCTCTTGTCGCGTAAACCGAACGACCGATTCTCGTCTCTAATCGGTCACGTGTTCTTATCGCGATGCCGACCTCAGGGCTATCGCGCGTTTACGGCCTATACGTGTACGATCGAACGAAGAATGATTTATTTCGCTGAACGCTGAACGCGTTCCTCCGTGGTTATTCGAACGTAACGGCGGGGTTTCTGTATCCGGTGGTGTGCCGCGTATCCGGAGCACCGCGGCCGGTTAAGCGGAACGGTCTATCGACGATGTCCCCCATTATTGCCTTATTATACGCGTTCGCCTAATATCGACGGTTGCGCGAGTATCCGTAGGAAAAATGGCGACGCATCGATTTTCCTGCCAGGGATGCGGTCCGCGTGGCGGCACGCCGTGGAAAAGGATAACGTCGCGATAGGGTGGGAGATGAATTATAAAGAGAGGAGAGAGACGTTGTACGGTGAGAGGTGCGGGTTCACAGTCACGCTCTGTTCGCATACGGTTACGGGGCGGCAACGAGTCGCACGCGTTTCGTTTCTATCGTTTCTGGTAAAGGTTCTATATTCGCGGTAAAGGGAAAGCCTTCGAGGTGCGATCGAGCGACAATTAAGACCGCGCGGTAGACGGCGAGCGACCAGAGAAAAGTGAAGGTGATCGTTGTTGCGGCGTTGCCCGCGCGATTCCCGTCGCGGAATATTCCTCTACGGGAACGGTAAACAACGAAATTACCAGTGTACGTTGCACTTTACGACACAGCTGGCCGATAAAATATAATCGACTCATTTCGCGACACGTTCGACTAGCGTATTTTAATAATTATCGCTCCTCGTTTCACTATTTTTTCGGCCACCGTTCGCTCTCCAATATTCGTTTCGCCGCGATGCTGTCGCCGATATGTCACCGCCATGTTAATTAGTAGGTAAATTAATTAACGCGCCCGGTTTGTTAGATCGCGCATCGATTCCCCTCTCGTATCCGGAATTAAGGCGAACGTTTATTTCGTTCGCTCTTTAATTCCCCGTTATTTATCACAGTGGTTATGTAAAACGGAAACGACCGATAACAATAAGCGAGACGATAAGTGAACGATATAAAAAAGCACGGTGCGTCGGATGGGAAAGTAGTACCGAAACGGGGACACCAGCCGAGCCTAACCAACGACCGTTCTCTATTCTCTTTCTCTGTTCTTCGTTTCCCAATTACCTTCGAATTTGTATATCGCGCGAAAGTAATCGGACACGCGATCCAGTTGATTCGAACGGAGGAGTTACCCGCGGCGTGTTCTCACCCCTTTCTCGTGGTCGTCGGTGCAAGTCGCGGAATGTCTTACGAAGTCTCGGTGTCGCCGGCCTGCCCGGAACCGTACCTCGGCCCGAGCCTCGCGGCCGTCTGTCACGGATCGCAGTTTCTCACCTTCATGACCCTATTGGACACGTTCGTCCGCGCCAAGGACGAAATCTCTCAGCTCTGCGAACGAGTGAACCCCGTCGACCCACCGGAACTACGTTACGATTTTATCGTCGTGGGCGGTGAGTAGTACTCGATCGTTCGCCTCTTACCGGACGGAGGGACAGCGATCCGTTGAACGAGCATGGAATCTATCGCACGATCCGCTCCTTTCAGCAACCCTGCGTGCCGCTTACGCAACCGAGCCGTGTCGAGCGTTTTTGTCGTAACGGAACGCGAGCGGTGTTTCGCCTGGCGAACTCGCGCGGCTGCTGTAACGCGTTCGCGGGAAATTACATCGAGGAAAAACTCGTTCGTTTCTTCTTCGACACTCGATAGCCGATTTCGTACAATTTCCAACGCCGGTCCATCCGCTCTCGGAAGAATCCGAATTGCCGAAAAAATGCCGTCTCGAACGCACGATATTAACCAAGCGAAATGTTTCGAACGCACACGAGCGGAACGAACGAACGAACGAACGAACGCGGTGAAAAAAAAAAAAAGTGTACCAACGGTTATTATTACCCGTACGCGTTTCGCTGGATTCGCGATAAGAATCGATATTCACCTCCGCGTCGACGCAAATGCACGCGTCGTTGATCCGTGTTAATTAGGCTAAGGTAACATTTACATTCGTCTCCGTTCTCTCGTAAAAATGTCCCAGATTCCTTCGAACGCCGCGTAACACGGACGGACACGCGGGTTCAATTAAGATTTCCGTCCGTTCGGAGTTGCTCGTTCCAAGCTAGTCGTTGATTAAAAGTGCGATTTAAATCGAGCAGGTGGTACGGCCGGTTCCGTGGCGGCTGCGAGACTCAGCGAAATCGCGGAATGGAAAGTTCTTCTGCTCGAGGCGGGACCGGACGAACCGCCCGGTGCCGACGTTCCGAGTATGGTCGCCATGTTCCTAGGTGAGTAGAGCGTGCCCACTTTCCTCCCGTCTACGATGCTCGTTTCACGACGCTCGGCTGCAAAATTCGAACGACAGGCACCGTGATCGATTGGCAGTATCGGACCGTGAACGAGACGAACGCCTGTCTGGCGACCGGGGGTTCGTGCAGCTGGCCGCGAGGTAAGAATCTGGGCGGCACCTCGGTCCACAACGGTATGATGTACACGCGAGGACATCCCAAGGACTACGAGAACTGGGTGGCGATGGGCAACAAGGGATGGTCTTGGGAAGAGGTGAGAGAGAGTGACAGGTAGAGGCGAGAGTCCGAACGTTCGACTTGGAACTAGGCGCGTACGGTGTTGCGCAGGTCTTGCCGTACTACATGTGCTCGGAGAACAACACGGAGATCGATCGAGTCGGTCGGAAATACCATTCGACCGGCGGGTTGCTCAACGTCGAAAGGTTCTCGTGGAGACCCGACATCTCGGACGACATCCTCGCAGCGGCCGCCGAGAGGGGATACCCGTTGACCGAGGACCTCAACGGGGATCGGTTCCTCGGGTTCACGGTCGCTCAAACGATGAGCAAGAACGGGGTTCGGGCGAGCAGCGCGGCCGCTTTTCTACGCCCGTTCCGTCGCAGACCGAACCTTCAGATCGCTCTGAACGCCACCGTCACCAAAGTGATCGTCGAGAACGGGAAAGCTGTCGGCGTGGAATACGTTCAGGACGGTCAACTACGAGCGGCACGCGCCTCGCGCGAAGTGATCGTCTCCGGTGGCGCCGTCAACTCTCCGCAAATCTTGTTGCTCTCCGGGATCGGGCCGAGGAGTCATCTAGAGGCCGTGAACGTGACCGTCGTTAAAGATCTACCGGGTAAGCTTCGATCAGCCGTTTCGATCGTTGCGAGATTATTAACGCTTCTCCTGTTTCGCGCCTCAGGCGTAGGTGAGAATTTACATAATCACGTGTCGTACACGCTGTCGTTCGATATAAACGAACCGAACGAATACGAATTGAATTGGGCTGCGGCGTTGGAGTACGTCGCGTTCCAAAGAGGTCCGATGACGTCGACCGGTTTGGCGCAATTAACCGGGATCGTACCCTCGATCTACGCCAGTCCCGATCATCCGGACATTCAGATATTCTTCGGCGGTTACCAAGCGTCGTGCGCCACCACCGGAACGGTGGGAGCCCTGATGAGCGACGGACGTCGCAGCATAAGCATGTCACCGACCAACGTTCAACCGCGCAGCCGAGGTACGTTTCTACCTAGCTGTGTTTCGTTCCTACGCGCACCTTACCCAACTTTTCTCTTCCGACGTGCCCGCAGGAACCGTTCGGTTGGCTAGCAACGACCCTCTCGCCAAGCCCATAATCCATGCGAATTATCTCAGCGATCCGATAGACACCGCAATCCTCGTAGACGGAATTCGGATAGCCTTGTCGTTGGCCAATACCACCGCGTTGGCCGGATACAACGTAACGCTTAGCAACGCTCCCCTGGCAGCTTGCTCCCGGTATCCGTTCCGAAGCGACGACTACTGGAGCTGCGCCGTGCGTCAAGACACGGGCCCGGAGAATCATCAAGCGGGCTCCTGCAAAATGGGTCCGTCCACCGACCCGATGGCCGTCGTGGATCCCCGTTTGCGGGTACACGGCATCCGAGGGTTGCGAGTCGCCGACACCTCCATCATGCCTCAGGTATTTTTCTTTTCTTTCGTTCCTTCCTCGATCCGGTTCACCGTTGCCCCGAGCAGTTGATTTTGACTCGCGTCTATTTTGCGTTCGAAAGGTCGTGTCCAGCAATACCGGTGCTCCGGCGATCATGATCGGCGAGAGGGTAGCCGCGTTCGTCAAGTCCGATTGGGGCGTTCCGGCGACGCAATGGTACGGGCATCATCACCGTCGTTCCAACGTATGGAAAATCTCAGCTCGACGACAATGATTCCGACAGAGTCACTAGAAATTTCCCATATTTCGTAGTTCCCGTTCCACGATCGACAACTCGCTGGATCTGTTGGTTTGGGGAATCAAATACATCGACTGGGACCAGGATATCTGGTAGCCGTCGCGATCCTCGATCGATCTAGTCCGTGATTCGGCGATGGCGCGCGCGCGCGCGCGCGCGCCGCGAACCACCGAGAGACGCCGGCATGTAACGTCACCAAAGAGACGACGACGACGACTCTGGAGAACGCGCGGAACGACCGCTAACGACTAACCGACCATCGTGCACACGCATCTTTCGCACCGCTATTATTATTCCTATTGTTACTACTGTTATTACTTGTTCTTTGTGTACCATACTCGATATAGTTCCGAGCAATGTATCCACTTATTTTACAAATTGTTACAATAAATGTAAATTAAACAAGATCGAACGCAACATCTCATTCGTTTCATCGCGACAACGTCAAGATGCGTACCGACGATTAAGCTGAATAACAGTTTCACCGGTACACTCTTTTCTTTCAATTCTAATTAAATAATCCTCGTTTCACTCTTTTTCACCTTTGTTCACCTTTCTCACGTTCACCTTTCTTGTCGGACGCGCGGTAATAAAGTGCAACTTTGATCTTTACCGTGTGCGATCGAAAAAAAGAAGCAAAAACTATCGTTATTTTTTTTTTTTAATATTCTGCCAACGATATGTCACGCGTTGTTACGAATTTACGAGCGACACGAGCCTTAATCGTCGAAAAATGGGCGTGTTATACGAAATTACGAATACATCTCGTAAACGTAAGTAAACGTTTCTACGTATCTGGTCGAGATAAGAACGATCGTTTCGGTTAGACAGCGTTCCCGTTGACGCTACCCGGTTCGAATAATTTCTACTAAACACCATTCATCAGCGAGACGAAACAGTCAGATAACGGTTGGGCCAGTAATTTATAAATACGATTGCGTTATCGATTCGCACGCGTTTCGCGTTAAAAATGCAATTGTTTGTCGCTTTCGTAGCCATCGGTCGCAAAATGGTACGGGTATAAAAGGGAGCACCGGTAACCGTTCGATGTCCAATCCAGGAGGAGGAACGTCCACGTTGCGAACAACTTGCCCGTTAGAGACTGGTTCCGGCTTATCCTATCCGACGATATGGTACGTTTCGCATCCGTAATAAGAAAGTTAGGTTACGCTCGAGCGTTCGAACACCGTTTGCTAATCCGTTTCAGAATTGTCCTTACGAGATATCGCCGGCAGCGCGATGCGCCACTCCGTTCACGGGAGGTCCTCAGCTAACGGACGTTTGCTCGGCGAACATGGGCGCGTTGTTTCTAACGCTGGTGAACAGTCTGTTGGTATCGAGCCCGGAAATCGGCGACCCTTGCGGCCGCGTGAACCCGATCTCGGTCCCGGATTCTAGTTACGATTTCATCGTCGTCGGCGGTAAGTAAGCCGAAACGAGACGCGTTTGGCGGCTGTGCGGACCTTTACAGGCATTTACCACGCGTTGTCTTTTCGTGTTGCGCGTAGCCGGAGCTGGCGGGGCGGTAGTGGCCGGAAGACTGAGCGAAATAGAAAACTGGCGAGTCCTGTTGGTCGAGGCAGGTCCCGACGAACCAGCCGGTTCCGAGATACCCAGTAATCTACAACTTTACCTCGGTAACAAAAAAAAAAAAAATTCCGTTCGATAGAAACTCGTTCGTCGTTTCGAATCACGCGGCTTTATTATTATAATCGCGCAGGCGGTGAATTGGATTGGAAGTATCAGACGTCGAACGAGTCGTTCGCCTGTTTGAGCAGCAACGGGAGCTGTTACTGGCCGCGAGGTAGGAATCTCGGAGGGACAACGCTTCACCACGGTATGGCGTATCACAGGGGTAATCCGAAAAACTACGAGAAATGGGGAATCAAAGGATGGGGTTGGTCGGACGTAGGTATCGAGCGAAGAGGAACGAGCCGCGAGACTGGTGAAAAAAATGAAATCGTTTCTCCGGTTCCAGGTGCTACCGTACTACTTGAAGTCGGAGGATAACAGGGAAATCGGTAGAGTCAGCGCCAAGCTCCACGGTACCGGCGGGCCCAACACCGTCGAAAGATTACCGTATCAACCCCCTTTCTCTTGGCACATCCTGAACGCGGCGAACGAAGCGGGCTTCGGCGTTATCGAGGATCTAGCCGGTACAATTCCCACCGGGTTCACGGTTGCTCAAACAATCAGCAGAGATGGCGTCAGACTTAGCAGCGTTGCGGCATTCGTCAGACCAGTGGCGCACCGTAAGAATCTTCACGTAGCCGTGAACACGGTCGTGACCAAAGTGCGGATGGTCGGGAAACAAGCGAAAGGCATCGAAGTGTTGATGGTAACGACGCTATATATTTTCTTCGATGTTAGTTTGCCGGGATTTTAACCACGCGTTTGCACGCGCAGAACGGCAAGAAACGCATCGTACACGCGAAACGCGAGGTGATCCTGTCCGCGGGCACGATAAATACACCGCAACTGTTGATGCTGTCCGGAATCGGGCCTCGAGAACATCTCGGATCGAAGAAAATCCAAGTGGTGCAACATCTTCCGGGCGTCGGCGAGAATCTTCACAATCACCAATCGTACGGGCTCGACTTTACTCTGAACGAACAATACTACATGATGTTCAACGAGAGCAGCGTGAACCAGTACATTTACAACCGAACCGGGCCGCTGGCAGCCACCGGATTGGCTCAAGTAACCGGAATGGTGGCATCGAATCTGACCACTCCCGATTTTCCGGACATTCAGATATTCTGCGCCGGCTACCAAGCTGTTTGCCAGCCGAAGCTGAACATTGCAGATTTGTCAGCGGGCGGCCCGAATATGTCCGTCAGATTCTCATCCGTGAACGTGCAACCAACCAGCCGAGGTGATCCGTCGATCCTTTCGCGTCCCCGCCTTCTATGGTAATAATAATAATATACTTGCGTCCACAGGTCGCATCACGTTGAAGAGCAACGATCCCCTGGATCATCCGGTTATCTGGAGCAACGACATAGCGACCGAACACGACCTCAGCGTGATACTTCAAGGATTGCACGCGATCATGAAATTATCCCAGACTCCGACCATGCAAAAGCTAGGCTTGACGCTCAAGCACGAGGTCGTACCCCAATGTTCCGAGCACGAGGTAGGTAGCGACGACTATTGGAAATGCGCGATACGTTGGGACACGAGGCCGGAAAATCATCAAACCGGCACCGCCAAGATCGGTCTGCCTTCCGATCCGATGGCGGTGGTCGATACGCGACTGAGAGTGTACGGCGTCAAAGGATTGAGAGTAGCCGATGCATCCGTATTGCCCACGGTAAAACTTCTTCTTCTTCTTCTTCTTCTTCTTCTTCTCCCTCTCGGGACGCAACCGTTTCATCGAACGTTTCTCGTTTGTTCGACAGGTGGTATCGGGCAATCCGGTTGCCTCGTACAACATGGTCGGGGAAAGAGCAGCCGACTTCATCAAAGAAGACTGGGGAGTGGCTGTACAATAGGACAACGCATACCCGTGGCCGAACCCGTGGAACGAGAGATGAACGAAAAAATAAGAAATCATCGTATTATATCGTTTTGAAAATTAAAATTCACACACTATATGCGTATTACACGCGTATCTTTTCGTACTCCCTTGCGATGAAAATTGGTCCAATAGGTTAATTAAAGTTACGAAGCGATTCCGATGGATGGAATTGAAAGTCGAAAGGCAAAGTCGGCCGGCGATATTGTCTGGCAGGATTATTAAGATAAAAAGGAGGAACGGAGGAGGAGGAGGAGGAGGAGGTCAGGAACGAATCAGCCCGAGCCGAGTCTGGAGAACGGTGGTGGCTATATGCATACACAGAAGCATGGAGAAGTGCACTTGACCCATTTACAGAATCGCAACCCGCGCCGCGCGCACCTCTACCTTCTGCGTTGCCAGAAGAATATGAGATTCGCGTTGCACACGAGACCGAGTCTTTTCGCGCGCGCGTAGATACCTTCTCGCAGAGGTACCTTCGAATCATTTTTTTTAACGATCGTTTCTACGCTCGCTCGCGTTGACGCGTCGTCGAACATTCGAGCTCGGCAAAGGAAACGTCGTTATTGTTTGGATAAAAATTCCGATTCCCTCGAGCGGACCAAACGAATCCGGGGGGCTTTGTGGATTTTAACGCGAAACTTGTTTGCGCGATAAAAACGTCTTCGCGGGACGGCCGTCGATAGTCGTTGGGCTACGCGGCATCCGTCCTTTGAGCATCCAACGGCCGTTTTCACGGTAATTCCGACGTTTCCTTAATCTTCCCTCTTCCGGCATTTATCGATCCTCCAGCGAGCGGATTTGCAGGAACGCAAGCGCGGTTCCGTACGCACCGATACGCGCTCGAATCGCGCGACGCGCGAATCGAGAATGGTTCAAGTGCAAACTGTGTGCACGCTCGACGGTGGTTTCGTCCAATTTGCCATAAATTTAGCGCGCGCATTTAATTACCTACGCATACGTTAAACCGTACCCCGGTACGCTTAATCCTTTGGCGATTCATCGAACGCGAGAGAGAGAGAGCTATGGGATTATTTAAGCAAAACGATCGTCGTCCTCGACAGACGGTTGGAGCGAAGGAAAAAATTTCCCCGTTTATTAATAGAATCGGTAATATAATCGATGAATCGTTGCGCCGTAAAATTTCAAACGTTCCTGTCCGATCGAGCGACGACGGCTCTCGCAGCCCCCGTATTATTACCTACTACATATTTGCCGGAGATTTAATTGAATTGGAACGCGTCGATCGAGCGGCACTGGAGCGCTCCGCCCGATGATTCGATCTTCATTCACCGGAAGTACTTTGCGTAATCGTCAGCCAGTCGGCTCGGGTTAGACGAACGAACGTTTCCCAGCGAATTAAACTCCAACAGATGATGACGTAAACAAATGATAAATAAAACATTGAACATTTCTCTAGACGCGCGTGTACACCATCCGCCGTCGTCGTCGTCGTCGCCTTCGTCGTCGTCATCGTCGTCGTCGTCGTGCCAGCAGCGTAACGACTGCTTTGAATTTCATGAGGGTGCGAATGAATTCATGGTGGGATGGCGCGCGCGATTTGCCTCTAGAGGCTCGTCGACCGGCCAAACTTCTCTAGCCGCCTGCCTACGAGACGTTTGCAGGTGTAATTCGAAAAAAAAAAAATGACTAGCAAAATCGAGTTCTCTCTCGGTTCTCGCTCGGAAACCGGAGAAGCGTCGAATCCGGTCCACCGGTGTGACGTCACGCGCGACGCTAATCCGTCGAAACCGGCGCGCATAATGCGCTTTGTCGTATCCCGCGTACACGTATATCCACGCGACGCGACGCGACGCGACGCGACGCGTACACCGAGTTTGTTTACCCGGGCTTTTCGACGGATCCGAGGATGCGGGACCAAGCTTCGTTACTCTCGCGCGAACGGAAGAAACGATTACGAAAGAACACGCATCGAACACGCAGCTGCCTCCGTTTTAGCATTCCGAAGCGAAGCGGTGGGAACGCGATAGGTAATTAACGATTTTCTACGATACGAGCTTCACCACCGTCTTACCGGTAGTAACCAGCGGGTTCGTTAACGCGAACGCGTGCAACCCGTAAATTCGCCACGCTCCGGTCTACGTACTTTAATCGCCTCGGAATACCGGATAAAAGGATCCCCGGTATAATTCAAACGATCGCCGTCAAAAAATCCGCGGTCTTCCACGCGCGAGAATACATATTCATGAGAATAAGCGAATGCTAGACGTAGGCAGACCGGAGGCGAACGTTTCCACGCTTTCCCGCGATAAGCCTACTTTTCACCCGATGCCCGCGATGACCCTCGCGAGTCCGAGCAACCTTTTTTTCCTTTCTTTCTTTCTTTCTTTCTTTCCTTTTTCTTCTTTTTTCTCTCCCCTTTTTTTCTCTTCTTTTTTCTTTTACACCGCGGGATTTACGCCCGCAGCTTTATTTATTCACGCTTTAATTACCGTCCCGAGCCTGCCGTCTGGGTCCGGGGCACGTGGATACACTCCGAAACGAGAAACTTCACGGTGCCAAGGAGATTAATGGTAGCTTGGTTAGCGTTCTTCGCTCCAGCCAGCGCGACGCGTGAGAAATTTCCGTCGTGTACCTATACGCGTACCTACCTACTATTTAAAAGCGGGAAAAAAAGGAAAAGTGGGAACGATAAAAAGTAACAGGGACGAGTACTAATTGTCGTTATTCATCGGGAGCCCGGTGTTTCCTACGTTGTCTCGAAACGACGTTGGCCAGGGCTTTTCAGCTGGGCTCTCCTTTGTTCCAGAAACAAACGGTCGACCCGTGAAATACTTGACTCCGTTTCGTATCCCTCTTTACGACCCCGATTTCAACCCCTTCCGTACGAGTCTCGGTTTGAGAAATTCTTGGAAAAATTTTTACACCCAGTCGATGCGATTACGCGATTATTTCGCGAGTCGCGGCGGGCCGCGTCGACGGAGGCCGGGAGAATAAAAACTGGTCGACGACAGGATCGTAAGGGAGGAAGATCGGTCGCAGGTGCATCGTAGGCGAAACCGAAACCGGAACCGGATATGGGTGGGACGCGTTGGTCAGTGCGACGGAACCGCGGGATGCATAAATCCGCCGGTTGACGAGCGGCGTTGTTTTTGCGATTTACGAAGCGAGGCAATATTTGCACGTTCGTCCACCCTCGATCCCTCGTTTCGACGCGCAACACGCTTTTTCCCCGGCGCAACCGTTTGCCTCCGCTTTATTAACGAAACCTACCACGAT
The DNA here is from genome assembly GCA_963969225.1 of Xylocopa violacea. NCBI lineage: Eukaryota > Metazoa > Arthropoda > Insecta > Hymenoptera > Apidae > Xylocopa > Xylocopa violacea. Next base: position 25,544,957 of record CAXAJV010000012.1, read on the forward strand.
CACGATAACGATTCTCACTGAACGCACCTGGGGAAACGTCGTCTTCCGCCGCCATCCTCTCCGCCATTCGCCAATTTTTTCTCAGCTCTCGGCTCCCTCCGGTTACGGTTGATAGATTACCGAGTCGCTCCTGCTTTCGCTCGCGGGAATCGACAGGATTTTGGTCGGCATTTGACAGCAGCGACCGCGATAACGCGCCGTTCAACGAATCGCCGCGTTAAGCTCGTGACGGCCAATGACGCGTTCCATATACGATTTTTGATTTATGACGCCAGGGAAAAACGATTCTTCTTTCCCCGCACCGACGAGGATTACTCCCCACGCATTTCGAATACCTCTGATCAACGGCGCTCCCGAAAATTGTCCGCGATACAATTTTCGAAAAGAGCCACGCCCCTCCGTGGATCGTAGCGAATTCTTTCCGCGAACGAGGATCGTTAACGAAACGGACCGCGGCGATATGCCAAAGGAGAGAATAGCTTCCCGTAGATTGGAATTCGCCGCGCGAAAATTCGTCTTTGGTCGAACGTGTCGCGAAACTCGAGCAGCAACCGGCCAGCGAACATTTTATTCGCAGTCCTCCGCCTCCGCGCGGTGCTGAATTCTGCCGGAAATCGATGCCTCGGTGCGCTGGAGCGCGACCGCGATCGCGATACCGGTGCCAGGAGGGAGGACGGACAACGCGAAAACGATTTATTCTCGAAAACGATAATAATAACAATCACGCGAACAAACTTTCCCACTTAACACCGCCGTCGTAAATCGAACGAATAACTAAAGTTGCGCATATTATCGAAAAATATCGGTAGGTAGAAGAAGGGGGCTGGTACGTCCGATGAAATTAGCCACGATACATCACAGGTTGGTGTCGTTATTACGAAACTGGCGCGGCTCGCGCCGTGTCTCTAACGTTTCGTTCGTCCAGCTCGTACCTAAAAAATCAATTAATCTCTCGGGTTTTAATGTCGCGTGAAATTCTTCAAAAGTCTACCGGTAATAAATGGAAATGCTCGCGGGACGGATGAGCGATTAATAACGGAACGCGGGTTCGATGCAAAAGGAAAACAAGAGATAAGCACACGCGGACACAGAGAGGCACGGGTAAACTTGAATCGTACATCAACGTCCAGCTTAATATACTTGTGCATCCAGCGATGCCACCCGGAGAATGGATAAATATAACGTATGTACCTACGAATCAATTAGCGGCGGTGTTGTTTACAACTTCCTGCTACGGTTTCCCCGCGATATTTTTAACCCCCGCGCCGCCTCTATTAATTTATCCGCGCGAGAAAGAAACACATCGATCGCAATTGCTATCGCGTTTATTGCGAAATGCAAATTATATACCCGGACGGGTATAATACGCGTATAATACGCAAAACTCGAGATTAATATCGTCGTATAATTCGTTGGTCAAATATTTATTTCGCGTTTAATTAATCGTTCGATTTTAATGGCCCGGCCGTTCGAAACATTGTCGAACAGAGAAATTCGTCTGTACGAACGATCGTTGGAAGAAATCTCGAAGCCGTGGTGGTTGCCGCGCGCGTAAGGAGGTCGAGACGGTATATCGTGGTCGCCGCGGATGGTATACGCGATTTCTCCCTCGCGGCAACGTTTCGCCAGCCGCGCGCCGGTCCGTAGTCACGCTAGCACTACTAATTGCATGTCCGACCAAAGTATATCACTACCACTGCCAGCAGCCAGCCAGCCTTCTATCTACTCTTAAACTCTCTCTCTCTCTCTCTCTCTCTCTCCACCGTCGAAGCGAACGCAGCTCTTTCCTTCGGCCTCTTCTACTTTCGACGGTCGACGAGCGAAAATACAGATCGGGCAGGGACAGCATTAATCGAACGGGAGCAGAATATTTATGTAAAGTCTCGTTTCCCTGAACGGACTGCGGACGTATAATCGGATAAGCTGTCGAGGGGCAGTTTACACGGGATATTTACGAGCTCGCGAACACGCGTACGCCGCGTCGGGCGTCATCGAGCGAAAAACCCATCGCGACTAACGAGCCACGCTCAAATTTCAAATAACTCTGTCATCGATCTGCCGGCGGCTCTCGATTCGCCCGGGGGGTAAATCGTACCAGCATTTGTCAGGATTCTCCGCGACAGCCGTTCCTCCTAATTTATCCGACCGATTCACCATTCGACTCGACGTAAATATTTAGACTCGCGCGGTTATATCGCCTACCGAGTTGCCGGCAAGACGGAACGATTACGATGCATTTCGCGGATGAAACTGTCGACAAGTGCCGGTTGTAAATTAACTACCGTACCCGGCACGCAGTTCCCGATCGGAAATTTCTCCACGACGTTGCAGAGTCGAAGCACTAATTTACGCGACTAGCTACGACGATCGGACCACCCTCCACTACTACGCCAACTACGCTCTTTGATCGTTCGACCGAATTAAATATCGAATAGCTACCTTGGCTTACCTTCTATTTACGAATCTCTCTCTCTCTCTCTCTCTCTGTTCATTAAATTCGCGTCGGCGTTGTCGGAGTCGAGCGCCTTACGAATTCGGGTGGTTCGTACGCGGTGATACGCGGCGTGGAACGAGCGAATAGCAGAGGGTAACGACGGACCCCTGAGCGGGGAGGAGGGTTGGAGAGCGAGAGAGAGTGGATTTATTGCCCAGGTTACCGAGCCGTGAATACAGCCGGACGAGAAACGGAGAAAACCGCAGGAAACTCTGTCATTGACCGTTGGTAATTTCTCTCTCTCTCTCTCTCCAGTTCGGATTGCGCGGGCCGCGGTGATCGCGGTGATCACGGTGCGCCCGCGCCGGCTGGAATCGCGTCCGCTCCGAAACATTATCAACTCGTAGACAAAGCCGCGCGATGGCTCTCGGTTTTCGACCGAAGCGAATTTCATTCGGCATCGGCCGCGATCCACTGGTTTATCCGGGCCGATGTCTACCGAATCTTGGAAACGCGTGCGAAAACGTCTCTTTAAAGGTATATTAAACTATAGGTTAGCGGATGTTAACGATACGAGACGCGTATCAGACCCGGTCCATTTAACGCGCGAGTTCGGAACCAGAAACAAGTCTGCGAGTTAAAATTTGATACTCCTCTAATTAGCGTCCAGCCCGATGAGAGAATATGTACGTAGTACCGTTACTCGGTGGCACGTACACGAGAAGTCGGAACTAAAGCGCCAGGTTAAACAGAATTCTACTCGCGGCGCTCTCTCGCACTGGCTCCTACTACCACCGCCCCATCCTCCCATAATTGAGCTTTATCACCTCTATTTCGAGTAGGTGCCCCTATCTAATTTTCCGCTCCTTCCTAAAGGTGGACTACCGTCCGTTCAACTTTCATTTCGCAGAGTTACGGAATTTCCCGTTCGTTTAAAAATCGGATCCTGTCTTTGCGAATTAACCACCCGCCGCCCGGTGTAACGATGAATATACAACGAACACGATATTAGCAAGTGAAATACCGAGGAATCGGAAGGTGGAAAGGAGGCGGCTAGCAAAAAATACGCGGCTGTCGGTGACTTTGACGGAACGGGGACGCCGTCGATCGGCGACGTTTCCTCGGGCCAAAACGATCGCACCGCGAGCCCGCCGAGTCGGGCTGAGTCGGCGAAATATATTTCACGGCGATCCGAGCGACGTCGCTTTTTCTCGCCTCGCCTCTTTTCGTTTTCTTCTGTTATTGCCGCGTTAACAGGGTGCTCGAAGAAAATTAACCTTTATCGCTCGGACTTTTAATCCGTTGGCCAGGCTTTAAACACGGCTTAAGCGGTAATCGACGAAAGGATTGTTTAGGATTAGGACGCGACGATATAAGGCGGCCACCCCATTTGCCATTAGGCTGATCCTTTGGCCGATTATCGTAAGTTTCCGTGCCCCGATCGGGATGCTTAATCGACGAGACATTCGCGAGCTCGTAACAATACCGTTCCAGTTGCAACGGTAGCCATCGCCGTCGTATCCATCCCGCGTAAACTACAATTCGGCCGGCAATAAGTCGATTAGTCGGTATATCGGGCATATACCCTGGGCTGCCCCGTACGCGATTCAGAACGGATCAACGAGCAACTCGAGGAACCCGCCTAGGTACATAATATCCGAGGGAAAAATGGCTCGCGTCCCAAGTTTCGTCCTATCTGTCAGTGACAGGCGGAGGAGCGAACCCCGTCGTATACGAGGAGAGACGGAGACGAGGAAAATTGCCGCTTAAACACGACGCGCGCATCCCCGAGACTCGAACTGCGAGTTTCCCAACGCGGCATGCCCAACGAAAGCACCACCGATGCACACCCTCGGTCCCTCGAACCGAGTTCGATAATATTGGATATGGCATCACCGTACTCGCCCGTCCGCGTAACCACCGACTCTCTCCGAAACCTTCTCCAGTCGACCAATATGCGGCAAAAGTTATGTGGTGTCTGTCGCCTTATCCCTCCCGGCGCGCCTCTGTCGAGAACGAGAGACGCCGAGTTCTCGAGTTTCTTAACTTTTCCTTCCTTCCTTCCTTCCTTCCTTCCTTCCTTCCTTCCTTCCTTCCTTCCTTCCCCTTCACTTTCCCTCTCTTCCCTAGTACGGTTTTGCCTATAAAATCGGTTCTCTTGCCGAGAACTTAATATCTCCGGGCATGCCTGCCTGCCTGCCTCGGCCTCGTCGGCCGGAATTTTATCAATGAATCTGCGCTCGTTCGATCGCTTCATCGATCGCTATCCCGTAAATTGCCAATAACTCTTCCGTACTCTAGCCTAGCGTACGTAGTTATGTTTCGCGACCGTGCCCCGACTACTTTCCCAACTAATTTACCAACTGGGTCCAGAGCGGGGGACAACGGACCGGGTTGCCACTTGGCGTACGTTCGACTAAATTTCTTCTTCGGTAACGAGCCACCGTGTCGAACATTTCCGCCCCTGTTCGCGTAAATATATTTTGTTCGACGGCAACGCCCACTTCTAGCGCTTCGTTGCGAACAACTCCAACTCATTTAATCACGGTGCCGAGTGTTTTGAGATTCCTCCACCTACCGAGCGTTATCCGATCGACTGTTATAAAAATATAATACGGTCGATGGTCGATATAATCGAACGCAACTTCCCGGTTTGCATAGCCGGCGTTATTGCCGGGATAATTATCCACGCTGTCTTCTTTTTCCGCTTTACGATCGGCCCCCATAAAGGGAGCTGACTGGGTGCTTTTACCACCTCAGGGGACGCGTCGCAGGGGACGTTGCTCGTTCGGGCAATAAAAAAGCGCGCGCGCGCGCGCGCGCCCACGATCCCGCATTAACCAGGCTGGGGAGGAATAAAAAGAAGGAAAAAAAAAAAAAAAAAAAAAAAAAACGATTTTAACGCCGGTGGACGCGGCGAAAATAACGATAACCTCTACATCCGTCTATACAACGTATTACGCGTTTACGTCTACGCGACGTTTCCATTTTCCACTCAAACTCCGCTGCTCCGTTTCCACATCGTTCCAGTCGCGTAACAGCGATTTAATAAGCACGCCTCGAACGGTTGATACCATTAGAGGAAAGAATCGTTGGTATCGCGAGAATGTATATCATTTTCGACCGAATTTAGTTGGTAACCACATGTGAAACGGCAATAAATTATACGGTATTATTAATAGCCCGGAGCCATGCGATCCCTTGGACGAGCCGCCACGACAAGACCGACGGTAAGAAGCTGTTACGAGCATGTTCCACGCTCGGTCGCGTACAACCGACACTTTCGACTCTTTTACCGTTACATCGTTATAACGTAAAGTTAACGATCACAGGAACGAACGGACAAACGAAAGTTGTTACTTCCCTTACGCTCGCAGCCCTTTGCGCTCGGACACCACTTTGGCGAAGCCTGGATCGGACACTTCTGTCGATAGCCCCGGGTAACTTTGGCCCCTCTCTACGTACACGCGTACGATGCGTGTACGTCGTTAAACTCACCCCCCCCCCCCACCCCGACCGACCGACTCTGCTATTCTTCCTATCACCGGATCCGAGAGGAGGAGCGGTGATATCCCGATCTCCGCGATAAACCCTCGTCCCTCGTTGATTGGAATCCCGCGATGAGAGAAGATACGAGAAGCTGATTAGTTCCTCCGTTGAACAAGAGGCCGAACAATGGCGTGGCGTCAGGATGAACGAGAACAAGAGACGGCTCGTGGTGGTGGTGGTGGTGAAACGCGCATCCATCGTATCTCGGTAAATATAACACGGCTCGCGCTCTCTTTTTTCGTTTCGAACGCGCGCCTGCCCCTATTCTTCCGTTACGGATGCCGAGGACTAATTATTCATCGGCGATAGTCGTCGGCCGTTGACGATCCGCGCGATTCGAAACAACGTACGCGGAGATATTCCGAGAGTTACTTGGCCGAATACCATCGAATACGGTGTCCATCGCGGAATACGGAATTCTCGGTTGACCCGAATTTGCCCGATAGCACGTCCGAACCGCACAAAAGCTATTATCCGTCGTCCAATGGCAACATCATCGTCGCATAATACAGGAATCAGCGCAAAGAGAGCGGATTGCATTTCAGTCGGAGCGCGTGTCGAGTCCTACCCGAAGCGTCCAATACCGATGGACGCGCGAGAACGCGATTCACGATAAGGATTATTATTACCCGTTAGCGGTAATACGCGTAACCGAAAGTTTCAATCAGCGGTCCCCGCGTACCGGAGTAGTAACGGGTCTTGTATGGGCGGACAGACCGGTTCGAGTTTGGCTGGCTAGGTAGAGGAGAGCAACGGCGAACGCGTATATAGTCGTGGATTTATTCGGTCGGACAGGAAACACCGTCGCTTTACCGCAGCTAGGGGCGCGGATTTCATGGATAACGCTGGTTACAGTTACCAGAGGGAGAAGCGGCGGGATAGGACATGGACCGGGAGAGGGCGGCGGACGCGCAACGGCTAAAGGACGAGGACATGCATATTAATAGGGAAACAAGTACCGAAATGTCTGACCGGCGGTGAACGAGCCGACGTCGTTGTATCGAACGTCCTGTTGTCCCCGTTCATTTTCCACCGTGCCCACCGGCACCGCCTCCTCTGCACCGACGATCGAACCGATCGTCGTCGTCCCCTCGCCGCCATGCCCCGTCAAAAGTGTTGCGCTTCCATCCTAAAGACTTGCTCCCCCTCCACCGTTGATCGATTCGTAACCGCGGCACGAAATCACCGGACATCTGGATGACACGCGTAACAATCGAACGCGGTATCCTGAATTATCGGGCCAGACCAAATACGCCGATTCGCGCAAATTTGTAATTTGAAATTCGTAATTATCGTCAAATCGGTACACGTTCGACCACGGATCGCGGTCGGAAGAGGCGACGTCGCGCCGATCCAACCAACGTTGGTGGTTCGCGTTCGACGAGAAGAGAGCAAACCCGCCGCCAGCTTCGCGGCGGACGATCGGTTGCTGTTGTACGCGGCTGTAGGTAGTTTACTTTTTAATTCGGCCCAGCCTTCGTACTTTAATAAAACCATTGGAACAAGCAGCAACCCCGGCAGCGGTAGCTCGCTCTTTTACATCCACGGTTAATGGTGGTGCTGCGAAGCGCGCACGCTTCGTACCTAGGTAGACGTATACATCGTAGACCACCCACGATCCCTCTGGTTTCTTAATTAATGAACACCCGGTGAACGCTCTTAACACGGAACGCGGCTCGAATATTCTCCTTATTACCACTGTTAATAATAAAAATAATAACGGCGATGATTACTATCGGTATTTTCATTTTCATTCTCATTCTCGTTCTCATTTTTATTACTAATATTAGAGAGAGAGAGAGAGTAAAAAAGAGAAAAAGAAAGGTGAAAAAAGGCGGGTTTCATTAAAGTTGCTCGCATTACCGGTCTCTGCGTTCCTCGATAAGTTATCGGCTAATTTCACGCCGAGACTACGCTACTCTCGACCGATTCCGTGACGACCTGGCACAAGTTTATTCGACGAGTCGTCGAAACGTCGATCGCGGAGAAGCGGCTCGGTCGCGTAACGCGAACCGCGCGCACATATTTGCCCCGGTATAAACGGACATAACTTGGCCTTGCACCACCGTGTAATCGGACGTGTGTACACGGCCGTAAACCTCGTCTTCCCAATGAATTTGAAATATTCGTCCCGTCGTTTACTTTACGCGAGCAGCCGGTGAATTAATTGCACCGCAGCTCCAACCGTCTCTGCCGGCGAACGCATCCCGTCGACTCGGCATTCTTCTCGTCTAGCCATCGACCAGATTTAACGAGCTCGTTCCAACCGACCGTTTAATCCACCCCGACGTTGATCGTAATCCGTGAAACGATCAACGTGAAAACAAAAACAAACAACGCGATAGGCGCGTAGATGGGCGCGTTACCGTACCGCGATACCGGGATCGTGCGAAGGAAACAGTACGCGCGTTGTCCCCACCCCCTTCCCACCCCTTGCCACGCGAGATACGTTAATTGCCGCGAACCGGCCAAACGAATATTTTATTTCAATCAATTTCGACGCGCGAATAAACTTAATCGATTAGCCGGTGATCGCGGCCGAACGATAGCCTAGTTATTTATCGAGGTAAAGCTGTTCGTAATCGGGTACGAGCGCGTCGATAGCCTGCGACAAAATTCCATCGCGCGTAAAGAAGCACGAATGACGGAGAGAGAAAAATAGGCGACGTAACAATCGTTTTCTCGGTGTTTGTCACCCGCCGTGTGTCAACCGCCTCGATTTCGCGGCTCCATTCCGCGGGTTGAAATTCGATTTAATTCCATCGATTTTCGACTAAAGGATTAGATTACTCGATTTTTGTTCCAGCTTTCGGCCCCGTCCGTCCATCGGATTAGCGTCCATTTCGCAAACTCCCTTTTCGATCGACGCGGGAGCAGTTCGCTTCGGCCCCGATTCGTTTGGTAAAATACATAGGAACGAACGGGTATCGAAGTTGGTTAACTCGTTCGCTCTCGAGCGGGTGAAAAGTTTGCGGGATCCGCGAGGCTGCGCGGCGAATCTTGAATCGTCGTTGTCGTCGTCCTCCGGATTCGAGTTGGTCGACGACGCCTCTAACCATGGACAATGGGACCACGAGCAGCTCGGTACCATTATCCGCCTCTCGCGTCTATGACAACCCCATGAATTATGCAGCGTAACCTAGACGGATACGCCGGCCCCTCCCCTCTGCACGGTCACGCGGACCGATCCCTCTACAGCTCCCTAGATTTACTCCGCTATCGCCTCTCGCTTCCGTTCTTCCAGTTATATTTGTATATCGTGGTTATCGTAGGTCATCGGCCTTTCCCGTAATTGCCAATCGGTCGTCGCGCGCGTAAATCGCCCCGATTAACGTTTCAACGATCGTCGGTCTTCTCGCGAGACGTCGCAATCAACTTATTAACTTGCAGATAAGAGCCGCCGCCGCCGCCGCCGCCGCGGAGATATGAAGTCGTTGGAATTCGTGCTACGTCTTCGGGACTCGTACCTTTCGTTCGTGACTGTTCTCCGATCTAATCGGATATCCTGCATAGAGATATCGCGGGGCGTGCGTTTCGCCCAGGCGTATCTAAATTTAACCGGCTGAAACTTTTCAGAGAATCCCCGTTCCAATTACCGATCACCGATCCACCGGATCGTCATCGTTCCGGAAGATACTCACCCGATTTCTCGTCGACGATGGAAGCGATCCCGGCTACGTACGAAACAGCCTTCGTTAGTCCGATAAGCAACAGTACACTCCACATGTTCTCTCTCGTTCTTCGTTGTTTCTTTCGTCGGGAATACTACCACCACCACCACCACCACCACCTGCACCACCGGCACCACCACCACCGCCGTCGCCGCTACCACCAGCACCAGCACCACCACCACCACCGCCACCGCCACAACCACCGCCACCACCACCACCACCACCACTACTACTACTACCAGCTAGCACCACCTTGGTCCTCGCTTACCTCGCGGACTGATCGCTACTTTTCTCCGCGTCTCCTCGGCGATCGTCGCGCACACTGCGCGGCCGAACCTTTACCCCCATATTTATTCGAAAGTTTATCGCCTTTTAGTCCCTCCTCCTCCCTCGGCCGCGTTCTCCAGTCATACGCTAATTAAAGCCGCCACGGTATCGCATAACCGCAACCTCCACTTTTTTTCTCTCTCTCTCTCTCTCTCTCTCTCTCTCCCTCTCGGCTGTCCAGCCGCGTTATTAAACCGCTCGAACACGCGTACCACACTTTCGAGCTAACCACGCGCCACTGTTGCCGATAACCCGCATCGGCGATCGCGACACCCGCAATCATCGCTGACCATCGCGTCTTCCTCGAGACCGCAGAATTCACCGCGCGCCAACCGCCAGTGTCGTTTACCGAAACAACATCGCTTACTCCGTACCGTCTCTATCGAGCGCCGAGTCGTTCGAAATTCACGGTCCGTCGAACGGGTTGCTGCTGTCGTCGATGTCGCCGCGGTTACCGGCTCGAATCGAGTACAGATTTTCATCGGCCATCGTCTTCGCTTACCCGTTTCCTCGTTTCGAACGACACTGGAATTCGAGTGGAACGCGTGGATCGGTCCGGTCGGTCGCTCGCTCTCGGACACGTGCACGAATTCACGATCGTCAACGACCGACTCGTTTGCCCCGATTCCAAATCGTTCGTGGACAGCGGAGAAGAACGCGAAGCGCGAACGGCGTATGCGAGTGAAAGCGAGTGAAAGCGAGCGAGCGAGCGAGCGCGCGCGCGCGCGCGCGCAAAGGGTAGCGTTCACGGGGTGGATCGAGGCGACGCGGAGAACACGTGGTCCTCGACCGACGGCGGACGGCACACTGACGGCGAAGACGAGCAAACGGCGCGGCGACGGACGCGCAGCCTGCAAAGCCTCCCGAGGAGGCGGAGGTGTCGGAGGAGGAAAAGCTGCGGGGGTGGCGAACGTGAACGGGGAGGCGAAACGGGCTCTCTCTCTCTCTCTCTCTCTCTCTCTCTCTCGGCTTTGCTTCGCAGCGAACCCCGCGATCGCTAAACACTGCCAAGAGGGATGTTCGTCCGACGATACTCGCTCCTTGCCCGGTACCAGACGAAATCCGCGAAACGGATGGGTGTAATGGGCCGCACATGCGTTCTACCCTTTTACGCGACGCGCCGCGGCGTCCCACCAGAATCGACCAACATTTCGCGCGAGCAACAACCAACGCGAACCAACGGACCAGACGTACACGGATTTTTCTCAATCTTTCCTCCGAAAACAATCGCGTCGCCTCCGCGGAACCGTATTTTCTTTTCCAATAGAATATTTTCCTCGATTCGATAACCAACGATCGATTTCCCGTAGGTAAATACACGCCGTACGCTCCCGCTTTCCGAACGTTCTCCGATCGATTACCGATACTACCACCGGTCGTTGCGAGCTGCTGTTCGCCTACTCCCCCCGCCCCCGGTTGGTCAACGTTCGCGTTCGCCGCCAAGATTTCGCGGAAAACGCACCAACGTCTCCCGAGTTCGCTGCGGGTTTACACTAGGGGGATGAGAAAACGAGGCGGAAGAGGAAGCGCGGATGCTCTCCGACTGGTGTCACGGATCATGGTCATCTTAAAAGCTGCTGAAAGCCTCTTTCTGAAAGCTATCTTTTCGACCAAGGGAATGGCTTACACGTACGCGTCGCTCTTCACCGTTTCGCGTGCGGATCTCACGCAAAAACGTGATAACTGCCCGTTCTCGGGACTGACTTTGACAGCGACTCCCATTAGTCGGTCGGTCGGTCGGTCGGTCGGTCGGTCGGCCGGCCGGCCGGTTAGTTAGTTAGTTAGTTAGTTAGTTACCTCACCCGCATGCGTAGATTCGCCCGTCGATCGGATCTCATCCCCCCCCCCCCCCCAATCCTTTGCATCTTTCGACGCGTTCCACGCTCGTTTGTTATTTCGCCGTATTATCGATACAAAAGCGATCGTTCGAAACAGCTTATGAATATTTCACGTTTCATTTTTATTTTCCCGAAACGATGCAGCGAAACCGATGAATTTCGTATGAACCTGCGCGCCGACGATATCGCTTCTATCGCGTTACCACCTAATTTAAACGTACTAAAAATTTCACGATAGACGCTGTTCGAAGCGAAGGATCGAACGCGTCTCTCGACGCGAACGAAAATCACGCGTCGCCCCGACCGTCGAAAAATCGACGCCTCGTTATATCCTCCGAGAGATCCGCGGCTCGAAAAACAATTCTCCGGGACGGTCGCGAGCGGCACTAGCTACCAGAACTTTGGCCAAGTCTAAAGTTCTCTACGTTATCGACGATCCGCGGGAATCGCAATCTCGGACGAGGTATATCGCGCCAACAACCGTACGCTTCTGCTTCGGTACGCTGAAATACCGATCCAGCGAGCCCAACGAACGGATGATTTTATTTGTTATCCGCGACACAGAGAGCGGCAACATTTAATTTTTCGTACGGTACGCGCACCTAGAAAATATTTATTTTCCGCTGTCCAAAGGTTTCCGTGCGAGGAAGAGGAACAAGAACGAGAACGAGAGAGGTTCGGAAAGATTCTTATCTAACGACGCGAACGAATCGCCGCGCAACGACCTAAAGTTATCAAGGTTGCTGACCCTTTCGCACGATAAAGAGCATTTTTCGTGATACACCGAAACAGCGTAAACAAAGATTTGGGACAGAAACGATTCATTCGTAAATCGTATAAAAGTGTTTATTAACAATCTCCAGTACGTGGACACGTTACAGCTAGATTACGTATACCGATGATTAAGCTCGTTCGTAGACAAGATCGCGTCCATTTTGCGATCCGTCAGTCAGTTGGTCGGTTACGTGTACGACCGCGCTCAGTTGGTGATCTTCGCTGGGACCTCGAAGCACGCGATCGTGTTGTTCCCCTCCATCAACGCGTAATGAATGACCATCGAGATCTGCGAAAGAAAGAAAGAAAGAAGTCGGGAAATCGGTCAGCGGATGGAGGAGAAAAAAGGCGCGTTAATTAATACCGTAGGATATATCTGTAGGACGGAGAACTCTCGCTTGTAGGTGTACTCGGTGCCTTTCTTCAGCGCGCATCCAGCCGTGGTTCCGTCCGCGTTGAAAACGTTCTCGCACGCGCTAGTCCCGTCCACACCGACGAACGGCAACGGCACGCCGAGGACAATCGCGTGCACGTTGTTTACCAGACTCTGGACATCTCGGTCGGGTACAAATTTCTGCTCGATCGTAGCCTTTGTTCGCCGCTTCAATTTACACGGTGGCACGTCGCAGCCGGAGATCTTGATCCGATCGGAATCCTCCAGTGTTTCTCCTGCGGAACGAACGAACGAGCGCGCGCGCGCGCGCGCGCGCACACACGCGAGAAAAAAAACAAGCGTGTCACCTTCGAACGTGCCGTTTCTCGATACGTTACGTTTTGTACTAGAAATGTACGGCTAGAGAGAAACCAGGAGAGATAGAAAGCAAATAGAAGACGCTCACCGGTACCGCATTGGTTGACTTCGGTCGCATTGGCGACCGCGAGCAGAGCTACGAAAATGAGTACGGTTCCCCTCAGCATCTCGGTGAAAGCGGTTCTCTGTCCTCGAAGAAATGTTTCTCGCCAAGAAATAACCGACTGCTCGTCGTCCTCCTCGCCTGCGGTCGCTCCAATCTCCAAGATCCAGCAAATCCGGCTCTCGACCGTGCGAGAGAGAGTATAGCCACGGAATGCAACGTTATTATGGCCTATCATTCGTCAAAGTTCACTTTAAATAGATTCCCCTTGCTCTCGGGAGGGGGGACGGTGCTGGCCGGTGGGGGGATACAAGAAGGGAACCGGGCACCACGAATGGTAGGGATTCCGGAAAATTTACAAAACCAACGCGACGCTCGAAGAAGGACGATGCAATGTCAAAAGGAAGAAGCGTCGATCGAGAGCAGACGCGTACTTGCTACGTAATTAGTAAGGCGACGACAGAACTCGGTAACGGAAATGAACCGGAACCGGCCGGTACTCGGCCGGAACAAAGCGCCGGAAATTAACGAACGCCATCATCCCATGTCTCTAGCCGACTTTCGAAACCTCTCGAGCGACTAACCTTTATTTCGATTAACGCGTACACGCGAGAAACGAAACGCGCCTTGCCTCTTTAATCGAACACGGAAGACGCGTCGCGTGACTGAAAAATATGACAACGCGATTCGATTCTCGGAAACGCGATACAAGAAACGTGCTCGTAAAAATAATTATGCGGACCTCGCACGTGTTGGTAGTATCCGCGCGTACGACCTCTCGCCCGATTTCCTTGACGCGCCAAGCTTCCGGATCCAAGGATGTTACATGCGCGGTAACGTTTGCCCCGCGGCAACGCTCGCTTTACGATCGTTTTTCTACCTTCGAATACACCGAAAAAGATCTGTCCTCGTCCCGCGAACGCAATCGTCTCCGTTCCGACTGATTCTCGAAACTTTGGTCTTGGGCTGCAGAACGCACAGGTATCGAACAAAGAGAAGAATTTTGCATAAATTATCACGCGAACGACACGTTTCTTCGCATCGCGGTCGCAGATAGAATATCCGTTTCGCTGCGGTTCGACTTTGCGCGTGTTGCAAACTTGCAAAAATACGTGACGAACGATCGTCGCGATTATCACCGACGAAGGGCAATGCCTCGGCAGGTAACGATTCTCGCGAATGCGCAACATTTTTGCCACGTTTCGTTCTCTGCGCGCTCTTTTTTCTCTTCTTTTTTTACCTCGCGCTAATATTTTTCACCTTGCGGTTGGAGGGGGAAGAGAGAAAAAGAGAAATATCAAGTGTCTGTTACGAGATCTGTTTTACCTATCGTCGGTGCGCGAAATCGCGAGCGTAAATCATTGGAACGTTTCGTAGGGGTTTCGCGAGATGTCATCAACACCACCACCACCACCACCATCCCGCCGTCTTCGTATCAATTATAAAATTACAATCGTTATTCGAGTACTCGCGTTCAACCGATAGGCGTCACCGAAAACGCTAAACGGAACGAACAGCATTTTCAAGAAGCGTTCTTGATTTATGCCGAAGAATGGTTCGCGTTGCGCGGCGGAAAACGCGCATCCGGCACGAAAAACGTATCTAGGCCATCCGAGTACGAGTGGCTGTCGTAAAGAAAAAATTCTCAGCTCTAAAAGCTTTTTACGAACCTTCTGATGGACGCGTTGCCAGCATTAAAGCACTTGGCCGTAAAAAACAATACCCGTAGTAAGAAAGTTGGGTGTAACGCTGCAGGTAATCGCGATAAGTTGGGCTTTTTTCAAAGAATCACAATTTCACGGTATTCGTCCGACGTTGAACAGCGATAGAAGGCGCGGACGTAACGCGAATGCAACGTAAATAGGTCGTCGCGATAGAGAAACTAAGGTTCGAATAACCCGCGATGTTTCTCGCGAGTCGCGCGGTTCAGGATCGCGCACCAGTCCGCGATCTATTTCCGTACAGGGCATATTTATAACTAACCTTACCTTTCGCGGAGCAAACTACGCGCGTAAACGGTATCGGGGGGACCGTCTCGACCTCTTTTCGAATCCAACTTTAACAATTACACGGTTTCTCGGGTACCTCGTTAGAGAGGCGAAACGCTCGTTTAAATCTCGATTCAAAAGTTCAGCCGGTGTCTCCTTGGCTTCGAAACAATTTCCCATGTCACCAGCACGATGGGGATCCCCGCCCGTTTCTCTTGCCACGCGATACCGTTTCGACTCTGATCCTACTTCTTCCGCTCGTTCCCATGGGATCGTTGCTCCGCGAGAGAAACTTTTTAAACGCGTTCGCACTTGGGGCAGATGCGGACCAAAATCCGTTCCCTCCAAATCATTCCCTCTTTAGCTCTAGTTTACAATGCCGGCAACGATTACGATAACAACGAGAATAAATTCCCTCGCGACGGGAGCAGCTAGAATTTAGTCGCGAGCTGACGAGACAGACGCGTAACTGGAACGCGAAAAGAATGCCAATATTTCTTCGAACGACTCGAAGAATTCGGGGACGTCGAATCGTTGGCGCCAGAAGGTTACAGACGAAGAAGGCATCCCATCTGCTTACTCGCGTACCTACCGCATGCATGCATGCATGCATGCATGCACACCTATTCTTTCCTTTCTTCGCCATTTCGTTTACAGTCGTGGACAGTCGTGGTATCGACGAACGTTTCCTATTCCCAGTCTCATACCGGACGGACGGGTGGCATTCGGCACCGTGAATCATAGCGGGCAACCACGGTGAAAACGGCTGAAAACTATCCCAACGTACGTACGTATGCAATAGGGGTGCGTCACGATAGGCCAGCCAGCCAGCCTCGCGATGACTCATATCTCTTAGCTGCCACGCACAGTGGCCAGAACCACCGATGGGTGCCTCGTGCGTTTCTCGAGACGCGATCGATAAGTCGAAGCGACGCACGAAACGCATTTTCGGTCGAGACAGTTTCCATGAGTCACTCCGCGAGTATCGTAACTCGACGATTCATTCTCGTGGCGACGCGTCCCACCGGAAGTATTACACCGCGTGGTAGATATCGCATAGTTGGCTCGGCGGCGGCGGTTGCCCGCATGCGGTTGATTTATCTCATCGTTGCGGTCAACCAACGAGCGTTGTTGTTACGTAATTTAACGAGAAATGAAAATAAGACGAAGCTCCTTTCACAAAACCGTAGGACGCGTCCTGGCCACGTGGCGCGAGTGATCCGAGACGCCGGCCGCTATACGTCCCAAGGACCACCTACGACGACACCCACCGATGCACCGACAATTGCGTCTCTTCCGTAATAAATAATAACGCGCAAGGGCTGAGCCTGACGTAAGCGCTTTATCCCACGTATCGATCTGCCTTCTCTGGACCACGACCGCTCGTTCGCGGCAAATTAAACGGCAGCTGCGACGAACACGTTCGAGAAATATTTCGCAAAATTCTGCTCGCGGTCCGACCGTTCGAACGGTTCGTGGAAATTTCTCGTTACACTTTCCCCGCTTGACAGGTTACGCGAACAGAAACGTGGAATTTTCTTGTTTTTTTTTTCCCCCGACGAATCGCGAACCTCGATTCCAGCTTCGCGGCTATCCGAAAATAGATTCTCTCTCTCTCTCTCTCTCTCTCTCGCGCGCGCGCGCGCTCGCGAAGAGTAGGAACGCGCGAAATTATTATCTCGGACACGGTCAACGCGACACGGGAGATCCTTTTGCGGACTCCACCCTCGGCCACGTAATCGTTCGTCCCCTTCGTCCTACGGTGATCAAAGTTTAGCGGAGCAGTTCGAAGAGAGTTTCCAGCTGGCGCGTGATTAGCACGAAAGGGTACTCGCGTAAGCGGAGCAAGAGCAAACGCGCGTGGTGAACCGGCCGGGGCGCTGTGTTAAACGGACGTGTGCCCGCGCGAGGATCGTGCACGAGTGGGGGCTGGTACACGCGTGTCTTTGGTTTTGGTTTTAGTTCCGTGGCAGTCGCTCCCAACGACTACGACGACGACGACGACGACGACGACGACGAGAGTTTCGCCGAACGTTCGCGTCTCGAGCTTGTTGTGCACACACACACACACACACACACACACACCTTTCGACCTTGGATGCGAATTAAAGTGCGAGAAGAGTAAACAGTTTACCGAGTGTTCGTCGAAAGAGGAAATCCGTACTCGCGCGAGAATGCGCGCCACGTTTTCGATTCGTTCGATCGACGCGTCGAGAGCAACGACGTCCAGTAGACGCGGCTTAAAATATTGCCCGTGAAATAGTGGTTGATTCAGCCCTATCGACCAACGAGAGGCAACGAGAGGCAACGAGAGGCAACGAGAGGCGACGCACCTGGACCGATCGAATGTCTCTGGTCTACGGTGGCTCGATCGGACGTGGCAGTGGGTCACGCCGAATCGAACACCTGATTCTCGCCCGCGATCGGTTCGAGATGCGGTGCACGTCCAGACACGTGTTTCTGACAAGTTTCCTGATACTAGTGGCTCGTGCGCGTCGAGCAGACGCAGCCATCGAGGATTCCGTTCAATTCCCGAACAAAGGTACGCCACCTTTCGTTGACAACCACGCCTGCGAAACGCTGCGTTCGCGCTCTTCCGAAGCCTAAAGAATTCGCGCGATTTATTTTTGGCCGCTAAAGTAGAAACCCTCGCATCCGTCGCAGCTGCCAGTTTCCCTTCAACTACCGCGAGTAGTCGTTTATTCGTTGAAAAGTTACAAACTTTTCGAACGAGAATCACGACAACACGCTGCTGCGTCCATCGGCGCAGCGGGTGCCGATTTAAACCGCGCCTCGCGCCTTCGGAGTCAAACTTGGAAGGAATTCGGGGAGGATCTTTCGCGTCGAGCTTCGAATTCCGAAACGATCGAAAATATACGTCGCGCCTCGTCCTTGCCGCGCGAACAATAGAACCCGACGAAGCGAAAATATTTTCAAAGAACAGCGATCCATCATCGCTCTCTCTCTCTCTCTCTCTCTCTCTCTCTCGATCGTTTCGGCAAAGAAACGATGACAGTTTGAATTTTATTGGAAAAGCAAACTTGCTTCGGTGTGATGGTAAGATAGCAACAGGTGTGTGCGTGCGTTTGTTGGCAAAAGGAAGTAGAATTATACGAGTAAGGCGTGACCGAACGACGCGGTGGTCGATCCATGGATCCTACCGGCTCGTAGATAGGCGCCGCAACGGCAAAAACTCGTAAATTAATCCCATGCTGCTGACGGACTCTTCTCCCTACGGCGACTCCATGGAGCCACCGACTACTAGTCTCACGGGCTTCTGTATACGTATATACGCTCGTTAATTACTCCGCGAGCCGTTCTTTTTTCACCCTTCTGCTGCGTTTCTTCTCTTTTTTTGCCGCCGCCGCCGCCCCCTTTCCGTTCCGTTCCGTTCCCTTCTTCGAGACGCTCGCAGAATTCGATTCGCGAAATACCGACGCCGGATTCGGTAAAGAGGGATCGACCGAAAGAAAGAAACGCATCTTGCCACGAAAATAGACGCGACTCGGCGGAAGCGCGGTTTCCCAACGCGCGTGATACAAAAATAACAGGGTTACCCCTCGGCTAAGCATTATTTACATAACGATACCGTGCCGGTACACGTAGTCGCGAGTAGACGCGAGTAGACGCGAGTAGACGGGGAAACAGAAACGGTTTACTTTTTTTACCGTAGCAACTCTTTGCGCTCGTTGGGCCGCGCAAACACGGAAAACCTGTACACGGAATGGAAAATCGGAAACGTCCGCGACTTTAATCCGGCCAGCTTTAAAGCGTTCCCACCGAAATCCCAAATCCCTTCGATGTCCCCGATACACCGTTAAACTTGGAATCGACCTCGCCTGGCTATAGAGAGAGAGAGAGAGAGAGAGAGAGAGTAGGTAAGTAAGCGCGAGCAACCAAGTACCGCGGAGAAAATAGAAACCGATAGAGCGTGCACGTGCGCCGCGAGAACCGGTGTTAACGTACACCGTGGTATGCCATTGATAATTCCACCTCCTCTCCGTCTCCTCTCCCCTCTCGATTGTGCACCTACGCATTAACATTTGAATAACGGCGCCTATCTCTCCTCTCTTTTCAAGGGTCCACGACTTACGCCCTGACAGCACCGCTCAGACTCGTGTGGGCCAACGAAGGCGAGGACGTCGTATTACCATGCGACATCACTCCGCCGACACCGACCGACTCCGTGAACATGGTGCTTTGGTTCAAAGACACAGCTGGGATACCCCTCTACAGGTATGCCAACCTTCGGTCGCTTCCATGTCCGCGGATCGGGATTGAGGTAGATCGCGGTTGCGTAAATAAACCAGAAGACGGTCGAGGATCGCGCGTTGGCATCGACCGGCGGAATTTCTTACCGACCGCGTCCTCCAGAAATAGAACCGAGTCGAAATACGCGTAAACGCGTTACGCCTACGCGCGCGCGCGCGCCTAGCTATTGGGTATCATCGTCGTCGTCGTCGATCGGGAATCGCTTTCGCTTTCCGTTCGCGATTCCCTACCGCGCGACATCGCGTAACGGTCAACCGTTCGCGGCCGAATCTAAATTCGCTGACCACGCGCGCGCTTGCCAACCGTCCTTTTTCCCGCCACGAATAGAGACGGCCGTGCCAGAGTTAGTCACCGTAAGCTGGCCAGCGGGGGGTCCATCGGTGTTTACTAGCTCGTTTTACTCCCGGAAACGTGAACCCGTTCGATCGTTGACTCGACGATCGAGCCAAGAATTTCGTTTATCCGCGAGCCGCGAATCGACAGGATGCGTGACCGGGTAACCCTGCTACTTTGATCTTGAGATCGGTCCCATCCCATTGCTGCCCGCAGCGTGGACGCGAGGACCGGAGATCTCGCCTCCGCCGTTCATTGGGCGGTCAGCGACGACCTCGGGAAGAGGACGTACTTCCAGATCGCGGACGGCCATCGAGCCAAGCTGAAAGTCCGAAAAGTCACCTACGACGATCAAGGAATCTTCAGGTGCAGAGTGGACTTTGTCAACTCGCCGACTAGAAATTTTCGCGTTAATCTGACGCTCGTCGGTGAGTAAAGCAGCCGCCCGATTGATTACCTTCCGATTACCTTCTCCTCCGTTTCCGGTCCAAGAGCAACCATCCGAACCTGTGATATACGATGCTCAAGGACGAGAAGTGAAAGGAGTGGCTGGCCCTTTTCTGGAGGGTTACAATCTCGCGTTGACCTGTCAGGTATCCGGAGGTACGTTCTCCCTCTCTCTCTCTCTCCTTGTCGTATCGACGAGATGTCCCGCTAATCGGGCATTCGTTTCGCTCAGGAAGGCCAAAACCGACGGTAACCTGGTGGAAGGACGGCAAGATATTGGACGGCGTGGTCGACAGCGTCGTCTCCGATGGTCCACCGAACAAGTTCACGGTGAACCATCTGTTCGTCGACAAGGTGACGAGATCGTTGCGCGGGACGAAGCTCGAGTGCAGGGCTTGGTCACCGCCGATGTCGGCACCGATCGTCCGCCAAGTGCCCCTCGACGTTTATCGTGAGTAATTACACAAGCTCTCTCTCTCTCTCTCTCTCTCGCTGTCAAGGTCAGAGAGAGGGGGAGAGAAAGAAATTTAAATATAGCTAGAAGCGGGGCGGAAGCGAGATAAATTCGAAACGGATTGTCGCGCGGACCTCTTCGACGTTCCTTTGACGGTCGCATTTCGTGGAATTGTGGTTGGTCGAATGTAAAAATACGCGGTTTGTTCGGGTGGCGAGCACGTGACGCTCGAGTCGGCCGACTCCGTTATTTTCGCCGCGGCTGGAAACCCGTTCTTCCCTCGGCTCGCAGTGAAGCCGGCGATCGTCAAGATCATCCTGGGCCAGGATCGGATCCACGCCGGGCGACCGTTCGCGGCGCGTTGCGAGACTTGGGGTAGCTCTCCGGCGGCGAGGATCGTTTGGACGCTGGGCGGTCGGACGATAGGCGAGCCGAACGTCTCGACCACGCAGAGGAGCAATTCCACGGTCAGCAAACTGGCTCTGGCCCTCCGCAGGGACGACGACGGCAAGGAATTAACCTGCAGAGCCGAAAATCCCAGATTTCCCGGCGGGGTCCTCGAGCAAACCAAAGTCCTGAACGTCGCATGTGAGTGCGCGAAACCACACCCTCCCAGATATCTCTACCGTACGCGGTGCTTCTTTTACTCACGCGTCTATATCGCGCGCAGATGCTCCCGTGGTGTCCGTCGGCCTAGCTGCCGGCTACGTGTCGGACACCCTCAGGGAGGGAGACGATCTGAAGCTGGTCTGCAACGCGGAGAGTAATCCGCCTTCGACCGAGATCCTCTGGTATCACAAGGTATAAAGCGCGTTTATTTCGATACGATTCGACTCGACTGTTGACGCGCGACGTTACAGAACGATCGATTGGAGCACGACGTGGCCGGTGGAACGCTGATAGCCTCGAACACGCTCACGCTGAGGGTGCTGACTCTGAGTCACGCCGGCGAGTACTCCTGCGAGGCGAGCAACTCCGTGGGGGAGGGTCGCAGTCCACCGATCTTCGTTCGCATGAAGTGTAAGCGCGAATCGAACTCCCCTTTCGCCATGACGGATAAATCAACCGTGTAACTCGGATCGGCGCGCCGATGCGTTTTGTTGCAGACGCGCCGAGGTGCAGGATCGGTTACGAGCGGCGCGAGGTCACGGTTGGTCGAGGCGAGACGGCGTCGCTGCGATGCGAGGTAGACGCGGTTCCGTACGACGCGGTAAGATTCTCCTGGACGTACAACGGAACGCGGGGAGACGTGTTGCCGATGCCAAACTCGAGCACTCGGAACAACGGTCTCGTTAGCGTGCTCGAGTACACTCCTACCGTTGACACCGACTTTGGTACTCTCGCTTGCTGGGCCAGCAACCTCGTCGGCAGACAACGGACTCCCTGCGTGTTCGACCTGCTGCCCGGAAGTACGTATCGTCGCGACTCGACTCTTTTTACGTTGCGAAACGAAATGTTAGGACGATCGGAAAACGGAACGTTACGATTCACGCAGAACCACCGCAGCCGCCGTTCGATTGTTCGCTACGGAACGAGAGCACCACCGCGCTTCGGCTGAATTGCGTACCCGGCGCGGACGGCGGTTCCCCGCAACACTTTCTGCTGGAAGTTCGCGGAATCCCGAGAACGTTCGCGGTCCACGTGCCGCAGAGCGACCAAGGTACGCTCGGGGAGGTGCCGGCCGTCTACCAAGAGAGAAATCGGATGCCCAACTTCGAGTTGCGCGGTCTCGAGCCCGGTTACGACTACACCCTCTACGTGTACGCGGTGAACGGACGCGGCAGAAGCGAACCGGCCCTGTTGAAACACGTGACGGTCGCCGAGCCGAACGGACTGTTTCTCGACGATCTGAAAGAAGCGCTGCCAAACGCGAGCTCCGAGAACGCGATCGTCTTGATCGCCTTGACAGGTACAGGTAACGATCGATTCGCGTTCGCCCGTCTCCGCGAACGTTATACTCGGCAACGAGATTCTTATCTTTTCAAATTATCCCCGAAGCTGCCGTCGCTTTGATCCTGATCGGTATCGGGGTGATCATCGGGCTGGCTATCTGCAGGCGAAGGACCCCGTCCTCGGTCAGGGACGGCCCGGACGATTTTACCACGCCCACCTACGTTTCCGCCCAAAGGATCGAGCCAAGGATCAGATACTCGGCCGACGGCGGACGGTCTCGACAACCGAGCTTGTACATCGAGGAGAGTCGAAACGGTAAACTACTCTTCTTTTTTCTTTTTTCTTTTTTTTTTTTTTTCTTTTCCGGTGATTTCCTTGAAAAAAATTTCCTCCTTTCTTCCAGCAGAACCGGATCTTTTGCAGAGATCCTCGACGTCGACCAACGGTAATTAAACTCGAACGCGGTTCAGGAAGCGAACTTATACGTATTTCCACTATTTCTCTGTACCTGTACTTTACTTTAAACTACTCGACGATTCGCGCGCACGGTGTACAAATTTATTTTCTCGTATCGACTCTCTACGTTCCTGTACGTTCCTGTTACGTTTACGCCCACACGCTACACCTTGCCTGTTTTCATTCTCGAGGAAACGAAACGCTTATTCGCATACCTTACGGGGTGTACCTATTTAGGTCCAACAACTGTACATAGCATATACGATTATAACGGACGTAGAATAAAGAGATACCAGCCAGGTTGTATTATTAGCGATTAAACGGCCGAATAAATTTTCTAAATACATATACATTTGTATCGAGTGATTTTCAAGCAGAATTCAAACGGCGATTCCCGACAATTTTAAACGCAAATTCCGATCAGAAAATTAGCGAACATTAACGCGCATGCTACGTCCCGATAAACGGGTAACTCGATTCGCTTTGACGAACAACCGAGCACAACCGAGCCATTGTTTATTCATTATTTATGCGTAATCTTGCATAAATATAACGCGTATAGATAATTACAACGGGAATTATACGAGTACGCCTAAAGAGAGCGAGGGGAGGGAGACGCGTGGAAAATTTACAAATTATAATGCATGCAAATGCATGCCCGATCCCAATTATCCGGGCAAACCGGGTACAGGTAGACGCGATGTAATTTATATTAAGCATTACGAGACCCAATTACATTTGTAAAACGCGTAAATGCGATCGCGGCGTTGTCGAGCCTGACGGCAGTCAGCGATTCGCCGATCATCGATTAAACTTGACGATTTAAATCGTTAAGTATCGGTTCCTCGCTTTTCGAGATTCTCAAATTCGAATTATTTTCGCGTTCACCTTCGTCGCGATACGTAATTACGTTACCGTTAATTAATCCGGCGTCCTCGTTGCTCCCGCGTTCGGCAAACCCTCCTCTCCCCTCTTTACTTGGACCTCGAAAGCAAGTCCGGACGAAACGGAAACGAGCCTCTACCTCGGTACCGTTTGCGGAACGTTTCACGGTGAATTTGCGAATCTCTCCTCGGTTTCTGCAGCCTCGTCCGAAACCTTCGATACGATCCTTCGTTTCGCGTCGTATCGCTTTTTCCTGCAATCTCGCCGAACGATATTTCGCTACGTCAACTTTGCCATCTCCTTTCATTAAAACTACCGTCCAGACCCGAGAGATCGAACATCCTTTTCATGCTTGGCGCAAAGAACGCGCAGTTTTTATTCTCGTCGAGATTGCGAGTCGAGATGGACGAAGCGATTTTTTGCGACAGCCGGACCGGGTCGCGCGTTACCCCGGGCAAACGCAATTTGCGAGCGTGTTGTGCTCACCCGTCGAGCAAAATTTTCACCGACGACTACGTCGTATTGTTTTCTATCTCCCGTCTGCCTGACTTTCTTCGACCTAACCAACCCCCAACGACAGAGAGAGAGAGAGAGCTGCACGAATTCCGCCCCCGATTGCGACGAAAGTCAGTCTTATCGTATCGTATTTCTTCTCGCCGAGCTGCGAAACAGAAACGGACACGACCGCAAGAAATTCAATCCTCGCGCTTATGCAGGGTTGCGCTGCACGCACCACCCCACTTTCGGCTAAAAGCATCCACCGCTTCGTCTACCGACATTCGCGACGGTTCGTTTTACCCCCGACTCCGGCTTTCGCGTTATCGCGATTCTCCTTCCGCCTATCCGTTCGCTATAATACATACGAATAATAACAGCCAGCCGTTGTTTTCCGCTAATCACGCTAAACTATTTTGCGAGCTTCTCCCGATGAACCCGTTCCAATTCCCTTCGTCGACAGCCCTCCCCCAACAGGTGTTTCCAGCGTCCCTCGAAGACGTTCGTTTCTCTTCTTAAAAACGAACGCGTATCAACCTACTCTACGTACATATATATATATATATATATATATAATCGGACGCGCTTCTAGTAATGCATCTCGTCGAAACGGCAAAAACAAGACTCGCTTAACGCTCGACGCGCGTAAAACCGTAGGTAAAACTGTTCGACGCGCGATGTTTTCCACTTATTGTTCGAGCTTGAAATCTGGGACGCGAGAACGCGCGCGCGTACTCGCGCTCGACTAAGATGCCGAGAGACGACGCGACGCGAAACGAGCAAAAATCGAGGAAGAAAAAGCTCGAGGAACGAGCTCGAAAGATTTCTTCCTCTTCCTCCTCGTCGTCGTCGTCGTCGTCCCCGATATCTCCGGTTCCGCTCCGCTGTAACCTATCGCCTTTGGCTAATAAAATCTATACCGCGCTAACCGCGATAAAAGTAGTCGGCGTTGTCGTTTTCGCGTAATCCGTTCGACAACGATCGATCGAACGTTTAAATACTAAAGATTACCGACCGCTAGGCTAATTAACGCGCGACGGTGCTCGCACCGAGAGCGAAACGGGTAACGATTTGGCGGAAATAAACTCGTAAAGGGACAAAACGGGCGAGATGGATGGATCGATCGCTCGATTACGGTAAAACGAGCGAGGCTGAAAATCAAATTACACCCGGCATAAAGGGGATTAACATAACGCTCGAGAGCTGTTTAAACTCGCAGGCTGGCAGAGTTTTTTCACAAGCCTGGCCTATTATCGGTGGACACGCGCGGCAAGCGAACCGCGAAAACAACGAAATTACCGGACCCGAATTAAATCGGTCGCGCGGTCGGCTCGATCGCTTCGATCTGCTTTCCAGCTCGTAATCAAAGGGAGCGCGATTTCCCGACGCCTTCGATTAATTTCTTCGAGCATCCAGTATAGGCGTCTACCAGGCACGTATCCGTGAACCGTGTCACGTTCCGCGACCGACTGCGCGCAGTGATTCGCGGTTTTTGGGTCAACATTGAAATCCACTTCCACGTTTGAACACTCGAGAGAGAGCGCGACGATAGGTGGTATCGCGACTACCACTGTCGTTGGTCGTCTCGTAATTACCGTGATTTATTACCGCGTCGCGGAAACGTCGAATCGAACAAGGCAAGTGCAACGCGTTATCGGGGTAATCCCGCGTATCATCCGCCGTTAGGTCTTCTTCCAACTCTCGTCGCGTACGAACGCTCGTACGTCGATCGAGACACTTTTATCGTACCTATAAACCGGTATTTCATTTCCATCTCTTTCTCGTAGGCGGCGGCAAAATTGAAACGCGTTTCCCGCGATGGCTTAAGTGCTCCTCTCGCTGCTGTCGCGCGTTTCCATTCGAGCGCGTCACCGCTCGTGCCGCGCGCGTGTACATCGTTTTGGACGTTTCGCGAAAATATCGCGAGTACTCGCGAGAATCAAGTTCGAAAATCGTTTTCTATGCAACCGTGGAAAGGTTTCTCGCCGCGTTGCACACAGCACCCGGTGAAACTTCATTTCGCATTTATTATCTCGAATATCATTTCTAGGCACAGATTTACCGTCCTCGCTACGTTGCAAGCGGCTTATAGCTGCGAGAAGACGCGTGTCGAAGTCTTAAGGCGTCCTTAATCCACTCGTGATCACCAGCGCGCAGTCCACCAGGTTCTACGCTCTCACCGGGTTGATCCCTCGAAATTGGATCGATAAGCTCTTATTCGGTCCACCGCCTTCGACCGGATCGCGCATCCGCGATATTGCGACCGTTATTACTCTCTACTCGATCGTTTTTGCTTCGTCGATTATCGCAATCGCGCGAAATCGAAAAACTGAACGCGAAAGATGGATACGCGGCTACTTGAACCGATATTCGTTACGCTAATTATTGTCATCGCTCTCTTTGCGCTCTCTAACCTAACCTTTAGAGTTAATCGCGTTCTATCCCGCGCTATTCCGGCCTTCGAGAACAATAAGTTCTTGCTCTTTCGGGGCTTACATTTTATCTCGTCAACCCGGCGAGAATCGCGACGGAAACGAGCGAACGGCGGGGGATAGGTAGCCGATTCGCCGGAATTCATATCGAATATCGAGGCTCTATTCAACGGTGAATCGACGCGATTAATTTTTCCTCGCACCCTCTCCGTTCGTAGCCTGAATTCTCGTCTTAATGGCGGCGGCGGCGGCCGCCGCTAGAAGACCCACCCTTTTCTCCCTCCCCGTCCTCCCATCTCCCGCGTAACCTTCTATTTATCGCAAGATGGAAACCCGCCGGAGAAGGTAAACGAGGTCAGTTAACCGAGTTTCGCGCTCCCCTCCCCCACCACCTCCCTGTCAACCGAAAATTGCAGCTATTAATCGTAAAAAACTGCTTTCATTAGCCGGTTTCCTTTTCTCCGGCGACGGATGGTTTCCTTCTCCGGACGACCGTTCTCTTTTTTTTTTTCTTTTTTTTTTTTTTTCTTCTCCAAACAACCGGGACCCCGGCATCGAGGTTCCACGTAAATTAGATATGCGCGCGCGCTTGTTCAATCAATTCGGTCCACGTACGCGGGGGAACGTTTTCGATATTCGTTTCATCGATCCAAGTCCTGCATCAATGGCCAGTGCGTTCGGCCGCCGGCTCCATTCGGCAACGGCAGCGCCAACAAGATTGCCACCCGAGAAATATTTACGCGGATCTTTTTTTTCTCATTCTTTTTTCCATTCGGCGCAACCAGCGTAAATAACGTTCGCCGGTAACTCGATAGAGACAGAGAGAGAGAGAGAGAGAGAGAGAGAGCGAGAGCGAGGTAGGGAATGGAAATTGGAGAAAAAAAAAAAAAAAAAAAAAAAGACTAGTTTCTTTCGTATTCCGGAAAATCACGACAGGTTCGTTCGAAAGTAACGTTTGTCGAATATGCATAGAAATAAACTCTTCTTTTTACGGAGGGTTAGACGGGGCGGCGTTTAACAGAGTTCGTTTGCTCGAACAAGTCGACGACGACGACGACGACGACGACGACTCGTGAAACGTTCGAGACTCGTTCCAAGAGGGTCGAGGGAAGAAGAAAATTCCTCGTTCCAGTTTCGTCGCGCGCAATATGCCTGCCGCGCGCGCGGCCGGCACGGCAAACTTTCCCGGAACGTCTGGACATATTTTTTCGTGAAACGTCGCGCGGGTTTAAATCATCCGGTGTGCTTCTTCCATTCGGCTCGATAAAGAACATTCGTTTAATCCCGTTGGCCTCATCTTCGGCTCATAGGGCCTAGCAGTGGTGTATACGTTGGCTTAGTCACGGTTCCCGGCCGACCAAAGGAGATTGCACGCTCGAAACTTGGACGGTTAACGCAGCGATAAATTATACACCGTGAGCAGAATCGCGTGCGCATCGACGTACGAGCAACCACCGGCAGCAACGCCAGCCCACACCCCTTTCCGCAACACTCGGCCTCGGTCCCACCGAATGATGCACCGTCCGACTTCCAAACTTTCCTCCTCCTCCTCCTCCTCCTCCTCCTCACCCTACCCGATTAATCTTCATTCGATGCGCGATGCGCAGGTGTATATGGTAAGCGAGTACAACGCACGTTTTTCGGACGACGTTCAGTTTCCACTCGTTTTCCGCGATTCCCAATCAACGAGAGAACTTGTTCGGCCACTCGAGTTGAAAAGTAATCCAATACCGATACAGGAAGGAGGAAGAGTTTCATAATGTTTCGCGAGCGATACGTAATATCGCTGAAATTTACTTTGAAATTGCTCCTCTCGCGATATCGCGCAAAGATAGGAGACTTTCGTTAATTCTGCCGTGTAAACTTTTTCGTTCACGACCGACTTTATAGTTTGCCTTCGAGCACCGTTCAGCCACTCGCGCTTGCTTTCTTCGCATCTTTCTCTCATACGTTAACAACGTTCTCGTAGACAAATTTCTATCGAGTTCCATCGGCTCGCTAGGAATGAAAATAGGCGACAGAGTCTGGAAAAGACTCACCTATACGGCGGAGTGAAATTAATTATTCCACTTTCCCTCCGCTTCGATCGTTAATGAGCTTCGCGTGAGCGGAGTGCGAACACTTTAAGCTGCCGTAACGAGCAGTCTTCCGGCTCGCTCGGTTCTCGATTCGTCCCCTTGCACACTCTCGCCGCAACAACCCTTTCACGCTCGCCTGCGCTCGCCGTACCTCTTACCTACCCACCTACCTACCTACCTACGCGATACTCACTTTTTCCACCATCGAGCTTCTCCACCTTCCTTCCTTCCTTCCTTCCTTCCTTCCTTCCTTCCTCCCTTCGTTCCCACCTAACGGGTTTAAAAGTTTTAAAGTCCTTTATGAAATTGAATAGTTTTAAGTAACGATCCGTGCACACGCGACTATTGTCCGAACGCAAACTCCGGAATGGATCCATCGCGAATTCCGTCGCGGTTCAATCGCTTTTTCCCTCGTCAAAGTGGATTTGAAACTGGAACCGGTCCGTGCGTCCGCATCGAACTCGTCGCTCGCTCTTTTTTCGTACGCGTTCGAGCCGCGAGCTCGATTACGTCAGCTTTAATTCACGTTCGCGGCAACCAACCCACGGCCCGCTAATACCTGCGTTCGTATCTCGGATTTTCCGCTATTCCTCTCTTTACGTATGTAAAAACGTAGTCGGGAAATATTAGCGCGGGTTATTCGAGCGTATCTAATCTCGCGATGCGTTTTTAATTCGATTCAACCAAACGAGCAGATATACGATACTTTTGATAGCGAGACGCCTAGGAATAATGGAAGAAATGTTGAAAAGAATTTTCGAAACGCTTCTCGTCGGACGTTTGAAATACGAAATTATAACAGGAGCGAACACGATCGAACGGGTAGAGAGAGAGAGAAACAAAAGCGCAGTCTCGCGAAAGTGTCGCTGGAAACTGTAACTGTAATTACGTCCCGTCTAAACAGGGATGGGAAACTTTATGCAGAAATTGAGGTGAGGCGGAGGTGAAGTCAACTGCGAGAAAGTTTGAGTTACGTAGGTGGAGGCGGCGGTGTATACCTCTCCGCTAGGTACGATAGAAATGGATGCCCGGGAAGTACTAGACACACGCGGGCGAACACGCGGGCGCAAAACATTGAAATTTAGCAAAACGTCCGGGTAACTCTCGCCGAGACCAGATTTCGCCTTTCTCTATAAAAGAGGTACAAGTACGTTCGTTGCATATGCAAATAAATGGCTCGTTGAGTAGCACGCGAAACACGAAATAGTATACGCTTCCCGTGGTAACTTTCGCGTCAAATCGCTTTACGCGTTCTTGTCCTTGTTGTCCAAAACCTCGGACTCTCGCGTCCAATCACCGGTCAATCCTTCCTCTTCTTGGCGCTATCCAATTTCTCCTCTCTCTCTCTCTAACCGTCTCGAGCCGAAGAGGAGATATCTCGCGTCGTCTTTCGCCGACCCTATTACGATTCAGGATCGGGTCGGTCCTTAGCGAGAGTCGAGCAACTCGATCTCTTCGATCAACTGAAAATTAAAGGGTGCAAGCACCAATTTCCGTCGCAAGGCGCACCATTTTTCCGCGCAGCCGTTTCAACTTCCGCTCCAGACGTTCCACGACGGAACGGCGAAATGGAAAAGAAACAAAACTCTCTTTCCTCCTCGCTCTCTCCTTTCCTGCGATCGATAAATTCAACTCGGAATACGCGGTCCGTCTGTTATCACGATATAATTGCGAATTATCGCGTTTCAACAAACCGGAACGAAGCGCGGCGCGACGCGATACATCGTCGATTAATGCGACGGTTAGTTCGAAAGTCCGACCGGATAATTCCTTTCGTTCCCTTTCCTTTTACGCGAGCAATTAAGCAGGATCCTCAAAGAGGAGAGCACGCTCGCTCCGGCTGCCGTGTAATCTAGGCGAACGATCGAATTATCATCAGTTGCCCGTGGAAAGCTGATTGCTCGCCCACCGGGCACCTGAAAAGAATTTCGTAAACAGGATAATCTGTTCTGTACTTGAAAAAATATCTCTGCCCGCGACGATCGGAAACGGCGCACCTGGCTGAGATCGAGAGAAATCCTAGATTTCCCGGAGGATTTGCCCGTTGAGAGCGAACCTCTGTCATCTCCGCGAGCCCTTCTTATCTTCGGCCCGCGACTACTTACTTTCCGGCTACCGCTTCCCGGATATCCGAATTCAATTCGAGCTTCCACCATTTCGCTCCGATCCACCACTTTTCATCTCTCTCTCTCTCTCTCTCTCGGAAGTCGTTGGACGTTACCGATTATCTCTCTATGTGCTTTGCAATACCACGGGAGTAAATAACGCCGGAAGACGATAAGATTGGTCGAAATGAAAATTTCCAAAGTAAAATGTCCGATTAAAGGGGACGTCGATATCGAGGTCAATGGAGAAGAGGATTAGCCCTCTTGGCAGTGGCATAGTGCAGTCTCGTGTTAGGTTACCGCGTTCATAAATCGGTTAGAACTCGGTAGGAGGAGAAGTCGGTCCAGTCGGTCTCGTCCGAGTTGATCGAATTACTTGCTTGCTCGCTTACTTACGCGTTCTCGGATACGTTGTTACGTACCCCGCCAACATCGACTATTTCCCCGAACAAATTTCAATTTTTTCACCAATTTTAATATTTAACTTGACATTAAAATCGGCAAAGATCTCGAAGGGAAAGGAAACGTCACGCGCGTTCACGGTAGAAGGACAAGAATTCTGGCGAATCCTAAGAGATCCAAGAAACGTCTAGGCACTCGCGGGTGTGAGAAATATGAAATCTCACAATGTCGCTGCCAACAAGAGTCGCGTCTAACTCCTCCTTCTCCTCCTCCTTCTCCTCTTCCTCGTGAAACTCGTGCTTTACGTCCGTGTTGAAAATTCATGACGTAGAAAATTCTAACCGTCTCGCACCGGAAAAGAAAGATACGTACTCGTCGTTAAATTAGTAGTAATAATCACGGACGAAGAAAATGTTACGCAATCTAGCATAGTTTACTCTTTCCTTCCTCTTGCGCGTATTTACCAGCTCTGCGAAATGGAACGAGTGTCGATAAAAATGATATTTCTCGTTCGAAAATTCAATTTCATCGTCGATCCAACTGGTTGCCCTTTGTCTTTTATCATAAAAGCATCCGGAAAAACAGGCGTGTTGACATTAATTAAATGGATTCGAACGAGTCCGTCTCTCTCTCTCTCTCTCTCTCGGGACGAGACGAATGGAATTCTCGGCAACTCGAGTCGATAGTCACTCTCGGAAAGAGATCGTTTATTAAACTCGTCGTAGCGCGGTAATCGCCGATAACGTAAGAAATCGAATAGAAGAACATTGCCGTCAGAGAGATATCGGAGTTATCGTACGTCCCAAAACAAAAGGATACGTTTCACGCGTTCGAGACAATCTTGTCGCGATAACATTTTACACACGCGTGTTGTTTATTTTCGTCCCACCTATTCGTAATTGGAGTGCCTAATAACAAGGCCGACACGCATCGACGGGAAATTAATATACGCGCCCGCCACGATACGCGTACGTGATCAAAATTCTCTCTCTCTCTCTCTCTCTCTCTCTCCGATACATTTGTACTTTCCATGCCGCAAAGTCGAATCTTTGTCAGAGAAAAAAGAATAGGTTGAGAGATCGGAAATTATGATTTCGATTATATAACAAGGTCGCGGTGAATTTGATCACGATAAATCTCGTTATCTTAGGAACGAGAGCAGGTATATAACGCGGATCGAGCGTTCGAAGCGCTCGTTCGCGATCAGTGTCGTGCGGTAGCGCGACAGTTTCAACGATCGGAATAGATAGGAAAATGGCGAACAATCAGGTAAGCTAACGGGGCGACGGAAAAAGGCGTTCGAACGGGGCCTCTCTCTGATTCTCGTTTGATCGTTTAGAACGGAGCCTGGTTCGAACGGAAGGACAACGTGCTGATCGGCAAGGAATTGGCGTTTCCTGAAAGCTGTTTCAACGTCGGAGAAATAATTATTGAAATATTTCGGAGCAAACCGGACATCATTGGACAGGTACGGGGGGGACAGGTACGACAGGGTCGTAGGTATACCGATGGTTTCTTGGTGCGCAGATAGAAGCGACCACGGGGAATGTACGCACGTACAAAGAAATGTGGGAGAACAGTATCAAGTGCGCGATATGGTTAAGGAAAGAAGGTATAAA
This sequence comes from Xylocopa violacea, assembly GCA_963969225.1. NCBI lineage: Eukaryota > Metazoa > Arthropoda > Insecta > Hymenoptera > Apidae > Xylocopa > Xylocopa violacea. The sequence continues at coordinate 25,578,263 of CAXAJV010000012.1, forward strand.
AGCAGGCGATACGGTAGCGGTGTGCAGCGGTTGTTACTTCGATGTCTACGCTCCTGTGTTCGCGTGTTTCTACATCGGTGCTGTCTGCGCCGTCGAGTATCACCAATTGCCGATACGTAACTATACGCACGATTATTTCTTTCCACGTACTCGCTGCCCAGAACTGTAGAGCTTTTCAATCGTCGATTGAACGCGCGCGCGTTTCCAGGTTCCTGCAAACACTTTCTGTCGTCCACGACGCCAAAGATAATCTTTCTCCACGAGAACGCGGTAAACGTTTTCACCGACGCTCGAAACGAATTGAACACGACCTTCCGAACGGTCACCTTCGAAGGCGGTTTCAACGAAATTCTCTCGATGCGAACACCCTCGTCGGAAATGGAACGATTCCGATGCGAAACCATCGAGAATCCGAAAGAAGTAGCTTTACTGATTCCTACATCGGGATCGACAGGGTTGCCGAAAACGGCCGAGCTGTCCCATCTCGCTTTGAGGACGTTGATAAACTCGGCGTACGCCACCGGCGGCGGCGAGTCATCCAATCGGATCCACTTGTGCGCAGCCACTGTCCGATGGATCACCTACTTTTTCGACACGTTGTCGTCGCTTCGTCGTTACGCGACCAGAATAGTCGCCGACGACGGGAAAGACGCGAAATATTATTGCGATATAATCAACAAGTACAAGGTGAGATCCTCCGCCTCCCTTCTCTTGTTATCCGTTCGGTGTAAACTAGTGCCGAGTATACCACAGGTAGAATCGTACACGACCGATTCCAACGTGCTCAGACAAATTTACAAATTCGGTTTGGTCGACGATTTAAGAGGGACGAGCTTGAAAACCATCCTGTTCGGCGGTTCGCCGTTCAGCCGTCAAGTTCACGAAAAATTAACCCAACAACTGCCGGGAATAGATATACTTCAGGTGTACGGTACATAATATATACGAGCAACGTCGATACTCGAATGCGAATACGTAATTCATCGAATAATACACCTCCGTTTCAGGATCGACCGATGTAGGGAATTGCGCCACTAAACAGCTGCGAGGATGTAAATACGGTAGCTGCGGTTACGTTTGTCGGGGTGTTCGAATAAAAGTAGTTTGCACGAGAACAGGAAATGCCCTGGGTCCGAACGAACAGGGCGAAATTTGCGTAAAAACAACCTCGCAAATGAACGGATATAGAAACAACCGCGAGGCGAGCGCGAAAGCGATCGACGCGGACGGTGAGTACTCGCTTTATCGCTTGGTATTCGATTCCCGATCGCTGATCGTCGCAACGACATTTTCCACTCTACCAGGATGGGTACACATGGGCGATATCGGCTACTACGACGAGGACGGAGAGTTCTATATAGTCGGCAGGTTCACCGAATTTATCAAGTACAAGGATTGCTGTTTGTCGGTCCCCGAAATAGAGGCTATTCTCGACACGCATCCAGCGGTGTACAAGTCCGCGGTTATATCGATACCGTCCGAGATCGAGGGAGAGCTGCCGGTTGCCCTTGTAATTAAATTACCGAACAAACAGGTACGGATTACGCTCGAACTTCAATTTCGATATCGCTACATTTCTTTACCCATTCCAATCTCGTAGGTAACCGAACGCGAGCTGATATCTTACTTCGCGACGAACGCGCCGGAATTTTATACACTGGAACACGTGAAATTCGTCGACGATTTCCCGTACACCGCTACAAGAAAGGTTAAGAAAAACCAGCTGAAACGGATGTTCATCGATGGTTTAATTTAACGAAACCACTCGACCCGAGTAAACCCGATATCCGTCAACCTGAGTTATCGTTTATACTCGTATATATATATATATAATGTATGTATGTTCAAGCGTCATCGCAAACGCGACTCTCCTCTTCCTCCCTCGGCAAACTTGAGAAAAAGTTTTGTTCTTGGCTCGCGAACCTACCGCAAGCCTACCCGCGTTAGTTAACTTTCTACGGATCTCGTCTCGATTACGTACGTATAAATGTATATAGCGCGATTCGGACCCTTTTCCCCGAGGGGGGGACAGGCAAGCGTGGATTAAGAGACAAGAACGAGAAATAAATGGGGAAATTGAAAAGATTCGAATTGTCCGTTCGAAACGGCGCGCAGCCCTTATCGGTTTTATCGCGGAGAGCTGGACGGTTCGCGGTGCCAGAGGCAATACGTACATACTCGACGCGCCTCTATCCATTATGCGGGCCCATTATTCAAATGTACGACCACCGCCAGCAGACTACAAATATCATTACCATGCCCCTCCGGTTTTCAATCCACCGGCGGTCGTCCTTTTTCCACTCGGACTTTTCTACCCAAATAAGCACTCGGGTACGCGTGTTTACCTACACTGCCGCGCCGCTTATTACCACCCTTATAAACGGGAGAACCAACCGAACGAGGTTCGCTCGCACGCGTGTACCGAACCGACCTAAAACGCTACCCGCGGATTCTATTTAATTAGACCGAATACCACCGCTAATACCGAGAAAACACGAAACGCCACTCTTCCGAGTCCATCCTATTCCGATATAACGTTTCTGCTCGCGTTTCAGCTCGGCGATTTTTGAACTCCACACGGCCGAACGAGCGTCGTCGCGAGGCCTGGCTTCTACCGATAACGGAAACGGTGTGGGAGAAAAATTGCCATGTCCGTCCCAAGCTGAACCTATTTCCCATGATCCGTGATAGGAAGAAACAATGAACGGTATTAGATAAGAGCAGCAGCAACGAGAGAACGCGATGGGTGGGCTCGGCGGGTATCGCGGTACGACGAGAGTAGCTCGTTCGGTTTAAACTCTATTCCAGGATCGGACTCGCGGTTCGCCGCAGCACTTCCTGCTAGAGGTTCGCGGTTCCCTCAGGAATTTCTGGTTCCCACGGGCCATTCCGGAGGGTACCGCCGCAAGACGCCTCGCGGTACGCGACCAATGAGAGAACTGGTCGAAAAGCCGCTGCTACGCGTTACCGGCATCGTCGGCTGCGCGTAACTATGCCCCCCATCCATGGTCCATCCAATATAACGCAACCCTACCAACCAGACCGGACGGAAAAGGAAAATAGAGAAGCAAAGTTGTCGTTTAAATCGGGAGCGACGCGTGTCACGCGACCGCGTGAAACGATTATCGATTTATTCGACCGTAGGCGAGGCGCGCTGCAAAGAGGGTTAATTGCGAGAGAGTGGTCGCTCTGCGACTCAGGCTGCTGCGTCGATAATAATTGAAATTCGGCTAGCGACGTTAAACCCGATAACACCGTCGTTAATATCGTAAATATCGAAATCAACCAGAGAGAGAGAGAGAGAGAGAGGTTTGCAAAATCGATGGCGATCGGTTCAAAAAAGTTTTGCTTTCCGCTACTCGTCGAACTCGTCTCTTCGCCGACTCCACTCGACTCGACTCGACTCGAAACTTTGCCTCTTTGCCTCGAACGCAATGGACGCGGTGACACGTCTAACGCGATACGCTCGACGAACCGATAAAACGAGCAATATTCGCGCGATACGATGCTCGCGTTAATGAAAGATCCTCTCCTTGCCTCGAGAGAAGGAGAGCGCGAGAAGAATGATTAACTTGTGAAAATGTCTCCCGGATACGGCCTTCCTATCTCTACGTCCGTGCAGCAAGGTGTACGATTTATGACCGAACTGACTTCTTCCACTTTCATATCTTTTTCCGTCTGTTCCTCGAAACTCGCGCAATCTCCTTCACCCACACACACACACCTCACCCTCACCGCCTCTCTGTCCCCGCTCCGGTCCAGAGACCAAGTCGCAACTGTTACGTTCGTCTTTTTTCTACCTTTCCTTTTTTTCCCCCTCATCTTTATTCCATGGTTCCGCGTGGAATCGCTCGTATCGTTAATGGACGGACGTCGAGGCGATATCGATTGCGAAAATATTTACCAACAAACAACCGTAGGTACCCCTTAGGCATGAACTCGGCAAGTTTAACGCGGTCTCACCAGGATAGACCAGGAGGAAATCTCTTTCATATTATATCGCAGGTACGTACGTATATCTACGCGCGTTAAAACCGATTTGTTGCCCGCTCGGAGCAAGTTGCGCGAGATACGGCACGATTAAGGGTAAAAGTTTTCGCAAACCTTACCACAGACGCCACTTTCGTCTCTCGCGCTACGTACCCGAGAGCGTTAGCGCGGGTTACATACCCGGCTGGCTGCTGGCTAGGTAGCAGCAGACGCTACCGGAACGAAGCGTTCTTTATTTACGATTACTCGCCAAATTTACTTTCCATCTTGCCCGCTCCTCCTCTTAATAGACCTTAACGATATTAACTTTCCGAGTGATTTAGATATCCGAGGCGTGCGTCTCGCTCGATCGACCGAAACTTTTCGAAAACTCGAACCCGGGAATTAAAAACCCATTACCTTCGACGCGATCGACGCACGGTGCACCACCGCCTGTATCGTTCGATTAATTCCGATTAATCGAGCCGACATTTTTAAAAACGAACGACGAACAGAGCGCTTCTGAATCGCGCGTATCGAGGATCGAAAGAGCGAGAGAGAATTCCCCGGTGAACGAACCCTGGGGAGAGAGCGATGCACGTGGAAACAGGGATGAAGAGAAAGAACAAGTTGAACTCGTTGGAAAAGTTGGATGAATTAATGAATCGACAGTGTATGACACGACAGGATTTATTGTGAAAGTCGCGCGCGATCGTTTCGCGAAACACGGTATTCGCTCGAGAATGACGAACGATGCTCTCGCGAGTCGCGCTGGTCGCTAGAGACGAACGTCGAAACATTCTAATTGGAGGAAGCTCCGAATTTGTTTTTTCCTTCGTTCTCCCCTCGACGCGGCGCGGCGTGGCTCGGCGTACTCGAACGTAAGTAAACGGTGCAATAATCCGGAGAAGAATCCTCTACACACAGGCGGCTACCACCCGCCATTCGTCCGCGTAATTTCTTTCCCTCCCAACGGATTTCTCTTCAACGGTTTCTCGGTTGGACCAATAAAACTTGAATAAATCGCAAAACTCTCGTAGAAACTTTTCTCTCTTATTATCGATACCGAAACGGCCTCGTAACGGTCCGTTCTCGACCGAGTTACCGCCGAGCTTCTCTCGATACCGAAAAATCATCGAACGCACGCGAACAGCGATATTATGATAATTCTTGGCCAACGGAACCAATGACAATTATTCTCGAGCCGAGGGATTCGAACGCGTCGCTTTTCTCTTCTCTTCTCTTCCGTTTCCCTCGGAAACCGCTGGCTTTGCTCCGCTTCCGGATTCCGATCGGTCTCTTTTGGGGGCGCGGAACGTTTACCCAGTAGCGGCAGGTTTCGCGAAAATATTTCACCTAGCCGAACCGAACCGAAATCGGTTAATCACCGAAATATGTTTTCGCGTGGAGAGTGTACGCGAACCAAGAATCCTCGGGTACACGGGGTTCGCGAGGCTGGACGCGAAGATTATCGAGCTCGCACGAATCCGGGGTTCGGTTCGGAAAAGTGGGGTGCGCGAGGGTGATTCGGCGCGACGCGGCGCGCTGGCTGAGTTTGGAACGAGGCGCAGGTTGGAACGAGAATGGTATCCGTGCGCGAAAGTTCACCGGTAGCAGCATCCAGTGTGATCGCGAGGCTCGGGACGCGCGCTTCGTCCCTCGCTTGCTCGAAACTCGTCTCGTTCGTGTTTCGCGATTCGCTCGATCGTGTTTACATCCGCGTACGAACACGGTTACGATCGTTCGCCGTCGGATCGTACAGATCTCGTGGGAGAACATCGATGGGAACAGTGCGCGGGAGTAGTACGATAGGAACTTGGAGACGAATGCGGGATAGAGGTGCCGATCGGAGGGTTCGAGGTGAGTGAGGAACGCCGAGAGCGAGTGCGAGCATTCGGACGCGACCGATGACAGGACGCGATACCACCGCGACCTACGTGGTTCACGGTTCACCCAGGACTCGTCGTCTCGACTACGTTGCGTGCGTCGCGCGAAATAAATAATAGAGTGTGTGTGTGTGTGTGTCTCTCTCTCTCTCTCTCTCTCTCTCTCTCTCTCTCCTTCCACTCTCTCTCTGCTGTCCGACGAGACGGAAACGGATACGGAACCGGAACCAAGTGGCTTGGAGCGAGCAAGGTAAACCGAAAGGTTATCTTTCTATTTCTTTCGGAACTGTTCCCGCAACCCCGTCCGTCAAATCTCGAGCGACGAATTAGACGTTCTTGCGTTACGCGCGTTACGTTACTACACCTATATATATAGAACCGCGAAACCGTTCTCTTTATTCTCTTCCCTTCTTTTTACGCTTAGCGGTTGGTTCGGTTTTTCATTTTTCGGATGAACGTTGACGTTTTATGCCGGTGATACCGAATGGTTGTCAACGAACAGGACAAAAAGGATAGTACAGCGAATTACGCTCGCTCGATTTTATTTCTATTTTTCCCCGCGTCGATTGCGCAGGGAGGGTGTTGCAGCCCGATGAACGCGAGCAGAGATTCGTCGGCCGCTGGTCGATAAAAAATAATACGTTTCAATCGGTGATGTGCGCGAAGCGACAATCACCCTGCCACTTGTTCGTCGTTCGTAGATTCTCTGCCTACCGGTATCTACACCACTCTCTATCTGTACATTTCATTTAGTACACACGTGTACCACCTACCACCCTGCGTACCCTAGCCACGTCCATACGTACCAGATTCTCTTTCGAGATTCTCTTAATTAATATTTCCCTCGTTCGACTTTGCTCCTCTTTTGCCGGCGCGACGTCGAAATTAACCCTGGCTGTATCGTTCGAGAAAAAAGCTCGTTTACCTCGTCTCGTGCGCTCGCTTAAACGAACGAACACACTTTCCAGAACCAAAGACATCGCAAAGCGCATCGCAAAGTGTATCGTTCGATAAAGTCTGAAATTATTTAAATAAACTGCGTTACTCGCTCGGGTCGTTGAAAACAGTTTAGTCGGGGGATATTCGTTTCGCGTTTGCCCGAGAGACACAGAAAAACCACCGGCAAGAGTCGAGTTTGATAAGGATCTTTTCGAGAAAATTGATATCGAACCGATGCTGGTCGCAGGAAAAATCTAGAGCGTAACTTTAGTCCGTTCTGTTGACAGAAGAGAAGAGCGCGTCGCTCGGGGAAGAACAGGCGAACGTGAACCTCGTTAGGATGGTTCGAGGGTGAAAGTGTCAAGAGAGACAAGAGAAGTCAGTATGCTGCGGATATTGATCGCGGTCGCGTGCATCGAGCTATCGACCTTTACGAACGCACAGTCGAAGAGAACGACGTCTAACCAAGAAGACGCGAACAACGCCGAGGAGGAACATCCGAGTAAGTACCTAGTATCAGTCCGAAACTGTTGCTCTCGAACGTACCGATACCTCGTCGTTGTACACGCGTCACGTTGTACTCGCGAGGAACAGGAAGTGAGGAAAAACGATTCAAAGTTGAACAAAATTGAGTCGGAGAACTTTGCCGCGTCGCGTTTTCGAAATATAATTAGATAGGTATGCTCGTACTACCATCGCCGTGGGACATGTATAATTAATGCGCCGCGCTGGCTAAATGAGAAATTAATTACGATATGGAAATCGGAAGGATCCCTCGAGTCTCGCCGAATACGGGAACGTACGTATCAACCTGTACCTACCTACCTACCTTACGAGACAAGTGTTACTCGCGTTTCTTTCACCCAAGCATCCGTCTTTTTCGGATCGTCGACAATTTTTTTCTTACCGCTAATCTCGTAAATAATTGCTTTGCGCGATCTATCGTTTTCACCACCACCACCTTGATACGACATTATAATACGTATACGCCATCTACCGATTTTCGTACATCGCCGCTTCGACGAGGACACGCGTTCGTTTAATAATGTCTCGTTAACGCTACCAAAGGGAGAATGTTCAAGCTCGTGCGTAATTAAAATTTCAAATTTAACTCGAACCTTCTCTTCTAATCATACGTCTCCGCTCTCCGTTGGTAAATATTTTTCGGTTCATTCTCGTCGAACCATTACCAGACTCTCCAATAAACGTTCCGCGTGTAACGAGTTGTGTCGATTCGAAAAAAATAAATAAAAAATGCTGCGAATAATATTCGATTCTCCTTTCTTCTATTACGCGATCATCATTTTTCTCGGTCGAAATAAAGACAGGCCGGCGAAAGGAGCGGACGTTAGCATCGTCGTTAGCAGGCGTAACGGACAACTCTATCGGCCTATTGAATTTCTCGACGATTCCTTCCGCGTCCGTTCCACACCTGGCCAGTGTCCCTCGAAAAAAAAAAAAAAAAAAAAAAAAAACGACGCTCATCGATTAGCGATCTCGATCAATTCCGTCGAATTTGACGCCGCAGTAGAATCGAATCGGGCGTCGCCCGCTCCTACGCGTGTACACCTCCGTTAACCGACGTCGACGTCAACGTCGGCATCGACATCGGGTCCGATAATCCCCGTAGTCGATTAGTACGATAGTCGATTGCCAAGCATCGTCGTCGACGTTCGTATATCCTGGAATTTTTCAAAGATACCGCGAGTCGAAAGTATTCGGAGAAACCGGGTAAACGGGAACGAAAGATTATTCGCCGTTTTTACGAATGGAACGGAACTTACTTTGAACCAGTTGGTAACTTCATTGACGTCAATTGACCCGGAGGAAAATAATTTTTAACGCGGGAAACTACTACTCCGCTTAACTGGAACGCACGCGGAAGAAAGAGTCGCGTTGCAAAAATTTGCTGAATACCGACGGTGGGAATTGGTGGCAGGGGCGAGGGGAAGAAAGTGACGATGAACGCTCGAAGGTTAGGTTAGCTTTGGTCAGGTCGGGTTAGGTAAGGTAAGGCTGGGGGAAGGCGGGCGGCCTCAAAATTCTGGTCCGAGTTTAGCGTTGCGGTAATTATACTCATCAACAGAAGTGTCAAGAGCAGACTCGGTTTATTATATGACCGCCGCTCGGCGGCGCTTGGCGGCGTTTGGCGGCGTTTGGCGGCGCGACGCCGGCATCATTGTTTTCTAAGGAATTTCATTTAAATTCCGTGGCGAAAAGTCGAGGAAAAGGTTACCTTTCCGTCCCCCGCGCGATACAAGATGATTGCTTTCGATCGATAATTAATTAATTACCGGCGAACGAACGTCCACGGAACGAACGTTGTCGTTTATCGTGGGAAAAATTTCAGTTATTTCGCTATTTTTGCTCACCGACGAGTATAAATTTCGGGTTCGCGGATAGCCGGATGGAAAGCTAACGCGGTGGTATTCGTTCCACAATTCTACGGGGCAAAACGAATTTCTGCATTACCGCGTAACAGTTTGCGAAAGCACGTACCTGCATAAAGTCGTTGTAACGCGGACGTAAATGCGATACGTGTTTCCGCGCCAAAATGCACAGGGACTCGAAACGTACACGCTCCGCGCGACTAGACGCGACGAGACGCGACGAGACGCGACGAGACGCGACGAGACGACATCGACTTAAACGAATTTCACCGACAAACTTCGCGACTACGACGACGACGACGTTGACATTTTCTCCGGAAACTCGTTTTACGCGACCGTGGCAGCGGATACCGTCACCACGGAATCCGTAACGCGTCCCCTTCTCTTCCGGACGCGATCCACCAAATTTAATAAACAATCAAGTATACACAGAGAACAAGGACGCGGTTTCCGGCGCGAGCGGGAAGATTTACGAGCTCGATTCGAGCAATTAGGAGAACGAGTTCTCGAGATGGCGAAAGAAAAAACCGAACGCGAAAGGATTATTCATGAAAAGCTGGGGCGGAAATGGGAGGGGACGTCGAGTTGCCCGATAAAAATCTGCATTATTGCCGGAAATGCTCGGCGGTCGGCTGTGGTCCCGAGGATCGGAACGTCGCTGCCTAACCACCACCACCACCACCCGCTTTGCGACCGACGACCGATTTGCTTTACGCGCCGCTGAAAAACCGACCAGTTTCGTTTATTGCCTCTTTTCGCTCGTACAAATTTATATCCATCCTAGTACCACCTGCGTATCTATTCACCTGCATTCCCGTGCTTGGTAACCGAGCCGAAAATATATAGAAACCGAAATATTTCACGATTTAGGAAATGCTCGATATATTTCGCGCGGCGATATTTTTCTCTGTCGGTTTAACGCCAAGACCAAAACAGCGAGAGAGATTTTTACGTACGGCCGGGAAACGTTAAGAGGAGGCGGCGGCGGCGGCGGGTTAGCCTTATCAAAGTAAGAGGGACGCGTTCGAGTTTGGCTGAATACGCGAAACCGATAAATTATTTCCACCCCTTTTAGCAACGCGCAACCGTCTCGATACGGTTTCCCATTCCATTGTGTAACGGATCACGGTGAATTACTCTTTCTTCCGAAAGGAAACGTCCATAACTCCGCGCTTGGTCGTTCTTCTTTTCAGAAAGTGTATCGCATTATTTTCATCGAGATCGAAACTCGAACGCGCGACCTGAAAGTCGTTTGAACGCGCTCTCTCACTGTGTTGCAGTATCCATGGAGTCGATACAAGGAGTGGCAGGGCAGAGAGCAACTTTGCCCTGTGACATACAACCCCGCGAGCCGAACGACGCTGTCAGTATGGTGCTCTGGTTCAAGGCGGACAGCCGCGAACCACTTTACAGGTAAGCGGCATCGTTCCTTTTATTTACCATTTTAATATACTCGCGAAAAAGAAAAAAAACCAAGCGAGATCGGGTATACGATCAACGGGTACGGCCCGCTGCTTTCTCAGATGGATAGTGGAAATTTCAAGATGGCTGCCGATCAATCACGTTATTACTCGTGCATCGCGCGGTACAGCTGTGTCTACATGCATAAATATAGGTAGTTATAGGTAGCAGGTACTACTACCTTTGTACGGTACATACGCGGCGCGCCTATTTCGATACTTGCCTAATCAAAAAGAGATAAGGACACCGGTAAAACTAGGTTTGGCGGCGATCGTCGTCACTGTTGCGCTCTCACCAGCCAGAGTACAGAGACGGAGCAAAGATCATCAGACTCGCGCGTGGCAAACTTTAATTACTTCCGACGATGAATCGGTGGATTGTGTGCGATGGTAAACTTGCGGCGAATTCGGCCGCGCACCTGCGAACCATTTCCGGTTCCTTTCCGTCCGACGCGACGGAATCGAGTTCTGCTCGACTTGTACGCGCGTTTCCCAATTATCCTACCATTGTCCCATGCTGTTACACGTCGCGCACTGCCGGACTTTTCGTACGACGGGGAACGCGCCGTAAACGCTATCAACGAACCGTGCCGTCCGAATCCGTTATTACGACCTATTGTCACGACCGATTGTCCGTTTCCCGATTATCTCTTTTCGCTTACGACGACACATTTTACCAGATTCGACGATACGCATTGACATCTATGCCTACCTACCTACCTACCTACGACTACCACTGTCGGACACAATGATCGAGTAATCGCCGCCGCGGTCTGACCGCATACGTTCCTCGACTATTACTACTACTACCACTACCACTGGTACGCGCGCGCCTAACTGACAAAATCGATCACCGAAACTGGACTCGAATTTACACCCGTCGAACGCGTACCTCTGATTGAAAACTGCTACCCGATCACCGCTACCCGGTGCTCGCTCTCGACTCGTAACGTGTTATCACCGATTACCCTTTTAATACGAAACCCGCACGCGTTCTGTGCGCGCGTACCTAATCGTAATTAGCCGAACCGGCGGAGATTCAACGATAACTCGAGCGGCGGACCTACCCCTATCGATAGATACCGACGATCGGTGACCGATCACCGGATCATCGAACCTCGTTTACATTCCCGATCACGCTTTTATCTCCCGTGTACAACCGCGTCTACGCTATATTCCGGGTCCACGATAAACGATCGCGATTAATTTTACGCGTTGACAACCTCGCGAACCGCCTAATAAACTGCGTTACATTATACACCGATAATCGATTACGATTCCCTTCGCCTCGAGATCGTTCAACGAGCGCGAAATGAATTTTTCTCAAGCGCGTCGCGTTCCTCTCTCTCTCTCTCTCTCCGAGATTCCCCCGAAAGAAATCATCACCCATGCACGGTACGATCGTAGCGCGTCGCGCAACCGTTGCCAACGGATATTCGACGCATCCGACAACAGTGCGAAACAAACGTTTGTTCGAGCGGACAAAAGTTGGAAACAAAATGCTGCCTCGATACACGGAGGATCGATGAGCGTTTCAATTCCGTTAAACGCGATTGCGCGAACGAAGCGAGTTGAAACGAGAGAGAGAGAGAGAGAGAGAGAGACAGCGTACTAGCAATCGCTATTCGTCGCGAAAAATAAAAGGAACGCGATAAAAGCCTTTTACGTAGCTGCTTACGGTTTATTTGCATTCGCGCAAACACCTACGACACGGGGGGAGCGACGAGCACGTACACGCGTATCCGCGTTATCCACCCACTGTGATGCATAGCTCCGGTGAACGTGCGACCGAACGATGAATGTAAAAATCTCGGATGTTCCTTTCTTTTGTTCCTCTCATCCATTTATGCACGAAGGTAGCAGCCACCACCCCCCCCCCCCCCAGACTTAATCCAGCCCACCTCCGAGCGGATGCAGGGAGGATGCTTTCGACTTGTCACGAAATCGAGCGTGCGAGCCGCGTTGATTTACACGCCTACCAACGGGCCGCGAATACCTTCGCGTCAAGATACGACCATTGCGTTTCCCCTCTCGCGCCTATATTACGCGCCCGCGCGCATTCTTCGCGTCAGCCGTAATGAAACTCTCTTACGAACGCGACGCGCCTTATGGAACATCTCCCTCTCCACTTTCAATTCTCCGCTCCGATACCATCGTGTTCCGTCCACCCCTTACTTACATTCCCCGACGTCGTAAATACAGTCCGCCGATTGTGTCTGGCACGAGCGTTCCAATCTCGTTAAGATAGAGAGCGGTTAACCGCTTTCGTTCGCAACCTACGCATCTATCCGCGTACCGCTGATTTTCGAGTAAATTGTTGTTATCCTCTTATAAACGGTCGATGGCCAAATAATCGCCGCGAAAGTATAAAAATAATCCACTTTGAAATCGAAAGAGCTTCGGCAAAGATGGAAACCGCGAACGGAGAAGTACTCGATACAGAACGATCATCCGTCTTCCGGGATTGCCTTGGAACGAGTGCATTGTGGACTTCACCACCAATCACTACCCTTCCCAAGCACAACGCTCCTTTGTCACCCTCCTACTTTTACTCCTTCACGCCTTTTGCTCTCTCTCTCTCTCTCTCTTCCAGTCCAACCACGCCATCTGATCCGAGTCTTTTGTTCGCGTTCCTCCATTCCGCAAAGCGTGCTTCGAGCCGTCTATCGTAAGAGGCGACGCGCTCGAGTCTCTTTAATTGTAATAATAATAATAATAATAATTTTAGATTAGACGGAAATTATCTACCGATTCGAGTTGGCGGTATTTTATACGAACGACAGCGGGAGTAAGCGTTCGAACCGAAAGGGAAATACGTATGTCGGGGGTGGAGCGTGGCGACGCGTTCGGGATGACATTTAACGTTCCGGACACGGGGTGCGGCGCGATGGCGCGGCCGGATGCCGTCGACGGTCCTGTAATCGGATATTATATTCACCGATCGGATTGATATCTCTGTCCTATTATGCCACGGCATGAATTCCATTTTGAAGAACGTCGGGGCGCGCGGTTTCAGCGCAGCGACATTTGAATAGACAGAGAGAGAGAGAGAGAGCAAAGTGGCAGCTAGGAACGGAAACGGACGCGGTGGTACCGGTAACCAGCCGCGCGCGCGAATCGTTTCTCGATTCGAGATCGAAACGAAAAATGTGCAACGATTGTCACGCGACTGTTTCGACTACCGCTTCCGTCGAGAACTTTCCGTCGAAAGTTAGAAACCAAGTGCAACGCGTACTCCGCGTTACTTCGCGAGCGGATAGGTCCAATTACGGTCGAGAGGCGAGTTGGCGTGCCGCGAAAATTATTCGCAATCGCGCATAACCCGAATAGTTATTCGAAATTCATCAGGATCGCGATTAAATTCTGCTCGCTTAAATTCATGGGAGCAAGTTTGATTGCCGCGTAGCCGGCAACGTTAACGTCTAATCCCAATTAAAAATCATTTAATCGCCGATTGACGGTAAACAAAAGTTAACGGTCGAGCGGAAACGGAAGAAAAGTAGAGGAGGGGAAAAAAAAAAAAAAAGAGAGAAACGAGTCGCGACAGTGGCGACGCCGCGCCGTCTGCAATTACAATGCCTTAATTTTATGCGCCAAGTTAAGCTGCTTTTAAGAGTCCCGAGAGTGGTTAAGTCCTCTTCGCGGCCCTCCGCCCCGTCTCGCGTATCCTTTTCGGGTTTCTGGCTTCTCCGCGGAACACTCGTTTCGTTACCAACGCTACGTACCGTATTCATGGGAAACGTTCTCTTACCCGGGGCCTCGGACTATTTTCATTTGTTTAGAGACCGTTCTTCGCTCTCTTTCTCCTTTTCCTTTTCCTCTACCGCTCGACGCCTCCTGCCTCCTGGGGAAGAGCTGCTATCAAACTCGGATACGCGGATGCGGATGATCGTTGCTCGTTAAAAACTAATCCAATTTGTCTGGTGGCCGGTGAACAAAGTACGACTAAAATGAGACTGCACGACGGCCGAAACTTTCCCGGACGAGAGAGTTGATCGACCGTACGACGTCTTATCGTTGAACCTGAAACTCTGCGAAACGAACTTGTCGCTCGATTAGACTCACCGACTCGGCCCATCCGATGATAATCGATCGTCTCACCGGGAACGTACGCGAATAAAAACGCGCGTCTACTTGTTCCGACAGATTTCCCTCCTCTTTTCCCTTGCTCGTAATTAAAGTAGAAGTCGTCGTCGTCGTCGTCGTCGTCGTCGTGGCTGGTGACCCAGAATGACGACGCCCCTATGGGACATTCGAACCGCCGCGCGAGTCCGATACACCGCACCCCGGCTCTCTTCCTCTCTAATGCCATCTCGAGCGGGCAGCTCGATCTTCCCAAGTAAAAGGTTATCCGACTTTCTCGGTCGAGTGCACTTCTCTCCTGGTCTGCATCGAGTTTCAGGGTTGGTACTCGAGAAGCGAGCAAACTCTCCCGCCAAACATTTACCACCGACCCTCGGTACCGTACGACCACTCTTACGGCTTACGACCGTGACCGATCAATTACGAAAGTTGATCGAAAAGTGATAAACATTCCTACTTTTCAGATACGACGCGAGAAATCGACAATTCGGCAAGGCGACCACCACTTTATGGAACGCCTCGCACGTTTGGGGAGACAAGGCCACCTTCAGAGCGAGCCCGCCCGCGCAGCTCACGATTAGGGATCTACGAGAGAGCGACGAGGGAATTTACAGGTGCAGGGTCGATTTTCGCAATTCCCCGACCAGAAACTTCAAGGTCAACCTGACCGTCATCGGTACGTCTTTACCATTTCTAGATTCGTTAACGCCCATCGAAAGAGTATCGAGTTGTTGGACCGCTGTTGGACTTGCTCGAGAGACAACCGAACGATTCCGTTAGGAAGAACAGCGGTTTCCTATTCGCGGTCGATTGGTTCGCGCACACAATCGTTCGTTCGTTCGTCCACCGCTCGAGTAATTACGCTCCGACTAGTAGCAGTAGTTTAGTACGTATTTGCCGACGAAGGTTCGTCGACCGTTGGCTAGCCGCGGGGAGGCTAACTTTGATTATCGTCGCCGAGCGGCCACCGCCAAACCGAGAACAATAGCGAGGCTGATTTTACTTTCTCTTCCTTTTTCTAACGATAATTCTTCTTCGCTATCCTCGACCTCCAGTGGTGACGACCGAGCGACGGTCAGAAGTCCTTTCAGGGAACCTCTAATCCAATTTACTCATCGATCGACCATTAAATCGAGTTAAAGCGCGTTCCTAAAATCTGCCGCGACGTCCAACACTCGCCGGAAAAGATCATCTCTGCCTGCGAATCTTTAAACTTTCAACGGTGTCCTCCGTTTGCCGTCTCTCGATTATCGACAAATATCAGCGCGAGACTTTTCCGTTTTCTCCCGCCCCTCCCCCGCATTATATTCCTCGGCAAGGAAACTTTTCGCATCGTTGCTGCGAAACAGAGATCAAAAGCGAACCGCGTGGTACGTTCCTACGGTTATCGAACGGTCGTCGAGCTTGCGCTCTCGCATCTATGCATTCAGTTTCTCTACTCGGTAACAGAAATTCGTTTACGGCACTCGAACCGGTTAACTCGTTCCATCCAATCTTGCTCCGATCGCGGAGACACGTGGCGGTTACGAGCGTCGTTCGATTTTTATCTAGCTAGACGTTTTCGATTAGACGTTTTTAACGAGCGATCGCCGCGACGTTTAAAGAGAACGGTCTTGTCCGAAATGTTGTCGAAAAGCTCGATAACGTATCGTGGAAAGTACCTGGAGCTGGGAAACGCAAACCTGGCAAAGCGCAAAAGAAAGGAAAGGAAAGGAAAGGAATGGGAGGAGGAAAAAGAAAGAAGAAGAAGAAGAAGAAGAAAAAAAAAAAAAGGAGAAACACGGACAGCGTTTCCGTATTTCGAAATCGCGTCGCGAAATTCAACGTGCGCCCGTTGTTCCGGAGCTCTTTTCATTCGACCGGTTTTCACCGTTCTTTTTCTCGTTCCTTTTTTTCGACAAAAGTTCACCAGTCGCCGGAGGGTAGCTACGAAAACACGCCGGTGCTCATTAGCCGGAAGGACGTCTGCGGGAATTTTAAAGCATCCTGTTTTCCAAGGAAACCCGAGAATCGATCGCGTTCCGTCGAGTTTCACGATGGGCTGTTTCGCGGACGGCCGAACGGAAACGAATTTTCAGCTATTATCCAGAGTTACGTTCTTCGACTTTTGCGGAACGCGTTCGATCACCGGCACCGGATCGGTGAACCATCCGTTATCGAAAGAATGCAAATTTCATCGACGTAATTTATAATTTTCAATTTCACGGTCCCGTCGCGTCCCGTCGCGTCGCGTCGCGTCGCATCATCCGGTAACGGCAACGTTGTCCGGTATCGAGGCGGAAAATTGGAAATGAAACACGGTCTGCTTGCCGCGGTCGAGCCGTGCTCGAGCCGGAAGTCGGGAATCGGAGAAAACGGATCCGTCGATCCGACGGAAATCCGTTGATCACACTCGGAGAAAAAAAGATGTCGAGGCGAGTTTCGCGAGTACGAGAAAGGTGGATCCCGGAAAGGATCCGGGATTATTCGAGTCACGCGTAAGATTCACCGCGTTCATTCGAAGATGGTACGACGTACGTCGACCATCGGCAAGTGAAAGCGATTATTAGTTTTCTCCCGTTTATTTTCGAGAATCGAAATACTCGCGAATACACCTGCGCCCCAACACAGCGGATGGATGCATCTTTGAACGGTCTTTGCAACTACGGCAACTCGATTTGAAAAGCGCGTCTCTCTCTCTCCGGGGGATATTTTCCTACGATCCGAATACACGATCCCTCTGTCGCGCGAGAGTTTTACCAGATTCTTCGCTTTGTCAATCTTTTCTGGTTACCAAGAGTTCTCTCTCCGAGAAGAAGTTGCACCATCGCCATTCGTTTTCTCCGCTGATCGCCAACATATGCATCGCCCCGGTGCCGTATATACGTACGTACACACGTAAGTGCATACACGTGTAAAGGAACCTACCAGCGTCCAGCGCGGAAATGCCTCCTTTTATCGGAGGAACGAGCCTGGAACGGCCAGCCTTCCGGCAGGGAAACGCGAATGACTTTTACGACGGGACCGCGACCTCGAAGAAGACTACTACTTTCTGTACGTCTGTACGTCCGTCCGTAAGTAGTCTGTAGCGTACACGCGTGTCCGATGAAGGATGAGAAATTTTACGGGCTCGTAAACGATTCCGACGACCTCGTAACTCAACGCCGCCTCTGTCCCCTCTGCCGACGCTGCCGCTGCCGCTGCCGAGGAATTCTTCCTTGACATCGTTTCCACCCCCTCATTAATTTTCTCGCGTCTCGCAAACATTTCTTTCTATCCGTCCCGACAGGAGGGAAAGAAGCGGCCAAGTAAATAATCGTTAACGCGCGTTAGGTAAAGCTACGATAGGTGATCGACGACGAGACGACGCGACTCGCAAGCTCGAAAGTTAACCCGTGTGCCCGCGGGTCATCTACGAGGTATTCGAACGCGAGCGAATTAAACGAAACCCGGACGACCATTCTCGTTTCCCCGTTAGGAATCGTTACCCCGGGATTACGCAAATATTTTCCTTCCGCCTCGTTGCTTTTTCTCCACCATCTCCGCGATCCTCCAACAACCTCGCCACCTCCCCATTTATTTTCGTACATCGAACCGGGCTCGTTCTTTTTCCCTCTGTTTCCTCTTTTTTTCGACCCGAAAGAACACCACCGTGACGTTAACGGCGAGACAAACGGATACTTAGCCACGCGTGGACGCGTACGTGTGGCGATCAAATTTATCACCCGGCGCGTCAAAAGAGATATCGAGATTTATCGGCAAGGTACGACGCGACGCGACGTTTCGATTCAATCGCGCCCCACCCAAGGGAGAGAGAGAGAGAGAGAGAGAGGGGAATTCTGTTCTATTCGTTGAAAAATTTCCATCGACGTTTAGATACGGCCGCGACTTTGAAACTTTCCTAGTCTTTCCGAGTGTACGTGGTCGAAAATGTCTACAGCGAAGAAAAACGACGCGAGATCGTCGCTGATCCACCGCGTTCCATTACCACCAGCGCGACGGAACGTCCGAGATCCTTGCGAGTCTGTTCCGAAAACGGTAACGTCGGGAGAAAGAAACCGCTTTCTAGGTCGCCGAGTCTAGAACATCGAGTCGCGCCTGAAAAATGCACGAAAGCCAACAATTTGTTTCTCGACCCACAAAATGTCGGAATAAACACGCGCAACTCCTGCCGGGAGGCCGGATATTACCGCGGAGAGGCTATATCCGGTTCCAAAGACGAGCGAGAGAGAGAGAGTGCAACCATTACCTGCGGGAAGAAAAGCAGACGATCACGAACTTCCGGGCTTCCACGCTCAGAAAGTAACGGACCGCCGGTCTTTTTCGTTCTCGATACAAGCTAGAGGATTGCTTGTCAAACGCAAACGTTCGACGTCGCCCGGCAAAGAAAAATGGACGATGAAAAGCAACGAGGAAACAAAAGGAGACGCACGGGACGAGAAGAGGTGTACCCGAAGAAAGGAGAAACGAAAGAGGGAAGCGATGAACTCGGGTCGCGCTTATCTCGAGTCCGCAGCGTTCGTAAAACATCCAATTTCCGTAGAAGGTGGGAACAGTAAAACACCGTGGCGTGTTTCTATTCCGACGCGCGGCTCGCCAGGAATCCGCCATCTTTTAATCTTTGCCCCGTTAAGACGAAACGGCCGGCGGCGGACGTCGACGATCGACGTTTAATACTCGAGGTACACTCTCGAGGGACTCGCGCTTCGCGTCCGCGTAACGGGAAACGAAAAAGAGTTACGCGAGGGAAACATTTGGCGAACGTGACAGCGCGAGAAACGCGAAAAACGCGAGAAACGCGAGAAACGTGAAAAAGGTGAAAAACGCGAAAACTTGTCGCCCGTTATTGCCGAAAAATCCAACGGGACAGCAGAATTTGGATCGTCGGACGTTTCGGAGAATACACAAAGAAAATACGTGCGGCGCATACGCGGGAAATAACCGTTGCCGCGTCGTGCTCGCATAAAAATAACATTGCCTCCTCCAACACCGACGCGACGGCTCGGGAATTTCCCTAAATTTTTAACGATTATCGCTACCTTCCTACCAGGGGCAACCAGCCAACCGACCAACCAACCGCGGGAATTCAATTCGATTCGAATCGTCCGAAACGAAACAACCTATCGTCGCGCGCTTCTTCTTCTTCTTCTTCTTCTTCGCTCGTCCATCAACGATTTATAATAAACCACCGAGAGGCGGCCGTTTTTATATTCTTCTTTCGAACGAAACGAAATTTTGTTGTTTTTTCTTTCTTTCTTTTTTTTTTCACCGCATAGATTTTGTTGAAAAAACGTAGGTGGAACGTGGAAAATCGTGGCTCGACCGAGCGCAAAATTGAATGAAAATTTTTTAACTCGTTCAACTCGAAACAACGCGAAAACGTTTCCAGTGATACAAAAATTCGTCTCGATTACCGTAACAGGTATCGAACCGTAGTGGATACGCGCGGCGCGTACAACGCGATCAGGCTTGCCAACTCCGGCGCGATATATTTTAATCGATACCCGGTAAAAACGAACGAGGAAAAAAAAAGCAACACACGCGCGCACGGAAAAATAGAGAAAGAGCAAACGACGACGACGACGACGACGACGACGACGGTGGTCGAGATCGCGATCGTAACGCGAACGATAAAAAAAACGAAAAAGAAGAAAAGAAAATACGGCGGCGATACAGCGATATTCGTAATTCGTAAAATATCGAGAACGTTGCAACAAACTGGCGATAACTCGGCGGATAATACCGTTGGCGATGCTCCGATACCGATAGTTTATAAATACGTACGTACACCGTGGACAGTTACGTTCGAATTCGAAGCGTTTAGAACCGTCGATCGAAGAGAAGAGAGACACTTGGTTGCATATACACTCGTCGAAACGAGGAAATTATTTCCACGGCCGAGTACTACGCGCATAGATATATTTATAATGGGTACCGATTCGATGGCGAGGTAAATCTCGGGAAGAACAGAGGCAGCTCGATAACGAGTGCGCGATACAGTCTGGAAGTCGATAAATCTAACGGATGCTCTGGAAAGTCCATCGAAGAGCGTAAAAGGTAGGAGAGTTCGTTAAACGAGCTTAACCTATACCGCGCCCCGGGAAACATTACTCTCGACTAACGGTCCGTGCTGCAAACCCTATTAGCAATATATTTTCTCGGACCATCGGACCACCTATACACCGGCTGTTGCGCGCTACCGTTGTTGGACCACGGTTTACACGTTGTCGTTCAAAACCGTCGCGCCGTCAGAAATCTTCCGCGCGTCGATCGTCGCGTACCCGTTCGAGCCCCGCGTTCCAGTCATCTCGTTTACCAAATTAACTGTGATATACTTTTCCGTTCGCAGTACCGCCAGCCAAGCCGATAATCTACGACGCGAAGCGACGAGACATGAGCAAACTGCTCGAGGCCTATCCCGAAGGTGCTGACCTGTTCCTCGTCTGCGAGGTTCACGGAGGTGAGTGTCAACCGCGGGGGTTTTCGCGCCGCGAGATTAACGACCGATCCTACGAAACCTGGAGAGATACAGGTAAACGCAAGCTGCCATTTGTTTCGCGAGAAAATAATCTGTCGTCGCGTTCCGCTTCTCGGGATTAATTGGCCGGAACTTTGCCTCCCCCGGTTAAACCCGGGATTAATGGATCCTACCTAGAAATTCCATCCGTCCGATTAGCACGATCAATTATTATTATCATCTCCCCCCCACCTTTGGAAAATTTATTCTCTTTCGATCGTGAAGAAAAGAATGTAAATCTTCACGCGCAAGCAATCGCGCGTAAATCACGATAGAAGACGCGGCGAAGGCGCAAACGTTTTTCCAACTCTTGCGTACCGAACGAAAAATCCCATTTCCTTGAATCTGGCGCGCGCGCGCGCGCGCGCGCGCGCTAGTATTCACTGGCGCGAGACCAATTCCATTTGCAGCCGCGGCATTCGCTTATACTCGAAGAAACTACATACGCTCATGGATACGTGTACGTGCACCGACGAAGAAGCGGAAAGAACGCGCCGCGCTAGGTGTCGAGGCGGCGCGATCAATTCTCTGGATCGAGGCCAAGTTTAATCTTAAAAATCGTCGTCATTTCCGCGACACGGGCCACCGCTTTCCACCAAATTATCCGCAATTATCAACGTTTCGACTTTGTCTCTAGTTTCTGTTACGCGCGAAACTCGTGCGAGTAACTCGCGCGACGTTATCGGAAAAACTCGCCAAACACCCGTCCACCGTTGCGCAACTTTCGACAAATTTATATTTTCTTGTTAGTTCGCGATCCTTCCGAAACTACCGGCTGTTTACGCGAGATCTGCTGATTTTGCGAAAAGAAATTCAAACGTACGAAAGTTATCTCGCTAGAGGCAATAAAATAATCCCTCGCGACGCGACGCGACACGGCGCGACGCGACGCGACGCGTACTCGGACGTATCGATCGGAATTAGGTAGTAGCTGTTGCGCAGCAGCCGGTCCACATCGGGACCGATAAATTGACGAGCAGACGTCAACCGGTTTCTCCATTGAGAGATCGTTACCGGCTATACCGGCGACCTGCGACCTGCGGCCGAGTAAGGCCCGTCGACCGACGTGATTGACGGCCGAGCTCGCAGCCCCTGTGATACCTATCCCGAGTAGTAGTAGACGTAGATTAATCCGGATGCTTGAATCGTACTAACCGACAATCGGCCTGTTTGCTACGGATAACCGATAGAGAACGCTTCGTGTTCCAAACAATGCGAACGCTCTATAAGCTAAGATACCGAACCTCTCTCTCTCTCTCTCTCTCGATCCTCTTCCGTTCCCGGTTTAGGTAAGCCCAGGCCTCGCGTCGCATGGTTTCTCGAGTCGCGAATCATCGATGCGCCATCGGAGATACGAGAGACCCAAGGGCCAGGAGGTGAAACGAACCTCGTCACCATAACCAACGTGACGGTGAAGGGTCTCGCGAGGAATCACTATCATGCCAAATTGTACTGCAAGGCGAGCAACACTCACCTGATACCGCCGTCCACCACTGCCGTCGTCATCGAGATTCACAGTAAGTAGACCAACCGATCATTCGTTAACATCGTTTTCGTCCCATCGGAAAAAAAAACGGTTACCAATTTACCTCTTCGCCGAGCCGTGAAAGCCCTCTGGACCCGATTATGTTAATGAAACGATCAATAATTAACCACGCTAATTACCCGTAAACCTGGAAATCGCTTCGTTCGAGGCTCGAATGTTTGACCTGGCCGCTGCCGCCGCAGAGGTCTCGTTCGACCGGGAATATTTAATCGCCTTCGACTCTTCGGAATCGAACGAATTTTTAAAAGACCGGCTATACCAACGGGCATCCATTCGGATTCGTCGACGCGAAATTGAAACATTTTTCAAGCGATCGCTACGAGAAGAGGTAGATTCGAACGCGCGTCGAACGACCGCGGAACACTGCGGGTCCGCGAATCACGATCGAAAAGGCAATCGGGGGACTCCGAACGTCGTTGATAACGTTACTTTTGATATTGCCTGAAATTGTCCGAACGCGCAAGCCAATATTCGATTCTACTTTATGGAATACGTACGCGTGTGTACGCGTGGAAAACGCGTCGCGTTTAAACAGCACTTTCATCCAATTCTGTGACGTCGATGCGGCCGTACTTGAGAAAACTCGCCGCGATCGAGAAACGAAAATTGACTTTGTTCCCACCACAAACCGTACGTGGCGTCTACCATGCCGATGATCAAAAAACGTCAAATTCTACTCGACGTAACCGCTCTCGAGAGAATTTCTCGATATTTTTCTTCCCTCGACGTGTCCAACGACCACTCGAGGATTAGCCACCCCGTTCGAACGAAACAGCGAAACTCTTCGATAACTTTGCCCCCCACGATCCTTCGTTAATTGGGACTAGAGGTTAGACCGGAGGAATGTACGGCGAATAATCCAAGAGCGCTCCGGTGGGTGCTCTACTACCTACTCTACCCGAAAATCTAACGAGTTGAAGAGACTGCTGGACGGACGCATGGCAGACGCGCGTAGTCGAATACTTGTAGACCGTGATAGCTCGATGATAATTTTCTTTTTTTTTTTTTTTTTTTTTTTTTTTTTTATCGATCTCAAGCTAATTGGAGCCACATCGTGTATAATTGGAGAATTCGAGTGGTTCTCGATCATTTCCATCGAATTTCTGTATCGCGGAGTGGATGACCGTGATCGCGCGTCTAAAGAGCTCCCGATATTAAAGAAATCTCACTAGTTGCTCGTTAATTGGCAAGAAAATTAGCAAACGAACCGTTTCCCTGCAAAAGCTTCCCTCCGAGGCATGTTTTCGAAAAACCCGCGAGGTCAGCGATTCGTTTAAATAGCGTAAAAAGCTAGCGAGAACGAGGAGGAGGAGGAGGAGGAGGAGGAGGAGGAAAGGGCGGTCTTGATGAGAACGTAACGATACGAGCCGCGAGTTTGCCAAATAATGGCAATAATATCACTTGGAATCGGGAGCGGCATCGGTGAAATTTCACTCGAGTCGACAATTCCCAAGGATCGGCGTATAACGGCCCGTTCTCTAATGCCCTCCCTCGTTCCACACAACTAACCGACTTCATCTACAAACGAGCCATTTCAGCTTCTCTCCAATTATATACCACTTCTGCCATTTTTGCGCACGGTCCTCTCGCGTTGCGCGTTTTTCGCGTCGCTTCCCGTCATCCGGGAAAACGTATTAACGGGGAAACACAAACAGCCCGAAAGACCTGTTTCGCGGCCCGATTGCACGCTCCTTTTCCCCGCTCGTTTCAACCGCGTCGGTGCACGCAAACAGATCCGAATTAACATAAAACGAGACCGAATCCCCGATCTCAAAGACGTTGCGTGAAAAAGGACAACCGCGTATTAGTTTAATTGCCCGCGTCGAGTCGCGTCGAGTCGCGTCGAGACCCGCGAGCACGAAACGAGAAAACTTTTTGTTTGGACGGCCAACAAGACTGGTGTTTCGAAACACACGAAACTGTCAGGATCGGTAAGTACATCAAAATTGTGGACAGAGGAGAACAAAAACGTTGTCCGTGGCGTAGTCTGGCTCTGACACAGTTTTCAGTTGGCGGTACCTACCTACCCTACCGTGTACATATGTGCATGCACAGCGCGCGCATAACGCGTATCCTATCCTCGCCTCCTCCCCTCCTCCATCGCTTTTTGTTTATCGCCTCGCTACGTGTACGCGTAGCGCCGAAAAGTTCCTGCGTGGAATAAACTTTAGTCGACGAGAGAAAAAAAAAAAAAAAAAACAAACAAACGCGAGTAAACGAATAAAAACAACGGAAAAAGAGAACACGGACACGAGCAACGACGGGAAGAAGAAGAAATAACGATGATTATTCGAGGTCGCGACGGGTCGCGGCGCACGGGAAATTTACGCCTCGAAGAACTTTCCGCGGGTCTCGCGGAAATCAGTGGAAAGTTGGAAAATCTTGGCGTTCCACTGTATTTATCTCCGCGGGCCCTCCAGAGTCGAACAAGTTGCGAGAAGCGATCAAAATCTTTCCAACGAACGGGAAAACGAACCGTTGCTTGGTAACGAGGGAGCCGGAGGTAGAAAGTTTCGCGCGTAGACCCGCGGCCAGCGAGATATCCGCGCGATCGTAGTTTAATCGACCGCGGTCATTCGCGATAGACACGAGCGCAACGCGAACGCAACGCGAACGCAACGCGAACAATGTCGTTGATAATTACAGGTCGGTAACGAGGGAACGAGGCTGGGCAACGTTGTTCTTGGTTTGCGCGCGCCAACGTACACGCGGCGAACCGCGAGCGGAACATTTAATTAATGCTCGGTTATTTTCCTGCTGTTGCGAGCCACGTGCCCAATCTCCTCGTCTAATTAATAACGCGCCAGATGTTTTTTCGCTCATCTTTTACAGTGAAACCACTGAAAGTCGAAATCATAGGAAAGGACAAGATTCTGTCGGCGGGGAAGAGATACGAGACCAGATGTCAGAGCACAGGTTCGAAGCCACCGGCAGTTTTAACCTGGTGGAAAGCTTCGAAACAGCTGAAACGGACGAGTAAAAACGTGAGTAAGATCTTTTTTTATGACAAGTACGTACCGCGCGGCCATGTTTCGTACTCGATTGGACAGAGTACTAGCGCCCGAAATCAATAAACAACACCGTCGCCGTGCCATGGAAATCGTTCATTATCCGTCTGCCCGATTCATCGTCAACATCCCGGACGTCCCGGTTTTCTTCTCTAATTTGCTATGACGTCGCTGCGCTCCCGCCGAGACGAACGAGGATGTTACACGTACCGATGAATAAACACCTTTTTCGACGATTGCTTTGGACTCGCCACGAAAGAATTGCTCCTCGCGTTAATTCATTTCAATTCCTCTGGAAATGGTGCCGAAATCCGCCCCACTGTTGCAGACCGCTTATTTCAAATAACGGAACGTTAAAAAAATAAAAAGAAAAAGCGAAATCGTACATCTGCTGGTACGTATACGTACCGTACTCTCTCTCTCTCTCTCTCTCTCTCTCTCTCTTTTTTCTCCACGCCGCTACAGCGGCGGAATTCGGGAATTCCCGGAAGGCAGAAACGCGACTAGATTTATCTCTCCGAGGGCCGATTTTCGAGTAATATAGCGCAGCGACTACCTTTTCCCCGTGGATCTACGTTTTAAGCCCGAATTTGTCGCGTATTATTAGTTTGCCGGATTTTATCGTAGCTAGGTAGTTATTAGTCGGCAGAGTTTTATCGTGCGCGAGCGAGCGAGCGAGCGTTCGCCAGCTCGGGAAAATTTCCACCGAGAACAAATCCTCCATCGCCGGCAGGTTTTCGCTGGAAATTCGTGTTTCGCGTAGCCGAAGGAATCGGCGCGCGTATGGACGAGCGATTTGTTTGCGGAAAGTGCATCCGGTCAAGGGACGAACGAAACGAGACTACGCGAAAATCGAGCTGATCATTAGCAATGGAAAAAATATGCGCGAGCTCCGGCTCGTTATACGGATTCTAGAACGAGAAATGCAAAACAAGGAAGAGTTAACGCGCGGCCCGAATTCTCTCGAACGGCACTAATTATCATGGAAATTTCATTCCGAAATTTTCTCCGCTTCCTTTCGGAGCGACTGAACGCGTTCGAAACGCGCGTTTAACGATATATATATATATATATATCGTTATATTGGCAGTTTCAGGAAGACGGGACAAGCGTGAGCGTCTTGCAATGGACACCGTCGATCGAAGACGAGGGGAAATTTCTCGTGTGTCGAGCGACGAATCCGAAGCTGCAAGAGGCCGGTCTCGAAGATCGATGGAAGCTAAAAGTGCACTGTGAGTATACGTACATCGTACTATTCACGGAGGGGGGACGCGGGAATCGAACGAAGGTGCGGTCGTTTACTAACAACGGAACGTTAAAGCGGGTGTCGACCGGTTACAGGTCACGACACGATACGGTGTACCGGCCAATCTATCCTGGCGACGTTTACCCGCGCAAACGTAAACGTCTGTTCGCCCGATACAGATATCAGCTATCGTTATCCGTTTATTTACGAGTCCGATCGGGCACTCGATGCATCTCCCATTATCCTTGTTTCCAGTGTATTCGGATGCATAAACCTACGTATATACGTTACGGGAATTTGCCATTTAATCCACAGCGAATAACCCTGCCCTGCCCAGCCCTGCCCAGCCCTGCCCTAACCGGATACCGCGAGATCGAACGATTTTTTTTCGTTCGACGCGAGAAATATTTAAATGGAACGGAGCTGTACAGTTTACGGGTGCAGAGAGACGTATCCGTCAACGTCAGAGCTGTCAGCGGTAACGAGGAGACGCGTTTCGGTGGTTGATCCTGGACACGGTGGAACGCGAGACCGTTGCCGATTACGAAAGGAAGAGGACTCGAAGGATTCGCGTGCGCGTTTGGCCGAGGAAGGATGGGAGAGTCGGCGATGTCACGTGGTTAACGATCTGTTCGGTTGCACGCGAACTGTCGTCCCGAGTGGAATGCGGGGCATAGCGCGTGTTCATTTGCCGGAAAGCTATTTCCTACCTTCCATTACCGGACGATGTGCCCGCCATACCACATATTTCGGTTCGCGCAACGGAAACCCGCGTGCACGCGCGATCGAATCTCCGGCACGCTTCCACCTTCGCGCCGCTGCTCCACATCTCTATCTCCTCGATGCACCGTCCAAGTACCGCTCGCTTATGGGGGTTCATCGATGGGATCGATGAACAACCAACACGTTCGAACATGTTATCCGAATAATCGACTTTTAACCGAGAAACAGTAACGTTCGATCCCGCCCTTTCTCGGCCCTTCTCCTCTCAGCCCTTGTCGGCCCGGAATCAATCCACGCCGGTTCCGGAAAGAAACGATAGAAACGATTTCTTACCGCAACGAATTCCCCCGCAACCCGGCACAGCGAACGATGATGAATCAAGCGTCTGCCAATAAAAGGCAAAGGGAAATTTCCTGAGGGAGCCGATTCCTCCCTTCCTACCAGCTGCTCGCTACCAGCTGCGATGGAGAAACCTCGTAGCTTGTTATTCCACGTTATACCACGCGACGAACGCGACGAACGCGACGAACGCGACGAACGCGACGAACGCGACGAACGCGACCAACTCGTTGGAGCGTGCTTAACGACATCGTACAACTTTGATTGGCTACGCAGACTTCGACGGTCCGCAACTTCCGGTTTCCCGTCATCCCCATAGTTGCGTGCTGTTCAAACAAACCGAGTGTTCCTCCGACTGTGTTCCTTCCATAATTCGCGTACGCGACTAGATGTATCGCTGGAATCAACAATGAGCTACGCGAGTCCCCGCGTTCCCGTGTTTATTCGTCCACCGTTATTCCGTTCGTTAGAGTTTCCGAGTATAGCGAGCATCTCGGCGAAGGAATCTCCGAGTCGTACAGACCTCGACTCCGTTTCGACTCCGTTCTTTTCGTAAACCGGATCCAAAACCGTTGATCATCGATTCATTGAATTCGTGGCAAACGATTCGAACAAAGCAAAGTGAAACGAATTCGCGAATATATTCGCGCACGGGGCGTGCAGCGAACCGTAAAAATTTAATGCTCGTCTAGGTTGAAATCCCGGAAAAACAGCGGCTCCCGTTCGCGTCATAAGCCATTCCATTAAAACGAGAATGCTTGATACCGATGCATTCGAAAGGCAAAAACAAACACCGGGATGCGAAGCACGAAACGAGAAACGAAACGCGAAACGTAATTGATGCGAAAGCAATCGTGGACGTCTAAAGGGTACAAAGTTGCTCGGAGAGCGACTAGCCAGTTGATCGGTAACGCAACGTAAAAGAAGAAACGGTTCTTCCGGTTAGGTGGTTTAAATATTAAATCGTCGAGCGTCGGCGTCGGCGTCGGCGTCGACGTCGCTCGTCGATCACGATTATCGCCGTTTCGGTTTTTCATTCCTCTGTCGACAACGCTGCGTCCGACGAACGAACGACGCCTCTGCGACGGAACGCGACGAGAAATCGATAAGCGATAATAACATAATACATTCGGAACGAACGATAAATTCTTTCGCGTGGTTTTCCTCGCGCCGCCGCTGTCGATCGACGATCGCAATGTTCGAAAATCGAATTAACCGTTTCCTCCCGGTTTCGCGTTCGGAACACGCGACGGACATACAAAATCGCATCGAAGGATTCGATTTTCGGATATACGAACCTCGGCTGCTCGGCCTACGCTGCTACGCGCGCACCACCCGATTGAAATTTGAAATCGATACGGTATCGATTATTAATCCGATCTCGAATTAAACACCGTTTCGGCAGTTTGGTTATTATTGGCTAAACCGTTTAACCCGGTCCGCGACTGACGCAAATAAATTCAATTAAGCACGATCGAACGAAACCTCGCCCGCTTAATCGCCTGGAATATAGAGACTAGAAAAGAAAACGGTGCCCACCGACCGAGTTTTAGCTCGTCGACGTTTACGCGACGAAAAAAAGAGAAAGAAAGGGTTGATCGCATCGATCGCTCGGTTGATCGTAAAAAACGGTTAAAGCGTTAAACGACGATTAAATAGACCGAAACGGAACTAAATTACGGTTCGCGAGACGAAGAAGACGAGATGTGTTCAAATTCAGAGGGAATCGTGCGCGTAAATACAGAGAGAGAGAGAGAGAGAGAGAGAGGGGACAAGTCGTAGGCAAACGTGACCCACGCCAGTGAATCGAACGCAAATGCCGTTCCGATTCCGGTCCGCGCGGGTCCACGAATACGTACGAATAGAAAAAAAAAAAGTAATCGCTTGCTATTTTTCGGAAATTTCGGGACGAGCCTAGAACGACGAAGAACCAGCTCCGAGAAACGAGAGACCCATTGTAGTAGATTCTCCCTTTTAATATTTAACAAAGTTTCCATTCCCGTAGTAGTCGCGAAACACGTCGTAACGAGATGAAACGCGCAGAAAAGGAACACGAGAGAGAGAGAGAGAAGCATTTTCCTTTGCCGTTCGGTTTTCTGGAGAGTACCGAGTTCTCCAGTCTTGGCAACTCGCGTGTCTGAATGTCGTCTCGGCTACAACTGTTGCAGCTACCCACTGCTGCTAAATTGAACGCGACGGTTAACAGTAACGAACAACTTTGTACACGAGAAGGATGTTACCTACTTAATTCCAAGTGCTCGAGGAACGGGTCATTGATTTATCGTCAAGAACGAACGCGTATATCTAGGTAGGTGTAGGTAGGCGTAGATAAAATATTTCGCTCGACACAGCGCGCGCGCGCGCGCGCGCCAAGCCATTCCGTTCGTTCCGAGTATAATTATCGTTCAAAATTCAAGTTAAAATGCCGCGTAAAACCTGAATCTTTCGAGCGGAAACCTTGCCTGCGAACTCTCGACCTAAAACGTACAGTTTTCCTCTTTTTTGCCCGACTCGTGCCAGCTGCGTTCGCAACGACGACGACGACGACGACGACGACGACGACGACGACGACGACGACGACGAGATTAAACGTTCGATCGAAATCACCTCTGGTACAGCCGATCGAGACAAAATAACTAAACTCGAGAGAACAGTATTTAGGAAAAATAAAAATTCAGAAACGGGCCCTTTGGGATATGAAATCGGTACGGAACTCTAGACATCCGCGAGTGATAAAGCGACGAGATACGGCTCGTTAAAAGCGTTGTCCGGATAATTAACGTATACCGCGTGACGTTGCTGCTCGTAGGAACGGTGATTATTTGCGCTCTAATGCGTAATATTCGATTGTCACGACTACCGATGGGGCACCTGGACGCGCTTCACCGACGCGCCGTTCGCAAATCAATAACCCTTCCCGCACCGGGAATATCTCGTTGGAAACGAGATGACGCGGAGAGAGAGAGAGAGAGGAAAAAAACCGCATTCGAGGTGCGGTTAGAAACTCGCGAGCGTTTCGATTTTTCGATCCTCGTCTTCTTCTCGTCGCGCGAGCAAAACTTTCACGTCCGACTGGTTTTTCAACTTTCCCTTGAACCCCGCGAATGCTTTTCCGGAACTGCACATCGATCGATGACCACGAGAGGATACGAGCCATCCATATCCACTCCTCTTCCCCTCTCTACTACCCTTCGTTCATCTTCGTCATCGAATGGCGACGCACGTGTCGTTGCCGTCGTCGCTTTGACGTTGATCGAATTATTTACTCAACGTGTTTTCAAGCCAGGCCAGAACTTTCGTTCCTACTCTCTTTCGTTCATTGATTTTTTCCACCCGACGAAACACGATGGAAAACACGACGAAACGCGCGGACGAAAAGAGAGCGAAAGAAAAAGAGACGTTCGCAAAATTTCTCAAAATGGCTCGAAGAATGGGAAGGGAAAGCGAAATCGCGCGCGTTAACGTCGTCCTCGAAGACGAGAACGCCGACTAAACGATAAATCGTGGCATTGTCTTCGTACGCTGAAAAGCCATTATCGAGTCCCATTATTCGCACAGCTAAATGGCTTCGTTTCGAATCGCCTCGCTATCTGACGATTCGATACCTACGAAATACCGGCGAGGAAATTTCGCGTTCTCCGAATGGTTAAGCTCCGCGCTCCGTTCACTACGCCGATCGACCAAACTCTAAATTCCAACTCTGTCAATTTCACGATATCGCCGTACTCTCCTATCGCCTGTTGTAACCGAGAATCGAGATTTAATATTAATTTTATAGCGTATCCGTTCCATTGTTAGGGCCGACGATAGATTCGTTCCATCTTTCTCGAAACGTAAAAAACTAGACTAGACTAGTTTTCTCCGTCTTGCGTGCGCCCGATCCAATTAACCGATCCAGTATGATCCAGATGACGATATACGTGTGCGTGTGTGCGCGCGTGTGTGTATGTGTGTGTGTGCGGAAGGAAATATTTCAATCTCTTTCTTTGCGAACGTGCAGGTTCGATCCGATCGGAACCAACGAAATCAGTTTCCAGTCCCTTGAAAGCGTTTGAGGCGATATTAAATCTTTCCCACCGACCGAGGACATTGTTCACTTATCGCAGAGATCGATGGAGAATCTCCAATTTTGTTCGGGTGTGTTACCTCGCGCGGCGAATGTCCCCTAAGAATATTCCCTAAGAACCAAAGAAATCCGCCGGATCCGCGAGAGCACGTATCCGTTATTCCCGATCGCACGCGTTTCGGAATTCGTATCGCGACTTTTCACGGCTCCTCGGTAGCTAGGGACTGCTTGCCTCCGATTGCCAGCGGTATTCACCAGCAGCCTCTTCGAATCCCTCTTTGTTTCTCTTTGAGAAGCTACGATCTACATCTCGTGTCTCTTGAGCGGAACGAACGGATTTCACGTTGTACGGTTGTACAACGTTCAGCTGTACGGTGGAACGCATCGATTACGAGGGTTACCGGAAATTCAATAGCAATTTTTGTCACGCGAGGAACTACGCGCGTTAAAACGTTTCCCGTTAATTCAACCGTGACGTTATTAACTACGGTAGTAGGAGTGGTGGCGTTCCGATGTTCGCGCGAGCGAAAATGCAAATTTCATTAAACCAGCTCCGCCGATGTCCGAATATTATTGCATCGTCGCGACCTCTCGATGAGCTCCCGATTCATAAATAACGTTGCGATGGACGCGCGACAAGCGTGCATTATTCGTTCCCGATAATCGATCGCCTACCACGTTCTCCGTTTTCAGTTTTTCTGTTCTTTTTGTTTCTTTTTTTTTTTTTTGTTTTTTTTTCACATATATATATATATATATGTTCCAGTTGCCCCTCTCGTCACGCTGAAGATGGGCTCGCCGTTGAATTCCGAGAGCATCAAGGAGGGCGACGACGTTTACTTCGAGTGCAACGTTAAGGCGAACCCCAGGGCTTATAAATTGACATGGTTTCACGAGGTACGTCCCGATTAGATAATAATTAGCTTGTCCGTACGACGGTTTGTTTGGTTCGCTCGCGAACGCGGCGAACAGAATCGGCGGCGCCGCCCCCTTCTCGTCTCGACGAACGGAAAATATCGTGGAAAAACCTGGTGGCTCGCACCTCGAAAGCTCGAGCGTTATCTCCGGTCACTCGAGGATCGTCGAGTTAAGCCTCTTAAGGGGGATTATGCTTTCCATCATTTTCTCTGCCGGATCGCGCGGAGCTCTCCCAAGGGGCGCCGCCCGGCGAAATCCTGGAACCGTCCTGCTGTACATCCATCCTCTTACTGCGACGGCATTTCGAGCTCGCGACGTCAGTTCCTCTCGGTGACCTCGGCTCGCGTACCCCTTCGATACAGATAAAGGTAAAGATTAAACGTTAAAAAACAGAACGAATCAAAGTCTCGAGGTTAACGCGTTACTCCTAATTAATAGTAGCGAAAAAGCTGATGGCTAAAATTATGATCGAACGAACTCGGATAATCGAAAGTTTGTGAAATCGGATAACAGAGGGAAAAAGTTTTAACGATAGAACGTCTCTTCTAGCGAAGGAGTATGATTCGATGCTGGCTCGAAGAGGAAAATAAAAGAGAAATTCGGTGAATAAGTAACAGAGTTTAAAAGTCTCGGGAAGAGTTTTCATCCGCCGGTGGAGGAGGCGGTGGAGGAGGCGGTGTGTCTCGAAGCGTTCCTACGTTTCGCTCGTTCGCGTGCACTCGTTCGAAATTATCGTAAATTTCGTCCATTCTCTCGCGCCCTCCGCAAACCAAACCGATAATTTCGTAAGAATCGGTTCGACTTTTCCCTTTCGCGCGCTACAAAACGGGTCGAAACAAAGGCTCCCTTCGATGAAATGCTCGAACGATCGTATCGCCGCGAGACATCGCGGCCGACGGGGACGCGTGGATCCTCTCGAGGCAGCCGGAAATAATCGAGTTTCCGGCAAGTTAAGAGGAAATTGTAATATCTCGTGTATAGACAAGCTGATAAATGTAAATTGCGCGCAGCACGTACACGAGTAGGTGGTACCGTAAATTCGATCGTGCGCCGATACTTATTCAGGAAGAAGAGCTCCGTTACAACGTCACCGCTGGCATAGTACTATCGGACCACTCTCTGGTACTGCAGCGTATAACGCGAGAATCCGCTGGGAGGTACACGTGCACGGCCGTCAACGTCGAGGGTCGCGCCAGTTCCAACGCGGTCAACCTCGAAGTTATGTGTAAGAATTTTTCTTAACCGCGCGATAACTGCGGCCCGCGGGCTGCGTAGCGAGGAGAAACGTTTCTCTTGTTGCAGTCGCTCCGATTTGCAAGCACGTTCGAAACTCGACCGGTTGGAGATACCAGAACGCGACGTCGCCTTCGTCTTCGCCCGCGTCCTCGTACGACGCGCACGAGAGAGTTCAGGGAGCCTCGAAGCACGAGACCATCAGTTTGGTTTGCGAGGTCGAGGCCAGCCCAACCTCGGTCACCTTCTACTGGACCTTTAACACCAGCGGTGACCTCACCGACATTCCGTCCACGAAGTACAGTAACGAGGGCACCTCGAGCAGACTCGATTACACGCCGTCCTCCGACATGGATTACGGGACGTTGGGCTGTTGGGCCAGCAACCTCGTCGGCCCCTCGAAACAGCCGTGTCTCTATCGAGTGATCGCAGCAGGTTGGTCGGAACTTTTTCTACTTTTCAACCGCACGCACCCCGTTGACGAAACAAAGCGCGACGCGCGTTAAATAATTTGCGGATTACGGCAAGAGAATGCTGGGAGCGCGCGCGCGCGCAACAAAGGGACAGCGCGAGAAGGGGGGAGCGGTGTACTGTGTCGACTTCGAAAAAAATAAAAAATTAAAAAACAAAATAAAAAGGAACAGTTTTAATAACGGAGGAAATCTGTTTTATCGTTGCTCCGCTAATCCGCGCCGCTTCAAAGAATTACTCTCGTTGCGCGTCCCGCGGTAACAAAACAAATGCAATAAAAATCGCACGAGCGTACCGCACCGACCGCACCGCGACCGCATTGTCCACCGTTTGCGCGAAACTTTTTCCTACCATTGTTTGCGTATCTCGTTAACGCGAGCACACCATCGTCGATAATGACGGCCGTGGTACGTAATTTCGCTGGCCGCGAAACGATAAAACAAAGTTATATACGCGAACCACGCCTAGGAGAGAGGGGGTACATACGTAGTCTTCCGCGAGTTACAGGCAGACCGTATCCGTTGCAAAATTGCACGGTGCACGATCGTACCGGCTCGTCGTGGATCAGAATATCCTGCGTCGAGGGATACGACGGAGGCCTGCCGCAGAGATTCGTAGCCGAGGTAAACGATCAACGATTGGAATCGGCGAATCCTTACTGGGAACTGGAGCTGCGCGAACCAACGACAGTCGCGCTTTACGCGGTCAATATAAAGGGATCCAGCGATCCGGTGATCATGGAAGGAGAAGCGTTAAAAGGAGTGGCTAAGTTCACCGGTGCGTAAGTACCTCTGATGCGAGCTGCACACAGGCTACTCCTCTCTCTCTCTCTCTCTCTCTCTCTCTCTATACTCTCTATACTCTCTATACAAAGAGACAGAAATGCAACGACCACCATCCGTTCCATAAGCCGCGCAACTTTCAAAAGACGCGACTCGTCAAAGCTCGCCTCTCGTTTAGAGATGAACAGGGGTATCTCGTGTCTCTCGGTTTCCCCGCAAAACTATATATACACCCCCGGGTGGTATAGTTCTGGGCGCATGCATACGCGTCCATTTATTTTCCTCTCCGCCGTTCGTTAACCGTTTACGCGTACCCCTTTTCTTTCTTTCCCTTCTTCTCCTCGTTTTTTCTTCCACGAGCAAAAGCTTGAATAATAATTTACTGTTCGACGAGAACAAACCTTGAAAATGGTCGCGTTATCGGTTTTATTCGCCACACAGTAGCCACGTTCGTTTTTAGGCGAATCGGTGTCTTCGGTGGACATGTCGCCGATACTGATCGGCCTGAGCGGCACCGCGACCGGTTTGGGGTTAATCGTCACCGGAGTGCTCATGGCGCTTTGGAGAAAACACGCGGCCAGCCCAGCGAAACCAAAGCCACCGCCGCAACAACAGCCTAGTATCGCAACTTTCGCCGGTAAAGGTGACGAAGAGGAAGGAAATCCTGATCTCATACCCACTACGGCCTTGACCAATCATCTCGCGGGTACGCAAGTTTTTTCTCTTTCTCGCTTATTACCCTACCGTTCTCTCGCTTGCTTATGTAACGATCGTTCCCAGTAGATAGAAAATCGCTGCGTTACGGATCCCTGCCGCGAAGACCGCGTCAACTGGAAGGCCGAGAAATGTCCCACGACGTGGTAGAAGATTCCGATTATCCTCGAGCATCGCCAAATGTAACTATCCAATGATGCGTTTCACCCGTAAGCAAATCGTTGTTCGCATTCAAATAAATTGTTCTCCTCGCAGACGTTTTACAGCCTCCAAAGGCCACATCGGTATTCGGAAACGGTGATCAGAAGTGCCGTCATCCAGGAAAGTTGCATTTAAATGAAAAAGAAGAGGAAACGAGTGTCTCGGCAAATAAAAGGAAGAGAAATGGAAAAAAAAAAAAAAAACAAAAACAAAAGAATCAAAAAGACTAAAGCCATGCTTATGCTGCCACTGTACACGTTTAAGCGTACGAGAACATACTTATTAGCGACTCGATAACAGTATGCGTTTGTAAATATTGTATATAAATAAAACACATCGATTTCGTGTTATACCGTTTCTATTCACTCTTTCTACTGCGGCGTGCAACATGCTTCTGCGTCCACGTGCATACATGGTAAAATGCTTGCCTTTCCTTCGTCGAGCTCATCGACGTCGCGTAAATCTTTCTTTCACGGCGTCAACGTTCTCGAACGTTTAACGAGTTTAGTCGAAACCTTTCGCGTACGCGTACGGTGTACCTGTAAACGTAACGTCAAAATCAGAATAGCAACGAAACGTATTTCGCCGGAAGAAAATGCGACTACGAAACAGAAAAAGATAAAGATTGAAAATAAAAACGGAAACAAACTAGCGGCTGATGAACTCTTGAAGCGGAGTCTGCGTAACCAATTCTCATCGTAGATGAGGGCGCATCGATCGGTTTCCACACTTTGTTGGTAATGTCGTAAACGATACGAAAATGGTAATGGGCCTATAAAACACCGAGCATTCCATCCAATTCAAGCCAATGAAAACACATTTGCGTCTAGAAACAGTTTGCTACACTACAAATATCGATCGTACCAGTGGACAAATAATCGTCATGTCACAAACGAAAGGTACGTTGACACGAAATTGTGATACATTTTACTTTTCTTTAAAATATTTTCAACTTTTTCATATGAATACGCTTCGTATACCATCGAACGTGAAACGTAACGTGTCAAATCTAGGCGAATCGGCGATGATAGATAGTGGATATAACCTTGAACAAAATGTAAAATTGTAGATGATAAATAATTCACAATTTCACTTTCTTATTTTATGGCTAAATGAAGGAAGCGGAAGGAATCGTGGACATCGCAGCAATAAAAAGAACACGTGCGACAAGGGACAAGATACAGTGGAGAATGTAAATGAAAACAGTATGGTTTTGCAACAATTTCGAACATACGCCGCCGAATTGGACGACAAACATGATCGTTTTGAGAGGATAGTGAAAGTTGGCAGAGATATTACTATCGAAAGTAAGAGGATTATTTTTCTTTTACACACCATCGATAAAAAAAGCAAACAAGACAGTGTCCTACGCGAGGCTGAAATCAGACTGCGTAATGTAGCTCAAAATCCTTTTAAGATCATCGCGCAAGAATTAGCGAACCAAGACCCGTATCTTTACCTTAAAGCTTATAGCAGCGGTTTGGAAGAATACGTAGAAGCTGTTACATTTTATCAGTATCTAAGTAACGATAACATGGAAAGTTGGCTAGAGCTAGAAAAGGCGTTTACCTATACAATTTCGGATAAATCTGAAACTAAAATCCTACAGACGTTAGTCACCCCGTACGAATACATCTTGGGCATCGCAGACTTAACGGGAGAACTAATGCGCCAATGTATTAATAACTTGGCCACGGGAGACAGGGCAAGTTGTTACGAGACGTGCAATTTTGTTAGGAGCATGTACAAAGGTTTCCTTGGTTGTGCAACCGCGTCCAGTTGGAAAATAAATAGGAAACTTTGTACGTTGAAACAAAGCCTCGAGAAAATAGAAAATGTTTGTTACACGATTAAGGTGAAAGGTTCGGAAATACCAAAGCACATACTTGTAGACGTAATAAACGATACGGATAGCGACGAAGGATACCAAGCCTATTAACAATACAAACATTTTCCATACTTACTACTTCTAACTTGTTCGCTTAACACCGTTTCCACATCGATTACCTGTTCATAAAAAATAAATCGATCTCCGTACGATTATACTTAGCAATTTTAATCTTTTATTCCATCCTCGTGGGACGCGTACGTATTATACATTGCAGCGGTACGCTTTAACAATTTCATCCATTAATATTCCCAATCTAAATCTAATCCAGATTTCTAAACTCGAGGCTATTTATGTCTCCATCGCTAGTCCAGGAGAGAAATTGAAATATGAGGAATTTCGATTAGAAACATCTCTTTTCTTTACATTATGGGAAGTGCTTGAAAAATATATTGCAAACATTTTTTAAATATATTACCTCTATATCTTCGTCTGTTTCTTACGTGTAGATATAAAAATATACATTAAACATTCTGTTTAAACAAAATTTCCTTTCCGCGACTACAAAACTGGAATTATATACGAGGCGGCGAGAGAGGTGTGCGTAATTGAAAAATATTGAGATATTATTACGTTGTAGTACGAAAATATTCATCTACCCTTAATCAAAAATATAATCTGGTTCTCATTGTAATAATGCTTGTCGATATCATTCGTCTGTGCTTTCATCGATATCGCTAGAATGTTCGTAATCAGATTCGTCGACATCGCTAGAAAGTTCATATTCGGATTCATCGACAGATTCATCCAT
The DNA here is from genome assembly GCA_963969225.1 of Xylocopa violacea. NCBI lineage: Eukaryota > Metazoa > Arthropoda > Insecta > Hymenoptera > Apidae > Xylocopa > Xylocopa violacea. The sequence continues at coordinate 25,617,372 of CAXAJV010000012.1, forward strand.
TGATTCCTCTGCGGATAAATTTTCCATTATACTTAAAGTATCCAATGTTCTTTGCGCGCTTCTCTTCTTACGGCGCTCTTTATTATGTTTGCTTGTAATATTTACGGCGGTATGCTTAAACTGCATTTTATGCTGAGGATTTGTACGGTAGCATTTAGCGCCGTAAGGACATTCTTCTCTATTATCAAGAGCATCGTAATCAGGATCTCCGAAGTGACTGAATTCTGCTTTATGCTGTGGATTTTTTCTACAAAAAAAACGGGTGCGTGCAGCATTTAGAAACTAAAGCGAAATCATGAAATTACCTATAGCATTTCTTCCCATATTTGCATTGTTCTCTTCTAAAACTGTTTGCCGTTGTGCTAGTATAGTCGTCTAATTCGCGTGCACATCTTGAAACAGAAGATGAATGCGATTTCTTTTCCGAACTAAAACTCTTCCCATTTATAGAATCTCTGCTATTCGCTTTATTTGCATTTTCAACATTATAATCATCGTTTATCGCTGCTGGCGATTGACTTGAATCTTGTATTTTCTCTCCAGTTTTGTTCTCGCTCAACGATTTCTCTTCATTCGCTAAACTTCCTTCGACCTGTACTCTATTTGGATCATTACTCCCGTTTAACATTTTATTTAACGCGTTACGTGGAGATTGTAAATTATCTCCTTCTCCTGATTCCGTGCAAAGCCTTTTCTCATCCATATCAGAATTTACATCTTCGCTAACCTATAATTAACAAGGGACGTGGAGAAATCGTTTATATTATTATCAGTCATAAAAATTGCATACTTTTCGTTTCAACGTGGATTCATTATCATTGTCCATTTTGTTCGATACTGATATAATTTTAAACCAACATTTATCTGACAGCAACGAACAAATATCTCCTGGCTTTATCGCAACTGTAGCACCTAATTTAAGAAGCTGCCATCGCGAAGATTCGATAGACTTCATATAGCATGGTGTAACCTGATACTAAAAAATAATTCCTAGCACTACCTATGCTAATAGAATACCGGTTACCATGTTGGTTACCATGAGAGACCGAAAAAATCTTACCCAGCTGTACAATTGTTCAAGAATTATAGTATACAGAGGTAGGTACGTACGTACGTACGTACATACATACATACATACGTATACGTATGTATGCACGTAATAATTCGAGCAATGAGAGAGAGAGAGAGAGAGAGAGAGAAATACAAACTTCTAAACACGTACGTATGAAAAGCTTACGTATAAAAGCAAACATATAAAACGCTCGAGAATACTAATGAGTGATGCATTCAACCAATCGATTCACTGAATCATTGTCTTACCGGTGTTATGGTTAGTTCATTGACAGGCGTTACATTTATCGTTACAGCGTGTTTTATAATTCGATCATCGTTACGCTGAAATTTATATTATATACAAACTACATATTCACAGTGCACAAAAAACGAAAATAGTGAGAAATATACCACGCATCACAATTTCAAAGTACGCTTTATATAATTTCGCATTTAAGAATAACTACACAATTACACGTACTTACTCCATTTACAGTTCTGCCAATGATATTGTCGCCTATTTCTAAGTCCACTTTCTGCACCAAATCGTTATCCACACGAAGCAGTTGTAATTTCTTCATTTCTATCGTTCATTAAATCTTCAGTAAATTTTCTAACCGCATCGAGTAAAAAATGTTCATATCGTGAATCAGTTACAAAATAGAATTTTGTTGCAGTATGTAAACAAATGTTACGAAGAAGTAAAGTAAAGCAAAAGAGAAACAAAAACAAATCGAACCTAATCGCAGTTGGCTTCGCAGAAGCATGTAGAAATGCGCGTACACGTACAGGTATGTAATATACACTCCAACGTACATATACATGTAACTATTGTACATAAGTTATTTAAATAATCGAAGAAAAATCTTGCCTCTACGATAATTTCGGGTAATAGTATTATAAAGAAAGGTACACGGAAGCGCTAACAATTGAATTGTTTTCATTTATAATTACAAAGAATGTACATTTTTATAAATAAATAAAGTAAGATGCAACAAAGGATTAAAAATCCAATACGATATCGTAAAGCTGTGTGAAAATATTTTATAAAACAATCACCAAGAAATAATCAATTATTTATATCCGCATCCTCGTAGATGTAATCAGCCAGATGTAATTAGCTAACATACAATTACAAACTTTCTTAGCATCTCGTTATTCGTTGTAGTAATTACCGGAAAAAGAATCTTGTTCGCTTTACAAAACAAAAATTCATGAAATACGAGGGTTGCGTTTTATGTTTCGAGATTTGATAACCCCAGTGTTGCAATCTGGCAACTGACAGCTCTATCGTAAAGTTGGACATTTTTGAGGTTATACGTACTCGGAACGTTTTCACATACGAGCGCTATTTGTGTTGTTTACAGTAACTTAAAAGATTCATCTCGGCCCAAAAATGGAATCAAATCGTGAACATTTTCGTGCGATTATTTTTTATAACTTTCGACGTGGATTAACTCGGCAACAGTGCATGGATGAACTTAATTCAATTTTTGGCGACGAGGTTCCATCAAGGACCAGTGTTTATCGATGGTATGGTGAATTCAATCGTGGTCGTAGTTCACTCTAAGACGAATTTCGTGAAGGTCGTCCAAAATCAGCTCGTACCTTGAAACGATAATCTACAATATATTTACACAAATTAAATAAGCGTACCAAAATATGCAATTTCAAATAACACGCGTGTACGTACATTCATCGTTGAACGAAATCAATATACTATAATTAGAATGATAAATTAATAAATTTATCGTCAAAGTTACAACTTCCAGTCTGCTTATTAATCACCAAATAAAATATACCATTTATTATGGACTCATTATTCAGCTTACAATGTAGGAACATTATAAATCTTGGATTCGATAAATCAAATATAACTCGGTATGCAACAGGCCAGCTTTTGAGCGTTTGTCGTTAACTTAAATATAACGCATGCCAATATAAGAAACGTTTAAGCAATAAATATAGCTTGAAAGTTAATCGTTCGTCTCAACGACATGTCGGAATACGAATGTATAATAGTGCACACATCGAGCGGTTTAATCAAGACGAGGACAACGTTAACAAGATTAAAACTTATTGTGTAGCCCTCTTTCTAAATATTGGCAGTTCTGACAAAATTTACAGTGTCCTTCTCTCGTTGTAGATTTACATTTCCAAGTTTATTTAATTAAACATAAAAAAATGGATTTGTTATCGTTTTCTCTTACATATCATGTTAAAGTGTACATTTTTAACAACAGAATTATTTCCCTCTTTTCGCGTACATATTGTTTAATTCATTTACTTATTTAAAAAATGAAAAAAAATGTGAGAAAAAGAGATATTACCTGCGACCTATCACCAGTGTTTCTTAATAATTAAAGTAAAGTATAAATTAAAACTATCACGAGTTTAACAATCGTAAAACATGTACGAATGTTATTTGAACGCATGCCACGACAGGTATTATTGTCCAAGAAACACTGGTCCATAATTATTCAAATTATATAATTTACTAATTAACTTTCCATTTTATAATAAATAAAGTCACCTTATAATTACGATTCTGTATTTCGTTTGCATTTAATCACTAAATTACTGCTATAAAAAAAAAAAAAAAAAAAAAAATATATATATATATATATATGTCCATGGAAAAGGGTGAAAAAATGTATCATCATTTTCAAATTGTTGTTTAAAAATTACAACAATACAAAATGGTTTTTATATTTTAACGTTAACGTTATAACGCCTTTAATTACCTACTTTCATAAGGTAATAAATAGTATCGCCGTACGGAATATGCAATATGAAATACTGACTATCATTAAGAATATGCAATAACCATATATTCATATATTCGCAGTTATTTGTTTATTGTGAGAGATAGACTTTTGTATCTGAGACCTATATAAAAATATCTGTTTATTCGTTGTAAAAATGATTCATTGTTACATAGTAATAACCAACAGAACCCATGTAAAAATTGAATGAAAAGACATAATGTTTATCTTATTTACAAGCTTCCCCAAGAAGCTTCTCCTATACAATATACATACGGAGTTATAATTAAATTGGATTTTAAAATAGTTATTGTAATGGTATATACAAGTATTATCGTTTAATGTAAACTTAATCAACCATTTGTATTACCTTTTGTATATGGAAACGCTTCGTAGCTCTCAGATATAAAGTCACTTTTTATATTAAGTTTTCAACCGATCGTACATCAACAATGCACTTATTATAGATTTTCAATAAAGCGAACAAGTTTCTTCGAAACATACTCCTGCAACCATATTATATACGGTAAACGAAAATCTTCCTTACTTAACTTACAATCTTATTAAGGCAATTTAGTTAGCGGCAATCCAACTACATTCATACGTTAACAAGAAACGATACACAAAAGTGGAACATTGTAACGCATAGTTTCAATTAATAGCTCCGAAAATTGACAACGTAAAATGATATTTGCTACAATTCGATTTAAAAAGGTAATAACTAAAATTCTATTTTACAAATTATGCAGTCCACTTTTCTCGTGCGTGATTTTATGATAAAAACGATTAATCGCTAATAACGAATGTGCAAATAAAGATATTACCTCCAAACATGTTATATTTACATATCGCTCTGACTGATTACAATAGTTACGTTGCTCGTTAAACCAAGCCGCAAGAAACGAACCATTTGAAATCATGTTTCTAAATAATTACCAATCAAATGTCGATAATATAAAAGTTTCTCACAGTATCAACATCACACGATTCAAATTTGCCTTGCCAACAAGATCTTATTGGAATGATTCAGTACAGTATGTAAGATCGTACAATGTACACATATATACATGTACACGCAAGTTACTTGTTACATTCGCTGCATTCTTTTACAAAATTTGAACGTTTTCGTCGAAATCAGCTGAACAAAAGAAATAAAATGGGAAATACGGGTGGCTGGTATGCATCGAAACTAACTTACCAAATGAAAACACCTTTAAGCAATCGGCTATTTTATGCGGATGCTTTTGGAATTACCCATTTTTCAAACGATACTGGAATAATTTTCACTCGGCCATACATAGTACAAATGACGATGATGGGTACATGGTTGGAACTCCATTTTCGGAGATTGCAGCGTACGCATTAACGGGACGTATTCTTCTTCGTGCTCCGAAGACCTACGAGTATCTGGTTCTGGCTATACTATGGTACCTCCACTTTCTGCAGGACTGACAACGTGGAGAGCATTTCCAACCTGTCCCAACCCTGGCTGTAAATAAAATATGCACATCTATTAGAGCAAAATCTACAACAAAAAGTGATCGTGGTTCCTATCTATAAAAATTCTGCGATTGTTGGAAGCATGTAAAAAAAGACACAAATTCGATATTTACTAAAGGTGCATTAAAGAACAGTGCAACGATAGCAGATAAATATATAATCGATACATATAATTTAACTTAACTAATACCCGAATGCCTTCAAACAAGGCGCATACTACTGTGTACAACGAGCATATAAAAATGTACTGTTTCCTCTACTCGATCTAACGATGCACTGAACACTGAAGTGATAAAAACTATAAATCATTATACGTACCATGCGAATAATTCTGCGAAGATTCATCCATGATTCTCTCTTGCATCAGCCAAAGCATGGTACAGAACATTAATCTTTCCAATTAAAGTAAAAAAATTAATGCCCCGCCGGCTTAAGAAACAAGCACAAGCATCTTCCGATAAAATTATAAGACTGTCACTATAAAAGAAGCAATGCATACTATATGAAAATTATCACAAACATTTTAACCGGTTAAACCGCTAGAACATAAAGGAGCGTAGGATATATTTTGACGATGGAGATGCTTTATGCAAAACGCCAGGAAACTGAATCTGATATTGTGAATTCAAACGTTTCAAATCACTGATAATGAAATTGCAGTAAACTTTAACAAACATCATATTAATGTATACACGTAGCGATTCAACATTTTCTCTGGAGCTTCGGCATTGCATTCTGTATAAAACTCAAGCAGGAAGCAAGCAGCGATATTTCATTCAAATGTTTGCTTTATTGTACAACAAGGCAATTTATTGTTTTCAACAAAGGATTAAATGTCACATCATTATAATCCAGGACAATTTAAGTTTAACTAAATAACTTTTCGACCTTCTATCATTTGCTAAGCTAAGCTAATAACACTTTACGGGAAAGAAAAAAAAGGGTCTCGAGGGGCCTGCCCTGTTACAAAATCTTGTGGGGCGTAAACAATGTTACTCTCAATGATGCAAACCAAACATACGTACGTATACATATATGTACATACGTATATATATATATATATGCATACATATATACATACGTATGTATATATATATATATATATGTATATATTTATATTTATATATACCGCATTCTATTTGTAATCGTAATCATTAATGTATTTCTTTAATATTCATATTGAATATATTTTGACCAGATGATCATTAGGCACAATATAAATGGAGGATTATACTATGAATGAATTTCTTCTTTCAGCATTTCTTTTTTTAACCCGCTCTTTAGTAGTTAATTGAAATTGTAAAAGAATTTTAGAAGATTAAATTTCGCGAAGCAATCTCAAGTGTTCAGGTTTCTCTTAAAAGTCTAAATCAAAAAAGATTTAATGGAATGTTTACGACATTGTATTCTGTATTACAATAACGCAATAAAAAGGACTAGAAATTTTATGAACGTTGTCATCGTAAATTGGTGTCAATCAATTTGTTCGTTCATAGTAACATCCATCCGTACATTTCTGTAATCGATATATAATACGGACTAAAAGATATTGCTAGATCATTAATGTATTCCAATGGCACCTTTTAATATAATGTATACTGCTTTGGATAAAATGTAAACTAGGATTTAGTTTGTAAATATAGGAAAAAATACCATTTATTCTCAAATAAAAATCTTCAAAATTAGCATATGCAAGTATATAGTATATGTATATACATATATACAAATATGATGCCGCAAGAACAACATTCGTTACAGTACCAAAGACAAAAAAATAACAAAATTATCTTCCTTGTGTCTTTTACATTCATGATAAAGTTATGCATCTAAAAGAACAATTTTTATTATCTAACATAATTCAACAGTGAATAACAGAAAAATTGTCCAAAGCGTTATCGTATCTTCCATTTTCTTCGTTCAATGGTGATAATGATATTAAACTCTATTTCTATTTATATGTACAAATTGAAAATTGATTTCTAAAACGGAAACCCTACTTCACAAAATTGCAATAACAACTGAAGATGGGTTACATCATAGATCGTTAGATCGCAAGGAATTAATATTGGTGTAAGGATTGCTATGATGATGTGGCCTGTGCAGAGTGCTGCTGATGGTGAGAGGACCTACCATGTGACCAGGCCTTGCCCATGTGTAGACGTATCCATCTTGACACGCCGTTACGAAGCAATCTTCCCTAAACACTAATTCAGTCAACCTCTCGTGCGCCAACTTTTTGCACACCAGCGGCTCCAGCACTGGGCACTCGTCGAACCTAGGGCACCAGGCAGTTCCTATCAACCTCATAGGATCGTCCATCACTGAATTGATCTTTTTATTTGCACCTACTAAACTTCCACTGACACTGTTCAAATTACTACTCGCATTCGAGTTGGTGGTAGCTTTATCGCTACCGCTATTCTGCATTATCGTGCTATTAGATGCACCACTACCTCTCATGGTGAGGCTAAAGTTCCTTTTATGATTATCACCTTTACGTTCACCGAAACCAAGGCCTGCTAACCTTTGGGTTAACGAATTTACAGTTGACACCGCTGTATTTGTACTCGTGCTATTATTACTACTTTCATTATTACCACTCGCGTTCTCCTTGCAATTAATGTTATTCAAGTTATTATGTTTAGAATTGTTCGAATGATGATTTGTCGTCGAGCCGTTACCACTGTTGACTATTCCTGGTGTAGGTAGAGTACCAGAACCTGCTGCGGAAGGCCTCTGTTTTGCACACATTGGTTGCCTCAATACATCCTCCGTGATATCCCACAAACACAATTGAGTATCTTGAGACACACTACCTAACCTGTAGCATGTACCACCCGACACTCTCAATTCCGAACCACAAGAGTTTCTATTCGAATGAACTCCTTGCGAAGTTGTAGATAGACGATTGGATTTTTCGTGGAAGTGATTGTGGTTGTTGTGTGGTAACGTTTCGTCATCCGAACCACTGAAGTCGGGATCGTGATCACCGTAAGATGTAGTATAAGGATCGAACGCTACTACGCTTACCCAACTGTGATGCCCCTGTCCTCGAGCTACCACTCTTTTCTCATGAAAGCTCCAAATTGTCACAAGATCATCTTCACCGCCCACCACGACGTATCTTCCATCCGGGGACCAACATACGCACAAAAATCCACCGAAATAACTTCTAGCCGAACCCACTAACTCCATAGTATTGTAGTGAAATACACGTAGGAATCCGTCCTGGGAAACAACTGCCAAGTTCGAGCCGCACGGGCTAAAGGCAAATTCATTTATACAGCATCCTTCCGCGCCTATTACCCATCTGTACAAAGGGTTTCTTGTAGATTTCGTTTTACAAGTGTATATGGCATAACCGTCTCCTGATTTAAAAGACTGATAATGGGGAGCTGTCGTGCCGCACAGAAGTTCTTCATTGTATAAATATAGTTGTCCGGAGCTATGCGACACCAAGAATAAATTATTCGATCCTGGAACCCACTTTATACACGTCACTTTGCTTTTATCTATCAATCTCTGAAACAGTAAACAAGCAGTAATAAATATACATAGTACGTATGTATTCTATGTACTATAAAAATGAGCATAGTCTTAACAATTATGTTGTCTGCATATTGAAAAATGAACCGCTTCAGTCATCGATAACGTTGCGACTATCGTTGACTATTCAAACAAGTCAGTAAACGTTATGTAATTAATCATTGAAAATTTCATTTTCTAACATACACTTAATACATACTACTGCTAACGCGTAACGCTCTACTGTATGTTGAATACATTATAAAGAGAAAAAAAAAAAAAGGGGAAAAAAATACATATCTGTTTATTGCGTCTCGACAATGTATTCACATCACGGAGATTGAAAGCTGAAAACTTATGTACGCATTATTTGAAAATATTTCCATAATAATAATAATGGTAATAATAATAATAATAATAATAACAGCAACAACAACAACAACAACAATAATAATAATAATAATGATGATGATGATGATGATGATGATGATGATGATGATGATGATGATGATGATGATGACGACGACGACGATAATAATAATAATAACAACATCTCGAATAAAATATATCCCTATAATTTTGAGATTGTACCAAGAATATTTTACAGTTTCTCTCCTTACGTGCTTAGTTCAAAGTTTATAACGCATTCTGATATATAATTCGTCATTTTTAATACAAGTTACCTACATCTTCGTTATATAATTTGCTGAGTTCCTTTTTTATCGGATCAATCAGTTGAATCTGCCCCGTAGAGAAACCCACTAATAACGGCGCACTATCAGCAGTCGCTGTTGTTTGATTAAAATTATGGCAAGTTGGATTAGTTCCTTTATATAATTTCTTATCCACCGGTTTATTTAAGTCCACAGCCTAAAACATTTTTATTCCACATTAATTCACATTTCAAGTACAAAGATTAAAATAATGTACAAGTTTCTTTTCAAACGATAAAAAAATTATTTATCACTGACCGATATGTCTAAAAGAAACGACTCGTAGGTTATAATTATCAGGTATAAAATTTCGCAAAGAATAATATTTCCAAGGCAATGACAAAGACAACGATAATTGCCAATTACCAGTGTGTCATTGATTAATAACGTGCGACGAATAGACTGTTACCAAAAATTGTTTAATTTAATCATCAAAGACATGTACACGCATACCATAATTGATGAAATTAAATGAAATGTAAAAAAACCACCAAATTGACCAACTAATTAGCATATCGAATATTAAAAGAATCATTTAATTAGAAACGAATTTGATAACATAGAATTGTAATGCATTCAGCAGTTTTGTACAAAGTAAAAAGATTCTTTATGTTAGGTGTGGTGATGATGCAAAGATGGAGTCTTGGTATGCGTTTTCGAGGTTAGGTTTCAGTCATCAATCCACGCTCAATTGAACATAAATAAATTAACGAACGTATTAATCGTGAGAAGAGTTCGGATTACCTTTTTAACTCCTCGATAAACGTAAACATAGAGCTCCTTGCCAAAATTGAAACACATTCGGTCACCGAGACCTTGCGTACCCGTAGGATCCGCTGGGTCCGGTAAAGTTACGAAAGACACCCTAACGGATGCGCTTCCTTGACTGTTCGTGTAACCGACCCTATTTGGCCTTGAATACTCTGATAAAGTCATTAGCTTGTAAGTTCCTTCCCGCGTGACAAACTGTGTTTTCAAGTCCTCCTTCCCTCCTCCATCCAACTGTACAGCCATCTTACCACCAGCGGTGCAACGGAGGAGCTCATCAGACACGAAAATACCTTCGTTGACTTCTATCTTCCTACACGTGCGTCGATAATCCCTCGTCCAAAAGCTTTCAGAAGCGGTTTAATCAAACACTAATTGGGCAGTGCCTTGTATTAAGAAACATTCAAAGAATTACAGCTTACCGGGTTCTATACGTAACCACTGTTAAGGGCGCCCCAAGTTCTATATCGAAACTGCCCGTGCATTTATGACCAGCAGCTCATACTCTCAACCTCGTATAGGATAACTTCGTCTCCACTGCACACGAATATTTCTTTTGTCTCCAAATTAACACGCAACCCAATGCAAAACTAAATTCATGCATGTGTGCGATAAATAATTTAGTAACAAAATTAAAAAATATTATCAGAGACGAAAATTAAAATATTTAACAGGTATATAGTGTATCTGAAAAAAGATATTTTCACACACATTTTTTATGCGTGCACATGTATACGTATTAATTACTGTACTTATGTACGCGTATTAATTTTATATTTTCACAAACAATAAAGTCATATAGAATAGTTTCACGATTAGTAGTATAATATAACGTAATTCGATACAATTAAATATTTTACACACACACAGTCTAGTAACATGTATGCAATTTCTATTAGAAATATCAGAATTTCGTTTTTTTTTCCTTTTAAATTCACACACACGCGCGCGCGCGCGCGCGCGCGCACACGTGCACGTACACATTTTCCATTTACAGAATAAAGTACTAAAAAGTAAAATTAAAGAATGCACGGCACTGTCAGCGCCGTGTTGTTATTGCGCGCGCAGCATCGTCTGTTCGTCTGAACTCGTTCGCTCTGACGGCTTGTCAGGAACCGGATATTTTGTAAACAACCGAGCAAAGGGTTAATTAATTTTACCCACTTTTTTCTGCTTCCTGCATTTGTCGACTATTTGCCTTATCAAGAACACTTGTTCGATCATCTTGAACTGCTTTAAACTACGGATCGATCGTGAATCAGATTAATTAACCGGTAATAGAAAATTATTGCTCTTTGATACAAAATAATTTCCTTCTTTCTAAATTATATCCGCACGAATAAGTTTCAGAAACTTAATAACTGCTAACTGCTTGTAGCGCGACGACTTCTTAGAACTCTAGTTCGTGAGATTGAAAATAAGAAAATTGATAATCGACAAATTCGGTAGAAAACAATCGTTTAATTATACCGATTAAATTCATTAGTCACGTGGCCTTCAAGATGAATGCCTGTTCTGAAAGTTCTTTGTGGTTTCCCAAGTACATATGTATGTATATGTGTGTGTAGTATAGTAATGTGTATGTTAGAAATACAAAATATTACTTTGTTCAGGAATACGTATCTATCGGATATTAATATCTTTTCATACACTACCATTCTAATGAACGATGAACGATGAACTCCGCGATACTAGCAGTTTAAATTTAGCGGTCATAGCGATCTCTCTCTAATAATATGCACGAAGGTAAATGCCGTTGCATAAACTTGTAGTGTGTCAGTGTTGTGTGAAACGGACATTAAATTTTCATATATCATATATCATAATTTCTCTTATAAGTTAAAGTGATATGTAAATTTGAAATATATTCCATTTTAACGTCAACGATTACTTTGTACGAATGTAACCGCATCTAACGTAAATAACAATACTCACACGGATGGATTTGCGATATTGATTTTTAAGAAGTGACAAACGTAATACAAAAACACGTGGACGAAGTCTGTATGCTTCAGTTCTTAATGTAATTAAAATTACTATATGTTTTTAATTAATTTCCGTAAATTTTTTGATAATGGTACGTGGTAAGAGACCAGTTCGCGGTGGGAAAAGAAAGTTCAATCGTTCAATCGATGGTCGACCGAAACCAAAGAAAGGCAAATTTAACCTAAAAGAGGCTTCGTATATAAAGGAGCGTGCTATCAGATATAAAGAAATCGAGAATCGGAGAAGAATCCTCGAGGAAGAAAAATCGCAACAACAAGAATTGCAAAGCGACAATTCTGGCGATGAGCAGGAAAATCCAATGCGAAATTTACTATCCACTTTTTCGAATAGTAACGACTTACTACGAGTGACCGCTACCGAATTTGATTCGGAAAGTGATCATTTCAGCGACGATGACGGCATTAAAAGAAATAATTTAGCTGAACGCAGTTTAGCCGTAGAACAATCGGACAGCATGCACGATGAAGCGGAATATCTAGCGCCTGACCTGGAAGAAATTAAAATGAAAGAAGACGACGAAGAAGATCCGGAAACTGCTCGTGAAGATGCTGGCCATTTAAGGGATCCATTCTCGTTACATCTTCACGATGATTTGTCCGATAAACTTTACGAAGCGGTTTCTACTGTTCCACAAATTATAGAAACACGGAAGCTAACGTGGCCTGTTTTAGGTAATTTAATATGTCAAATTCCAAAACACTCGGAACATGCAAAGGAGGAGGCAGTAGAAGAAAGCAATGTTTCTATCCTAGAAAATAAAAAGTTCGCCAAACATGGCACCGCTCCAAGATTAATCGACAGCGTGAATTGGAACAAATTGTACGTAAAGTCTCAAATTCATGGTAACATTACAAGAGCGAATTATCCAAATATAAACGACAACACGAATAGGAATCAATGCGATATAACACCGTTGCAAAAGGAGTTATTTGCCATAATAAATAATTATCAAGATTTGTATTACCCGGAAAGGACATTTTCTAATGCGGAGCAAATAAGATTTATATATTGTTTGCACGTTGTTAATCACGCGTTAAAAACACGAACAAAAATCTTACATCATAATGCAAAAATAACAAAATCCATATCTACAAACATGGCAGAAATGCCAGATGAATATAGAGATCAGGGTTTGGTAAGACCAAAAATTTTAATAATAGTCCCCTTTAGACATTCGTGTCTAAAAATTGTGCAATTATTGACATCTATCTTAATCGGAGAGGACAAAGGTGGCTCGGTTATAAATAAGAAAAGATTCATGGAAGATTTTAGCGGTAACGAACTAACAATGTCAAAGATAAATCCAAAACCTGAAGATTATGAATTGACATTTCAAGGAAATACAGATGATACATTCAAAATAGGGATCGCCATTACAAAAAAGACATTAAAATTATATTCAGAGTTTTATTCTTCCGATATAATAATTTCATCCTTACTGGGTTTAAGGATATTAATAGGCGCGGAAGGTGAAGCGGAGAGAGATTTTGATTTCTTGGCATCCATAGAATTATTGATTCTCGACCAAGCAGAATTATTTTTAATGCAGAACTGGGATCACATGGTACACGTGCTGAATCATTTACATTTACAACCAAAAGATTTTCACGGGACAGACTTTTCGAGAGTAAGAAGTTGGTGCGTGAACGGATGGACCAAATATTATAGACAGACATTAATATTCTCGAGTATTCATGTACCCGAAATTTATGGAGTATTCAATAAGAAGTGTTACAATTATGCAGGCAAAGTAAAGGTAATAAACCCTGTTTCTTCAGGATCCATTTGTCAGGTGGTCGTACAAGTTCCGCAAGTGTTTCATAAATTCGAAGCTTCGAGTCATTCTCAAGCCTTGGAATGCAGAATGGAATTCTTCGTAACGAAGGTGCTTCCTCAGTACAAGGATATAATTATGAATCACACGTTAATTTTTGTACCGTCCTACTTTGACTTTGTAAAACTACGAAATTATTTGAAGAAAGAAGAGTATAGTTTTGTACAAATTTGTGAATACTCCAAAGATGCAAAAGTAGCAAGAGCGAGAGACATGTTCTTCCACAGCGATGCACATTTTCTCTTGTACTCTGAACGATTTCATTTTTTCCATAGAATAAGGGTGAAAGGTATAAGGCACATTATATTTTATGCACCGCCAACTTTTCCCCACTTTTACACAGAAATGTGTAATTTGATGCAAGAAGCTAATCAGAATCCACGCGCAGGTTCTGAAAGTAATATGACAGTTACCATTTTATACTGTAAATATGATGTTATGCAGCTTTCTGCGATTGTAGGTACCGAAAGAGCGAATAAAATGGTCGGGTCAGAAAAATCTATTCATATGCTTATGACTGGCGAATAAAGAATTAACATCCTCCGAACGTATCTTATACTATTCCACCATAAGATAACGTAAGAAAAATTGACCATTGTAGATATCACCGCTTTGCATTATTAGCAGTGAAAAAGATTTTCATCGTTATCGTTGTGTCTAATTCCTTTATTACAATATATGCTTGAAAGGTTAATTGAAATAAAATTTTCTACCTCTAATTTTGAACGATCTTACAATATTAAAGTTTTTAATAAACAACTGTTTTGTTTGTTTAATAAACGACCTTAGTTGGACAATTATAATTCAATTGAAACGACTGTTTAATACATCTATGGGAATTGAAAAATTCTATAAACTTAAAGATCACGTTAATCGATATTTATCGACATCAACTAGATTAAGTGTATTACGACAAATCTGAAGGATTTTAATCGCACTTTTAACATTCTAGGAAATTAATCGATCTTGAAATCCATTTTGGTAGACGTCTCTTTGGTTTCTACGCTTGAATCACTTTGTAAATCATCGGACATTATCGGCGGTGTAACACTCGAAGATGTATTAGCGATCTCTATTAGGGTAGTAAGTAAATCCTTTTGACGTTGCGTGGTTACGATTCCTGAATAACGATTTTGTTCATTCACAACGGTCACCGATTTTGTGGTCATTCTTTCCATCTGCGTTTCTGGAAAAGAAAATAATTTTTCACTTGGAATTTCTCGCATAGAGAATTGCGAAAATTAGATCGCGTAACGGCGAATAAGACATCGATTTTGAGAGAGATAGTATCGCGTCAACGATCGAATCTCGGGCAACTCGATCAAATTCTACTTTTACCATTTACAGTGGAGGAAGCGGTGAAAGAATTTGATTTTATATTGGCGCACTCGGGTGGCGTTCTCATCTTGCGAGATACGTCTTTGGGGTCCCATAAGAAGGTATAATACAATGATAGCAGGATAGCTGCCATGCTAACAAATATAACGTAGGCCACCACTGTCAATACCCGTACCAATTTCTGTTTGTGCTTGGGCTCGTAGAGCTTGTCCTTCCTTTCGTCGCCTGCGAATCGTATTTCATTGCCCGTTGGTTTGTGTTCGCGATTTCCCAACGTACGACTAATGCTTGCCATTACATTTTGAGCGCTCATTTTGCGCGGCAACTGCATCCTCGTGCGTTTTTATTTTACTCCGATTTCAAGGAGATCAAGTACAAGCTTGAATTCAATTTTGTGCCTCGATCTTGATAATTTCAACGTAACATTTCGGTTTTTAATAAATCGAACGGCAGAAAAATCGTAATTCTAATCACAGTGATTCGATATAAGGTTTCAAGGAAAACATTCTTCTCTTTCCTCGATTCTAAAGTATTTATAACTTCCTCGATCGCTCGTGTTTATGAACGTTTAAGTAAACCTTGTAAGTTTATTACTGCCAAACTATGCGGCTCGAACTGTCTTGTATCGGATACCCTTATGTAGGATATTTTTACATTCTCATACGTAGGTTACGTATTTCTAGTCGCAACTTTTTACGACGATCTTGCACCAGTATTTTTGTAATCGATGCGTTGTAATGCAACGTAAGTGCATTCGAAGCCACTTGTACCGATTCTCCAACTTTCTGGCTAAATAAAAGGAGAAAAGGAAAAGAAAGAAAAAAAAAAAAAAAAGACAACAATTTGGTTTACCGATAGGGCGTTCCCGTGCAAACACTGTTGTACATATTAGAGACAGCACGACAGGAACGTGCTTAAACTTCGCGAGAATTCGATAGAAAGGACATAAGTTCTCGAGGATGTAACGCGCAAGGTTCTCCCTCTCGTATAGACGTACCCACTATTCTATAACTATTTCTGTCTCTTAACTAACGAATCAACGTTTCCTACCAATCCAGCTGCTAAAAAACACACCCCTCCTATGATACCGACGACGAGGTTTCACTGCGCAAGCCCGAGAGTCTTGACTTCGTTTTGCGAGCTTCAAGGGCTGGCTGGGGCAACTTTACGGGTTTCATTGGTGACGTGAATACCCTTAAACTGGTATTGGCCGGGCAGTTGGTTATTTCATTCATATAAACCTACCGCCCAACCTTATTAATATATATCGGATAAAGCGGTTATTACGTACAAGTGCTAGATACATTTTTTTTTTTTTAATTGAAATTGAATAATACCCGCACGTCCAAATTTAAACAATCAGAAGATCACAAATATTAGGAATAGTAAAAAAATGGTTAACCAACCTAATGGGGAAAATTTGTAAGCTTCGATCAAAAGTAACACAAGACGTCGATTTACGCTCGAATGGTGACTCGAAAGCGACTTCGACGATACTCTCGTTTTAGAAAGGAGGGAGGCGCGCCTTTATTTTAATAGCATTTATGTTGTCGTCTTTCGATCACCTCAAGCATTACAGCCGGCAATACGATGATCGACAGTCAAGTTATTCGCAAAAAAAAAAAAAAAAAAAAAAAAAAAACATTTGTTCCGAGGAAAAAAAGAGGAATTCAAGTACACTTCATAAGTAGTTGCGTAATAGAAAATTGTAATACCATATCTTTTGTCACGTCTTATTTATGACGTGTAAAGAAGCCATAATAGATCGGACTGACCCTGTTTCAGTTATTACGCGAACAATACGGATAATCATAGTAAGCCTATCCTCGCGATTTCTAAGGTTTTAATTTCAGCTGACTTTTCGTTAACCTTATAATATTCGTTCAAATCGATCGCAAAGCGTACTAACATTACGTATGCCGAGATATCAGGCATTAGAAATACAATAGAATTTAACGTAAAACGTTTATTTACCTTTGAAGTTTAGCACAACGTTTTCAAGATATCTTCGATTATCTGTAAGCTCCAAGTTTCGAGAACGACTCGCAGCCGACGACTTATCGTTTAAACCGACTGTTTTTCTTTCCACGCTATCGATGTTGTACTCTGTCAGATTTTCTCTATTTTTCTCGATATCAAGATTTCCTTTAACACTTATCATCATAATCATTCGAGTACTATTTACAAATGCTTCATCGGATCTATGTACTTTCGAATAACGAGGCATTGCAATTTTCACACTTTTTTTAACGAATGCTTCAGTTTTTGGTTTAAAACTTGTCGACGAAACGCCGGTCTTGTATCGTTCTCGATCGGAAACCGTTTTCTTCGTCAAATTGTGGCTCGATTGAAAAATATTTTCAAACGAGTCGCGCCCAGTGTGATTTCTGGTACTCGTAAAACGGTCATTATTCGCTTCATCTCCAGAAATAGTCGAAGACTCGAGTGTTAGGGATGTACCATTATTGTCGAGCATACGATTCATAATTTCAGACGAGCGTCTTAAGCCTCGTCCAACTAATTTCCCGGTCGAATTTAACATTTTTCCTTTCTCGGACGAAGTGTAATTAACCAACTCGGAAATGGTCTCTCGAGAAAAATTTCGATTCGACGATTTCGAATCATTCATTCTGTTTTGCAAAGCCTCTACCAAAGAGTTTCTCAATAGTGACAAAGATTCGTTCAACTGTTTTTGATGTTTCCTTGTGTAATCGTAATCGTTGAAATGATTGTCCGTGTCAAAATTGCGAACAGAGAATGAAATATTTGAGGTATTCGAGTCATCACCTTGTACGATTATTCGATCGCTAATCAAGGATTGCATTTGAGGGTCGGTGGAAAATTGCAGCGGTCTTCGCATTTGTCGCGGATTCGGTGCTTCCCAAATAAATAAGTAATACCCACTCAAAATGATGGCCACAAAACTGACGGAGAACATGTAAGCTATCACAGTGATTAAACGTACTATCTTCTTGGTCCCTCGATTTTCGTAGATATCCGCATCTTTTTTCAATGCATCGCCACCGGTAGTCCCTTCTTCGGGAACTTCTCCACTGTTTTCCGCCTTGCTCATCTCGATTCGAGTTCTCTCCTACCAAACTTTGAAAAATTCTATTTCTATTCGAACTTTAGCTTCTTAATCCATTCTTTTTTTTTTTTTTTTTTTTTCTTCTTTAATCAATTCTCTCTCTCTCGATCTCTCTCTCTCCCACCCTCCCTCCCTCTCTCTCTGTTCTCATGCTTTTGCCGCGTAGTTGTCATCTCGCAGAAACATGAATTTACATTTCACCGCACAATTTTTAAACAAGATCTCCTCGAATACGTTCGCGCGTGGCATCAAATTCAAGCCCGTTAGAGAAGAATTGTCCGTGCTTCGTACGTCTCATTAGTTTCTACTTCGTTGAAGAAAAACTTTTTTTAACCGATTTCTATCTACGCAATTTAATGTACGCAATTTAGTCGACGTTTTAACGCTACCCGTTTTGCCAGGGAGAAAACAGGAAGAGAAAGAGAATGAATCTCGAGGTGCGCTTCGGCTGCGGAAACACGTAAGACTGCAGTTCGGAACAAACGTTCGAGTAGAAGAACGTCTCGTTCCTTCGCCACGTGTTAGAAGCGCGCGCAAGCGTCCTTTAAACACCCGTTTTCGCTCACGTTCTATTAGACATTTTAAGCCTATAACAGACGCGGGTGGGGAACACTTTCTCGAGCGAAAGTTTTCTTTCCAAATTTGCCTCCTCCTTTCGGCCACATTTTACCATTGCGTCTTATTTGTCCGTACAGACATCAACACTTCTTCACAGGTTTTCTTCTATTCGATCGTGTCAAGTATTTCTGTCAATACATCGCAACGATTATTAAAACTGGAAAAATTTGAATCTTCGAAACAAAGTATTGAGATTGTCGTGTCGATTGATCTGTGTCGCGCTGCGAATCTAGCATGGGACATGTGGAGCCCTTTCGTATGATAACTTAATAATTTCGATTATCTTGAGATGTTTGAACAATATCGGAATTGTCTTTGCGACGCGTGTCGCAAAATTCAGACATGTTGTACGGATGCATAGTTATTAAATTTTGTTTCTACTGTGCACACAACGTTTCGCTGTATTTACAGCATGTTTGATCTTCGTGTTTATCGTTGAAGATAGTAGTATAGCGTGACGCTTCCGGTTCGTGTTTCTTGTCGAAGTTTTGGCACATTTCCACCGACATCTTTTGATCGTCGATAATTGGTATAATTACTTTTTTCTAAAAGCCACCTGTCCAGTGTCACGTGTATCGACATCTTTACAGACCATCCGTCCATATACGTCTACGCGTTACTTTAGAATTCGGATCGGCAGAAAACGCTGAAAAATCGCAGCAACCTTGCGACATTTCGAGTTTACCACAATCAGGATAGATAGTATAGTTTAGAATAGATACCGATTAGCGTTAGGTTGGTATTTTCCTTCCATTCGCCTTATGTGTTCCAATAAATTCAATGATCGTTTCTTAAACGTGGTCCTGTCCTCGTTAATTCAACAAGCGGTACTCTATATTCTCGATTCGCGGTGAATCGTCGAATAAATTCATTACGTCTCCTATAATATGATCGCGTTCACCTATTATTGTAGTACACAACGAATTTTTACATTCAAATTTCGATTATGATAACAATTGTTTTGTATAAACTTTCGTTTAGGTTATGTTATCCATCGTTTGTTTTTTTTTCTCCTTTCATCGAAGATAAAAAAAGAAGAATACAAAGATGTTCGACTTTATATTTTCGATATTTGAACGACAACGATTAAAATCGATGCATCGAAGTATGCATACCTAGTTTGTAGTACGAAGCGGATATATGTATATCTGTAGATGTTCGAATTTTTGTTCGTAAAATAAAAATCATCTTAAAGTAGTGCATCAATAAACGATCTATGTTTGAACGTAATTGTATATGACATTTAATGGAATGATACTCTATATGAAGATTTATTCCTTGTTTTTAGAATAAAGTTCGACGCTTCCTGTGTATATTTGTTCAGCATCAGCATCGTCTGATTAATGCCAGCACGCATACAGAAATGTTGCTATTTCTGGATCATTAATGTTTTATCTTCTATCAAATTGTACATATTTAACTAGTACTTTCCTACTGTTCTTCTGCAATTGTAAACAAATTTATTTCTATTCGTGCATTTTTTGGAAATGTAGATTAAAAATTTATTCGTGTGTAAAATACCGCATTTTTGTATTAGAGAAAAAACGAGACTCGCGATTCTTATTACACAATATATCTATCGAATTCTTCGCTAATCAATATCTGATCTATCTAATTCTTTAATAATTATTGTTACGAGTAAAATAGTTTCTCGTTTTCACTCTCCTCTTCTACGTTCATCATTTTCTATCGTAGTGTTGCGTTCCTGAAAAAATCACGTGGTTTTGTTGCGTTTCGCTTCGCATCGAAGTCGAACAGAGGATAACTTACATATGCGTAAATTAAACGACACTCAGAGAGTTTGAACAGTTCGTAATATGCGCCATTCTATAGATTATAAGATTCTAGTGATGTTTACTCGGAAATCTTGCTATGCATTATAAATACAAACAAACATGTTGGCTTAATTTTAATCGTGAAAAGTGTGATTTCCCCTCATTTTTATCTCATTTTTTATTGTGGAATGGTCAGTCTTATTAGAAATTTGAACACATCGGGTAGTGTGAGTATTACAGAAAAGAATGTCACCCACTAAGCTAATGCTTTACGGTATTCCATCCTTGTCAGTTTCGATATAACATAAACATAACCTCTTTTCATGGCTCAGCATTTACTGTTCTCGAGTTATATTAACGTCATGTGGTTCCGTTATAAAGTTTTACACATACGACTCTTACGTATATAATACTGAAAATTGATGGAATAAAGCGATAGGTTATAACTGTACGTTTATTAGGGAGCTGTATTTTTCGATTCGTCTCTCAACATGGACGACGAGGAGTATCTTCAACCTGTATTGACTTCTCAAGAAGAAGAACATTTTCAAAAATTAAATACCGTACCGATTGTATCTGTTCCTCTCGTACTTGGCGTGAGTGTCAATTTTTCTAACGTGTTTTAGGGCACAGGAAGAGGGATGTATACGCGTTGTTAACTGCAATTCTGTCGCATAAGCATTACGTTTGCTTGAAATTTATTTCAGGTGTCTTTGGGAATTACAGGAATTATATTTGTATCGGTGTGGCCCGAAGAAAAGAATAAGTGCGATACATATTTTATATATCTGTATCTTCATTGCGTTTATTGGCTGATAATTCTGTTGACGGATCATTTAGTGAAAACAAAGCATCATAAGCTTCGTACTTACGGGTACCTTGATTTTTATCAATCGACGTATCAACATGTAAGAACACCTCTTTTCATAGCATCGTTATGGATAACGTGCTACTTATTATTGGCCGCAATTTTGCATCATATGCATAAAGTTAATTACGAACAATATTGTCGTGCGTCCGAATGGTTCACACCTCTGAATTACATAGTATTTTTAACTGTATTGGAACTCGTGATTATTGTACCAGTTTATACAAGTTACATCAGTAAGTTGATAAGGCATATCTAAGAATTTATAACGTACGCATAAGCTGTAGGGGGTGTAAACAGTTTTTGTCCCGCAGAAAAAGTATCAAGGTTCAATCGATTGCGTCCACCGCCTGATGTTGCTCGAGAAGATTGGCTATCTTCTTTTACTCAAGATACGTACGCAGGCAGCGGCGAAGTAGGTTACCATCACAGAGGATCCAATTTGGAAGAATTACTTGAAAAACAAGCTGACCTGATAAGATATTTAAGAGATCACAACGATAAATTGAGTCATAGAGTGATGTTGATGGTAACTCAGCGTAGACTGGCTGAAACATAAGATTACGATCTATTTTACAAGGTACAAATCTTAAGCGAAGCCTGCTGACATATAATTGTAATGTATTTTAGTGTAAGTTCGTTCGTTTCCATTCTCGTGACGGTATATTTATTTTATCTCTCTGCCTTTCTTTTCTCTATCGGTAGTGTACTTTCTCTCTTTCATCGTGGACTACTGATATCTAACATTTTTTCTGTCACAAATTGTATAGAAATTGTACAGAAATTGTAGAGATATTTATGATACCATTAATTTGAAATTTTCTCTGTCCTGAATCGGGATTAGGAAGGATATTATGTTGTAAGATATCAAAAATCACATCTGTGATAAAAAATGTATATATCCAGTCCAATAAAGTATATTTTCTTCAATATACAGTACTTACAATTGTAATTGTGGTACTTGTCACCTAATTTTGTGTAACACGTTTATTTCCATGTTACGAACTTGCTTTAATTAGCTTAGCAATGACCTTCGGAACGTAACATTTTTCATTTTTCAAAAGTATGCTACAATCAATACTTTTATGAATCGACGGCAATAAAAAATATCTGTTCATTTATTCTGTACTGCATTTTCGTTATTGGCGAGTTGAAAAAATATATATTTAGTACTAAAATTAATTTGTGAAAGTTACATAATATACGTACGCAGCATTACTGAAAAGAAAAGTGAAAACGAGCGTTGCTCGTTCTCATGCTCGATTTGTTATGTACGAAAAAACTTTTTAGTAACAGCAACGTTAATCTATACAGAACGTTCCTATTTATATTTATCGTTACATATGCATATGTGCATACATGTTCTATAAATGCCTAATAATATCTATTTGTGTACGAATACAAATTTGATGCAACACGCATGTAGAGGCAAGAAAAATCTTACTTGTGATTCGTTGACCCTTTATATTTCGCGAACATTTCATATTTTACAAAACACTGCAAAACAAAATTACGCTTAAAGATAATATTTTCTCCTTTATCGTATGACTGCATTATAAGGCTTCTTGCGGAGAGATGAACACCGTGGATGAGATACATCTCGTTAGGAAAAAAAATCTATTTACAGACGGTTTACGCGTATTACGGTAAGCTCAGGGTCCTACGCTATATTATCTGTACCTATGCCTATGGCGTATAAAACTATGTATATATGTATATGTATATATGGAACACCCAAAATGTACAATGCTATAAGACGTAGAAGCTTGTACTTCGTCAAGATGTACTGCATATAGTCGTGATTTCGACGTTTCGCATGAAAATTGAAAATATTTTATAAATCAAAGCATCTCGCTATACTGGTTAACGCTACGTCTTCTTCTTCGTTTCTTAAAAGTTTGTACTACGTTTAGGCCAGCCATTTTTGCTGTGCGTGCACAACAGATACGCTAGTCCTTTTATTTTAAAATTTAACAAATTTATGCCATTATTGTCGTAAAGAAGAAGTGTTCCAGACTTCATAAAGTATCCAAATCAAGATTATTTCTTTGAAACAACACGAACCGGTGTTCGAATTAATATTAGCTTCACCGAATTTTGTTAGGCTAACGCGTAATACAATCGGGCCCTGTCCATGATCATTTTTTATCTATTTACACGTAATCGCTCTTTGAAAACGTTAAGGACTAACCATCGCGCCTCGATTTCTTCCTCTCATGGTGATCGAGTTTTAATTACACTCTCCTCTAGAGCTAGAAAATGATCGAATAAAAGTTTAATACCAATTTGCGTACACACTTTTTATCGTTTCTGCTGAGAACAGTGCCCAAATCGCCTCTGTTCGAAAATAATCTGAATAAATTTGATAGAAATACGTTTGTTAAAAAATACAGCTTTCTTGACGCTTATTATATTCTACTTTATGTCGAATTACGATTTCAGTGTCGCGCAAATACTTTTTTTAGTCGCACAGTTCTACACGGAACGTTTCCAATTTGCCTTTTTCCACTTAAATAGTCGGCGCGCATCGCCAAAGGCGCAGTGGTCCCAATCCTACGACGCTTCACACGATTATCACAGATAGAATCACGCGTGCGTCGCTCCTACTACGTTTCCGGTCGCCGAGAGTTGCTCCTCGGCCTCCATCATCTTTAACTTCCTCACTACTTGGGCATGTTCCTCGAGTAGCCTCGCGAATTCCCCTCTCCTAGTTTCGGCTTCCACTTGCATCTGTTTGATCTTTTCCCTAGGTCCACCTGGACTGTTCAAAGGAGTTTGGGACGATGAGTTTTGAGAACTACTGTCATTCGATAGGCCATCGAAATCCGAACTGTCGCTCGATATCGAATGAGAATCGACGTCATCCACGATCAAACTGTGAATTAAGAGGACAATTTATATATGTATTTAATGGAAAAAAAAAAAAAAAAAAGGAAATTGATACAATTATTATTAAAAAAGAAAATTCAAGTTTCAAATTGTATACTACGAAAGTCAGAATTTTAGTCTCGTGATACAAACAGCTTAGCTTTGTCGCTAAGGAGGACGTGATTTTCGTAGTTGGTCTGAACTATCGACATTCTGCCCTGCAGCATTGTAGTGGCAACAATTGCCGCTTGCGTCAATGTTACGTCATTGGTACTGGAGCACGTAGTCTAGGCTATGGATAACGGATTGATTTTACGTGAAATACCGTATTAAAACATCATTAATGTTTCAGGAACCTTCAACGAGGGTAGAAAGTGGGGGATACATGATTTTTCATTATCGAAACGAAAGTATCGACAATTTTTTACGCCCGAAAAGGAAACGAAGCAACGGAAGAAAAAAAAAAAGAAAAAAAAATATTCGTTACTCATTAACCATTTTAGCCGTCCGAATGCTGACTGCGACATTTCTTTGTTTACCACAAACGTACCGAGGTAGGGATCTCGTGCATCAAATTGGATCGGATAGGGCATCAAGACGATGGTATAATTTCACGATATCGACTACTGCCCGCGCTGATATTTCCGGTAAAACTACAGACCACGGAAAGGTCGTATTGGAAATTTACTCCTACGAAAATTCTGGAAATAACAAGACTTTCGAGTGCGCGTTTGTAAACGCGTGCATGATTAGGTTAGGATAACCGAATCTATTCCCAGATACATACACGTTTCAACACTGGCATCCAGGGGTGTAACATTTTTTTTTTTTCACTTCTCTCACGCGAAATACATTTCATACAACATACATAGATTACAATCGCTTGACGTTCGTGCCGTAAGCGTTCATTAAAAGAGATGCTTTGGATACAATTTTGCTAGCGCTTACCTGAATGCCCCGTAAATTTCTCTTCCCGATGCCATCGTCACTGCGATATCAGGCAACGACCCTGAAATAAAATTACTTTTGCCAGAAAGTCTTTTACAGATTCGGTTCCGCGAATCGAGCATACACGCGAGATGTACGATACGATAATTTCGTGGACAACACGATACGCGCAGTGACGTTCGATAGTTTTTGAGAATCATCTCGTGCTCGTCTATTCTATATCGAGTACCAAACGGTTAACAGAGCAATTTCTGTACCGTTTAACTTTAGATGGCAATAAGATTATCAGTCGAGCAAAGCGAAGTTATTAAGATCGGTGGATGATTTATATACTTTTTGGCAATCGAGTCAAATTTCATTGTCACACACTGACTCGATTGTCGGTACTGCATATCTTACGTATATATACGTATGTACGTGCATTATATATGTAACACGCATCACTGGCAAAGACACGAGGCGTGAAAGGAGCCTAATTCGTTTCAAGCCAACGAGCACGAAGAAGTGTCATTGTTCGTGCTCGATATATCGGACGTGGCAAGGCAATACTTATCTTACATTTTATCACGAATTGCTCGCGGCATAACAATTTCTCTTGTAACCGAGCAGAAAATTAAACCTATTCTTGGATTTTTATTTCCGATTACGTAGCGAAAGGCAACAAGATCTCAATCGAAGCGTAATCGGTTCACTTCGAAAACGACACGCTATCCTCTTTTCGTTTGTTATTTATACGCGGCCGCCGTGCCGATGTGCTGTTCACCGATTTCCTTATGCAATTTGCAACGTTTAGTTCTATTTAACGAGAATCGATTGGCGAGCAGTAATCGTATCGGGCCACCGGTCACGAGGAAAACGATGACACCGAGGAATTATTCTCCTTTCTTACTTTTCGCGAAATTGATTCTTCGATAACACAGGGGCCTGCATTCACCTCGTAACGAGGTATGCGAACTTGCGCGATGCCAGCAAATCAAGTCGGGTGCATTTACACGTGTACGCTCCACGCGTCATTTCCCTACGTCACTAACCACGTGAACTTCAATTATACTTTCTTGAATAGATTTTACCCTTGCCACTAATAGCAGCGTTTAAAAGTACCTACGAGATCGGAATGCGCGATTCGAGAAAGGAGGTGGGTGCATTATTTCTGGTAGCTCGTACGCGATAGATCACGATTATCGGCGGCTAGTGCAAATCTAATGCGTAGGCAAGGGATCCCTGCTTTTTTTCTAAAATAGAATCACGAACGCAAGACCGATGATGAATGAAAACCTTGATCGGTTGCGATAAAGCAACGTATTCTTCGACGTATGTGTCTCCGATAAAACGATTAATTAAATATATCGCAGACGAATTACAAATACTTTTCGTTCGATACGTCGATGAAGAATCACCTTGGAACCACGTCGTTTAACGAGAGGGCGTTAATTGTGATAAAGAGAGGATACACGTGAAAAACCAGAGGTCATACGTATGGCCGTGAAGTGGACAGCGACGTTCTTCGATATAGTTCTGCTAACGGTATACGTAAAAAATGGATCTTCTCTTTTTCTATTTTGACAGAATCGACCTTCGTAACCGCGACCGGGGAAAGAGGATCGGGACTCGCGCGGTGGAGTGCTCCGCGACCTTAGACAATGCGACTTGCACATGAAACGTCCCACGAACCGTGACCACTTTCCCGTGAGTTGAACGAAGAGACGTGAACACAGAGAAGGTGCAAGAAACACGAACGAACCGAGAGGAAACTCTCTCGCGTCGATTTCAAGCTGAACATTTTCACAAACCGAACGATCAAATATTCGTTCGAAATGCACGCGTCGAGTAGCCGTCGAGTTTTACCAAGCGATGCAAGTTTCAAGCGCATGCTTGCCTCGACGGTTCGACAATCCTCTAAACGAAACGGTTCTGATGTACCGTTTACGAAAAGTAAGAGAATAAATCTCTCTAACGGTAGTAGAAAACTACCTCTGTTTCGGAACAAAGTCACTGTCAATTTACATACCTCTGACCATCTGGTGCTCGAAGAGATCTCTGGTCTATTATCCTATCACAAAACTGTGCGAATCGACTTTCCTCGATTAAATAAAAGTCAAACGTACGTAGAAAGATCGCTTCGATAAACGTATACTATATCGTACCGAGAACGTATCCAAAAAGGCGACGGAGTACACGCGATATTCACCACTCGAAAGACTCGCGCAGACTGATCAGCTCGGGCTTTATTGCCGCGTTACGAACGCCACACAACCTCCACTGCAGGTTACCGCTCCACCGAAGAAGGGGGATGCAACCGACAAACTTTATTTCATATTGTCCCCACCTTTCTCCTTTTCCTCTCCTTTCCTGTGCCGTTTTCCAGCATTCGAGGGACTGTCCGGCTTCGATTCCGTTACCGTATTTCTCCGTATCTGACTACAATCGATCGACAATTGTTTTAACACCCTTTTCAAATTGCCTATATTTCTATACTCGTACAGATCTTGTTTTTAATTTCGTCCATCTATTTTTGAACGGACGACTGGCCTTTATTGCCGAGCATGCGTCTAGGGACAATTAACAATTGTCTATAATCGTTTCCTTTGCTTTATCGATTTTATTAGATAGTTAGGTGAATCATTTAGTAGCGACGTTCGCAGTAAAATTGTTTCGGAGCGATAGTCTACATCTCTAGATTTGTAGAAGAAATTCTATGCACGTACTTGTAAGTATACAAGTGTAATATCGGGGTGACAACGAGAACGGATACCTCGCGAGGGGGCCCGAGCCTAACTACGTGTGTACGTACGTCGGATTTCAGGGTCACCGCGGAACGAAGACCGTACAACTCTTCAGGGAGTCCGACGGTAAATTATTTCGGTTGGTCGCTAATTTTGTCACGGTATGCCATACCGCGCAGGGAACGCGATGGTTAACCATCGCTGCGTAGAACGAAACCGTCTGTTCGCTCTCAGCGTACTTCCACGCTTATCTCGCCATTCTTTTCTTCTCTTCCCTCGCATCTTCCTCCGTTTCTGCCTCGGAACGGTTGTCAGATTTTTCATTCAGATTTGTCAACGTTCGAAAAGTCAAATTCAAAAAAACAATACACTTTCTTTTTTCTAACCGAGACGATGCCAAGAGAATTTGGCTCGTACGTAGCGAGTGGACCAATAAAAAGGTTAATCGTAAACACGTGACATCGAAAATCACGAGAATGATTAATGAATGCCACAGTGCGTCAGTGATAATGATCTTTGTTGAATCCGCGCGGTACGTCTGCACGTCCAATCGGAAGCGTTTCGAAAAGAAATTGTAACGTCGGTTCTTTGCAGAAGATGAAAACTCTGTCTCCGAGATAAGTGAGTGCGTCAATACCGATACCGTATCTTATCGAGCTCTCAATTGTGACACGAACGGAGGAGATGTTCCCTTTTATTTTGAAAACTGCTAAAGAGTCAAAGGGATAGGAATCTATCTATCGGTTTACTCGAGGAGACGAAGCTCGAGGAGACCGCGGAATGAAAAGGGACTGAAACTTTCGTTCGTTTCGAAGGCCTTGGATTCGGAACCTGACTCAACACTCCAGACATTTGATATCGAGGTTAAATGTTCCTCTTTAGTCGGTTTGTTTCTCTAAGGAAAAACTGCCAGGGCGAGGGTAAGATTCCATACATACCGAATGGAGTTAATAAAAGTCTATTCCTTACGCGATCCGTTCTAATCAGTCGCTTTTACGCTTTTCTTCGTCATTTGAAAATCTGGTTTAACTGGTGATGCAGATATTTGCTAGTAAAAAATAAGCGTGTATGAAAATCTTTTCCGGCAGATTGGAACGTCCGGTCATGCCACGACGTACGATAAAAGTCTATAAGCCGGTGAAGAGTATTTTTGTCCGTGGATATTATCGATTGCATGTACCCCTGATTCGTTCTCTCTACCTCTCGCACATCGAACGTATAGGTTCTCTTTGTTTTATTTTTTCCCTTATGTATCTAGACACGTACCCGATCTAAAACGAGTTAAAACGAGCTCGCTTGAATCTGTATCAATTTTGCAAACTGATATCAGGTATCGTTAATTACAGTGGTAAACTGTAATCGCGTCTAAATTTCAGGCACCAGATTCGTTCTCGATCGATCCTGTATACAGAGTTGTCACTGGAATCAGGATATTTTCAAGTAGATGCAACAATAGGTAGATTTCGGTGCAATTCGTAGATCGAATTCTATCAGGGAGAGAGAGAGAGAGGTTCGTACACGAGGATGGGACACGAGGTCGGTTCACAATTCGTAAATTCGACGGTGAGTGACGTGTCTCGATTGTGATTCACTGCAATGCGTCATAGTGTGATAGAGAATCTTATTCTTGGCTCATCGAGGCTCATTGTTCGCAGTCACCTACTTTCATTTGCCCAATTGTATCGTTTGCTTCGCGTAACACTCTATGGGGGCTTATATACGTACGTATCTATGTATCTTGGAGCAGGAAATTTCACTCGATCTCTGCGACGCAGATTCCTTCAAAAATCTATTCTTCAGCTTGAACGCGTTCGCATTTTTTCGAACCTTCTTCCTCTTCTTCTTTTTCGTAGCTTCTTCCACAGCGTATCCGATAAACACGTAGACTTTTTAACAAAGTTATTCGCGCAAAGTGAACTCTACCCGAACGCTTTCATCGGTTCGATGAAAAGTTCTTGCTCGTGATTGGCGGAATTTCGTCAGTTTACTGCTATTTGACCGCATCACGTACTATAAATAGATTAAATAATCACGTGACGCTTATATACCGCGACGTACACGTGTAGTATCGTACAGAGTACCTAACCATCTTCGAATACATTGGCATTTTTGTTTCATCACGCTTGAAGAAAATATGAAGGCGCCATCGTGCAAGATTATCTTAAATCGATGCTCTCCTCGGTTTCATCGAGTATTCCTCTCCATGTAGCCTTAAAATGTGTTTTGCACTTTAACCGTTGCTCTCTTGCGCTCGTCGTTTCTACTTTTTCAATTCGTAAACGAATAACGGACCACTTTTAGGCAAACAGATATTTGTGATTCTCACTTTCGCGGTATCCTTCCGTTATCTAACACCGCGAAAATGAAGTATAATCTGTAAGGAACAAGGCTAAACATTCGTTATTTATCGAACCGGGAAGCTCCTTCCTTGTACCGTGTTGTTTTCACTTTCGATTGATCTTTATGCATACCTACGCCACTGGGTTCGCGCCAAAGAATCGGTAAAATAACGCAGACTGAGAGAAAGATTCGAGTGGTACGAAGTGAGATTATATAGACGCGAGAGAGGATGAGAGACCCAACTTCAGCACCAAAATGGCGGAGGCGTGGAGGGTTGGTCGTGGCACGTGTTTGACAGTCTAACCCAGTGGCGTAATAATTCATTTACGTCGGTCTGGACATCGTGCTTTTACAACTTTCGCTTCAAGCATTTAAACTAATCGAGCGAGCGTTATTCGGCAGTCTATATACGTAAATTTACATCGTTACGCGATCCGCGTAAAGGCAACAGCATCCCTCTCTCTCTCTCTCTCTATTCTCTTTTTTAAGCACGTTCAAACAGAATCTGTCAGAAAATTTAAAAGTAACGGTCAGGCTGCAACAATTTTTCTGCTTCGATTTAGAAAAATTAAATATCGTACGGTTACATCCGCACGAAAAATTTTTATCGCGCTTCCTCCTGAACGTCTACGCCTCTGGAACCCAACCACCGTCGGGTACCACCACCCCAAGTACACCCCTAATGACGTCATAGGACAGTGGCGCCAACAACAACGGACTGACGTCAGCTCTGAATATTAGGCTAGCGATTCACTTCTGCGCTCTAAATTTCATAGTTCTCCTTTTCCGTTCGTTTTACACTACGTGGAAAAAAAAAAAGGACACGATAAAATGCGTTTTCGAGATATTCCACGCCTTCGTCGTTGTTATTCGTTACCATTTTCTTTTCATTTTTTCCACTAAAAAGCGAACAGTATAGCTGGTATACGTTGCACTCTGGTCGAGTCGCGGCGTGAAACAGCACCTTCGTCATCGATTCGACGTGACGACAGCAATGACGATTTCAGTCGTTACTCGCCACTCGAGCTACCACTGCAATTACGCTTGCACCCGTCTAGTCGGTTAAAGCAGCTTATTTTTAAATCGATACGGTAATGTTATTTCGATACCACTTATCAAACTTACCGTCCGCCTTATTACAAAACTAGAAGAAGGACACGCTAAACGCATCGTTTTTAATAATTAAACGAATCAAATTCGAACCAGAGTTATTATATTCGAGTCGCATAAAATTGCAAACGTAAGATACGTAGGGACACAAACAGTTATCCTATGTTTGACGAAGAAACATTACCGTTCCATCGGTAAATCTCAATGATCCTTCCCAAGATCTTTGTTTACGCTTTTAATGTACGCACGAAACGATTCGCGCGATCGGTGACTAACGTCATGCATACAAAAGACAGATGCAACCGTACGAACACGATTGATTAACATTTTTTATTTTGGCAGTGATCCCAATTGTATCCGGACGATAAGTATAGGTGGTTAATTTCTGTGTCAGTAATTTAGTCGTGCGTTTTAATAAATTCGAACAAACTGTCACGAAATTGGTGAAGTTCCAAAAAAAAAAAAAAAAAAATATCATTTACCGGAAAAAAGTACGCAAAAAAGCTGCCTCGTGAGGTTTTCATAGATATCGTTTCAACGTTTATCGCGATTCACGTTTCTATTATAAGAGAAAAAGAGAGCAAAGATATACGTAATTGCGAAACGATCGATATCCATAAATATTTTAACGAAAGAAGCAAAATGAAGACGTCGAATGCTCGAAGGAAGTTTGTTAGTAGACCGAAGCACTTACCACTGATGTTTCTTAATTGAGAAATAATGTGTTGAACCTGCGCTCTCGCAGTATACTCGGTGTATAGACGGGCATTTACGTACGTTACATCTACACGCACGCCACACGCCACACTTCTGCTTACGTCGTATCCCGCTTTCTCGGCGATACACTGTCAATGGTGCGCGAACGGTCAAACAAATGCGAATCCTTCTTTTTATTGTCGCGACGCTGACGTCAATTCTCTCTCTACTCTCAGTGTTCATTTCCGAAAATTACGGTAGCACCGGTAGGCCAATGTACCCACTGCCGACGGACGTTCAGAACGAATCATCGGTTTCCTGATTACGACCCTTCTGGCTTTTACAAACTATTTTGCCTTGTCACTTATTGTCGCAGCTTCACCTTCGTCGTTATTCTTCGTTGTGTTTCTAATCGTAATGATACATGGGTTTCTTGGAGGTTGGCGGTTGCGAGTGATTTCTCTTCGATGAGATTAAAGTCTTAAATAACGAAATACTCTCGACCGACGATGTGTGTTAGTTTATCCGTGTATATGTTTATGCGGGCATGGTTATTATGGATATACGTTACAGCCGATAAAAAATTATATGTATATCATTAATATCGATGCGTTAAAACTATAAAACGTAAGACGTGCTGACATCTATCGGGTCATTGAACATCGCCCAATATCGATTGCGTCGATGCGTAGATCGATATTACAATTTAGTCGGTTTAACGTATACCGCGATAACCGTGTGCTACATCATTCTATATTCAATGGTAAATTCCGTTATAAACGCTCTACGATTCATTACTTTGTAGAAACTATGGCAGTTGTCATTAAGACCACAGAATATCGTTATGTTTCGAATTATCATTCGGTTTAACGTCAAAATGATAGTGCTATAACTTGGAAGTCGATTACGTTGTATCCTTTCTGAGAAAACTACTTTGCATCTAAAAAGAAATGATTAGCCACTATCGGTAACTATTCGGTAAGCTGCCAATAGGACCTATGCATGCGTTCGTTGATGTTTTCATTATCGATTCGCTTGCTCTTGGATTATATGGGCAATATATTACGTAATATTAATCAAGAAACGCGCGAACATATATGCACACACAACATAATTGATTTACTACCTCCAAGTGATTGTTTTACCTACGAGGTTAAGTCTGACGAGAATAGAATCTTTACTACGAGAGTTTTAAATGTATCAAAATTACGAACAATCGAACGAACTATTTTCTCGGCGGCGAAAGTACGCGTCGATTATCGCGATACCCGATGGCGTGGACTCGACTCGACTCGACTCGACTTGTAAAAAGTAACGGATACTTTTCGTGAAATTGAAGTTTAATATTTTTAACGAATATGGGACGAATAAGGTAATAGGCTATTCAACTATTCAAATGTTAATGTTTATTGATGTAAAAGTGTAGACAAAATACTCATTACGTGAATAGTGCAATGTGAATTAAGATATAGGAAAACTGTAAAAGACATTAATAAATATTACATTACTTTTCCGATTTCTCTCTTTACGAAATAGCAGAAAAAAGACTACGACTGAATGTACCGCAGATAGAATTATGATATATAGTTATCGAAAACATAACTTAGTTACGAGTTATCCAGTTTTTCTTTAAAATTATAGTATACATTATGTATATGCTATGTAACGATAATTAAATATGACATCGATTAGGAGCGACACGTTCAAAGTTATAATACCTAGATTAAGATAGATATGTATATATTGGTGAAAATAAATATAATCAGACGTATACGGTGGTGTGATGAACATTCGCCGAGCAATTTGTTCATTTAGAATGATTATTTTCTCATTGGCTGCGAATATGTACCTATAATTAGATGCCATTTAACGATTAATCTGATATCGAATACGTGTAGCGTTAATAAAGTTGATCGAAAGGTTTAGATTTTCGAAGCATTTTAAACGGAACAACACTCGTAATCAGCAAACGTTCGCTTCTTTCTTATGCAGAGACGACAATTACGATTTACGCGTTTCCTGAGACATTTTAAGCATCTTCGTCTCCCCATTGGAAAGTTTCTTCTCCACCGACGGATGTTACGTCTTCAATTTTTGCCGATTCTTCAACAGCGTTAGCACCGGTTTCGGGTTTGCTTTCCGCTCCTTCTGGTTCTTCGACGAACGGGTCCTCTGCCATCTCGAACTGTTCCTCTTCTTGCACATTTTCTTCATCGATCTTTACGAGAAAGCAATACGCGTAAAACAAGGCTGATAAATTATTACACAAAAATGAACGACCATCGACATTTACCCTCGTGTCCTCGTCTGTGATCGGATCGTACGGTCTTTCTTCTTTTTCTTGATCGGTAATGTCGCACGTTATTACTTCGTCGTAAGAACGGTCGACATCCTTTATTTCATCCGGATCGTTGAAAGTTACATTCGCCAATCTCTCCTCTTTCTCTTCCAGTTCTCGAGCTTTTTCAAGTTCTTCCTCGACGATCATTCGCTCCTGTTCCTTCAGCAAAGCTGCCGTTCTAGCTTCTGCTATCTTCCTAAAAACACATCAAATTATTAACTCGACGTCGAAAATTACAAACCCACCGCATAAATTACCTTTCTTGCTCGAGTATCGCCTCGGTCTCCAGCCGTTCAGCTTCGATTTTTGCCTCCTCGGCTTTCCTCTGAGCTTCAACGCTTTCTTGTTCGATAATTTCATCAAGATGAGCTACACGTTCTTGCGCTACTTGCAATGCTTCCCATGCCTTTAACTCGTCCATTTCGAGTTTTACCCTCTCTTCCTCGGCAGCCTGCTTTCTTTCTTCGTCGCTTCTACGCGATACAAAATACACTCGTTAAATTAATTTCGTTAATTAATCGTGCCGCGAACTGTCAATATATTTTATTTAGAAAGGTACAATAGAATATTTGGTAAAGCTAATTACACACCTGGCCTCCTCGGCAGCCTTGACGAGGTACTGCTCTATTCTTTTTACCGCCTCCTCCTTGTCTTGTCTCACTGAAACGAACATTTGCACACCGTTGGTGTCCGATACAAATTTTCAATTTTAAATTGAGAAATTTACAGTGAAACGATGCGGGACCGAGCAAGGAATGGATAAACCGACGTTACCGTGGAACAGATACCATGCGACACGAGACGTATCAGGAAACAGATGTATACGTACAATCATAAACATTTCATCAGATTTTATACTCGCCGATTTGTTTAATCTGCTTATCCATTGTTTAAAAATGAATTCCTACCCGATTTCTCTATCCATAGAGATAACCACATACCGTCCTTATCCGATGCCTTCTTTTCGTCTGTTTCCTTCGGTTCACTTACAGCTGCTTCCGGTATAGATTCTTCTTTGAATTCCGGTTGGATTTCGGATGTCGGTGCTGGTGGTTCTGAAACCGTTTCCAATCGCGACTCCTGCACCGGCGGTTGCGTCGTCTCTACTGTCGTCTCAACTGTCCGCGGTTCTTCGACAGGTATCATCGGCTCTGCTGCGCTCGATTCCGGTTCCTTCGCAGCTTCCGGATCTGTTACGGGTTCCGGTTCCTTTACCGGTTCCGGTTCCTTTACCGGTTCCGGTTCCGGTTCCGGTTCTTTTCGGTTCGAAGGTTCAATTTCTTCTTTCACAGGTTCTCGTTCCTTCAACGGTTCAAGTTCAGATTCCCGTGGGTTAAAGTCTACTTCGGGTCGAGTTCCTTGTACCGCTTCCGACTCTTTCGTTGGAAGAGGTTCGACAACTTTCGTTTCCTTCGTTTCCGTTTTGCCCCGCTGTCGTCCGCTTCGTTTCTTTTCTTGCTTCGGTTCCGTTTCTTTCTCTGTTTTAACCGCTACAAGGAACACGAAACGACAGAAAACGTGACACGTTTGCACGGAACATGGGAACCGAGGAAAGAATTTCAGATAAACGCGTGTACCTTTTCTCAGCGTTGATTCATCCGAATCAGGTTGCAACGCTCGGGCTAAAATTCGTCAGACTACGTGAACATGGATAATGAAAAATAACATAAATTTGATTTACCGATGAACGTTAGGCAAATTTTACCGACCCTTTCGTAACTCTCTTTCCGTCATCGGCTCATCTGGCGCTATGCAATACATGAAACATAAATACGGTATAAGGTTAACGAGACAACGGGATTTCGGTGTGGTTGCATTTCTCTATCTGAAGCGAATGCAAACCGATACAGGCGGTTTGTTCGAAGCCGTAGTTAAAAAGGGAAAAAAAAAAATGTTAGCTCGAAAAACATCGAGGAAGGTCTGTTACTACGATGTCAAAAACACATTTGTTAACACGTTTGTTACGTCCGTGTGGTTATCGACAGAGAAGCATCGTAAACGTCGAGTGGATTAATATTTCAACGTACGATGGTGTGCGACCCAATGAATTAGCATATTAGAAAACTTTTAACACTTATAGTATTATTGTTACGACGAAATTATACTGCGGAGTACGATTTGCGCAGGGACGAAAAGTAACGATAAATCGAATTACTGTCCTCGTACTGTTTCGATGTTGCGATAATCTCCGATTATAAACACGATGATCGAGCGATGACAAATTAAAGACACACACGACATACTTAACGGGTAACGTGTCTTCGCCGCTTCTGTTTCTGCGATGAAAATGGATGTTCGTTTTTTGCGTTACGATTTCCATTGGACAAATTCTGTGTCACCTTTTACGCAAGATTTTACAACGGTACGATATTATATCCATATGCCATCGTGGTATCGTTCCCGTTAGAATCGGAAACAAAATGTCAGCCGGCCTAATTTCACTAGAAATAGAAAACCAATAAGGAAGCTTACCTCGGAACTACGACGCGTTCGTTCGCTAGAGCCAGTTCTCGTAACTTTCCAATTTTCTTACGCAAGGGAAACTAATTACTAATTACGGTATCATCGTTTCAATCGTAGGATACGATTATTTTATTTTGTCACCTTTTGCTAAATTCGAACAGATTCGTAACAAGGAACAGTATCAAAGTTAACGAATAATGTCCAATAATTTTGTCCAACTTTTCGTTTTCTGTCTCTCGTTACGTTTGTTTACTCGGCGAATTCCTCGTAACCGGCGTTTACGGTGTCGATTAGAAACTGGAAGATAGATACCATTTACATTGGGGATGCCCGGTTTTTTTTTCTTTTTTTTTTACATGGAACGATAATTCTTAGCGAAATCTACAAGTTGCGTCGATCTCGGCATTTTAGTCCGCGTAGAAATATTTGCAGAAAAACATTCAGTGGTTTAAAATCAGAGGTTTCGGAACGATGAACGTGGACAAAAACATTTCTGCGTTTTTCGTAGACTCGGACAACGAAACGGTATTTAACGCGAACGTAGTCACTCCTCGGCGGGTGTCTCGTTTCTGTTCCCATCCTCCTCCGTCTTTTTGGTTTTCGTTGGATCTTCGTACAGCTCTGGAACCCGATCTCTCCATCCCTTGCCTGAAACGTTCAAAAAAGCCGAACTGGTTCTTCTGCCGTTTCTATCCGCGTGTACGTGTCCCAGTCATCTGGTTCTGCCTGACACTGGAGTCTGCCTTCGTGTAAAATCTTGCTCTCTTTTCAGTTTTCACGCCGTTTCACGCCGTTTCACGCCGTATCGTCGATTGCCTTTTACGTTCCGTTCGTATACCCGCGTGTACACGTACTACGACCCCCGCCAAGCGTTACCTTGGCGTACCGGAAGAAAACAACAAAAAAAGAAAGAAAGAAAACGGAAAATTAAACGAAACCGTTTCGTACAGAATAGCCTCACACCTTCGTCATTACGTACGTAATTCATTAGACACAACGATCAACAGATTTATAACAGCTACGAACGACAATATAAATAAAGAAGAAAAGACAAACAGGAAAGTACGTAACGGACGAGGAAAAAACGTGCCAAAATGTAAAAGTAACACAGCACAGCAAAAAATTGTCAAATAGAGCGAATAAATGGCAATCCATTCAAAAAAAGAGAAGAAAACGTAGAGAAACGAGCGGGAATGAAAAAAAAACCCAAAAAAGGGACACACAAGAACGGCGTCGCATGGCCGCTTTTATTTTCAAAAATTTCCTTCAAAATATATTTTTAATACGGTAGGAGCGCGAGAAAAGTTGAATATCGAATAACATTCAAGTCGCTTCCGATAATTCAAAGATCGATTCGTATATTCGTATTCGTTATTAAACCTTTCTCGCTGTAACATACTGCTGCTACTACTATCTCTACACGTTTGTTTTACGATGCCGTAAAAGAGAAAAGGGGGTTTTCGTCTCGGTTACCGTGCGCGTGATCGTAATCGTCATCGTAATCGTCGTCGTAATCGTCGTCGTAATCGTCGTCGACGTATAACGAAATTACTCACAGGCGTTAGCGGCCGCCTCACGATTCTTGCTGTAGTAACTCAACAAATTGACATCGTTTTTGATGTCCGCAGGACGTAAATCGGCAACCTTGAAGTAGGGTTTTCTGACGGATTGTGGCTTGCCGGCGACATACTTGACACACGCCAGATTACCGAAATTACCTCGGTCGGGTACATCGTACCAGGAAACCGGTTCTACCGAATATTTCTTTGCATTCTGCTTGCCGGATATCAACCGACGGACGTAATCACCGCTACGCATACGTTCCGGAACTATCTCTTCCACGAAGTCGCTAAAAATAAAAACGATCCACACGTTACCGTGTCGCCCAGACGATAGGTATATATATACATACGTAGGTACATATATACCGTAATATCTCTAAATAGGTTCGTAGAGGTTCGTCGATAAGCGATACTTGGAATCGCGTAGTTTAAATACCTTGCCACGGCTCGTGGAATGAAGACGTGAACTCGTCGAAGCAGAGAATCCACTCTTGCACGTATTTCCCTCGCCTCGTCGTCGAAGTACTGCGAAGAGAGATACGTAAAATGTATGTACGACGAACTGAGGAGCACTCTCACTCTCACCTTCTCTTTCACCCTCTCTCTCTCTCTCTCTCTCTCTCTCTCTCTCTCTCTCTCTCTCTCTCTCTCTATCTCTCGTGAGCGAGAGTAATTAGTGGTAGGTGTTTACTACGGACAGTTCGTTATTCGGTTATTTGACGATGAACGTGGTGCATTGCGAGACTACGCGTGTATACAATAGTTTCCGTGTTAGGCATGCTTCGAACGTGGGTCGGTATAGTGTTTGAAACGCGAAATTCCAACAGCCGTGCCCGAGGAATTCTTCGTACACTCGCAGTGTGCAACGGCATAATACGTCCATAGAGAGACGACGCGATTCCGCTGAACCAAGATGGACGTCGAGTTGAAATCGTGGTGAGGTGCCTGAACGAGAATGACGTGTCGATGATAAATGGATAATGACGCTGCTGGTGGCAATGATCACGAACGATGGTGAACGATATCGTATCGCTTCGAACTGAGATATCGCGACAGACGTAACGCCAGACTTACGATGTAATCCCTGGATTGAAGATACTTTTCCGTGTACGATCGGGTCGAGGGCCTCGTCAAGTTACGTATCCTGTTGATCTCGGCTGCGAGGACGCTGGGACGTACGCGAGCATGAACTCTTATCGGTATCAGGCTGCCGCCGTAGTACACGGTATGGTACGGCATGTGGATTACAGTCACGAGCCGTTTGTGAGCCACGTATGGCATGCGAGGAATGCTTCTCAACTAGAGAGGCACGAACTCTGCTTTACTAATTTGTCGACTAATTGTTACGTTCCCAGCGGCATCAGCGTCAATTAGCTTCGAAGCGAGCGGGCTCTTTTCATGCTTGCATCGCGGTAGCATTTATCTCGCAAGCATCCGCTGTTTTCCGTCAGCTTCTTGTCTTTGCCTCGAAGGATCACCGATAGCGAGATAGCCAGACATCGCGGCGGTAAAAATATGTTTAACATTTCGTGAGAATGAGCAGAGCGATGCAGATGGATTCGATTAGTCGGAAAGAAGTGATGCGAGTGACGGTTCGGGGTTCGGGATTGTGCGGATGAAGCAAGCCGAAAAGCGTCGTACCGTATAGCGTATGCACGTACGTATTAAGCAACTCTATCCGTTATCGTCAGATTCCGCAGACGCGCTTGTTGCGCTTCGCATTTGCAATTCAAGCATTTCCAAGTACGTATCACACAGACAGATACTATTCTCTCGTTTATCGGCGAGAATACTTACCTGAAGAATCGTAGAGATCGGTAAGACGATCGGTCGGTCCTGCGCTCCCGTATTTCGTAGCAGATATTTATAGAGATGAATTTAAACGTGCGTTTCGTTTAACAGATTTCGACGATATCGGGCGTAATCCGGCGGCGACAGAGGACGAGGAGTCACGTAGGAAGCAGAATAAATAGAAAGAAGAAGAACAACACCCGGTTAGTAGTGTTCGTGGTATAATAATCGTTTCGGCATTCTCTTCTCTCACGTCTCTGACTATTTATCTCTTTATTTACTCGCTTTTTACACACGCGCATGCTATCAAATGGCGATCCTTGGTCGCGTTGGACCGTGTACCCTCGATAGAAAGGCGTTGCATCGCGGAAAGAAAAGCAAGTGTTACACTTTCGATGGAAGGTGTAGCAGAGATAGTATAGAAGTGTCTTGAATAAATTTTCCACTATCCGCGAACACAAGGAACGTGGCCAATTGTCGCGTTGTGTGTCTATCGAGATGAGTTTAGGTAGTTAGTCACGGTTAGTAATTCGATACACTCATTTTTTACCGACCAGGGTGATGTACAAACACAAAATCGAACGCTCGCATCGTATTGAAATGTATTTTGCTTTTGACATAACAACCAGTACAATCTAACCGAATCGCTAAAATTTATGTTTAATTTGTAAAAGTGTTCGCATCGCATTTTTTTTTTCTTTTTTTTCTTTTGTTTTTTCTTCTTTTACTTTCTTTAATCGAACTCGCGTTATCATCGAGCACGCAGGAAGAAACGTAAGTATGCTTGCTAAAGTACAAAATTCTCAGTTCGTTATGCGAAAGCGAAAAAACAATCCCACACGCATAATCCATAAGTGGAAGGAAACAAAATTACAAACGAAGTCCTACGCGAAGTCAAACAGATACAGCGGAGAAAATTAATAAAAGTGTAAATAAAAATGTATTTGCGAGCGAGCTGCAAGTAGGGCTGCACATTCGAATTTGATGCAATCGTTTATACAGGTACTAGCAAAGATCAACGAAAACATGGCTACAGTATTCGTATATAATTGTCGATTCATTACAATATCCTGTTACTTAAGGTGTTAAATGTTTTTCAACCATTTTCAACGACGATACACGATAATTGGCAAGATTGCCAAGTTTGAAATCCACGTCTAAATGCAGGTATAGAACTAATTTTTCACGAAAACATGTATTACAACTGGATGTTTGCGTACAGCGACGAGTCGGATGCTAAGAACAGAGAAAAAACGCGAACCGTCTTCTCCTGTCTTCGCTTCTCTTTCGTTTTAACTAACCAAAAAAGAAAAGGAAAAAGAAAACAATCAAACGAAATTCAATCGGCTGTTCGATCGGCTATCCGGTCAAGGTAGAAAGACGGTGGTCACGTCGTTTCATCGAAATCGATCCCGACACGTCGAGATCAAAATCGTTGAAACGAGTGTCGACGACGGCCGCCCGCTACAGAATTTAGACACGGTAAGAGAAATGGCGGTAGGTGGTACCGCCAGGTAAACGACCGGAAGTGTGAGACTCGTAAGAGGAACGATAGCCTCCGGGACCACCGCCGGACGATGTCCTGGACGATCTTTCGGTTGAATACGATCCGTACGGTCCGCTCTCCCTCTTCACGACGCTCTCCTCGGTGTAGCTAGTCCTCTGCGGACGGCGACTGTACGGATCCGTAGAGGAGGAAGAACTCGACGAGCTGGTGTTCGTGTAGGCATAGCTGTACTGCTCTTGAGCAGCCCTCACTCCGACATCCGGATAGTCACGGACCACGTAATGCCGAGGCGTCTATAGATTCGGGTTACACAAGGTCAACAATGTGGAGAACAGGCACATCCGGAGAACAGAACTTGTCATTCTACGAGTCTTCTATCCTTTCGCATTCGTCCCGGTACGGCCGAAATATTTCCAATCGAAAGGGAAGCGGACCTCTGGCTCTGTTCTCCGTTTCGGAATAGCGTGTGTCGGAGAAGAGAAGAGAAGAGAAGGAAGGAAGGAAATAAAGTAAGGAGGAAGCATTTTACGGACTTTTCATTTTTTTTTTTTTTTTTTTTTTAGGCGGGAAGCGAGAAAGTTAGGTACGTTAGGTTAACACGAAACTACGACGGATCAGTGTTCGTCCGTGTTACAGTGCGGTAGAAGAAAGTAATAGGATCGCTGACATGTCTCGCGGTAATATATCGATATCTATCTGTAGACACACAACGTGCGGGGGCCAATTATAAACATAGAGCGGTACACGTATGCATTAATAATGTCTCCTTGCCGAGATATTCGGGACAGTCTAGCGTGCAACTGAATTGAGCAACTGAATTTGCCCTTGCCAAGAAACACGCGTGTATAACGTAACGCGAATATCTGTACGTTATTACTCGTGTTCTTTGCCCATATGCGCACAAGTGCATCTCGGTGTCTCGTTTCGACGTCGGTCTCCGACTCGGAACCTCTACTCGAAATCGTCTTCATTCTTCAAACTATATATATATATATATATATATAACGTTGACTATGACGATGATAATAATAACAATAATAATGGTAGTAACAGATATCACCGCGCAGATATATCTAGTCGGTTTTCGCCTATTCTTTCCTTTTCGTATACCAACGATATAGGTATAACTTTAGACGCGGTTATTATAGAACACGGCTGTTACGGAACGAGAACCCAAGCTATTTCTAAACCTGCGTTCTGGGAACGGATCCAGTGAAGACGCTTATTTTTCTTTCAATTCAAAGCGTTTTATTCAAA
Source organism: Xylocopa violacea (assembly GCA_963969225.1). Lineage (NCBI taxonomy): Eukaryota > Metazoa > Arthropoda > Insecta > Hymenoptera > Apidae > Xylocopa > Xylocopa violacea. The sequence goes on from CAXAJV010000012.1 coordinate 25,660,830, forward strand.
GACGATGGAGAAAGTAATCCAAAGGTGTAGAAATCAACTATCCATAGTTTGCACAATTAATCGTAATTACGGAAAACAAAGCATTCGTGTCTGCGTACATTCGTGTTTACGTTTGCATAAAAAAAAAGAAAAAAAAAAAAAAAAAAGAAGAAGAAAGAAAAGAAAAAGGAAAAACTTTCCATTCACACTCTACAATCGATAAACGTGATCATTCGACAAGCACTATGGGATATACACGGTAGCGGTGAAAATGAAGTAAAACCTAACAACATACTAGTAGAGACTAGTAAAGACTAGTAAAATTGAAGGAAGCAAGGTATCAAAACGTATCGAGTTCTCGTATCATATCGTTCACAAAACGGAATCTTCGTTTGCGCATCGTTGCGCGTTCGTAGTACGTTTCTTTCTCAAAATCGATACCAAGAAGGCGTTTCAAGCGCCATTAATATCTTAGTACGACCACTGGCAGGAGTTACGACGCGTCTCTTAGCGGTCGGTTGTCTGGAAAGCACGCCCCTCTCGAAAACGTGGCCCTTGGTCGCCAATTCGGCCGCAGCGTCCAGGCTGACCTTCGATACCGCGCCACCATCCACCAGCCGACGAGTATGCTCCTCTTTCGCGGGATTTCTGCCACGCACGATACCCTCCTTATCCTTCAGGGTAACGTATTGATAAAATTCCTTTTTCGGATCCTGTTTCTTGCGACCCCAAACGGTGAACGGTTCCGGTACCAGAGACGGCCGTGGAACGAACGGCACTTTTTCCCAAGGAAAGTAGTCCTGCTTCTGTAAATTTCATCAGGTTCGAGATGCGTTTAACCTCTGCCCCATTCGACGATTTCCTCCTTCCGTATCTAGGATCACTGGCGACCGAGAGACTGCGTTCCTTTCGACGTCCTCACTTCCACACGATTCCCCCGTGTTGTCACTACGCTACGTCGTTCGCCGATACACACTATCGTCTTCTTTTAATCTTGACGCGCGAGCATTTTCGCGCCAGTCGCGCTCTACGTTTTTCTTATCCTCGCGCAAAAATAGACCGATACGATGCGAACGATACGGACGGAACGCAACAGATACTACTCGCCTCCGCACATTCCGAATCGTTGATCGAGACATTCCTACGAATATTATCGTACCGAGCGATTTTATTACACGTGACTCATTTGTGTCAAAATATCAACGTTGCAACGCAATCGTAGCCGAGAGCACGAGTGTTTTATTTATAACGCTCGCACCTCTTCGATCGCAGAATTTGCTTCGTCAGCGATAGAGACTCGTTTCCTTTGCCAGATGCAACACGAATCGCGTTGTTTCTTTCCCTTTTCGTCTGTTTCGTTCGGCGGACCGGTCGATTCGGAGAACAACGATTCCGAAATAATAGTCGCCACGGTGTTTAGGTTTTTTTCCCTTTTTCTTTCTCTCTCTCTCTCTCTCTCTCTCTCTCTCTCTCTCTCTCTCTCTCGTCGCTAAGTAAATAGACGGCGAGCAGAAAGCACGTATGAATTTTCGTGACGAATTTTAGCACTCGTGGTGGGAGTCAACATCGCTGGTAAGTCGTGAGTCTAAATTAGGGCAGAGTAACGCAACACCGATGCTCGCAGATCCCCTCTACCGAAACGAAGAAAGGCGAGAAGCATCTCGATATCTGGAACCACCGCACCGGTGGAAAGACGTTTCCTCGTGTCGATCGATTCGTCAACCTTCGTCTTTGAAATCATTCGAGATTCGTCTCGAGTTAGAGACCTCGAGTTAGAGGATCTTTCGAACGCTGCTAGAGTCACCGAGGTGCGAGGTATTTAGGTCAGCTTTCAGCGGTACCATTGATCCACGATCAACAATGAAGCCGCCCGACAAACCGAAGCTGCCAAAAGAACAGGGGAAAATTTCTTTTCATTTCCCTTCGCGAACCACTCGTTTCGTTTCCGTAATTTATTTTCACCCCGTACGTTACACATATACGTATACGCGTGGTTATACGCGTATATATATATATATATGGACTGGTCGAGCCAAATACGTTCTCCTGTTCATAGATCGCAAAAGCATCTAAGTTTAACGCTGCAGACTCCCGGAGAATGGCTGCAACGCTACGAATAGGATTTTCCCTAATTCCTTAGCTCTCGAAACACTGCTCTCATCCGAGTATTCGGTAATAGCATAAACGGTGTAACGTATACGTAGGTAGGTGGACAGTACGTACAAAACTGGTTGAGTAGGAACACAACGAGGGTGTCGTCGAAAACAAATCATTCAACAGGTATTTCCTCTCGCCCGTCGAATCGGACGTGTAACTCGTGTCAGAGATTGTTCGACACGGGTAAAATCAAGAATCCGTAAACTGGAGGTTATTATTATTATCGTGCAGTTAAACGTGCACGTTAGTCCAACTGTACAATCGTGCGTAATCGATTGCTAGCACAGTTTCGCTCAACTTGGGAGACACCGAGCGCACGTATCGAGGTCCGAGAACTGATCAAATGTAACGGTAGCAACAACGACGGTCGGAACACAGTGTGGAAGTAGATACCTCGAAATGCATCGAGTTCGATTCGTTTATCGTAACGAAGGAACGAGCAATGCATAAAAAGAGCAATGTTTCGCCGTGTAAGAAATTGTAAAGGAAGGGTGCGAACAAAGGTGGCTAGGTTAAAGTGAATTCCGGTGCGACACTCGACGCTCGTATTCGACGTTAGTGCCATCCAGCAAAACATTATTAAGACATACTTAATCCCGCTCTTTCGGCAATCCCACATAAATCAATGTATGTACGCGCGTGTGTACTGACCGTGACGCTGTAGGACGAGACGAGGGGCCTCGAGTAGGGTCGCCGGGTGGTGTAGAAGTCGCTCTCGTAAACCATTTTCTTTTCTTTTTTTCTTTTCTTTTTTCTACGAATTCGTTGCGTTCGTTGGTTGAAAAGTCACTGGTGAACTTTGTTTCGTTAGATCGAACGTGCGCACCGGATGAAGGTTCGTACGGTTCTGTTCGCTCGTCGGTAGCTCTTCTTCGGGTGCCGGCACGTCCGTATCACCCCACTTCGCCCTCTCCCGATTGCGCGATTTAGAGCACACGGGTTGCGATGTGAGAAGAAATAGAATGGTGTTAAGGTTGCAGCTTCCTATATGTTTTTCTTCTTTTCTTTTTTTTTTTTTCCCTCTTTGTTCTTCTTCATTTTTCGCTCGCCAGATTTGGTTTGGGCGTAACCTTCGATAGACGTGTTAGTCTTCGACCTAGTCGTCGCCTCACGGTGGTCGCGATTGCAACTTGACAAATTTCTACAGCTGTTTGCCTTTTATTTTCGAACTTGTCCTTGCTTTCTTCTTCACTCTTGTTGTACTTTCGCCTTTTTTTTTTCCCTCCCTTCGGTTGTTTCTTTCTTGCATGCGCAGAAAAATTGTACGGTACAGGGGAGATACAGCTGTGTCGAGCGACTTGTGAAAGTTTACGAAAGATCCAAAACCTAGAGAAAGATCCTAACCAAAAACCGAATTTGGATTGTTTTCTTATTTCGGGGGAGAAGAAGGGCGAACTTATGTTTTCATCAGCTGCTATCAGTAATCGTACAGCGTAGACGACCGCCTTCGGTGATCGCGAAAGATGATGGCCTAACCGACACTTGGTGTACTTTCGGGGTCAGATTAACCGTTTCTAAGGAGAATATAATCAAACCAAGAGAAAACTGACATAAGTGGGTATCAAAGAGAATGATTGTACAAAATTCTTGATAGAATCATTTAAATTTCAAATGTATACGCGTTACACCGATATGTTGGAATCACTGTAAGTACAAGCCTAACAACTACATGGAAGGGAGTAAAAGAATGAATTGTTCCACGAGAACACCGCCTTGTGTACATTATTTTCGAAAATACTGCTTCTCCTCCGTTAATAATATGACAAAGAAATGCGTGTTAAGTAACTAATAGTTATTACAACGAATATTTTATAATTATTTACGGTCATCAAAGTTTATATTAGAAAAGCTACTGACAGACTGGTGGCGTCATCTGTGTGAAAAGTGCTGAAACTGTTCGCAGTTCTGTTTCAGCAATGACGGTAGAGATGGCGCCACCAGTCCGCTAGAAGTTTGCTACTTTGTCGATAATGATGTGCGACCAGTTTCAGCACTTTCACGAGAGATGGCGCCACCAGTCCGCCAGAAGTTTTCTACTCGGCCGATAATGATGTGCGACCAGTTTCAGCACTTTTACGAGAGATGGTGCGACCGTGGCGAAAATTAACGATTTTTTTAAAATTATTAATTAATGCAGTAACCGTGGCGATAATTAACACATATGTTCATAGGGAATGCATTTATCCTATCTGACTTTACTCGGAATTGTTAATTATGTTAATTGTCTTTAATTAAGCAATCAAAGTTGTTAAGGTTATAACCGGTGCATTGATGTTTGGTTTCTTTCCTTTCTCTTATTTAATATTGTGTCTGAATCGTTTGTGTTCAGTGTATGACAATTAGTTAACAATGCTATTATATGTACTTTCATAGTACTCTGGCAACAGATACTCAAAGACTTTCTAAAACAGTTGCGTATCTGGAGCGCAGATCAGGAACACTACAAATATGATATCCATGGAGCACAGTTTAATTCTTGGGCTATTGTTAAATTGTGTAGAAGATTCAAGAATTCCTGGAGCAACTGACATTAATTGCTGGGTCAACGATAACGAAGAACTCTAAGAAACAGCTTGATCTAAGTTTAGCGCTACCAATTTACATATGTTTTATAGTTATATAAGACGCGTACATGAATTTATACAGATAGCTTATAACAATTAGTTTATAAGGAGATATTTGTATTTACCGAATGCTTAAGAAGTGACAATAAACGTTCAGTTATGGTTAATGAATGGTTAAATCATTTAACGACCCCTGCAACTATCCCCGCACGAACCATTCCTATCCTTAAACGAGAAACAACTCGTAAAACACAATTTACACATTACACACAATTTAATTAGTCGTAAGCAAAAATATTGGTGGGTCGTTTTACAGATTTGTACAGATACTGTGCAATAATTGACTAATAAGTTGGATTCTGTCAGTTCTTTTGTAAAGGTTTAGATGTTAAAGTATGGCAATAAACATTCGGTTATCGTTAAATAGTGGTTTAATCATTTAATGATCCCAGCAACTATCAAAGAAGGACACATTCCAATCTTCAAAGAAGCAGCAATTCATAATGGACAACCCTAAATCCAATTGAATGGATGGTATGGCTCACCTTTGGCATCTAGTTTCAAACGCTTCATTTTTCCAACAAGCAAGAAAGTAGGAATACATCCAATTCTGTATCGCGAATATTAATTGTAATATACTATTACATTTAAGGATAACTTCTGAAGGTACACTAGCAGAAGCAAAAAATAATGCATTACAAGTACATCAGCTATCCTAGAATGCAACGCAATTGTAAGTCACGCAAAACCATGTAGGAAACATTTCCAAAGGAGCAAACGGTCATTCAACGATAATCTTACATTCCATACATTAATGGTTTCTTTATCGTGTATTCTTGCATGACAGGGCAAGTATCTTTAACCCACCCACAGGCATACTAAAATAAAATTGCGATCGTCTATTATGGTTAGTCACAGCGCCATGGTGATATAACAATACACTTGTTTGCGGTAAGACAATGGAAAGAAACGTATTATCGTGAATATCTGCGCACGGTGATCTCCGTAATTAGATATCAAAGAGAACGATTGTGTAAAGTTTAGTATAGAAGCATGTAAATTTCAAATATATAACTTTTACACAGTACGTTGAACTAATTCTAACACGTGGTTAACAACTGTTTTAAAGGGAATAAAAGCATGAAATAGTCTTCGATAACACTATCCTGTTTACATTAATTTAGATAATAATGCTTCTCCTCCTCCAATAATACGACAGAGAAATGCGTGTTAGGTAAATAGTAATTATTACGATGAACATTTTATAATTATTTGCTGTCGTCGAAGGTTACGCTATAGAAACTATAGACAGGTCGGTGGCGCCATCTCTGTGAGAAGTGCTGAAACTGTTCGCAGTTCTGCTGCAGTCGGTAACCGCTACATTGTCGGTAATGAAGTGCGACTAGTTTCAGCGCTTTTCCGAGAGATGGCGCCACCGCGGCGTAAACAAAGTAAAGATTTATTAATTGTCAATTAATGCAGCAACGGTGGCGTTAATTAACACGTGTATTCATTGGGAATGCGTTTATCCTATGTGACTTTATTCGGAACTATTAATTATGTTAATTTTTTTTAATTGACCAATCAAAGTTGTTATGTTTATAGCTGGTGCATTGATTTTTGGTTTCTTTCGTTTCTCTTATTTAATATCGTGTCTCAGTGGTTTGCGTTCAGCGTATGATAATTAGTTAATAATGATATTCCTTGTACTTTCAGATTTCTGGCAACAAATGCTCAAATACACTGTAAAACGGTTACTTATCTGGGGCGCAGATCAGGAACATGAAAAATATGATATCCATGGCGCAGAGATCAATTCTTGGGCTGTTTTTAAAATGTGTAGAAGATTCAAGAAATCCTGGAGCAAGCGACGTTAATTAATGGATCAACGATAACAAAGAACTCGAAAAATAGTTTAATCTAAGTTTAGCGCTACCAATTTACATAAGTTTTATAGTTATATAAGTCGCGTACATGAATTTATACAGATAGTTTATAACAATTAGCTTATAAGGAGACTTTTTTGTAATTACCGAATGCTTAAGAAGTGACAATAAACCTTCAGTTATGGTTAATGAATGGTTAAATCATTTAACGACCCCTGCAACTATCCCAGCGCGAAACATTCCTATCCTTAAACGAGAAACAACTCGTAAAACACAGCCTTACACACAATTTAATTAGTCGTAAGCAAAAATATTCGTGGGTCGTTTTACAGATTTGTACAGATACTGTGCAATAATTAGCCAATAAGTTGGAGTCTGTCAGTTCATTTGTAAGGGTTTAGATGTTAAAGTATGGCAATAAACATTCAGTTATCGTTAAATAGTGGTTTAATCATTTAATGCTCCCAGCAACTATCAAAGAAGGACGCATTCCAAACTTCAACGAAGCAGCAATTCATAATGGACAACCCTAAATCCAATTGAATGAATGGTATGGCTCACCTGTGACATCTAGTTTCAAACGCTTCATTGTCCAACAAGCAACAAAGTAGGAATACATCCAATACTGTATCGCGAATAGTAACTGTAATATACTATTACATTTAAGGATAATTTCTGAAGCTATACCAGCAGAAGCAAAAAATAATGCATTACAAGTACATCAGCTATCCTAGAATGCAACGCAATTGTAAGTCACGCAAAACCATGTAGGAAACATTTCCAAAGGAGCAAGCTTCCATTTAATGACCGTAGCAACTGTCAAAGGACACATTCCAATCTTCAACGAAGCAGCAAATCATAATGGACAATCCTAAATCCAATTGAATGGATGGTATGGCTCACCTGTGACATCTAGTTTCAAACGCTTCATTGTCCAACAAGCAACAAAGTAGGAATACATCCAATACTGTATCGCGAATAGTAACTGTAATATACTATTACATTTAAGGATAACTTCTGAAGGTACACTAGCAGAAGCAAAAAATAATGCATTACAAGTACATCAGCTATCCTAGAATGCAACGCAATTGTAAGTCACGCAAAACCATGTAGGAAACATTTCCAAAGGAGCAAGCTTCCATTTAATGACCGTAGCAACTGTCAAAGGACACATTCCAATCTTCAACGAAGCAGCAAATCATAATGGACAATCCTAAATCCAATTGAATGGATGGTATGGCTCACCTGTGACATCTAGTTTCAAACGCTTCATTGTCCAACAAGCAACAAAGTAGGAATACATCCAATACTGTATCGCGAATAGTAACTGTAATATACTGTTACATTTAAGGATAATTTCTGAAGCTATACCAGCAGAAGCAAAAAATAATGCATTACAAGTACATCAGATATCCTAGAATGCAACGCAATTGTAAGTCACGCAAAACCATGTAGGAAACATTTCCAAAGGAGCAAGCTTCCATTTAATGACCGTAGCAACTGTCAAAGGACACATTCCAATCTTCAACGAAGCAGCAAATCATAATGGACAATCCTAAATCCAATTGAATGAATGGTATGGCTCACCTGTGACATCTAGTTTCAAACGCTTCATTGTCCAACAAGCAACAAAGTAGGAATACATCCAATACTGTATCGCGAATAGTAATTGTAATCTATTGTTACATTTAAGGATAACTTCTAGAGTTAAACTAGCAGAAGCAAAAAATACTGTACTACAAGTACATCAGCTATCCTAGAATGCAACGCAATTGTAAGTCACGCAAAACTATGTACGAAATATTTCCAAATGAGCAACCATTCATTCAACGAGAATCTTAAATTCCATACATTAATGGTTTCTTTGTCGTGTATTCCTGCATGAAAAGGCAAGTATCTTTAACCCACCCACAGGCATACGAAATAAAATTGTTATCGTCAATTATGGTTAGTCACAGAACCATAGTGATATAACAATACACTTGTTTGCGGTAAGACAATGGAAAGAAACGTATTATCGTGAATATCTGCGCACGGTGATCTCCGTAATTAGATATCAAAGAGAACGATTGTGTAAAGTTTAGTATAGAAGCATGTAAATTTCAAATATATAACTTTTACACAGTACGTTGAACTAATTCTAACACGTGGTTAACAACTGTTTTAAAGGGAATAAAAGCATGAAATAGTCTTCGATAACACTATCCTGTTTACATTAATTTAGATAATAATGCTTCTCCTCCTCCAATAATACGACAGAGAAATGCGTGTTAGGTAAATAGTAATTATTACGATGAACATTTTATAATTATTTGCTGTCGTCGAAGGTTACGCTATAGAAACTATAGACAGGTCGGTGGCGCCATCTCTGTGAGAAGTGCTGAAACTGTTCGCAGTTCTGCTGCAGTCGGTAACCGCTACATTGTCGGTAATGAAGTGCGACTAGTTTCAGCGCTTTTCCGAGAGATGGCGCCACCGCGGCGTAAACAAAGTAAAGATTTATTAATTGTCAATTAATGCAGCAACGGTGGCGTTAATTAACACGTGTATTCATTGGGAATGCGTTTATCCTATGTGACTTTATTCGGAACTATTAATTATGTTAATTTTTTTTAATTGACCAATCAAAGTTGTTATGTTTATAGCTGGTGCATTGATTTTTGGTTTCTTTCGTTTCTCTTATTTAATATCGTGTCTCAGTGGTTTGCGTTCAGCGTATGATAATTAGTTAATAATGATATTCCTTGTACTTTCAGATTTCTGGCAACAAATGCTCAAATACACTGTAAAACGGTTACTTATCTGGGGCGCAGATCAGGAACATGAAAAATATGATATCCATGGCGCAGAGATCAATTCTTGGGCTGTTTTTAAAATTTGTAGAAGATTCAAGAAATCCTGGAGCAAGCGACGTTAATTAATGGATCAACGATAACAAAGAACTCGAAAAATAGTTTAATCTAAGTTTAGCGCTACCAATTTACATAAGTTTTATAGTTATATAAAACGCGTACATGAATTTATACAGATAGTTTATAACAATTAGCTTATAAGGAGACTTTTTTGTAATTACCGAATGCTTAAGAAGTGACATTAAACGTTCAGTTATCGTTATTAAATGGTTTAATCATTTAACGACCACTGCAACTATCCCAGCACTAACCACTCCTATCCTTAAACCAAAGACAACTCGTAAAACACAACCTTACACACAGTTTAATTAGTCGTAAGCAAAAATATTTGTGCTTCGTTTTACAGATTTGTACAGATACTGTGCAATAATTAGCCAATAAGTTGGAGTCTGTCAGTTCATTTGTAAGGGTTTAGATGTTAAAGTATGGCAATAAACATTCAGTTATCGTTAAATAGTGGTTTAATCATTTAATGATCCCAGAAACTATCAAAGAAGGACACATTCCAATCTTCAACGAAGCAGCAATTCATAATGGACAATCCTAAATCCAATCGAATGAATGGTATGGCTTACCTTTGGCATCTAGTTTCAAACGCTTCATTGTCCAACAAGCAACAAAGTGGGAATACATCCAATACGGTATCGCGAATAGTAACTGTAATATACTATTACATTTAAGGATAACTTCTGAAGGTACACTAGCAGAAGCAAAAAATAATGCATTACAAGTACATCAGCTATCCTAGAATGCAACACAATTGTAAGACACGCAAAACCATGTAGGAAACATTTCCAAAGGAGCAAACGGTCATTCAAGGATAATCTTACATTCCATACATTAATGGTTTCTTTATCGTGTATTCTTGCACGAGAGGGCAAGTATCTTTAACCCACCCACAGGCATACAAAATAAAATTGCGATCGTCTATTATGGTTAGTCACAGAGCCATGGTGATATAACAATACACTCGTTTGCGGTAAGACAATGGAAAGAAACGTATTATCGTGAATATCTGCGTACGGTGATCTCCGTAATTAGAGATGAAGGAGAATGATTGTGTAAAGTTTAGTATAGAAGCATGTAAATTTCAAATATATAAATTATATACAGTAGGTTGAAATCATTGTCAGCAGGAGAATAAAGGCTGTGGAAAGGGAATGAAATAATGAATTATTCTTCAATAACACCATCCGATCGACATTAATTGGGGAAATATTGCTTCTCCTCCTTCAATAATATGAGAGAGAAATGCGTGTCGACCGACTAACAGTTATTGCGATGAATATTTTATAATTATTTGCTGTCGTCGAAGGTTACGCTACAGAAACTGTTGACAGGCCGGTGGCGCCATCTCTGCGAAGAGCGCTGAAACTGATCGCGCGTGGTTATCGACAGTGTCGGTAACCGCTGGTGGCGCCATCTGTTGGTTACCGGCTGAAACAGAACCGCGAACAGTTTCAGCACGTTTACGGGAGATGGCGCCACAGCGACGTAAATAAAGTAACGATTTTTTTAAATTGATAATTAATGCAGTAACGGTGACGTTAATTGACACGTGTATTCATTGGGAATGCATTTAACCTGTGTGACTTTATTCGGAATTGTTAATTATGTTAATTGTTTTTAATTAACCAATCAAAGTTGTGAAGGTTATAACCGTTGCATTGATGCTTGGTTTCTTCCCTTTCTCTTATTTAATATCGTGCCTCAGTGGTTTGCGTTCAGCGTATGATAATTAGTTAATAATAATATTACTTGTACTTTCAGATTTCTGGCAACAAGTGCTCAAATACATTGTAAAACAGTTAATTATCTGGAGCGCAGATCAGGAACACTACAAATATGATATTCATGGCGCACAGATTAATTCTTGGGCTCTTATTAAATTGTGTAGAAGATTCAAGAATTCCTAGAGCAACTGACGTTACTTGCTGGGTCAACGATAACGAAGAACTCTAAGAAACAGCTTAACCTAAGTTTAGCGCTACCAATTTACATATGTTTTATAGTTATATAAGACGCGTACATGAATTTGTACAGATAGTTTATAACAATTAGTTTATAAGGAGACATTTGTATTTACCGAATGCTTAAGAAGTGACAATAAACGTTCAGTTGTGGTTAATGAATGGTTAAATCATTTAACGACCCCTGCAACTATCCCAGCGCGAACCATTCCTATCCTTAAACGAGAAACAACTCGTAAAACACAACCTTACACACAATTTAATTAGTCGTAAGCAAAAATATTGGTGGGTCGTTTTACAGATTTGTACAGATACTGTGCAATAATTAACGAATAAGTTGGAGTCTGTCAGTTCTTTTGTAAGGGTTTAGATGTTAAAGTATGGCAATAAACATTCAGTTATCGTTAAATAGTGGTTTAATCATTTAATGATTACAGCAACTATCAAAGAAGGACACATTCCAATCTTCAACGAAGCAGCAATTCATAATGGACAACCCTAAATCCAATTGAATGAATGGTATGGCTCACCTGTGACATCTAGTTTCAAACGCTTCATTTTCCAACAAGCAACAAAGTAGGAATACATCCAATAGGGTATCGCGAATAGTAACTGTAATATACTATTACATTTAAGGATAATTTCTGAAGCTATAATAGCAGAACTAAAAAATAATGCATTACAAGTACATCAGCTATCCTAGAATGCAACGCAATTGTAAGTCATGCAAAACCATGTAGTAAACATTTCCAAAGGAACAAACGTTCATTCAACGAGGATCTTACATTCCATACATTAATGGTTTCTTTATCGTGTATTCTTGCACGAAAAGGCAAGTATCTTTAATCTACCCAGAGGCATACAAAATAAAACTGTTATCGTGTATTATGGTTAGCCACATAACCATAGTGATTTAACAATACACTTCTTTGCGATAAGAAAGAAATTTCTTTGGAAAGAAATGTATTAACGGTGATCTCCATAATTAGATATCAAAGAGAATGATGGTGTAATGTTTAATATAGAAGCATTTAAATTACAAACCTATAAATTTCACACAGTAGGTTGAAATCATTGTCAGCAGAGGAATAAAGGCTGTTGGAAGGGGAATAAAATAATGAATTATTTTTCAATAACACCATCTGATTTACATTAATTTGGAAAATATTGCTTCTCATTTTTTAAAAATATGACAGGGAAATGCGTGTTAAGTAAATAGTAATTACTACGATGAATATTTTATATTTACTGTCATCGAAGGTTACATTATAGAAGCTATTGACTGTCCGGTGGCGCCATCTCTGTGAAAAGTGCTGAGACTGTTCGCAGTTCTGTTTCAACCGGTCACCAACAGATGGCGCCACCAGCGTGCTAGAACTTTGCTACACTGTCGATAACGACGTGCGTCTAGTTTCAGCGCTTTTACGCGAGATGGCGCCACTGTGGTTTAAATAAAGTAACGATTTATTGGTATATATTGGCCATATTGGTTCTGTGACTGCATCGTAAAGTGTTCGATTACCGACTGGCATTACACATTGGCGTGCTCGGTATTTATATACTGGGGAAGGGTTCTCCCCACTCCTTTTTTTTTTTTTTTTTTTTTTTTTTTTTTTTTTTTGCTTATCAATACCGTCGGTTAGGTCAGGTTTGGTCGGGTTAGGTTAGGTTGGGTTAGGTCAGGTTTGGTCGGGTTAGGTTAGGTTGGGTTAGGTCAGGTTTGGTCGGGTTAGGTTAGGTTGGGTTAGGTCAGGTTTGGTCGGGTTAGGTTAGGTTGGGTTAGGTCAGGTTTGGTCGGGTTAGGTTAGGTTGGGTTAGGTCAGGTTTGGTCGGGTTAGGTTAGGTTGGGTTAGGTCAGGTTTGGTCGGGTTAGGTTAGGTTGGGTTAGGTCAGGTTTGGTCGGGTTAGGTTAGGTTGGGTTAGGTCAGGTTTGGTCGGGTTAGGTTAGGTTGGGTTAGGTCAGGTTTGGTCGGGTTAGGTTAGGTTGGGTTAGGTCAGGTTTGGTCGGGTTAGGTTAGGTTGGGTTAGGTCAGGTTTGGTCGGGTTAGGTTAGGTTGGGTTAGGTCAGGTTTGGTCGGGTTAGGTTAGGTTGGGTTAGGTCAGGTTTGGTCGGGTTAGGTTAGGTTGGGTTAGGTCAGGTTTGGTCGGGTTAGGTTAGGTTGGGTTAGGTCAGGTTTGGTCGGGTTAGGTTAGGTTGGGTTAGGTCAGGTTTGGTCGGGTTAGGTTAGGTTGGGTTAGGTCAGGTTTGGTCGGGTTAGGTTAGGTTGGGTTAGGTTAGGTTAGGTTAGGTTAGGTTAGGTTAGGTTAGGTTAGGTTAGGTTAGGTTAGGTTAGGTTAGGTTAGGTTAGGTTAGGTTAGGTTAGGTTAGGTTAGGTTAGGTTAGGTTAGGTTAGGTTAGGTTAGGTTAGGTTAGGTTAGGTTAGGTTAGGTTAGGTTAGGTTAGGTTAGGTTAGGTTAGGTTAGGTTAGGTTAGGTTAGGTTAGGTTAGGTTAGGTTAGGTTAGGTTAGGTTAGGTTAGGTTAGGTTAGGTTAGGTTAGGTTAGGTTAGGTTAGGTTAGGTTAGGTTAGGTTAGGTTAGGTTAGGTTAGGTTAGGTTAGGTTAGGTTAGGTTAGGTTAGGTTAGGTTAGGTTAGGTTAGGTTAGGTTAGGTTAGGTTAGGTTAGGTTAGGTTAGGTTAGGTTAGGTTAGGTTAGGTTAGGTTAGGTTAGGTTAGGTTAGGTTAGGTTAGGTTAGGTTAGGTTAGGTTAGGTTAGGTTAGGTTAGGTTAGGTTAGGTTAGGTTAGGTTAGGTTAGGTTAGGTTAGGTTAGGTTAGGTTAGGTTAGGTTAGGTTAGGTTAGGTTAGGTTAGGTTAGGTTAGGTTAGGTTAGGTTAGGTTAGGTTAGGTTAGGTTAGGTTAGGTTAGGTTAGGTTAGGTTAGGTTAGGTTAGGTTAGGTTAGGTTAGGTTAGGTTAGGTTAGGTTAGGTTAGGTTAGGTTAGGTTAGGTTAGGTTAGGTTAGGTTAGGTTAGGTTAGGTTAGGTTAGGTTAGGTTAGGTTAGGTTAGGTTAGGTTAGGTTAGGTTAGGTTAGGTTAGGTTAGGTTAGGTTAGGTTAGGTTAGGTTAGGTTAGGTTAGGTTAGGTTAGGTTAGGTTAGGTTAGGTTAGGTTAGGTTAGGTTAGGTTAGGTTAGGTTAGGTTAGGTTAGGTTAGGTTAGGTTAGGTTAGGTTAGGTTAGGTTAGGTTAGGTTAGGTTAGGTTAGGTTAGGTTAGGTTAGGTTAGGTTAGGTTAGGTTAGGTTAGGTTAGGTTAGGTTAGGTTAGGTTAGGTTAGGTTAGGTTAGGTTAGGTTAGGTTAGGTTA